>CM057233.1:15036085-16397826 GCA_029891385.1 Erythroxylum novogranatense
CTCCATTTCCCACACGCAGGTCTAGTTCTCCTTCACGAAATTGCTCATCGTCCTCGAGGCCCCGTATATCATTGCATATATGTGAACCACAACCGTATCTAATACCCATATGTTATGGTTGTAAAACGAAGATAACCTCAATGACAAACATAATCAAGAAATTCGAGGCATCTGATGCCTTCTTCTCGCTTCAATTCTTCCAGATAGACTTTATAGTTTCGCCTCAAAGGGCTGGCCTGCCACAATGGAAGCAAGTTCACTTTCGGTGCGCCTTTGGTTTTCTTCTTGTCGCACTTTTGGTTTCTTAAACCTTTTTTCTTTAGATTCTTTTCTTTGAACCGGAAGAAGAGTCCACCATAAGCACTTGCTTGCTATCCTTCTTGATAGCTTCATTGCCTTAAGCTGATTGATCAACTCGAGGATTGTCGCGGATATTTGGTTCATCCGATAGTTTAACACAAACCGTGAATAACTATCGACATCCAACCGAATTAAGTCAACACTTAATTCATAATCCATAACAAAACCTAAGACAACCAACCTCTCAATATACCCATTCATCTTCAGCAGACATCTTGACCGCAGATGAACCCGAGTCATCTTAGTAGTAAAGAGTAGCCTCGAGGTCTCGAACCTTCGCATGAGCTTGCTCATCAAACAGCCCCTAAGATGAAACACTATGGTATTAGCATCCATAGACTCACGCCGCTTCGCACTCTGGGTGACATCGAGGCAAGTATAATGCGTAGCCATGTCATCGCTCTTTAAGATGCTTTACGATATGCTTTTCCGATCCTCATCAAGCATCAGCAGCAGTGGATCAGAAGTGGAACATCTAGACATATCCAGTTCCTCGACACGAGAACAATTCTCGATTTCTCACCAATCTAGAAAGTTAGGTCCAGTTAATTTGTTGGAGTCCATAAGCGAAGCGCAAGTTCATACCGAAGTCATCTTCAATAACCTATAGGAAAAGAGAGAAAGAATGTTAGAATAGAATTACATGCATGATCATAAGGACTTGAATGACATGCATATGGCTCCCACTAGTTTCAAAGAATCCATAACCCTCAAGATTTAATCCAAGAAACATTATGACAAAATGTCCTAGTGGGTCGATATCCGACATTACTAAAATGACCTGGGTTTACCCAACAAGCCACCTTAGGTCAATCGGTAGGTATCGGTCATACCAATTGCATCATAGATATCCGATATTACTAAAATGACCTTCGGTTTACCCAACAAGCCACCTTAGATCTATCGGCAGTATCGGTCATACCATTTGCTTCATAGATGCAACTATCGACTAGTGCTATCAACTCGTGATGTATGCACACACATTAGGTTTATCAACTTCGATGCGCTGCACATCCGATGTACACTACCCACTCGCCTCCGTCCACGCTGACCTTTGAGTTTACTCAACAAATCAACGCTTCTAGTGAAAACCCACCCATTAATCCGAAAATCTTATTTTCATGGTTCAACATATCCGTATAGAGTAAGCTGAGTTTACCTAACAACCCAACTCTATAAGAACTCTGTCTCCCCATATTAATGGAAGGCGTTAGTTTTCATATTATATGTGAGGTTTTCAGGTCTCATCTTCTTCTCCTCCAAGCCGTAGGATTATAGTCACTATGACTATATGGAATGATTTAGGCAATTCATCAATCACATTGAGTCTATACCTAAAATCATCCATCATCCCACCTTTGATGTTGTAAGTCGATTATAGATGTATAAGTTCGACTTATACTAGTGTAAGTCGACTTATGCATGTGTAAGTTTAACTTATGCTAGTGTGTAAGTCGACTTATGCAGTGCATGCACCAACAAGTCGCATTGCACTATCGTGCAAGTTTCCACTTATGCGTCTATAAGGCACTTTGACAAGTCGACTTATATCTTTATTAGTCGACTTATCCACGTGGAATGGCTATCTAATCGCCAATTTCTCAACGTGCAGTTCCAATTCACAATACCAAGTGTAATACACTTTACCTTGATGTACCAATGAAACACTTTCATTGTTCCATGCTTACTATATATAATCAAACTATACATGAAAACTTGAAATTGATGAATACACTTTTATTCATTTAGATCTCCAAATAATTTGAGAATATCAAACTATCACCCTAAGTATCTCTAGGTAGTCTAAACTTTATCAAGATTACTTCGCACCGGGTCACAAAATTTGTGACGCCAAAATAATCAAGACAAGGAAATGCACTAACGAGACACTAATGTGACACATTTGACATCCGAAAATATTTGAAAACCCAATTTCAAGAAATTCAATTTAGAAAGCATACAACATCAATATAACACATTTTTAATCACATTAAAATGATCCAAGGCATTGAATTGAGAAATACACAATTTATCATTCCAAACAAAGCGTAGCTCCAGAACTTTCTCAAACCGCCAAGTTCTCTTTTGCTTGAAAAACTCATTGAAACAATTTCAATAAATTCTGAGAAATTATAGAGGTTACAAAATGTTCACAACATGTTCCATGAATTGTTTCAGGATTTATTTCAACAAAACTCATCCAACCTCAGCAACAAAGCTAATGTAGAATCTGTGTTCCTCAACACAGCTTATTCCCATCAGCACACAATAAATTCTCAAATAAATAGTAAATCACCTCGAAAACATTTTTCCATTCTCATAGACATTCATAAACATCTTAGAGACATGTTGGTGAAAGAAAATCAAATTTTTTTACAATTTATTCTTGAATTTATAAGCATGCCTATTCATTGAATGTGCACAAAGACAACAACCGTAACATCGGGGAATAAATTAGCAAAACCATATCAAATCACATTGATAAATTCGAGCTTCCACAGAAATATGCAACAACATCTTGTGAACATATCTGGGCAAGAAAATTTTGAAAATATATTTCTATACTGAATTGAAATTCACACAATCAACATGCATCATCGTCACAAGCAATAGGCAACTCCGACCTAGTCATGGTTTCTTCGTTATATAGGACACAAGGGCTCTAATACCACCGTAGGAAAATTCTGTGAGCATCACATGCCCATGGTGCAGAAAACAAAATTTTTGTTCCGAGACCTTCCCAAAGCCGGGATCCTTGTGTCTATATAACAAACTCAAACCATAACGGCCAAAGGAGACCGCTCTAACAGATCCACGCAGAGATCGAAGAACCTAACCGGACAAACCTTGACCCGGAATAGCTAGAACAAATTAAAGACTGCTAGATCTTACCTTTTTCTTCGAGAGCTTGAATCAACGATGAAGAGGAGATGGAAAGGCTTCAAGAGTATGAAGATCGTTGATGGAGAAGAGAGGAAAAAACACTTTTCTTCAAAACTTTTCTCCTACTTCCAAAAGCCAACGATCATCCTCTATCAAAAGCACCTTCCTTTGTTTTTAAACCCTTTTAAATGATGCCCATTGATCACCACCTCTTCCATTCTAGCTATTTTTTCTTTAGCCATTAAATGGAATTGATGACTACATATGAAAGAAGTTTTTACGCTTTTCTCCTCTTCCACGTATAACACACACATATATATATATATATATATATTAATTCTTCAATTAATTAATCATATATATATATATATGTATATAATTGCTGAAGTGGTCCAACACACTGGGTCGGTCCTACCTGGTCCCTGTGATGGAAAACCACCAAAACCTTTTTCAAAGAATATCAATGTCGCGATCTCATCGACATATCTCGATCTCATCGGGATCCATTTAGTCCTTTTTTCTCCATATATTGGAACTCTTGTCAAAACTATTTTACTTAATTCTTCGAGACACTCTTACGCGTGTGACCCATTAGGTTCTCGGTTATGTTGGCCACTTAGATTAACACTTAATCTGGGCAAGTCATGAGCGTATCTAGTAACACATCATGACCCCAATTGATCTAAAGTAATTGATTTGACTTAATGAACATGTATTCATCATGAACCATATCACTTAACCTTTCCATAGACAATTATCGTGTAATTCGTCTTTCACCATGCTATACCCCACTTAGTTATGAGTATGGGCAAAGTGTCAACTCTTACTAGATCGACTACGTCAAATCTAGTCCAAGTGATTTCAGCTTCGTCCCGACTCATTACTTTATATGTCAATGAAGACATTCTTCATGACATATATGTTCCGCCAGAGACTTCCAAGTAATGACCCGATAAGAGGCTATGGGTATCATCTTCTCGCTATCACGAGTTGGTGAATCCTCTATGGCTACTCAATTACCTTCAATACCTCAAGCTATACCCAATCACCACCCTATGAGCAAACCTCTGTAAGGCAACAAGGAATGGAGTCAAAGCACGTAATCAAGATTCAAGATATCCTCGAGCACCCAAGTCTAAGTATACTTGCACCATTGCATGATGAGATTAAGACCGACATTAGAATAGACATCCATGTGATGATCTCATAAGGTGTCATCCAATATACTTACTACCTCTAGTAAGCATCCACATCTCAACCCTAAATATCTCATATTTACGCTTCGAGATCCACCGCTGATCAAATCAAGGAGCTGAGATGTACTAGTCTCTCGGATTACCGATGTCCGCTCTCAAGAATCCTATGATAGTGGATAATTTAGATATCGACATAATTGCACATGATAGGAATCTCAGAGTATCATCACATCACAATTTCCTTCATGCTATGTCATATATCATGGACTTCATTAATTTGCTTATAGATCAATATCCATTAAAAATAATGAACAACAAGTTAATGAAACATGCCTTTCTTTATTTACTCATAAAGTATGTTCACAACTTTGTATTAAAATGCGCTTAAAGGCGATTGCCTTCGTGGTACTACTCTAACATGGCATATCTCTTTCTTCCTTTAGCAAAGGATCCACCACCGGGTTTCCACCAATATCATATTATCGAATTTTACGGGTCGGTCATCTCGCTGCCAATATTCCGTCGCCGGGCCTCGAATCGACCTCACTTTATGACGGTCATCAGACATGCTCGTCGACCTTCACCGCTTCTATCATTTCACCTCCCATACTACCGTTCGTTGTCGAACCGACAGGTTTATGCTCGTTATCTCGGCCGGCATTTTGCTCATGCTTTGCAAATCGCTCAACTTCCCCTTTGATGAGGGATTCGATCTCTTTTCAATCGCCAAAGAATGTTCCGTGTCATGACCGATGTCTTTTGGAAATGGCAATATAAATTGGGGTTTCTATCCTGGAGGGAGTCTTCATCTTTCGGTTCTTGATAGTTTCCGTCCGCTTATGGTCATGAGTACTTCAAGATATCGCCTATTGCGGGTGAACTCCGTCGATATCCCTGCCGACGATTGGCTTTCTCCACTCGACCGCCTTTTTGTCGCCAGGCGAAACACCCGCTCATTATTTGGCGAAGCGATCATCCGTCTGACGCCTCGTATTTTCAGCACTTCTTCAAGCTGAATGTACCGTCCGGCCCCTGCTTTTTATTTCTCGAACAGATCAATGATCGAGGGATAACGAATTTTGAACGCCTTTATCCTTGTGTTGTTCATTAGCGCCGCCAACATTGACGAGTAAGTGAGGTCGAGGACCTCAACCGCTTCATTATCGAACCGAGTGATGAACTCCCGCAAACTTCGCTCCTTCCTTGGTCAATTGCATCACTCCAAAGTTGTCTTCTGCTGCCGCCATCGGTGGCGAACTAGTTCAGAATAATAACCCAAATCTTCAAACATGTGATATAGCCGAGGGGTGTTATCAACCATCGCCGAGCTCCCTCTTGGAAAGTCGCATGTAATGCCTTACACCGAACTGCCGTCCGAACGCAATGTAGATTCATCATGGATTGGAAGTCTGAGGTAGTCCAGAGGGTCGGTCTTTTCCAAAGGTATTTTTCAGCGCTGGTATTTTGGTGCCGGGCGCGGAAGGCTATCCAAGATTCCCGGATAAAGGGAGAGTCAGATTGTGTTGTCGGGCGATTCGGGCGGAAGCTCATGGTACGTGTTAATCCGATCGCCCACGATTTTCTAAGTCTTCGTTAGGTGGCGATCGGTTGCCATGCCGGTCATCAGACAGCTTGCCGCGGCAGACGGATGCTGGGTGCCACCGAGATCGTAAGATCTGGGAATCAACAGTCAACCACTTCCTCAATCTGTTTCGGGTGAAGGAGTGTGTACATGCGAAGAGGATCTGCATCGAGAGGCGCTGGAGATTCGGGCATGTTGGTTTCAACGTTATCCTCTGTGGCTACGCTTTGTTCTTCTTGTTCCAAGGTTTGAGGTCATGTCGATCATTCGGTCCAAGATTTCGTGAAACCCGAGAACATCTCATAATCATTTTCATTAAAACAAAAGAAAAAAATTTACTGCTTAAGTTGGCCGATGGAACTAATTTCTCATATTGATCACTCATAATTAACCCCAAAAGAACTTGCTGGAAAACTCGCTG
Source organism: Erythroxylum novogranatense (assembly GCA_029891385.1). NCBI lineage: Eukaryota > Viridiplantae > Streptophyta > Magnoliopsida > Malpighiales > Erythroxylaceae > Erythroxylum > Erythroxylum novogranatense. Next base: position 15,042,528 of record CM057233.1, read on the forward strand.
AAGCTAGCACATTCGACCTTCGACACCACAGTCACACTTTATAACAAAAGCATCACAAAGCAACAAAGAAAGATGTGACTCACATTGAACTATTTACTTTCTTATTCTCCGTATGATTCATAATATACGAGCATAACAGCCAAAATACAAAATAAATTACAAGTTGTAGCAATGTAACAAGTTTTCTTTTAAGTGCACTAAACAACTCTTACAATATAAAAATTAAAGAAAACATGTAATACCAAAATATTAATAGCGCCATACCTTCCCTTGCAACAATGCATGACAAGCGCGGATACACTTGGAAAATATCTTCAGAAAGCATCAGAATTGTCCTTTGTTCCCGGAACAAATCATATAACCAAAAACCTTCAAGAAGTGGAAGTAAATCAAACGCTATATGCTAAAAGTGAAATGAGAGAAAATAAATAAATAAAAAGTGTGATACCACGTAGAGTGAACTTCGCCCAATTTCTCACCCCTCTCCGACACTTCTTTAACGATCGAACAAAAAACGAGAGACAATCCTCCAAAGAACCCTGCATTAATCAAGTTTAACAATGATAAATCGGCGAAAATTTGTAGAGCAGCTTATCCCCAAAAAGAAAAGGGATGAAGTCTACAGCTATACAGATCAAATTTACATGGAAAAAGCAAAAGCTTCGATAGATAAAAACCATAACTTCGTAATAAATATTTGGACGATTGAAAGAAGATTTTAGAACTAAAAGATCTTGCAAGCACAAGGATGTATGACATGCTTCTCAACTCGATATTGAAGAGCAACTAAAAGTGGTATGGTTCTCATCGTTTTTAATAAAGAAAACGATATGAGCTAAAGGATCAAGACCAGCCTATACAAGAAACAAAGTCATCTTCAATAAAAACATCTCTAGACTCACTTTGGAACAACAGCTGGAAGAATCTCCAGGTGTAGAAGCTTTTGTCAAGATGGCGCCACGCCCTGAAAGCTTAACCGGAGGAGGTGATGCCGTGAGGATATGGACCGGCAAGGGCTTGGGGTAAGAAGAGGATCGAGAGCCTGCTTTTCTTTGTAAAACATACCGTATATTCAGAGATAAATGAGGAAAGAAAAAGAAATAGAAGCTCGCTTGGCTTGGGTAAAAAGAGTCAAAGTGGAGTTGGTTATTGATAAAGGAAAACGTTGACGCTTTTGGATGTGGCAATGTAATAGGTACATAATTAATGGCACAAAGGATCTGGATGCCATATGAGTTTGATAAGTGGAGTGTCATTTCAATGCCATCCAAGTTTGAAAATATTTATTGATGATGAGGTTTGACTACGATAGATAGGAGATATTTAAGATCGAGCACTGCTCCATTTAGGCCTTCCAACTATTGAAATTTTGAAGATAAAAGAAGATGAAAGAGATGGGATAAGAAAATTTTAAACAATATGTAACACACCCACATTTTTATTATTAAATTTGGTTGCCTTATATAGGTAAAATACAAATAACTAAAATAAAATTTTCAGCCACCAAATCTAGTTTATAAGATAACTTTAAGGTAGTTTCCCTCATTATTATGTCTTATTTTGATGTAAGATGACTCTCCTTAGATAATTTTCAAATAGTGTAGGTTATTTCTTAGTAAAATTTTCAAATTAATATTTATTTGTTAGTTATTTTATTTTATTAAAAATAATGTATTTTAAGTTTTATTTTATAATTTTAGCATAAATTTATAACTAGAAATTTTACATTCATCGACATTAAATATACTTTTCAATACAAAATTTTTAGTCTTATAATTTAAAGTTCAAACACAAACTAGCTAATGTGTTTGTTTTCCACCAAAGTATATATATTGAAATTTTCTTTTGCTTTTTTTAAATATTTAAATACTAAATCGAGGCTATTGTATCCTCAAGTTGGGAACGCCATCTTCAAAAGTGAGCCAACCGCATAGCAAAGACGTAGCTGCAACAAGATTAGAATTTAATCATAGGAGGCCCTCCTAACTTGGTCTTTTCTTTGAAAAGAGCCATGCACGGAGTGATTGTCCACAAATCGCATTAAAATTCATTAAGTATATATATTAGAGTTTAATGGGATGGACGCACCATGCAATCCATCCCATTCGCTCATTTAACTGACGGCCTATATTCATCGGGGACCGTCATTCATTTAATCCAATGATTTACATTTTTCGCTTTTCATGTAATCGACGCCTATATTCAATGATCTCCTTCTTCATTCATTTATTTAATCCAGCATCGCTTATTGAATGTTGTTTCTTCGCATCGATATACACGCAATCTTCCGACACAATCTTCAATCTTTAGACGCAATCTTCGTTGTAATATTTTGTGAGGCGCATCGCCAGACGATCGCCCAATGCGCGCTCCTTGTCACCGCTTATATGTGTTCATATCTCTTCATTCATGTTGTGTCCTTTCTCTCTCTTTGTTTTTCCTCACGCCTTTGCTCCTCTCGCTTTCTCCGTTGTTGTCGAAAGAGTATCGCTGGTTTCTCCGCTCGTGTTGTCGTAATTGTTGTTGTCGAAAGAGTATCGCTGGTTTCTCTGCTCCTCGTTGTCCTAGTCGTTGTTGCTGCTGATTGGTGAACACCGATATTTTTCAGAACAATAGTTGCGATGACCACGACATCGTTACGTAGATAAGAGAAGATGAGAATGCGCAAAGAAGATTTATGTTACGGTTTCCAGCTGGTCTTAGGTTTCGCTTCGTGTTACTTGTAAATCTTCTTAACGCTTTTCTTATCCTCTCTTATCTCCGTTTGCTATCGTGGTTGTCATAATGTTGTTTCGCCGCTCTTGTGGACTGTTGTTGCCGCCGAAAGAGTTGCTTCATGTTGCTTTTTTGTCCTTTGTTACTTGTAAATCTTCTTTAGGAATTTTTTGTTTGTACAAGAGTTTCAGATTTGACTATTGTTGTCAGAAAGTGCGATTTGGATATGAGGATATTTATCGATATTGTAGCTTCATAATTGCAAAGTCGCTACTTCACCAGCAGTATGCGTCTTGAAGCATAAGGTTTTTTTTTTTTGTTTGTACAAGAGTTTCAGATTTGGCTATTTTTGTCAGAAGTGCGATTTGGATATGAGGATATTTATCGATATTGTAGCTTCATAAATTGCAAAGTCGCTACTTCACCAGCAGGCGTGAAGCATAAGCATAAGGTTGTTTAAGTTTTTCACCAACCGCAAGTCGGAGGTTTTGTGTGTATGATGTTTTCGAGGGCTACAATGACTGGATACGAGGAGATTTTACGTTGCCATCTCAGAATACGATGGCTCGAATAAAGAATGCGTAGTCGAGACTTTTGAAAAGAGTGCCCCAAACGCAGGTAGGCGAGTCCGCACTTAGCTATGAGGAGATTTATCATAAATTGCAAAGTCGTTATTTCACCACCATCATCCTCTTCCTTGTACATATATTTTTCTCATGTCGAAACGAACTCCTCTGCGAAATGTAAGTTTTACGATTATCACCAGAATCATCCGCTTAATCAAAATGGATACGCTCAACAAAGAAGTCAGAAGTGCGGACTGGATACGAGCGTATTCATCGCCATTTTGTCCATATAACTACGTATCGCAGCTTTGAAAAGTTTTATTACGATATATATTAAGAGCGAATGGGATGGACGAGCATGCAATCTATCCCATTAAGTTTTATGTCTTAGTTTCATTGTCGCAACTTTTTCTCGCTTTATGTCTTACTTCAGGTGCTTTTCACTTTTCAATATCTCACTTTGATCGCTTCACCAGATCGCCTCGCTTCAATTCGGAGGTTATTTGCTTTGCTTTCCATCGCCCCGCTTTTCTCACCTCTAATGCATTTAAGTGTAAAATATAACCGAGTTGAAAAAGTAGATAAGTTTTAATATAACCGAGTTGAAAAGTAGACGAAGTTTAAAATATAACCGAGTTGAAAAAGTAGACGGTTAACAATCCAGACGGAGAATACAAAAGTGAGGCGAAGACATAAAGATGATTTAAAAGCGCATTTATACGAAGAAAACAGACGGCACAAAAGGTAAGAATCAAAAGCGAGACGGGTTTTAACTTTTCAAGATCTTACTTTCATCGCTTCACTTCTATGGTCTCGCTTTAATTGAGAGGTGATTTGCTTCTTCTATCGTCTCGCTTCTTAATTCGGAGGTGATTTGCTTTGCTTTGCTTTCAATCGCCTGCTTTTCTCACCTCTAATGTATTTAAGAAGGGAAAACGAAGGTTAAAAATCGCCGCAGCTTGAAAAAGTCACAAGTTCTAAATATAGACGGACTTGAAAAAGTAGACTAACTTAAAAATCGATGGACTTGAAAAGTTGACGGTTAAAATATAAAGGGGTTAAAAAGTATACCAAGTTAACAATACACACGGAGAATACAAAAGTCGATTTAAGACATAAAGATGTATTTAAAAGCGCATTTATACTAACAATAATGCACTATAAGTTCAAAGCTTTGCAATTTATATTTTCTCAAGATAATATCGATACACAAGTGAAAAATCTCATATAGAAAGTAAGTAACTAATTTTACCTTGTCCTCTGTAAGTACTTTAAAGACATGTTTTGACCCCATAATCTACTACGTGTGTATTGGGATGGAGTTGAGAAAGTAGACGAAGTTCAAAATCGATGGATTGAAAAAGTAGACTAAGTCTTAAATATAGACGGAGTTTAAAAGTTGACGGTTTAAAATATAAACGGAGTTCAAAAAGTAGACGGTTAACAATATGCATTTGAGTATACAAAAGTGAGACGAAGACATAAAGATGTATTTAAAAGCAGACGTCGTAACAAAAACAGACGATGTAACTGCTTTCATTAACTCATGCATTTGTACATCTAGATATACAACCTCATGAAGACTGAAAATGAGATTCGCCTCTAACTATGCCCAAAACACTTGACTAACGCTCCACTTATATCGATGTAAAATCACTCAAGGAAAATCACCGAAACGAAAATCACCGAAAGAAAATCACCGATTTAAAATCACTGAAAAAATTCAGTGAAGGAAAATCAGTCAAACAAAATCAGCTGAATCAAAATCAGCTGAACCGAAAATCAACTGAAACAAAAATCAGTGAACCGAAAATCACTGAAACAAAAATCACCAAGCAAAACCACTGAAGTAAAAATCACCAAGGAAAATCACCAAACAAAAAAACAGTGAAGTAAAAATCAGTCAAGCAAAAATCAGTCAAGGAAAATCACCAAGTTAAAACCACTGAAGTTTAAAATTAGCTGAAATAAAATCAATGAAAGAAAACAAATTGCATAGATCGTTGTTTTCGTGGATAACTTGAGCTATAGAGTCCAAATGACCCGATTCTTCAAGCATTGATTCCTAACATATTTCTTTATCTTCTAAACCTCTCAAGTCATCCACTCCACTCTCAACATGCTATAATCTCACTTAAACTTACATCATCCATCTACCCACATGAATTCCAAAATAATGCTAACTTAACTTACTTAATCAATCTAATCATGCTTAATTTTAAAAAATATTTTGGGCCTGACACTTTTCTTGAATTCTTTATTCTTTTCGCCTTCTTTATTTCAGACGTCATCGCATGGCTGAACATATGCCTCTTTTATGTCTAAATTTCTCGCATAATGCTACTACAGATGGGTGGACAAAAGCTTGAACACAAAGGTTATAAATAAGAGTCAAGTCAACATATTATTTATGCTTTCGATTCTCCGCCTTTTTTGTTCGCTTGTTTTCATTCAAATCATATATGTCAAGTCGCTTTTACTTAACATGCGATTCAATAGGTTCCGCTCAGATAGATTTTTTCTCTCAGAGATTGAGTTTTCAATTAATAGGTACAATCTTCTAGCCGCTTATAATAATGTCAAACATCGCCAATAGCGTGTTCATGGAAGTAAACCGTAACACGATTCACGCTTCAATTCATACGTGATAAGACTTCTCGACACCGCCATATTGATTTATTTGTGGCAAGGAAATACACCGAACCCCAAAATGTATGAATGACTCTCGTAATCGCTTTTCTTCTATGCAATAATCTTCTAACCGGTATGATAATGTCGATTCTCGCCAAATACCAATAACGATTCCACAAGTATGCAAAATGAGGACTGCAAAGAGAAGAGGACCGTAATACGATTGACGCTTCAATTCATAGTGATAGATTTCTTACCGCTACTTCGATGTGTTTACCTTCTACAATTATTTTATGTTTTCGCAAGAGGAAGACGCACCGTAAGTAGATTGCTTAATTGTTGACACAACAGCTTGACATCCGTATTTCTTCTATGCAATAATCTTCTAACCGGTATGATAATGTCAATTCTCGCCAAATACCAATCACGATTCCGTAAGTAAGCAAAATCAGATCGCAAAGAGAAGAGGACCATAACAGTAGATTGACGATTCAATTCATAGTGAAAGATTTCTTACCGCTACTCCCGACAAAGTTGACCTTCTACAATTATTTTCTGCTTTTCGCAAGAGGAAGACGCACCATAACAGAGATTGCTTGATTTTCGACAGTAACATGTTATTCAATCGAGTTATGTAACTAACTCAAACTGATTCGTAATTCACACGTGCTTTGGTTTCGCCTGCTTTGCATCGCTCTGCTTTTACCGCCGCCTACTTTTGCACAACTTTCGCCCGCTTTGCTTCCATCCGCTTTTGAACTTGTGTTTGCTTTTCAACTTCCGCCTTGTTTTCATCGCTCCTTTTCATAATTATTTGTACTTCATCGAAATCATTTATGTTAAGTCGCTTTGAGTTAACAATCTCCTCCTTTTAATCGCAGAGATTTCTTCCGTCAGTAGATTGACGCTTGAATTAATAGGTAATGTCAAACACTTCCAATAGCGACAAGTAAGTAAACACCGTGGAAGAGATTAAGAAGACCGCTTTGTATGGAATAATGTTCTAACTGGTATAATAATGTCGATTCTCGCCAAAACGATTGAAGAAGTAAGCAAACATGAACATAATTAGAGAAGAAGAGCACCAGAGTAGAGATCGACGCTTCAATTCATAATGATAAAATTATTATACACGCCCTACTCGACAGTTGACCTTCTACAATTATTTTCTTCTTCCAAATTACTATCATTGTTTTCCTTTACTTTTCTTCGTGGCAGTGTTCACCTTCATTTATCATTTGCTCTTCTTTCAAGCTCGCTTTTGCATCCCTTTATCAATCAATCATTCAAGGCCATTTCTTTGGCATCAAAATAACTTAGAACTAAATTTTATCTGTCGACGCATTACGGTTACTCCCAAAATGTATGAATCATTTTCACATCTCTTTGTCTTGTATCCAATAATCTTCTAATCGCTATGATAATCTCGATTCCACCAAATGCCAATAACCTATTCCGTAAATAAGCAAATGAGGACTACAAAGACAAGAAGAGGACCATAACAGTAGATTGACGCTTCAATTCATAGGTCATAAACCGATTCGTAATTCACACGTGGTTTGCTTTCGCACGCTGACCGCTTTTACTCCGGCCTACTTTTGCACAACTTTCGCCCGCTTTTGCTTCCGCCCGGTTTTGCTTCCATCCGCTTCAACTTCAGGTTTGCTTTTGAACTTCCGCCTTGTTTTCATCGCTCTCTTTTCATCATTATTTGTACTTCATCGAAATCATTGATGTCAAGTTGTTTTGACTTAACAATCTCTTCCTTTAAACCGCAGGTTTCAGGTCACCGGATTGACGCTTCAATTAAAACGATAATGTCAAACACCGCCAGCAACAGATTGCGTAGTAAACGCCGTAACGTAGATTAACGCTTTAATTCATAGGTCGACCGTCATAATTTTTACTTGTGGCAAGGAAAGACACAGAACGCCCAAAATGTTTGAACCGTAAGACGGCTTTTCTTGTATGGAATAATCTTCTAACTAGTATAATAATGTCGATTCCCGCTAAAACATATTGTAGAAGTAAGCAAACATGAAATGTAATTAGAGAAGAAGAGCACCACAAGAGAGATCGACATTTCAATTCATAGTGATAAAATTATTATACACGCATACTCGGGACAGTTGACCTTCTACAATTATTTTCTTCTTCGAAATTACTATCGTTGTTTGCCTTTACGCTTCTTCCCGATGTGTCTTCTACAATCATTTCCTTTCTTCCAAGCTTGCCTTTTTGCATCCCTTTGTCAATCAATCATTCAAGAGCAATTTCTTTGGCATCAAAATAACTTAGAACGATATTTGATCTGTCGTCCAGACCACCGACACCTTTATATTCTAACTTCTTACCGTTTCTCTCTCTTAATCCTTAAACCAAATCTATCCCAACCAATGAAACATTTTCTCCACCCAAACTTTACTTCTCTCAACTACCCTCTTCTTTAGTTATCAAATTCACTGCTCTAGATTCTAATCGCATTTATACTCCATTTTTTCAGCCCCGTGCTTATTCTCTCACGCATTCTCGAGTACTAAGGTATATATGTTTAGGTAAAATAAATTTTGAGTCAAAAATTCTTGTTGTTATTTATTAACCCTAATAGAGCATATTCTCCTTTCTACGCTGTGGCTGCATGTATACTCTATTTTTGTAGTTAAATTAAATAATTTTTTATATAAATTCGCTTTAGTTGTTTAAATGGTTTGTATTCATGTTTGCTCGATATATTGTTTATTAGGTCATAAACATAATGTTTATTTATTAATGTTCACCGTGATACAATCAAGATCATGAATGGATAGATCAAGGACGCTTATATTATGTCGATTCCTCGTATTTACATATGGATAGAAATGCTAAAAGACGCCAAAATTATGCTCAAATGCCAAATGAAAAAACAAGAATTGTCATGACGACGAGAGAAAATCGAGCTGCCAAAACACATCTTCCACTTCATCTACACTTCAAGAAAGAATTACCTCAATGTATGAATCTTTCATTAATATCGAACCTTCCACCACCAACTTCCAAGTTATGAACCCTCTTACATAAATGAAGGTAACTGCTTTTACAATATATCAAACTATTTCCAACCTAATTACTCCACATCATTATAATGTCCTTTTATACGCTTCAAGGATAAATCATCGCACATCTCCTACAACATTAACATTGTTACAGATTTACTTACTGAAGTTTAACACCTCCCTTTTATGAAGATTGTCAATATTGTAACGCAAAACGATTTTACCTTGAACCTCCATCGCTTTGTTGTTCGTCAGACAAATTTCTATTGTTGCTCCTCGATGCCTTATGCTTTAAAGTCTTTGTTTCTAAATAGCGACGAAGAATCCAACATTTCGTAAAGAATGTTCGACATATAATAACAATGTAGCTTACTTCCTATGGAGCCGATATGATCGTGAGTCGATAAAAACACAATGGAGTTTATACATTCCGTGTTCAAGGACAAGTTTACCATTTCTCGACAGCTTAGTGTCGATAAGCAATAAAGTATCCGAATCCAACTTTATTTCTTTGATACCGATGAAGAACTACAACAAAGGCTCGGCAGCCAGGATAAACTTCGTGAAAGTACCTCAAGTCGATTATGACAATTCTTCAAGATAACCCTTATGCTAGGTTCTTTCGCCGCCTTAAAGATATTCCTTCCTTGAAAATCACCAGATTGTTCGAGATGTTATCCGGTCTTGATCAAGGCACATAATCTTCCAACCGCATCCCAAGTAATGCTATATGGATCTAAATCGATGATGAACAAGATGATAAATCTCCTCATATCCAAGTCTACAAATACCAGTCTGAGCTATAGAATTCAATCTTATTATGCATGCTACGACCCGCTTCAATACCCACTGCTTCCACGGGTGAATCAGATGGCATCCTCGCATTAAGCGTTAAATTCTCAAACAAACAAAGACCAATGGTTCTGATCAAACAAGCGGTGCTCCTTTAAACACTTTTACTCAAGCAGCTGAATTATTTGCTCTCGAAAACATAGGTTAGTTGTCTGCTTATTACCTTGGTTCCGACATATTGTCTAATTGGGCAAAACTAATTTATCATTTTTTTCTTACTATTACTAATTACTCAAGGACCGGACTGCAAACATGGCGTAGTATCTGCGAGAGAGTATTACTGCCATCGACTTCAAATGAGAAGTTATGATGAATCCATACTTATCCATAGCTTAAGACTACTACAACAATTCGTTGTTGGTTCTTATATAAAGATTGAAACATCACGGCTTGAATTCCATAGGAAAAACAGAACGAAATACGATCAGAAATTTTGCAGGTGTTTTAGATAAATAATATTGGTCAAACCGAAGCTTCTACAATTGGTCATGAAGTTGTCCTCCCAAACTTCATTTATCGGCGCCCAAGGGACATGAAACGGCGCTATCTAGATGCAATGGCTCGTGCAAAAATATGGCAAACCAGATTTTTTCTCACTACGACTTGCAACCCTATGTGGAAGGAAATACAAGAGAATCTTAAATTCCATGAAAAGCACAAGAGAGACCAGATTTATCAGGCAGAGTGTTCAGTGCTAAATTTGAAATTTCAAAATCACTTGATCAAAAAGGAATATTCGAGATGTTGCCGCATTTGTTTACGTAATTGAATTTCAAAAGCGTGGATTCCCTCATGCTCACTTGCTTCTAATACTTCAACCACAATTTAAGTCGTTGAATCCAGATTCCTATGATCAAATCATATCAATGAAATACCTAACTCGATGATAATTCCAGATTATATTCTCTTGTCATTACACATGATCCACGGTCCTTGTGGTTTTATGAACAAGCAAAGGTTCTCTGCATGAGAAATGGTGTATGCAAAAGTCATTACCCCAAGGATTTTACTCCTTTCACCGTCCATGGCGAAGACAGCTTATCCGTATATAGACGTAGAGATAATGGAAGAAAAGTTAAAATATCCGCATATGAGGTTGATAATGATGGGTGGTTCCTCATAACCCGCATCTTCCGATGTTGCTTGACCGCCACATTAATGTTGAAATATGTTCCATCGTGAAGCTTGTTAAATATTTATACAAATATGTATTTAAGGGCCACGACCTTGTCAACTTTAGCGCTAACCACCAAGAAACCAGTCTCGATATTGACGAAATCACAAATTTCAAGAAGGCCGTTGATTTCACCTCAAGCTTTATGGCGATATATGAATTCCGCCTTGCAGAGATTAATCCATCCATCTATATACTCCAAGTTCACCTTCCGATCAACAACTGCTTCCTTCGCTAAAGATGCTAATTTGTCTTATTTATCGAGGAATATTGACTTCTCCAAAACAATGCCGACGGAATTTTTTAGACCAATTCAACAAATCAAAAGGCTGCAGAAATTAAATGTCTCAGATGCGGATTTCCTCAACATTTTGTTTGGAATCAAAAACAAGGACGTGGTCGGAAAGAAAGCGGAGAAAAGTGATAGGACGATTAGTCACCGCTGACCTCGAGAAGGAGAAAGGTATTACTTGAGATTATTGCTCAGAAATGTTAGAGGACCAACGCCGCTTGACAACTTGTTAACTATTGATGGTGAAAAGGTGAACTGCTTGTGGATGCCGATCGCAATTAGGATTGCTAGCATCCGACTCTTACATACAACAAACACTTGACGAAGCCGCCATATTTCAAATGCCAACATCCCTCGATTGTTATTTGCTACACTCTTGTTCTATTGTTCACCGCAAACTTAGGAACTCGGGAAACTTTCAGAGACCACCACCGCCTCGACTACCTATATGCTTATTCATCCTCTAATACGATACATATGATGATATTACAAAATGGCTCTTCAAGATATCAATAAATCTCGAACAAATGGGAAAAGCTTAATGATTATCATTTCACCGAACATGAATTTCTTATCGATTATCACGGCAAAATAAGGAGGTAGAAAGTGAGATGAATATAGAGATTGATGAATGTGACTTCTTATTACAATCAAAACTAAACAGCCAAAGAAAAGCACGATTTGATTTAATAATGAAATCAGTTCTCACTTCAACGAGTGCAAGTTATTTTATCGATGGTCCCGGGGAACAGTAAAACTTTCTTATATCGAGCTCTTCTTGCAAATTTACGATCACAGACACATTACAATAGCAAGGGCAACATCAAAGCGTGCTGGCACAATTCTTCCAAGCAGTAGGACAACTCACTCAAGATTTAAAATCCCTTGATTTATCAAAGCAAAAGTTTGTCATTGAGCAAACAAAGCAATGTTGTAAAATTGATATTTGAATCCAATTTTATTTTATGGGACGAGGCTTCCATGGAAAACGAGAAGCCATCGAAGCATTTAATGGTTTACTACAAGATATAATGAACTCGATCAGCCTTTTGAGGTAAAATTGTTGTATTTGGTGGTGATTTCGCCAAACATTGCCGCTATTCACCAAGCAATGAAACAACAACTCATTGATTCAAGTCTTCTAAATTCACATCTCCGGCAAGATATCTCTAAACTCGCTTAACGACAAATATGAGAGCTATCTCAAATCCACATTTTGTGATTTCTTATCATGGGTCGAGAAGGCTCAACCAATGGATGAACAAGATCAAATATGTTTACCAGATGAACTCATTATTCCTTACGACAACAAGGATGAATCTGTTCATAGGTTGCTTCTTTTTTCATTAAATTACATACTAATCTTTTTTTGCATTACGATTATACTTTCCTAATATACAGTTGTGCTTACTAGGTTACTGGAAAATGTTTTCCCTGACCTAAGCTTATATTCATCCGACCCGTATCAGATGATAAACAGATGCGTGCTATGTCCAACGAATAATTGTGTTGATGAAATTAATGACATCATGATTCAAAATTAACGTGAGATTTGCATTCATACGTGAGTTTTGACAAGACGGTTGATCGCAGACATCAAGTCGATTATCAAGATTTTCTCAATTCTTTGAACCCTAAAGGACTACCTCCTCATAAACTTTCCGAAAGAAGGCTCTCCAATTATGCTTCGAGAAATTTAAATCCAACTAAGGATTATGCAATGGAACAAGGTTGATATGCAGATACTAAAAGATCATACAATTTCAATTGAAATTGTTTTTGGACCTCACAAAGGAAAAATCATTTTATACCTAAGATTCCTCGCAATCTCCGGAGAACGAAAAAATGGAATTCCTTTTATCGTAACACAATTTCCAATTGTCTGTGTTTTGCAATGACTATAAACAAATCCCAAGGTCAAACACTTGATCATGTTGGAATTTATCTCCACAACTCGTATTCTCACACTGACAATTATATGTAGCTCACAAGGGCGCGAACTCCTAATCGCTTAAAGTTCTTATTATTCCCGAACTTTTCAATCTTTAGACTTCAAAAAGACAAGGAATATTGTTTTTCGTGAAATTTTTAATTATTCAAATAATAAAACATCAAATTTCCTCACAAGACAAGGTATATTATTTGTTTGTTGTCTCAGTTCACATGATTTGATTTTATAGGCATAATTATTTGTCTTCGCTTGACCATCCAACATTTTCTTTCAAAGATGGATAATCGCTTATCGATGAAGAATATTTTGCTCGAGCGCAATCATGGTCTTGTCAAGTGATGGTCCAACAAAACAATGTGTCGTTGTTTCTAATTCATCACTAAAAGACAAAAGTTTGTCTTCGCGATTCTCGTATATCAATTACACTTTTTTCCTTTCACATTTTATCAACTTACCTATCAATAATTTCTTTATAATTAACAGGATCGCAAGTTGAGGGTATCATATTCAACAATGATATACAAAGAATTGGAGACATCTTACGTACCGTGTCAAGAATATATCATTTCTAATGCAATTGTCAAATCAATTCCCCTTCAAGATCAAACTGAAAATTTGAACATACTGAGATTCTCACAAGTCGCACGGCCATCGAACTCCGCACATAAGACGATGCAATCATCCTCCGATTTTCAACTTCACGCCTTTCCAAAGTCTTATGGATTATGTGGACGACAAGCAAAAATCTGTGGTTAGATGCTTAATATATTTTTTCATACAATCTACAAAACTTTCCACTTTGTGATTACATTAATGTTTAACACATGATAGATATTATAGCCGCTGCCGTTGAAGTGTTGGAAAAAAGATGTCGTCAGAGACTAAAAGCTTCAATCGTCCAAAATTTGTTATCATAAATAAAGAGTAATTTCACTCTGTATCTTTGTTACTATTTTGTGTCGAGATGAACAAATTTTACATCTTCTCGTTATCTCTTGTTTTTTTAGGAACAAGCAGCTTATACTATCGCTTTGAATTGTTTTGTTGAGAACGAGGCCGTAAGATTATGGAATTACTTCACCTCATCCAGCTATTGTTTGCACTAATCTCAAAGTTAATTTCTTTAACGGTATTTGTTCCTTGCTCATAATAACACATCTTACTCGTCCCTTTTCATTCTATCTAAAAATCATTTTGAAATGTTAGTCGTTGCATTGTCAACGTGGTTCGACTCACCATCCTCGCTGAGCCACCCATACAAGAAGTTGCCGATCTCAAAATTGGTAATCCATTATGTTACGCATAACCTTTCTAACATTTTGTTACAAATTATATAGGAATTTTAAAATGTCTTTCTTTTGTCGCCTATATAAATATTATGTTCTGTGGCACAACTAAATAACAACCACATCAAAACCTCACAAGGAAAATCTTACTTACATATAATCCTCAGATATCTTCTCGATCTCACCAAAGATATCACCAAGATCATGTCTTTAGATTCTACCCTAAGGTAATCACATCTCGCATATTCCAAAGGACATATTGAATTTGAAACTTCTTCCTCTCGAACATTGTTATCAACTTTTCCTTAGATATCATGGATTGAAGCCAAAATTTCCTTTCAAAGACATTTTACAAAATTTTGGTATATGGCATGCAACCAATGCTTCCGGTCCATAACAACAGATCTGGAGTTCTCTTTACTTGTAATTATCAGAGAGAAAACGCATGCAGAGCCAAGGTTTCGCTTTCTATTTGCAATCTTCGATTTGTTGCTTATTCCTTTCGTGTCTATTCCATATTTTTCGCATGACTTTTTACTTCCATGTCGCCGCACTACTTTTTTTGCCTACCCTACTATTCTTACTTTATCGAAAGAGATGCCGATACGATATAGATTTGACCGATGACACCGAACTATAACGGCTTCTATTTTCAGCGACCTCACCGAGAAACTATTAAACTTAACCGCCGTTGAAGCAATGAAATATTACAATGAGGTTATATTTTCCTTCCTTCTTTCATGTACATTTCAGGTTTAATCACCAAATATTTTCAACTAGTTATTTCACCGACAATGGACATTTTTCTTCTCCGTTATAAGAACATGGATCTTCCTCGAGAAAGTCTACACACAATTGAAAAGCGATACCTTTCTTCTCCACGTGAAGCCGTGAACACTCGGTCTGCAGTCGTGCAACGATTCATCGTTGTTTATCGCCGAAAATTGATGTCGATGAACTACAACAGAGCTCGGGCCACCACTCGTGTGCTTTTTATTCTTACTTTATCTTGATTTTATCTATAACATCATCTTTAATTATTTCAGATGTGCCATTTAGTTTCAATTCATCTCCCTTATATCGCTTGCTTAATATATATTGATTTTGATATTTTCAGAAAAAATCCTGAATCTTCTTCATCGCCTAAACTATGTCTCAAAAAGGTTTCCGATGTCAATACCACTTGCCGTCACAAATGGATAAGCTCACAAGAAGTAAATAATGTACGCCGCAATCGACGCCTAATCTGCCATGTATACTCGTCGTAATAGGAAAAACCTGATTCTCATAACTTTCGACTTGTATTTAAAACTTTTGTTTCTAATCGCTTCTTCATTCTTTCTTCTTTAATGTTGAAAGAAATGCTTATTCAATGGAGGTCCAGAGCTAACTCAAACTCATTCTCGCATATGCTTCCGCTGCTTTGTCGTTCATTTGTGTTGTTAACTTCGTCTCAGGTTGTTAACTTCGCCCGTGTTGTAAACTTAGTTTGTTGTGAACTTCGCTCGTGTTGTTAACTTCTTCGCTTCTCACCGTGTGTGCTGTCAACTTCGCCTATGTTTGTATTTCTTCGCATACTTCCTCGCTTTTTTCGACTTCGTCTATTTTTCAACTTCGCTCTGCTTTTCCGAAGTTCGCTCTATTTTTCAACTCCTCTTTTTTTCTCTTGATCTATAAAATCCAAGCTTCGTCTTCTTTGATAGGTCTCCAATAATTAGATCTTCCGGATCGTAACTCCTATACTTCCAATCTTTTTCAATACACCGTATCCGGAAAATCCTCAACGCCATCTTACTCGGGCCTCGATGATGGAGTTTCTATTATATCATCTAATTTCTTTGAACCGCCGCCACTCACCATGTCATCTTCCTTATGGGTTGGCAACTATCATCATGAAGATGAGTGTCCCGCAAACATTCCCGACAGATGATCTATCGAAAAGTCTTCAACACCTTCGCCAAATAATGACAATCAACCAAGGTGTTGAAGATTTTGCACAAAATTATCTCATCCAAAGATAACAAAGATTCTTCTTCGTAATATGGATCGATGATTCAGCGACCGCCCGCTTGCTTTCGTTTTCTTCTCGGTTTTCTTCGCACAAATTATGTTTGCTTCTTTTTAACTTCCTCTTGTTCTTCTTTATTTAAAGTAGCTCACTTGATGTCATTTCCAACTCGCTTTAAATTTCAGCCATCGATTCCTTCGAGTATACGAATTGACTAATCCTTCTTTGAAACTATTCTTTACACATGTAAACTATTTTAAACCTATCTCAACGCAAATCCTTCCTGTTTCACTTTATCATCTTGCAAGATCGCCCCACGCCTCCTCGATACCTCTATATCTAAACTTTCAAACCTTTCTCCTCTTAACTTCGATCAAACAATTCCTACCCTATTCTTCGTCTTCTTCTTCTTTAACGATATACATCATATCCTTCATTGCAAGAACATAACAACAATTAAACTTACGCCATCTATTTCAACCAAAGAAAGAACATATAACTTTCTTAAAAGAATGTTTGGAGCAGCTTTACAAAGAAAATAGCAACAGCTTGTCACTAATTCAGATAATGCCTTTCGGACAAACTTTTGTTCCTTTAATTGTAATTTAGCTTATTCTGTAACTCACAAAAAATTAATCTTCGATTTCGACTTGTATGTATAACTTTCGTTCAGAATCGCTATTTATTCTTTCTTCTTGAATCTTGAAAAGAAGCAGTTATTCATTGACTTACCTTGTTCTTCGAGAGCTTCACAAGATGATGGACTAATCTTCGAGAAGAAGAAGCTTCAAGATGATCAATAGAGAAGACATCCAGATAAGTCGCACTCCATATATATATATATATATATGATAACAAATTAGACAACAAAACAAAACATAGAGAATACAATAACAACTTCTTCTTCTCCCTATTTGTTATAATAAGAAACGATTAACTGTGATGACTCGCATAAATTTCACAAGATCTTTCGTGATATCTATCATCCCGGCCTCGCATGTCTGCCATCATCTTCTCCATTAGATTCATTATTTCCTTCGTTTTCTTTGACTTCGACGAACTTTGTACTTCATTATGCGCGCCGAAGGCAAAGAAACTTGATCATCATCTGCCACGAAGTTCTAGAGACGTAAGTGTAGTATCATATGCGCGGTGATTGGATGTAGTCCTCCGCTTCCTTTTGACCCACCTTCTGTTATCTTCGGAACAAGCCTAACTTCTTCTTGACGCATAAACTCTTTCAACGAAGGTCCTCCACATGATTTTCTCCTTCCATTGATCCGCATGTGTGAGCTCACTTGAGATCTGCAACTTGTTGCAGGAGACTTCTTCTGTAACTCCTCCCCGTCATTCCTAACTTTGTTCTCAGAATCTTCATTTCTACTGTTGAGAATCTTCAAGTCAATTCTGTTTATAGTACCTAAATTGATAGTGCTTTTTACAGGCACTCTGAGGTTTTTCCCACTTCCAAGACGAATTCCCGATTCTCTTAAAATTCTTGTCAATAGCATGTCGTACGGATAAATAGTTGTATGTTTCATTTGTTTCACCATATAATGAAATATCAGAAATGGTAAATTTAATGGTGTGTGGTTCAGCAGATAGAATAAGCACTGCTCATCGAAGGTAGTTACCAAGTGTCTTGAACTCGTTTCGTACGATGCAAAGGCAATGTAATCGCATGAAGAACCCCGGCTTTTGCACTGCACTTGATGTCTTCCTTCCGATGGGTCATTCACTCCATAAAGTCGCTACTAACATTTGTTTCCTTTAAACCGCCTATTGTTATCCATTTTGATTGGTAGAAAGCTTTTCTCCAACTACTGAACATCCAAATACCTTCTCAATTAAGTCCATTGTAACAATAATGGTAACTCCGCTCACCGCTGACACAATAGTCTTTTCCACCATCTGTGCATACTTCCAAAATCAAATACCGATTTGATACACATCCTCTCTGATCACAAGAAATTTCTCCAACCGCCCAATAATCTACGGTTCGATATCCATCAGATCTCTTCAGAGATTCAAGTCCACATGCCTTCCATACATCATAGCTCCTTCCATTGCTTCGATTTGAAAATGATTCAGATACTCTGCTCTTCAATGGTTATCTCGCTCGATAGGATTTTGAGAGAGAGAGATCAAACGCTCAAGGCTAATGGTACTCGAACCGCTTTCGATTTGAGGTTATATAGTGGTCTCACAGCGTGTTTCTAGACTCGCTGATTCGAACACTTAAATTTTCCTTCGAACTTTCCTTGTTCCACAAGTTACCAGTGTAACTTATCGCTCAACGCCGTTATTATGGACGCTTTTTAACTCGATTTCGCTTCGCTAAACCATTCAAAGTGAAGAACGGTTGAGCTAAATCAAATTAAATCTCAACATAGTTAAATATATTATAAAATCAAAACCAAAGGGCAATATTTCTAGGCCAATAAATTCATATTTACGTAAACTTGAAATGCGATTTAAAAGTGACAAGTGGACCGAGAAGGAAAACAGACGGAAGTTGAAAAGCGTATTTAAAGCAAAAGTAGACTAAGCAAAAGCAAAAACCACAACTTGATCACTTTCACATCTGTTTTTTCAGATCCAATAATCTTCTAACTATTATGATAATGGAAACTCCCGCCAAATGCCGTGACGCTTCAATTCATAGCTAATAGGTTTCTCACGCACTACTCCCGATGATTGACCTTCTACAATTATTTTCTGCTTTCCGCAAGATGAAGACGACGAGAATGTAGATTGCTTGAATCTTGAAAGAACCGTTATTCAATTGACTTTTGTAACTAACTCAAACTGATTCTTAATTCACACGTGCTTTGCTTTCCTCCGCTTCCATCGCCCCGCTTATTCCCGCCTACTTTTGCACAACTTTCGCCGCTGCCTGGCCCGTTTTGCTTCCATCCGCTTTCAACTTGAGTTTGCTTTTAAAATTCGCCTTGTTTTCATCATTATTTGTACTTTATCAACATCATTTATGTCAAGTCGTTTAGACTTAAAAATCTCTTCTTTTTAATCGCATGATTTCTTCCGCCGTAGATTGACGCTTCAATTAATAGGCATAATGTCAAACATCACAATACCAGACATGTAAATAAACACGAGAAAAGAGATTAACGCTTAATTCATAGGTGAGACCGCTATAATTTTTAATTGTGGCAAGGAAAGACACGCTAACCCCAAAATGTATGAACCGGAAGACCTGCTTTTTCTTGTATCGAATAATGTTCTAACCGGTATAATAATGTCGATTCTTGCCAAAACGTATTCAAGAAGTAAGCAAACATGAATGAATTAGAGAAGAAGAGCACCACAGTAGACACCGACATTTCAGTAAAATTTGATAACCACAGGAAAGGAGAAATACATATCGAAATGCACCCAAACCTTTGTCATTAGTAAGACTTACAATGGATAGAACTTTAGCTTTCGGCCTAGATAATGCAAAGAACTACCGTAGAAGATTCTAAAAATGGCCCATCCTAGAACTTGGAAACACAAACTGACCTGCTTTTATTTTTGTTTACACAAAACATCAACATCACTTAATTCAATAAATACACGATTACAGATTCTACATCAACAATATTATTACAACTTAACATAGTTGGAAACCTGAGTCAAACCTTCATGTCTCAAAGGTCGCCTTTAATGCTTCCACCGTAGCTTCTTCTCGCTATTCCCAAATCCATGGCTTTTACCATTTCGTTATAAGCAGATCCATGCTTCTCTCGACTCCAATGCATCTTCACCAAACTCTTCCGCACAAGCCTCGTAGCTTCAATGTCTTAGCCTCACAACAGCCTAACTCGCTTCTCTAGCACAAGAAGCATCTCTTTCGCTCATTATACTTCTTCTTTATCGACTTAAGGCGGTTCTCGTAAACCTCAAAAGTAGCTATCGCTGCTTTGTGTTGGCTGTAATCATTGTCAAATAGCATCTTCTTCGTTGTCATAGATGTCAATGAGCTTTTCAAAACATGTGTCTTCACCATAGACCCTCTATTTGAGCAAGTTTAGATGAGAGGTGTATGAATTCCTTTACACCTTCAAAGAAATGCTCATAGTCTAATGATAGACGCCTAAACGCTTCAAAAGTCGCTCGCAATATTTTGCATCTCCTCATGATCAACCATATTCATGGATTCAAGAATGCAAAGCAAACCCTCACCATATATTTTCGTGGATAGAATCGATACACTAGTTCCTCGATGGAGTTAGAAGAACTGCTGACCTCGAAGATTTCCAAAGAACTTCTCGTGAAACCCGATCAACCTTTGCACTCCTTTAAAAGGAACAAGTACCTCAAAGAGTTCGCTGATACCAAGCCCGCTATCCTCACCACTTGAATTATCCATTTCAAGTGAATTAGGCAGAAATAACAAAGTAAAATGTGAAATTTGATTACGTAAATAGAATAAACAAAAGAAAACTGAAATGTTACCAAAGATAGAAGAAACCATGATCTTCCTCACAAACACCACCGAGGGTAAATCTATGGATTTTGATTCACTAGAAAGAATGTATATTCGTAAGATTGATAAGAATTCCATGCATGCATTAACAACGCATTATTAGTCGATGGTCTAAAGCATAACTTGATAAGTATTAGTCAATTATGTGATTCTAGTTCGAAGTTACATTCAACCAAAACTTTTGTGAAGTCGTAAACAAAGATGGTATGAGTGGTGGTCGTCACTTTCGACCAAACCTAGTGTCATGGTCAAGCAAGAGACAAAGCTCGATTGCATTATCAATCGCCAAGTTGAATATATGTCCGCCGAAGTTGTTGTTCACAAATATTGTGGATCAAGTATCAATTGGGGACTACTCAATACAAGAGGAAGAGATTCCAATATATCGCGACAACACCACCGCCATCACTTTCGAAGAATCCAATACAACATTCAAGGGTCAAGCACATAGAAGTCGACATCATTTCGAGAGATTACGCTCAGAGGAAAGTCGCTACCACGCTCAGGAAACAAAATATCAACATGGATTTCTTCACAAAACCACTAAGTGAAGATCCCTTTAAAGAAATCAGACGCAACCTCAATATGGTGATGCTAACGGACCATTCATCTGGTTTTTCATGAAGACCAGGCAGATAGACGGAGGAGTTAACGGGGCATTCATCTGGTTTTTCATGAAGACAACAAAGACTGACGGTGGAGTTAAGGGCGTTACACGGTTTCAGATATAAAACTTCTTTGACAAAAAAGAGTTTTAGCGGGAAAAAGCTGTCAAATCATCGAGAAGTAGAATCGCTCTAGAATTCACTATAAAATCCCTAAAATCGACCTTTGGGATTTCGCCAATTCACAAATTGTTAGTTCTCTTAAATCTCGTGATATTTCTTCAAGCAAAGTTCCTACCAATCGTAATCAGCAAGATGAATGTCGTTTATTTTGCGACTTGATCCAGATCGATCGAAGATTGGTAAACTTCAACAACTCGTAAATGAAGAGATGGATATAGAGCCGCAGATAATCGCGGCAGGTTGGAGAAACTTCTTTGAAGTACGAGATGAAGTCTATCTCAGAGAAGTTTATGAGTTCGAAGAATACTAAATCAGAGATGATACAATCGTGTCGTATGTAGACACACACTCGGTTATAAGAACGAAGGAGTTATCGGAGAAAGTCGATGAATGTCCGATGGATGGAGTTCACTCACTAACATGACGAAATGGATGACTAAGCTTAAGATGAACGAAGATGAAGTTAGTCGTCAACTTTATGGACAAAATAACCCAAGTGAAAGGAGAGCCTCTTGGCTGGTACCAAAGGCAAGGGTATTGTTCGCGGCTCTACGTGGATTATGTGTTACCTAGATTAGGTTCACGACATCAAGTCACTACCGGATGAACAATGTATTTTCATCTTCGAATCATCACCCAATAGATTTACCATTTTGATTTCTCAAGACATGGTAAAATCAATAAAGGATACAAACACTAGTCCGATGGGATGTTGCTGACAAGAGTGTTCAGAGAATCAAGCGCCGATTGGGTTGGACGAGCTAGACGAAGATATCTATTAGAAGCTACATCGATTCAACATCAATTCATAAAATGGGTCCGAGACTTTCGTATGTAAAAGGAGCAGAATCGCCAAGGAAAGCAACGATTGAGGCCGATCTGATATGTATGCCTCCTATGAAGGAAACAAGAAGTTCACATTCCGAGGAATCAAAGTCCAGAGGTGTTCGAGTTTTTGAATCAGGTGACTTGAAGCGTAAAGGGGAACCTCTACCGAGTGACATTCCAAAGAAAGCAAGAAGGTTACCCAGAGCGAAAACTCTGAAACAGAAAGAAGCCAGTAAATCCAAAGACTCAAGCCAATTAGAGCATTCTCAACTACAAGGATCAAGAGCTACAAAGTCCCTGTCATCAATCCTTGAAAATGATTCAGAAACTCAGTCTCGAGGAGCTGGAGGAAAAAGGAAAGAAGAACCCGAAAAGATGAAAACGAACCTAAAAGGTCACCAAGGCGAAAGAAAATGAGTCCGAGAAAGGAAGGAAGTCCAACAACAAAACCAAAGTCTAAGAAGGCAAGACAAGAAAAGATCGTTGTTGATACTAAACAAATGTCCGCTGATGATACTACCGATATTGTTGAAGTTAATGTCAAGTTATTATCGTAATCTCAAGGATACTCACACCGCCCTCGACAATCCAATTTTGAAGAAGTAGTTTCTACTACTTTTCGGTCTTCATTTGTCCATAAACAAATTGCTACACATGTTATGAGACAAAAGGTTACTCAAAAGTAGTAAGTGTGATGACTAGTGTTCCATCCGAATCTTTAACTTTTCAAAGAGAAAGTTGGGAAACATGATTGGTTGTTACAGAGGAGAAGAAGACCAAATCTCTCATCATCCGAGACAAACCAAAGAGATTTGTGAAAGCCTTCTTCAAATCACTGAATTTGATTACAAGATTCTACATCCGTTGGATAAGGGTTACAAGAATTTCTATGATCAACTGAAAAGAGTTGCAAGAGAACCATATCCACCAGAACCATTTGGAGAGTGTCTGACTTCTTATCCAATATCGACAAGATAAAGAATCAAGGTGGTACCCGATTTACAACCACCAAATTTTGTGGAACGCAGCGTGAAGAGAAACCGTCGAAAGTTCAACCAGAACCAGTTTTGGATGACATGACTTCGGATCTGATTGATGAAGCATGTGAAGAGAAAAGAAGTCAAGTTCTATCTGCAGATTTATCAAGATCCAGAACAAGCCAAACTAAGGCTACAAGCAGATGATCCATAGGAGGTACTATCGTAAAGGGTCAAGATTGTTCTTTTCTCGATTGGCAAGTTAAAATGTTCTTCTATTGTTTTACGCAACATTACGCAAAATCGACCTCATGGGAGATCAACTCAATTCGAAGTTATGCCTTGGCTTGAAGTACATATCTACGATACTTGACTCCTATGATCTTGATATTCCCGATCGAGTCAGATATGTTCCTCCGCCTCTCCTACAAATTATTGAAACACATGTCTCAAATGTGGAAGCTTATACAACAACAAATGTTGTTGTTGAAAAACAAATTGTTGAGATGTAATCCTCGATCGCAAATTGAATCGTCGACTCTAAACAAACAAGTTCGTAAACTTGATAAGGATATGAAGAAGGTTAAGAAGATGCTGAAAAAGTTGGTGAAGCAGCTAGGAAATAATTTTGATTAATAACAAATAATGGAGAAGGAAGAATGAGGAAGAATCACCGAAGGAAAAAGCATTTAAAGATGAAAGCGAAGTTATTTTTTATTTACTCATACTTCAGATATTTGAAACTTTTCATATTCCTCTATTATATCAAAATATTTGTTATCATCAAAAGGGGAGATTGTTAAGTCAAACCACACTTCACGATTTAATAATTTTGATGACAAACAAAGAGAAATATACAATGAAAAGTAGATAGACGATGAACAAATGAAAAGTAGATGGACGCAAGAGAAGTAACAAACAAATTGAAGGAGAAAAATCAGCAGAATAAAAAACAAATTGAACGAGAAAATCGTGAGAAGTAAAAAACAAATTGAAAGAGAAAAATCAGAAGAAAAAAAAATACCAAGTTAAAAATCAATCAAGCAAACACCGATGTAAGCTTTACAACAAAAAGCGACGGAAGCTTTATAAGAAAAAGCACGGAAGCTTCATAAAAGAAAAGGCACGGAAGCTTTACAAGTGAAAAGCGACGGAAGAGAAAAGCAAATGATACAAAAATCGATTTTAACAAAGAAACATAAGTTTTAGTTAGTTACGGACTCAAATCAATAACCGCTTTTCAAGATTCAAGAAGCACATATTCAAGAAACAATTGAAGACCCGACTAAGTGAAGATCGCTTTAAAGAAATCAGACGCAACCTCAATATGATGATGTTAACGACCATCCATCCGGTTTTCATAAAGACAAGACAGACAGACGGAGGAGTTAACGGACCATCCATCTGTTTTTTTTATAAAGACAAGACAGACAGACGGAGGAGTTAACGGACCATTCATCTGGTTTTTCTTTTTAAAGACAAGACAGTGGAACGGTGGAATTAACAGCGTTAGACGGTTTCAGACTTAAAACTTCTTTCACAAGGAAAATTTAAGAGGGAAAAAGGCGGTCAGATCATCGAGAAGTACAATCGTTCTAGAATTTGCCATAAAATCCTCAAACCGACTTTTGGGATTTCTACCGAATCGAGAAATTGTTGCTTCTCCGAAATCTCTCGAAATCTTTTCAACCAAGTTCCTACTCAATCGAATCAACAAGATGAATGCCAAGCCTATTTTATGAAGTTGATCCAGAGCAAACCGGGAAGATTGGTAAACTTCAAGAACTAAGAAAGGAACAAATGGATATAGAGCCGAGATAATAGCGGAAGTTGGAGAAACTTCTTTCAAATACGAGATCAAGTCTATCTCAAAGAAGTTTATGAGTTCGAAGAATACTAAAACAAATGGACTATACAATCGTGTCATATGTAGAAACACACCCGTTATAAGAACGAAGGAGTTAGTGGAGAAAGTCACCGAATGTCCGAGGAGTGGAGTTTAACCTTTAACATGGTGAAATGGATGACTAAGTTGAAGATGAACGAAGATGAAGTTACTCGTCAACTTTATGGATGTAACAACCCAATCGAAAGGAGAGCCTCTTGGTGGTACCAAAGGCAAGGGTATTGTTCGCGGTTCTTTGGATTGTGTGTTACCTAGAATAGGTTCACGACATCGTCACTACCCCGATGAACAATGTATCCTTCATCTTCAATCATCAACCAATAGATTTACCATTTCGATTTTGAACTATATGGTAAAATCAATAAAGGATACGAACACCTTCCGTATGGGATGTTGTTGACAAGAATATTTATGAAGCGGCATCGATTGATCGGGGAGTTCGATGAAGGTATCATTAGAAGCTACATAGATTCAACATCGACACAAATGGGTCCGAGATTTTCAGATAGAAAAGGAGCAGAAGCACCAAGAAAACCAACAACTGAGGGGGAGCCAATACCGAAGAAATCCTCTATGAAGGGAACAACATCACATTCTCAGGAACCAAAGTCGAGAAGTGTTCGATTCTTTGAATCGTAACTTAAAACGAAAGGGAACCTCTCGCTGAGTGACATTCCAAAGCAAGCAAAAAGGTCACCCAGAGCTGAAACTGTGCGACAAAAAGAAGCCACTCAATCCACACAATCAAGCCATTCAAAGCATTATGAAGGGCAGAGATCAAAAGCTACAAAGTCGCTGTCATCAATCCTTCAGAAAGATTCAGAAACTCAATCTCAAGGAAGTGGAAGAAAAAGAAAAGAAGAACCTGAGAAGAGAAAAATGCAATCTAAAAGGTCACCGAGGTTAAAGAAGATGAGTGCAAGAAAAGAAGAAACTTCAACAACAGAGACAGAGTCTAAGAATGCAAGGCTGAATACCTATTGTTGATATCGTTGATTTTATCAAGCTAATGTGGAAACCGCCATCAAGATAGTGTGGAAGTTGTTACGGTAATATTAAGGATTCTCACAATGTCCTTAATAATACATTTTTGAAGAAGTAGTTTCTACTACTTTTCGGTCTTCAATTGTCCATAAACAAGTTGCTACACATGTTATGGGACGAAGGCTACTAAAAAGTTGTGAATGTAATGACCAATGTTCCATCCAAGTATTTAACCTTTCAAGAGAAAGTTGGGAACATAGATTGGTTGTTACAGAGGAGAAGAAGACCAAATCATATCATCCGAGACAAACCAAAAGATTTGTCAAAGCCTTCTTCAAATCGATTGAATATGATAATGGCATTTTACATCCGCTGGATAGGGCTACAAAACTTTTATGATCAATCAAGAGAGTTGCAAAAGAACCATATCCACCGAGCCATTTGGAGAGCGCCTCACTTCTTATCCAATATCGACAAGATAAAGTGATCAAGGTGGTACCGATTTACAACCACCAAATTTTTTGAACTCAAGTATGAGAAAATGAAGTCGAAAGTTCAACCACGCCAGCTTGGATGACATGACTTCGATCGATTAGTAGCGGTGAAACCGATTGATGAAGCATGTGAAAAGAAAAGAAGTGGTACCTCTATCTGCGCTTATCAAGATCCGTGATCAAGCCAAACCGAGGCTACAAAGCAGATGATCCATGGGAGGCACTATCGAAAGGGTCAATATTGCTCACTTCGATTGGCAACTCGTAATGTTGTTATACTATTTTACGTAACATTCTCGCTAAATCGACCTCGTGGGAGATCAACTCAATTCGAAGTTATGCCATGGTTTGGAAGCACCGTTTCACGATACGTGATCCCTTTGATCTTGATATTCCTGAACAAGTCAGATATGTTCCTCCACCTCTCCTACAAATCATTGAATCAAATGTCTCAAAAGAGGAAGCTTATACAACAACAAGTTGCTATTGTTGAAAAGCAAGTTGTTGAGACAGAATCCTCGATCGCAATTTGAATCATCAACTTTAAAGAAGCAAGTTCGTAAACTTGATAAGGATATGAAGAAAATTAAGAAGATGCTGAAAAGTTGATGAAGCGATTGGGAAATAGATTTTTGATTAATAACAAATAGGGGAGAAGGAAGAATCGTAAAGAAGAATCATTTGAAAGGAAAAGGCGAAGAGAATATTTTGTAAAAGCGAAGTTATTTCGATCTCTTAATACTTCAGATATTTTGATACTTTTCATATTTCTCTAATTCACAAGTATTTGTTATCATCTGTGGGGAGAATGTTCATCAAACCGGACTTCACGATTAAATAATTTTGATGACAAACAAAGAGAACTATACAACAAAGAGAAATATACAAATGAAAAGTAGTACGATGAGAAAAATCAATGAAAGGAAGAAAAGGACGGAAGCTAAAAGAAAAGCGAGACGGAAGCATTTTACTTAAAAATGCATTTAAAGCTAAAAGAAAAGGCATTTAAGCACTTTACTTAAAGATGTATTTAAGCTAAAAGAAAAGCGAGCGGAAGCACTTTATTTAAAGACAGAGGGAAGCTAAAAGAAAAGCAGACGGAACCATTTTACTTAAAGATGACGGAAGCTAAAAGAAAACCGATAAGCTAAGCAAAAAATGACGGAAGCTTTTTACTTAAAAGCGTATGTAAGCTAAGCAAAAATGACGGAAGCTTTTTTCAAAAGCGGAAGCATTTACAAAAAGCACGAAGCCTTAGGAATGTAAAAGCGTACCGATACAAAAATCGAGCGGAATCAATTGTTGTGTTTCTCTCTCTAACCCTTACTTTATCTAAATCGCATTTTCATATTAACAAGTTTTAAACTAGTTACACATTGACTTACGATAAGTGTTTGAGAGAACAAGTCATATCTCTAAAGGGTTAACGATAAGTTTATCACAATTCAACCCGCCCTTCTTGTGCATCTTGATCATATTATTGCTCAATATATTAACGTGTAATTTACTTTGAAGAATTGTAATAATAGATAGCATAATATCGTGAATCGCTTGCGCGTCTCGCTTCAGTTCCTCCGACATCATGTTCAAGTTCAATTTACATTAACATCCAAGTACGTAAACTCACGAAGTCGCCATCCTCCATTGTTTTCCTAATATCGGGGTCAATTCTATTACGAATTCGAAGTTTCCTACCCAAAGGCCCATAATGTTTTATAGCAAATCTGATGTAGTTCGTCAAAGCTCGTTACTTCTCGACAAGAAAATTGAGCTTCGCCCGCTTTTCTCATTAAATGCCTTTTGTGCTTCGATACATTTGTGTTCAGATCGCCCGCGCTTCGCCCTGCATCTTTATGTCTTCGCCTCGACGCTTGTATTCTCCATGCTAATTCGTTACGGATGTTGCCTTGTTCAAGTTCAATTTAGATGAATGCTTCCTACTTATATCTTCGTCTAATTTTCTTATTGTCCGTCTGTGTATTGTTAACTTCGTCTACTTTTTCAACTCCGTATATTTTTAACTTCGTCTACTTTTTCATCTCCGTCTATATTTATAACTTCGTCTACTTTTTCAATTCCATCTATTTTAAGTTCGCTACTTTCTCAACTCCATCTGCTTTTCTCTCGCTTCCTCCGCTCTTGTCAAGTTCGTGTGTTAGAGCCGAGGAAAAGCGCATTTATGGAAAACCAACCAGAGCAAATCACGTCCGAATTAACAAGCAGGACGATAGAATAAGCAAATCACCTCCCAATTAAGAAGCGAGACGATAGAAGTGAAACGACCAAATTCAGATATTGAAAATTAAAATGCAGACTCAAGTAAGACATAAAGCACAAAAAGTTAGAGCATAAAACTTTACAAAGCGATATGTCTTAAACTAGATGATTCCTCCTGATAATCCTCAAACCTCTGCTTTGACAGAGGAGTTCCTTTCTGACATGAAAAAAATATATGTACAAGGAAAGAGAATGCCAACTCCCTCTCCTGTTCAACTCCGTCTTCTGTTGAAGTTCCCTCTGCTTTTCAATAGCTCTTACCCAAAAACTGATTCACACATTATGAATGACTACAAGAAAGATCAACATTGTTACAATCTTTCCATTAGATTATCTGTCCAGTATAACAACATTCTTCATTCAAGGCTTGCTATTTTCTTAGAATCGCTTTTTTTGTACACAATCTTCATACTCAAACAAAGCTTTGAATCTTATTTTTGCGTCTCCTCATTCGATTCTTTCCACCATTTTTCCACACTCAATGCTTTCAACCGCTTCTTGATTCTTCTTTCTTGAATCTTTACTGTAAACGGTTAATCGGTTGACTTCCTAACTAACTCGAATCGACTCTTCAGATCTCGCTTCGATTCTTCTCCCAAATCATTATTCACGTCTTCGTCTGCTTTTACTATTTGCATCTGCGTCGCTTTAGTATTCGCGTTTGCGTCATTTTATGCTCGTCGCTTTGTTGAAGATTTTCCACTAGATTATCTATCCAAGATAACAACCGCTTTTGCTTTCATCTACTTTTGAACTTTCGTCTGTTCTTCTTCTTTAAATCGCTTTTCAACGTCTTACTACTTGAACGTATTTTTGCTTCTTTGAGCATGTTCTTGTTCTTCTTTATTTAAAGCAGTTCGGTTGATGTCATTTCCAACTCCGATTAAATTTCACTTACCAATTCCATAATTCTTCTTGGAGTATACGAATTGACTAATCCTTCTTGGAAAACATGTAACCCCATAAATCTACAAAGCAGATATCGAGACGTCTTTGCGTTATATCGAATAATCTTCTAACCGCTATAATAATGTCAAATACTACCAATAACGTATTGCAGAAGTATTTTTCTTCTTTCATCTGCTTTTCAACGTCTTACTACTTCAACGTATTTTTGCTTCTTTGAGCTTGCTCTTGTTATTCTTTATTTAAAATACTTCAGTTGATGTCATTTCCAACTCGGATTAAATTTGACTTACCAATTCCATAATTCTTCTTGAAGTATACGAATTGACTAATCAAATCTACAAAGCAGATATCGAGACGTCTTTTCGTTATATCGAATAATCTTCTAACTGCTATAATAATGTCAAATACTACCAATAACGTATTGCAGAAGTAAACCAACTAGGAAAATCATTTGGAGTACTGACCTTTATTTAATAGTACGCAACTCTTCAAGTCTCACCTTCCATATGGTCCCCTAACAAATCTATATTTAAACTTTATATCCTTTCTCCTCTAACTTCGGTCAAACAATTCCTGCCCTCTTCATTTCCCTTCTTCTTGTTTAACCTAAATACACCACATTCTCCATTCCGTAAAGATAGCAATAGTCAAGGTTATAGTGAATCATAAAGATAGCCAATGATCTCAAAGAAGTAAACTTCCGACTAGGAAATTTATGAAGCACACATTAAAAACTTATAGATTAACATATCTTTATACCGCAGACGCCGGTAGTAGACATATAAACTATTTTATCTTATCTGAAAGAAAGTTATTTCATCTTAGTTCTTCTCCCAACCGATGATTATTTCATTACATTTTCAAATTATTTTTATTTAATCGTCATCTTAAATTTTGCCTGCGATAAATTCATCGGCATTTTCATTCAAGATTTATGCGGTGTTAACTCGCTAGTTTATCTTCAAGTGTGAATCCTTCAAAAAGTCGAGACGATTTAAAGTTTAGTACAAAAATGTCTTCTTATCTTCCATGTGGCCAAAATCTGTGAGAGCAAGATTCAAAGCAAAGACACATATTCAGAATCGATCGTCCGTAGTAATCTTCGGGTTGACAAACAAAATCATTTTTCTTGAAAGGCCAAGAGCAAGAAAGAAAAATCAATGTATGAAGCGGTGGGAAATGAATTATAATTTACTAAATTATGAAATATAAAAAATATAAAAGTTACATCACCTAGTAGAACTCTGATAAAACCTGCAGATTGGAAGAGGAAAAATGATGTACGCAAGCACAAACTTAAACTCTCATAGTACAAGAGC
The DNA here is from genome assembly GCA_029891385.1 of Erythroxylum novogranatense. NCBI lineage: Eukaryota > Viridiplantae > Streptophyta > Magnoliopsida > Malpighiales > Erythroxylaceae > Erythroxylum > Erythroxylum novogranatense. The sequence continues at coordinate 15,074,003 of CM057233.1, forward strand.
AAACTTATTATTTTCTCACACCCCGAAAACTATTGCCCAGCTCTATCCATAGAGCTGAAATATGCGGTTGTTGTTTTACATAGCGAGGTAGCAAAAAATAGATATACAGATAAGAATGAGCGGGAAAAAGAAAAAGAAAGCACGTGAGCGCCAACACCCTCCTTGTCGGAGGAGGTGAACGAAACATCCCCAGCTTGGATAACAATGTCCGAAACTGAGGAGAAGGCAAAATCTTGATTAAAACATCAGCAATCTGATGCACAGTAGGTAAATAAGCAAGTTGCAACAACTCCTCCAAAACCTTTTCCTGGTAAAATGGCAGTCAAGTTCTATATGTTTTGTCCGCTCATGAAAGACAGGATTCATAGTGCTGAAATATGCGGTTGTTGTTTTACATAGCGAGGTAGCAAAAAATAGATATACAGATAAGAATGAGCGGGAAAAAGAAAAAGAAAGCACGTGAGCGCCAACACCCCTCCTTAAGCTGGAGGAGGTGAACGAAACATCCCCAGCTTGGATAACAATGTCCGAAACTGAGGAGAAGGCAAAATCTTGATTAAAACATCAGCAATCTGATGCACAGTAGGTAAATAAGCAACTTGCAATAACTCCTCCAAAACCTTTTCCTGGTAAAATGGCAGTCAAGTTCTATATGTTTTGTTGTAAATACAATTAGCAATTAATTAGTATCAATTATCTGATTAGAGTAGTATCAATTAGTGGTCAGCAATTATTGTGATCCACAATTATAGGCTAATTCTTTTATCTTCTTTGTGTATATAAACTGTACGTATGAGAACAAATTGGATATATGAGAATACATACATTTCTCCAAAATTGTCATGGTATCAGAGCAAACATAAGCTCAAAATACCGTATCCCTCTTTATTCCTCTGTTTTGTTTTATCGAATCGCCTTCTTCCTAACTCTTCTATTTTCTGCGTCTCCTTCCCTAACTTCTATTAAATCGAAAATGGTGAGCCCAGTTGAAACTAATGAAAGCACCAACATCAATGGTTCTTACGTCCGCCATTCATTGCGGCACGATTTCCATTCGCCGCTAACCCCCGTGAAATTAGATGGCTCTAACTACACTTTTGGTCCATCACCGCCAAAACAAATTGAGAGGACGCAAAAGTGGGGCTATGTCTCGTGGAGGAAGCCATGTCCAACCGACAGACGTCTCAAGAGTTTGAAGCGTGGATGGATGAGAATAGTCTTGTAATGTCTCGGATCTTGGATGCTATGACCACGAGGTAAGCTCGATGTTTTGAGGTTGAAGACACCAAAGCAATCTGGGACGTTGCAAGCGAGATGTACTCTGTCAAGATGCGTCAAAGGCGTATAAATTACACGGCTAAATTGTGAATTTGACGAAAATGGAAGCATCAGAATTACCTATTTTGGGAAATTACTGAGTTTGTGTAAGAATCGATGCAATACAAGATGTCGATGGAGTGTATTCTCGATATTGAGCGTATAACACCATGGTGAATGCTCAACGGGTTTATATGTTTCTCATTGGGTGGACTCACAATTGGATGGAGTGAGGGCGAATTCGCCTACCACACCATTACCAAGCTTGCGAGTTCTTATGCTAGTGTATGTTACGAGGCTAATAGGCAAGAAGCCATGATGGGTACGCCATTGAAAGTGTGGCTCGGGCCGTGAAGAAAGTAAACAAAAGGACAAAGGTCCAAGGTATTGTACTCACCGCCATCTTGATAATCACATGGTTGAAAAATGCTTCAAGCTACATGGGTTCCCCGACCGCATCCTAAAGGGAAGACTGAAATTGGGGAAGGATGATAAGTCTCAGAGCTAATCGGATTAGCTGCACGCGCTCAGGTCTTTCTAAACCTCAAATTTTTCTCGCTATCTCTAGTAATAAGAATTGTTGGATTATAGATAGTGGCGATCCGATCATGTCTCTTTTGAGAAGCACAAGTTCGCTAATTTTTACATCTCAGATCGAAAGCAGCTATTATAATCTGCGGATGGTGAGTCCTCTAAAGTTGAAGGTATTGGTACTATTCGTGTTAGCCCTTCCATAACCCTAGAAAATGTCCTGTTTGTTCCTACTTTACAAAGGCAACCTATTATCGTAAGTCGACATCGCACAATTAAATCAGACACTCGTTCTCATCGTCTAAATGGCTTTGTCAGGACAATCAAACTCTGGAGGTGATTGGCAGTGGTAGGCAGCAGGAGGGACTTTACTATCTTGAAGGCTCTCCTAATTCATCTAAAGCAGTTATTCATCTTGCTAGTGATAGTAGGTTAAATGATAATAAACTTAGTTTTTGGCTTTGGCATAAACGTTTAGGACATTCGTCTTTTGCATATCTTAAACATTTGTTTCCTTCTCTATTTGTTGGATTGAAATTATCTGATTTCACATGTGAATCTTGCATTCTTGCTAAGAGTAAGAGGAAGATGTTTCCTCAGTCCAAAACAGTATCTGCATTACCTTTTGACTTAGTTCACACCGATGTTCGGGGTCCTCCCGGTGAATTCACACAATGGTACGCGTTGGTTTGTTAGCTTTATCGATGATCATAGTCGTGTTACTTGGTTTTTTGATGAAACAAAAAGTGAAGTCCCTGTCATCATTCAAAACTTTGTTCAGATGATCGAAACTCAATTTTTGAAAACTATAAAAGTTCTTCGTGTTAATAATTGTGTTAAGACCCAGATAAGTAGATGCTACTAGAAACATAATATAAGGATCAATCAATAATTAAATAAATTACAAATAACAAATAATAAGTTAAGATTGTAAATAAAACAATTATTGGACTTTTATAAATAATATAAAATATGAAATAAAAATCATAGGAATATGAAATTTCAAAAAATCACTTAAATTAAAAAATAATATCAAAATCTCATAACACTAAAATTAAAGAAAATATTGTCAATATCTTGCAAAAATATGAAAATTCTCATTAGAAATGCAATATATTCCAACAACTATTGATAAAATCATGGAATCTAACCATTAGTCCTTTATTAACAAAATTTATTTTAGTTAAATAAAATTACATGATAGATATGATTAAAGCAATATGTACACATAAATCATAGAACTTCATTGAGAAAATATCAACCATAAATTATAACTACAAATGATTTTTCTAATCGTTAATCAATTAGATAAAAGAGTTCGCCTAATGTAAGATAATTGATTAATAGTAATTAATTTAAATAGATTTAAGGAACATAAAGAGATAAACAATTTGAAGTAATTCAATACTTCCAATTGTAGGTCTTTATTAGGATAGTAATAACTTCAACCTATTTAAATTAATTTTCTTTAATAAGATTCAAATTTTCTATCACAATTTTCTCTGGCATTAACAAGTATATATAGTAATTATTTCTTTCTAGAAATTATTACATAAGAGATATTTTACTCTTGGAAATTTTAAAATAATATTCTTATTTATGGTTATTAATTTTGTCATATGCTATTGTCTCTCATATATTAGCTATACAAATTAAAACTTCAAAGAACAATATTTTAAATGGATTCAATTATTCTTTCTCTTTTTAACCCTTGCATGTCATTTTAAGGTTCTTCTATCTACATGCTTCATCAAATATGTTTATTTAACTTCCCAATGGGGTTTATTATATTTTAAATAGAAGTAAACGCTATAACTTTTGGAAGAAGATTTTCTTAGTCCATAAAAGGAAGTTTTGATGTTAAAAAAAGGAAGTTAATATAGGTACATATTTTCTCCTAGTATTTGTAATCTTCCTCTAAATTTCATAACTCAATATCAATATGATTAGAATTTGTCATTGTTTTAAATTAGTGGTATTAGTTTCATGAAAAATTTTACTTTGTCCAAATTTTCACATTTAATCCACCTTTTGACAATATTGAAAATTACAACCTTATATGAGTTTCAATTCAATTATTTATATAAAAACCATATTTATTAGTATCAAAATTATTTAATAAAATTAAAATATAATAGTAAAATTTGCTTAATTCTATCAAACTATATGGATTGACAGGGATGACCCATCACATACAATAATTACTCCTACCAAGTCAAGATAAAATATAAAGTAATTAAAGTAAAGCTAGTTAAATCAAACTTTAAAATAAAAAAATTCTAATGAATTGCTACATTATGTCCAAAAATAAAATTCTCTTAATAACATGATGGTCCAAAAAGATCATGAGGCAAATGTCTAATTGGTTAGGTTTTGGAAGTTTATAGTTGTTGATATTCTAGAGATAATTAGTTGATATGTTGGAGATAATTAGTTAGATTAAGGCTAGAAATTAGTGACTAAATTAATGGAATTTTATTGCTTAGGAAATAAATGGATTCTGTAACATCCCGTTACCCGTGTGATGGGCATATCGGTAATTGAATGGTTTGAGCAGTGAGTGCATTCATGATTGAATTGCACGTATAGTGAGTTTTGCATTAGTGATAAATGAGATTAATTGAGTTAATTGCACATGCATCTTAGTATCATGCATTCATGATTATTCCAGCTTTTAATTGTGATTATGAGTTGAATTGTGAATTCTAAGATATGATCTATTGATTGAATTGAATAGTTAAATTTGTGGAATTGTGATGTGATTGAGAATTTAAGAATATTGGGTTGTATATTTGAGTTAGAGTGAGAATTGAGTTATAGAGATTTGGAATTTGAAAATTGAGTATGAGATCGAGTGTTTTATATTTTTGTGAATTTATGAGGATTTTTTTCATAATTTTTAGAGTTATGTGTTCGGACCGAGAAAATGCGTTGAGACTGATAATTGTGATTCCGGTCCCGAAAGTGAGTAGATAATGGCTTGGAAAAAATTAGAGTTGTGAGTTCAAGAATTATTGTGATGAGCCAGTAGAATTTAGAGACTGAGATTGAATGAAATTGAGGATTGTGATTTATAGGTTTAAATTAAACCCTATATATATATATAAGAGCAAGTGAAAGTGAGAAAACCCCATTTCTCTTCTTTCCCCTTTCCTCCCACCATTGGTGATTTCGTTCCTTTCCCCTTGAGATTTCGTTGATTTCTCTTCATTGTAGCTGAGGTTTTGCTTGTGATTGAGAGTGGATGATGCTTTTGCTGGGTTGGAAGTGAATCAGTGGAGGTTTGCTAGAGATTGAGAAGAGTTTCGGAAGATTTTAGGGCTTCGTCCGATTCAGCGATTTGGTAAGTTTTAATGTGTTTAATGTTGATATTTATTGTGATTGTGGCATTAATGAGCATAAATGTGAGGGATCTAGGTAGTTAAGTTGTTTAATGGAGGTTTTAGAGAGCATTAATGGCGGAAAGCGATTCGGAGAAGACGAACCAGTCGCATGCCGCGACGAATAAATTAAATGTGTAATTGACGTCGCGACGAGAGGAAGGCTTTAGACGCCGAGACGTGTGGTTCATAGACGTCGCGACGTAGGCGTGAAATGGACTTCACGCCGCGGCGAATGATTCTCGCACCGCGGCGAGCGTCCCCTGTGCGTCGCGACGAGGGTTGTGAGGTCGCGGCGAAGAAGGAAATTTGAGATGAAATTGAATTGGTTTTTAGGGTATATCTTTTAATGTAGATCTCCAATTGAGATGAACTTTGATTCGTTATGAACTAGAGAAAGAGGTCTATAAGTGTGGTATAGGCTGAGAGCTTGAATTCTAATTATTGAGTTAGCGATCATTGAAAGTGAATCAGTTCTAGTTCCTAAAGTGACCTAAGAGTTGCGTTGTGATGAATTGAGTATAATTTGAGTTTCAGCGAGAGATTTGTGGAATTGATGGATGTCATTGACCTAGTGAATAGTGAAGTGTGATTGTGAAGTGAGAGATATTGAAATCAGATTTGAGAGCTGGAAATCATGATCATGCATCATATCATTTCAAATTGAGACATGTGCATCGTTGAATTCAATTGATTGAACATATAGTGATGAGAATTCGTTTGTATTGTTATAGAGGCACCGTTGGATCGACAAATCCACGGATATGGTGAGACTTCAGTCAGAGCTCGGAAGTGCGGTGAGTAACCTAGTTGGTTCCTCGACTTTTATGTGATTAAATGTCTTTGTGAATGTGTGTGAATTAAGTGTAAAATTGAGTGATATAAATGTGAAGTGAATGAGCTAAATGTGATATATAAATATGAATACCTGTGATTGAGAATCAGTGTATATAATTGTGAGTAAGTGCTCTGATTGTGACAAAGTAGTAAAGTGATATATAAATATATGTGCTAGTGATTGTGCAAGTGTGAGTGATTATAGCGATGAGATAAATGTGCTGAGACTGTGAATGATGTTCTGAATGTGATAAGTGTAGTGAAATGAGATACATGTGATTGATTGTGCAAATGTGAACATTTGTGACTATGATTGAGTGTATAAAATTATGAGTAGCGTTCCAACTGTGATAAGCGAGTGAAGTCATAGATATATGTCGATAAGTGCTAGTGACTGTGTAAAGGTGAGTGAATGCTTAGCGAAATAATAAGCGGTAAAATAACAGTTGTGACTGGAGCTTAGTGATCAGAGCTTTGAGCTCGATATCAGTGATAGGGCCTAAAGCCATAACGGCAGTAGTGCATACCCAGAGGGCTCTCCTACTGGCCTAGAATGCGATTAGTGAAAAAAAGAATAGTGCATACCCAGAGGGCTCTCCTATCCCGTATGAGAGTGGGCAGTAGTGCATACCTAGAGGGCTCTCCTACTTGCTGATAATGTGATCAGTGTGAAAAGTGCCCGAATCGACGGTGAAAATGCTCGATCAACAAATGACATAAAATGAGAATCTGCATACATATGCATCAGACTGTTGTATGAGTGATAAATTGAGAGTAGTATGAAAGGCGATACGCCTTATATGTGTAAAATTGGCAATACATGTGAAAAGTGAGACTTCGTGTATTATGTGATGAGTGTTCAGTGATATATATTGAATTTGTGATTATAGTGAAACATGAAATTGTCTGATAGTGTTCCGATTGTGTACTGTGGCTGTGTTGTGAAAATTGAGAATGAATGCAATCAAGTGACAAAATGTGTAAATTGAGGTACAGTGTTCTGAATGTGTTAAATGACTATTGCAATATATATATATATATTGTGTTTATATGCATGAGTTGGGTGAACCATCGATGATGGTTTCTCATTGAGTTCGCAAACTCACCCAACATTGCAACTATTTTTCAGGGATTGAAGAATACCCGTTGACAAACGGGAGTATGATTCTTGAAAGCGGTCGAGTCGAGGTCGGGATCGATTCGCGTCGCATTAGGGTAGTGATGTTCTATGTATTGTAGTGTTGCAAGTTATTCTTATTAGTGATTTTGTTCGGTGGGCCTTGATTATTCTTGATTTCGCGCATGTGATTGATTTTGTATAAAGAGATGTATTTTTCTCGAGTTTTGAGTTGCAGTGATTGTTCTAAGACGCTATCCTCATGCAATCGGCTCGGATATCACCATCGATATCGGGTTCGGTCCAGCGGGAGTAGGTGCTACATTTGTGGTATCGAGCCCGTAGTACAATCTTACATGGGTTTTTGAAAATGTGTCAAGTGCATGCATCTAAGTCGTGTCACAAAGAGATAGTGACAATCGATCCCTAGTCTAGCATATGAGTCACATGCATGAGCATGTATCAGTTGTTTAAGCGATTAGAGATAGTGAGGAAAATGATAATGTGTGAGAATGCGATAGAAGGAAGTTGTGTACATCAGGGGATCCAAAAAGGGTATACCATTTAATGTGATAAATGAAGATAAGTGTACTGGTATCGGTGGTTATATTATGAAATGCGATATGAGAGTTTTATTGGGTATATCTTAGAATATGAGCTAGAAATAAAGTGATAGTTGTGAATTAAGAGGAAAATGAAAATAGAAATATGATGAAAATGACAAGAGTTCAAGTGTATATGTGGATGAAAATAAAGTGTTCCATGATATAGAAGTTGCAATTGGGATTGATTACGGATTTAGAGTTATAAATCATGATTTATGACCGAGAATCAATTATCTTAGCAAGAAATCAAGAATGATCAGATACAAGTGATGATATTGATTTGAGTGTGAAAAGTTCGTGAGTATGAGACAATTATGAAAAGATTAAAGTGTAAAATACCGATAATAGCGGTGAAAGAGTGATTAGGGTTCAGCTGATTTGCCTAAGTGAATACACACCTGATCATGGAGCCCGTGACAAGTGGAAATATTGAGCGTAAGTGTCTTATTTGTGAGATGGCATGAGAAGAAATTAATGAGTTAGCGGATAATTGCCAGTTCGATTCTTATAGAATGAAAGTGTTTATAGTGATCAATTAGAAATGAATAGAGATTGTATTCGATCCTCTCATGCGAGGAGGTGTGCAAAAGGAAAGTTGTTGAGCTCAGATTTGATTGTCACTGGAAGTGTACATTTGATAGTGGGATCACCCTTATGGGTGAAATGATTGGGCATAAGTGAATAATATGCGTGAATATGTTCTAGGAGGAAATTAGGTGGCTTATTAAATAAGCTCCGATTATTATCCCTGTGGCCCCAAGCTCGAGATGAGTTAAGGCAAGGCACAAAAATGCTTGTAGCGACCAATTGAGAAAGAAGTGAGACTATTAACAATTGAGAACTGGCACTAATAAGAGAAAGGTTATCGAGAGTAAAATGAGATTAAAATGTTCTTAGTAGTATAGGCTACTAATGAGTCAATTGATGTGAGTGTATACTCAGATATGATGTGATGATTATAGCGATGCGTTCAAAATATTAAAGTAAATGGAATTGTTTAAATGCCCTACAGAGTCTCATTATAAGGGATGTTATAATCTTGTAAGTCATGGCATGAACGCTCTTCTTGAGAAAAATTATGCGAATCGAAGTTGATCTTTTGAGGTATTAAGAGTGATTGATAGATAGAGATGGGAAATAATTGGTGACAACGCGTTTTGATGAGCAGTGTTAGTGAATGATAAGGCTTAGTTGATCCGATAATTTGATTTGAGAGCGATCATTGAAGAGATACACTTTGAAATGAAGTGAAAGTTAATTTTGGAGTCCTCATCCTAGCGAAGACTCAAGTGTAAGAGATACCATATGTCTTGAAAATGTGTACATTATGTTGATGAGATGACTCGATTGTGTAAGAGAATTCTGAATATCAAGGAAATGTTAATTGCGAATATGAGAAGAATATAGGTTCATGTATATTTTGTGTAATTGTGATCCGAAAGTACAAAAGAGATATGAAGAATGTGTTAACAAACCAAATGTGTAATGATGGCAATAAATTGAGTTATGTGGAGAACTAAGGGAAAGGAATTTATTGTACTATTGAAGAGTAAAGTGTCTCTATCGTATTTTAATTGGGAAGTGACTATGAGTAGCGATGATCGATTAAATGTATTTATAAGTGAAGAAGATAATTTAGCATAGTTGAGAAATTGTAAATCATGCAAGATTCATAAGAGTGAATCTTAATCAGATCGAATGAATAGTGAATGATTTAGTATTCGAGTATGGCATATCGGGAGACCTGATGATGATAGAAATGATGATAAAATGCGAAATTTCCCAAGAATATATGCATATGAGATTTGGAGTTATTGAGAACTAACTAAGTGTTGGATCTATCCAGAAAAGTGTCAAAGATTTCCTGGCTTAAGCCTTGACAAACTGTTTGAGGGAAATGTGTGAATGGTATGACTGATGATAGTAAAAGAGATTAAACGATTGAGTAGTCATAAAGTTAAACACGGTGATGCAATAAAATGGAATGAGCGAAATTCAATAAGCGTATAAGTGTGTTATTGTTGAGTGTTAATTGTCAATCGGTAAAGGGTAAAAGAAAAGTGGTATGAGTTATCGAAATTCCAAATCAATTGTGTAGATAAAGGATTGGCAAAGACCTATATGGGTGTTGAAATTTGTGAACCTTATTGAAGAATTGAAACCGACTCTATTGTTGAGGATAGTGAGAAGTAAAGTGTAATTAAGAAAGAGACATTAGAGAAATTGCATAGAGTGATCGAGCCTTATATTGACGTAAAGTGCATCGAAGAGAAATTGATTGTCAAAGATGAATGAAAAGTCGATGATTATATGTGAAAGTGACCAACGCCCCGATCGTTGGAGATAAATGTGAAACTCACGTGTTTGAAATTTATAGGAAATGAGATTGATGTTGAGCCTAGATTGAATTGCGAGTTCAGAAATTGCTTTATGAGTATAGTGTATTATGTTAATGAGTAATTGAAATCGAAATAGAATTGAGAAGTTCTAGAAAAGGGAAACGATTTGAGTGGATTGAGGTTATCAGAATCTTATGAGATTAGTGTTTTAACACTAAAGTGATATAATCTGTTAATCGATAAATGAAATGTTTCCAAGTGTATCACTGCGGTATAGATGCACTTAGATGAAAATGAGAGTGTAAATTGGAGTAGCTGAATTTGTGATAAGTGACCTCTATGTGACTGTGATGTGAATTGAGCTATGGATTGGTAATTCGGTAAAAGATGTTTCGGATCCAAATTGTTGCATAGACAAGTTTTGGAAATATTGTTAGGATCCGAGATACGTGTTAGTGATATTGAAAGTGACGAATTATAAGTAATTTTAATGAAATAGTGAGACAGTGTAGAAATACGGAAAAAGTGAGTGGTTAATTGATCGTATAGTTTTGGTTCATTGGCGAAATTCCGAGTAGCAGAAAATTAATGAGTGAAGCGACTCCCCCACCTTTCTGATCAATCGTATATAAGAAATTTCGGGACGAAATTTTAATTAGGAGGGGAGAATTGTAACATCCCGTTACCGGTGTGATGGGCATATCGGTAATTGGATGGTTTGAGCAGTGAGTGCATTCATGATTGAATTACACGTATAGTGAGTTTTGCATTAGTGATAAATGAGATTAATTGAGTTAATTGCACATGCATCTTAGTATCATGCATTCATGATTATTCCAGCATTTAATTGTGATTATGAGTTGAATTGTGAATTCTGAGATATGATCTATTGATTGAATTGAATAGTTAAATTTGTGGAATTGTGATGTGATTGAGAATTTAAGAATATTGGGTTGTATATTTGAGTTAGAGTGAGAATTGAGTTATAGAGATTTGGAATTTGAAAATTGAGTATGAGATCGAGTGTTTTATATTTTTGTGAATTTATGAGGATTTTTCCATAATTTTTAGAGTTATGTGTTCGGACCGAGAAAATGCGTTGAGACTGATAATTGTGATTCCGGTCCCGAAAGTGAGTAGATAATGGCTTGGAAAAAATTAGAGTTGTGAGTTCAAGAATTATTGTGATGAGCCAGTGGAATTTAGAGAATGAGATTGAATGAAATTGAGGATTGTGATTTATAGGTTTAAATTAAACCCTATATATATATATAAGAGCAAGTGAAAGTGAGAAAACCCCATTTCTCTTCTTTCCACTTTCCTCCCACCGTTGGCGATTTCGTTCCTTTCCCCTTGAGATTTCGTTGATTTCTCTTCATTGTAGCTGAGGTTTTGCTTGTGATTGAGAGTGGATGATGCTTTTGTTGGGTTGGAAGTGAATCAGTGGAGGTTTGCTAGAGATTGAGAAGAGTTTCGGAAGATTTTAGGGCTTCGTCCGATTCAGCGATTTGGTAAGTTTTAATGTGTTTAATGTTGATATTTATTGTGATTGTGTCATTAATGAGCATAAATGTGAGGGATCTAGGTAGTTAAGTTGTTTAATGGAGGTTTTAGAGAGCATTAATGGCGGAAGCGATTGGAGAGACGAACGATCGCGTGCATGACGAATAAATTAAATGTGTAATTGGCGTCGTGACGAGAGGAAGGCTTTAGGCGCCGAGACGTGTGGTTCGTGAGCGTCGCGACGAGGCGTGAAATGGACTTCACTTGTGGCGAATGATTCTCGCACTGCCATGGCGGCGTCCCTCGTATGCCATGACGAGGGTTGTGAGGTCGCGGCGAAGAAGGAAATTTGAGATGAAATTGAATTGGTTTTTAGGGTATATCTTTTAATGTAGATCTCCAATTGAGATGAACTTTGATTCGTTATGAACTAGAAAGAGGTCTATAAGTGTGGTATAGGTGAGAGCTTGAATTCTAATTATTGAGTTAGCGATCATTGAAAGTGAATCAGTTCTAGTTCCTAAAGTGACCTAAGAGTTGCGTTGTGATGAATTGAGTATAATTTGAATTTCAGCGAGAGATTTGTGGAATTGATGGATGTCATTGACCTAGTGAATAGTGAAGTGTGATTGTGAAGTGAGAGATATTGAAATCGATTTGAGAGTGGAAATCATGATCATGCATCATATCATTTCAAATTGAGACATGTGCATCGGTGAATTCAATTGATTGAGCATATAGTGATGAGAATTCGTTTGTATTGTTATAGAGGCACCGTTGGATCGACAGTCTACGGATATGGCTGAGACTTCCAGGCTGTAGCTCGGAAGTGCAGGTGAGTAACCTAGTTGGTTCCTCAGCTTTTATGTGATTAAATGTGCTGTGAATGTGTGTGAATTAAGTGTAAAAGTGAGTGATATAAATGTGAAGTGAATGAGCTAAATGTGATATATAAATGTGAATACCTGTTATTGAGAATCAGTGTATATAATTGTGAGTAAGTGTTGGGCCCCGAACTTTAATTGGATGTCAGAATTATTAAATGAGAAATTAGTGATGTTAAATGTTTATTTGGGTAATGTGAATTGGAGAAATTTTAAATGATATTTGGGGGTTAAAGCGTGAAATGGGTTTTTGTGTATGTTGTATTATGGGTAACATCTTTATAATTGAAAAAGTAAGTTTGTATAGTTACTATTTATGTAACTTCTTTGAAATTTCAAATTTTGAGACTTCGATTTATTGGGGCTAGAAATGCCCACTAAAGCTTTGTAAAGAACCTTTTATTGTGTTCTGCCAATGCTTGTTCAAGTATGACCTTGCATTGATTTGAAAACGTGCCATAAGTTGTGTATATGAACTTTGTGAATGAACTTTGTGTGATATGTGGTTGCTTTCAAAATTTATTCTAAATGTATGTATTTTGTGGCTTATGGATGATTTGAGAAATGGCTTAATGTTTGTCATAAGAATGTGTAGAATGAATTGTATATGGAGGATTTAAGTATGGAAAGAATGAGTATTTTGTATATGTATTATGTTATAGATTAAGTTGTGAAGATTGAATCGTGCTTGAAGTAGATTGACGAAGAGTATTGTGGTAGTGAGGAAAATGTGAAATCAAGATGGAAAGAATGGATTGGTCTTGATGACTTTGAGGCTTTAAAGAGATATGTATATGTTATGAAATGTCGAGTGAATATTATGAGTTAATGAAAGTTAAAATGAATGAGTTGATTAAGATGATTGAAATGGAAGTTGAAAGGTAGGAAATAAAGATTGAAAGAGTGAGAATTGGAAGAATTAGTGAAGGTGTGAAAATATGAAGAATTATGAAAGTTTGACTTTTGGGGATGAATAGTTGACTTTTGATTTAAGTGAAATTTGATAAAATGATATTCATGAACATGTAGTGCTTGTTGAGGGCTTTCGGTAGCCATAAAGTTTGCGAATTTTCGATATCGAGGCTAGAAGTTATGATAGATTGAAGTTTTGATGTTGTTTAGATGATTGAAAACCAGACGATGCACTGTAGCAAAAACCAGACGATGCATCTGTAGCAAAACCAGACGATGTAATCAGTAGCAAAAACCAGACGATGCACTGTAGCAAAAACCAGACGATGTACTGTAGCAAAAACCAGACGATGCACTGTAGCAAAAACCAGCTGATAGGAAAAGTGGATGCTACAGAATGTAGGAGATAGAATCAGCCTTTGTAGTCTTCATGAGAGTTATAGATCTAGATGTCTACTTTCTAACCGTCCAAGAATGAAGTCATTTCGACACCTATAGAGAAAGTTATGGCATTTGCGCCAAAACATGTCTGATAGAAATCAGATGATGGAAAAACCAGCTGATAGAAAAACCAGCTGAAGCAAAAGCAGACGATATGGACTTGATATCGATAGATTTAGACAAAATTTCCTTCTTGAAAGTTGTAGATCTCTTTTCTATGAGATAGATACCAAGTTTGCCCAATTTGGATATCGGAGTCAAAAGATATGATCTATATAAGTGGACATGTGCTGGATAGAAAAACCAGCTGATAGAAAAACCAGCTGATAGGAAAACCAGAAGATGCAAAAATCAGACGAAAGATTAATTGAGACATTTGACCCTTTTAGAGACTGAATTTGGATTTAAGTTCTTCATGAACATTGTAGATCAGTCTTTTCTCTATGAAATAGACATTAATTTTGTCCAATTTGGAGTTCGGAGTTAAAAGTTATAAGCCTTTGAAGTTTGGAGGAAAAATCGGTGATGCAAAAATCAGGTGATGGAAATCAGTGATCAAAAATCGGTGATGCAAAATCAGTGATGGAAAAGTCGACGAAGGAAATCAGACGATGAACAATAAATCAGACGATAGAAAATCAGAAGATGAACAGTAAATCAGGCGATAGAAAATCAGATGATGAGCAAGAATCGAGGCGATAGAAAATCAAATGATGAGCGAAGAAAGCGAGATGGAAGGAAAACGATCTGCACACAGATCAGTATTTTGAGGATATATGAAGCTACAGAGCTCGGATTGAGGTGATTCAAATTGGAGATTAAACTAAAGTTATAAGGCTACAACTTTGATGAAGAACCCCGATCAAGATGGAGCCTCTAAGACTGTCGGATATAGGAATGAAACTCAGTGCGATGTGCAGTCTCGATTTTTATGCAGTGCGATAGTATTTTGGCCATAACTTCTTCGTTTTAGATCCGAATTGAGCGTGGTTTGTTGCGTTGGATTCGTATGATCAAGGAGAACATTATGAAGAAGAAATTTTTGTAAAATTCCTTTATTTACCTGATCAGAATTTGGAGCCAAGATATCAACTTTTAAGGAAATTTTGGAAGAACACTTAAAGAGTTAAGTTAGTAGGCTTATAAGGAGGGCATGAGAGTCTTTCCTCATTCATTAAATGACATGGCATGTGGATGTAGTATAAATAGAGGAGAAGCAGGCTGTGGTCGTGAGAGTTAGAGAAGCAGAATAAAGAGAAACAAAAGAAAGAAAGAAAGAAGAGAGAAAGAGAAGAGTGGGTTTGGTGGAAGGAGAAAAGAAAGGACAGCAGCTAGGGTTCGATTTTGTGAGCTTTCAGGAGGATTTCGAACATGCTCCAAGAGGGAAAAGATGAAGGATGAAGAGAGCTCTAGGATGAGCTAAGAAAATTCGAAAATGGTGAAGAGTGAGGTAAAGCCGATTTTCAAGCTTCAAGCTTTTCTTAAAATTTTGGTGTAGAATCATGGAAAATATTATGGTTTTGTGGATTATGAAATTAGTTGTGATGTCTATGCTAAGATGGTGGTTTAATTTTGGATTAATGTGAGTTAGGGTTTATGCCCAATTTTGGAAATTGGGGCTTTTGTAAATTGATGCATTAGATAGCTTGGAAATATGTTGGAATTGGGTTTCCTATAGTAAATTTTGAGGGTTATGGTATTTATGATGATGAATTTGGATGATTTCGGTCTAGGAAATTTCAAAGTGGGCGAAAGAAAAAAAGCTTCGGAGAAATTAGAGCTTTGGACAAGTTCCTAGCATGGATTCGAGGTGGGTAGTATATTTATTTATTGAATTATAAGCTAAATGTGAATTTTGAAAATTAAAGAAAGCAAAATTTGATTTTGATAAATTATTATTGATAAAAATGTTTGAAAAGGATGTAAATGTTTGAAATTATGATTTCAAAGGAGTAAAATGAGTTTTAAAAATGCAAAACTTGTGAATTTCATGGCTTTCAAATTATGTGATTTATGATTTGGATGATTTAAAGAATTGGTGCATATATTGTGATGAGTATGTGATTTAAGTAATGATATGAATTGCATTAGATTTGTTATGTGAATTCATGTGGATACGTGCTTGTGTCATTTATGACACAATATGATGATAAGATTTGAAAATGTGAAAATCAAGATTTTCAAAAAGTGCCTTGAGCAATCTCAATTTATTTTTGTTATGTGTTAAGTGGGTTTGGTCAGTCCGTTTGTGAGTCATTGTCTGTCTCTACTGTTTAAGCCTTCGCCTGGCTGCCCATTAGTGGCATAGGAGTTCGATTTGGACTCCCCTCAGCCATTTGTTGCATATAACCGCTATGAAATGTGCGAGACGTCTGTTTTGGGCGAACCAAACCAATTCGATGTGTTATGTGTTTTGATTTGTTTATAATGTGATGCATTCATTTTTAAAGCTATGCATGATTTGAAAAAGATTTGAGATTTTGAGAAATAAGACAGTAAATTTATAATCATGAAATTTCGGAAGGTTTATGAAAGTTTTGAAAAGTTTGAAAATAAGATTTCGGATAAATGCTTAAATGGGAAATTTTTGAAAAGTTTAAAAAGAAAATAATTTTCGCTTATTGTTTGGTTTATAAATATATTATCCACGAGCTTCCGAGCTCACCCCCCTTTCATCCCCAATCTCCAGGTTTTTACGCAGGAGATCGGATGGAAGACGAGTATGATCATAGTCCGACTTGTACGTGTTCGTAGTATGTTTAAAGTTTAATGTTTGTATCAGATCTTTATGGATAGTTAGAAAGCTAGTAAAGTGTATTTTAGTTCGATTGTATATGAATAGTTTTGCTTGTGGCCAGTAAATGTATAAGAGTGTATTATGTTCGGAATGAGTTATAAGTATGATTATACTTTATGTATGAGATTGGTTTTTGAATGTGGTTGGGATTGATTGAAATTTCTGAGTTAAGATAGTTATGGATTAGATTTATGAAGTGTTTAGAATTAAGATTGTGTTTCACTTTGGTGTTTGGATGCAGACGGGAGGTCCGATGTTGCCTTGTGTTATTGGATGGATTACAATATTAAGTCGTTTGCTTTGTTTTAAATTTTGAAATGTCAAAATACAGTAGTTATCTTTAGAAATTTGGTAAAATTTTCGTAAAATGGGTTTAAAGAAATGAGTTTGAGGATTTATAGGAAGGAATAAGAATGATGATTTGTTTATGTAATGGAGTAAAGTGATTAAGAATGAAAAAGACAAGGAATAAAGAAAAAAATATATATCCGGATTTGAAATGTCGTAAGGATTCCAACGCGATTATGTTCATCCGATCGTTTTTCTGGTTTTGGTTCTCGGATGTCGGATCCGCTTTGCTAAGTGTTTGTCTCGCCGCTTTGTATTTTCCGATTCGATCCGCTGCGCTATCTTGGTTTGATCTCGATTCGGTCCGATTCAAACTTTTCGAGTATTTGTTTCGCTCGATGATTCGATTTGTATTCCGATTAGCGATTTCTCGCTTTTCAATTTTCGGATGTCGGATCTGTTCTACTTGATTTCGTCTCGCCCTCGATTTTGTTATTCGTAATTTGTTATCCGATTTGGTAGGTTTATTCGATTGACGATCGCTTTTTGTTTCCGATTTGAAATTTCGATCCGAAATTTCCGTTTCCCTTCGTTTCCGTTTGCTTCGTTTTCTGTTCTACGTATGTAGTTGGGTTCCGATAACGGGATCTAACAGTAAGTGCTCTGATTGTGACAGGCGAGTAAAGTGATATATAAATATATGTGCTAGTGATTGTGCAAGTGTGAGTGATTATAGCGATGAGATAAATGTGCTGAGACTGTGAATGATGTTCTGAATGTGATAAGTGTAGTGAAATGAGATACATGTGATTGATTGTGCAAATGTGAACATTTGTGACTATGATTGAGTGTATAAAATTATGAGTAGCGTTCCAACTGTGATAAGCGAGTGAAGTGATAGATATATGTCGATAAGTGCTAGTGACTGTGTAAAGGTGAGTGAATGCTTAGCGAAATAATAAGCGGTAAAATAACAGTTGTGACTGGAGCTTAGTGATCAGAGCTTTGAGCTTGATATCAGTGATAGGGCCTAAAGCCATAACGACAGTAGTGCATACCTAGAGGGCTCTCCTACTGGCCTAGAATGCGATTAGTGAAAAAGGGAATAGTGCATACCCAGAGAGCTCTCCTATCCCGTATGAGAGTGGGCAGTAGTGCATACCCAGAGGGCTCTCCTACTTGCCGATAATGTGATCAGTGCGAAAAGTGCCCAAATCGGGACAGTGAAAATGTTCAGTCACAACAGCGACATAAAATGAGAATCTGCATACATATGCATCAGACTGTTATATGAGTGATAAATTGAGAGTAGTATGAAAGGCGATACGCCTTATATGTGTAAAATTGGCAATACATGTGAAAAGTGAGACTTCGTGTATTATGTGATGAGTGTTCAGTGATATATATTGAATTTGTGATTATAGTGAAACGTGAAATTGTCTGATAGTGTTCCGATTGTGTACTATGGCTGTGTTGTGAAAATTGAGAATGAATGCAATCAAGTGACAAAATGTGTAAATTGAGGTACAGTGTTCTGAATGTGTTAAATGACTATTGCAATATATATATATATTGTGTTTATATGCATGAGTTGGGTGAACCATCGATGATGGTTTCTCATTGAATTCGCAAACTCATCCAACATTGCAACTATTTTTCAGGGATTGAAGAATACCCCGTTGGACAAACGGGAGTATGATTACTGAAAGCGGTCGAGTCGAGGTCGGGATCGGTCAAGCGTCGCATTAGGGTAGTGATGTTCTATGTGTATTGTAGTGTTGCAAGTTATTCTTATTAGTGATTTTGTTCGATGGGCCTTGATTATTCGATTTCGCGCATGTGATTGATTTTGTATAAAGAGAAGTGTTTTTCGAGTTTTGAGTTGCGGTGATTGTTCTAATACGCTACCCTCATGGGGCACGGGCTCGGATATCACCATCGATATCGGGTTCGGGTCTGGCGGGAGTAGGGTGCTACAGATTCTCCTTAATTTATTAAGATGATTAGGTTGTACTTTCTTATGTATTCTCTATACTATTCATAAAGGATCAAGAAAGAATTACTTTTTCCTCCAATTTTCTTCATGGTATCAAGGCTATAACTCTTTTACAATTATTTTATTCAAATCAATCTTAAATAGACTATCTTCTAGTGATAACCGTTGAGGGGAGAAACTCCTGATCCTTTGACAATGATGTCAACAGTTTGACTATAATTATTCTTAGTGTTACAATGAGAAATGCACAATGCAACGATGACCTTCTTGGCTCGAATATGCAATTTCAATTAGTGAACGATAAATTGAAGAGCCAAAATTACTTGGAATAGGTGCAAATAATAAAATTGGTCATTCATAAAATGAAAAAAAGACGAGAAAATTCGGCCATTTAATTGAAGCGATAACAAGAGTGAGTTTAGATGATCCAAATATGACAATATAGAGGTCTAAAAATACTCTGATCATAGCTTGGTTAGTTAATTCAATGGACCATGTAATTAGAAAACCACGTATGCTTATGCCAAATAACAAAAGATTTATAGCGTATAGTTAGAGGGATGTATTTAGATATTAAGAATTCTTCTCAAATTTTCAAACAAAAAATGAACTTATGGAAAGCTAAGCAAGGAGACCACAATATTACTTTATTTTATAACAAACTTGTAATCATGTGGTAGGAATTAAACCTATGTTATGAAGATGATTGGATATTGTTTGAATCATAGTGTTTGACAAAAAAAGAAGAAGAAAATAATAGGCTTTATATTTTTCTTGTAGGATCAAATCAAGAATTAGATGAAGTTAGAGGTTAAGTTTTGGGAAGAAAGCCACTACCCTCAATCAAAGAGGTCTTCTCAAAGTAAGGAGAGAGGATAAGAGGTGAAAAATTATGATTGGAAAAATTCAGAATAAAGGTTGAAGGTTTTACACTTGTAGTTAAAAGAACAAAGGCTAAGGGATGAAGGAAATTTAACAAAAGGCCTTAGTTTAATCGTTGTAAATGTGATTCACATATACAGGAAAACAAATTGAAAAATCTATAAAAACCCAAAAATTTTGGAAATAGCCATACCTCTTAAACCAACACTATTAAATTCAGGCTTGAAGCATCTTCTAGCACATAGCTATTCACAAAGGAAAAAATAGAGCAAATCTATAAATGTTTTCCATCTCAAAATTTCTCTAGTTAAAATCCTTCTTGTTTTTTGGATAATCGATTCTAGGGGCAATAGATCATATCATAGGGTCGAAAAATTATTTCTTCCAATAATCCTTGTTTAAGAAATTAAAAATTCAATATAGTAGATGGTTCCTTGGAAAGGATCAATTATTATTTCTCTGATCTTACACTCTATAATGTTCTTCATATTCTATATTATATTGTAACTGCTATCAACTAGTAAAATAATTATTGATCAAATTTTGAACTATTTTTCTTCATCTAATTGTCAATTTTAGGATTTAAACACATAGAAGATGATTAGCAATGTTATACAAGTTAGAGGTCTCAATTTTTTCAAAGATGGAGATACTCAAATAAGCAATCCCAAAAAAATTGTCTCAATTCTATTTCAATACTTAATAAGAATAAAATTGCGTTTATAACATTTTAGATTTGAACATCCAAGTTTTGCATTATATAAGACATTTATTTCTAATTTTTTAATAAATAAAGATCTATTCTCATTTCAATGTAAAATTTGTCAAATTGATAAACATCATCAAAATTCTTTCTCAGCATAGCCTTATAAGACCACAAAACTCTTCATTAAGATCCATAGTAACATTTGAGGTCATTCAAGAATAGAAAATATCTAGAAAATATGGTTCATAACTTTTATTACTAACGATATTAGAATTACTTGGGTATTTTTAGTTAAAGAGAAATAAATTGTTGGGAGTGTGTTTAAAAAATTTTATAAAAAGATCTAACCAGAGTTTCAAACTACGACTCAAGGCTTCAAAAGTGATTATAAAAAAGAGTATTTCAACATGATTTAAGGAATTTTTTTATTGAAAAAGGTATTGTTCATTAAAGTTCATGCATTGACACCGATAACAAAATATAATAGCCAAGAGGAAAAATAAACATCCATTACAAATCACAAGATCTTTATTTTTTTTAACTAATACTTTTACGTACTTATATGATGATGATATCCTTGCAGCTACATATTTGATCAATATGATTCCTTTAAAAGTTTACAAATTTCAAACCTTTCTTAATTATTTAATAAATATTTTCCTTCCCCTTATTTATCTCATGATCTTCCACTTAAAGTGTTTGGGTGTACTATATTTGTTTATATTCATGATAATAATCGACAAAAACTTGATCCTATATCACAAAAATGTTTTTCTAGCCTTAAACTTAAAAAGGTTAAAAATGTCCAAAAGATCTTTTTTTATAGATATCATCTTTTTTTAAGATAAATCCCTTTTTCCTCACCTCATCTTTAGGTGAGACATCTAGTGAAGATTCTTTTTTTTATTGATAATAATGTGGATATTTTCTATAATCCTAATTCAAAAGCTAATGATGTCTCAAATAATGAAAATATGATCCATCTTCATTGCCATTACAAATTCAATTTCAGGAAAAGAATGAAATGTGTGTGAGGCAGGATGGGTATTGTATTAAAAGGAAAATTTTCTTGAGAAAATATCCAAAAATATAGAAAATAACAAATAACTTGTAGCATACTTAAAAAATAATACAAAGACAAATCCAAAAATTGAAGACCAATGTAAATCTCAGTCTAAGCCTATTCCTATTGAGTTAGTGCCTTTTGAACTAATATATGTTCCATAGTTAGATGAAACATTAGATTTATCTATTACTCTTAGAATAGTTTCTAGAACTTGTACTAAATATCCTTTGCATAACTTTCTTATTTTATTAAAGTTTGTTTCAATCATTTCAAGTGTTCACTTCTAAGTTGTCTAGTATTTCCATTCCTAAAAATATAACTGAGGGTTTAAATATTCCTAAGTGAAGGGATACAATTTTGGAGGAGATGAGAGCTCTGTAAAAGAATAGAATATAGGAAAATAGATCTTCTCATGGGAAGACACTAGTTGGATGTAAATAGGCATTCATCATAAAGTATAATTCTAATGGATTACTTGAAAGAGATAAGGCACACTTGGTTAGTAAAGGTTTTACTCAAATCTATGGTGATGAATATTCATAAACTTTTTCACCTGTAGCTAAGTTGAATATTATGACAGTATTGCTTTCCATTATAGTTATTCTGGAGTGGTCTTTACATAAGCTAAATGTAAAAAAAAAAACGCCTTTCTAAACGGAGACTCTCCTAAGATTTAGTGAAAGTTTTGAGAAAAGGATATGCAACCTTAAAAAATATTTATATAGGTTAAAATAATTACCAAGGGCCTGGTTTGATAGATTTGTAAGATTTGTGAAGTCTCACGGTTTCCTACATAGGTAGGTTGACTATGTTAAAAACTGTTGCAAAAAGGAAAATTATAATTCTAATTATATATATAGACATGATATTTTCAGTGATGATGATATGAGAAAACGAAGAATTTGAAAAAATATTTTAAATAAGTTTGAATCAAAGATTTGGG
Source organism: Erythroxylum novogranatense (assembly GCA_029891385.1). Lineage (NCBI taxonomy): Eukaryota > Viridiplantae > Streptophyta > Magnoliopsida > Malpighiales > Erythroxylaceae > Erythroxylum > Erythroxylum novogranatense. Next base: position 15,096,547 of record CM057233.1, read on the forward strand.
GTGTCTTAAATGCTTCACTAGAATAGAATTTGCTAGAATAATTAATCTATTATGCTTTACATATTGTTTAATATACTTTAAATAATATTTATATGCATAATTAATTTTATTACAAAATAAAATATAGTTAAAATTAAAAGTATTTTTATTTTATGTTTCTAAACAATCTCTTGTATGAAGCTTTAAAAAAATCTTTTAAATAACAACTAAACAGTCAACTTGACTTCTTAGAAAATTCATCATAAATAAGATCTACATAAAAAGCTATAATGACAAAAGCTCTGCTAATATAAACCCAAGGCTAAGACTTCTATCTGTAATAAACATAACATACGACATTTACTAGATCCTTTGCTTTTTATACGTAATCGACATCTGAAATACATGATTTGAAAATTATATTTTCTATTATAAAATATACCTCGGAGTATAAAAGTTTTGAAGTACTAAATAAAAGTTTTGAACTACTAAATCTCTATTTACATCATCCTTTTTGTTTCTTACAATTCAGAATTTATTTTTTCTTTCTTTTAGGAATCTGCAAACTTTTTTTTTTTTAGTTTTGAGTTTTCTTTACTCAGGAAATTGAAACTTTTAATCTGTAAATTTGAATTACATGACTAGGACGTGCGACTTTTACAATAACTGCCTCAGATTCTGTGGAGTTCTAACACTTCCACTATGAGACTATGCAACATCCCCACCTACGTAATGGTAGTGTGTGATTATTGCTAAACCTATCTGTCCATCTTTCCCAGAATTAACGCCAAGCTGAAGCAGAAATTAAATTCCTATCCTTCCATCCTAACAACATAGCTCCATCCTTCTCCACCAGTGTGTAATGCTCTGAGTAACATCTTAGCAGGCTCCGTATCACAGAGTTGACATAGGAACTCAAAGGGTATCGGCGAAATCCAGCCATTGTGAACCTGGACTTCCATTTCCCCAGAAGCTCGTGTCGCTCTACCCTCTCCTTCCCCTCACAAGCAAAAATGTTCACGATGTCTCTAGCTAGGCACTGTTGTTCCACACCAATTCGCTCTGTCTGGTCCCTCGGCCGCGTCACGTCGATGCACTCAAACATTGCCAGGTAGAACTCCACTGTTTCTACAAATCTAGCGAGGAAAGGAGTTGTGTTTGTATTCGATTCTTGCTCCACGAAAATAGTTAGCTTGGGATTAAGTGACTTCACCATTCGAAGCAAACCATCACTTGGATTGGTCATATCAACACTCTCATCAGATCATCAGAAGTGTGGTGGAGCTGCAAGGGGAAATTCACGACCAGTGCTTTGCCAGGCTTGATTTCAAGCATTTCCCGAGTCACTTCAGGAGCAAAACCTGGAAGCTCGTTGAACTCTACAGTAATATTAAATTTCCCCAGATGTTGCTACCAATCGTCTCCCGAATGCACCTAGTCCATCACCACGACCATACTTGTTAACAGGGTCGTCGATACCGGTAATACGAACATACGGAGCCCCATCTGGTCTAATGGCAAGAGCTTGTAGGAGAGTCAGCCAATGAGTCCCCTGAGAAATTTTGAAGTCAATAATATGAATTCGGTCCTCATTTTTGCAGGCTTTAGCAATGGCTCTATTAGCTACCATGTGATCGAACTTTAGGTATGGGGAAACTTCATACAGGATATGCATGTAGGAAAGCAGGTCCTTGCTTTCAAGCTCTCTACATCTAAGTACACGATATATGTTAGTTCCTGATAACTCCTTCCTAGCTACCAAGCCTTCAATCAAGTAAGCCCCAAGGCGTTGTATCGGTTCTCCACTGATGGACACAACAGCTCTAGCCCTTTCAGTCAACCTATCAAAAGTCAGTACTGTTGTTTTCAGCAAGAGCTCTGGCACAAGCAATCAACACTTGCTTCAAATTTCCTCGCGTTTTGTTATGTAAAGAAGCTTCCTCCACTGCTTTTTGACATTTATCATCAGAAGCACCTTCCCCTGGCTGCCTGTGTCCAGAGACAAACGATGGATTAGGCTGAATTAACTGAGAAGCTAGTTGTTGCCTCTGGATCTAGGACTCGGTTCTCTGACATGACGCCTGCAGCCTATTACTTTTCTCAATGGAAGCATTAGGCATGGTCGTATCTTCATCATCATCAGGCCCCATTAGAGCAGTCTTCAGTTGCTGTAGAGCATGTTTCATGTTCTGATTAGAACTTGAGTCTTGCAGCAGCGAAGGGCTCAACCTATGAAGGCAACTTGTCGACTCAATCGAAGAGTTACAACAAGGACTGATGCCTGAAATAATGTATACAAATGACATTATTAATTGTGATATCACTTTTATCCTTAATCAGCCCATGCCAACGTATTCACATTTGTATCACATTCGAGGCTTTCTTACCAAAATAGCATATGAATGTCATTTTCCATTATTCTTTTCCTATTTCTAGTTGCCTGTAAACCTTCATTGGCTCACATTTTGACATATCATCACTTTTCTCACACTTAAACACTTAACACACGTTCATGCGTATGACTCATACTCATGCGATTCAGACTAGGGATCAGTTGTCACTGTCTGCTATGACATGACTTAAATGTATGTAACTTAACCTATGTTTCAGAAAATGCCCATATAAGCTCGTACTTCTGGGCTCTGATACCACATAAATGTAACACTCTATTCCCGTATGACCCTAACCCGACATTAATGGTGATATCCAAATTCGTGCCCCGTGAGGGTGACGTGCTACATCACTTAGTCAAAAAACTCAGTGTAACCTTCTTTTTTTTTTAAAGCACAACCCCACACCACACGGGAGTCAATTAACACATATACAATCAATAGTAATTACAATGACCACATGGGCTCTTTCATATATATAAATCAATTAGTCACGTGGACAAACTTTTATACAGAAATAGGAAGACACTAATGTAGATGCGGATTGATCCCGACCTCTTCTCTCACTCGCATATAGTTGCTATACGTCTGTTGCCTAACAGGGTAATCTTCTGAGTCCTGAAAAATAATTGCAAATTTTAGGTGAGTTTTTGCGAACTCAGTGAATGACCATCATCGATGGTTCACCCATTCATAAAATACAATATTCATAAATCTCACTTTATTTCATAGTGCACATTCACAATATTTCACATTCACACATTTACAAAATTGCACATTCACATTATTCATATTCGATATTTCTATTATGCAGATGCAATGCACATGAGACTCACTTTTCATTTATTATTTTGCTGTGCTCGAGTGCCTAAACTCTCCCATGTAGGGCTCATTAGTAACTGTCCCTTATCCAATTAGAGGATAAAGGCTCAATAAATGTTGAGCAGGAGGCTCTGAATCACTTATGAGCTCGAAGCTCATTTCTACTCGTTGAGCTTAAAGCTCCGATCGGTGGTGACTCTGGTCACAACAGCCCTTATATTTCATACACTTATGCCATGCAATGCATCAGTCATGTTGGAACCCCTCCCCGGTGAGTCGCGGGCCCAACGTCCTACGTGACGTCTGGACGCGCATCTCATGAGGGAGGGATTCCTCACCACAAAAGGAACCTCAAATCAAACTTAATTTAACGTCATTCGAACAAAACTTGATAAATTCACCCTAATTATCCTCCAATAAAATTTATCTGCTTAGGGCCCATTACTAAATCCGATTCCTAAGCTAAAATGAAATTCTATATCTCTAGGTCAATTAGAATCAGAAACCGCCTCAATCGGATCTCTATAGCTCACAAAATCGCCCGAAAACGGAAATACATTCGAAACCGTCACGTAATTGACTCTCTTCAATATTATCCGTAAAGTCCGATCAAAACCCGACACTCTTATTTTACCAAAAAGGGGTATAAAATTTTTTTAGAAACCCAATGCTTCGAAAATCGTGAAAACCGAAGGTCAAACGGAGGAAAGACAAAGAAAATAAGAAAAAGGGTTTTATTTATCATATTTTAAAAAAATCAAAAATTAATATTTTCAAAAAAAAATATCCAAACAGTGTCACACTCAGCAGAGTGCGAAACCAACCTTCGCACTTAGCAGAGTGCGTTCCTCGCACTCTGCTGCTGAGTGCGAGGATTCTTCGCACTCAGCTGCTGAGTGCGAGGAACATTTAATTTTTTTTTAATACAAAAACTGAAATAACCTTTTAGCTTTGAATAGGTCTAACTTTTTACCCCGAAATCAAAATTTCATAAATTTAGTGTCAATAAAAAGATAAAAGGAAGCTCTACAACTTCCTAGAAGGATTTAAAAACTAATTTAGCCATTAAGAGAGTCATAAATTGCTTCAAAGTTACTGCTATTAAAATTCAATTTCCCTACACAATGCCAAGAATTTGAAAATTCATATCTTTTAGCACACAAGTCTAAAAATGACACATTTTAGCTCCTTGGAAAGATAAGAAGATGATCTACAAGTTTTATGAAGGGTGCAAAAATTATTTCAGTTATTAAGAGGTGTAAAAATACTCTCAAATTTTCAGCCTAAATGAAAATCAATGGAACAGTAATTTAGCTCAATGAACAGTAATTGTCAACATTCCCAACCTCATATCTTTTTATTCCTAACTCCAATAATTGCAAAATATACCTCATTTTAAAGCTAGAAAGACAATCTACATTTTCTATGAAGAAAGCAAAACTTGAAACTGTCTCTAAGAGGGTGAAAAACCCAATTAAAGGGACTGCAAAATTGTAACTTCAATCAACAGTAGCTGAAACCTTTCACCTCTCATAACTTTTTCATTTTAAGTCCGAATGTGACAAACTTTATGTCATTGGAAAAATATAAACATGCATTACAATCTTCAAGAAGGCATATCACTGAAAATCTCACTCTAAAATACTCTAAAACCCAAAACAAGTTGCTGTCCAATTTGGAAAAAATTGGACAGCACTTCCCCTAAAAATGCTCTAGCCAAAATCTTCAATCCAACTCATCAACCTGCATAAAAGCTCATTCTTCTAACTTCCATAACACAACTCAAACCCAATATACTTCAAATCAAAAGCAGTAGCACACTCTTAGGATTCTATTTGCTTCCAAAACATAAAATAATCCAACTTTACTCTTTCTTTTGTCAAGTTTAACTACACAATTATACATTCTTTGAAAATGTATACAAGGTACATTTAAACTTCGAAACCGTTATATTTAAATGAAAACAATTCAATACAAAGCTTCAGAGGGCATTTAGCCCGATTACATCCCAAAATAGAAAAAGTGAAATTACAAAGAACAAGCTAATGCTTTGATTTCTTAAAACACGACTTCAAAAGCAAAATGCATCGGAGTTGCCTCAATCCCGATGCGGTGACTCCGTTTCTCGCTCGACACCTGTGGAGGGGAAATGGGGGGTGAGCTCGACGGCTCAGTGGGTAATAACTTAATAAAAGAGAATATAAGCAAAGACCATTATTCATTCTTTCATGTTCAAAGCAATATCACATTAATAAAAGCAATTTCACTTTTCAAATCTTTTCACAGAATTTATTACTTCGAACAATTTACAAACTTAACATATCACTAAAGTAACCTAGCAAATCACAAATTCACAAACAAAGTGGTTCGGGTGGATCCGAAATGGAACGTACTACACATTCCCGCAAAGCGATCATGTGTAGCCGTGACTGATGGGAGTCCTTGAGAGGAACTCCGATGCCACTAGCGGGCAGGCGGGAGAAGCCTATGAATAGACAGGTGCACCTGACTCAGATTGGACCACCACAAACCCAAAGAAAGCACATAATTCACACAATTCGAAATTATTAGCCATAACTGGCCTTTACAAATTCACTTTCGCATAATTAGGCCAAACTGGCAAATTTCTTTTCGAAATCACACATTCGAGTCTTTTTCACATAACAAAACATTATACAATTAATTTCTCACATAAATCACAATCAAAGAACATCTCATACAAGTGAAAAACATAACAAAGAGTAATTCATACTAACATTCTAAGTCATTAGAAAACATCAATTTGCCAATATCACATAATCAATCTTTTTCACTTATTAAATCATTTCGCCAACATTTCCAACATAAATTTACATTCAAGAGACATCACATACAAGTTTAAATCCTCATAAAGAACAATTAATACAAACTTCCTAAATCATTGGAAAGAATTAATTTGCATTTATTCTAAAAACGTTAAATTTCCTATTAACTCAATTATTAAGGAATCACCCACCTTAAATTCCTTTAGCTTGTAGGATGGTCAATTTGCCTTGGCTCTTCCTCTAATTGCCTCAATTCATCTTCATCAACACAATAATCCCAATTTAAGATAGGATATCAAAATCGAACATTTCTAAGGAAAGGAAAACTTGAATTAACACCTACCTAACTTAACTCATACCTAAACTAAGCTATTTAAACCAAAACCTACCTAAAATACCCAAGAATTTCAAAATTCTCTTACCTTAGAAGATGACCCACGAAATTCTGATTTTGCTTCTAATTAAGGATTAAACCTTCCTCTTCTTTGTTCTTCTCAAAGAAACTCTTAGAATCCCTTCTCTAAAGCAAGAAAATCACAAAACCCAAACTCTTTTCTTCTTCTTCTTCTCCTCTTCACATAGCCGAAAGTCTCCTCTTCTCCTTTCTCTATTGTAAGTTTCGTATATCTCAAAACAACTAAGGTAACTTTGCTACTTACACTTTAAAAACCTAAGCCCCCATCCAAAAACTACGTAGTTTCAATTAAGGCCTTCCTTATACATGCAAAATTCATAGCTTCCCTAAACCAACGACTACACTTATTTATTCCCCTTCTTAAAACTTAAAAATTTTCATGGGCTTCCTCTTAATTCACGGCAATCACTATTTAATTCCTTCCTTTCTTCATTTAAATGACATTTAAAAGGCTAAAAGCCCATCTCCTAAGCTTTAAGCCTTAAACATATGCAAATTCCCTACATCATCTTATTCTTTTTAATTTCTAAGAACTTTATCAAAATTCTAATTTTAACTAAATCCTTTCAATTTATTTCTATTCACTAAACACAAAAATTCTAACTAAAAGGAATTAATCAATCTAAACCTCAAAATAAAGAAAACATACTTAATGCGAATCGGGGTCCAACAAGTCACATCTACTCACTTTCACACGTCATCGGACCGTGGTCCGGCATCAAAACACATTTATTTCACATAAACATAAGGCATTTTGCCTTTCACTTACTCAAATATATGTAAGCAGATGCATGTGAAATGCCCATGTAACACTTTCCAATTTATTACGATGTTGTGAATGAGCGCCTGAACTGTCCCAATATGGGCACATTAATCGCTGAGCCCGAGGCTCTAAATCACTGTGAGACTCGAGGCTCGAGTACAATCGTTGAGCTTTTAGCTCTCGATGGCTGCTCCGGTCACAACTGTCATTATCTGGTTATGCATTCATGAATGAAATACATATGCCACAATTAATCACATTATTATGCACGTATGCATATGTCACAATCAATCAGCCTATGAATGCCACCATCAACATTTATGTATCACAAATAAATCACATGTATCCCAATTAGTCACATCATAGGTATATAGGTCACAAATTCACATACAAACAGTACTTCTATAACCAATTCCCCAATACACAGTCATCGGACCTTCTGTCCGGAATTCACAATCACAGCAAATCTCAAACCGACCATTATTCACCACATTCAGCAAGCAATTTATACAAAATAAAACAAAATAGAATAAAGGATAAAATGAGACCATCTCGGTCTACTCACAGTACGCTCTAGATTAACATTTGTTTCCAAATTCTAGAAACGCGTGACTGCGAACTCTTAGCTTGCACAACCCATTTATTCAATACGTTGCACACACATTAATAATTTTGCACAATTATAATCATTGATGCACATATACGTACGATGCATGTTCATGACTATCCCGGTATCAATCCATAAATTTTATCTCAAAAATCCTTTCAATATCACAACTCAGGTATGCCTAGGGTTTAGCCGTACTAAAATCCCTAAACTCGCAGTTTATTCTTATTGTAATTTTTCTAAAACCATACTTTCAGGTCTACTCCTCAAGATCGATGAGCTAGTCCATATAGGGTAACCTAGGCAACCACTCCTTGATATAAAAATTTCTCTATGCATTAGGAATCCATAGACACTAAAATCACTCAATTCGGATCTCTATAGATCTAATTATTGCTAAAACACGGACCAGAAAAATAATCGCTCGGTCCTCTCACTTTGCCTTAATCAATCAATGTCAATTTCATCTTCAAAAATTCACAATTTCACATAGAAATGAAATTAAATGTCTCATAAATCCGATGCCTCGAGAATCAGGTCAATCGGAGGTCGGATGACAAAATTATTCACAACAGAATGCAATTGGTTGATTTAGAGACAAAATAAAAATAAAACAAAAATTAAAAAAATTCCTCTTCCTCGCACTCCGGCTCGCGAGCCATCTCACTCGCGAGGGAGAGCTTAACGCTCGCCATCGCGAGGTGTCGCCCTTGCGAGGGCGAATCTGTTGGACCCCGCTTGCTTCCGGAGCCCAACTCTTAAAACCCATAAATACTGACCCTGTCTCCTTGTAATCTCTTTAACCAACATCGAGTTCTTGCTCTGATACCATAAATGTTGGATCTCACTTGCGGAGCCCAACTTCGGATGTCTTAAACCTTGAACATCATCGGTTCATCTTCATTCTCATAACATCCCAAAAATTTACTCACAAATTGTTCCATGGTGTGCCCATACAAATCAGTCACCATGCTTGAACTCAAATTTTCCTACTTGTGAGCAAAATTTGGAAATTTTGCTACTAGAATTTCAATTTGTCTTCTAAGAAATCATAGCTTTAAGTCTCTAATTTGTTTTGAAGTAAGAATCACCTCAATCGGAGCTATATAGCTCAAGATATGCTTAAAATTTCAAAGTGTGTTTATACCTCAATCATGCTCTCTAAACTGACCTCTCACTTTCTTACAATCAAACTTTTTCATCTCAAAACCAAAAGCTACCAAATTTCATGGAGAGATATATTCATGTCTCAGAAATCTATCGCCTTAAGAATCACTTCATTCGAAGGTCGGATGAGGAAGTTATGACTGAAAGAATCTAACATGTTCATAACCTCAATCAATTTGTACCTATCTTGGTGCGATTGTCCTAACGTTAACCAAAAATGTCGAATTAGTTTCGTTCTTGACCATTGGAAAGAAGACTTCGAGAACTAAAACTTTAATGAAGACCACAAAGTCAGATTTTGCCTCTAAAATGGTCAAAAATTGCAATTTCAAGAAGCTGTCCCGTGAGTGTCTGTTTAACAGACATGCATGTCCCTTTAACAGACACTATCAGGCCAAAATGCACTTTCTCACCCGAGAAAGTCCGTTAAACGGACATGGGCGATGCTTGGGGTCCTTTTTGACCCGTAAATGTCTGTTAAACGGACATGGGAGTTTCCAAAACCCCTTCAAACCCTCTCCAAAACTTCCTACCTCCAATCTAACCTCATATACACTTATACTCTTCACAAATTCACTTCTTCTAATGCAATCACACTCTTAAAACATTCAATTTCCACTTTGGGTGTATCAAACTCCCAAAATGCTACTCAAATAAATCATCACAAACTCAAACTCTCATCATTCACCATAATTGTCATGTTTAAACTTCTTATGCAGCATCTTCACTTATAATGCTCATATCTTTTCACTTCGATATCCTAAATTTGCATACTATATAGCGTCGGAAAGCTAAGAGGATCATCTATAACTTTTATTAAGACATCTTAGTCAAAATCATCACAGATTAATACAGAATTTCTTCTGAACTCAGAAAACACAATTTACCCTTATGAAAACTTGAAATTTATCCCAACTTCACTTCCTTAGTTGCACATCATTCAAAACAATTTAACTACCAGTTGGAATTCATCCAATCCTCAATCTCAATTCAATTTAACTTTCATAATCTATGAAAATCTACTCAAATATCAAAGTCATAAATCTTCTTCTCATCAATTTCCTTAAGGCAAAAATATCTATAACACAATTCATATACAAAAACTCTCATTTAATTTCATTTTCATATTTCTAATTTTCACTAAAAGTTTAGGATCCAACAGAATCTGACTCTGGCCCTCGCGAGACCTCACGAGGGCGAGGGTCTGTCCCTCGCCTGCCAAATTCAATTTTTTCCATTCTCTTCTCCTCCAATTTTCATTCTCTTCTTCCCCAATGCATAACTATTCACACCAGTGTCCAAACATGACAAATAAGGTCTCATTGAAAAGATCACAAAAAATCCTACAAGTTCCATGAAGGACTCACAAACAATTTCACCCCTAAGGGTGTCAAAAAATGCAATCAAAGTTTCTGCCTAATCACAAATTTTCCCAAACAGTGCAACATTTTTCTAAAAACCATATCTTCCCATTTCCTTTGCCAAAAATTCCAAGCTTTATATCAAAAGAAAGATTAAAACATATTCTACAACTTTCATGAATAATTTGGAAGCAAATTCAACCTCTAGACAGGTCAATTTCTCAACCAAAGTTTTTGCCCCCATAATTCACCCTAAACCATAACCACACTTTAAAAATTCATAACTTACAATCCAGAAGTCCAAATTGTGCAAACTTGATATAAATGGAAAGAGCAAAGAAAGGTCTACACTTTCTATGTAGAGTTTGAAAACCAATTCCACCTCTAACTAGGTCAAATTCTCACTTGATTGAGGCTGCTCTGTTAAAGAGTGTTAAACAAAAATATCACCTAAACCATATCCATGCTTTAAAAATCCATAACTTACAATTCTTACATCCACAAATAGCATATTATACATCATTACAAAGTTGAAACATTCCTCTACAACTTTCCATAAGACCACTTGAGCTAATTTAAACCACAACTGTCCAGAATTGGCTTCAAAACACAGTAATCACAAAACCTATACTTAGAGACATTTCACACACAACGCACATTAATACTTGAATTACCATCTGAACGTTAACAAGTCATAACTTTCAACCTCAAAATCAAAAAATGTTATACTTAGTGGCGACAGAAAGCTAACAAGAAAATATTCAACTTTCATGAAGACCAATTTCACAAAATCTGTCTAATTTAGCCTAGAAAAATTCCCTAAAGTTTCAAATCACAAATCTTCAATGTTAGAATCATAAACATAGCACTATTCACCCTGCACATATTGCCCACTTTCAAGGCAAAATTCAGAACCCTTCAAGCCATAATTGGACAACACTTCCTTCATAATAATTCTAGCCAAACTTCTCAAGTTTAATTCAATACAAACCTCATCTCAATAGCATAACTATATAAAAAGTTATGACCAAATCATTAAAACATACACAAAGCAAAATTTTCCAGATTCACAACCTAACTCACATTCTTCCTCTTCCATACCATTTCTAAACCAATTCTCACTCAATTTACTTCATAAATCCATCATAACTAAACCACAACCTATCCTTGAACATTAGTCCACAAATGGAAGCACACATACGCAATCATCTTTCTTTAATAAACACTCATCTAACATCATCAAAATCAATCCAACACACTCAATTCACCTATACTACATGACATATCATTCATCCTCAATTAATCATAAATCAACCAAGGAAAATAACCTACCCATATACACCAAACACAAGTTCATGCAATTAATGCACAAGACATCATAAGTAATGCATTTAACTACCAATTTATACCTAAAGCACAATTCTTACCTTTTCCACTTCTTCAAAACTTCAAAATCTCACAATCCTCCTACCTTTCCCTACCACACACGACCATCATCACCAACTTGAGGGGGTGAGGTTTAGGTTGGATATTTTTCTTTGTGAACACAAGAAGAGCAAGCCAAGAAGAAATAAGGTAGAAAAGATAAGCAAATTCTTTTGACCAAAGAGGAAGACAGTTACGAAGATGGAGGAGAAAACAAACACATTTAAAGCACCAAAACCTTAGGAAAAGAGAAGTGTAGTGGAAGACCAAGGAAAGTGGGACTTTTATTAATCTATACCACATGGTGGCATGACATGTCACCATCCTAAGCCTCCAATTAGTTCCTCTCTAATTAACTTTCAATTTATAGTCCAATTTCTCTCCCAAAATTCCAAAGGCTCAAAATTAATAAATCCTAAAATCATGTATCTAATTTAAAGTGCCATTGGAAAGTACTTTTTACTACTGGTAACCAGTCAGTCTGCCACTTGGCATTCTTCCTAGTCCTAAAATTTTCTCCGAAATTTTCCAGAAAAATTTCTAAAATTCTCCAAAAATTCAAATCTCATAAAGGCCCACTCCAGTTAAATTTTCAAGCACAAAAATCACATTTATGACCAAATATATCGGGAAATGTCATGAATGCATGTACAGTCATTTACGTGTATGTGTATGCATGAACATGCCAAGACAATCTTAAACACTCAGAACCTGTTCCAAATGACTATTCTACCATTCCCCTCGGGGATGGGACGTTACAATCATTATATTACAAACTTCATATTAAAACTATCTAAAAATTTTATGACACCATATAGATTTGTCAAATAATATATTTTTAAAAAGAAAAATCAAAATTATAAATCTACGTAATATTAATTAATTTTTATTTTCTAGTTTCATAAACTAATGTAATGATTTAACATTATTGTTAGCTAAATTTATTTTAGACTTAGAATCATTGTCAATAATATTAAATTTGCTTTTTATCAATTTGATGTTAGAATCATTGTCAATAATATTAAATTTGATTTTTATCAATTTGATGATCAGTCACAAAATGATCAAGTTGAAGTTAGTGAACTCATAAGTATAAATAAGAGAGTTATTTTTTTACTGATGAAATCGTTGCCAACAGTCATGCATTTCATGATGATTATTAAAATCATCATCAAAGGATTACCTTTTGGTCTTGATATTACTAAATTGTCGCCAAAAGATAAGCAGTTTGCAACGATTTCAAAAAAGCATTGCCAAAGGCTTACCATATGACGACAATGTCACTTAATCATCACTAAAGGCTTGTTCAATGCAATATTCTCCTTAGTGGGAACTAGCTCAATACAATATTATTATGCTCCACTATCGCCCTAACCAAGTTTTCCTTAATAGATATTTGGACCACTAATGAGAGCATGGTTACTTTGCCTATATAATGTTGCCACTATTATCATAGTATAATACTATTGGCTCAATAAAGCTAGGAACTATTCCAAGTTTGATGATGAATTTCTCAATTAAAACAGAGTCCTTTGTCACTTTTGGCACTTAGATATGATCTTCCTTGGTCATAGAATCAATCATAATTAGTTGTTTTGAACTTTTCTAATCTACCACATCATCATACAAAGTGAAGATGTATCCTAATTATGATATGCTATCATTAGGATTGAATTGGAAACTCGTATAAGAATGCCCCTAAACTGTTAGTTTAAATCCTTTATAGACTGAAAAAATATCTTTAGTTCTTCGCAAGTACTTTAATATTTTTTTAATAGTCATCTAGTGACTCTTACCAAGATTAGCTTAAAATCTACTTGTTATGCTCAAAGTTTAAGAGACTTCTTGTCAAGTATATATCATCATATACATAATTGTGTAAATGGCTGAAGCATAAGGAATACAAACTATGTTATCTCTCTCTTCCTTTGTCATTAGACACATACTCTATGACAGAGAAATCATATATGATATGGGTAAGAATTCCCTTTTGGAGTTCTCTATGCTAAACCTTTTTAGTACTTAGTATATGTTCATAGATTGAGATAAAATAAGTAAACTCTTTGGTATATCTTTACAAATATTTATTCCTAAAATGTAGGCTGCTTTTCCTATGTTCTTTACGAAGAAACATTTAGATAACTAAATCTTTATATATTGGAGCACAATTTTTTTTAATAAGTAATATGTCATCTACATAACACTAAGAAAATGACTACAGTCCCACTAACATTCTTATAGACATATAGTTTGTCTATAATTTTTTTAACAAAGTGTTTGATTGTCTCATCAAAATAAACATTCCAATTTAATTATGCTTACTTAAGTTTATAAATAGACTTTTACAACTTGTATACTTGATTACAAACCTCTTAGAACTAAACTCTTTAGGTCGTATCGTATACACATCTTCAAGCGAATTCCCATTAAGAAATGTTTGTTTTGACATTCAATTGTCAAATTTTATAATCATGATATGCAACTATAGTTAAAAAGATCTTTATGGACTTTAACATAGTTACTGGTGAAAAGGTTTCATCAAAATCAACTCCTTATTTTTGTTTGTAACCTTTATTGACCAGCCTTATTTTATACTTATGTAAATTACCATTCAAATCAATTTTTCTCTTAAAAATTCACGAGCAGCTAATTGTTATAGTATGATCGAGAGCATTCATCAAATTTTGTACTTGGTTAGAATAAATAGATTCCATTTCAAATATAATAGCTTCATAACATTTTAAAGAACCAATGTTAGACATTGCTTCTTTAAAACTAGTAAGCTTATCATCCATAAGCAATATGTAGTCTTTCCCCTTTTCAATTTGTAGATGTAATCTGGTGGAAAGACTATGTATCTTATTAATGTGCTACATACTATGTATCTCTTGAACCCTGGATTACACATCATATGTATTAGCATGAGGTTCTTATTTCACTTAGAAGTAAATTTATAGTTCTTGAACTTCTTTATATTCTACTTAACTCCCACTACTTACTTGAGAATAAATTATCTTTCAAGTAATATATATTGAGAGAAACACCTTTTGCTCAAGAGAGTGGTAAAATTAATATTTGATACTCTCTTTTGAATACCCTACAAATTTATATTTATTTAACTTAACTTGAAGTTTGTCATATGCTGCATGCATTATATAAGCATCACATCTTCCAATCTTTAGGTATAATAACTCTAGCCTACTACTATCCTCCATCTCATATGATGTCATGTTAATCAATTTGGATGACACTCTATTTAGAAGATAAGCAATTGTTTTAAGGGCATATCCCTAAAAGGAGATAGGAAGTATTGCATGATTCATCATGGAATATACCATATCTAATAGACTATAATTTCTCCTTTAAAATACTCTATTATGTTGTGGAGTTTTAAGTGGAGTCCATTTTGAGATAATTTTGTTCTCTTTTAAGTAACCAAAAAATTGGCAATCTAAATACTCACTACTCGATTAGATCTAAGTATCTTAATACTCTGACTAGTTTATTTCTTAACCTTAAGTTTAAATTGTTTAAAATTTTGAAATGATTCAGGTTTTTTATTAAATACACATAAAATATCTAGAATGATCATCCATTAATGTAATGAAATATGAGTATTCACCTATATAATACAATTAGACATAAGGCCATATACATTTGAATAGAAAAGCTAGTAACTCAATGGCATACTCTCTCTTTCCACTAAATGGTAGTTTAATCATCTTACCTAACAAAAAAAAATTATAAGTTCCATATGATTCATTTACCTACCACTTTACAACCTTTTGATTATTTTACTTACATTTTGTATTTAAAAAACCACTAAGAAAAGTGAACTTCACTTCAAATTGCTAGAAATTCCTTTTTCATACTAGTAAGGCTAAAAATATGGCTAAAAAAGTGTGTAGAGTAACCTTGTAACTGTAATAAATGTAGTGTCATGTTTAACAACCTCACATTGTTTATAACCTTGAGTAACTAACCTAACATTGTATCTTTGGAATGACTTATATGATTATTATTTTATCTTATCAATCCACTTTAGTCTAATAATTATTTCTCTATTTGGAAGAGTAATCAACTCTCATGTCTTATTTCTCTATAAGGCCTTCATTTCTTCATCTATAGTAATACGTGAATTATTAAATTTCATAGCTTTTTTAAATGAACTTGACTTTTGTACCCGCACAATCTGACATCTTTATTTGGTTGCATAAATGCTTGTCAAGCTCCTCCATTTTCATATTTGAGTTTTTGAAGAGGAAGGAGAGTTAGAATGTATTTGACTTGAAAAACTAAGTAACTTGATTGGGTCTAAATGTGTCACAAAAGGATTAGAGTCATCGTCATCACCATTCACTAATAGATTTTCTCTTTTAGTATATTTATCATTAAATACAACATCCCAGCTAGTTTGTAACTTTATAGTAAGAGGATTATATTATCAATATCTTTAGTTCCATTACTATATCTCATAAAAATACATCTCACGTTATTTTTATAATGTGTTGTTCCATTTTAAAATAAATATGCACATAAACAACAAAACCAACAACGTTAAGGTAGTTACATTATTGATTTCATGCTTCAAAAGGTGCTTAGTGATATAATGTCATTATAGGATTTTGATTGAGAATATAAGTTGTTATATATATTAGTTTTTCCCAAAAACTCTTTGGCAAATCCTTAAATTTGAGCATGCTTTTTACCATCTCCATACGATTCCTATTCTTTCACTCTGTGGCTTCATTTTGTTATGAAGAGTAGCTAGTGGTCAGTTGTCTTTGAATGCTAGGTTTAGTACAAAGTTAGTCAAATTCCTTCAATAGAAATTCTCATAATCAATTTGCAACTCTTTCGTGGGATATCCACTTTTCTTTTCACTAAATTATTTGAATTTTTAAAAGCAATAATGCATCTAAATTTTTCTTAATAAAATATATCCAAGTAAATTGATTAAAATGGTTAACATAAAAAATAAAGTAACTGCTACCTACATGTGCATATACGAAAAGAATCTCAATGTTGCTTTCTAGTTAACAACTTTTAGAAACATCATCAACATAATTTATCAAAGGCAAACTAGTCACCAAATATTGTTCATGCAATATACTCAACCTTTGAAATTTAAAAGTCCATATCTATCCTATCAAAGCCAATTTTCATCATATAAGGTCAAATTTAATGTAAATTTGACATAATAGTGTTGGCTTAAAGGTAATAGTTTATTCTTAGTTACTAGAACCTCAAATAGAAGACACTACTTAGACATATCCTTGTAGACCAAAAAAGTTGAATCCTTAAAGATAGTTAAAATTCTTCTAAAAGGAATTGAACTACACTCAATAAGTTTAAATCAATATCAAGTATATAATGTACATTTCAATATAATCTAAGCCATATGGATTTATCTTATCAACAACTTTTCCTTAAGTCTTTTAAGCCATTCCATCATCTAATTTCACTCGACTATTTATTAGTTTATCTAGACTAATGAAAAAAATAACAAGTTGACTTATAATTTACACACTACAACCACTATCTCATCATCATCATCATCACCCAGTCCGAAATCCCGTAATGAAGTGGGGTTTAGGAAGGTCTGATAGTACACAACCTTACCCCTACATAGTAAAGAGGCTGTTTCCGATGGACCCACATGCAATAAACGAAAATACTGGTAATCGGGAAAAATTATAAACGAAAATACTGGTAATCGGGAAAAATATGATAGAATCCAGATCTGCGAGTACCTGATAGGCTATAAAGTCCAACCCTTCTTGTCTCAAAATAAGTAGGGAGACCTTCCTCAGAAACCCTGACGAAATGACATCCTACTGTCTCCCCACACCTGTCTTGTGAAGCCAAGTTTAATGCCCATATGCCTTGTCCAATACTGCAACCACTATCTATATATAACAATATAAAATGCATTATTTATGAGCATAACATTCAAGAAATAAACTTTCAACTTCATCCACTTCCTTGTCTTCAATAAATTTAGCTTATTTTTATTTAAAATAGTAATACGTTTCTATTTGACTCTACCTTTTGTAGTAGTAACATTGCTTGACTTTAAATTTTTTACCTTTCTCAACTCCTTTTAAATGCTGATTATTGTCACTATACTAGTCTCCTCCACCTTCTTTTTCACTTTTAAAGGATTTTCTCCATGACCTATTTTAAAGGAGCCTTTTTTTGGCTTAATTCAGTAAAATTGGCTATATATTTTTATTGGAATAGCTACGACTTACATTAGATTAGAAAACACTTTTAAGTATGTTGCTATTATATATGTCCATCCTATCCCTATATTATATTGGAAAATTTGTCGGGATATTTTCCCTTCACCTTTATCGACTAAAATTTTGTCCATTACAAAATGGAATTTTTTATGGTTGTGTTATCGACAGATATTGATTTTCCATCTTTAATTAGCTACGATATTTGGTCCATCAATAATTTATGATTTTCTTGTTGTGTAATATTATGTATATGAATGCAATCATAAAATCATGAATCATGTCATAAATGTACCAAAGTCATTCTCTATGATACCACTCATGTGACTTAGTAGTCTAACACTTTAAATCATTCAACAATTTGAGAAATAAGATACTACATTGAATCTATATCAGGTATATAAAATATATTTCAGTATAATCTAAACCATATGGCTTTATCTTATTGATACCTTTTCCTTAAGCCTTTTGAACCATTCCATCACTTTTTTTCACTCGACTATTTATCAACTTATCTAAACTCATGACAAAACCATGTTGATTTATCATATGCATACTGCAACCATTGTCTATATAACACAATATCTTAAAAAAATTATTTATTAGAATAAAATTCAAGAAACAAACTTTCAGCTTCATCCACTTCCTTTTCTTCAACAAATTTAACATTAACACTTATTTATATAACTATACCTTTTATAGTAGTAAGATTACTTTGAGCTCAAAATTTTCACCTTTCTGTACTCCTTTTAAATGTTGATTATTGTCACTATTCTTACTGGATCACGATTCCAAAGCCCAACATTCGGAGTCATATAAAGTGAGCAAACACATTTCTTCAACTTCAGGAAAGATTTTGAAAAATCTTAACTAGAATTACAATTTGACTTCTTCAGAACATTTGTTCCCCCATTGTCTTAAGCTTCTAATGACACCAAAATCATTTAATTTGGTTCAGAAATCTAAAAGTTAGGGCCCAAACATTTTCATACTATTATTAAACTGGAACAATACACTATACCCAACTTCCATCAAAATTTGAAAGTCTTAGGGACTGAATTGGAATCACTTCCTTCAAATTTGTAGCTCTATGTCTGTAGTTTATTCAGAAATAAGAATCATCTCATTTGGAGGTCGGATGACAGATTTATGGCTGAAAGAATCAAAGAAGGATTTGTCCTCAATCATATTAAACCTATTTCGGGACAATTAGTATAACTTTCTTTAGAGATGTCTAATTAAGGCCATATTAGGATGGTTTTAAAGAGGACTTCAAGCTAAAGGGTCAGACAATAGGTCTAAAGGGTCAAAATTGAATTAGACGATACCAAATGAAAGGTCAGATGAAAGGCTTCAGTTTGAGAACTATTTTGGAACAATTGGTATAACTTTCTCTAAATATATCGTACCAAGGTCATTCTTAAATAGTTTCAAAGAGGACTTAAAGATAAATAACTTTTATGAAGACACAAAAATGAGATTTTGTCATCTAGAGGATCAAAATTGAACCAGACGATAGGCTAGATGATACCAGATGAAAGGTCAGATGAAAGGCTTAATTTTGAGACCTATTTTGGAAAATTTAGTATAACTTTCACTAGAGATATTGGATTGAGGAAATTATTATATAGTTTGAAAGAGGACTTATAGATATACAACTTTCATGAAGACACAAAAGTGATATTTTGTCATCTATAGGGTCAAAAATGAACCAGACAATAGGCTAGGTGATACTAGATGAAAGGCTTTAGTTTGAGACCTATTTTGGAACAATTGCCATAAATTTCTCTAGAGATATCAAATCAAAGTCATTCTTAAACTGTTTGAAAGAGTACTTATAGATATACAACTTTTATGAAGACACTATAGCAATATTATGCCATCTAGAGGGTCAAAATTGAACCAAATGATAAGCCAAATGATTCAGTTTACAATGGACCAGACGATTCAGTCTACAGTGCATCAAATGATTCAATCTAAAATGAATCAGATAATTCAGTCTACAGTGGACGAGATGATTTAGTCTATAGTGCATCAGACTATTCAGTCTAAGATGCATCAAATGAAGGTATTTCTATTGGGTCTTCCTCACATCACCAAAAGTTTTAAATCACTAACTACACTTTCCAGAGCATCTCCACTTATGAGTATCATAACTTTCGACTCTAACATCCAAAAATTTCATACTATATGTCATTGGAAAGATACAAAGATAAGCTACAACTTTCTAGAAGAAAACTTTGTCTAATTCAACCTAAATTACTACATTTTTTCCCTAGAATCCAGAACACAAATCCTCACCCTTATAGAAAACTTGAAAGTGAAAATAAACAATTTGGAAAATTCATCAACAAAACACAATCAAACTTCATTAACTTCAAATGATAGTGTCTTTATTTTCCATCTTTTTGTGTGTTAATTTTCTTTATTCTTGAGGTTTGAAGTTATACTTAATGGGAATTAATATTGTTTTATGTCATGGTGTATTTTGGAACTAAATAGAAAGAACCATGATGCTTTTGGAATAAAAAGAGCATAACTAGATGTTAACACTAATTAGACATGGCCTTGTGCAACAACCAAAAACTTGAAACAAAGCAGGTTGGAATTCTAGCTGTAAAATCCCGTTACCGATGGGAAGGTTATATAGGTAAATTGGGACGGGATAGGATTTTACCGTATAACAGCGACTGAACATTCATTTGGCCTCTAATTGTAGAGGATTGAGTCAATTGGCACATGAACATATAATTAGATGCATTCATGACAATTTCCCAGCTTTTGATTGTGAATATGAGATGAATTGTGAAATTATGAGATAATTAGATTTGATTATGATTTAATGAGAATTGAGGAATAATTGAGTGTAATTATTGAGTTGTAACAGTATTTGAGCGACCGCCAATTGATGGCGACTCTTCGAGAATTTTTTGGGAAATTTGGGAGAAAAAGGTCCGGACTGGAAATTCTTCCGAGTGTCGGACAGATTGACTGCTTAGTGTTGAAATAATTGTTCTATGGCTCTGGAAATTAGAAATACTATTTTAGGAATTTAATATGTCGAGCCATTAAAATTTGGAGACGAATTGGACAGGAAATAACTTGTGAAAAGAACAAGGAGCTTATATGTGTTTGAGGAAAAAGGCTAGTGGCTTAAGATTAAGCCTTTATATATATATATATATATATATATATATATCTTGTGTTTGAAAAATGAGAAGACATTTCTCGTAGGGCACGACTCTTCTCTTCTCTTCGATGATTTCGATTTTTCCCCTTGGAGATTTTGTTTGTTTTCCCTTTCGTTGTGGTTAAAGATCAACCAGAAATCTTGGAGATGATGACGTTTCGCTTGGCTATGGAGATCACCGTGATTGTTAGAGGTTGGAAGAGATTTTCGGAGATTTTAGAGTTTACGGATTGATCTTCGATTTAGTAAGTTTAATGGATTTAATGTTGTTAGATGCATTTATGGCGTTTATGGTGAAAGATTGAGTAGTTTAGGGTGTTTAATGCTGAGTTTAGAGAGGTTTAATGGAGGAAAAATCGATCGGGGACAATGGTGAGACTCGCACGTCGCGACGTCTGAAAAAGGCCACGCCGCGACGAGAAAAAGCGTGCTCACCGCGGCGAGCCACGCGTGACGTCGCGGCGAGCGAGCGAATGCTTCGCTGTGACGAGCTATCCTTAGACGTCGCGACGCGGCGTGAGAAGATTGTTCGCCGCGGCAAACGATTCCCACGGGGCGGCGAGCGACCTGTTGCACGCGGCGGCGAGGGATGGGACGCCGCGGCGAGGAGCAAATGTGATTGGTTATAATTTTAATTATGTGACATAACTTATGGTATAGACCTCCAATTGAGGTGATGTTTGATTCGTTGTGATCTAGATAAAGAGGTCTACAATTGAGGAAAAGAACGAGAGTTTGAATTCAGGCTTTTGAGATTGCAATTAGTGAAAGACAGTTAAGAATGTGATTATATTGCAACCTAAAGATTGTACTTGGTAATTGGGGTAAAATGTGAAACTTTGAAAGTAAATTCATTGTTACTGGGAATTTCAGGAACTGAGTATTAGAATTGAAATTGGGAAGTTCCGTAATATGTTATTGAATGGGATTTGAGTTATTAGTGGGCAATTGAGTAAAAGTTTAGAGGTGCCAAAGAAAGTGAAATATGAGAAGTAGCATCGGGAAAGTCATGAATAGGCATAGTACATCTTTTATTTAAGGCATGTGCATCATCAGATTATTTTGACTGTGCATTTTGTAATGAATGAAATTATTTGATTGTTATAAAGGCTCCGATGGATCGATAATCCACGGACAGTGCTGGAGCTTCCAGGCAACAGCTAGGAAGTTCAGGTGAGTAACCTAGTTAGTTCCTCAGCCTTTATGTGTTTAATATTATATGCATTAATGCCATGCGGAGATATGGATGGATATATGTGTGTTTGATTTGATTGATTTCAGATCACGGGTGTCCGAAACATTGAAATGTGATATAGAAGTGCCAATTGTGTGTACTGACTGTGAATGCTTGAAAGAAATAGAGTGTGAATGTGCAAATTGATTTTGATTGAAATGCCGGACTAAAAGTCCGAAGGAATGGGAACCGATCTGTGAAATATAAAATGATTGTGAATGTGAATTGTTACATGTGCATTCATGCATAAAGGCATGACATGATGAGATAAAGATAGTTATGACCGGAGCAGCCAATAATGCCTTGGTATCGCTTGCCCCCTGAGGTGGTGTATACCCTGAGGGCTCTCCCACGCAGTGCTCGGATACCACATTAAGGCTTACTGTTACTGAACCGAGCCTCAAGCTCGAGGGGAGTTAGTGCATACCCTGAGGGCTCTCCTACTCCCTAGACGCGTGGAAGGTAGTGCATACCCGGAGGGCTCTCCTACTTCCTAAAATGCAATTACTGATCATTGTGAAAGCGCTCAGTCACAACACCGTAAGAAAATGGAAGTGTCACAAGCACATTGCATATGTATATGATTGACCGCGAAATGTGAAAGATAGAATTGCATGTGATATTTCTGTAAATGTTATTGTGTGATTATGTGTATATGATTTGTGAATGCATGAGTTGGGTGAACCATCAATGATGGTTTCTCACTGAGTTCGCAAACTCACCCAACATTGCAATTATTTTTCAGGAATTGGCGAGTACCCCGTTAGACAAACGGGAGTATGATTACTACAAGCAAGGTAGAGTTTGGCGTCGGGATCAGTCTCATGTCTGCATTTGAGTCATTTTGGTTTTATGTGAAACATTGTATTTTCGCGGATTAATACTGTTATTGTATTGGGCCTAAATTGAATATGAATAAGGTGTGTATAAATTGGTTATGACTGAAAGTGCATTTTGATTGGAAACGATTTCGTATTAACGCAGGCCCAAATTATTTACTGATAGTTGCGCACTCAATTGTTTTCAAAAAGAAAAATGCATTACTGAGTTTTTGAATTGTTTGACTACTCTAGCATACCACCCTCGCGGGTCACGGGCTCGGATATTACCATCGATATCGGGTTCTCGTGGGTCACGGGCTTGGATATCACCATCGATATCAGGTTCGGGTCCGGCGGGAATAGGGTGCTACATTTGTGGTATCAGATCCCAGAAGTACAATCTTACATGGGCATTCTGAAAAGAATTGTGTCAAGTCACATGCATTTAAGTCATGTCACGGCAGACAGTGACAATTGATCCCCAGTCTAGCATATGAGTCACATGCATAAGCATGTATAAGTCGTTAAGCGGTTAGAGATAGTGAGAGAAATGATGATATGTTAGAATGAGATAAAAGAAAGTTGTGAATATCGTAGAATAAGAAACAAGTGTATGATTCGATCTGGCTAATGAACATTTAGTGTGTCGATATTGGTGGATATATTCTGAAATACAATATTGGAGTTATACTGAGGTATATCCTTGAATGTGGGATAGAAATAAAGTTATAGTTGCGGATTGATAAAGGAAAATAGAGATATGTTAGAAAAGACAAGATTGAAAGTGTATAAACATAGTGGATGAAAATAAAATGTTATAATTTGGATAGATTACTATGATGAGTGTTCTGAATAATGATTTATGACTGTAAATCGATTAGGTTAGTGGGAAAACCAAGAATGATTGTATATAGCTATGATATTGATTCGAGTGTGAAAATGTGTGGGTATGAGGCAATTATGAAAAGATTGAAATGTAAGATACTGATAATGACAGATGAAAAAGTGGTTAAGGTTCAGTTGATTTGCTTAAGTGAATACACATTTGATTCGGGGAGCCCTGTGGCAAGTAAAAATATTAAGCGTAATTGTCTCGTATATGTGGAGATGACATGGGAGGAAATTAATGAGTTAGTGGAGACTTGCTAGTCCGATTCTTATAGAATGAAAGTGTTTATGATAATAAATTGGGAAAGAAGGGAGACTGCTCCCATGATTGAGAATTGGTACCAAAAAGGGGAAAGGTTATCTAGAATTAAATGTGATTAAAGTGTTCTTAGTAGTATACGTTACCAATGAGTAAATCGATGTGAATACATTTGTAGATAAGATGTAATGAATTTGGTGGTATGTAGCTCCACGAATAGTATTAAAAAGGATGTTCTGATTATATGGATTATGTCATAGATTGATCTACATGGGATATTGTGTATAGCTTAAATTGATTTCCTAAGGCATTGAGAATGATTGACAAGAAATGTGACGACTGTGAAGTTGAGGAACCTCAGAAGTAGTATCGATGAAAATAGTAAGAGATTTACTTTCAAAGAAAAATTTACCTGAATCGGATTAAGTTGATCAAATGGTTCAATTGATTAGTGATCAATGCAAGGACAATATAGAGATAAATCTGAGAAGAAATAAAAGTGAATTTTGGAGTCCTAATCCTAGCGGAGACTCAAGTGTAAGAAATAAACTGTGCTACCGAAGAAGTGTACATTATGATGATGAGATGAATCCGATTATGTAAGGGACTTACTGAACATTAAGAAAATATTAATTGCGAATATGAGGAGAAAATAGGTTCGTGTATAGTTTGTGTAATTATGTTCTGAATGTACGAGATTGATTTGATGAATGTTTATTCTACCCAGGGAGTGATCTATTGCGAATAAATTGGGTTATGTGGAGAAATTAGGGTAAAGGAACATGTGTCAGAATATGTTATGATGAAACTGAGAAAATTATAAGAAAATTGTTTCTCATTGGAGACGTTCAATATTTGAAGAGTTGTACGAATCAATCATGAGTATAAGAAGTTTATTGTATTACTGAAGAGTAAAGTGTCTTAATTGTATTTAGAATGGATAGTGACTATGATCATAGATGATCGATTAAATGCATTTGAAAAGTGAAAAAAAATATGTTGCATAGTTGAGGAAATATGACGTCATGCAAGTTTCATGAAAGTGAGCCTGAACTGGATCAAATAAATTGTGGATGAATTAGTATTCACGCATGGCATATTGGGATACTTAATGATTGCGAGAGGTAACGATATAATGCAAGGTTATAAGGGAATATATTTGTGATCTGGAGTTATTTAGAACCAGTTATATGTTGGATACGTCCAGAAATTGTTAAAGATCAAAATTGTTTGAGGAAAACGTGTGAATCATAAGATTGATGAGTGTAAAAAGGAATCATTTGGAGAAAATGTTAAATTGAGTATGGATTGTATCACTTTATGTGGAGATTTTGTAATATATGTCCCAGTAAAGGTTAAGACGCAATCTGATGAAATTGTGGTGCGGAATATTTCTTGAAAGTTTGGAGATTTCATTTGTACAAAAATATTTATGGATATGTTTATGAATATGTAAATTTATAACGGTTAAGAGGATTTGAAAAGGATTATGTGTTTGAGTATTTCAGAATTAAGCTAAGGATGCAATTTAATGTGATAAATAGAAGAAATTTAGTGTAATATTATAAAAGGGGCAAAAAGAGCTACTGGCTGTCCAAATCAGGTGTATATAAAAAGGATTAGCAAGACCCAAATTGAGGACTTAGAATATGCGGACCTTACCTAGGAATCGAAATGAATCCAATTTTGAGAAAATGATATCTATGACTGGATTAGGAAATTTTTGTGATAGTGTGAATATATCGAAAAGTAAATGATGGTTTAAAGTATGAAATGGAATGATGGTAAGTGTGAATATCCAACAGACTTGATCGTTGATAATAAATGTGAATATGATATTTTGGGGTCCATAGGGACAGGAGATCAAGGTAGAGTCCAGACTGATTGTGAGCGTATCAATTGATAAATTGGTGACATCATTTGAATAGTGTATAAGGTTGATGAGTGAAATGAGTCTATAATGGGGATTGAGAAATCCTAGTTAATGACAATGTGTCGAGTTGATTATTATCGAGATTATTAGAATCTTACGAGATTAGTGTTTTAACACTCAGGAGGTGTAATCTAATAAGCGATAAATTAAATGCTTCGAAGTGTATCGCCTCGGTCAAGATACACTTAGATAGAGATAAATGGTTATATAGTGGCTTCTATGTGACTGTGGTGTGTTTAGAATTGTGGATTGGAAATTCAGTAAAGGATGTTTCGGATTTGTTAAGTGTTCCATGGACAGGATTAGGAAATATTGTTATAATCTAGTATATGTGTTATTGATACCGAAAGTGAAGAATTGCGAGTAATCATGAGGAATCAGTTATGATAGTGTAACAATAGAGAAAGGAAAATGGGTGATCGATGGTATTGATTCAGTATCTTTGACAGGAATTGGTCATGTAGTGAATAAGTGGGACACAATATATAGTGATCGAAACAATTCTCCTGTTTCTCGGATCAATCGTATATGAAATTTCGAGGACGAAATTTTGTAAGGAGGGGAGAATTGTAACATCCCGTTATCGATGGGAAGGTTATATAGGTAAATTGGGACGGCATAGGATTTTACCGCATAATAGCGACTAAACATTCATTTGGCCTCTAATTGTAGAGGATTGAGTCAATTGGCACATGCACATATAATTAGATGCATTCATGACAATTTTTCGGCTTTTGATTGTGAATATGAGATGAATTGTGAAATTATGAGATAATTAGATTTGATTATGATTTAATGAGAATTGAGGAATAATTGAGTGTAATTATTGAGTTGTAACAGTATTTGAGAGACCGCCAATTGATGGCGACTCTTCGAGAATTTTTTGGGAAATTTGGGAGAAAAAGGTCCAGATCGGAAATTCTTCCAAGTGTCGGACAGATTGACTGCTTAGTGTTGAAATAATTGTTCTATGGCTCTGGAAATTAGAAATACTATTTTAGGAATTTAATATGTCGAGCCATTAAAATTTGGAGACGAATTGGACTGGAAATAACTTGTGAAAAGAACAAGGAGCTTATATGTGTTTGAGGAAAAAGGCTAGTGGCTTAAGATTAAGCCTTTATATATATATATATATATCTTATGTTTGAAAAATGAGAAGACATTTCTCCTAGGGCACGACTCTTCTCTTCTCTTCGATGATTTCGATTTTTCCCCTTGGAGATTTTGTTTGTTTTCCCTTTCGTTGTGGTTAAAGATCAACCAGAAATCTTGGAGATGATGACGTTTAGCTTGGCTATGGAGATCACCGTGATTGTTAGAGGTTGGAAGAGATTTTCGGAGATTTTAGAGTTTACGGATTGATCTTCGATTTGGTAAGTTTAATGGCTTTAATGTTATTTATTATTGTTGTTAGATGCATTTATGGCATTTATGGTGAAAGATTGAGTAGTTTAGGGTGTTTAATGCTGAGTTTAGAGAGTTTTAATGGAGGAAAACTCGATCGGGGACGATGGTGAGACTTGCACGTCGCGACGTCTGAAAAAGGGCACACCGCCACAAGAAAAAGCGTGCTCGCCGCGGCGAGCCACGCGTGACGTCGCGGCGAGCGGGCGAATGCTTCGCCGTGACGAGCTATCCTTAGACGTCGCGACGAGGCGTGAGAAGATTGTTCATTGCGTGAACGATTCTACGCCATGTGGCGACTTTACTGTGGCGAGGATGGGATGCCGCGGAGAGGAGCAAATGTGATTGGTTATAATTTTAATTATGTGACATAACTTATGGTATAGACCTCCAATTGAGGTGATGTTTGATTCGTTGTGATCTAGATAAAGAGGTCTACAATTGAGGAAAAGAACGAGAGTTTGAATTAAGGTTTTTAAGATTGCAATTAGTGAAAGACAGTTAAGAATGTGATTATATTGCAACCTAAAGATTGTACTTGGTAATTGGGGTATAATGTGAAACTTTGAAAGTAAATTCATTGTTACTGGGAATTTCAAGAACTGATTATTAGAATTGAAATTGGGAAGTTTCGTAATATGTTATTGAATGGGATTTGAGTTATTAGTGGGCAATTGAGTAAAAGTTTAAAGGTGCCAAAGAAAGTAAAATATGGGAAGTAGCACCGGGAAAGTCATGAATAGGCATAGTACATCTTTTATTTAAGGCATGTGCATCATCAGATTA
This sequence comes from Erythroxylum novogranatense, assembly GCA_029891385.1. Lineage (NCBI taxonomy): Eukaryota > Viridiplantae > Streptophyta > Magnoliopsida > Malpighiales > Erythroxylaceae > Erythroxylum > Erythroxylum novogranatense. The sequence continues at coordinate 15,125,040 of CM057233.1, forward strand.
TTTTGACTGTGCATTTTGTAATGAATGAAATTATTTGATTGTTCTAGAGGCTCCGATGGATCGATAATCCACGGACAGTGCTGGAGCTTCCAGGCAACAGCTAGGAAGTTCAGGTGAGTAACCTAGTTGATTCCTCAGCCTTTATGTGTTTAATATTATATGCATTAATGCCATGCGGAGATATGGATGGATATATGTATGTTTGATTTGATTGATTTCGGACCACGGGTGTCCGAAACATTGAAATGTGATATAGAAGTGCCAATTGTGTGTACTGACTGTGAATGCTTGAAAGAAATAGAGTGTGAATGTGCAAATTGATTTTGATTGAAATGCCGGACTAAAAGTTCGAAGGAATGGGAACCGATCTGTGAAATATAAAATGATTGTGAATGTGAATTGTTACATGTGCATTCATGCATAAAGGCATGACATGATGAGATAAAGATAGTTATGACCGGAGAAGCCAATAATGCCTTGGTATCGCTTGCCCCCTGAGGTGGTGTATACCCTGAGGGCTCTCCCACGCAGTGCTCGGATACCACATTAAGGCTTACTGTTACTGAACCGAGCCTCGAGCTCGAGGGGAGTTAGTGCATACCCTGAGGGCTCTCCTACTCCCTAGACGCGTGGAAGGTAGTGCATACCCGGAGGGCTCTCCTACTTCCTAAAACGCAATTACTGATCATTGTGAAAGCGCTCAGTCACAACACCGTAAGAAAATGGAAGTGTCACAAGCACATTGCATATGTATATGATTGACTGCGAAATGTGAAAGATAGAATTGCATGTGATATTTCTGTAAATGTTATTGTGTGATTATGTGTATATGATTTGTGAATGCATGAGTTGGGTGAACCATCAATGATGGTTTCTCACTGAGTTCGCAAACTCACCAAACATTGCAATTATTTTTCAGGAGTTGGCGAGTACCCCGTTAGACAAACGGGAGTATGATTACTGCAAGCAAGGTAGAGTTTGGCGTCGGGATCAGTCTCATGTCTGCATTTGAGTCATTTTGGTTTTATGTGAAACATTGTATTTTCGCGGATTAATACTGTTATTGTATTGGGCCTAAATTGAATATGAATAAGGTGTGTATAAATTGGTTATGACTGAAAGTGCATTTTGATTGGAAACGATTTTGTATTAACGCAGGCCCAAATTATTTACTGATAGTTGCGCACTCAATTGTTTTCAAAAAGAAAAATGCATTACCGAGTTTTTGAATTGTTTGACTGCTCTAGCATACTACCCTCGCGGGTCACGGGCTCGGATATCACCATCGATATCGGGTTCGGGTCTGGCGGGAGTGGGGTGCTACACTAGCAAAATGGTGTAGCATGCAGAAGTTGAAAGAAAGAGGAGCTAAACGACAAGGAATCTAGAAGAAAACGATAGCATAGATCAACCAAAAACGAAGCAGGTCATAAGACGCCACAACCAAAATGCAGACATCGATGTTCATACGTGGTGCATTTTAATGGAAATGCAGAGTCGCAGCAGATAGAAGAGAAGCGTAAAAAGTGGTGTGAAGAGTTAAGTGGAGGAGAGTTTTTATTCTTCAAATCAAGCTATATTAGAGGGGCCGAAGAATATAAAGCAATAAGTAGCCAAAACATTGATGCTTGTGAAGGAGGTTTTTTCTAAAAGTAGCGTGAATAGTTAAGTTATACAGCTCTTAATTGGTGTAGTGAGGAAGGCTACAGAGGGCGGCTGAGTGTGGAAGAAAAAGCTGAGGTTTTCTTTAACAGTGGCGTGGAAAAAAAACGTGGGGGAACTTTTCTAATTCGAAAAATCAAGGAGAGGACACTGGTGGCTGCGGTTGGGATAGGAGGTGCTGGTGCAGTGCGTAAGGTCAGAGAGAATAAAAAGAAAGAAGGTTGTCGTAGATAGCAAATAGAGAAGGATGTCCGCGACAGTCCCAACACCAGTGACGGTCAAAATAGTTAGGAAAATCATGATGTTGGGTAACTAAACTTTTATTTCTTTGTTTACGAAATCCTAGTTATTGAACTTTACATGTTGTGAGACTTTTGTTATTTATTTCAATCAATTTATTAGTCAAGTATTATTTATTTTTCTACGTCATTATTTGATTGTTTGATTTTACAGCTAAGTGTGCAACTAGTTTGTGACCTTATTCAATCAATTGCTAGATTACACAGGTTGACGTTCAATTCTTTTAATCAAAAGTAGAGACTAGAATTTTTGTCTTTCACGTTAGGGACATGATTCTAGAAAAAATAATTGTCTAGGCTAAATATACATCGTATGTATGTTGTCTAGTTCGTCGATTTTCTTGATTCGTAAAGCTATTAATTAATTAAATTTGAGATCGTATCCAGGTTATTAATTAATAGGGGTTAATTCAAATACATTTTTTGGTTAACTAAACATAAGAGAAAATAGGTAAAGAAATTTATCACGACGAATGTTGAACTAATAATTTGGTTATTTTTAATGTCGATGATTAACGCAAGTTCAATAACGAAGGAGACCAAAAATCAAGATATATTTCTATTGATTGTTAAATTCTTATTATTTTGTTTTTATTTATTTTTCAATTTCAATTTCCAATTAATTTCTATTTAATTCACAATTACATCCCCCCTTTTTATTGCATAACTACTAATGTCTAGATTTCTCGTGGGAACGATTCCTACTTTCCATTACTACATTAATTTGTGTTGCAGGAAGTTTGTTTCTTTGTATATTTGGTTGCAGGCGACAACATTCACCAATTTTTGGCATCGTTGACGAGAAATTTTTGACAGTTTATGTACATTACGCATTCGAATCAGTCTAAAAATTTGCAGTACAATCCTGAAATTGAGAAAACAATAAAGGCATTAAGAAAGCAAACGAAAGAAAAAAACAAGTAATGAGAGAGGAACGATAGAGGGAAAGGAACATGGATGCAAATCGTACTTTACGCTAACTAGTTACTCCAGCTGAGGACCGACAGCCTCACTGCATTAATTTTCTGAATTTGAGTGAAAATAACACTTTTAAGTTGAAGTCAGGACTAATTCACTTGTTACCCACTTTCCGTGGCACATTGGGAGAAGATCCTTATAAGCAGTTGAAGGAGTTTGATGTTGTATGTTTGTATAGGGATGAAGCCTACTAAAGTCACTGAAGAGCAAATAAAGTTGAGGGATTTTCCCTTGTCTTTAAAGGGTGATGCCCGAGATTGGTTATATTATTTACCTGCTAGAAGTATTAGAACATGGGCAGAGATGAAGAAGTTACTTTTAGAGAAGTTTTTCCCAGCTACTAGGGCCATCAATATTAGAAAAGAAATTTGTGGCCTCCGAAAAAAAACCAGGGCGTCATTATATGAATATTGGAGAGATTTAAAAAGCTATGTACACGTTGCCCCCATCATCAAATCAACTTGTAACTATTGATTCAATACTTTTATGAAGGACTTTTATCGACTGAGATGAGTGTGATAGATGTTGCAAGTGGAGGAGCGCTAGTTGATAAAACACCGACAACTGTATAGGATTTGATTTCAACTATGGCTTCTAACTCTCAACAATTTGGAGCTCGGAATGATTATGGTTCAAGATATGTTAATGAGATGGGAGTTTCGTCGTTGGAAAGAAGATTAGATGATTTGACTTCTTTGGTGTGTCAACTTACGGTATCAAGGAAAGAGGAAGTTAAGACTTGTGGAATTTTTTCTATGATTGGCCATCCTACAAATATGTGTCCCACTCTACAAGAAGACCATATTGAAGAAGTCAAGGTAATGGGTGGTTATTTGGGACAACCTCAAAGGAAGTATGACCCATTTTCAAACACATATAATCCAGGTTAGTGAGATCATCCAAACCTCCATTATGGAAACAATCAGGGACAACAAGTAAGTTCTAATTTTCAGCCATATAAACAACCTTATGTGCCTGGACAATAGCAGCAAATGGGACAAAGTTCTAGTGAAAATAGTTCTTTGGAGGACATAGTTAAGACTATGGCCACAAATGCTGTGAACTTTCAATAGAATACCTTGAAATTTCAGCAAGATGTGCAAGCCAGCACACAAAATCTTGAGACTCAAATGAGCCCAATGGCGATTGCCATCAATAGGTTGGAGGCACAAAATTTAGGAAGGTTCCCTTCTCAACCTGAGGTGAATCCAAAGAAGAGTGCTTTTGCTATCACACTTCGAAGTGGTAAAGAGTTAAAGGAACCTACCCAAAGGTTTCTAAGCGAGAGGTTGAAGAGAAGTAGAGAAAGAAGTTCCAAAGAAGTTAGAAGAGAAAAAGGAGGGTGATTCTTGCATTTTCACGCCTAAGTTTAGTGTATAACCTCCTTTTCCTAGTCATTTTGCCAAGCAAAAGAAGGAGGAGCAACATAAAGAAATTTTGGAAACTTTTGCAAGGTATAGGTAAATATTCCTTTGCTTGATGTTATTAAACAAATTCCTCGTTATGCTAAATTTCTCAAGGAACTTTATACCTCAAAGAGAAAGTTAAGTGGCAATGAAAAGGTGCGACTGGGTGAGAATGTGTAACACCCCACTCCCGTATGACCTAAACCTGACATCGATGGTGATATCCGAGTCCATGCCCTGCGAGGGTGGCGTGCTACATCACTCAGTCAAAACTCAGTATAAATTTTTTTTTGAAACACAAATATACATTATGTGGAAATCAATGAACATACAAGCTCACTGGTAAATACAATGGCCACGGGGACCCTTTTCATAAATACAATTTATTTCAATCTATTGACTTTGCAAATTGACCTAATCATTAATACAAAAATTCAAAAAAAAATTCCAGACACTAATGCAGACGCGAACTGATCCCAACCTCTTTTCTCACTCACATTCGGTTGCTATACACCCGTTGCCTAACGGGGTATTCCTTTGGGTCCTGAAAAATAATTGCAATTTTTGGGTGAGTTTTGCGAACTCAGTGAGGTAACCATCATCGATGGTTCACTCAATTTATACAACACATAAATTCATATAACATATATTCACATTCTTGCATATTTGATCACATTTCACAATTTCACTCGAGCACAGACAATTTGATACATTTCATTCGATTAGACATACATAACCAATTGAATGCATACAATACTCAAGCATAACACATTTGTTTCATAATTCACCTTCAGAAGTACCACATGATTGGTACCACATAAGCATAAGGCATTTTGCCTTTCACTCAATCAAAATGATTAAATCAAATGCATATGACATGCGCATGTGAAACTTTTCTAATTTATTTCGATGTTGTGACCGAGCGCCTGAACTGTCCCAATTAGGGAACATTAATCGTTGAGCCTGAGGCTCTGAATCACTACTGTCCCAATATGGGCGCATTAATCGTTGAGCCTAAGGCTCTGAATCACTATAGGCTCGCGGCCCAAATACATTGAGCTTTTAGCTCTTGGTGGCTGCTCCGGTCACAACTGTCATTAACTGATCATGCATTCATGTATGGAATGCATATGTCGTAATGAAGCAATATCAACATCACAATCAATCCCAAATTATCACATTCAAACAAATAGTTCACAATTATTCACATTAAAATCACAATCACATTTAAACACAGAGGTCCCAAATTCTCAGACAAACAGCACTTCTATGTCATAATCTCCCAATACCTTGGATCTTCTGTCCGGAATCCATAATCAAAACATAATCTCACCATTATTCACCACAGAAATATAACAGAAGCAAATAATAATTGAAGAACCGTCTAGGTCACTCACATTTGCTTCCGAAGCTAATGCTTGGAACTCTCGACAACGTCAGTGGACTGACGTTCAAAATGCGCCTCTATAACAGTCAAAAATATACAAACATTACCAAATGTACAATCAGAAATATTTAATAATGCACATGTAACAATTAAAATGTGTACAATGCATGCTCGTGACATTCCCGGTACTATTCTAAAAATTCCCATCACAATATTTTCCTCTAACTTTTAGAAACTCATTGACACTGAAATCACTCAATTCGGTTTAGAAATTCGAAAGTTATGGCCCAAACATTGTCAGACTATTGCTAAGCCGAGACTGTACACTATACCCAATTTCACTCCAGAAATGAACATCTTAGGGACTAAAATAAAATCTGATTCCTTTAGATAACTTGTAGCCCCATGTCTCTAGTTCAATTAGGAATAAGAATCACCTCATTTGGATCTCTATAGATCGAGATATCACCAAAATACTCAGTATGTTCAGACTTTTTCAACCAATCCTCTCACTTTGATCTAATCAACCTTTTTCAATTTAATCTTAAAATCTATAAATTTTCATAGTGAGGTATAGGAATGTCTTAGGAATCCAATGCTTCAAAAATCAGATCAATAGAAGGTCGGATGGAAAAGTTATAAGCAAAAGAGTGGAGAGAGGTCGGGTCAGGAAAACATGACTACTAATGCATATAAAAATTACATGCATCAGTAGACTAGTCGAGAACCTCCTAGTCGACTAAGTCATCTACAGTGGTTGACTTGAAAACTCTGGTCCTTTTTCTTCCGACAAACCAACTTCCCCAATTCATAACTTCTTACTCAGAACTCCAAATCAAACAAACTTGGTATCAATGGAAAGCTAAAAGAAACTCTACAAATTCTAGGAGAGATTAAGAACCAGATCTGCCTCTAAAGGAGTCAAAAACCACCTCAAAGTATCTGTCAGATAAACATCACCCTACAAAATGACAGAAACTCTAAACATCATAATTCTCTACTCCATTGTCCAAAAATCACAAATGAGGACTCATTGGAAAGAACACAGAAAATCCTACAAGTTTTATGAAGAGCGTGAAAATCAATTTCACCTCTAAGGGTACCAAAAATGCACTTAAAGTTATTGTCTTCATAATACCATTCAAAACAGTACAACAACATTTTCCAAAATCATATCTTTCCATTCCCTTTGCCAAAAATTCCAAGTTTTATACCAAAAGAAAGATCAAAACATATTCTACAACTTTCGTGAACAACTGGAAAGCAAATTCAATCTTTAAATAAATGAAATTAGCAATCAAAGTTTCTGCCTATATAAGTCATTCTCAACAGTAACACAATCTTCCAAAATTCATAACTTCCTATCCCATTATCGAAAAATTCCATGCTTAATATCACTGAAAAGAGAAGAACACATGATACAATTCTCATGAAGGACTTAGAAGCAAATTCTACCTCTAACTAAGTCAATTTCTCCCATTATTGTGGCTGCCCTGTTAAAGCTAGTTAAATCAGCACATGACCTAAACCATATCAAACTTTAAAAATTCATAACTTACAATCCCTACATCCAAAATTCGCATATTATACCTCATTACAAAGCTAAAACATTCCTCTACAACTTTCCATAAGATTACTTGAGCTAATTTCAACCATAACAGTCCAAAATTAACGTCAGAATACAGAAATCACCAAAATCCATACTTAGAGATAGTACGCACACCAAAGCACATTCAGACATAAATTACCATCTGAAAGTTAACAAGCCATAACTTTCAACCTAGAAATTGAAAAATGTCATACTTAGTGGTGATAGAAATCTAACAAGCAAATCTTCAACTTTCATGAAGACCAATATTACAAAATCTGCCTACGTTAACTTAGAAAATTTTCCCAAGTTTCTGGTCACAAAAATCGTCAATGTTAGCCTCAACACTATTCACCCTGCACATATGTCTCACTTTCCAAGCAAAATTCAAAACCCTCGAAGCCACAATTGGACAAAACTTCCTTCATAAGAATTCTAGCCAAACTTCTTAAGTTTAATTTAAGCCAAACCTCAACTCAATAGCATAACCACATCAAAAGTTATTATCAAAAACCTGAAACCTACACAAAGTAAATTTTCCAGATTGAATATCTAACTCTACTCATATCATTCCAATATCATTACTACATCAATAAACATCCAATTTATCCATGAAATCAGCCACAAATTCATCAAGCCATTCACTTGATTAAGTAGTCACAAATTGGCAACACACCCACACAATCATTTTCCTTTCATGTCCTCTCATCTAACATCATCAAACTTAATACAAAAACACTACATTCACATACTCCATATACCGTATCACTCATCCTTACACAAACATACACTTATACCCATACAATCAACACACAAACTTCATGAAATTAATGCACAATAAATCACAATAAACTGTGGGCTACGTCCAGTCCTCAGAAGTCTTTCAGAGATTTCACTATCTCTTCAACGTTTACAAGTATTCTTTCCGAGCCTCTTCAGGTCTCTACACTCAGTATTCTTTCACTCTTAGCCTCTGCAGGCTATCTGTACTATTTTCTTACAAAAGTATTTCAACTTTGTTACAGTAATACTAGCTCTCAGCTAATTTGCACAATAATCTCACAGACATGTTTTTTCGTTCGCGTAAACATGAATCAACTCACTTTCAACTAACTTTGCAATCTTTGACTTTGATTCATATTTATAGCCTTCGTCTGCAACTGCTTCTTGATTCTTGCTTCTTGAATCTTGTTTCTTAAATCTTGAAAGAAATGGTTAATCAGTTGAGTTCTGTAATTAACACGAACTGACTCTTGCGTCTACTTTTGAATCTGCGTCTACTTTTCTCCGTCTGGATTTCTGCGTCTGTTTTTCTACGTCTGCGTTTGTTTTTCATTCTACGTCTGCGTTTGTTTTTCATTCATCCTCTGCGTCTGTTTTTCATTCTGCGTCTGCGTCTGTTTTTCTACTTCTCCGTCTGCTTTTCAATCTGCATCTGTGTTTCTACGTCTCCGTCTGTCTGTTTTCTATTTTACGTCTATTTTTATTTCTTCTTTGTTATTCATCAAAATCATATATATGTAAAGTCATTTTGACTCAACAATCTCCCCCTTTTTGATGATAACAAATTATATACATAAAGAGAAAACAAAATACAATGTTTAAAGATAAAAAATCTTATCTTCAAAAATCTTCCTCTTCCTTCTTTCTTTTCTTCGACTCCTTCAATCACATCCTTTGAGATTCTTTGATTGCTTCCTTCCATTCTCTTCTGCTGCCTTCCATTCTCTTCTGTTGTTGTCATCATCTTCTTCATTTCATTCATCATCTCCTTTATCTCGTTGACTTCTCCGCATAAGTGGCTGATTTCAGCTTGGGAGTCAAACGGTGAGGAGGGTTGATCATTATCTACTGAGGGGTCTATGAACGCAATTGTTGTAGCATACGCGTCCGAGGATGGAATGAAATCGTCAATAACCTCAAAATTTGGTGGATGAATGGATAGATTAGGCTCCGGAAGATCTAAATCATAAGGAGCAGGTAGCATGAGCAACTATCTTCCTTGCAGGGGTATGGCTTCAGCTTCAATAGATAGTGTATTAGATAGAGGCCTAATACGCATGAATGTCTGCACAAGGGATTCAATAAACGTCCTTGTTATCAATCTTCCCCCTACTGGACAGTAGTCATTCTTATTTGTAAAACTGCAACCAGCTCCGTCTGTATTCTCTTTTGAAACGCATGCTGCATCAATTCAACGCACTTCTTCTTCATCACTAATTCCTTCAGGATATAGCTTCATCTTCCCCTTATTCAAATCCAAAGAATATCTAGGTTGAATATCCGGTACAACCTTTATTACCGTCTTCTCTGTGATTGGATAAATAGTACATGGTTTGCTGGACATTTTTGTAGGGTATGGCTTTGTAGCAGCATCCCTCAAGACATCATAGAAATTCTTTTCATCTTCATTCAGTAAATACCATGTCTCATTATTTATCAAAATAGGTTGTAGGACAGCGTTTACCTTCCTCCTTGGTTGATCACAGATGGCAATTGCAGTCCTCCTCTTGGTCACAACTTCAACTAGTCTGATTTCCAACTTATCTTTTATCAAAAATTCAGAATAGTTGTATATAACCAGACCAGGTTCATCAGATTTTTCTTGTGGTACTTGTACCAAGCTTAATTTTGTTGTTGCCTCTTGTTGATCAATGAAGGGAATAGATTGAATCAAGCTAAGCTCCGTTGGTTCCTCCTGTTGGATAACAATGGGAGTTTCCTGACTCTGCTATGCTCAATTTCCTTTTCCTTTCTGAGCAGCATTGAAAGTATCTTTCTTTTGACTAACTTCCTCAGCAGTAGTCACACTCTTCTTTCGACTAATTACTTTAGTCTTTTCCTCTGCCTCAGTCAGTCTCGGAGTTTTCTGAACTTGAGATTTTTGCTTCTCAGACTCCGACTTTCTCTTCTTCTCAATCTCCTTAGCCTGTTTGGCTGAGTCTTCTTATAGTATTGAGACTAGAGATCTTGTTGCCTTTGGTATACGAGATCCAGAACCTTCTACCTGACTTTGCTCTCTGGTTCTCTTCTCTTCCTGTTTTCGTAGAGTGCGAATCCTAGGTGATCTCCTCGCCTTTTTAGAAATTTCACCCAAAAGTCTCTCCCCTGTTAGTTTCAGCGCACCTTCATCTGTCCTCTGAATTAGGCTAACTTCTCTTTGAGGACTCGCCTGTTTGATCAAAGGTCTTCTAGATAATTTTCTTCTTTCTTCGATGGGCATACTCATACTTACTTAAGACTTAGAACTTGTAGCGGGAGACTTCTTTAATAAACATTCCCCCTCAGTTCTAGCTTTCATCATAGACTCTGTTTCTTCTTTTATCACCACCTTTAAGCCCATTCTTCTTATCGTATCAGAGTTAATAGAACTCTTGACAGATACCATCCTTCTGATTCCTCTGTGAAGAAGGACTCCGGATTCCTTAAAAATCCTCGTGAGTAGCATGTCGTAAGGATAAATGTTGGTATCCTTCATCCCCTTAACCATATAATGAAAAATTAAGAATGGTAGGTCTATTGGACGGCGATTTAGCAAATAGAACAGACATTGCTCATCCAAGGTAGTCACTAGATGCCTTGACCCGGCTCTCGGTAAGATGCAATTAAACATAATCGCATGAAGAACCCTAGCCTTCGGGACCAGATTTGAGGTCTTCCTCTCCCATGGGTCATTAACTCCATACAACAGTTTTCTGATATCTACTTCCTTCATACTAACCTTGGACATCCATCTGGCTTGAGTTGATAGGGTTTCTCCAACCGATGAACATTCAGTTACCTTCTCCACTATCTTCTTTGTCACAACAACAGATATTCCATCTACTGTGGAGACAATGGTGTTATCTACCAATTGCGCATTCTTCCAAAAGTCATATACCTAATCAGTATACACTGGTTCCTGCACGTGGAAAAATTTTCTCCATCCAGCTTCTACAATCTCTGGTTCAACATCCATATTGTCTTTCCTCAGAGATTCGAATTCCACAAGTCTTTCATACATCATAGCTGGCTCCATTGATTCTGAATAGAAACTGGCTCTGGTAAGGTGTTCTTCAAAAGTAAAGTTGATTTCAAGAGTTTTCGAGAGAGATGAAACATCTGTGTATGAGAGTAACCGTAATGATTTTAATTTCAGACTACTCATAGGGGTCTTGTCCGGTGTGTTCTAGAATCATTGGGATCCTCAAGACTATGAAATTTTCCCTACACAACTTCCTTGTGAGAGAAGTTACCAGCTGTAAAGCATTGTTTATGATGTCGTTAACTTTGACGATCTCTTAGCTTGACTGGTCATTTAACATAACCATATTAAGGTTCCGTCTGATTTCCTTGAACCGTTCTTCACTCAATGGTTTAGTGAAGATGTCTGCCCATTGATACTCTGTTTCAATGAACTGTAGTCGCACCACCTTTCTTTGAACGTAGTCTCTCAAGAAATGATGTCTGACTTCGATATGCTTTACTCTCGAATGCTGTATTGGATTCTTTGATAGATTGATGGCACTGGTGTTGTCGCAATAGATTGGGATCTCCTCTTTTTGAACTGAATAATCTTCCAGTTGATATTTAATCCACAATTTTTGTGAACAACGACTATGCGAACATGTACTCGGCTTCGGCAGTTGATAGAGTGATTGAGCTTTGTCTCTTGCTTGACCAGGAAACTAGGTTTGAGCCAAAAAAGTGACATCCTCCACTAGTGCTCTTCTTTTCAATTCTATCTCCGGCATAGTCCGCATCGCAATATCCGATTAACCTGAAATCTTTATCTTTCTCAAACATTAAGCAAAGATCAGTAGTACCTGCGAGATACCTCATAATCCTTTTAACAACAATAAAATGAGACACTCTAGGATCGGCCTGAAACCTTGCACACAAGTATACACTGAACAAAATATCAGGTCTACTTGCTGTAAGATACAGTAAAGAGCCGATCATCCCTCTAATGTCGTGGAAGCTCTCCAAAGGTAGGTTAATAACCTAACAAATAAATCTAAGACATAAGTAGGCAAGTGACATGTGTCACTTGCCACTTGTCCCGGTTTTAAGCACTCCTCAGGTCTTTTTTCAAACACAATTTGATTTCTACTCCAAATTTCAATGGATCAACAATCATACTTCCTAAAATCATGTCTCTAATTTTTTAGTGCCATTGGACAGTCATTTCCTGTACCAAAAATCTACTCAGTCCGCCACTTGGCAATTTTTCCTATACGGGAATTTTTTCCGAAAAATTCCAAAAAAAAACCTAAAATTCCACAAAAATGTAAAACACACAAAATCCACTCCAATAAAATTTGCAAGCACTAAATCATATGTTTTTTACAATAAACACATATGCCGGGAAATGTCATGAATGCATGTACAATCATGTGTATATACAAAAATTATAATTTATGCATATATGGAGGCCATATTATGCATGACCAAGCCGAGATACGTTTACACACTCATAAACAGTCCCAAATTACTATTTTACCCTTCCCATCGGTGATGGGATGTTACAGAATATTTCTGTTGTGTTTTAAAAGAAGTTACCTCCTAAAGTCTAGATCCAGGTATGTTCACAATCCCTTGTAAAATAGGTAATCTAAAATTTAAGAAAGCGTTGTTAGATTTAGGTGCTTCGATTAATGTTATGCCTCAATTTATTTATGAATCTTTGAATATAGGGCCTTTGAAAGAAACTGGTGTCATAATCCAACTTACTGATCGATCTAATGCCTATCTAAAGGGTGTTCTTAAGGATGTCCTAGTTCAAGTTGATAATATGATTTTTCCTATTGAGTTTTATGTCTTACAGATAGGTAATGAAGATTCATCCAATTCATTCCCAATTTTATTGGGAAGACCATTTTTGAAAACTTCTAGAACAAAAATTGATGTCTGTGATGGGTCATTGACTATGGAATTTGATGGTGATGTGATTACGTTCAATATTTATGATGCCGTAAAATTTCCTAATGATGATTAATCTTTTGTTTCTATGAGTTTTTTTGATACTTTAGTGTAAGAAACATTTCGTTTAGATGGACCAGATAAATTATGGACTGCATTGGAAAATAGCTTGGATATTCAGGAAGGAAAAACACTAGCCAATTATCTTGCCATTCCTGAAGAGCTGGACACCACTATCCAGATTTTAGAGCGGAACAAATTCTTGGAGGAATAGGTACATTTTCTCGAACTAAATATAAATAATTCGAAGTTGTTGCCATCTCTCATACAACTACCAAAATTGGAGTTGAAGGCTCTTCCAGGTAACTTGAAATATACGTATTTAGGTGAGCATGAAACTCTTCCTGTTATTATTTCGAGCACACTTACATCTTTGCAGGAAACATAATTATTGAGTATGTTGAAAATTTACAAAGATGCTTTTGGATGGACTGTGGTAGATTTGAAAGAGATTAGCCCATCAATTTGTATGCACCGAATTCTATTGGAAGATGGAGTTAAGGAAACAAGAAAACCTTAATGAAGATTGAATCCACCAATTATGGAGGTGGTCAAGAAGGAGATTCTGAAGTTCCTTGATGTTGGAATGATCTATTCAATGTCAGACAGTAAATGGGTAAGCCCAGTACAAGTGGTTCCTAAGAAAACTAGAGTCACCGTGGTGGAGAACACATCGGGTGAATTGGTGTCCACCCATGTGCAAAATGGGTGGAGGGTTTGTATTGATTACCGAAAGTTAAATTCTGTTACTCATAAAGATCATGTTCCACTTCCTTTTATTGATTAGATACTTGAAAAAATTACAAGGAAAACTTATTATTGTTGTTTAGATGGTTACCCAGGTTATCACTAAATTTTTGTTGCACAAAACAACTTTCACATGTCCTTTTGACACCTTTGCGTATTGAAGAATGCCTTTTGGACTATGTAATGCACCTGCTACATTCCAAAGGTGTTTTGTAAGTATTTTCTCTATTTATATGGATGACTGTATTGAAGTTTTTATGGACGACTTTATAGTTTATGGTGACTCTTTTGATATTTTCTTGATTAACCTTGAAAAATTTTTAAAACGTTGCATTGAAAATAATTTGATTCTGAATTATGAAAAATGCCACTTTATAGTTGATCAAGGGATAATCTTGGGCCATGTAGTGTCTTCTAAGGGGATTAAAGTTGATAAGGCTAAGATAGAAATCATTAAATCTCTTCCTTACCTCATAAGTGTACGGGAAGTTCGTTCTTTTCTTGGACATGTTGGTTTCTATCGATGCTTTATAAAAGACTTTTTGAAGACCACTCAACCTTTATGCAAGTTACTTCAAAAAGATATGGAGTTTAAGTTTGACGAAGCATGTAGGAAAGCATTTGATGAATTAAAAGAGAAGCTAATTTCTACTCTAATAATCTAGCCCTCGGATTGGAGTCTTTTATTTGACATAATGTGCAATACAAGCAACTATGCATTAGGCGTTGTTCTGGGAAAAAGGATGAACAAAGCGCCGCATGTGATTTACTATGCTTCGATGATGCTAAATGACGCCAAAAACACCTATTCAACAATAGAAAAATAATTATTGGTAATTGTTTTTGGACTAGAGAAGTTCCGTTCATATCTATTAGGCACACATGTCATAGTTTATTCAGATCATACTGCATTGAAGTATTTTTTGTCCAAAAATGAAGCAAAGCCACGTCTTATTTGTTAGATTCTACTACTGCAAGAATTTGATGTGGAGATATGGGACAAAAAAGGAACTAAAAATCTGGTTGCAGATCACCTTAGTCGTATCCGTCTAGACACAACGTTAGATAACCTGAAAGATGAATTTCCATTTGAACATTTATTCGCCATACAATAGGTAACACCTTGATATGCTGACATAGTCAATTTTCTTATTACCAAGTCTTTATCACGAGCTGAAAAAGATAAAATCAAAAGAGAAGATAAATATTATGCATGGGATGAACCATATCTATTGAAATATTGTTTTGATAAAATTATTAGGCGATGTGTATCTGATGATGAGATCCCTTCTATATTGAAGTTTTGCCATTCTTTTGCATGTGATGGACACTTTGGTTGTAGAAGGACAGCCTGTAAGGTGCTTGAATGTGGTTTTTTTTTTGCCTAAACTGTTTTATGATGCTTATATATTTTGCAAGTCTTGTGATCGATGTCAAAGAACAGGTGGTTTAGGACTAAAAACCAAATGCCGCTTACGAATATCCTGGTATCTGAAATTTTTTATATGTGAGAAATTGATTTTATGGACCCTTTTCCTTCATCTTTCAGTAAGACATATATTCTCGTTGATGTAGATTATGTTTCAAAATGGGTTGAAGCTAAGACTACTTATACTGATAATGCTAAAGTTGCTGTTGATTTTGTTAAATCTCATATTTTTGTCAAGTTTAGAGTGCCTAAAGCAATAATTAGTGACCGTGGGACTCATTTTTGTAATCGAATTGTTAAGGTTTTACAGAAGAAATATGATGTTACACATCAAACTTCAACAACATACTGATCGCGGCTTATCGTTCAATCCTAAGATTGATCCTTGGAAACCGGTCAAAATCAATTTATACCAAGAATTGCAACACAGGGTGCAACCTCGGTCGACTCTCAAGGAACCAAAGTGAAATTGGTCCTAAGACTAGCCTAATGTTTGAATTATGCAAAAAGCGATTAAAGCGGGTTTTGATTTAGTCTTTAAAATTAAAGAAAGCTAAGTATGAAATAAATGTTTTTGGGATTTTTGAAAGGCAAGACAATTTGAAATAATTAAGATTGAAAACAATTAACTAAAGTTCTCCTGAAAATACAGCTCGGGTCATCATCGTTCAAAATAAATGTTGGGGTTTGAAATCCACTAAGTTTCGAAAGCTCAACCTTAACAACTCGTTAAGTCCAAGATTTAATTAATCAACTCGATTAACTAAATCTTGTTTAAACCATTAGTGTATGCTATGAAATGATTAATATAATAAATCAATCGAATAAAAACATGACTAACTCAATCTAACACAACTAGGCAGATTAGGTTAATCAATGTAAAATCCAACTGATATACATGAGACTTCATGTATTCAGGCACAATGTTCAACACAAACCACTCCTTAACATAGATCAAAGTTTAACATCCTACTAAACTATAGCAAGATTCATTCGGTCATACAATGCAATCTCCAACTCGGAGTTATTACAAAAATACGACAGAAATCTAAAACTAAGATCGATTACCCCATGTTGAGCTCTGGAACTCAGACCGTTGCTACATCTTCAGAAGATCCGACGCCTTAGCCACGCATGATGCCGGGTGAGTCCATCACTGCTGGAATATCACCTCGGTCCATGACTCCAACGACGAACAGTTGAGAGTGAGTGCGACGAACGATGGAAGAGATGAAGATGGTGATGGTGGACGTCGTCTGGAGGTGGCGCCGAATCTGCAAAACAGAGGAAACAAAATCTATCAGAAAAATAGAGAAGATGAAAGATGGAGAGCTACCTCGGGAATGCGGCCGTCCTGTTTTAACCTAAAATGGAAGGTTTTATAGGAGCTGTAAGCGGGTCGGGTCGGAACAGTGTGAAAATTTTCCATTTAAGGGCCGGGTATCCGACATTCGTCGCGACTAATGAATAAAGTTCATCGCGACGCATAAAAATGGTCACTCGTCGCGACGAATTAATTTATACTAATAAATTCGTCGCAACGAATGGCTGCGTTGGTTCGCTCCGACGAATGGAAGGCTTCTCACGGCATATTGACTTTCTCTTGTTGACTCCATTGTTCCTACAAATATACAACACATTTGCAGTATCAATTGTCCCAATAAGAGTTATGCAGAAATTAATATCAAATGACAACAAAATACTGACAATGTGCAAATTATAAAAGCTAGATATGAGGAACCAATTTAAGCACAAAAATCATGAATTAGGAGTCAACAAGTGCGTAATCACTTAAGAAATTAGGGCCAATTTATAGTATAAATTTGGCTCAATCACATACCATCCCCAGACAAGTGGACAAGTCGAAGTTTTTAACAAGGAAATCAAATCAATTTTGGAGAAAGTGGTTAATCCTAATAGGGATGATTTTAGTTTACGTTTAGAAAATGCACTATGGGCATACAGAATAACATATAAAACTCTTATTGGTATGTCGCCATACAGGTTAGTAATCGGAAAACCATGTCACTTACCTATAGAATTGAAACATAAGGCTTATTGGGTTGTCAAACAATGCAATTTCGATTTAACTGAGGTTGGAATTAATTGAAAATTACAATTGCAAAAGTTGGAATAGATACATAATGAAGCTTATAAGAGTGCAAAAATCTATAAAGAAAACACTAAGGCCTTTCATGACAAAACCTTAATCAAAAAAGAATTTTCCATAGGTCAAAAGGTCCTTTATCACTCTAAACTAAAGCTCTTTCCTGGTAAATTACGATCTCCTTGGATAGGTCCATTTCTTATTACTAATGTTTGTTAGAGTAGTGCCCTAAAGGCAATCCCCTTTAGCGCTTTTTGTTCATAGTCATGTACAGACTTTATGAATAGATAAAGAAAGGCATGTTTCATTTATTTGATGTTCATTTTATTATGAATTGATATTGATCTTTAATCAAATTAATGAAGTCCATGATATATGACATAGCATGAAGGAAATTATGATGTGATCATACTCCTGAGATTCCTATCATGTGTAATTATGTGGTTTCTAAATTCTCCTAGTCATAGGATTAATGAGTGGACATCATTAATCCGGATAGACTAGCATATGTCATACTCCTTGATTGGATCAGCGGTGGATCTCGAAGCGTAAATATGAGATATTTAGAGTTGACATATGGATGCTTACTAGTAGTAGTAAGTTCATTGGATGACTCGCCATGAGATCATCACATGGATTTAATGTCGGTGATAATCTCATCATAGCAATGGTGCAAGTATCCTTAGACTTGAGGTACTCAAGGATATCTTGGATACTTATCGCATACTGACTCCATTCCTTGTGGCCTTCCAGAGGTTACTCATAGGGTGGTGCTTGGAGTGCAGTTTGAGGTATTGAAGGTAATTGAGTAGCCAATAAAGGATTCATCATACGTGAAAATGAAGAGATACCACGCCTCTTGTCGGGATCATTACTTTAAGTCTCGGCGAGCATGACTATGTCATGAAGAGTGTCTTCGTGGACATATAAAGTAATGAGTCCTCGACAGAACCGATTTCACTTGAAATGGACTTAGTCTAGTAAGAGTTGACATATTATCCGTACTCATAACCAAGTGGGGTATAGGATGATGAAAGGACGAATTGCACAAGATAATTGTCTATGGAAGGGTTCGTGATACGGTTCGTGATGAATTCATCAAACCGATTACTTTCCGGTCAATTGGGGTCATGATGTGTTGCTAGATACCGCTCATGACTTGCTCAGATTAATTGTTAATCTAAGTGGCCAACATAGGAAACCTAAAGGGTCACACGATAAGAGTGTCTCGAGAGAATCTGTAAAATAGTAATTGGACAGAGTTCTAATTATGGAGAGCATTAGGATTAAATGGATCCCAATGGGATTGGGATATGTCCCGATGAGATCGCGACATCAATATTGCTAAGAAAGGTTTCCGGAGCTGTTTCAGCACCGGGGCCCGGTAGGCCGGTAGGACCGACCCCAGTTTGACTGGACCTCTTAGTAATTATATATATGTTAATTAATTAAGTAAATAATTAATATATATATATATATATATGTTGAATTCGGTGGAGACATGAAATGGAGAGGAGAAATGAGTTTTGAAAAGTCAAAACTCATCATTATTTATCTTTTTAAGGCATTTTATGCCTTCTACGTGGATGTCTCACAACCAAGCTTCATGTATGTGTTTTAAAGTGTTAAAAATACATTGAAGAGGCATTGGATGTAAGGGATGGTCGTAGGTTTTGAAGAGAAGAAAAGGTTTTGCAAAACTTAGAGATTTGATCTCTCATCCATCTTCTTCAAGCTCTCATTGTTCTCTCTTCTCCAAGGCTCCACCAAGCTCATTTCACTTGCTCTCCAGGACAGAGGTAGGGTCTAGCAGCTCTTATTCTGTTCTAGCTATTCCCGGTCAAAAGGGTTTGACTCGGTTAGGTTTTCGATCTCTGCGTGGATACCTTTAGAGATAGTCTCTATTAGCTATTCAGTTTGAGTTTTCATACCGACACCGGGATCCTGGGTTTGGGAAGGTCCCGGAATAAAATTTTGTTTCCGCTGCTGGAACATGTGATGTTCCTCCCGGGATTTTCCTACAGTGGTATCAGAGCGTCTGGTGTCGTGTATGAAGCTTTAACTGAAGCTAGATCATAAACCCTAATTGCTTGTGATGTTGTAGCATGCTTTCTGTCCAGATTTCGAATTGCTATAGAGATAGGGTTTTCGAAATTTTCTGCCCAGGATTGTTCATAACATGTTAGAGAATATGTCTATGAATTTTCAGAATTTATCGATTTGATTTGATATAGTTTTGCTAATATAATTCCCTAGGTTCCAGATGCTGTTTTTGAAACGATTCTGTGAACAGACAGTAGTATAAAATCAAGAATAAATTCTAAAAAATCTTTTCTGGATTTTCCTTCACCCACATGTCTCTAAGATGTTGGTGAATGTCTGTGAGCATGGAAATTGGATTTCAAGGTGATTGGATATTTATTTTCGATTTTATTCTATACTGTTGGGAATTGCTGTGCTGATGAATACAGTTTTGGAATCGGTTTTGCTATTTTGGTTGACTGAGTTTTGATGGCCTAAAATCCTGAAAAATTCAGGTAGCATGTTCAGAACATCTAGTAACCTATATAATTTTCTCATGATTTATTGAAATTGTTTCATTGATCATTTCAAGCAATGTACAGAACTGGACAGTTTTGGTGAAAATTGTTGGGACTGTTTTACTTGGCTTGATTGAGTGTGTTTTCAGTTCCAATGCCTTGCACCATTTTTAATGTGATTAGAAATGTGTTATCTTGATGTGGTATGATTTCCAAATTGAATTGCTTGAAGTTTTTTTTCCAAGATTTTTTGGATGCCAAATAGGTCACTTTTGTGTCTCATTAATGTATGTCATTATCTTTCTTGTTTTGGCCGTCACAATTTTTGTGACTTGTGCCGAAGTAATTTGATAAGGTATAGGCTAGTTAGAGATGCTCAAAGTGATAATTTGGGTGTTCCTAAATTATTTGGAAATTAATGAGTTATGACTCATTTTCAAGCTTTTTGTATAGTTTGACTATATATGGCTTTCATGGTACAATGAAATGTTCATTGGTACATCTAAGTTACCTTAGGTATGTTGGTATTGTGAATTGGATTTACATGGATTGAGAAATTAGCCGATTAGAGATTTTAGCACATTTACCTGGATAAGTCGACTTGTGTATGAAATAAGTCGACTTGTTCAAGGTTTTTGGGATAAGTCGACTTGTCGTTAGAATAAGTCGACTTGTAGCACCTTGTAAGTCGACTTGTGTGTGGGCAGATGCAATAAGGCGACTTGCATTTGATGAAAGTCGACTTATGGCATACTCAGGTTGGATGATGGATGATTATAAGGATTGATTCAATTGGATTGATGAAACCTAAATCATTCCATATAGTCTTAGTGACTATAATCCTTCTGCTTGGAGTCTAGAGTTTATAAATCCCTCCTCGGTATATGAAAACTAACGCCTTCCATTAATATGGTAAGAACCAGAGTTCTTATAGGGATGGGTTGTTGGGTAAACCCAAGCTCACTCTATACGGATATGTTCGAACCATGAAAATATGATTTTCTGATTAATGGGTTGGTTTTCACTGGAAGCGTTGGTTTGTTGAGTAAACTCAAGGTCAACGTGGACAGAGGGGAAATTGGGGAGGAATACATCGGATGTATGCGCATCAAAGAGTTGATACCCAATGTAAGTGCACACATCAATAAGTTGATAGCACTGATCGATAGTTGTGTCTAAGATGTAATTGGTATATCTGATACCTCCCGAGACATAAGGTGGCTTGTTGGGTAAACCCAAGGTCATTCTCAATGTCGGTTATCGATGATGCAATTGGTATGTTCGATACCTACCGATTGACCTAAGTTGTGGTTTGTTGGGTAAACCCAAGGTCATTCTTAGCAATATCGGATATCAACCCACTAGGACATTATGTCACTTTGTTTCTTTGGATTCGTAATGAGGGTTATGGATTTTATGAAACTAGTGGGAGATCTTTTTGCATATCATTCAAGTCCTTATGATTATGCAGCTATTCCTATTCTAACATTCTTCCTCTCTATTCGTGTAGGTTGTTTGAAAATGTCGTCAAGTGTGAATCTTCGCTCGCTTATGGATTCCAACAAGCTAACTGGACCGAATTTTCTTGACTAGTTAAGGAATCTGAGAATAGTTCTCAGATCTGAAGGTCTGGGATACATCCTAGATTTTCCGCTTCCAGATGCACCAGCTATCAATGCTTCTGATGATGATCAGAAGGCATATAGTAAGCATCTAAAGGACAGTGACATGGCAACTTGCATCATGCTTGCCTCGATGTCACCAGAGCTGCAGAAGCAGCACGAGTCCATGGATGCTCACACAATAGTTTTTCATCTTAGGGAGGCTGTTTGACGAGCAAGCCCGATGCGAAAGGTTCGAGACCTCAAGGCTTCTCTTCACTACCAAGATGGCTCGAGGGACATC
Source organism: Erythroxylum novogranatense (assembly GCA_029891385.1). Classification (NCBI taxonomy): domain Eukaryota; kingdom Viridiplantae; phylum Streptophyta; class Magnoliopsida; order Malpighiales; family Erythroxylaceae; genus Erythroxylum; species Erythroxylum novogranatense. Next base: position 15,147,049 of record CM057233.1, read on the forward strand.
TGGCATGCGAGACATACGAAGATGAATGGCTATATTGAGAGATTGGCCGTCTTAGGTTTTGCAATGGATCATGAGTTAAGTATAGACTTAATTCTGGTTGGATTGTCAACAGTTATGCGATTCGTGCTAAACTATCGGATGAACCAAATATCTACTACAATACCTGAGCTGATCAATCTGCTCAAGACAGCTGAGCAGACTATCAAGAGTGATAGTAAGCAAGTCTTTGGTGGTATTGCTTCTTCTTGAGTTCCAAGAAGAAAAAGAACCCAAAGAAGAAGAAGACCAAGAAACCAAAGGAAGCGCCATCAAGAAGAAGACCAAAGAAGCGCCCTAAAAGGAACTTGCTTCCATTGCGGTAAAGATGGCCATTGGAGGCGCAATTGCAAAATCTATCTGGAGTCATTGAAGCGAAGAAGGCATCGATGCCTCGACTACTTCAGTTTGTATGTCATTGAAGTTAATATCATTATCGATCACAACATCTCGGGTATTTGATCTTTGGTTGTGGCTCACACATATGTAATGATATCACGGGGCCTCGAGGACGATGAGGCAACTCATGAAGGGAGAAGTAGACCACGTGTTGGAAATGGAGCAAGAGTTCTTTGCATTAGCCGTAGGAACCTATGTTTTGTCTCTCCCTCCGGGCTTGTCTTTGGAATTGGATAATTGTTATTTTGTACCCGTTTTGACAAAGAATATATTATGCATTTCTTGTCGAATAGATTTGGATTCCATATGAATTTTAGTTGCAATGGTTGTTCTATTAATTCTAATGGAATGCTTTATGGGCTGGTACATTGTGCAATGGTATATACATATTAGATATGTCTAATCCAATTTTAAATGTCAATGACACCAAAAGACATAAAAGAGATAATCTAAAGTCAACTTACTTATGGCATTGTCGACTTGGCCATATAAATGAGACACGCATTGCTAAGCTCCACAAGAGTGGCAGTTTAGGGTCATTTGATTATGAATCATATGACACATGCGAATCTTGTTTATTAGGCAAGATGACTAAGTTACCCTTGAGGAAAGGGTGAACGAGCGATTGGAGTATTAGACCTAATACATTCAGATGTATGCGGTCCGATGTCCATCCATGACAGAAGTGGTTGTCGTTACTTCATTACCTTTATCGATGATTATTCACGATATGGGTACTTGTATCTGATGAGATACAAATCTGAAGCGTTTGAAAAGTTCAAACAATTCAGACATGAAGTAGAAAACCAGCTTGGTAAAAGTATCAAGGCATTACGATCTGATCGTGGTGGAGAATACTTAGACCAACAGTTTCAGGATTATCTCAGAGATAATGGGATTTTATCTCAGTGGACACCTCCTTACACGCCGCAGCACAATGGTGTGGCTGAAAGGAGAAATCGAACCTTGTTGGATATGGTACGATCAATGATGGGTTTATAAAGTTACCAAAATCGTTTTGGGGTATGCTAGAGGCATTGTTTACTTGTTAAGCGAGTTCCCTCTAAGGCAGTTGATGTTACTCCATATGAGATGTGGACTAACGAAAACCTTATCTTTCTCATTTGAAAGTATGGGGTTGTCACGCTTACGTGAAGCGGATTGATCGAGATAAGCAAGCGAAATCGACAAGTGTTTGTTTGTAGGATATCCTAAAGAGACCATGGGATATCAATTCTACCTTGATAAGGAACAAAGGTGTTTGTTTGAAGCATGCTGTCTTTTAGAGAAAGAGTTTCTTCGCAAGAAGGCGGTGGGAACAAAGTCGAGCTTGAAGAAGTTCAAGATGCTCAAACAAGCGCAGATCAAGCTGCTGAACACAGAGGCATCACTCATTCGGATGAAGTAACAGATTCAACCTTACGTGACACACGAAGTTAAGTAGGTCAAGTAGGATGCGACCTTGGTCCAGAGATATGGATTTCGTAAGTGAGCAGAATGACGTATTGCTCATAGAAGATGATGAGCACGCTACTATGAAGAGGTTACGAAGAGTTGAGTCGAAAAATGGCTTTGTGCCATGAAAGCGAAATGGATTCCATGTACATAAACCAAGTATGGACTTTGGTTGATGCACTGAAGGATAAAACCTATAGGGTGCAAATGGGTTTTCAAGAAGAAAACCGACATGGATGGCAATGTGATTACCTAAAGCAAGGCTTGTGGCCAAAGGATTTCGTCAAAGACAAGGAGTTGACTATGACGAGACCTTCAGCCCCGTAGCAATGCTTAAATCCATTCGGATACTCCTAGCCATAGCCGCTCATTATGATTATGAGATATGGCAAATGGATGTGAAGACAGCTTTCCTTAATGGAAATCTGGCCGAGGATGTGTACATGACACAACCAGAGGGCTTCACTTCGATGATGGCGAAAAGGTATGCAAGCTTGAAATCCATCTATGGATTGAAGCAAGCATCCAGAGTTGGAACATCCGTTTGATGAGTCAATCAAAGAGTTTGGTTTCTCACAAAATCCGGATGAGTATTGTGTGTACAAAAAGGTAAATGGGAATGCAATCGTTTTCCTTGTGCTATATGTGGATGACATACTGTTACTCGGAAACGATGTCTCATTGATGCAATCAGTTAAAATTTGGTTGTCCAAACAATTTGCGATGAAAGACCTTGGTGAAGCAACTTATATCCTTGGGATAAAGATCTATAGAGATAGATCAAAGAGGTTGCTTGGTCTTTCACAATCATCGTACATAGACAAGATGCTAAAGAGGTTTAGCATGGAGCAATCCAAGAGAGGGTTTCTTCCCATCACTCATGGGATAACACTCTCGAAATCTATGTGTCCTAAGACACAAGATGAGAGGATTCGCATGGATCGATCCGTATGCATCTGATGGGATCGATCATGTATGCTATGTTATGTACGAGGCCCGATGTATCGTATGCTCGAGTGTCACGGCGGATACCAATCGGATCTGGTGAGGTCCATTGGATAGTGTCAAGAATATCCTCAAGTACTTGCGAAGGACTAAGGATGTTTTCTTGATATATGGAGATGGAAATCTCCAGTGGCGGCATCTGGATGCCAGCCCAATCGACAAGGATGACTCGGATCCCGGTCAGTTATGTTTTCACGCTAAACGGCGGAGCGGTCATTGGAAGAGTTCCAAACAAGAGGCGATGGCGATTCGACGACCGAGGCGAGTACATTCTTTGCATCGAGGCGGTAAAGGAAGGCGTTTGGATCGAAGTTCATTTCGAACTTGGTGTGGTTCTAGTTGTGATGGACCCATCTGGTTGTATTGTGACAACAATGGGGCTATTGCTCAGCGAAAGAACCGAGGTCTCACCAACGATCTAAACACGTACTCGCGAGATATCATCGATCCGGAGATCATTGCTAGAGGTGATGTCGCGATCGAGAGGATTCCCAGAGAAGCGAACATTCTTGATCCGTTGACGAAGCCATTGTCACAGAAGAATTTTGATTCTCATGTACTCGCTTATGGTATTAGATACCAAGGCGATTGGCTTTAGGTCAAGTGGGAGATTGTTAGAGTAGTGCCCTAAAGGCAATCCCCTTTAGCGCTTTTTGTTCATAGTCATGTACAGACTTTATGAATAAATAAAGAAAGGCATGTTTCATTTATTTGATGTTCATTTTATTATGAATTGATATTGATCTTTAATCAAATTAATGAAGTCCATGATATATGACATAGCATGAAGGAAATTATGATGTGATCATACTCCTGAGATTCCTATCATGTGTAATTATGTCAGTTTCTAAATTCTCCCTAGTCATAGGATTAATGAGACTGGACATCATTAATCCGGATAGACTAGCATATGTCATACTCCTTGATTGGATCAAGCAGTGGATCTCAGAAACTGTAAATATGAGATATTTAGAGTTGACATATGGATGCTTACTAGTAGTAGTAAGTTCATTGGATGACCTGCCATGAGATCATCACATGGATTTAATGTCAGTGATAATCTCATCATAGCAATGGTGCAAGTATCCTTAGACTTGAGGTACTCAAGGATATCTTGGATACTGATCCTGTACTTTGACTCCATTCCTTGTGGCCTTCCAGAGGTTACTCATAGGGTGGTGCTTGGAGTGCGGTTTGAGGTATTGAAGGTAATTGAGTAGCCAATAAAGATTCATCATACGTGAAAAGCGGAAGAGATACACGCCTCTCGTCGGGATCATTACTTTAAGTCTCTGGCCAGAGCATGACTATGTCATGAAGAGTGTCTTCATGGACATATAAAGTAATGAGTCCTCAGACAGGAACTGATTTCACTTGGGCTGGACTTAGTCTAGTAAGAGTTGACATATTATCCGTACTCATAACCAAGTGGGGTATAGGATGATGAAAGGACGAATTGCACAGTAATTGTCTATGGAAGGGTTCGTGATCTGGTTCGTGATGAATTCATCAAACCGATTACTTTCCGGTCAATTGGGGGTCATGATATGTTGCTAGATACCGCTCATGACTTGCTCAGATTAATTGTTAATCTAAGTGGCCAACATAGGAAACCTAAAGGGTCACACGATAAGAGTGTCTCGAGAGAATCAGTAAAATAGTAATTGGACGAGTTCTAATTATGGAGAGCATTAGGATTAAATGGATCCCAATGGGATTGGGATATGTCGATGAGATCGCGACATCAATATTGCTAAGAAAGGTTTAGAGTTTTTTGACAAAGATCGGGCCCGATAAGCCGGTGGGGACCGACCCAGTTTGATGGACCTCTTAGTAATTATATATATGTTAATTAATTAAGTAAATAATTAATTAATATATATATATATATATGTTGAATTCGGTGGAGACATGAAATGGAGAGGAGAAATGAGTTTTGAAAAGTCAAAACTCATCATTATTTATCTTTTTAAGGCATTTTATGCCTTCTACGTGGATGTCTCACAACCAAGCTTCATGTATGTGTTTTAAAGTGTTAAAAATACATTGAAGAGGCATTGGATGTAAGGGATGGTCGTAGGTTTTGAAGAGAAGAAAAGGTTTTGCAAAACTTAGAGATTTGATCTCTCATCCATCTTCTTCAAGCTCTCATTGTTCTCTCTTCTCCAAGGCTCCACCAAGCTCATTTCACTTGCTCTCCAGGACAGAGGTAGGGTCTAGCAGCTCTTATTCATTCTAGCTATTCCGGGTCAAAAGGGTTTGACTCGGTTAGGTTTTCGATCTCTGCGTGGATACCTTTAGAGATAGTCTCTATTGGCTATTCAGTTTGAGTTTTCATACCGACACCGGGATCTGGGTTTCGGAAGGTCCCGGAATAAAAATTTTGTTTCGCTCTTTGGAACATGTGATGTTCCTCCCGGGATTTTCCTACAATGTTTTCTCATATGGTGTAGTTGAAATTCAGAGTTTAGACACTTTTAAAGTGCTTAAAGTTAATGGACATTGATTGAAACCGTATTATGAGAATTTACAGATTGAAACTGCGGAAGAAATTGAACTGGCTGAGTCGGTTACTCTGAGTAAGTTAATGATTTTTCGTCTAGCTAATATGACGTTAAAGAAACGATCATGAGAGGCATCTCAAGATTTATTTTAATTTAATTTTTCATTTTTTTCATTTTATTTATCTTAGTTTTCTTTTTTTAAAAAAAGTTATGTTATTTTGGCCCCATTTTGTGAAGATTCATTAAATAGTTGTCCATTAACCTATTAATTGTCCATTACATATCTCCTTGGGCCTTGTTTTCGCTTTTAAATGGTGAGCATGCAAATCTTCATAAAAATGCAACACTTTTGTTCCTAGGCGTTACTTTCGTTTTTAGTTTTTAGTTTTTTCATTTAAAAATATATATTTTAAATTTTAACTTCCTAGTTTTTTCTTTCTTTTTGATTTATTTTTAATTTGTAAAAAAGAAAAAAATCCTCTCTTCACGCAAATTCTCTATGACTCTCTCAATGTTACTATTCAATGAAGTGACAAATAAACATTTGCCACCATTACTCACTCTTCTTAAAACTCCTGGCCTCCACTCCTCTGCATGCTTTGATGTGCCAATTTAGCTTGGGGTTTTTTTGTCCCCATATACTCTTCACACGTTGACCTTATTTGATTGCATCTTGGCCAAAGCATTTATGCTTTAGTTGCTTGTTGTGTGTCCGTGCGTCGTCACTCCTTGCTTTCCATCAGGTGCAGCGTTGTGTTTATCTCTTGGCTAAGCATCATCTGGCACGTTGCAATTACAAATACAAACATCTCCACAGACACAACTTTTATAGCTACAAACATTTCCACAGACACAACTTCACAACCATCTCGCTTTCTTTGAAAGACATAAATTTCAACCGCCTTTTCCACTAACACCTTAATGCAATAACAGAGAAGTTTCTTAAACCTTTTATTTTCTTGTGTTTTTTTTAGTACATTGAGGACAATGTAGATTATGTGTGTGTGTGTGTGCGAGGGGGGTTGGGTGCATTGAATGTTTGTGTGACTGTGTGTTTTGAATTTATTGTTTCTTTGTTCATTTTGATTTTGATTTTTTTTCTTTTTCTTCCTTTTCTGTCTTTTAATTTGCTTGTGATGTATGTTAAACCATGAAATTCTTTCTTAATAGTTGGAATGAGACTGAATTGCAGGATTTAAGTCAAATTAGGTCAATTTAATAGAAGGTGAATCATGCTAATTGATTAAAGTAGTTTGTTATATAAGTTTGCTCAGAAATTGATGCTTGAGTGATTAGGTAATGTGAAGAAGCATAATGGATTTTCAATTGAGCCTATGTAAAGGATTGACAAAATATATGACTCCATTCAAAAATTCATTACATTTCTTTGTTTGTGTGATACTCCCTTAGGTGATTACCTTCAGAACTTGCTTTGAACCTGTTTGAATCTATTCGATGCATGCTAGATAGAAATGATTAAGGCCCTTTTCTTTTAACCTTGACTTAAATGACCCACCTATCTTATTTACCCTTGCAAACCCTTTAAGCCTTCACCCTTTTGTTTCTTAAAGAAAACACCTCATTCGAAACATCGGACCATTAGCCTAACCTATTCAAAAGTTTAATAAAATACTAAGTTAGTTAGTTTTGAGACTTTTGGCTATATTCTTTTAGACGAGTTTACTGATACTTCTAATTTAGCTACTGTTATTGATTATTGTTTCCTTAGTATCCAAAAACAAAAGAAAAACAAAATAAAAAGAAAAAAAGAAAAAAGAAAAATAAAAAGAAAAGAATCAAGTATAGTAGCAATAATAATTTTTAAGTAGTTAGTTTTTTTTACATGTAATTCTCATAAATACGTTTTGTTTTCCCTTTGTATATTTAGTACTTTATGACTTCTTATGAAGAACGCTTCAAAATCCTTTTGACTCATCTTAACCTTAGCCCCATTACAACATCAAATAAAGCCCTTTTGATCTATTTTAGCATGTAATCACTGTAGAAGAGAATCGGTGTATTTGTAAGCCTATGTAGTGTGATTTCTTATAGGGAGTTTTGAGCGAAACATAACCTATAAACACTTGAGTGAAATGAGTAAATTCCGTGAGGAAAATCCGTTGTGAGTTTATGCTTATCTTTGAATGATAGTTTCATAAGTTGAGTTTATTTATGTGCACTGATGAAAACTAATCATGATATGTGTGGTAGTTTGACATTCGATTGGCTAAAGTTTGAATGATTGCATGTGCTTGGTTTCTTTGAAAATGAATTGATAGAATTTGATGTTCATGTTTAATTTGCTCGAGGGCGAGCAAAAGGTTAAGTGTGGGGGAGTTTGTTAGTGCCTTTATTTTCCATCTTTTTATGTGTTAATTTTCTTTATTCTTGAGGTTTAAAGTTATACTTAATGGGAATTAATCTTGTTTTATGTTAAGGTATATTTTGGAACTAAATAGAAAGAATCATGATGATTTTGAAATAAAAATAGTTGAACTAGACGTTGACACTAATTAGACATGGCCTCGTGCAACAAACAAAAACCTGAAACAAAGCAGGTTGGAAGTCTAAAGCAAAACGACATAGCATGCAGAAGTTGAAAGAAAGAGGAGCTAAATGGAAAGGAATCAAAAAGAAAATAGTAGCATGGATTAGTCAAAAACGACGCAAGCTAAAATGCCACAACCCATAAGACCCCACAACCAAAACGCAGACGTCGATATTCATACGTGGTGCGTTTTAATGAAAACGCTGAGTAGTGGTTGAAAGAAGAGAAGAGTAAAAAGTGGAGGAAAGGTTTTATTCGTCAAATCAAGCTACAGTAGAGGGCAGAAGAATATAAAGCAATAAGCAGCCAAAATATTCACGTTTGGGAAGGAGGTGTTTTTAAAAGTAGCGTGAATAATTAAGTTATACATGTAAGTGATCTAGAAGGGGGGTTGAATAGATCCTTAATCTTTTTGTAATTTTCTACAACAAAATCAGAAGTTAATTCACACAAAAATAATTTAAATAAATTTAAATAAACAAAGTAGGGAAGAAGATCAAACACTGTTTTATAGAGGTTCGGTGCTAAGACCTACGTCCTCTACCTAAGCTCCTACCTAGGATTTTGTCAATCACTTTATTGCACACTTTGTAGTTGAGTGTGAACTTTTCACAATGCCACTTGAATTCCGGCTCAAGCTACCTTACAAACGATTTGTCTTTCGGCACAAATCCTACCTAACACGTGACCTTCCACTCGTCACTCAAATTGTAAAAGAAATATAGCAAAGATTGAAGAACAAGTGCTCAATATAATAGTGTAACAAAATGAGAGCAATAAAGAGCAATTTGGAGCAATAGAAGAGTATTTAGGCTTGTAGAACTTTTTTTTACTCTTCTTCCATCATCCTCTATTTATACTTGAAGAAATATAGCTGTTGGAGCTCATTCTAGCCGTTGCTTGATTAATATTACCGTTCCTTGATAATCTCCATTCCATTTTTGGCTAATTGGACCGTTGGAGCTGATTTGGTGCATCCATAAGTCGACTTGTCAAATGAATAAGTCGACTTGTTTCAACCATTTACGTAAAAATTGTAACTCCGCTCTCCAATAAGTCGACTTGTGCTATGTAAGTCGACTTGTCATCCTCGATAAGTCGACTTGTCTTATGTAAGTCGACTTGTGTTGATATCACTTCATATATAAGTCGACTTATGTTTTGCAGGTCGACTTGTTCTGCCTTCAACAGTAACATCCATCTAGATCTTCTATAATCCTCATGTTTTAAGCCATTTTCCTTATAATGAACCTCCTATCTTGATTCTTCAATGATTAAACACTTGCTCATCTTGATTTGCACGATTCTTTCATTGAATAATACCTGAAATAATTTCTTAACTAATTCTAGATATTTTATTATTATCAAAACATAAAGGGATTTAATTTGTCAACCACCATTGGTCCAACAATCTCCCCCTTTTTGATAATGACAAAATATTTAGAAATTGAAAAGAAATTTGAAAGACATAAAACTTGATCAAGGATTTTAATCCCTTGTCTTGATGGTTAGTTTGTCTCCCCCTTAATTAATAAACCAAGGATTAAAATAAAGATCACATAATTGCAAATCAATGAAATAACTTGTCTCCCCCTTAATCAAATATCAATTTTACTTGTCTCCTCCTTAATCAAATATCAATTTCCAATTTTACTCCCCTTTTTTGTCATAATCAAAAATCAATAGGGAAAAATAGACTCAAATGAAGATTAATGAAGTGTATGACCAAACATAGCATCAAACACAAACAATAGCAAAAGTCTTTACAAAATATGTCAAACAAACACAAAACACATAAAACAAAAACAGAAGTAGAAATGTTGGTCAAGGCTCAATACAATACACATCATGTCGAAGAATCATCGTGCCTATACTGTAACATCCCATCACCAATGGGAAGGGTATTTTGATAAATTGGGACGGGTTAGAAGTATTAAATTATAGCTCGGCATGCGCATACAGCTTATAGCCTCTATGACTGATGGGTTGTTGCACTTACACATGGTAAACATGCATTCATGACATTTTAAACTTAGGTTTCAAATTGAGACCTTTGTGAAATTTATGGGATAATCGTAATTGGAAAATTATTTTGAGTCGTCATAAATTGTTTTCCATTTTAGGATTTATGAAAATTTTTCTGAATTTTTCAGGTTCTTGCCCGAAGGAAAATTCAAATGACGGTGAGTGAGCCTTTTTGTCTGAAAAGGATTGCCTAATGGCATGAGATTAGTGAATAAATAATTTTGGGAATTATGTTAGTGCCATGTTTAGAGTTTAAGTGGGATTAGTGCTTAAGTAACTAAGATTAAGTAGTTTTTGTCTTTTTCCCATTTAAATAGCCAAGTGTCTTCTCATTAATTAACTTTGTCTTATGTTAGTCTTCATCGACGACCTTCTTCTTAGGCTAGGATTAAATAAAGTCACTTGAAAGGCCATTTGCTCTCCATCATCCGAAACCTTGCTTTTCTTCTTTGGTGTGATTTTCTCCTTGAATTCTCTTCTTCTTTTCCATATAAGAAGGTTTGCCTTGGTTTCTTGCTTGCTTCTTCCTTGCACACCTAAGACCAAGCTAAAGCCTTGAGTTGATGATGATCTTGGTTATGCTTATGGAAGCCATGGATGAGGTATTAAGGTAGGAAGTGTGGAGAGGTTTAAAGACTTAGAGATTTGAAAGCTTGAACATGTTTAAGGTGAGAATTTATGTTTGTATTTATTCTTATGGTAGTTAAAATCATTCATGGAGATCATTTATGCATTTATTTGATCATGAAAGTGGTAGGTTTGTATTTTTATGGGTTTAAGACTATGCTTGAGTGAGGGAATGGGTTATGATAGTTAAAGAATGTGAAAGAGATGTTTTAATGATGTTTATGATGTTTAATGAATGGAAATAAATTATGGAAATTGGTTATGTGGGTGCTGCCAACTTTTGAATAATTATATAAATAATTGTTGTGTTGAGTTTGTGGCTGAATTGGAGGTGTAAATGAAGGTATATTAATGTAGGTAAAGTGATAGAATGGAAGAGGATGAGGTATTGATGAAATCTGGAAAATTGGTGTTTAACCTATTGAAATGTTTTGATCATAACTAATTGTGTAGGTGTGCAAATGAGGTGAGGTTTGTGCCCACTGAAACTTTGGGATGTTGGCTTCAAATTTGAGTGAAATAGGTGTTGTTAAATTGTAATGTTAGGAAGGTGAATTTTTGCATGGAAAGTTTCTGGTTGTAGGGTCTGTGAACAGTACCCGCATATATGACCTGATTATTTTTCTGATTTTTCTAAATTAATTGAGATAGAATTTGGGAAAATGGTCTTCATGGAAGTTGTAGCATATTGAGTTAGCTTTCCATTTCGACGGATCTTGATATTTTTCGAGATGTATATTGGGAGATATGAACTGATTACTATTGACTGGTTTTGAGCATTTTGATTAAACCTAGCCTAAGTGTTGAGTTTGTGAGCTTGCGGATTGGAAGCAATTTTAGCTAATTATGTGAACTGAATTGGTATGAGTGATCTTCTGAAAAGTTCCATAGGAAGGAATTATCTTGAAAATGATATATTCTGTGTAATTTTTAGAGGTCAGATTTGGGAGTTATGATTTTGTAAACATTAATCCTGCATTAGGTTATGAATTGCTGATCATGGCAGTAACTTCCACAACGGTTTTGACATTGTTAGAAATTGAATTGGAAATTGAGTTCTTCATGAAAATTGAATTTTGAGAACTTATCTTTTCAGGGATATAAGGTAGTGAATTTTGTGACATTTTTGCTAAGAGTTATCTGATTGGGAAATTCTTGACCAGATTGGTTAATTTCTGTATCTGATTCTTTGTCGAATTGTTTGACCTAGTTGGTTATGGAATTTGATTTTGGGTTATTCATGAAAGTTGTAGATGACATTGTGAACTTATTGAGCATATTTATGTGGTAATGTTTGGCTGAAGAATCAGAGAGTTATGGAATTTACAATGTACTGTTCTGTTTTAATGGGATTTGAGTAGGCAGTAGCTTTGAAGGGAATTTTAACACCCTTAGGAGTGAGATTGATTTTATGGTCTTCTTGAGAATTTTAGAGGTTTCTTTATCTTTCCAACAAGGTATAATTTGTATTTTCTGATTTGTGTGCTAAGAGTTATGGGTATTGAAAGTTGGTTTAGAAATCTGAAAAAAAGGAATGAGAATGGTATATTGCACGGTCACTAGGCGACGGCTCGCCCTAGTGGCGAGGCTCGTTGAACGGCGTCACTAGGCGACGCGTCGCCTAGCGACGACGCCGGATCAGACGGCATCACTAGGCGACGCCGCCCTAGTGACGAACCATCGATTTTTTTATTATTATTATTTATTATTATTTGATTATTTGGTATTTGGTGTTTCTTTTGTCAATTTCCTTTCCGTCCGACGTCCGATTGACCTGATTCTTAAGGCATCGGATTAGTGAAATATTGAATTTCATTTTTTGAAAAATTGGGAATTTTTGGACGGGAAATTGACGTGGCCCCGGGTAATTGTTCTATGGTCACTGTTTTATTTATTTTTGAACCGATCGAGATCCGAATTGAGTGCTGTCAGTGGCTATAGTTTTCTAATTTTTGATGGAATTTTTATGACGGGAAAAAATTGGATTTAGGGCCAGAAATCTCATGAACATACATTATACACTTACATGTGCATTATATTAGTTCGGATTGGATAATTAGTGATCGGATTCCTCTCTGTTTGTTATAGAGGCACATTTGGAGCGTCGATCTACCGACGTTACTGAAACTTCCAGATGTTAGCTCGGAAGTACAGGTGAGTAACCTAGTTGGTTCCTCAACCTTTATGTGTTTAAGATTTTGCAATTATGCCATGTGGAGATAATGGAGGGTTTATGTGTTTGATTTTGATTGATTTGGACCATAGGTGTATCGAAATATTTGGAATGAGATCACGAAGTGCTACTTGTGTAATAGCTGTGTGTGAATGTTTATATTGGAGATCTCGGACCAAAGGTCCGAGGAAATGGAAAATTGATATTGAAGTGTTAATTATGCATTTCAATACATTGGATGTGACTTTTAAATGCGATATGGTATGATGCAATAAATTGGAAAATATATGATTGAAATACCGGACCGAAGGTCGAAGAAATAGGAAATGGCATTGAATGTAAGTGATAGAAATAACGTAAATGGAAATTGGAACATATGCATTCATGCATAAGGGCATGATCGAGATAAAAGCGATTGTGGCGGGAGCGACCGTATCGAGGCATATCACGCCTAACGTATATGAGAGCTTTCATTTCGATGCAGGACCTCAGTCCAACGTATTGAGCCTCGGGCTCAATGTATTAGGCTTCAAGCCCAATGTTTGAAGCCACTGGCTCAACGCAATGTGCCCGTTCTTTGGGACGAGCCAAAGCACGGTCACAACAACGTAATGAAAATGGAAAGGGTCTCATGTGCATTGCATATATGGTATGATTGAATTTGGATTGTATGAAAGGTGATATGCCTTACATTTGTGAAATGTAATGGTATGTATTATTTGAGATTACATTTGTGAATCGTGATCGTATGTGATATTTGGTAAGTGATTGAACATACATGAATTGAGTGAACCATCGATGATGGTTTCTCCTTGAGTTCGCAAAACTCACCCAAAATTTGCATCTATTTTTAGGACTTAGAAGAATACCCGTTAGGTAGCAGGCGTATGACATCTGTTAGTTGAGGAAGCAGAGAAGTGGTGGGGATCGGTTCGCGTCTGTCTTAGTATTTCTATTCTTGGACTTTTGTATTACTAAGTTGGACAAGTTGTAAAGTCAATTGAGTGAAATAAATTGTAAATGTAAAAAGGGCCCCAAGGCCATTGAATTGTTTATATAAATTGTTTTCTGCATTCACGATAATATGTGTGAGTATGTGTTAAGAAAAAAAAAGTTATACTGAGTTTTCTACTGAGTGATGTAGCACGCCACCCTCGCGGGGCACGGACCTGGATATCACCGTCGATGTAGGGTTCAGGTCTTGCGGGAGTGGGGTGTTACATTTAGGTGGTATCAGAGCCAGAAGTACAATCTTACATGGGCTTTCTGAACAAAAAAAATGTGTCAAGTTACGTGCATTTAAGTCATGTCACGACAGACAGTGACAACTGATCCCCAGTGTAGTATATGAGTCGTACGCACAAGTATGTCTCAGTCGTTTTGGCGGTTAGAAAAAGTGAGAAAAAGGATAATGTGTTAGAATGTGAGAAAAGGAAGTAATGGATATCGCAAAATAGGAAAGAGTGTATGGTTTGATCAGATAGACGAATATTTAGTGTATTGAGATTGACGGGTATATTGTGAAGTGCAAAATTGGAGTGATATTGGGTATATCCTTGAATATGAGTTAGAAATAAAGATTATAGTTGTAAATTAATAGAGGTAAAATAGAGATGTGATAATGGTAAGATTTACAGTGTATAAGGTAAATGACAATAAAGTGTATCTATGATATAGAAAAGTTACAATTGGGATTGATTACCGTGATGAGAGTTATAAATAAGGATTGGTGATTTGGAGTCTAATTATATATTAAGTGGAAAATCAAGAATGATTTCATATCTGTGATATTGATTTGAGTGCAGAAATATATGGGTATAATGCAATAATGAAAAGATTGAAATGTAAGACAATGAAATTGGTAGATGAAAAAGTTGTTCAGGTTTAATTGATCTGCCTAAGTAAATGCACACCTGCTTACGGGAGCCCTATGGTAAGTGAAAATGTTCAGCTGCAATTGATGAGTTAATGGATACTTTCTAGCCAGAATTCTTGTCGGGAAAAAATAAATAAATAAATTTAAAAAAAAATTCTTTATGATTTAGAATAAGAAATGAAAGTGCTTATAATGATCCATTGTGAATGACTAGAGATTGTATATGATCCTCACGAACGAGGACGGTGTATATGAGGAAGGTTCTTTGCGTTCATTTGTCCTTTGTAAGTGTATATCTGATAGTGGGATTACCATCATGGGTGAAATGATCAAGCATAAATGAATAACGTAGTCGGTAGCCTATTACGTAAGCTCCGATTATAATGTCGGTAGCTCAAGTTTAAAATGAGTGAGAGTAAGGCATGAAAATGTTCAGAATGATCAATTGAGAAAGAAGTGAGATAGTTAAAAGGTGTTCGCATTGGTACTGAGCTTGAGGGAATAAAAAGAGGGACATGAATATAGTAAGGTCCCCATGATCGAGAATTGGTACCAAAAAGAAAATGGTGATTGAGAATTAAATGTAATTAAGGTATTCTTAGCAGTATGATCTATTAGCGGGCAAATTGATGGGACTATAGAGATATATTGTCAGATAGGATGTGATGATTATAGCGATGAATGGTAAGATAGTAGAGGAAAAGGAATTGTTTAAGTGCCCTTCAGAGATTGAGCTTCATGAAATATTAAGAGGCACTAATATATATATAGAGATGGAAAATAGTTGATTGATAAAGTTTTATGACTCAATCGTAAGAGATAAAATATGCTACTGAAAAAGTGTACATTATGTTAATGAGATGGTTTTGATTATTGAAGAAAAGTACTGAATATTAAGGAAATATTAATTGCGAAGTTGAGGGGATTAAAGGTTCGTGTATACTTTGTGTAATTATGTTCTAGAAGTACGAGATCGATATAACGATTGTTTATTCAAGTCAGTGGGTGATCTATCGTAAATAAATTGCGTTATGTGGAGAAATTTAGGTAAGGAACATGTGGCAGAATATGATATGATGAGAAAAATTAAACGAAATTGGTCCTCATTGGAGACGTTCGATAATGAAAGAGTTAGGAGTCAACTAAGGTTATTGTATTACTAAAAAGGAACATGTCTAAATTGTGTTTGGAGTGGATAATGGATATAAGCATAAGGAATAGATGAATTGGTATAGTTGAGGAAATTGGTTGACATGCAAGTCTCTTAAGAGTGAATCTTAATCTGATTGAATGAATAATGGATGGATTAGTATGCGAACATGGGATATTGGGAGAATTAATAAAGATATAAGTAGTGATAAAATGCGAAAGTTCAAAAGATATGTGTATGCGGAATTTGGAATTAATGAGAACTAATGGAATGCTAGATACGTTCGGAAATTGTCAAAGATTTTTTGGTTGTAGTAAATTGACAAGAATATTTGAGGAAAACGTGTGAATGTTATGACTGATGATCATAAAGGAGACATTTAAAAAAAATTTACTATATTTACTGAAGTGTCCCAGTAAAGGGTATGATGTGATCTATTGAAATTGTATAAAGTGATTTTATGTACCTTGGGGTAAATATACTTCCATGGGCGGTATCATGATGGATGATTTGCAATTTGTTATACTGAGTGTGGCCTAAAGGCTTGGAGACATTAATCGTATAGATATAGTTGGGAGATGTCTATGAATATGCAAATTGATAACGATTGAATTAGTTTATGCATTTAAATGATTTGAAAAGGATTTAGCGGCTGATTTCTTCAAACTAAGCCAATGGTGCAATTTAAGGGGTTCAACAAAGAAAGAAATAAATTCAATTGTAGAAGATCAATATTTGGGCAATAAGGTTACCAAATCTAGTGTATTATTGAGTGTTATAGTCGAACTGACAAAAAGGGGCAAAAGAAAGTATTATTAGCTATGGGAATTTCAGAGTTAGTGTGCATCAAAGTGGATTGGCAAAACCCGAAGTGAGGATGTAGAAATTGTAAACCGTATCGAGGAACTGAAGATAACTCCAATTGTGAGGAAAGTGATAGGTATAGTTCAAATTAAGAAATATGGGTGATACTCAGTACAGGAACTGGTAGTGAAAATGTAAAGAATGATCGAAGCTTTATGTTCTAGCATGAGCGTATTGAAAGAGTAATTGAAAGGTTAAAATGGGAAATCAAATGATCATAAGTGCATGGTTCGAGAAAACATAAGAAACAATTGAAGCGTTATGCTCTAGTAAAAGTATTGTGGAAAAGAAATTGATGGTATAGTCTGTCAAAGTGAACGATGACATGTGTGATAAAACAACAGGTATTTTTGGATGTCATTGGGATATGATATTGATATATAGTGCAAAGGGATTATGGCATGACGATCATTATATTGGTGTCACCATTCGAAAAGCGTATAAGGGGTCTTATTGCCAAAAAGGAGTCGTTATCCCTATATTATGTGATCAGGGCAATAAAGTGAAAGGTTAAGGAATTTAAGATGGTGACAATGAATCGAATTGATTCACACTGAGGTTACAAATATCACGAGATTTGTGTTTTGATAATAACGAAATCTGATAAGCGATAAATGAAATATTTTGAAGGGTATGGCCTCAGCAAAAAGGTACTTAGATGGAAATAAAGATGTAGTTAAGGGAAATTGAATTCGTGATGAGGGGCCTCTATGTGATTGTGGTGTAAATAGCATTATGGATTGGTAAGCTAGACAGAATTGGAAATATTGTTAGGATCCGATATATATGTTGTTGATATTGAAAGTGACAAATTGCGCATAATCATGAGCAAGCAGTAAAATAATGGAGAGTTTGAGAAAATTGATTGTTTTGGATCTGCATTTGGTCGTGTAGTGAAAACAGTGAAAAACAGAGGGTATTATGAAAAAGGACTCCCATGCCTTCCGGATAAATCGTACATGAAATTTCGAGGACGAAATTTTTATTACGAGGGGAGAATTGTAACATCCCATCACCGATGGGAAGGGTATTTTGATAAATTGGGACGGGTTAGAAGTATTAAATTATAGCTCGGCATGCATGCATCTGACTTATAGCCTCTATGGTGATGGGTTGTTGCACTTACACATGGTAAACATGCATTCATGACATTTTCCGCTTAGGTTTCAAATTGAGACCTTTGTGAAATTTATGGGATAATCGTAATTGGAAAATTATTTTGAGTCGTCATAAATTGTTTTCCATTTTTAGGATTTATGGAATTTTTGGAATTTTTGGGGTTCTTGCCGGATAGGAAAATTCAACCGACGGTGAGTGAGCCTTTTTGTACTGAAAAGGGATTGCCTAATGGCATGAGATTAGTGAATAAATAATTTTGGGAATTATGTTAATGCCATGTTTAGAGTTTAAGTGGGATTAGTGCTTAAGTAACTAAGATTAAGTAGTTTTTGTCTTTTTCCCATTTAAATAGCCAAGTGTCTTCTCATTAATTAACTTTGTCTTATGTTAGTCTTCATCGACGACCTTCTTCTTAGGCTAGGATTAAATAAAGTCACTTGAAAGGCCATTTGCTCTCCATCATCCGAAACCTTGCTTTTCTTCTTTGGTGTGATTTTTCTCCTTCGAATTCTCTTCTTCTTTTTCCATATAAGAAGGTTTGCCTTGGTTTCTTGCTTGCTTCTTCCTTGCACACCTAAGACCAAGCTAAAGCCTTGAGTTGATGATGATCTTGGTTATGCTTATGGAAGCCATGGATGAGGTATTAAGGTAGGAAGTGTGGAGAGGTTTAAAGACTTAGAGATTTGAAAGCTTGAACTTGTTTAAGGTGAGAATTTATGTTTGTATTTATTCTTATGGTAGTTAAAATCATTCATGGAGATCATTTATGCATTTATTTGATCATGAAAGTGGTAGGTTTGTATTTGTATGGGTTTAAGACTATGCTTGAGTGAGGGAATGGGTTATGATAGTTAAAGAATGTGAAAGAGATGTTTTAATGATGTTTATGATGTTTAATGAATGGAAATAAATTATGGAAATTGGTTATGTGGGTGCTGCCAACTTTTGAATAATTATATAAGTAATTGTTGTGTTGAGTTTGTGGCTGAATTGGAGGTGTAAATGAAGGTATATTAATGTAGGAAAAGTGATAGAATGGAAGAGGATGAGGTATTGATGAAATCTGGAAAATTGGTGTTTAACCTATTAAAATGTTTTGATCATAACTAATTGTGTAGGTGTGCAAATGAGGTGAGGTTTGTGCCCACTGAAACTTTGGGATGTTGGCTTTGTGTGAAATAGGTGTTGTTAAATTGTAATGTTAGGAAGGTGAATTTTTGCATGGAAAGTTTCTGGTTGTAGGGTCTGTGAACAGTACCCGCATATATGACCTGATTATTTTGCTGATTTTTCTAAATTAATTGAGATAGAATTTGGGAAAATGGTCTTCATGGAAGTTGTAGCATATAGAGTTAGCTTTCCATTGCCACTGATCTTGATATTTTTCGAGATGTATATTGGGAGATATGAACTGATTACTATTGACTGGTTTTGAGCATTTTGATTAAACCTAGCCTAAGTGTTGAGTTTGTGAGCTTGCGGATTGGAAGCAATTTTAGCTAATTATGTGAACTAAATTGGTGCGAGTGATCTTCTGCAAAGTTCCAGAGGAAGGGATTATCTTGAAAATGATATATGCTGTGTAATTTTTAGAGGTCAGATTTGGGAGTTATGATTTTGTAAACATTGATCCTGCATTAGGTTATGAATTGTTGATCATGGCAGTAACTTCCACAATGGTTTTGACATTGTTAGAAATTGAATTGGAAATTGAGTTCTTCATAAAAATTGAAGTTTGAGAACTTATCTTTTCAGGGATATAAGGTAGTGAATTTTGTGACATTTTTGCTAAGAGTTATGCTGATTGGGAAATTACTGACCAGATTGGTTAATTTCTATATACAGATTCTTTGTCGAATTGTTTGACCTAGTTGGTTATGGAATTTGATTTTGGGTTGTTCATGAAAGTTGTAGATGACATTGTGAACTTATTTAGCATATTTATGTGGTAATTTTTGGCTGAAGAATCAGAGAGTTATGGAATTTACAATGTACTGTTCTGTTTTAATGGGATTTGAGTAGGCAGTAGCTTTGAAGGGATTTTTAACACCCTTAGGTGTGAGATTGATTTTTATGGTCTTCTTGAGAATTGTAGAGGGTTTCTTTATCTTTCCAACAAGGTATAATTTGTATTTTTCTGATTTGTGTGCTAAGAGTTATGGGTATTGAAAGTTGGTTTAGAAATCTGAAAAAAAAAAAGGAATGAAAATGGTTTATTGCCCGGTCACTAGGGCGACGGCTCGCCCTAGTGAAGAGGCTCGTTTGAACGGCGTCACTAGGGCGACGCGTCGCCCTAGCGACGACGCCGGATCAGACGGCATCACTAGGGCGACGCCTCGCCCTAGTGACGAGGCCATCTGATTTTTTTTTATTATTATTATTTATTATTTGATTATTTGGTATTTGGTGTTTCTTTTGTCAATTTCCTTTCCGTCCAACGTCCGATTGACCTGATTCTTGAGGCATCGGATTAGTGAAATATTGAATTTCATTTTTTGAGAAATTGGGAATTTTGGACGGAAATTGACGTGGCCCGGTAATTGTTCTATGGTCCTTTGTTTTATTTATTTTGGACCGATCGAGATCCGAATTGAGTGTTGTCAGTGGCTATAGTTTTCTAATTTTTGATGGAATTTTTATGACGGGAAAAATTTGGATTTAGGGCCGGAAATCTCATGAACATACATTATACACTTACATGTGCATTATATTAGTTCGGATTGGATAATTAGTGATCGGATTCCTCTCTGTTTGTTATAGAGGCACATTTGGAGCGTCGATCTACCGACGTTACTGAAACTTCCAGATGTTAGCTCGAAAGTACAGGTGAGTAACCTAGTTGGTTCCTCAACCTTTATGTGTTTAAGATTTTGCAATTATGCCATGTGGAGATAATGGAGGGTTTATGTGTGTTTGATTTTGATTGATTTCGGACCATAGGTGTCTGAAATATTTGGAATGAGATAACGAAGTGCTACTTGTGTGTAACTGTGTGTGAATGTTTATATTGGAGATCTCGGACCAAAGGTCCGAGGAAATGGGAAATTGATATTGAAGTGTTACTTGTCTGTTTCAATACATTGGATGTGAATTTTAAATGCGATATGGTATGATGCAATAAATTGGAAAAATATATGATTGAAATACTAGACCGAAGGTCCGAAGAAATAGGAAATGGCATTGAATGTAAGTGATAGAAATAACTGTAAATGGAAATTGGAACATATGCATTCATGCATAAGGACATGATCAGATAAAGGCAGTTGTGACCGGAGCAGCCACCGTATCAGGGCATATCACGCCCAACGTATATGAGAGCTTTCAGCTCAATACACAGGACCTCAGGTCCAACGTATTCAGAGCCTCAAGCTCAATGTATTAGGGCTTCAAGCCCAATGTTTCAGAGCCACTGGCTCAACGCAATGTGCCCGTTACTGGGACAGTTTCAGGCGCACGGTCACAACAACGTAATGAAAATGGAAAGGGTCTCATGTGCATTGCATATATGGTATGATTGAATTTGGATTGTATGAAAGGTGATATGCCTTACATTTGTGAAATGTAATGGTATGTATTATTTGAGATTACATTTGTGAATCGTGATCGTATGTGATTTTTGGTAAGCTGATTGAACATGCATGAATTGAGTGAACCATCGATGATGGTTTCTCACTGAGTTCGCAAAACTCACCCAAAATTTGCATCTATTTTTCAGGACTTAGAAGAATATCCCGTTAGGCAACGGGCGTATGACATCTGTTGGTTGAGGAAGCAGAGAAGTGGTGGGATCGGTTAGCGTCATCTTAGTATTTCTATTCTTTGACTTTTGTATTACTAAGTTGGACAAGTTGTAAAGTCAATTGACTGAAATAAATTGTAAATGTAAAAAGGGCCCCAAGGCCATTGAATTGTTTATATAAATTGTTTTCCGCATTCACGATAATATGTGTGAGTATGTGTTAAGAAAAAAAAATTATACTGAGTTTTCTACTGAGTGATGTAGCACGCCACCCTCGCGGGGCACGGACCTGGATATCACCGTCGATGTCGGGTTCAGGTCTTGCGGGAGTGGGGTGTTACATATACCCTAGCTTGTCAAAAATCTCCTTGATGTTCTTCTCTAAGAGAGTAAGCATGCTGCGTTGCTCTTCAATTTTTCTTTCCATCCTTATAAGCATATCTTGTTGATCATCATGTCGCTCATTTATCTCATCCAACTGATCTCGAATTTCCTGAATATTAGCCTGGGATACTTCACTTCTTCTCACATTACTTGGCCGTGAGTTACTAGGACGATCTGCTATCCTCTTAGATGGTTTCCTCGAAGGGACCTGCTCACCTACTAAAGTCAACCCAAGCTTCTCAACATGATAGTAATAGACCCACCCTTTTTCAACTGTTCGAACCAACTTCATGCTCCTCAAGTTATAAGGCGTGAATCTCCAACTTTGAGGATAAGGAAAACTTGTAAAAGAATCCAGATTGCATCTTTTTACCTGAGAGATATGGGTAATCAAAGCAGCATAAGGCATTCCTTTATGCCGGACTAGTTTCCCTTTCAGTTGTCCTCGTAAAAGAGTTGCCTTTTTCCTCATCATTTGGATAACTAAGCTCGGATAGTTTATTTTCCTCCCTTCCTCCAAGTGCCAAAGAATCTCCTTATCCAAAGCAGTGATCTGATTATTGCTAGCTTTCTTTGGGAACACAACCCTGTTAATCGCATAATGCAATAATCGATAATTTAACGGTAGATCCATAGCCTCAAAGGGAGGGGAATGATCGGAACATAACCTAACCAACAAATCAGCCCCTTTTTCCTCAGTATAGTCGAAATTCTCTTCGGCTTCCTCATCAGTATCACCCTCAGCATTCCTCAAAATCTCAAAATCAGTAAGGGAAGCTCTAGGCCTAACTCCTCCTCTAGGTAAATGAAACAAGGTACACAAATCTAATTCAGTCACATAAATAGCTCTCCCGTTAATTTTAGAAGACAGAGTAACTCCATCCTCAACATTACTGCCCATCACAACCAGATTCGCATAGAATTCCCTTACTATATCTTCATAAATATCAGTATGAAAACCCAAGAAATCTCTCAGCCCAAGGTTAGCAATTTCAGTAAACACATCTGAGAACTCGCTACTATCTAACTCAATCCAATCAAATCTCATGGAGGGAATCAAAACTTCATCTTTAAGTACCTTATAATACAGTGTCTGGGCATCCCTCGAAACAAATCTAGGTTCAATCACGCCATCCTCCCTCGCAGCATCTCCCCTTGATGAAGACTCCCGAACTCGTGGTCTATTATGAACGTGGGGACCTTGAGATTGAACTAGTTCTTTGCCCTTTTGAGAAGATTTTCGAGGAGCCATGGATTTGTAGAGTGAAGAGGAAAAACGCAGGTTAGGGTTTTGAAAGAGGGGTTTGAAAAAGAGGGTTGATTTGGAGATAAAATGAGGGGGTTTAGAGTAGATGGAGGTTGAAAATGTATGGGTAAGGGAGATTTGAAGAGATTTAAGAAAATAAGTCGAGTTGTGAGAGAAAATTTTTAGGGTTTTAAAGAGAAGGGGAATGCGGAGAAGAAAGGGAAGAAAAGGTTTTAAAGCCTCCGTTCGAACATAAGTCGACTTATCTACCTCATAAGTCGACTTATCGACATGCATAAGTCGACTTGTATACCTTATAAGTCGACTTATCCTCAAATATCTGCATTCTCCAAACACTAAGAAACATCATAAGTCAACTAGCTAATGGTCAAAAATATGACCAATACTCCGAATAAGTTACCTTTCAGCCCAAGTATGCAAACACGATGAATATATCTTCATATGTGATTTCCCATTTGCCTCATAATTTGACCATTTGATATTTGAATGTAACCAAAATCGATTCAACCAAAGGAATTTAAATCACACATGCCTAATCTCAATTTAATGTTCACAAAAACATCCTCCTTAAGAGGTTTAGTAAAAATGTCAGCCAATTGATCACTAGTTGATACATGCTTCAAGCAAATGTCACCTTTTAGACAATGATCACGAATAAAATGATGTCTGATTTCTATATGCTTTGTTCTACTATGCAAAATTGGATTTTTACTTAAACAAGTTGCACTGGTATTATCACAATAAATAGGAATATTTTTAACCACAATACCATAATCAAGCAATTGATGTTTAATCCAAAGAACTTGGGCACATGCACTCCCAACTGCTACATATTTAGATTCAGCAGTGAAAATAGCTACACTAACTTGCTTTTTACTAGCCCAAGATATCAAAGATGAACCTAAGAAATGACATAATCCACTAGTACTTTTTCTATCAATTCTACATCCACCATGATCAGCATCACTATAAGCATACAAATCAAAGGATTCACAACTGGGATACCATAAACCATGATTGACAGTTCTATTCAAGTATCTAAATATTCTTTTGCAAGCACTCAAATGAGAAATCTTGGGGCAAGATTGAAATCTAGCACAAAGACATGTGGCAAACATAATGTCAGGTCTAGAAGCAGTTAAATACAAAAGAGAGCCGATCATACCTCTATAGAGTTTTTGATCAACATCTTCTTCATGTTCATGTTTTTCCAAGATCATATTTGTTGCCATTGGTGTTGCTCCCACTTTGCATCCATCCATTTTAAACTTCTTAAGAAGTTCCTTGGTATACTTCGATTGGTGGACGAAAATGCCATTTTTGTGTTGCTTGATTTGCAATCCAAGAAAGAACTTGAGTTCCCCCATCATGCTCATTTCAAATTCACCTTGCATTAAATCACTAAATTCCTTACACAAAAATTCATTAGTAGCACCAAACACAATATCATCAACATAAATTTGACAAGTAAGCATATCATTGTCAATATGTTTAATGAATAAAGTATTATCGATCTTACCACGAACATACCCATGTTGAGTTAGAAAAGTACTTAATCTTTCATACCATGCTCTAGGTGCTTGCTTTAGTCCATAGAGTGCCTTCTTGAGTTTGTAAACATAATCTGGATGCTCGTGATCTTCAAATCTCGGTGGTTGTTTGACATAGACTTCCTCTTGAATGTATCCATTAAGAAATGCGCTTTTGACGTCCATTTGATTTAATTTGATACTTTTATGAGACGCAAAGGCACATAATAGTCTAATTGCCTCCAACCGAGCCACAGGAGCATATGTCTCATTGTAATCAAGGCCTTCTTCTTCATAAAATCCTTGAGCCACTAACCTTGATTTATTTTTAATCGCTTCACCATTCTCATCATATTTAATCCGATTTACCCACTTGACTCCAATAATAGTCTTGTCCTTTGGTGGAGCTACCAAATCCCATACATCATTCCGCTTGAATTGATTTAGCTCTTCCTGTATAGCTAATAGCCAGTTTTCATCTTTAAGAGCTTCTTCTATATTCTTGGGTTCTACTAAGGAGATGAAGGTTGAATTGCTCATATTCTCATAGATATTTCTCCTGGTTCTCACACCATCATTTAAATCACCAATGACTTGCTCCATAGGATGGTTCTTTGCTTTTGCCCATGATTTAATATTGGGTACATGGTTTTCTTCGTCTAGCTTCAATTCCTCAATCTTGGATTCAATTTCTTCAACTTTATTACCTGAACTTCCTGCATCATCATCAAAACAAACCTTTCTCGGAGGTGAAATCATATCATCAAATTTAACATGAATACTTTCTTCAACACATTTAGTCCTATTATTATAAACTCTAAAAGCCTTACTAGTTTGAGAATAGCCAATAAACACACCAACATCAGATTTTGAATCAAATTTCCCTAAATTGTTCTTTCCATTATTATGAATAAAGACCTTACAACCAAAAGGATGAAAATAAGAAATATTGGGTTTCTTACCTTTCCAAAGCTCGTATGGTGTCTTGCTTTTGTCTCTTCGTAAGTGAACCCTATTGATGACGTAACATGCGGTATTGACCGCTTCCGCCCAAAATGATTTAGGAAGGTTGTATTCATTTAACATGGTTCTGCTCATTTCTTCAAGTGAGCGATTTTTCTTTTCTACTACACCGTTTTGTTGCTGAGTCCTTGGTGTCGAGAAATTATGTTCCATTCCGTATTTGTCGCAAATACTTTCGAAAGGTTCACATTCAAATTCACCTCTATGATCGGTTCTAATTGCAATGATAGATAAATTTTTCTCATTTTGAACCAATCTACACCACTTGGTAAATTCATTAAAGGCATCACTTTTATTTGCAAGAAATCTTACCCAAGTAAATCTAGAAAAATCATCCACAATCACAAGAACATATAATTTTCCACTAAGACTAGCATGTCTAGATGGTCCAATCAAATCCATATGCACAAGTTCAAGAATTCTAGATGTGCAAATTTCTTTCTTTGGTTTGAAAGATTCTCTAACATGTTTGCCTTTTAAACATGATTCACACAAGTGATCTTTAACAAATTTTATTTTAGGCAAACCTCTTACAATGTCATTTTTCGAAAGTTTAGAAATTAGAGGAAAAGGTGCATGTCCTAATTTTCTATGCCATAAAAATGCATTTTCTTCTAATGTCACTAAACACTTTTCATTAAATGAACTGTCATCATGTAAATCAACAATGTATGTATTTCCATGTCTTAAACCAATGAAAGCTACAAGACCATCCTTCTTAACCATGCAATGTGATGATTCAAAACTTACATTAAAATTCATATCACAAAGTTGAAAGACACTTAACAAATTATGTTTCAACCCATCAACAAGCAACACATTGTCAATGGTTGGCAAAGGTTCCTTACCCACTTTACTAATTCCAATGACCTTACCTTTGTTGTTGTCTCCGAAAGTGACATAACCTTGATTCTTTGGTTTGATTTCTGCAAAAAGGTTCTTATCTCCACTCATATGTCTTGAACATCCGCTATCGATGTACCAAGTGCTTGACGGCCTTTCATCCCTTGCTTGTACCTACAATATCAACGTTCTTTCTTCTTATAGGTACCCAAGCCATTTTGGGTCCATTTTGGTTAGCCATATAAACCATATTAGGTGGCGTTGTGCCTTTAATAACCCAAATTTTCTTAACCTTAACACATCTTCTAGTATTCTTGCAAGCAATTTCTATGTGACCATCTTTCAAGCATTTAGCACATTGAACGATTTTTCCATCCTTAGTAAATTTGGAAATTAACGAACAATCTCTATCAAAAGGTTCATATCCTAATCCATGTTTAGAAATTGAATATCTTTGCAACGATAACAGTTTTTCAAACTTTTCGTTTCCATTCACAAATTTTCCAACCACATACGAAAATTCTTTTCTAAGTCTATCAAGCTCACAAACAAGTTTTTCTTTTTCAATAAGGCATGCAGAATGATCTTCCTTTGGACTATCCAAATCATCAACTGTTTCATGTAAGGTACTATTTTCAGCAACCAATTCTCGTATTTTCTTTCTTAATTTTTTGTTAATCTCAATAGCTTCTTCAAAATCAGCTTGTAAGGAATCAAAAGAATCTCTTAGATCTTGGTCATTGAAAGTTACCTCATTTTCATCATCACTTGATGAACTTTTTGCCATAAGTGTCAGGTTGTTTTCATCATCGCTTTGGTATGCCTCCTCATCATCACTCTAAGTTGCCACTAGGCTAGTTTTCCTTTTTCCTTTGTCGTATTTGTCATTTTTCTGGAAGTTTGATGTGGAGGATGAGCTTTTGCATTCTCTTGCGAGATGTCCCTGTTTTCCACATCTCTAACATTCTTCATTGCCTTTCTTTTCGTCATAGCCATTGGATTTCCTTTCAATTGCAAATTTTTTCTTTTCTCCAATTCTTCCACCATTTAATTCCTTCCTACGATTTTTGAGAAGTCCTTTGAATTTTCTCAAATTTCTAGCGTACATTGCTATCTCTTCGTCTTCCTCCTCTTCATCTATTTCTTCATCACTTTCATCAACACAAGAAGTGTTAGCTTTTAAAGCAATAGATTTTTGTGGCTTACCTCTACCTCCTCTGGATTTGAGAATAATCTCAAAGTTGATAAGTGATCCCACCAAGGCGTTGAATTCCAGATGATTGAGATCTTTAGACTCCATAAAGGCGGTGACTTGTGAGTCCCATTCCTTTGATAGTGAGCGAAGAATTTTCTTTACCTTCTCGCTGTCCGTCATATACTTTCCAAGGTTGCCTAATCCATTTATGATTTCTGCAAAACGATCAAGCATAGTGAAAATAGACTCACCTTCTTTCATGACAAACATTTCATAATCATGAAGCAGCATGTTGATCTTTGTCTCTCGGACTTGGTTGGTTCCTTCATGGGTGATACAAAGTCTCTCCCACATTTCTTTGGCGTTGGTACATGAGTTAACTCGGTTTCTTTCCTCAACCGTGAGAGCGCAGTAATTAGCTTCATTGCTTTCGCATGGATGTAAGCTTGTCTCCAGTCATTGTCATCGTATTCAAACTCCGTTTTTAACTCACCATTTTCTTTTAATGGTGGTTGTGGACCGAAGATAATTATCTTCCAATATTCCACTCCTTCGCTTATGATGTGATACTTCATAGGATTTTTCCAAGAAGAATAATTAGTACCATTAAATAAAGGAGGGTGGTTGTTTGTGTTACCTTCTTCCGCTAGGTTATTGTGTGTCATCCCTGGATACTTCTACTCTGATACCAATTGTAAGTGATCTAGAAGGGGGGTTGAATAGATCCTTAATCTTTTTGTAATTTTCTACAATAAAATCAGAAGTTAATTCACACAAAAATAATTTAAATAAATTTAAATAAACAGAGTAGGGAAGAAGATCAAACACTATTTTATAGAGGTTTGGTGTTAAGACCTACGTCCTCTACCTAAGCTCCCACTTAGGATTTTGTCAATCACTTTATTACACACTTTGTAGTTGAGTGTGAACTTTTTACAATGCCACTTGAATTCCGGCTCAAGCTACCTTACAAACGATTTGTCTTCCGGCACAAATCCTACCTCACACGTGACCTTCCACTCGTCACTCAAATTGTAAAAGAAATATAGCAAAGATTGAAGAACAAGTGCTCAATATAATAGTGTAACAAAATGAGAGCAATAAAGAGCAATTTGGTGCAATAGAAGAGTATTTAGGCTTGTAGAACTTTTTTTTTACTCTTCTTCCATCATCCTCTATTTATACTTGAAGAAATATTACTGTTGGAGCTCATTCTAGCCGTTGCTTGATTAATATTACCGTTCCTTGATAATCTCCATTCCATTTTTGGCTAATTGGACAGTTGGAGCTAATTTGGTGCATCCATAAGTCGACTTGTCGAATGAATAAGTCGACTTGTTTCAACCATTTACGTAAAAATTGTAACTCCGCTCTCCAATAAGTCAACTTGTGCTATGTAAGTCGACTTGTCGTCCTCGATAAGTCGACTTGTGTTATGTAAGTCAACTTGTGTTGATATCACTTCATATATAAGTCGACTTATGCTTTGCAGGTCGACTTGTTCTGCCTTCAACGGTAACATCCATCTAGATCTTCTATAATCCTCATGTTTTAAGCCATTTTCCTTATAATTAACCTCCTATCTTGATTCTTCAATGATTAAACACTTGCTCATCTTGATTTGCACGATTCTTTCATTGAATAATACCTGAAATAATTTCTTAACTAATTCTAGATATTTTATTATTATCAAAACATAAAGGGATTTAATTTGTCAACCACCATTGGTCCAACAATACAGCTCTTAATTGGTGAAGTGAGGAAGGCTATATATGATGGCTGAGTGTGGAAGAAAAGGCTGAGGATTTTTTTAAGAGTGGCGTGGAAAAAAACATGGGGGAACTTTTCTAATTCAAAAAATCAAGGAGAGGATGCTGGTGGCTGCAAGTGGGAGAGGAGGTGCTGGTGTAGTGCGTGAGGTCAGTGAGAATAAAGAGAAAGAAGGCTGTCGCAGATAGCAAATCGAGAAGGATGTCCACGATAGCCCCAACACCAGTGACAGTCAAAATAGTTAGGAAAATTATGATGTTGGGTAACCAAAATTTTATTTCTTGGTTTACAGAATCCTAGTTATTGAACTTTACATGTTGTGAGATTTTTGTTCTTTATTTCAATCGATTTATTAGTCATGTATTAATTATTTTTCTGGGTCATTATTTGATTGTTTGATTTTACAGTTAGGTGCGCAATTAGTTTGTGATCTTATTCAATCAATTGCTAAATTAAACAGGTTGACGTTCAATTCTTTTAATAAAAAATAGTGACTTGAATTTTTGTCTTCTACGTTAGGAACATGATTCTAGGAAAAATAAATGTCTAGGCTAAATATACATCATATGTATGTTGTCTAGTTCGTTGATTTTCTTTATTCGTAAAGCTATTAATTAATTAAATTTGAGATCATATCCAGATTATTAATTAATAAGGGTTAATTCAAATACATGTTTTGGTTAACTAAACATAAGAGAAAATAAGTAAAGAAATTTACCACGATGAATGTTGAACTAATAAATTGGTTATTTTTAGTGTCGATGATCAACGCAAGTTCAATAACGAAGGAGACCGGAAACAAAGATTTATTTCTATTGATTGTTAAATTCTCATTTTTTGTTTTTAATTATTTTTCATTTTCAATTTCAATTTCTAATTAAATTCTGTTTAATTCACAATTACAACCCTCCCTCCCTTTTATTGCGTAACTACTAATGTCTGAATTCCTCTTGAAAACGATCCCAACTTTCCACTACTATATTAATTTGTGATGCAGGAAGTTGGTTTCTTTTTATATTTAGTTGCAAGCGACAGCATTCACCATCAAAATAAAAGAGTTTTTACAAAGCTTTAATTGGATTTCAAGCCACCATATATCAATATCTCATAATCCCAAAATACAAACAGATGCATGAGTAATAATTTGCTCAAAATGCAACTAAAACCTTGTTTTACAAAACTAGCTTAAAATTCAAAAATGTGCATAATCAGAATGATGCCTTGACCCTTGATTACTCGTTCTCATGCTCTTCACCTGAAGATGGGATGAAAAATGGAGGTGAGCTTAAAGTTCGTGGGTAACAGTTTTATAATTGGTAATAAGCAAAATCATTGAAATATTCATTTCCATTATAAAACTCACATTGAATCAAAAAGATCTCAATTCTCCATTTATCAAGCAAGTTATAAATAACATAATTCATGCATTCAACAAACTTGTCAACACATAATCACATCAAATGATTTGAGTGGATCAAAAAAGAACGTACTACATATTTCCAGATAATGGTTCCGTGTAGTCATGAACAAAACAAACTATCGCAATTCCACATAATGGTATTGCGTAGCAGTGAACTTATGGGAGTCCATGAACGAGCTCCATGCCACTAGCAGGGAGGTAGGAGAAGCCTTTGGTCAAAGTACACTGGACATATTTAGGAGACCACTACAAACACATAATTATACATTTCACATCTTGGAAACTCATTGCCCAAAATGGCACATTTTTGAAACATGATTTCATAAACTTGATATCTTTTCAAAATCATTTCCATTTTTCATTTCATAATTCATCCATAAAATTTATACACACAATATGTAGCTTAAAGAACAATAAATGCACATTTAAAAGTAGTTGAAAACATTTATTTCCATTTCTTGAAAGAGACATTAATAACTTATTATTCAATTATAAAAATGTAACCCACCTTGAATTCTTTGCTTATAACTTGCTCAAATGTGTCTCTCCTCTTGTTTCTCTTATCTTTCTTGATTCCCTTCTTATAGCCAAAAATTCCAAGTTCAATAGGGTTGCAAAATTGAAAACCCACCAAGTACATTTACTAAAATTGTTTCTAGAAAACATAAACTCATACATTACCTAAGCTTCATGAATCAAAACCCTTCCAAAATCCAAAGATTAAGTAAGACCTTACTTTGAATCTTCAACCAATAAAGAGATTATTAGTTCAAAAGAAGGCTCTTATCTTCCTTTACGTTTTTCCCTTCTTACACAACCTCAAAATCTCTCTAGAAAGCTTAGAAAAGATGAAACCCTAGCTCAACTCTCCCCTTTCCTCTCAACCACCGAAGCCTCTCTTCTTTCTCTCTTTGATTTGTTATTTCACTTCTTTCTCTCCTATTTTTGTTTTTCCCTTCTTTAGGAAGAAGACAACACTTCTTTCTTCACATTTTACCCTTAATGATTAAGTAAAATTCACCTTGCCCTTCCTTTAATACCTTGTGGTTTTTAAACTTAAGTATGCTACCCAAAACACCCTTTTATGCATTCTTACTACTTTTAATTTAACTAACCCATGCAATAAATTCTACTAACATAGACATAAAAAAATTAACTCCCAAAAATTCACCTATCATAACCTCATAATTCATTTAAATCATGCTTAATTAAAGAAAAAAAATTTGAGGCCAACAATACTATTCTCCTTTACTTTCTGTTCCAGATTAAAAGGATCTTCCACTACAACTTATTTTGAAGGAACCTTTGTTACTTAATTCACTAAAATTGGTTGTTTTTGTGTTGGGGTAGCTACAACTTGCATTGGAAAACACTTTCAAGTAGGTTGCTAATACATATGTTCGTCCTATCTTCATGAGAATAAAGGGACTTATAAGCACCCCCATTATTTGATAGCATGCTTTATCTTTGTACTCCTCTGTAGTAGCTATATCATAGACATATATCTTCAATAGGCTCCTAAGAATTTTCTCAAATACTTTTTTTAACCATATCCCCACCATACTTATTTGGTTAACAATTTCTATATTATTTTGTTGTAGCAACTCTCTAAGGTATCCCTATCACTCTTAAATAAACTTTTAAATTTTCATCCAAGAATTTGAAGTTTGACTATGATTACTTTGTCATTACCTTGATAAACTTTTTGCAAAGCATCCCAAACTTCCTTGGACTTTGTGGATGATAAACTACAAGAGAACATTAATTAATTCATTGTTTGTCAAATGAATAATAATGCCTTCATATCTTTTTTTCGAATGCCTCAATTTGCTTTAGTTTTATTATATTCTTCATCTACTAAACACCTTAAATCTTAAGACAAAAATAATGTCTTTATTTTCATGCTCTAGATTTTCATATCTGTTGCTTTAGAAGAGTGGCAGCTTGCCAACGAAGGATTCCAAAAAAAACAATTCAACAAATAGATGGAATGAAAAGACAACTCAACTCCTAACTTGATTCATTTTATTTACACATAGATTCCTTATATAACCAAAAAACACATCTAATTCTTCTAATGATAGGCTATAACAAACAATTCAAGATAATAGTAAAGAAAACAAAAGACTAACTAAAAATAAGAACTCAATTTGGACTATAAAACTCTTTCAATCAAACTTCTCTTTTATTGAACTAAAGCTTTGACACATCTTAAGGGTGAGAGGCACTAACATGTTGAATAAAGAGATATAGATTTACAAAATATTCAAAATTTTGGCATCGTTTGGTTATTGGCTGATTAGGCAAAAATCATTTGATTGACCCAAATCAGCTGGTTGACTTTATAAAAAGCTAATTGGGTTGTTTGGTAAAGAGATAATTAGGTTAGCTGATTCAACCCAACTAGCTGATTTTAAACAAGATTCTCTATAGGAGCTTTTCATCCCAATCAACTGATTTTTTTAATGTCCATTTTTCCCTCGTCATTTTATTCTCTCACTTCTCTTTCCTCATTTTCTCTAGACTCTTCTGGACTTCTCTTTCTTGCTCTCGTTCTCTCTTACTGTCTCACCCTCACACTATCTCTTGCTTCATTCATTCACTCCCACATCAACGAAGGAGAGTAGACTAAATTCATTTCCCTCCCCATCAGCGGTACACACACAACGGAGGTACCTCTTATTTTCTGTAATCATCAAAGGTACCTTTTATTTATCATCCACCCTCCCTCTATGTGTGTGTGTGTGTGTGTGTGTGTGTCTATATACGAGATAGGCTCTCTTTTTGTAATTTCGAAGGTTACGATTTTTTAGATTGGGAATTATCGAATTTTTGAGGTAAATTTCAATCTTTTATTTGGATTAGGGTTTTATTGATCTATACTAATTACTCTTTGGTTTTTGATAATAGGATTTTATTGATCTATACTAATTGATGCTTTGCAGGTGAAAAATAGTTCTAAACAAAGGCCCAATAGTTTAGAATATGAAAATGTAAATGCCATTGAAATAGAGGAGTCTGCTACAAATGGTAAAGATGGGAGCCTAGAGTGCCAATAACAAGAGGTTGATATGGAACCTATCTAATAATATGGCGAGTGTGATAGTTGATGATGGTGGTTTCCAAAAACAGTTGTGAATGCCCTCATAATGTATAAGTGATTATTATTTTGAAGATATGAAGATAGCTAATACTTCTGTATTCTCCAACTAGTAGTTACTATGACCAAAGGTGTATTATCATATTAAGAAAAAAGAAGTTAGTTACACTTGTGATAGTAAGAAATACAAAATGAGGATTCCTTTTGTGCTTTGCAAGTGTTGTTTCCATCTGTTTGATTTTTATTTAATATTTTACTGCTTAATGATTGAAGCATATTACTTGCTTGTCTTTGCATTATGCAAATTGATAATTTAGTGTTATCTGTAATAGTTACATGTAACAGTTTTGACTAGTTTGTAATCATAACCCTTCTCTATAAATTCTCTATTATTTACTACTGAATAAATATTATTTACTATTGAATAAAAAGCACTAATAGTTATTTAATTAAATAAATATTTTGTCCTATAATAATTTTAGGTTTTAAAAAACTTCTATTAAAATATGATCATCAATTAAAAAGCAGTATTGTTGTCCATTCTTAATCAAATTTGTGATTAAATGTGCTGAGAGTTGTTATAAATTTAATATAAAAATTTTAAATTGATATTGTATGAAAACATAGTATAAAAACATGGATTTTTAACTATGTAGTAAGGACTAATGATGTCAATTAAAGACATCATGATTTTTCAATTGAATTTTAATTTAATTTTAGAATAAATTCATCAAGACTTATTGTTAGACCCCGTTACCGGAGTCCAACTCCGGATCATGTAACATGAAACTTAGCCATTTTACCTTGTAGGGTTTATGCCATTAACCCTAATTGGCCGTCGTTTTTTTTTTTTTTTTTTTTTGGACTATTTACATTTTGAAAACCCTTAATAGACATGAATCATACCTTGTTCATATTCTATCATCTCGAATTTCACTTGCGACATCTTCAATGTCGGGCCCATTCCAAACATGTCTCATCCTTGAACTCAACTTGCTTACTTGTGGTCCAACTGGGGAAGACTTTGAGAACTCAATTTCAATTGACTTCTTCCTAGTATCATAATACTAATCCCTTGTTAAATTTGACATAAGAAATACCTTCATTGGAGTTTTACAACTCAAGATACGCTTAAAAATCCAAAGTTTATTCATAACCGGATCATATTCTCTTGACCGACCACTCAATTGCATTAAAGAAAAGTTCCTCAATTTAACTCCAAATGGCACAAATTCTTATGGGTAGATACCTACATGTCTCATGAATCCATGGCTCAAAATCACTTCATTTGGAGTTCTATAGCTCATGATATCCCCGAAAAACCATAATGTGTACAAAACCTTCATTATGCTTTCTTAGCTGACCTCTTACTTGATACAATACAAAATTGCTCAGTTCAACTCCAATTGCTATAAAATTTTATGTAGAGGTACCTATATGTCTCATGAGTCTATGGTTCAAAAGTCACCTCATTTTGAGGTCGGATGAGTGAATTATGCCCCAAACAATGGACCATGCTCACTTCAAAAATCAAATTGAAACTCTTTTGGCGCGATTGCTATAACTTTTAATATAGAGGTTCAAATGTGTTCATTCTTTCACCATACGAAAGTAGACATCTAGATCTGCAACTCTTATGAAGACCACAAAACCAAATTCGGCCTCTAATAACGTCCAAAACACTTGGCTAACAATCCTAGTCGACTGGACTAGGTGCTGGTCGACTGGGATAGGTATTATGCTGGTTATAGTCGACTGGAAACATTTCCAGTCGACTGGAACTTACGAGAAATATTCTCCGCCCTCCGAGTAGTCGACTGGAACACTTTCCAGTCGACTGGAACCCTTCCTAGTCGACTGGAACACCTTCCAATGATTGGGACCCTTCTTTCGTAACCACTTGGAATCATCATCTTCAAGACTCATAACTTTTGATCCCTAGCTCCAATTGGGGCATACTATACCTCTATGGAAAGGTAAGAAGATGAACTATAAATCTTATGAAGGGTGTAAAGCTAACTCCATCATTTAGTAAGGTAAAGTCCACTCAAAGGTCACTACTCGATCATGACCCTTTGAAATAATAATATGGTGAATAAATAAGGACGGCATGTGTTCTAACCCTCACAACTTTTGACACTTTTATTCAACTCATCTACTCTCAATTTAATCCCAATTGCCAATGGATCCATCCACATGACCCAAGCCATCACTCAAGCAACTTTCACCCATCACAAGCTAACTCTCAACTTCAATCCATATGATCCTTTATATTCAACAACATTTCATGTTTCATACTATTCCATCTTTTCTTATTCATAAAGTTTCGATTTCCAACAATGGCAACTTGTACTCAATGCTCATCAATTCAATTGATTACTTCTTTGAACCTACTTATTTTCCACTGCTTTGCATACGATATATATATATATATCCAAACTTATATCATCCATTCATACTCAACCATCATCATGACCATTCATATATATATAATTTATCTAATTCAATTTCATATCTGAAACCAATCTTTCATGAATACCATAAGATCAACGTTTACATATCCCAATGTCATTTCCAAGCCAAGATTTCATTACCAATACCAATATCCCAATTACATATACACAAATCCCAATCATCTCAATTTACCTCATTCAAACGCTCACAATACAATTTTAACCTTGTGTTACATCATCTAACTTTAAATACACAACAAAATAGGCTATTTGTGCCTTGATCTCACATCTCTTGATTTTCTTGTTTAATACCTGGAATTTGGGAAAAGAGGGGTGAGCTTGGGGCTCAATAGGTAATATGCTTATAATCATAATAATGAACAAAACAGTTTATAAAATCCATTTCCATAAAACTTTCCTTTTGAAATCATGAAACATTTGTTTCCATAAAACCTCTTGTCATTTGCTTAAAATTTTAAACCATACCACTTTTCGACTTGTTTGTAAATCATAAAGGCAATTTATACTCCATTTTAAATCGTTCATAGGGTCATATTTGCAATTCCCACATTCTTCAAACGCTCATGAAATCTTTAATAAAACTCATGCATTTTCTAATTAGTCATAAAGACATGAATGCAATTCATGAAATGATCTTGTAATGTAACACATAACACATAATACTTAAACACATCATGATGGTTCGGTAAGTCCACAATTCATGGCAACTACATAATTCCATTTAATGGTCTTATGTAGGCAAATTCTTGAGGAGTCCAAAAGGAACATCCTAGCCCAATCGGGCAACCGGAGAAGGCTTTTCATGGTCATCGTGCTAGAGGCGTTTCTTGGGTGGACTTAACCTAACCCACTTAACATACAATCATGTGCTTGAAATCATGATTGCCAAAATGGCAATATTTTGCAAATTCTTGTATTGCATAAATCATGCAAATCTTCATACCTTAAGTCATGAACATGAAGCATTTCATATGCATTTATCATTTCATCCAACACAAGTATCAATCAACTATTTAACATAACAACACTTAACAATTTTCATTCAATCAATCAACTTCTCATGATAATTCTCAAATCATTTTAAAACAATTACATCAATGATGCTAATTTCTCAAAGCATTCATAAACTATGAATTTGAAATCATTTAACCTTTTAAATTTAGAAAACATATAAATGGCCCATTATTCAACTATAAACATAAAACCTACCTCATCAATTGCTAAATCCTTGTCTAATGGAGCTCTCCCCCTAGCTCTTCTCTTTCTTCTTGTTCAACTTCAAGAACAACAAAACCCAAATCAAAACAACTTCAATTGGAAAACTATATCAACTCTTTCATGAAATTGATTTGGGAATCACTATACCCATCTTATTTCCAAGCATTTTCAACCAAAACCCAACAAAGATCAAACTAAAATCCAAGCTTACCTTAATCTCCAACTTCCCAAAGAGTTTCTTAGCTTAGATTGTAGCTTGGAGCATTCTCCACACTTTTCTTCTTCAACTTTCTTCAAACAAGCTCTTGAACCATTTGAAATCCCATGACCTAGCATTTTCTTCTTCCTTCTTCTTTTCCTCTCATTGCAGTAAACTCCTCTCTCCTCTCCTACATTTTCGTTTCTTCCTTCTTTAAATCCTCCTACTTACTCATTTAACTCTTCTTTATACTCCTCACTAAATTCTCAAGCCCAATCACTTAAGCCCATCTCCTCTCTTCTACTTCCTTCTTCATCTTCCTTCTTATTTTCCTACATCATATTCTCTTTAACTTAAGCCCATTGGTTCTCTTTAAGCCCACTAATTCTTTTTCCTACTAACTTGCTTAGGCCCATTAATTCATTAAGCCCACTTCTTCATTAATTCCTCCTTCTTCTTTTACTTTTTATTTCCTCTTTAACTTACTCAAGCCCATAAATCTTTGGGCCCATTTCATTTTCTTGTTCTTTATTCATTTCATTTATTTCATCTTCTTTTCATTTCATTTAGGCCCATCATTCTCTTAGGCCCAATTATCCTCTTCCTTCTCTTTATTTCCTCCTCTTCTTCTTATACTACTATTTACAACTTAAGCCCATTTAGCCTAAGCCCACTCTTTTCCTTCTTTCTAATTCAAGACAACTAAAGCCCATTCCACCTTTATTCTCTTATTCTTCTTTCACTACTACTTCACAACTTATCTAACACATTTTATTACTTTAAATCATTAGTCGAC
The DNA here is from genome assembly GCA_029891385.1 of Erythroxylum novogranatense. Classification (NCBI taxonomy): domain Eukaryota; kingdom Viridiplantae; phylum Streptophyta; class Magnoliopsida; order Malpighiales; family Erythroxylaceae; genus Erythroxylum; species Erythroxylum novogranatense. The sequence goes on from CM057233.1 coordinate 15,185,787, forward strand.
TAACTTATTTATGCCTCCTTACTTAATCAATAACAACTTAATTAAATACTAACACTAATCATGCTTAATTAAGCTAATCATGCTTAATTAACATAAAAGAAATTCGGGGCTAACATTTCTTCCCCCCTTAAGAAATTTCGTCCTCGAAATTCATATCTTATTGATAGAGTCTTAAGGGTTACTTCCTCTTGGACTCTTTTGCTCTTCTATTCCTTTCCTCACTCAAATTCTTTCTTTTCCATAACCCCAATTAATGATTCACCATTCATATCGTGATTTGCTTAGATATCATGCCTTCCTGACCCTACTTGATTTATCTTGAGCATAACTTAGCATGATTGTATTCATACATATATATATTCATAATCATGTATTCATGTTCATGTAGTTCTCGGAGTATCACTGAGTAACTTGTCATGCACTTAATGATCCCATCATGAAAACGCTAAGTGATTCGGTAGATTAACGTTCTTACGCTCTTGCTTATTCTTACCAATTTCGCGCTCTTGTCGTTGATCCCTATAATTCCTCATACAAAGTTTAACTGAATTCACTAGTATCGTGATTTTGCACTTAAAGTCAATTAGACCTATACTTGGATCTCATAGTCTTATGAACTTCAACTATCGCTTTAAACATATTCTTGATAATTAAACCCATTAATTCAAATATTTACTTGCTTACGTGATATTCTTAATCACTGAAAGACCATTCAATATTTCCCTACGAGGATACATAATCTTAGGCTACCACTTGTACTTTGTTAACAATCTATTTATTCATTCATTTCCATTTACTCTACGTACTTCTTATTTTCTCAATTTGGGATATACTAAACCCCACCAGCTATGCTTACTTTTGCTCTAGTTCTGGTCATCATGATATCGAACTCATGCTTAATGTATCTGATATATCACTCAACTCTACCTGGAGCTTCTCACTTGTACAACCCTAGACCTTCGGTCTCATATTACACATTTTTTTTTTTTTGATTCTTGAATTGCATCAAACTGTTACGATGTGCACTTGCATGTGCATATCTAAGATGTTCTCACACATATTTTATCTCCAAATTTACATAACAATTATCAATGTAGTCATTCTAAATCCTGTACCAAATCATTAACCCATACGACTTTCGTTTTCTTGATACATATGAATTCACTTTATTGTCCTGCATTGGATTTTACCAAATCTCTTATATCATATCAGTGCATACCATAGAACCTCCAAATTCATATGATATACATTACCTTTACTTATATTACTCATACACTTTAAACATTTTTCTTCATGTCTTCATCCATACGCCATCAAATATTGGATCATATTAGTCTTCAATACCATAGTGCTATCGGGCCTTTGTTAACCCAAACAATTTGTATCAATTTCCATGTGTTCCCTCATCATTTTTCATGTTTCCTGCCTCACTTCCTTTTCAATTTCCCTTATTGATTTTCTTCCTTGAATGACTTTTCTCTTCATTCCCTGTAATTCCTCCGATTTCACCGGGACTTATTCTCATATTTGCTCATTCGTGTCAATTTCTCCTCATATTGAAACTCATTTGTAACTTACCTTCTTATGACTTCAACATATTCATCGAGTCATAACTCGTATCTCCTAGATACTTTCACATGGTATTAGCTTGAACTTAGGCATATATATATATCCCTTGTAGTAGAAATCATTGTCTCTTCAATTTCATAATTTCACTCATGCGATCCTTAGCATGAGGGTAATATCTACATACTTATTCAATAATACATTATGCTTCCTCTTTGGTATATCGATCTGCTTATTCCAACTTAATCATTTCGCTATAATTATCTATACTATCTATGCAACCTTGCTCAATTGCCTATTTCATCATCATGTTAGATATTCTTAATACCTCTGGAAAATCAATTTCCAGCATCCTCACAAAGTTATCATGTCCAATTTGCCCAAACCTAAAGGAATAAATGAACACACTTATTACCACCTATACGTGGGTGGCATCATAAATTTCATCCCATTTGCCCACTTACAATTTCGCTTTACATTCTTGCCACTTTGATTTCTATCATTCCAGATAATATTCTTATCGGACCGTCAAATCATTTCTTAGGGCAACATTTTTTTTTTTTTTTTTGAAAATTTTCAAGTGGTCCCGCATGATCATTGGGAGCTTGTCATGTGATACTCTAGTTCCCTTAAACTTTAGACTATGGGAGCTATATTAACATAATAATTCTAGGTCTTAGGTTGTGTCCTCGATCATGTCCATACACGTCATTACCTTCGTGCATAACAAACTCACTTGCATGTCTTGACCCCACAAACTTTGGATCATCATATTGATACTCTCAATAGAAAACAAATTACCTTCTTGTACTTATCTACTTTATCATTCATATTATCATCCCGCTTTCCCCATATAATAGCTTGCATATCTTGCATTTATCTCTATCTATATATTTTGATCATTAATACAAACTTATTCATGAAAAATCATTGCATAGATCATACATCACATAGATTTCTTGTTGCCTAGAATGGCACTTTCTTGTAAACTTGCTTTTCACAACGTGATATTCTTGAACAAATCATGTCTGAAAGCATAATTTCATAAACTTGTATTTCTTAAAAGAAAACCCTTTTTTTAATTCATTTCATCAATCATTCACATAATCACATATTAAACATGTAACATTTCATAATGCACTCAATGCACAACTGATGCAACAATTATGATGCAATTTAAAATTATGAAATTTTCTTGCTTGATTTAATGAAAACAAACTTGGCCTTTTGAATTTATTATAAGCATACACCCACCGGGGTTCGGTTTCATCTTCTTAAAACCATAAAAATTTCGACTTTCATGAAGTTCTACTTGAATCCCTTAATCCTTGTAATCCTTGTCCCCCTACTTTTCCTCAAACAATCCATGCTCATAATTCACATATTTCCCTACCATCAAAAGGAATGTCGATAAGTACTCGATCGAGGTCAAAATCATCCGACCGTTAAGGACGCCAACTTAACGATCCGAGACTCATATCCTTAATCAAAGACTTTCGACATTTCGATGTAATGGCATCGAATCATTATCGTCATCTCCTCGGACTCGTAATAGTTTCTTATGCACCTAACTCGTGTTCATGCGCCCATGTAAGATCGTAATACTAGCGCTCGATACCACATATGTTAGACTCGTTATCGAGTCCAACTCGGATCATGTAACATGAAACTTAGCCATTTTACCTTGTAGGTTTATGCCATTAACCCTAATTGGCCGTCGTTTTTTTTTTTTTTTTTTTTGGACTATTTACATTTTGAAAACCCTTAATAGACATGAATCATACCTTGTTCATATTCTATCATCTTGAATTTTACTTGCGACATCTTCAATGTCGGGCCCATTCCAAACATGTCTCATCCTCGAACTCAACTTGCTTACTTGTGGTCCAACTGGGAAGACTTTGAGAACTCAATTTCAATTGACTTCTTCCTAGTATCATAATACTAATCCCTTGTTAAATTTGACATAAGAAATACCTTCATTGGAGTTTTACAACTCAAGATACGCTTAAAATCCAAAGTTTATTCATAACCGGATCATATTCTCTTGACCGACCACTCAATTGCATTAAAGAAAAGTTCCTCAATTTAACTCCAAATGGCACAAATTCTTATGGGTAGATACCTACATGTCTCATGAATCCATGGCTCAAAAATCACTTCATTTGGAGTTCTATAGCTCATGATATCCCCGAAAACCATAATGTGTACAAAACCTTCATTATGCTTTCTTAGCTGACCTCTTACTTGATACAATACAAAATTGCTCAGTTCAACTCCAATTGCTATAAAATTTTATGTAGAGGTACCTATATGTCTCATGAGTCTATGGTTCAAAAGTCACCTCATTTTGAGGTCGGATGAGTGAATTATGCCCCAAACAATGGACCATGCTCACTTCAAAAATCAAATTGAAACTCTTTTGGCGCGATTGCTATAACTTTTAATATAGAGGTTCAAATGTGTTCATTCTTTCACCATACGAAAGTAGACATCTAGATCTGCAACTCTTATGAAGACCACAAAACCAAATTCGGCCTCTAATAACGTCCAAAACACTTGGCTAACAATCCTAGTCGACTGGACTAGGTGCTGGTCGACTGGGATAGGTATTATGCTGGTTATAGTCGACTGGAAACATTTCCAGTCGACTGGAACACTTTATAGTCGACTGGAACTTACGAGAAATATTCTCCGCCCTCCGAGTAGTCGACTGGAACACTTTCCAGTCGACTGGAACCCTTCCTAGTCGATGGAACACCTTCCAATGATGGGACCCTTCTTTCGAACCACTTGGAATCATCATCTTCAAGACTCATAACTTTTGATCCCTAGCTCCAATTGGGGCATACTATACCTCTATGGAAAGGTAAGAAGATGAACTATAAATCTTATGAAGGGTGTAAAGCTAACTCCATCATTTAGTAAGGTAAAGTCCACTCAAAGGTCACTACTCGATCATGACCATCGAAATAATAATATGATGAATAAATAAGGACGGCATGTGTTCTAACCCTCACAACTTTTGACACTTTTATTCAACTCATCTACTCTCAATTTAATCCCAATTGCCAATGGATCCATCCACATGACCCAAGCCATCACTCAAGCAACTTTCACCCATCACAAGCTAACTCTCAACTTCAATCCATATGATCCTTTATATTCAACAACATTTCATGTTTCATACTATTCCCATCTTTTCTTATTCATAAAGTTTCGATTTCCAACAATGGCAACTCAGACTCAATGCTCATCAATTCAATTGATTACTTCTTTGAACCTACTTATTTTCCACTGCTTTGCATACGATATATATATATATATCCAAACTTATATCATCCATTCATACTCAACCATCATCATGACCATTCATATATATATAATTTATCTAATTCAATTTCATATCTGAAACCAATCTTTCATGAATACCATAAGATCAACGTTTACATATCCCAATGTCATTTCCAAGCCAAGATTTCATTACCAATACCAATATCCCAATTACATATACACAAATCCCAATCATCTCAATTTACCTCATTCAAACGCCACAATACAATTTTAACCTTGTGTTACATCATCTAACTTTAAATACACAACAAAATAGGCTATTTGTGCCTTGATCTCACATCTCTTGATTTTCTTGTTTAATACCTGGAATTTGGGAAAAGAGGGGTGAGCTTGGGGCTCAATAGGTAATATGCTTATAATCATAATAATGAACAAAACAGTTTATAAAATCCATTTCCATAAAACTTTCCTTTTGAAATCATGAAACATTTGTTTCATAAAACCTCTTGTCATTTGCTTAAAATTTTAAACCATACCACTTTTCGACTTGTTTGTAAATCATAAAGGCAATTTATACTCCATTTTAAATCGCTCATAGGTCATATTTGCAATTCCCACATTCTTCAAACGCTCATGAAATCTTTAATAAAACTCATGCATTTTCTAATTAGTCATAAAGACATGAATGCAATTCATGAAATGATCTTGTAATGTAACACATAACACATAATACTTAAACACATCATGATGGTTCGGTAAGTCCACAATTCATGGCAACTACATAATTCCATTTAATGGTCTTATGTAGGCAAATTCTCGAGAGTCCAAAAGGAACATCCTAGCCCAATCGGGCAACCGGAGAAGGCTTTTCATGGTCATCGCACGAGACGTTTCTTGGGTGGACTTAACCTAACCCACTTAACATACAATCATGTGCTTGAAATCATGATTGCCAAAATGGCAATATTTTGCAAATTCTTGTATTGCATAAATCATGCAAATCTTCATACCTTAAGTCATGAACATGAAGCATTTCATATGCATTTATCATTTCATCCAACACAAGTATCAATCAACTATTTAACATAACAACACTTAACAATTTTCATTCAATCAATCAACTTCTCATGATAATTCTCAAATCATTTTAAAACAATTACATCAATGATGCTAATTTCTCAAAGCATTCATAAACTATGAATTTGAAATCATTTAACCTTTTAAATTTAGAAAACATATAAATGGCCCATTATTCAACTATAAACATAAAACCTACCTCATCAATTGCTAAATCCTTGTCTAATGGAGCTCTCCCCCTAGCTCTTCTCTTTCTTCTTGTTCAACTTCAAGAACAACAAAAACCCAAATCAAAACAACTTCAATTGGAAAACTATATCAACTCTTTCATGAAATTGATTTGGGAATCACTATACCCATCTTATTTCCAAGCATTTTCAACCAAAAACCCAACAAAAGATCAAACTAAAAATCCAAGCTTACCTTAATCTCCAACTTCCCAAAGAGTTTCTTAGCTTAGATTGTAGCTTGGAGCATTCTCCACACTTTTTCTTCTTCAACTTTCTTCAAACAAGCTCTTGAACCATTTGAAATCCCATGACCTAGCATTTTCTTCTTCCCTTCTTCTTTTCCTCTCATTGCAGTAAACTCCTCTCTCCTCTCCTACATTTTCGTTTCTTCCTTCTTTAAATCCTCCTACTTACTCATTTAACTCTTCTTTATACTCCTCACTAAATTCTCAAGCCCAATCACTTAAGCCCATCTCCTCTCTTCTACTTCCTTCTTCATCTTCCTTCTTATTTTCCTACATCATATTCTCTTTAACTTAAGCCCATTGGTTCTCTTTAAGCCCACTAATTCTTTTTCCTACAACTTGCTTAGGCCCATTAATTCATTAAGCCCACTTCTTCATTAATTCCTCCTTCTTCTTTTTTACTTTTATTTCCTCTTTAACTTACTCAAGCCCATAAATCTTTGGGCCCATTTCATTTTCTTGTTCTTTATTCATTTCATTTATTTCATCTTCTTTTCATTTCATTTAGGCCCATCATTCTCTTAGGCCCAATTATCCTCTTCCTTCTCTTTATTTCCTCCTCTTCTTCTTATACTACTATTTACAACTTAAGCCCATTTAGCCTAAGCCCACTCTTTTCCTTCTTTCTAATTCAAGACAATTAAAGCCCATTCCACCTTTATTCTCTTATTCTTCTTTCACTACTACTTCACAACTTATCTAACACATTTTATTACTTTAAATCATTAGTCGACTAACTTATTTATGCCTCCTTACTTAATCAATAACAACTTAATTAAATACTAACACTAATCATGCTTAATTAAGCTAATCATGCTTAATTAACATAAAAGAAATTCGGGCTAACACTTATAACAATTTTGTATTTAAAATTCTTAAAATAATTTAAATTTAGACATATATGTAAATTAATAAGGTATTGAAGCATAACTTCTAAATCATGTATTAATGAATAAATTTTAATTTTAGTTATAAGATATCAAACCTAACTTTCAACTATTTTATTTTATCCCTAACTCTCTCTTTTCTCTTTTTTGTTTTCTCTCTAACTTGCAAACATTTTGTTTTATCCCTATTTTATTTCTTTTGCTCTATTTGAATTGTGTTGCCCAACTTTATTTGTATTGTTATATTTTATGTTTGGATGTATCATCATAATCATTATGATAATTTTTATTTTTTGTTTTATTCTTGTGTTCTGTTGTTGTTGTTGTTGTTGTTATTATTGTTGTTGTTGTTGTTGTTGTTGTTGTTGTTGTTGTTGTTGTTGTTGTTGTTATTATTATTATTATTATTATTATTATTATTATTATTATTATTATTATTATTATTATTATTATTATTATTATTATTATTATTATTATTATTATTATTATTATATGTTCTATTTTTATGAGAGTTATAAACTTAATTTTTGTACAATATTCCTATAAGAATATTCTACAAAATACTAAGATATATAATATTCATACCGTTATATTTTTTAAAGTCATATTCTTATAAGTCATTTTACACATAAATAGCTAATATTAAATAACTAATTTTATCAAACATTAAATAACATACAGCTATTCCAATTCGCTAGCCAAATCAACTAGTATAATTAGCTAGCTATCAATTAATAGCTAATGCAATTAGTTGATTGCCAAACATGATCTTTATCTTGCACGGTGTTCTCTAAACATTCTTATAGTCTCTAAACATTCTTATATTCATATCTAGTCGTTCATTCAAAAGGATAGAGATTCCATGAGCACTGAAGCAATGATGTCCCTGAGAAGATATGAATTAGTGTAGGCATCATCGTCTTTGTATATTGCATCCATAACACACGCTAAATTCAATATACGCTCCAAGAAGAATGGGGGGACTGGCGTTGGCTTCAGGCATTGCTCATTTATATCTTTCCATGCATTGACAATTTCTTTGCGAAAATATTCAATCGCCTCTTCCTTTGAAGCACCACCATACTGCTTCAAGTAACATTCTACCGCTGAAGCTACATGGGGTCTCTCTTGCTCAAACTGCAAATGAAAATAGGTACAGGCACCAATTATTGGAAGTTATTTGAAGTTTGTTTCTTGGTTTTTTTTAAGCTACATTATTTGTGTACCGTGTGGGATGTGATGTCATCCATGAGTCTGGCAATGATGGATGAAGCTTCAACAATCTTGGGGAAATTTTGCACCCATTCAATAGCCTCATTTGTCGATGATTCCACAATACCCATAAACGATATCATTGACAACATTGGGTAGCCGCCAGAGACAAGGGCAATTTGCATGTACTCCTCAAATGTTGGAAGGTAGCCTTCATCGCGCCACTTGGATTCAACATGGTAGGATTGGACTATTTTTTTCATCTAAGAGAAATATATATATTAACAACTTTGAGGCGTTTCCCAGGCTTAGACGAGCAGGATTGAGAAATAGGGATATTATGTTTTAAAGAAAAGGGACTTTTCTTTCTTTTTCACTATTTTTCCAGAAAATGGTGCGTAGAATTAGAAGTGAAGACTTAACGAGAAAACACGTATTAATGTAGAAATCAATGCTTACTGCTTCTTTAGCATAATGAATAGAAAAAGACATTCCTTGTTTCTCCATTTCCTCTCCAATATCATTGTAGAGTCGAAATATCGTAAGACAGACCTTTCTCATGCTCTCGGGAAGCATATCAGCAGCCTCAGTATCCCACCTAGAATCAAATTAAAATATATTTGTTTTAAACTTAAATTGGAAAAATATTCAGACAAAAAAAGATGAATACAGTGAATGATAGGTATTGTTAACCTCTGGATGGATTCCGTGAGGAGTTGGAGTTCTTCATTTGTCCCATATGCATCGTAAGTGTCATCTACGATTGATAGCATAGACATGATTTTAGTCATGATTTTTCTTGCCAAAGCATATTTGAGCTCAAAGTATACTCCAAGCACCCAAAAGTATAACTCCACAATCCTGTCTCTTGCGTAGGGAAACTTAGTTGATACTGCTTCGTTTTTCCACCACCTGATGATTAACGAAAGGAATTAAACAATCAGTAGAATAAACGATTGAACCCTAATTATAAATGTTAGTACTAACTTTGTAATTCCACCGAGCTCCTTCTGATGAAGTCCCTGCAACAGGTTGAAATCCATTTTTGCGAACTTCAACAAGGTTTTGTTGTGAGATTCATCTGTGGAGTACAATGAAATATAGTGTCTTGCTTCCAACCTTAGTAGGCATTTACGGATAGGCCTGCTGAGAGCATGTCTTACTTGTTCTGCTAACTGAATGCTTAATTGGTTCAATACAGACTGAAGTCCTGTCGTAGTGAAAGCTATAGCTTCGTCTAAGATATCTTCTCCACGTATCCCCAGATGTGCTGCCTCATATAAACTCAGCATTCCTCGAACGTCTTTAAGCAAGCACTCCTTAAAGTTTCCTCTGCTATCTTTGAATTTCTGAAATGTATCTGCAAGATCACAAGCATAGATACTACAGAATTGCAAACATTTTATGATTCGTTTCAAAGTATGTACATGCATAGAAATTTCGGAGGTGGTCTAAACTTGCTCATTTGCAGCCGAAGAAACAAGGCTTACCACAAGAAACTTTTATGCCTTGCTGTCTAAGTAATCGAAATTGAAGAGAAGCTGTATAGAGATCATATTCAATCTCATAGTTGAAATTAGCAGCTATCTCATTTAATGCACCTTCGATCTCAGGCTCAAAATGATATGCAACTCCCAAACGTTGGAGTAAATCAATCATGTTTAGTTTTTGTGACGGCCCATCTGAAGGATTCATCAACATTCTTCTCACCTCATCTTTGAGTTTTTGGAGTTCGTACGGAACCGCAGTGTTCGTTGTCTGGAAAGCAAAACTTGGAATTTTAGTTTCTCTAAATTGTCTAGTTTAGATGATACCCTCGTGACTTTACTTTCTATAGAAAAAAAAAATACTTTTTTATCAACTTAAAGCCATGAAAGAACTCCAAATTTCCCCAAACCTGAAAATGGAAGCCGTATTGTGACCACCAAAACATAAGTAATTTAATTACCTCAGGCTCTAAAAAGTAAGAAAGAAATTGATCACCCCAAATTGAAGGAGGAAAAGTAACAGAAGGACGATTGACAGAGGAAGTTGGAACTGAAGAAGGAACAGCAGAAACTTGAGAAGACATTGTTTTAATTGACTTGATTAGAAAAGTAAAATGCTACTGATAAAGCTCGACTGCTCTGCTATAATGTGGTAGTGTAAGCTTGAGAGCTCCTCTATTTATAAGGAAAAGTCTCAAGATAATACAAATTTTCGGAGGAATTACAAATTGCAATATGGATGAACATCTTCTTAGTCTCCAAACGATAATACATTGAATCTGTACAGCCCAGAACACAATTGTCCAGTCAATCTTTAGTAATCTAATGAGTGGTCCAAATTTAGATTATAAATTTTTTTTAAACATTTTAAATTTTATTTAATTTATAATATTAACTAAAAATATTAATAAAATATTTTAATTTTAATTTATCATAAAAATAATATATGATATGAATATTATAAGTAGACTTATCAAATATTTAACATAATTTAAATTCGCTTTAACCGATTAAACTAAATTTAAATTAATAATTTAATATAATTATAAAAATTATTAATTAAATCATATTAAATTGATTCGTTTTATATTTAATAGTTATTAATTACATTTCCTTATCTTTTAACTAAATAAGTGTACCCCTAAAGTTGGGAAATTAGCGCTAAGCAAAACTTACAGATATTAGAAATCATTTTCGCACATGTGTTACTCGTCATTATTTTCCTTTTCAACCGCGGACAACTATTTGTCTATTTCCCAATATAAGTTGCGGTGGGACTTGGGAGTCCTTTCATTTTCGTGTACTAAGATTTAAAATGCGTGGATTTGACTCGTCTTCCAGTGTCCAATGCGAAGATGTTGAGGGCTGAACTCGTTCGTCACCAATGGAGTTTGAACATGTGAACATGACATCAGATCTTTACATGCATGATGCTTCTTAATCTTACGAATACCCAGTGCCGCCCTGCCCAGGGCCCATTATGAGAGGGGGCCTTACTTTAACAGCCTCCTCTTTGAGTTGTTGTTACCAAACAAACTTAAAGTTATAACATTATTCTGCTTTAAAACACTGATATTTTAAGTTTTAACTCTGCTTATAACTTTAAATAACTTTAACGTTATAAGTTAACATTATAACTTTTTTTTTTGAAATAAAAGAAATTTTGTAGTCCTTATGTTTATAAATGGTTTTAAAATATTTAAGTGTACTTTTATCTTCTAATTTTTTATTTTATCAATATATATATTTAAAGTACTCCAACTCAAAATTAACATCAAAAATTGTATGATTCTGTCTTCTAAGTTTTGAGTATAATTTAAAGGTAAAGGTTCTGATTTTTAATATATTTTTACTCTTTGTTTTTTATTTTAATATTAGATATTAAATTTTGTTATTTATTTTTTTCTGTATCACAGATGTAATACCATTATATATCTTTGTGATATATTGTGAAACTGTTGGAGTTTGGTTGTGCTTGTATACATCTTCCAGTTCTATACAGGTGTTTTGTTATTTTTCTAATCCAACTGTGTTATAAATTAGTTTATATTATGTTGCCTAAAAAGCATTTATTTGAAAGTGAAAAAAAAAGAAAACAAGTAACACAGTTGATAGAATCTCAAAAATGAGCAATAAATAAATTTATTAAAAGGGTAGGCTCCTCTATTGAGAGTCCTGAGGAATTAGGTGAAGGTGGTTTTGAATAACATAAAGAAAACTTAAGTGATGAGATTCATATTCATGAGGATATTAAAAATTTGAGTAAGGATGATCATGTACCAAATGCATTCACTTCAGAAAATTTACTGTATATTGAGCAAGTATATCTTATATTGAACATTTATGATCCTAAGAATTGGGATAATCTTGATATAAAGCAAGGAATATTTTAGTTGAAAAAGGGCCTGTAAGAGAGTTGAATCTTATGTTTTCTTTAGACAATCGTCATTTTTATATTCTTATTATTATAGAAATTTGAGTAATGGAGAGATTAGCGATAGAAAATGATTAGCTTATTCTGAACATGTAGATAAAGTATATCGTTTTTGTTTTAAATTATTCAAATCTACTAACAAACAAAGTGGATTAGCAAATGACGGATTTAGAGATTGGAAGCATCTTAGTGAGAGACTCAAAGAATATGAGAATTGCATTGAGCATATGACTAATATGAGAACGTGAAATGAATTAAGAGTAAGATTGAGCAAAAATCAAACAGTTGATAAATATTTGCAGTAAGAAATTGCAAAGGAAAAAGAACGTTGGAGACAAGTTTTGATAAGAATAGTTTTTGTTATAAAGTATCTTGCTAAATATAATTTAATTTTGCGAGGATCCAATAAGAAACTTTACCAAGATGGTAATGGTAATATTTTAGGATTGATTGAGATGATTGGCAGATTTGATGTGATAATGCAAGATCATGTTATACATATTCAAAATTATGAAATTCGTCATCATTATCTTGGTCAAAAAATTCAAAATAAGTTTATTTCTCTGTTGGCTCATAGCGTTAGAAGTTCTATCATAGGGATCATTAAAGAGGTGAAATACTTTTCTATTATTCTTGACTGTACCCCAGATTTGAGTCATCAAGAACAAATGAGTTTGTTAGTACGATGTGTGAATATGTCAAATAAAAAAATAAAAATAGAAGAGTACTTTTTAGAGTTCTTAAAGGTAGATGACACATTTGGATGAGGACTTTTCAATGAATTATTGAATGCATTTAATTATCTTGATCTTAATGTTTATAATGTAAGGGGTCAAGGATATGACAATAGTTCTAATATGAAGGGAAAACACCAAGGGGTTCAAAAGCGATTACTTGAAATAAATCCAAGAGCGTTATATATGCCATGTGCTTGTCATAATCTTAATCTTACTCTTAGTGATATGGCACCTTCTTGTGTTAAAGATGTTTCATTTTTTGGAGCCGTGCAACGTATATATGCATTATTTTCAAATTCTTCTAAAAGATGGAAGGTTTTGCTTGATAATGTTTTAGGTTTAACTATAAAATCATTGTCCAATACTCGTTGGGAGAGTCGAATAAAAAGTGTTAAAGCTATTAGATTTCAAGCTCCTTAAATAAGATTGGCTTTGATGAAATTATATAGATCTTGTGATGATGCCAAGTCAAAGAGTGAAGCAGAAAGCTTGGTTAGTGTACTTGAAAGTTTTGAGTTTTTACCTGGTATGGTTATTTGGTATGGTACTTTATTCGCTATTAATATGGTGAGTAAAAAGTTGCAATCTAAATCTATGTGCATTAATGCTACCATAAAGCAATTAGAAGGTGTGATGGTAGTTTTTGAGAAATATAGAGATAAAGGGTTTAGCTCTAGTATGAATATTGTCAAAAGTCTTACGCTTGAGATGAATATAGAACCTATATTTCCAACAAGACGTTGTGTTATTAAGAAACGACAATTTAATGAAATTAACCATAATGAAGAAATACAATCAGCTAAGGATTCTTTCAGGGTTAATTACTTTCTAGTTGCTGGGCAATTACTTCGTTAAACAATAGATTTGAACAATTAACAACATTTGATAATATTTTTAGATTTTTATTTGATTCAAAGAAGTTAAGGTCATCAGATGATAACGAATTAAGAAAATATTGTACTAATTTTACGATGACTTTTTCTCATAATAATGTGTTTGATGTGGATTTAGATGATCTTTTTTCTGAATTAAAAGTATTGCAAATGACTTTGCCAAATGAGTTAATGTCATCAGTTGAAATATTAGAATTTGTTCAAACAGCAGATTATTATCCAAATGTTTCAATTACTTATCGAATTCTATTGACTATACCTGTGACTGTAGCATCAGTTGAGAGAAGTTTTTCAAAGTTAAATTATTGAAAACCTATTTGAGGTCATCAATGTCAAAAAAAAAAGGTTGAATGGTTTAGCTATGTTATGTATTGAGAAGGATATGTTGGACAATATTGATCTTGATAATATTATTAGTAATTTTGCATCTAGAAATGCACAGAGAAATTTTTTTTTCATAAATCAAGATCCTCTGTGTATTTGTTAATGCTATGATCATTTAATATTTAGTTGATTATGTAAACTTGTAAAATGAGTCATTTATGTTTCATACAAATATGTAAACTTAAGTATATTGTTGATTTATTGGAGCCTTTTTTTTAATTTCGCCCAAGGCCTATGAAACTATAAGAACGACCCTGCAAATATCGCAGTAAATTTGGTACTTTAGTACGGTACTGTATTAATATCGGTTAATACTAATATAGTATCGTATTAAAATTCAATCTAACACCAAATCTAGTATGGCATTCGTAATATCGGGTACTATTTTGAGTAATTTTTTAAATTTATAAAATAGTACCTAAATTTTTTAAAATTATAAAATAGTCTATTGTCATATTATATAATTGTACTGTATATTTGTAACCTTGTTTCAAAAATAATAATAATAAATAATAATCAAATTTTAATTTAACTTATAAAATTAATTTAATAATTATTAATAAATATAATTAAAGTAGTAATATGGAGTTGAGGGAATATAGTAGAGAATGCATTTAACTACTTACCAGTGGACATCAATGGGATAGTGGAAGAATTAGGAAACTTTGTTAATAGCAAATTTGCCTTAATAATACTAAGATACTCAGGGGGATTAGAAACAGGGAAGACCATGGTTTTTGAAAAGTAGAAGGGATAGGGTAACAGGAGTAGAGACATGTTTTGAGGACTTAAGATGAGTGTGAAGAAGAAGATCATTAGTGTATTCAGATTGAGTGAGAGCAAACAATGTTCATTATTATGGTACCATCCACGTTTGAAAGCACTTATTATTGATATGATGTAACTCTAGTCAATAGAGAGATATTTAGGTATTTAGAGCAAATAATGTCCACCATTGTGGTATCATCCACCTTCAAAGCAGTTATTGCTGATGTGGTGTGACTTTGGTAAATAGAGAGATATTTAGGTATTTAGGTAATCTCTATTTAACTAAAATTTTACACCAAATTTAGTATAAAAGATAATATTTTAATAATCTTTTTACACTAAATTTGGTGTTACTCCAACCACTCTACACCAAATTTGTATTTATTTATTTATAAAATTAAAATAAAATCATTATTCTTAATTAATTAATATATACTTTATATTAAAATAATATTATTGAACAAATATAATTAATATTATTGCAACAACAAATTAATAACATACACAAATATAATATTTTATTGCACATTTAACCTCTAATCATCTGAATTACTATATCGTTCTCACAAATATTCAATCAATATATTATGAAGTTCATAATAAATTTCTTTATCTTTAATTTGCTTAATGAAATTCTTGAAATATAATTGTATCGTCTCTATTAATATTAATTTCAGAGGCTTGCATTTTGCTCCAATCTCGTATAGCCACTTGAGTATCACGTTTCTCCTCAATGATCATATTGTGCATTATAATGCATGCTGACATAATATCATGTAATATATTTTTTTTTCCAAAAACATGTCGATCCCTTGATAATTGCAAATTGTGAATGGAGAACTCTAAGGGGGCGGTTGGTTTGCACGAGAGAATAGCAATAGAAATGAGAATGAATATAATGAGGAATGAGAATGGATATTATCATTATAACTATGATGGTTGGTTGAGAGGAAGGAATAATTACCATTACCATTGATAGTGGTTGGTTTGTAAAAAATAATATAATTAATTAATTACAATGTATTAATTAATTAAAATATTGAAATTAATTAATTAGATTATTTTAACTAATGAATAAATAATATTTCAATTAATTATATTGTAACTAATTAATTGTTTTTAATTAATTAATTAATTAATTATTAATTAATTATATTGTAATTAATTAATTATAACAGTTTAATTAATTAATTAATTAAAATATTTTAATTAATTAATAATTATATTTTAATTAGTTATATTTTAATTATTAATAATATTTTAATTGATAATAATGCAATTAATTAATTAATTTTAATAATTTAATTAATTATATTTTAATTAAATAATTAATTATAATATTTTAATTAATGAATAATTTTATTTTAATAAATAATGATATTTTAATTAATTAATTAATTAATTATAGTATTTTAATTAATGAATGAATTATATTTTAACTAATTATCGTAATTAATTATATTTTAATTGATTAATTAATTAATTATTATATTTTAATTAATGAATAAATTATATTTTAATTAATTATATTGTAATTAAATATATTTTAATTAATTAGTATTAAAATATTTTTAAAAAATAAGTCTCTACTAAGGAATGAGTTTCATTCCTCTACTAAATGGGGGTATGAAGGATTCTCCCAAAGTGGGATATCAACCATTACCCCTATAATCATAATCAATAACCAACCACTCATTTTTCATTCCATACCCATTAACCCTTTCCCAAACCCATCAACCAAGCACCCCTAAATGTACGCTCAACATCCTTCTTTCATTTTTGTGAATAACTTCTTTTTTGAGCTTCAGGGATCATGAATGGTTTGTACCAAGGTAGATCATTTTGGATATATGCTATCAGCTAAATAATATTCAGTGTCATACTCTTTTTCTCGAATAACATAATGAGCAAAAGGAGTTATACCTTTGACAAGGTTTGCGAATAAGTGAGATGTCTCTAACACATTAATGTCATTATTTGACCCTGACAAACCAAAATATGCATGCTATATCCATAAATAATAATCACCTAAACCTTTAAGAATAATAGTTGGGAATCCACTATGTCCACTATATTGTCCTGCCTAAGTTATTGAACAACTCTGTGATGTCCAGTGCATGTAATATAAGCTCCCTAGCATCCCTGGAAAATCATATTCTTCATTAATTTTAAGCAGTCTTGTAACGTGATTAACTTCCAGTGCTCTTAGATAAATATGTCCAAAGACCTCCACAATTACTCGACAAAACCTTTTTGTACTTTTAATTGCAATTGATCCTCCAATTTTAATGTATTCATTAGTTGAATCAACTGATACATCATACACCAATATTTGAAAAGTTGTTATTTTTTGTAAACTGGATAATCCTAGTTTACCACATGCATCTCTCCATTGCATAAAATAGTCGTCTCAAGTACTTTAGTTTTACTTTTAATTTGATTGTTATAATTTTAGTTTGATTATAATCTCAAGTCGATTGTAATTGTAATTTATTTTAGTCTGGTTGTAATTTTAGATATTTTCGTTGAGTTTTAATTTTTAAATCAATGTTGTGGTTTAAATTTATATACCTTTTATTTTAAATTTACTTTTTATTCTTAACATATTTTATTAATAAATTTATACCACTTATAAATAATAATTATAAATAAATATTATAAATAAATTTAATATTATATTCAATATTAGCGTCATTTTAAATGTCTCAATGAGATCTTTATAATGATATTTTTGTATAAAGTAATATATATTTTAAATTTAATTGTTTAGTAAATTATATAAATAAATTAAATTATGAGAAAGACAAACAAGAATATGTTAAAAAGAAAATGGATAAAGTTATTTTTTACTTTCTAGCTAGGTAATGTGGGTGGGATCAAGGGCCCGCAGTATCAGCTTCTGCTACTTGCCAATTATTAAACCTGACAAGCAACGATCATTCATAGTTAAGTCAAATAGTAAACCTTACGACGCAGGTTAGCTAATAAAAAGCTCTTTTAGATTAAGGTCGCATATATATAGTTGTTTAAAATTTGGAGTTAAAATTTTGCTTTTTGCAAAGAACCTATCCGATTCAAGCGAAGATTATTCTAGATATAGATGACTTAAATGTATCTTTTATAATTGAAACTCTTTTAAGATACATCGTGGACAACAAAAAAATAGTTCGGTAATACCCATATCAAAAATTATCATCCCCTATTTTACTTTACTTCTAACTCATTTATTTTTTTCTCCTGGTTAACAAAATGGTTGGATGTTTAAGTAAAAGAATACAGCATTTTTTAGGTACAAGTGAATACGGCACAAGAGTTAGAAGTTGATAAACAAAGCCCAAGTTGCAATTCTTGTCTTCTTGTTCTGGACGAGGCGATGATTGTAACATATACCTAAAATGAGAACATCTGTAGGTTCGTCCATCAGCTCAAGAACAAAAGTTTAAAACAACTTGCGTCTTTTGTCCCCTTTAGCCACCTGTGTTTCTCATGGAAAACTATAACATATTTCCTAAACATATAATCATCTTATATAAAAATAAAACAAGAGAATTTCAATCCAAATTAGAGAATCCACAAAAGATAGATTCTAAACAAGGTTGATAGCTAATACTTAATTCATGGTCCTGCTTAATCATGATTCCATCCCAAAATAATTGAACTTGCTAAGTTCAATAAGAAAAACAATCAACGTATCAAGGAGATGACATATTAAGTCATAAAGACATATATTGAAAGCTAAAGTAGTCATGCCAAACATTTGATAACAAAATAAAATAAATGGTAAACAACATAAGAATTTGTCCAAACAATAATAATAAAAAAAAGCATATGCACCATAACATCCGAAATCCAATTAACACCAAATAGGCAACATTGAAAGTTGTCGCACAATAAGGCCCCCACAACGTCCAACACTCCATTAAATTTTCCATGAGAGAATGAATGTATTTATGAAGAAAAAATCCATACATTTTCATAACACACTCAACATATATATAATTGTTAATTTCTTTAGCAAAAATACCAATATTTCACACTTCCTTTACATTAAAATTATTATAAAACTGATACTCAATTATAAAATAATTTGATTAAATAGATACATATTATAAATAAATAGATATACTTTCGGTCAACATTTCTTCAAATAAGCATCCAAATAAATCTAGGCGCAACTCCTATTATAAAGAATGCATAACCGTTTTAAGTACAGTCCAATGCATTATATTATCCTGAATTGCTTATATATCTTCTTTGATAATGTCCATCTCATCTCATCTCATCCTGTCCTGAATTGCTTATATATAGTGATCACTGGCCACATAGCCGGTAACCCAAGGTAAAGATAGAATGATTAGTTCAATTGAGAGTAGTTAAAGCGCACTTTCAGGAAATGACATGAAAAGCAGAAGTCTCTCTTATAATCTTGGAAGAGTAAACACATTCAAAGAAAACTGTGTGATTTCTAACCCATATGGAAAGGATTTTGACATTCTCTAAACCTATCCTTCACGAATTTCGAGACACATTAGGCGGCCTCCTAGTTGATGACTCCTCGTTATAGATGGCCAATCAATGCCAACAGAGAACGAGATTCTTCTTTAGAAGTTGTTCAACAAGTCTTACTGTTCTCTATATAAAGCTTTGGGTTGCTTCAAATTTGTCGACAACAAACAGAGCACTATCTTAGCACTTGAAGTCCTAAATTCAGTAAAGACACACAGAAACAACAAATTGAAGATGGAGAGGAAGAGCAGCTGCTGTACCGGAAGAAGCTATGCCACCAGAGTAGCTTCACCACTAACAAAGAACGATTTGGTGACCCCAAAACAGAAGCCAGTAGCTAAGGAGGAAACTTTGGTTGCGCCAAAGGAGGAGAAAGTCCATGTCAAGCAAGACATTGGAAGTAGTTTTACTGCCCCTGTTGCTCCTTCTCATGTTGTTCCTGCTGCTACTTCTGTCAAGAAAGAAGAAATCCATGTCAAACAAGACATCTGAAGTAGTTTTACTGCCCCTGTTGCTCCTTCTCTTGTTGTTCCTGCTGCTACTTCGCTCAAGAAAGAAGAGCAAATGGAGGTTGCAGCTGGCTTTGACGACGATTGTTGCTAGAATATATAATGGTGATAAGTAACTAATAAATGGGTAATGGGGTATTCATTAGACTACGAGTACAAGACAGTGTATTTAACTTTTATCCTATTAAACTGTGCCCTGATTCTTTCTTGACGCCCCTCTCCTTCATCATCACTCTTATGTTCTCAACTTGGTCCCATCTCCCTTTCTCTGCATGAATATTTGATAACAACACGTAATTACCAGAATTCCAAGGTTCAAGATCAATGAGCTCTTTCACAGCAAGTTGTGCGAGCTGTTCATCACCATGAGTACGGCTTGCACTTAGCAATGAACCCCATAATGCAGCATTTGGTCTCTCAGGCATTTTCCTTATCAAGTCATAAGCCTTTCTCACACATCCCAAGCGGCCGAGAAGATCAACCATGCATCCATAGTGCTCAGGTTTTGGCTCAATTTGATATTTCAATTTCATTGAATTAAATATGCTCCATCCTTTTTCCACCAACCCTGCATGAGCACAACACGATAAGACTCCAACAAATGTTGCATCACTAGGTCTAACGCCATTGTTAAGCATCTCCTCGAACAATTGAACCCCAAGTTCAGCTTTCCCATTAAAAGCAAGACCCGATATCATTGCATTCCATGTAACCACGTTCTTCCTTGGCATCTCATCAAATAACTTTCTAGCATTTTCCAGATTGCCAGATTTGCAGTAAAAATCCACCAGCGCATTGCCCGCAGATATAGCATTTTGGAGCAGCTTGCTTGACTCAGCATGAGAGTGAATCCACCGCCCAACATTAACAGCTCCCGAGCGAGCACAAACAGGCAAAACAGAAACCACAGTAGCATTATCTGGCTCAAAACCCTGTTCCCTCATTTGAAGAAAAAATTCCAAAGCTTCAGCATCCCTACCTGTTTTCGCCAAGCAAGAAATCACTATATTCCACGAAACAACACTTGGTTCATCCATCTGTTTGAAAAAATGCAGTCCCAAATCAACATCCCCTCTCTTACAGAACCCATGAATCATCAAATTCCAAACTACAACATCCCGGTGACGCATTTCGTCAAACACTTCCTTCGCATCCTCCATCATACCGCACGCGGCATATAACTCAACCATCCCAATCTGAACGGAGCTAAAACACTCAAACCCACCAACAATAACTTCCTTTTGAACACACTGGCCGAGTGTCAAATCAAAGAGACTGGAACTCGCCTTGAGCAAAGGCGGCAACGTGTACTCATCAACCCAAATGCCTCGATTCTTCATGGAGATAAACAAATGGAAAGACTCTTCAAAGGGTCCACAAAGAGAGTAGCCTTTAATCATAGCATTGAAAAGGTAAATATTGGGGCTTTCCGTTTGGCGGAAAACACGAGCTGCATAGGGCATTTGGTTAAAAGAGCCACAAACGGAGACAAAATGGGAAAGGATGGAATTGACTTGGTGAAGACCATGTCGGAGGAAATGGGCGTGGATTTGACGGAGTTGGGTTCGTGTTTTGTCGCCGTGAAGGAGATGAAGAATCTTTCGTTCAATCTGCCTGCAATTTCTGCTCATTTATTCAAACCATGCACACCAAATCTTCTAGTCGGTTGCCTGATTCCGCTATTGGTTTCAATTTGATGACGAAATGGTCTACTTCAAATTTAATAATAAATCTTAATCTTTATATGATCTGTTGGAGATGACTCTCAATTGATTAGCAACCCAATATATTAAAGAGATTAATTAAAGTAATTAAAGGCTACTTTTGAGAGATCCTCTTACGGAGTGACTACTTAATCATCTTCCAATTGTAGAGAAGTGATCATATTCTAGTGCACCTATCGAACTATAATCTAGTGATTATGAATACTGAGTGTAGATCAGTTAGAGACTATAAGTATTAGTAATTACGTCTTTTTCTATTATCTAACTGACAAGTAAAGTGATGAGTTAATTAAAATAATAAAACTAAATTAAAAGTTCAAGCATAAAGAATAACGTAGATCATAAGAGAATTGACCAAATCAAATAAACAGTTCCTAGGTAGTGAATTCCTTTTGATTTCTTAGGTTATTATTCCTTTATCATGCAATTCAATTAAAGATCATTAGACTTAGTTAATTAACTAAAATATCTTTCTAGTTAAAACCTCTTCGATTACATTAATCTTATGAATTTCACTATTCGATTGATGCCCATCGAACACATAAAAAAAATAAAATCTAACTTTGAACAAATGAATTTATAGTAGTAGTGAGCAAAGATTATATCCACGTAAAGTGTGTATCTAGCAGTTTAGGATTTTGGGAAAGGAAGCCGGGTTAAAGTTAATTAATAAAATAAAATAAAACTAAAGTATTGAAGGAAAATAAAATCAAATAGTACAAAAGTGATATAATTAACCAATGGATTTCAAATTCACTTCGCAGTTCAATCTCAACTTTCACACGAATCAGCACAATCAATCATTATATTGATCTCGTACCTCTCTTTGAAACTATTAACCGTATATTAGTAATAAGCTTTGTTAATCTTAACTTTTTCTTAGGTTGTACCTAATTAAAATAAGCTCTCACCCCTATCAGAAAAATAGGTTGTTTTTGATAGATCCTCATGTAATGCAAAATAATTATAGTACAAAATATAAATAAATACGTATGAATAAAAATATAAAAATATGTAATGCAATAGATAATACATAATATGGTAATGATTAACAATAAAATAAGTAAATAAATTCACCAACCATAGAAAAGATTAGTACAAAAATAAATTAAATCATCCATTACAAGAAAGAAATTAGACTAAAAAACAAGAAGTAATAACAAAAAACCTAGTTAACTATAAAATGAAAGACTCAAAGAAAAATGTTCAAAAAACCTTAAGTGAATGAAACCTTAAGTGAATGAGAAAGACCTCTCTAAGTGAGATCTTTAAAACCTTAAGTGAATGAAACCTTAAGTGAATGAGAAAGACCTCTCTAAGTGAGATCTTTAATTTGTATCTTAGTACGCTAAAATTTTTTATTACGGGTCATATCTTTGGTAAGTTCTAACAAAGTCATATCATTCTTGATCACTCCCCCCAGTTCTTTTTCGGCTTTTCTTTTTTCTTCTTGCAGTTTCTAAGTATTAATTTTTTACATCTTCTCACTAGAGCATTAGGGTATCTCATTTTAAAATTTTCAAATTGCCTAAGCCTTGTCTATCTTAATTTATCAATAATACTAATCACCTTTAATTTGTCTTTTACCTATACATTCTTAACCTTATCTCTTCAATAAGATTACACATCCAACGGAGCATCCTCATCTCCGCTACCATTAGCTTATGACTATACACTTGTTTGATGAGCCAACATTTTGCCCTATAAAGCATGATCAACCTAATCATTAAACAATAGAATTTACTTTTGAGTTTGAATAGTATCTTCTTGTCACATAAAATCCTAATTTACTTCTCTATTTAAGCCATTCTTATATGATATAGTGGATTATATCTTCATCGATCTCTCCCTTACTATGGATGATAGACCCTAGGTATTTAGAGCACAATTTTCGTGGTATAACTTCTAAACTAGTCTTTACCTCTATATCAGAAATTATCCTTTGACCTGAAAAGCTACAATCTAAGTACTTAGTTTTAGTTCTACTCAATTTAAAACCCTTCGACTCTAACGTATCCTTCTAAAGTTCTAGCTTGATATTAACACTTCCGTTTGTCTCATCCACTAAGACAATATCATCAGTAAACAATATACACTAAGGCACACTTCGTTGAATATTCTTGGATAGCTCATACATTGCTACTGCAAACAAAAAAGATCTCAAAGAGATGCCTTGGTGTAGTCCAATATTGATAGAGAAATTTTTTGTATCTCCTCCTATCGTTCTTACTCTAGTCTTTACCTTTTCATATATATCCCTAATAACTCATATATAAGTCAAAAGAATTCCCATAACCTCTGAACACCTCCACATGATTTTTCTAGGTATCCTCTCATAAGCCTTATGCAAATCAATAAAACTAAAGGAATTCTCGTAACCTCTGAACACCTCCGCATCATTTTTCTAGGTATTCTCTCATAAGCCTTATGCAAATCAATAAAACTAAGTGTAGATTACTCTATCTTTCCTTGTAATATTTCATTAATCTTCTTAAGAGATGTAAAGCCTCTATTATGGATCTTTTTGACATGCCAAATTGGTTCTCTAAGATAGGAATATCCTTTCTCACTCGCTTCTCAATTACCTTCTTCCACAACTTTAAGTGTAACTAAGTAGTTTGATATCTCTATAATTATTGCAATTTTGGATACCCATTTTGTTCTTGTATAGAGGAATTAACATACTAAGTCTTTACTCATCCGATATTTTGGTATACTTAAGGATCACATTCAAAAGCTTCCTAGCTAAGTAATACCCTCTTTGCTAGGCTCTTCCACACCTATATGGTTAACTCATTAGGTCTTGCTGCCCTTTCGCTTTTTATCTCCTTTAAAGCTCTTTAAATTTCTTCCCTTGTAATCTGCCTGTAACAAGTCAAGTTACGAAACCTCTCGGACGTGTTATAATCACCTAAAGAGATGTCCTCTATGCCTTCATTAAAAAGGCTATAGAAGTACCTCTGTCATCTTTTCTGGATGTTATTTTTAGCTATGAGCACTCATTTTACTTCATCTCTTATACAAAAACTTGATCTAATTCTCTCATTTATCTTTCCCTAGCTCTCGTCAACTTAAAAATGTCGTTTTCTTCATCTTTAGTTTCCAATATTTGGTACAATTCCTTGTAGGCTCTGCTTTTAGCTACTAAGACTATCTTATTTGCCTTTTTTTAAAGCCAATTTGTATGTTACTCTATTAGTCACTCTCTACCTTTGTGGTACTATCCAATAAAGCTTTATAGGTGCCCTTCTTAATTTTAACTTTTTCTTGTAGATCTTGATTTCACCCGTAGAACTCCACATTACTACCCTTTGGCTCTTTAGGAATCTCAAAATCTCTTTAGCTGTATTCTTTAAATGATTTGCTGCTCTCTATCACATTTGATTAGCATCTCCTTCTAATTTCCATTCATCTCTAAATATTACTCTATCCCTAAATTACTTCATCATTTCTCCTTTTAGATTCCACCATTCAACTTTAGTATACCTCTTAGGACTTCTAGTCCTCCTCCATCTCTTAATTATAAGATCCAAAACTAATAGTCTATGCTGAGTTGACAAGCAAATGTTTAGTGTCACCTTACAATCCTTACACCAAGGTCAATCACTCCGCCTTACATGGAAGTAATCAAATTGAGTTTTCATTATTCTACTCTTAAAAGTCACCAAATGTTCCTCATTTTTCTTGTAAAAAATTGGTTAGTATCAACTCAAACGTTACCACAAGATCCAACAAAGCACTCCCCATTATCATTCTTATTCCTGTACTCGAGATCCCTATGAGTCCATGGATATCCATCCAAGATTTCCCTTATATGATCATTAAAGTCTCCTCCTAGAATAACTTTCTATATAGGGGGATCTACTGAATCACCTTATCTAACTCTTCCCAAAATTGACGTTTAATTTATTTGTCTAAGCTTACTTGAGGCACATATGCATATACCACATTGATAACAACACCTTTTATCATAATCTTTACAGACATAATCCTATCATTTTACCCCTATAACATGACTCATAAGTTCCTTAGTAACCAAGATACCTACCACATTATGTCATCTGAAAAACCTTTGAGTACCAAAGTTTGAATCCATTAATTCCTTTTGTTTTAGCTCCTGATCACTTTATCTCCTAGATGCACATTATATGAATCTTATATTTGTCTAAACTCTCCACTAATTCTAAAGACTTCCTTGTAAGGTTCCTGATGTTCCAAGAACCAATCGATAATTTGTCAACATCTTCTTTTCTTTGAGACCCAAAACTCAATGAAGGACTAGTCGTTGTTCTATTATTGATATTCAAAGCCACCACTCCTATCTTAAAGACTAACACAGGCTAAAGAAGACAAGTCCGTGAATGACTCAAAAATACCTTGAGAGAGTGACCAAGGATTATTAATAAAGGTTTGAACATCACAAGTACACACGACCACAAGCAAGTAAAAAATTCTTTGGCTCAAAATCTTACCCATTACTAGCACTTAGGATTATGCAGAATGCTAAAATCCAGTATTGAATAGTTAAAATGAAACAAACAAAATATTGAAAATTATAAACACAAAGAGCCGAACCAACACATATATTAAACCATTGAAAAATTTATGAAGAAAGCAAATGCAAGGGACCTAAAACACCAACAATACCCAATCTATTCAATAACTCTAAGCCTAGTTAAAGCTAAACCATATAATAAGCCAGTGAATTTATGACAACCCTGAATTAAAGTTCTAGTTATAAGAAGAATTAATAAACACAAACAATGGAAAGGAGAAATAAATCAAGCTGGAACAAAGCAGTGTGGACACAATACTAGAGATTTACGACAATCCACAACCCAAAACACTTGACAACCACACAAAAGATAAATTAGTGACAAAACAAATGATGAACTCGGAAGCACTAGAAAGCTGGAGGAGCATTGGTATGACCAAGAGCAGAGGTCTAGTGAGAAACACTTCTGGTACCAGCAAAAAGATCAAAATTCTACACTCTAATAGCTCTTTCTTTCTACTTTTTCTTCAACAACTCAAACCTAAAATCTCTCTAAAACAAAGTTCATTTTTGTTCGTATTGTTATACCAAAACCTGTTACTCAACAAAGTAGACAACAAACAAACTCACTCATTGATCCAGAAATAAAAGCCAAAGAGAGTAGTGAAAGGGAAAACAAAGAACACAAAAACCAAACTGATGTTACTGGAGAGATAAGCAAATGCTATTAAATAAATCCCAAAGCTAATGAAAGAGGAACCACTTAAACAGCTAAGCTACAGAGATAAATATGCATCGGCAAGCGCTTGTGACAGTGGACAGAGAAATACAGTGACAGAGAGAATGAAGATGTGGGCGAGTAGAGTTGAAGATTGGGGTTTTAAGGCTTTCCCTGCGAACCACGGTGTTGCCATCGTTTAGCTCACCACCACTTTCTGCGTCAATGTTTACATCGACTTTTAGGATTCATCTATAAAAACTAAAATCTGAACTAACAAGAACTGAAGTTGGATAACCCAAATCGAAGAAGCAGTGGAGACACAAATAGAGAGGAGATTAACAGACAAGCAACAAAAACAAAATGTTGGAGAAAAAACATGAGCAGCAAATGCAAATATAGAAGTTTGCAAAATCCGACGGGACAAGAAAAGCAAAACCAAATCTCAGATTTTGTATCACATAAGAGCTGATCAAAAGCACCGAGAAGATTAAAATGGCAACACCCGAAGTGCAGCACACTGCCGCGAAACAACAGTCATAGTGTCGCTTTCCGTTGTGTAGAGAAAGAGTTCCATTGTGTAGGGAACACCCAAATCCTAAAAGGCAACTTATCACACTTGCATCACCGATACAACAATGCATTGAACAATGAAAGAGTGCATACTAATTAATCCTTTAGATCGCTCTAAGTTTCCTTCCAATTACCAAATTCGTCAGCAATGTGTATTGAAGCCTGAAAACCACATCTCATGATGAAGGTAAACGACTTCTTGTGGTTGAATTAAACACCCTGAATATCGGTTAACAAAACATAAAGTTTATTAACTAATTTATGTTACTTGTATATCCCAATTTATTAGGCTTTTGATATGAAGAATTGCAGATAGGTCACCTCTTTCTTGTAAGAATGTTTTATTGAAAAGTAGAATATCAATTTGTCATATTCCTTCTTGCAGTAGAATGTCTACCAGGTCAACCAACCAGTGGCAGGCACAACACAAGTAGAGATCAGACCAAAGACAATTTAAGGAAGTTAGGAACATCTACACTGTATGTCTTCATCCTTATTTTACAAAAATACTTGCAAGCCAAGACCTTAACCGATCAAGTTTCTAGCACTCAGCTATAACAAGACTAAACCACCACCTCTCAGGGCAAGCACAAGGTGAAGCACAGAGCCACCCTCAATATTGTAGTCACGAGCTGTCTTATCATCTGCAAGCTGCTTGCCAGCATAGATTAGCCTGTAAAACAGAAGCGCAGTTCAACAAAAATGTTATAACAAGTACTTTCAATGTTATAAATCTGAACAAAACAACAAACACACGATAAACTTTTCATGAAGATGAATAATGCCAAATAGGGTTGGGCATTTCTTAACAGCTACACTATCCTTTAGAGGAACTGGGAATTGAGCACTCTAAAAACCATACCTCTGCTGCACAGGGGGAATTCCTTCTTTCTCTTCAACCCGCTCCTTTATCCGATCAATAGTATCAGTTGGCTCAATGTCAATTTCAATTTCCTTACCAGTGAGAGTCTTCACTTTAATCATGGTTCCGCCCCTAAGCCTCAAGACCAGGTGAAGGGTCGACTCCTTCTGGATGTTGTAATCAGCAAGAGTTCGCCCATCTTCCAATTGTTTACCAGCAAAAATCAACCTTTGCTGATCAGGAGGGATTCCTTCTTTGTCCTGCAAGGAGTAACTCCAACCGTTTTTGATGGTACTACAATATGCAATGATGCAATACACAGCATCTAAAACCACAAAAGCAACAATTGTGCCGCACATTACAATCAAACAAGAAAGAGTAACATAGTAGTTCTTAGGATGAACTCAACGGAGGTTAGACAGATTCAGAAGCAATTCTACAATAATGTGACGCCAGATTTGTTAGGGTAATACATGAGAAGATAACTGTTAATTGCGCAATCGTAGACCCTACAATTACTCGTCTAGGTTACGCATATACTCAATAGTGGGGTCAATCTTCACAATTTTTTTCGCAATCTACATGATTGAACAAAATCAAGAAGTGGCATCTCAGGCAACATGACAACTATGTGCCAAGCTTGTAAAGGAGAAAGCTTAAGCCTTCTTTATGATCAATTTACAATCAAAAGAACATTATGACCAGTGTGAGCCTCGATAAGAATGCGAATATTTAGTTCAGCAGATAAGTTTTCAATTTGAAGAAGCAACAAGGGGAAGGAAACCACTTTCCTTCTCCTAATGAAGGAAAAACCTGAGCATTGAGGGGGGAAAAAATTCATCTTTTGATTCATCCTAGGGTGTGCTCGGATTTTAAACAAATCTAACTGAAATTGCAATATTATATACAAAAATTGTAACTGTATGCAGAAATAGTATATATGTGTGCTAACTAAAAGCCCGTAAAAAGAAAAGGCCGCGGAAAACAGCAAAACACTTGAAGCGATTTTAAAAGAAAAGACCTGAATCTTGGCTTTGACGTTGTCGATAGTGTCGCTGCTCTCAACCTCCAGAGTTATGGTCTTGCCGGTGAGGGTCTTCACGAAGATCTGCATCTTCACGTTCCTTTGGTTTTTTGCAGCTTTCCTCTCTCTCTCTCTCTAATTTAATTTCCGCGGAAGAGAGGAGGGAGACTAGCAACAGCAAACTCGACCGTCCAGTCCACTCCGGGTTAGGACTTAGGAGCTTGAGATTTTAAAACCTCCACACTTTAATTTACTATTTGACTAATTTTTATATTCATCGTTAATTTACTTTTTTTATTTTTACTAACGATCTGACTTAAGAAAATCTTAATTATAAAAAATACCTTTAAATTATTTACATCCAAATTAATTTCTATTCAAACATAATAGTTTCCTTGCCGTTAATTTACTATTTAATATAGACTTTTATTGCTAACGGTTAAAACATTCAACCGATTCGGTCGATTTAATCGAAAAAAAATTAAAACGTTTATTTTTTCAGTTTATGTTTTATTTTACAGTTTTATTAAAAAATTAATTTATTAATAAATAAATATTTGTAAACTAAAATTAATTAATTAACTTTTTAATTAAAATTTAAAATTTTTAGATAATCTCTGAACCTTTTAATAAATTCTGTCGGAGATATTTTACCCACTTACATTAGGCATTGGATTCAGATTCTCGTCAGACTTTCTGTAATGCAAGTGGAAGCGGCGCCGCCCCAAAAATTGATTCTCTTCAACAATTCTATTTTGAATTTTCTTCTTCAATTGAAGGTTTTACCCTAAGAGACAACACAATTATTAAATCTTTTAAATACTTCGTAATAAAATAAAGATTTTAATAAGGACTTGCTGTTTATTATTATAATTTTAAGAATTTAATTCAGTTAGGTAAGGAATTAGTTTTGTATTGTACCAAAATGAATATTATTTAATATTTTGAAGTAATTCAAGAAAGTTAAGAGAAAATAATAATTTTTATGAAGACAGATTCAAACCAATTTTGTATTATGAAAAAAAAACATAAATAGACTCATTTCCTTATATTTTCTTTAATATCTTTTTCGTTTTTGGACCTTAGAGATAGAAATAGGAGTTTTTAAGGGTAAAGGAGGTTTTGAGTGTGGATTCAAGCGGGAGTTTATAAGTTTTGCTTGAAAATAAGGATAAGGCCAAAATTATATAAGTTTTAAAGGAGAAAGTTTAAGAAAGTTGAAAAAGGAGAAAAAGACACTTGAATCTCAACCTTAGACTAATTAAGTATCACCTTTCTACTCTGGTTGGGTCGGTCGTGCTAGGCCCAAACCCACTCAAAACGACTCATGGGTCAATCGATCCACTCCGAAAGGATTGACCTAATTCTTACCGATTATGCTATGCCAAGCCTAGTCCACGCATCTATGGCTCATTTGCTGGTGGAAGTCTCCCATGCATATGTAAAGACCTAAACCTAGCATCTGTTTCTTATATAAGGTATAACTTTGCTATAATACAGGTACGAGATCAGAACCCTACCTTCTCTGCTTTACAACAACCAAAACCTTTACAAAATACTAACTTGAGCGTCGAAGGGGCTTGCCGGATATCAACCCCCGGCGTGCCTTGTGTTGTTTTGCAGGAACTCTTGGTAGAGACAGTCAACTTCATGGATCCAAACGGCAACGTGCAGCCTCGCCAAAACCAGGCTGAACCAATTGGCGTCCACCGTGGGGCCCGACATCAGGGCACCACGTCTAGAATACGCGAATCACCAAAGCGGAAGAAGCCTAACCTCGATATCATAGCCATTGTCGGCGTTGGCGCCATAACGGATGGGTTTCATAGCGCCGCCTCTGCCGCCAACGCACCGTGATTCCCGCACACAGTCTTCGCATCTGAATGATCAGCCACAACCTCAAAACATAGATCAAGAAGAACAGAGCGTAGCCTTGGAGGACAATGCTGAGACCAATGTGCATTCGAATCTCCAGCACCCCTAGATGCAAATCCTCCTGCGCCTGTGCATGCCTCTTTCACCCGACAACAGATTGAGGAAGCGGCTGATCTGTTGATTTGTCAGATTTTACAATCTCAGCCGGAACAACAGCAGCCATCCGCACGACAGATTGGTATGATGACCGATCGTCATCCTGCTGAAGCCCTAGAAAAAATCGTGGACGATCGGATCAATGCGGCCATGAGTTTCCGCCCGGATCGTCCAACAGCTCAATATAGCTCTCCCTTCACCCTGGCGATCTTGGATAGCCTCCTAGCGATCTGCATTAAATTCCCGACGCCTAAAAAGTACACTGAAAAGATCGATCCTCTAGACTATTTGCAGCACTTCTAGTCAATGATGAACCTACACTGCGTCCTCGACGCCATTCAATGTAAAGCATTTTGTACCGCCTTTCAAGAAGGAGCTCGGCGATGGTTCAACAGTTTACCTCTGAGCTGCATCACTTGTTTTGAAGACTTTAAATTGCTATTTCTCAATCAGTATGCCACAAGTAAACGGCCGCAGAAGACTGCCTTGGAAGTGATGCAGTTGACACAAGGAAGGAATGAAAGTTTACGGGAGTTCATCACTCGGTTCAACAACGAAACTGTCGAAGTCCCTGACCTCACTTGCTCATCCATGTTGGCTGCACTTATGAGCAACACGAGGGATGAGGAGTTCAAAAAGTCATTGGCTCTCGATCAGCCCCGATCTATCCGGAAATAAGAAACAGGGCGGATAAGTATATCCAGCTCGAAGAAGTGCTGAAAAATACGAAACGTCTAGCGGATAATCGTTCGCCAAATGACGGAGCAGATGATTCACACAAGCGGCAGAAGGGTCAGTCGAGCTGGAGAAAGTCGACCGATCGACAGGGACATCGACAAGAACTCTTCACCCCGCTCAACAGACGATATGCGGAAGTACTGGCGGCCATAAGAGCAGATGAAGAACCCCTCCGAGAACTCAATAAGTTGAACACTTCCTCCAAGAATGGGGACCCAGATTTATGTTGCCGCTTCCACAAAGAAATCGTTCATGACACAGAAGATTGCTAGCACTTGAAGAAAGAAATCGAATTCCTTATCAAAAGGGGAAGGCTGGGACGATTTTTGAAGCACGGACAAAATGCTGATCGAGATAATGAGCATAAAACCGATCGGCCCAGCCATTGGCGACAGCCTTGGAGGCGAAACGATAGGAATGATGGAGGGAGGAAAAATGCGAACATTGACAATCGACGCAAAGCGAGAGGACAGTCCAGGGCAAGAGGCGACAGGAATACTGGACAACAAGATGACCGACCGGTTAAGGTCATTAACATGATTTTTGGTGGAAATGCAGCAGGGGGTTTACTGTTAAAGGAAGAAAGAGGTATGCCAGGCAGGTCGGCGACGTCTTGTCGGCCAAAAGAAAGAGGCAGAACGATGGGATTATATCGTTCGACGAATCTGACCTTGACGGTGTTAGTTGCCCTCATGATGATGCGCTCGTAATAAATCTGAACATGGACGACAACGAGGTGAAGCGGGTAATGATTGACACGGACAGCTCGGTCGACCTATTGTATTATGATGCCTTCAAGTAGATGGAGATACTAGAGGATCGACTACTGCCCATAGAAGGACCTATCAAAGAGATAATTGGAGCACCAGCTTACCCGTTTGCCCGAGTCTATTTGAAAGTAAAATTCGGACAAAAGCCGTGTCAAATAGAGAAGGACGTTGAATTCCTGGTTGTGAAGTTTCAAGGGACATACAATGCGATAATCGAACGAGTCACTCAAAACACCCTTAGAGCGGTTGTCTCCACCTTTTACCAAGCAATGAAGTTCCCAACGTCTCATGAAATTGGTGTTGTCAGGGGTCAGCAGAGAATTGCTAAGGAATGCTACTTAGCGGAAACAAGGACATTAGACGGGACGGTAGTCCTGACGAGCTCTTTTGACGTGAGAGCCGATGAAGAAGAGCGGAATAATGAAGCCTGTCAGGCAGAAATTGCACTGCTCAGTGAAAACAGGGATACAACAGCCGCTCGTTCAGAAACCATCAAGCAAAAAGCAACGAAGTTCTACAATAAAAGGGTAAAGTCGAGCGACATAAAGGTAGCCAAGGCTGCTGGAAAGCATCCTAGAAAGCTCAGACAGGCATGGGAAGGACCCTATCAAGTGGTCAAGCAAACCGGACATGGCTCTTACATCCTGCGCGATGCGAATGGGAAAATTCTATCGAGGCCCTGGAACTCCCAAAACCTGAAGGCGTTCTACCAGTAGATAAGCTTTATTTTAGTTCTCTTTTCTCTGTTTATTATTGTTTATTGTACACAACTTGTGGAAACTTTTTTCCTGGCCCTGCCAGTCAGGTTTTTTAACGGCCCACGCCCTCATCATCGTCAATAAAGGGGTTTTCAGATTTCTCAGCAAGAAAAAGTTTCATTAAATTTGTCAAAGAGAAGAAAATCTCATCGACCATCGATCGGCCAGGTTGCCAAGACAAGATCCTTGGAACCATCACTCGGCCTCGACATCGATCGACTAGGTTGCCAAGACAAGATCCTTGGATCGATCGACTAGGTTGTCAAGACAAGATCCTTGGAACCATCGATCGACCTTGACTATCGCTCGGCCAGGTTGCCAAGACAAGATCCTTGGAACCATTGCTCGGCCTCGACATTGATTGACTAGGTTTCTAAGACAAGATCCTTGGAACCATCGATCGACCTCGACTATCGCTCGGCCAGGTTGCCAACACAAGATCCTTAGAACTATAGCTCGACCTCGACCATCGATCGGCCAGGTTGCTAAGACAAGATCCTTGGAACCATCGCTCGGCCTCGACATCGATCGACTAGGTTGCCAAGACAAGATCCTTGGAACCATCGATCGACCTCGACTATCGCTCGGCCAGGTTGCCAAGACAAGATCCTTAGAACCATAGCTCGGCCTCCACCATCGATCGGTCAGGTTGCCCAGACAAGATCCTTGGAACCATCGATCGACCTTGACTATCGCTCGACCAGGTTGCCAAGACAAGATCCTTAGAATCATGGCTCGGCCTCACCATCGATCGACCATCGATTGACCAGGTTGCCAAGACGAGATCCTTAGAACCATCGTCCGGCCTCAACATCGATCGACTACGCTCGGCCAGGATCCCAAGATAAAATCTCGGATCGTTCAGCCTCGTTATCGCTCGGCCTAATTCGCCCGATCGACGTACATCGAGTGCACTCATTCGCGACTTGCTATTCGAGAGGATCGTCTAAATCTTTAACACAAAAGAGAATGAAAAATGATTTCCTATTTTTTTGAATTAAAGCTCTGGTCACAAGCCCGACTAGATGAGCCTTACAAGGAGAAACAATCATTTTGACCATTCGGGAGGAGAGGAAGGGCCAGCAGCAGGATCGGCCGGAGGAGAGGAAGGGCCAACAATCGGATCGGGAGGAGAAGACAGCGGAGAGACATCCTCTTCCTCCTCTAAGCTCAAGTCCAGCTCCTCATCCGGTACTAAGGTCCACTCTCCCTCGACCCTCTTCCTCACTTCCTCCAGAGAAAGGCCGAGAGCAGCGGGAAGCATCGACTCAGCATAATCCTCAAATGAAGGAACCTCCGACCCGTCAAGGATGTGAACATCATGGCAATTCTTCAAGACCGAAAGGGTCAAGTCGCAAGCGAACCCTAAGCACTCCTCCTGTAGGAACCACCTTTTCCAGCGCTTGATCGCCTCAACCCTCTTCTCTTTGATGGAGTCTTGCAATTCCTTCAGTCTGTCCTCGGCCTTTAGTTGGCCATTCATCGCGTCATGATAGTCCTGAAGGAATTTCGACCGAAGCTCCTTCTCCGTCTCCACCTTCTTCTTCAAGTCCTCGCACTCCTTCACTAGCTCGTCCTTCGCCGCAATCACCCGGCTTTTCTCCTCCTCTCCCGTAGTGAGTTGAGCTTTCAAAACGCTCCTCTCCTCCTCTCAAGATTTCTTCTCCTCCTCAACTGAAGAGAGTTGAGCTTGCAAAATGTCCTGCCCCTCCTTCGCCTCTACGAGTTCAGCTCTTAGAGTGTTAACTTGCTCGAGAAGGTCATGAGCCTCCCGATCCATTGTTTGATTCACTTCGTCGAGTTGATCCAGACGTTGATACATTTCAGAGGCGTATACCATATCTCTGACGCAGCTGCAGACGAGACGAGCCATCATCTTTTTATTGTCCAGCGTGTCCAAAAACCCCTCGTTCGCAGGAGGAACGACTTTCTGGGCAATCTGTAGAGCCACACCAATGTCCTTAAATGACACAGCCTTGTCAAAATTGATCGCGAATTCTCATCGTTTGCCATCAGAGGCTCGCTCCTTCCCTTTGCCCTTGTCCAACCGGGGCGTTCGCTTTTCCCACACTCTCCTCCCCTGCTGACCAGATGACCGGCCGACACTTCGAGCAGTCCTCTTCCTTTTGAGTGGAGGCTCCATCTCCTCCTCCTCCAAACTCGCTCGGTCAGCACTCATTGGCACGATCGGCAATAACGCCGACACGTCAGGACGGTCTTAAGTGAGCAGAGGAGCCAGCAATACTATAGAATGACCTGGCTCCATTGGCGGAGCGACGCCTTCACTGATCTCTGCCTCCTTCCTCTATTTCTTCCCTTTGGCCTGTCTTTTGGATTTAGGACGACAGGAGGACTCGGCAAAATCATTCATCCTTGCCATGGCTGCACAGCAATAAAAACAGGTCAGAAAGCGAAACCAATACTTACAAATACAGTAAATAATTCAACCACAAGAAATCAACCAGAGGGTGCAATTTCTTCTCCCAGCCCGTCAATTCGAGGCGGGGGGTCGATTAGGAAGGAATCGGCCGAGGCCCTCCCGCGATATCCCAAAATGAGTCGATTGAAGTCATACCGACCGAGCCCCTTAATACGACTGACTATCTCCCACTCCTCCCTAGTAAGAGATAAGCTCGATGTGTCGTTCCAACGCTCGGCTAGAGGATATCTCCACGGCTGACACTCAAAGGAAGATCCTGGAGGCCTCACAAAAAAATGCTTCGTTCGCCAAGAAGTAATTTTTGAAGCCGTTCCAGCCAGGCGGTATTGAGCATCTCTATACTGAAAATGAGGGATCCCGGTCCCAAAGCTCGAACTCTGATTCATCCTCAAAAAATGGCGTAGGATGTCAACTAAAGGCGGACAGCCGAACTGATGACACAGTAAGGCCAAACCGTTGATGAATCTCCATCCATTCTGAGGAATTTGGCTCGGCCTCAACTGGTATGCGACGCACACCTTGTCAATAATCGGGACATACGGAAGCCTCATACCACCGACCGAGAAGAAACAATCAGAAACAGCAAAATACCCACTTAAACTGTTGTGGATCTGTTCATTACCCAAGGCCAGCCTAGGCCCCCAGGACATAGGGATGTTATTCCTAATAACCGATCGATTCAACTCCTCCACGGTCATTGTTGATTTGTCTTTCGGTGGCTCCTCTACGACCAGCCCATCCTTCCGTTCTTTCGTCGAGATTTCTTCAATACCTCTTACCCCCGACACCGCCGCTACTTCAAACGCCCCGACTGGTTGGGAGGCTCTCTTGGCGGTTTCACCCCTAGGGCTAACCACTCTTCTAGAACTAGCTGACGACATGCTTACTAAGAGGAAACCTTTGAGAAAACTTTTGAGGAAGAAGCGAGGAAAAAGGACGTACCTAGTTGGTGATTGAAGTTGGGAATTTGAGCGACGATTGAAAGAGAACTCCGGAGACTGTAAGCAAGAAGGTGCAAATGAAAGAAGAATGAAAGCTGGAGAACAAAATAAGCGTGAAGAAAATCTGCAGTCCATCGGCGCTGAATATTTATAGAAGAGCGGTCGAACGGGTGTTCCAACCGACGCCTGACGAGTGGAGAAAATTTGAGCCAAGCTCAGACACGTGGCTGAATCTGAGCAGAGGTAAATTAGGGTTATTAGAAATCCGAAGCGGCGCAACAGTTGAAAGGACATACGTGACAACTGCACAACGGTTACAAATTTTGAATATCTATCAGAGGGCACGCGCCGTCAGTAATAATTACTCCAAATACCCTCACGCGCTCAATGACGATGTCCACTCGATCTACCTTGGCGCGAGCTATCATGCAATAAGCACCGAGGCCGATCGATCGGGACATTCAATCGACCGATCCCAGTATGAACAATCATACACTATGCACTAATGTCCGACCGATCGGGCCTACCACGAACTGCCCTATAGACGAGCTATAAAATCCTTATATACTCCTTCGACCCTTCTCTTTACTCAGACTCGAGGAGTAGGGGGCTTATGGTTGGGTCGGTCGTGCTAGGCCCAAACCCACTCAAAACGACTCATGGGCCGATCGATCCACCCCGAAAGGGCTGACCTAATTCCTACCGATTATGCTATGCCAAGCCTAGTCCACGCATCTACGACCCATTCGCAGGTGGAAGTCTCCCATGCATACGTAAAGACCTAAACCTCGCATCTGTTCTTTATATAAGGTATAACTTTGCCATAATACAGGTATGAGATCAGGACCCTACCTTCTCTGCTTTACAGCAACCAAAACCCTTACAAAAGACTAACTTGAGCGTCAGAGGGGCTTGTCGGATATCAACCCCCGGCGTGCCTTGTGTTGTTTTGTAGGAACTCTCGGTAGAGACAGTCAACTTCATGGATCCAAACGGCAACGTGCAGCCTCGTCAAAACCAGGCTGAACCAATTGTAGCCCAATGGTAAGAGGTGTGGGTCATGCACCCAACAAAACCCTGAGGTCACAGGTTCGACTCCCCAAAGAGGAGGTAGACAACCTAACTAAAGGGGACAAAACCTCAATGGTGCGGGCCCACCCAAACCAAAAAGGTGCCTTTTTGGTTTGGTTGGGCTAGAGGATCTTGTCTGCTGAACATCAACTAAGAAAATTTAGTATTGTCCCCTACATGTTCAAGCGACGAGATCCGCGCCTAGCGACCAAAGGGGACAATACTAAATTTGCTTTGTTGAGGTTCAGCAGACAAGATCCTCTAGCCCAACCAAACCATACTCATTTTGAGTTAGATTATATAAGTTTTAAGTTAAGATATATTACATTATGTAGAGATTGAGTTCATATTTGAAAATGATTTGGGAAAAAAAAGTTGATTGATTCACGAGCAAGTTTGGGTGAGTTAAATTGTGATATTTAATGCTTGGCAGATTATTAAAGATAGAATTGAACGAAATTTATGTTAGAAAATATAGAATATAATTGGACTAAGTATGAGTGAGAGTTGCGTATTTCCATATCTAATTTGATTTTGGGTTAATTACTAAAAAATCTTAAAATTTACTCAATTTTGTAATTATAGTATGAATTTTAGAAAGTGACAATTAAATACTCAAACTTTCATTTCTTTCAAATCTAGCCTAACTTTAGTATCTCCGTTAACGTTAAAATTATTGATGTGGTAAGCCATATAAGACATAAGTCTAAACATTAGTCCTATATTAATTTGGGATTTAGATTGACTTACCCGCACACCATTCCTTGTCGTACACATTTTCTTCTTTGTCGCACCAATCTTACCCTTTCTTTACTACTCTTCGCAAATTGTGTTACACTTTTCTTTGTTGTTGCACCAATCTTCTCTGTCACATACCATTCTTCATTCATCTTTGCATTACATAATTTGTGATTCACCCTTGTGTTATATACCATTCTCTGTCACATACCATTCTTCAATCCTTTTATCATTACAAAATTTGTCGCACCAAACTTCTATGTCACAATATATAAATTGTAATTTTGAAGGTTAGAGCATTGATAGAAAGGGATATGTTTTGTTTATACTTTTGTCACGTTTTCTATTTTTTTTTCATCCAAGTTCTTTTTCACTTTTTTTTAAATATTTTTCAGTTCATTACAAGAAAACCAAGAAGTGCTTCATATGTATTTGGCTTATGAATTATTCATCTACATGTGCTTAGGTTATTTGGCTTAGCACTTAAACTTTGCAGAAATTTAAAATATTTTTATGAAGTTTGTTTTTAATATTCTACTATGTTATAGAATTAGGATTGAGAGGCTAATATTCTACCATGGTTAAGTTTTGACCATTCTTCATTATGTTTGTGTTTGCACCAACTAAACCAGTAGTTGTAGTAGTTTTTTG
Organism: Erythroxylum novogranatense; assembly: GCA_029891385.1. Classification (NCBI taxonomy): domain Eukaryota; kingdom Viridiplantae; phylum Streptophyta; class Magnoliopsida; order Malpighiales; family Erythroxylaceae; genus Erythroxylum; species Erythroxylum novogranatense. The sequence continues at coordinate 15,225,550 of CM057233.1, forward strand.
TCCCTTGCTTTTCAGTAATTGAAACTTTGAATCTTTTTTTGAATTTCACTCTCAATTCTTCTTTAGGTTGAATTTAGTTCTCAATTCATCTTCAAAACTAAAAATATAAGGAATTAAGATGTCAATCATATATCGATATTTACGTGATTTCCTTAAGATAACATGTCACTTTGTAACAATGAAAAGCATATGTCAAGTATATACATGTTAGAAGGTAGTTATTGTCAAGTATAAACATTTGTTTTAATATAAACATTATATTGAAACTTTTGTTAACTCTGCTTCTAAGCATAAACCAATATTTATTTAAGGCATGAATCCCTTTTAATAGCCTAGTCATTTGCACCAGATTATATCCCTTGCCATTTATATAGGAATTAGGTATATTTTTAATTCTTCTCTTTAGTGTTTCTAACTGTCCTAAATTAAGATTGCTTAGTCTTTTATTCTCTTTTCCTCTTGGAATATGTTTTATTTTATAAATATTCATTTCTAACTCTAATTTAGTATTATCATTTAACATTAGGCAAGAATCACCTTTGATGAAAATATTCATTTCAATTCTTCACTCTGTGTCATATTTTATTTTTCTTCCTTACTATGTTTTTGTAATTAGCCTTATATTATTGTAGTGACTTAAATATACTTTACTCAGCTGTGTTGTTGTAATTGATCCTATAACATGTACGTTACTCAATCACACTTTCCTTAGCTTATCTTATTTAATCTAATCTTTTGTACATATTTCCATTTATAACCATCATCTTATGTATTATGTTACATGTCATTGTAAAAATGTACAGATTTATAGATGTTGGTAAAATTTTAATTTCATTATGGAAGGGTGTTGGAAAGACATGATAATAAATATGTTAGAGGCAAGATTAAAAAGAAGAAAGATATGTGTGTTGATGAACTTAGCATGGTAGTCCTATAAGGAGTTTCTAATAACAAAGGACATAAAGTAATATATATATTTACAAATTTCTTAATGAGTCAATAATAAGCTTGAAGGAGTTAAACTTACACCATAATAAGGACATATTAGCTATGCTCCAATAAATGGAAGATTTGAATTATCATATGTTGAAATCTATTATGAACATGGTTATGAGCATCCTGAAATCGATGGTGAAGAATCTAAATATCATATTCACAACGAATTTGATGATAATACACATCAAAAAGTGAGTGATAATACATATCAAAAAGTGAGTATGAATGATGAGTGGTTATTCTAAGTTCATATAGAGCAAGATGATGACTTCATTGTTATGTAGGTTAGTGAATTTGGAGATGATTCAGTTGATAACAAGTTATTTGCAATTAATGATAAAGAATATGTTGCTACGAGAACAAATAAGAAGAGATATGCTAAGACTATACATAGTAGGTTTGAATGTGATAACATTGTCTATGGGCTTGAAGGTAGTGGGAATAATTACAATGAAGAAGGTGATTATTCCAAAGGTACATAAAGATAAGAATAAATTTCACATGATGTAAATAATGAATATGAGGATAGTAATGTTGAGGTTCAATCACCATTTTGTAGTGATGATGAATCATCTAGTCCAAAGAAGAAATACATTATCTTTAATCCAAAATTTGATATGAAAGATTTTAAGTTTGAAATTTGAATGAAGTTTGAGGATGAGATGTAATTAAGGGAAATAAGAAACTATGCAATTACAAATGGATATGATATTTTAATAGAGAGATTTGATGTGAGAATACAGGCAGTTTATGAGCCACAATGTCCTTTTTGGTTATATGCTAGCTTGATTGGAAATGAGAAAACATTTGTTATAAAGATAGTATAAAACAAACATAACTATAGGAAAGTGCAAAGAAACAAACAAGTTATTAGGAAATGGATAGCAAATGAATTCTTACACAAGGTTAGGAAGAACTTGAATTAGCCTATTACTGAAATGATGAATGATCTTCAAAGAAAATATGCACTATAGGTAACTAAAATCCCAATGTTATAGGGCTAAATTGGAAGCTATTATCATGTCATAGAGATCTATGGAAAGATATTATTATAATTTATATTCTTATGGACAAGAGTTATTAAAAGCTGACAAAGATGGAAAATATATTATTTCAAATTGAACTTGATGAATAGTCTTAAAAAACCAATGTTCAAAATGTTTTATACTGGATTTAGTGCTTTGAAGTATGGTTTTCTTGGTTGATGCAAGAAAAATTAGGTTATATGGATTTTTTTGAAGAAATTTCTTGAAAGTGCTTTATTAGCTACAATAGGCCATGATGGAAACAATTAGATATTTCCTATATCTTGGGCTATTGTTGAGGGAGAAAATTACCAATTGTGGCATTGGATTTTTGAGCATTCTTGTAAAATATCTTGACATAATTGGGAATGTATAGACTTTTGTTAGCAATCAGTATAAGGTAATCTTTAAACATCCATAAATGTAATGATCGATTATTAATGTGATTTAAATTCTTCAAGTTATGTTACCTTTTTTGTTATAGGTTTAGTTGATGTGTTAAGTAATCTGTTACTAGAAGCTGAGCATAGAAAATGTGCTCAACATATCTGTGTAAATTTATCAAGTGTTCATAAAGGATACACATATAGGAGTTTATTTTGGCAAGTAGTTAGTTGCGCAATAGAAATAGAATTTAATGAGGTAATGGAGCAATTGAAGAGTGTTTCACTAAAGGTTTATAATGATTTCCAAATTAGAAAACCAGAGACTTTTATGATGGCATTTGTTAACACAAGACTAAATTGTGAAATAGTTTATAATAATATGTCATAGACATTTAATGGATTCATTTATGAAGCTTATACAAAATGCTTGATCAATATGTTAGAAGAAATTCAAATTTATTTAATGACTTAGATATATGAAAAAGGTACATGATGCTCAAATCCATTATTGATATATTTGCACTACTTATATGTAATTACAACAAGATGCTAATATTTTTCTTTTTGATTTTTTTATGATTTATAAATGGGTGGAAGTCAATGTCAAGTGTTAGAACCTCCAAATAATGTAACAACATCTCAAGCTTCCTAAAATACAATAGCCAATACAAATTAAACTAGGAGGAGGTCAAATTGAGGATAAAAAGATCTGCTCCTAGAAAATGTCAAGTTTTTAATGATTGATAATTTGGATACCAACTTCTAGTTGGGTATTAGTTTTGGATGTGTATTAGTTATCATTTCGTTGACAATTTTAATATGATTTAATTTATAGTTTGAACATGGTTTGATTAAGTATTTGAACACAGTTTGATTGATAATTTGAATATTGTTTTTTTTTTCATAACACTAATGTATAAGTGTTATGTTGTATAAGTTGGATATCTTAAACTCCCAATCAAACTCTTAAAATATGTTGGATTAAAAGCTTCACCTTCTTCATATTTTGATAACTTGACTCCTGTCTCTTGACAAGTGTTGCCATAGGTTTGGAATCAATCAGTTTGAACTTCTCAAGTACTTCTTTAGCATATTTTTCTTGAGAAATGAAAAATACCTTCCTCTATTTACTCAACTTCAATGCCAAGATACTATGACATTAACCTAATGTCTATCATCTTGAATTCTTAAATCATTGCTTCCCTAAATTCATTGAACATGCTTGGATTATTTCCTATGAAAATCAAATCATCCACATACAAACAAATAAGCAAAATATCTCCATTTTTGTTAGTTTTTGAGTAAAGAGCATGTACATATAGACGCTTCACATAGCCATTCTTTCAGAAGTATTTGTCAATTATGTTATTCCACACTCTTGGAGCCTATTTTAATCCATATAAAGCCTTCTTCAACTTTAAAACTTTTTCTTCTTGGCCTTTCACAACATCGGCAAGAGGTAGTTTTACATAAACTTCCTCCTCTAAGTAAGCAATTTAGAAAAGCAAACTTGAAGTCCATATGATAAATCCTCCATTTGTTTTAAGCAGCCAACGAAATAATCAATATTATGGTCTCTAAATGAGCAATATGACCAAACACTTCTTTTTAGTTTATACCTCGACGTTAACTATAGCCTTTTGCAACTAATCCCGTCTTTTATCTCTCCACTTCTCCTTTAGCAGTCTTGTTAGTCTTGAACGCCTATTGGACTCCAATTGCTTTGTGGCCTTTTAGAAGAGAAGCAAGTTCCCAACTATTGTTCTTGTTAATTGCTTGAATTTCTTTACCTATTGCTTTCACCCATTTTTTGTTCGTATTAGCTTTTGTAAAATCAATTGGTTCATTATCTACAAAGAGACGAAATAAAGTGAGATTATTTACTTCCTTAGTTTAATCATAAATCTCTCTCAAACTTTTCTAACCACGGGGTTTGGTGGAAGGACTTCCCTTTAAAGATGATGGAGGTGAATCATTATGATTAGGGGATGGTGGAGTTATAGGCTCCTGAGGTGCTTCATTCTTGTCATTATTGCTTTCTTCAACAAAATGAAAGAAAGCATAATCTTCTTCTTGATCATTCCAATCCCATATAACTTCTTTATCAAAAACAACATCCCTGCTCACAACAACTCTTCTGGTGCTTAGATTGTAGAGTTTGTAACATTTAGAACTTGAATCATAACCTATAAAAACAAAATTTCCACTTTTATCATCAAGCTTTAAACACTTTTGATTTAACACATGAGTATATGCAATGCTCCAAAAAATCTTCAGATGTGCAACACTAGGCTTCTATCCACCCCAAGCTTAATGAGAAGTCACATTCCATAAACTCTTATTAAGGCTTGATTAGTAAGGTATACTGCGCATTCTACAACTTCAACATAGAATTCTTTCATCTTCTTGCTCTTCATCATACTCCGCGCCATATTTAGAATGGACCTATTTTACCTTTTGACGACACCATTTTGTTATGATGTCCATGCAACTATAAGAGGTCTTCAAATTCTATTTTCATTATAAAACTTATTGAATTCTTTTGAAGTAAATTCACCTCCTCTATATTAGATCTCAAAGCTTTTATAAAATAACCACTTTCTTTTTCAACAAAAGCTTTAAAATTTTAAATGCCCCAAACACCTCTAATTTTTCTTTTACAAAATAAACTCAAGTTTTTTTGGCTAAAATCATCAATAAATAGCGGAAAGTAATTATTCTTGGTTTGACTAGCCCACAAAGGTCTGTATGCACAAGCTCCAATTGATTCTTTGTTTTTTTATAAAAGATTCTTTTGGAAAATTCTTTCGTGATTATTTTTCCAAAAATGCACCCTTTACAAAATTGATTTGGTGCTCAATGCATGTAATCCATTCACCATGCTCTTCTTTGACAACAATTTTAAGCCACCAAAATTTAGATGTCTGTTATGTCTAGTTTCTATTGCTTTTAATTTCCTTCATATCTTGATTTTGGTTACAAATGTTTATGTTTTGATCCAAATATGAGATAAATTGAGTGGAAATGGTGTGAATATTACATGAATATTATTTGGATTATTTTTGTGAATTTTGCATATAGGTTGAAGGGAAAGTCACATAAAGTTGCATGAAAAGAGAAGTAAAAAATTAAAAATTAAAAATTAAAAAGAAAAGAAAAGTGGTGAGGTGATAAATCACCACCTTAAGGTAGTGTGTGACTAACATTTTAGTCACGGTGGTGACTTAGTATGCCACCACTATACATGACTAACATCGGGGGTGACTAGACCGTGCATGACTAACATTTAATTTAAATGTTAGTCATAAGTCATCTCCATCATGCCCATGCATGGCTAGTCACGGGGGTGACTTAATTAGTCACCCTTGTGCATGAGTAGTCACCACTGTGCAAGTTTGTGAACACTAACTTCGAGTCTGACACGTGCAGGTTGACAATGTAACAACCCTAAAAACCTAAACCTAGAGTGGGGTTATAAAAGGCAAGAGAGGGTGGCGGCTGGGAAGATCTTTTTATGGACAATTTTATTTGTTTATTCACATAGAGACATAGACATGGGAGGCACAGAGAGATAGAGAAAAAGAAAATAAATAGATATAGTCTGAGAAGGAAAAGAAGAGAGCAACAATAGAGAAGTGGGAGCTGGGAAGAGAGGTCGAAAGTGAGAGCTGGAATTGATCTTGAACAAACATTCGGTTGGAGGAGAGAAACTAAAGCAAAAGGAAAGAGCCAAAGTTGAAAGTTGAGAGTTGAGAGTGCAGAAGACCCTAATATCTCATTATCCGACCCTCTGTTTGCTTTCATCTATTGCTTGTTTCTTTGAGTTTACTATTTTGTTGGTATTTATTGATTCATACTCTTGTTAGCTTAGCAATTTTTGTTTGTTTTTTTTTTGTCATAGTTCATTTAAGTAGTTATTGGATTTTTATTTTCAAACTTCTGTCAACAGTAATATGGGATTGAAGTATTTGAGTATGATGAATCGTGTGTATGATATGATAGGTTGATATCTTTTCTTGAGAATTAATGTAACTATTTAGTTAAATATGCATGATTAAGTTATGAATATGTTGTCTTATTTATTCTTGTTGTTTCTGAAATAAATGGATGTAATAGATTGACCAAACTTTGCATCATTTTAGTGTTAAATGAAGATTCAAGACATGAAGTTTAATATGTATCGTGAAACTATGAACACTTAGGTTAAGAACTAGAAATTTATTAACTTAAGCGGTAATTTGTAGTCTAGTTTTATTATCAGTTCGGATAGTAACTTATTGAATACGAAAGTTAGACTAGTTTATTATTCGAATCAATTTAGAACCTAACTATTAATTTTAGTAAGATAAAAACCCAATCATTTTTCCATTAATCATGTATAGGAGATTAAATTAGTGAAATTAATTCTCAAGAATTTTTCCACTTCAATTAATTTATTTGTCTTTATTCCCAATTGATTTCATCTACTTTTAAATTTAATTTCGTAATTTTCCTTAAAAGCTTTCACTCAACAATAGGGATAGCATGTTTAGGAATGCATTATTTTTATTTTTATTTTTAATTCAACTTAATTTAAGTTGACCAATTTTACCTCTGTGGGAGAGAACCCTGGGTTATCAGCTACAACTATCTCGTATACTTGCAGGTAGGATGACCTAAGTCTTTTTAGAACTTTTTGGGCACAACAATGAACAAACCTTAAATGCTAAGCCCATGATGTATCTTTCAAGCAAGATTTTAGACATTTAACAACATCAGTTTGAATGTTTAACAAAAACATTCTATTTTTCATCATTGGTACTTTGATAATCAAGTTCTTATGTCGATCTTTAATTGAAAGACTATAATTATTCATAAAAATGTTATCGCCTTTCTCTAGCAGTTGTCCCAAGCTCAAAATATTATTTTTCATATTTGGAACATAATAAACATCAGAAATAAATTCATGTTTTTCATTTTTAGGTGAATTAGAATATTACTTTTCCCTTTTACCAGAATTTTTGTTGCATCTCCAAAGGTAATATTACCACATACATATTCATCAAGCTCTATGAACAACATTCTGCACCCACACATATGGATACTTGTGTCATTTTTAAATTACCAAAAATTTCTTTAATATACTTCTTCAGCTTTACAAGCTAAGAGCAAGGTTCGCTCACTAGTTTTGTTCTCTTCCTCAACGTAATTGGATTTTTTTTCAACTCTATTTTTGCATTCCTATGAATAATGGCCAAACTTATGACAGATATAACATTCAACATGACTTTTGTCATACCTTCTATCCTAATTCTATCTTCCGTATGGCCTTAAGTAACTTTGTCTTCCATGACCTTGTGATGAATTATAATGCTGATTGCTACTGCCATCTTCATTTTTTCTTTGATCATAATTTCCTTCTCTTTCTCGTCCTCAAGTGTTACCACGTCCACAACATCTACCATAGCCTTAACCTCGACCTTGTTTATACTGACTTTTCTCTTAATTATCGTCCTTGATTTTTGATTGTAGCTTTGTTTGCAATAGCTGCACCATGGAGTCTTTCTTCTTTCTAAAAATTTTTTCTTCATAGGCTTATAAAGAAGCCATAAGTTGATCAACCAACATCGTATTCAAATTTTTTGATTCTTCAATAGCTATAATGATAAAATTGAATTTTTTTTCTATGGAATGGATGATCTTTTCAACAACTTGGTTATCATCTACATTCTCACCATATCTCTTCTTGTCGTTTACAGCTTTCAAAACTCTTATGAACTAATCTGCAACTAACCTAGATTCATTCATATGTAAAGATGCATATTCACCTCTCAATGTTTGAAGCCGTACTTTCTTAAGTTGATTAATACCTTTCAAAGTGTTTTCCAAGATCTGCCATGCTTGCTTAGCAGTGGTTGCTTCAAAAATCTTCTCAAACGTTCCATCATCAATTGTTTGATGAATTATGTTAAGAGCCTTTTGATCCTTCTTCCTTATATTACTCAAAACATCATTTTGCACTTGAGTGAAAGAAGCTTCATTTTCTAGTTCTGTGTGTCATTTGTCAATTATCTCCCATACGTATTGAGAGCCAAGTAAAGCTTTAATGCAAATACATCAAGTGCTGTAATTTTCTTCAGTGAGACGAGGTACTTGAAAAGGGACAAGATTGTTGTTGGCCATTCTTTTCACCAACTCTCTAGAACTCTAGCTAGCTCTCATACCACTTTGTTGGAAACTTGGTGGTGAAATTCACTCAAACATAATAAGAACAATCATTTTAGGAAGAAAACACACTTGTATTTACTTTTCTTCTAACTTGATACAATTTGTTTCTCACCACTATCACTCTCAATCTCTCAAGTTCCCTCACATACTCAAATGACAATACCACCAAGATGTATATAAGACAGAAGAGAGAGCCACAATACAATGAACTCCCGCATACATGCAACATATTAATTAACATATATTATCTGAATACATGAATCCTCTAAATACATGAATTCACGAATGCAGTAAATATATGAACACAAACTTCTAGATGAATTCATGTATGCTTGTGTCTATATATATCATGTTTAATTTCCAACATGTCTCATAAGGAAGGACCAATAGGTAATACTAGCTAGAAGTCCCAAGAAGACAGTGTTTGAAGAGAACACAACTAAAACTTGACAAGAATATTGTAGTTGCCTTGAAACAGGGTGTCCATTTTGTTTTGAACAGAAATGTTCTTTCCATATAGAACCCAAAAGCAAATTACTCAAGAAAATAGCCCTTGATTTTAGGTTTAACAGTTAAAAATATCTAGTGTCTTTTTCGCTAGGATTAATTAATGTTCACACGCAGAAAATTTTGAACTTCTTGAATTACCATGCAACTATCGATTTAGACATGAATATAATTGTTGTAGCAATTCCTTAATTACTGCTTTGTAGTGTCTTATTGTGCACAACTCAATAGTTTAAACCCTTGCATTGCTGCAATGAAATGTAGTCTCTCGTACGTGCATGCATGAATGTTATTAATTTGCTTTTCTTTTTCTAGAATAATAAATTAGAACTGAAAAATTTTGTTTATATAAGAAAAAAACGTGACCTGTGTAATCATTCTTATTCTTTCTTTACTTAATCAAAAGCAAGAAAATGTAGAATTGATAATCATAAATCACAAACTGGTATTCTTCTTATATTATCAATTGCGACATACATCGTTGATATCTTCAGAAGCCATGCACAATCCTACAACATGTCTTCTTGAACCAGCGTAACCCCTTTTTTATTGTACCTTTCACCTTCGCTTCAACGGCGTACAGTTTGTATTGAGCCACACGCTTCTTTCTCTTGCTCTCCGCTGATTCCCACCGTGGCTTTTTATGCAGAGGAGGATGTGGAGGAGATGCATAACTGTGTCTCCGGTAATCACCATATGCTGTGCATTCTTTGTGACCGCCCATCTCCCTCCGGCTCCGGCCACCCCTCCTCTCTCTCTTCCTCTAGATGTGGTGGATTCGTTGAGAGAGAGATTGAGAAATGAGACAGGATAGCTTTGATTTCATATATAGGGAGAGATTAAGGGAGTTAATTAAAGCATAATAGTTCTGTTTGAGACAGAATGACAAGGAAGATTAAAATTAAGAAAATTTTAGTTTATCCAATTCTAGTATTTTCTGCAATATTATTTAGTGCTTTGTTATTAATATCTAATTGTTCAATAATCAATTTGCTTAATGGTATTGTACTATATAGTATTCATAATTAGAATCTTGAAAATTTTCTATAGGCTTATTTTGACATTGGGTTCATTACGATATGTTTGATCGTTCGAAGTTTTCTAGTTTAATTTTTAAATAAAAACCTGATGTTAATATCAATATAGTTATTTTTGTTACTGATGATAATTACATATTCGATAAAACTTAAAGATAAATTATCTTAATTTATTTTAATCTTTTATATAATAAATTGTATCATTTAAGTACCAATGTTTTAATTGTTGTAAATATAATTCGTTATTAACTATAATGTTAATATTGTTGACGTGGAACATCATGTAATTAGTATCCATTTCACGTTAATAAGTACATGCAAATTAAATAATAACTTATTTATAATTAAATAATTAAAAACAAATAGTTTAAGTATCATAAAACATTGGTTCCTTATTATGAATGATAATGTAAAGGTTCCTTTAATCTTAGGACAACCTTTCCTAATTAATGCTAAGGCTATAATAGATGTGCTTGATGTAAAGTTAACCCTACGTATAGAGGATGGCGAGGTAGCTTTGCTAGTTTCTCTATAGACATAATTGATACGAGTATTTCTCTTACTATGTAGGAAATAATCAAACTAACCTATTGGAGAATTGTATCATACAAGGAGAAGAAGGAGGTATAGACAAACCCATTTCTAATAGAATGTGTGGTAACTAATCAGCATTCGATTATGAAAAAGAATGGAATCAAGCCTTTAATTGAGAATCTTGGATGAGTGAAGAGCTTGAGGAGAAATCTAGTTAAAAGAATCAGGAATAAGTTCCTATTGGGAGGCAAACTAATATTTAGATGTTTTGTTTTAGTTTGGCAGCTTTTAGGATCTTTATCAATAGTTTTGGTTTGTTTTTTTAGTTTTTAATGAATAGATTTAAGTCTATTTTAATATTATTTCACTATTGGATCATGATTATTCTACTTGAGATAAGACTTGACGAAGTTCTATAGGTGATATGGGGCAAAATGTCTAAATTAAAGAGCATCCTTATGCACTAGAGTGAAGATAAGATTGCACTGGACTTGGATAGATATTGATAGAATATGACAAGACCGACGATTGTTTTATTATTAGGAGAGTACTGATTCTCCTTACCTCCCTTTTATTGTTTTTTAAATATATTTTCATTATTTTTGTATATTGTGTACATTGAGGATAATGAACAAGTTAAGTATAGAGGAGGAATTAACTATTATGCTTTCAATTTTGTTATAATTAACTTAATAGAAAATTTTATGAGAACTCTTTAGATTTTTTGGTAAATCAGAAATATTATAAAATAAGAAATAAAAGGTTTATGTACATAACTAGAAAAATTCCCAAAACCAAATCTCATATCGAGACCAAAACAAAAGACCTAACTAACTTAGTCGAACTTGGAGCTAAACTAAATTGAATATAGAGAAACCAATACAAGACACAAGAACTTTGAAATATACAATACCAATTACAAATATTTCCTATTTCTTTCATCCTCCCAAACTTCTATAGAATCACATTCACTAAACTCTTTAGAATATTGATCAAGATAATTCATTATAAGCTTGATTGCTATTGTGATTTTATTTATTTAGGTTAATATTTATGAGATTTGATGGTTAAGCTAATTTCAAAAATAGATACTTGATTTATAATATGACATTTTGTATAATTTGTATATACAAATTGAGTTAGAAGTGAAATTTTTAGGCATCTTTATTATCTCACTAAAACAAAAGAAATTTTTGAATAAGTGAGTAATAAATAAATTTATTATATTGTTTAAAACCAAGTAAAAGATTAAAGTTAAATTGTGATGCTAGTGTTCCTTTGAAAATGTGACCTAATTAAGTGAGTAAGACTATTCATAGCACATGTTTGCTCATCGCATCAAAAAGTTAGGTAACATTTCAAACAACCTTTTAAATACTCTTATGTTAATTTAAAGTTGGTGTTTTGTATTTCTTTTAATAAGTGTTATGAAAATATTTGAAAGTTGATGTATATTTTTCATTTATATTCACTTTATGCATTAAGTTGGACTTTTCATATTGAATTAGAGCTTGAAGGATTACAGAGTAAATTGAATTGATTTATGACTTGATGCAAGTAGCTAAATGCCTAACAATTTGATGAAGTTTGTAATTCGATGAATAATGAAAAATTTTGGTTGATGTAATTGAATTATTTATGGTATTACCACCTAGTTAAGTTAAGAGTAATGAGATTGATTTGCATAAGGATAAGCGAATGCTCAAGTGTCAAAAAATTTGAAAAGTGCTAATCAGGTTATTTTTTTTTAATATGATTAGGAAAACAATTTTCTTTTGTTTAAATAATTTCCATGAGACTTATATTTTATTTATAGTCCTTATTTTTCCCTTTAATGAAGAAAGAATAAATTTGAGCAAGTTGGAGCTAAGTTAAAGAAGTTTTACAGTGATTTTAGATGAATACGAGTAGAATACAATCTTATATTTAGCAACATAACCTAAATATGAGACCATGTTCTGACAGTTGTAACCTATTTTCCATTATGCCTCTTCAAAATATTAGAACATGACCAAAACATTATCCTATATTCCTCGTAGGATCCACCCTTGTGCATTCTACTTCTTAGGAAATTTTTTCAAGTGAAGAATTTGAGTCAAATAGGAATTCATATTCTACAACACGACTTAAACATAGTGTTGGAACCCCACCTTGGTGAGTCACGTGTCCGACGTCCTACGTGACATCTGGACGCGCATCCCTCGAGGGAGGAATTCCCTACCAGGTCAAACCTTAAACACGAACCCATATCACTTACTTCCGAATAGATCTTGAAAATTTCACCCTAATTCTCCTCTTAAATTCTTAGGTCTGAAATTGAAATCAGATTCCTAAGATAAAATGAAAATTTCATGACTCTAGATTATTTAGCACCAAAAATCACTTCATTCGGATCTCTATAAAACGAGAAATCACTAAAGTACGGAAGCATGTTCAATATTCCCATCCAATTGTCTCACTTTGATTTTATCCATAAATTTCAAATAAATCCCAAAAGCTCTAGATTTTTCATGAAAGGGTAGAAAATTTTCCTAGAAAACCAATGCTTCAAAATCGAGTAAATCGAACGTCAAACGAAAAAGTTATAAACAAAAGAGTGGGAGGAGGTTGGATTTGAAAAAAAAGGAAAAATTAGAAAAATAAATTAAATTAAAAGAAAGAAAAAAAATAAAAATAGAAATTTTTTTCAACGTGTCTCACGGGTGCGAGGTGAGTTCTTCCAGTGCTTTCATTGACCCATGAGCATGCTTTCCTTCAGCTTCATGAAAGTGCCTTAGTTCTGGTCACTCCAAAGTACATCTGAATTTCAAAAATTCATAACTTTTTGCACAGAATTCAAAAAATTGAAAAATTGATATCAATAAAAAGGTAAAAGGAAATTCTACAACTTTTATGAAGGATTGAAAAACCAATTTGGTCTCTAAGGGAGGTAAAAACTCTTTCAAACCTACTGCCTATAAAATGACATTTCAAACAGTAACTGTATTTTTTCAAACCTTATATCTTCTTACTCTTAAGCCCAAAAATGACATATTATATAGTAATTTAAAGATCAAAACCTAAACTACAATCTTCAAGAAGATCTTTTGGTCAAATTCTAACTCTATGAGGGACAAAACTCCACTCAAAGTTTCTGCCCACTGATTTCATTTTGACAGCACCTCCCCCAAACATCAACTAGCCATTTTCTTAAAACGCCCACACAATTCACAGTACCTGCACAAACACTTCAATCATCCACATTCTCCAATTCCCACATCCAAACACAATACACAATACCTCATTTTAAAGCTATGCAAATCCTCCATAATTCTCAAGAAGGCTAAAGAAGCCAATCAATCCACATAAGTCCAGAAATTATTTAAAAAGGCAGCAACCACAATGCTACTCTTCTTGTCATTTTCAAACAATACAACATCACATTTTGATCAAACATATGCAAAATACAATAAAATCCAAAAGGCTTTCATTAACATCATGATGTAAGATTTTACAAAGCTTTAGTGGGCATTTTTAGCCCAAATACATCAAAGTTTCAAAAAGTAAATTTACAAAGAAAGATCACATGAATAGTGATTTTTGCTCCAAAGTGCATCTAAAGCTTTGTTTCCAAAAAAAGCTTTAAAAGTAAAAATAAATAGGAGTAATGCCTCGATCCCGATGCAGTTACTTATTTTCTCGCTCGTCGCCTGTAGATGGGAAGGAAAGAAAGAGGGTGAGCTCGACGGCTCGTGGACAACAGGTTAATAACCAAGAACAAGCAAACAAAACACTTTAACAATTATCTTCAAAGCAAACTTTACAATAATCATTTATTCCATAAGGAAATTCCCAACATTTTCATTTCATCAAAACATTTACAAAAAATCAACACAAACAAATCAATGTCACATAAGCACATAGAAGATGGTTCGGGTGGATCTAAACAGAATGTACTACACATTCCCGCGAAGCGGTCATATGTAGTCGTGGACTTATGGGAGTCCGTGAGGAGCTCCAGTGCCACTAGCGGGAAGGCGGGAGAAGCCTATAAACAGACAAGTGCACTTGACTCTTAAGGGACCACCACAAACCCATAAAATCATGCATTTCAAATATTTCACACATATTTGCCCAAATTGGCAATTTTCCGAAATCACATATTACTTGACAAACAATTTTGCAAATATTCCCACAATTTATTTACATACAAAAGACACATAATACAATTTCAAACCAACCCAAAAAGTAATAAATGCAAAAATTGGTAAGTTATTGGAACGCATTAAATTACATTTATGATAAGAAATTTAATTTGCTTTTTAACTCAATTATTAAAATATCACCCACCTTAAATCCTTTTGCTTTAAGCTTGGTCAAGTGCCCTTTCCTCTAACTCCCCTTGTCTCTCTTGTCCTTCTTCAAAAACACAAAAAACCCAACATTACAAGAGATGTCAAAATTGGCAAATCTAAGGAAGCAAAAGCATGTAATTCTTCCTATAATTACTATACCCATGCCTTTCCTAAGCCAATTCAACCAAAACCCATCAAAATTTTAAAGGGTTTTGAAAACAACTCACCTTAAAAAGCCACCCACGAAATTTGCTTCTTGACTCTAATGGAAGATTAAACCTTCCTCTTTCTTTTTTTTCTTCTTCTTGGAAAACCCTCAAAATCTTTTTTCTAAAGCAAGAAAAGACAAAACCCTAGTTTTCTTCTTCTTCTTCTTCTTTTCTCCACCGAAGGCTCACTCTCCCCTTTTTACTTGAAATTTTTGTTACTCTTCCTTCACACAAACGACTCCAAGCTTTTGTTTCCTTCTTTCATGTTTTAATTAAGCTAAAATACCAAACTACCCCTCCTTATAAGTCTTAAACTTTAACAACTTAAGTAAACTTCCGAATTTGTCCTTATACCATCATTTTCCTTTACTTTTTTTCTAACAACATATAAAACTCTAATTTAAACTTAATCCCTCCATTTAAATTCCATCAACCTAAGCACTAAAACCTCAAATTATTCTAACCAAAAGAAATTAATCACTCTCAAATTCAAAAATAAACTGAACACATGCTTATATAGTAAGAAAAGAATTCGGGACCCAACATTTCTCCCCCCTCTTAAAACAATTTCGTCCTTGAAATTTTTACCTGAGTCAATGAAAAGATGCGGATACTTTTCTTTCATAGCTTCCAATGGCTCCCACGTGACCTCTTCCACCGAATGGTTTCTCCATAGAACTTTTACTAGCCGAATTGTCTTGTTCCTGAGAACCTTTTCTTTAGTATCTAAGATCTGCACTGGAAGCTCCTCATAACTCAAATCATCACTCAACTGAACTTCAGTGGCTTGAATAACATGAGAAGGATCTGATCGGTATCTCCTCAACATAGAAACTTGAAAGACATCATGAATCTGTGATAGCTCAGGAGGCAATGCTAACTTGTAAGCCAATGGACCAATCCTCTCCAGAATCTCATAAGGCCCCACATATCGTGAACTTAGCTTACCCTTCTTACCAAATCTCAGAATCCCTTTCCAAGGAGATGTCTTAAGGAAAACTTTTTCGTCGACCTTATACTCCATTTCTTTTCGGTGAGCATCTTCATAACTTTTCATCTTATCCTGAGCTGCTTTTAGCCTGTGCTTAATCAGGTTGACCTTATCAACTGTCACCTGAATCAACTCTGGACCCAAAAGTTTCTTGTCTCCTTCTTCATCCCAACATACCGGAGTCCTACATCTCCTCCCATACAGAGCTTCATAAGGAACCATTTGAATACTTGAATGATACGAATTATTGTAAGCAAATTCGATCAATGGCAAGTGTTCATCCTATGCTCCTTTAAAATTCATCACACATGCCCTGAGCATCCCCTTAAGGGTCCGAATGGTCCTCTCAGATTGTCCATCTGTCTGAGGATGGAAAGCAGTGCTAAAACTCAACTTGGTGCCTAAAGCTTCCTGCAAGCTTCCCCAGAATCTCGAAGTGAATCGAGGATCCCTGTCAGAAACTATAGAATCTGGAATTCCATGCAGTCTCACAACCTCCTCAATATACTTCTTGGCTAGCATAGGTAGAGAATCAGTCTGTTTGATTGCCAAAAAATGGGCTGACTTCGTCAATTTATCCACAATTACCCATATGACATCATGCTTCCTATTGGTTTTAGGTAACCCCATCAGAAAGTCCATAGTTACTCTCTGCCACTTTCACTCAGGAATAGATAATGGCTTTAACTAGCATGAAGGTGCCTGGTGTTCAGCCTTGAATTGCTGACACACTAGACACTTACTTGCATACTCAGCCACATCTTTCTTCATTCCTTTCCACCAAAAATGCTCCTTTAGATCTCTGTACATCCTGGTGCTACCTGGGTGCATAGCATAAGGCGCATTGTGTGCCTCATCCAGAATCTCATCCTTCACCTCCTTGACATTTGGGATATAGAGCCTATTTCCTACAGTCAGGAGTCCATCATCTTTCACTACCACTTCAGACTTCTTACCCTTCTGAACCTCTTCTCGCAGCTTACTCAGTTCTACATCCTGAACTTGTAACTCTCTAACCCTTTCTCTGAGGATCGACCTCACTCTAAAGGTAGCAACAACACAATTAGGCTCCTCCTGCTTCAAACTGATTCTGAGCCTAGCCATCTCTTCCAATAGCGGCAGATAAATTGTCTGGACATGGGTTGTTGGAATCCGAAAGCGAAACACAAAACGAAATCGAATCGAACAGTCGGACCAATCAAAATATGAAGCGGGCGAAACGAAAGGCAGACTATAAAACAAAACGTAGAACAAATCAGATCCAAATGAAAGAACGGAATGTGAATGAATACGAAGTCGAATCGAATACGAATAGATCAGAAGCGGAACAAAAATGAAACTCCGACATCCGAAACAATTATTATAGACAACTTATCGATCTAAGTCACTTAAAACTGGTATAAATTTGTTTCTTTTTCATTTCATTCAAACTCATACAAATCAATACAATTTCCCTTTTTGGAAAACTCATCCTCCAACAAAACTCAACCACGAGGGAGGAATTCCTCACCATAAAAGAAAACTTGTTTCCAGAATTTAACCTGCAAAATCATGAGCCTTGTGTTTATTAGCTTGCAGGGTCATTTTGCTGTCACTCCAAAAATCGTGGTGAGCACACACTAACTAACCACTAAAATCATAAGTGGACTTATTCATACAAATTGTAGCTTTAAGCCTCGAGTTCGTTTTGAAACAAGAATCACCCCAAATGGAGTTATATAACTCAAGATATGCATAAAAAGCCTAAAAGGGCTCATACCCCAAACTTGATCTCCTAACCGACCTCTCACTTATGTTAATGATAACTTCCTTAATTTAACTCCAAAGGTTAAAAATTTTAATGGAGAGAAAGATATATGTCTTAGGAATCCAATGGTCTAAAAATTACTTCAATTGGACAATTTGAACCTCTCTTGGAGCGATCACCATAACTTTTGATTTAGAATTCGGATTGAGTTCGTTTTTAGACTATTAGAAAGAAGACATCTATAACTACAACTCTAAAGAAGACCTCAAAATCAAATTCGGCCTCTAACTATGTCAAAAATCATCATCTTTCCCGTAGATGTCCGTTAAACGGACATCCATGTCCGTTTAACGGACATGAATCGAGTGAAGGGTGCCAAATGACCCGAGAATGTCCGTTTAATGGACATTGACTAGCCAAGGGGTGTTTTTACACCCGAGAATGTTCGTTAAATGGACTTCTGTGTCCGTTTAACGGGCATTGGGGCTCCCCAAAGCCCCCAATGTCTCTTCAAAGCCTCAAATCTTCAGCCTAACATCATAAACACTTGCACACTTCACAAATTCACTCATTCTATAGCCTAAACACTTCATAACACCTCCAACTCCTAGTGCAACTCACCAAGTTCTCAAATTTCAACTTAATTAGTTCATCAAAACCATGAATTTCAATCATTAATCATCAAAGCTATCATAAACACACAAGCCATATGAACAACAAAATGGACCTTAACTATATTCTTCCAATCCTCATAACTTCTTACTCCAAATTCCAAAAATTGCATATTATACCTCAATGGAAAGATAAAAAGATGCTTTACAACTTTCATGAAGGATGAAAAAGTCTATTCCATCATT
This sequence comes from Erythroxylum novogranatense, assembly GCA_029891385.1. Taxonomy (NCBI): domain Eukaryota; kingdom Viridiplantae; phylum Streptophyta; class Magnoliopsida; order Malpighiales; family Erythroxylaceae; genus Erythroxylum; species Erythroxylum novogranatense. The sequence continues at coordinate 15,244,380 of CM057233.1, forward strand.
AAAATAGGTAAAAACTCACTCAAAGATACTGCTCATATAAGGACCAATGTAACAGTAAAATAGCATTATGAACAGTAACTGTAATCTTTCAAATGTTATAACTTCTTCATCCTAAGTCCAAAAGTGACAACTTAGATACCATTGGAAAGCTCTAAACATGTACTACAAATTTCAAGAAGACCTCGCAATCCAATTCAAGCTATAAGAGGGTCTAAAACCTAAGTGAAATTTCTGTCAAATTTTGCAAAAATTTGACAACACCTCCTTTGAAAATTCAACTAGCCAAACTTCAATCCAAACACCATCACCTGCATAAAACTCAATATTCACAATCTTCAATCTTTCAACTATCAAACCAAATCCAAAAAATCCCACAGCTACTCAAATGGCAGCAAACACAAGCTTATATCTCTAATCATACTCAATCCATAAAGCAATCCTCAATCTACTCTTTTTATCAATTCAAACCATACAATGTTACATTTTTATAAAACATATACAAAATACACGAATTATATTAAAACCCAACACTCTTGCATTTATATGAAAGTCAAAAGTTATTACAAAGCTTTAGAGGGCATTCTAGCCCGTTTACATCCAAAATATCAAATGTCAAAGTACAAAGTAAGTCAATTCTCCAAAATGCAACCTAAAGCTTTGTTTCCAAAAATGACTTCTAAAGTAAAAGCATCGGAGTAATGCCTCAATACCGATACTGTAACATCCCATTACTGTCAGCAAGGGTAAAATGGTAATATCGGGATTGGTGATCGGCTTTTTCTTGTATTCTTGTTGAGTATGCTACTGGCCTCTAATTATAGAGGAACTGGTTTACTGCATATGCATATATTCATAGGTACATGCATTCATGATTTTCCGGTATTTAATTATGAATTGACAATTGATTGAAGTGATTGGTTTGTGAACTGATCAAATTGTGAACTGACTGAACTGACTGGAATATGATTAATTGAGAAATTTGAGTTTTTGGGTTCAAATGATTGATTTAATATTGGTTACGAGTGACTGGTATTTGATAGTGGATTATAGGAAATTTCTGGGAAATTCGAGAGAAATCGCCCGGACCGGAAATATTTGGGCGACTGACTGATTGACTGTATAGTACCGAAAGAACTGTCCAATGGTGATGGAAAAATTAGGATTTTTACTGATAAGAAATAAATGTGTTGAGTCATTGAAATTCAGAGACTGAAATTGGACTGATATGGAGACTTAGGTCTATAAATATTAGGCTAGGTCTGAAATTTGGGGGAAAAAGTTTACCTAAGGCATATGAGTTCTTCCCCTCTACGGTGATTTCGATTTTCTCCCAACGGTGAGATCCTTCGATTTCTTCTTATGGCTTCTTCCTTATTGTGTTAATCTAACTTGTCTATGGTGATTGGTGAAGGTTAGAAGCTTGGAGAGTGTTTGATCGTGGGTTTTGAAGGATTTTTAGGGTTACGGTGGTTTTGGGAGATTTGTGGATTGATTTGTGATTTGGTAAGTTTTATGGCATTTATGTTGTTATTAATGGACTCTACTGCATTTATGGCATTTATTAGGGTAGATTTGAGTGGTTGGAGTGTTTTAATGGAGGATTTAACAAGGAAAACGATCGGAGAAGATGAAGAGGATCGTCGCACGCCGCGACCTGCACGCGAGCCCCGACGGCAACGAATTTATATTCGTTACGCATGACTTCGTGGACGCCATGGCGGCGTTATGTATTATATTCGTTCGCCGCGGCGAGCTTGCGTGGGACGCCGCGAGAACACGTCGCGGCGTGCCAAGGGCGCGTCGTTCACCGCGGCGAGCGAGCTTTTCTGCGCCACGGCGAGAGACGCGATGCCGCGGCGAAGGGGACTGTTCCATTGGATTTAATTTGGTTTATTGGGCATAATTCATGGTATAGACCTCCGATTGAAGTGATTACAGATTCGTTGTGAACTAGAGAAAGAGGTCTACAATTGAGGATAATTATAGGAGTTCAAATTGATATAAATGGAATTGAATTATAAGGAATTGGGTCGATTATGGTGCATAGTATGACCTAAATGTCAAATTGAGACTATTGGAGTTTTAATTGGAAATTTCAATAGAAGTTTCAACCCAATGAATATGGAATTGTTATAGAAGTTTCAACCCATTGAACCAAGAGATAGAATTGGGCTTAAAGTACCGAAATTGGGATTTTAGCACCGGAAAATCGTGAATATGCATCGTACATCATTTCACTGAGACATATGCATTATTGAACTATTTAATTGGGCAATTAGTAATGGTTTATATTTTACTGTTATAGAGACACCGTTGGACCGTCGTTCCACGGATATTGCTGGGACTTCCAGGCAGTAGCTCGGAAGTTACAGGTGAGTAACCTAGTTGGTTTCTCAAATTCCTGATTGTTTATATGCTCTGTATGAATTACTTGCAAAGGTGAACTGTATGATTACTGGCGTGATTAGGATCGAAATGCATGCTACTACTGAATTGGACTGGACTATTACCTGATTACCGAAATTGATTGGATTGAATTGCATGCTTTACTGTACTGAACTAGATCACTGTATGATTACTGAAATATACATGATTGGATGGTATGCCTCTACTGTATTAGACTGTGAAATTGCATGATCACTTTCTACTGTACTGGATTGGATTACCGTACTGGACTGAATTACTGTATGTTACTGAGAAATACAATACTGGGCTTTTATAGCCATATACTGAATCACTGAATACTGAATTACTGAAACACTGCACTGCATGCATAAATGCATGATCAGATAATGGACGTGTCCCAAGTTGCTATTATCACTGAAAAGAGCCTCGAGCTCGAACATCTTCGATCTTGGCCCAGCCTGGCAGAGGAGAAATCACGCGCGCCCCCATCGAACACCGATCGAGCACTTGGGCAATCTTGAATAATCGGAAAGAGTCTCATATGCATTATATACATGGTGATTGAATTGCTAAATTGTGCGATGATTACTGAACTGTGTGATGCCATGATTTACTATATATTGTGATGTGATACGTAAATCGTTTCTACGCCATCGTATTATTGCCATCGATCATCGCTTCATCGTTGTAAATGTTATAGAATCTTGTATAATCGTATATAATATCGTTAATTGATATTATTGTGTGTCGTCTTGCACGCAATTTGCGTAATGCATGATTTGAGTGAACCATCGATGATGGTTTCTCACTGAGTTCGCAAACTCACCCGAAGATATTCCTTCCTGCCGTGCGAGCTGCTGGCAAGGGACGCGATGGCACACAGGTCGGTCAGCTGGGTTAGCTTTTGAGGATGACTTAGGATAGATGCTTGTATCAGTTTCCTTTTTGGTTTTGTTAGGAGACTGATAGACTTGTCTATTCTGACATTGGATTACTGTACCAGATTATTATTTTGGATTCAAATTTTCTGATTTCTGCTATTGTGATATTTTATGGTTTTACTTATTGCGATGCCATGTGGATATTATTGGTTAATGTTCTGGTAGTGCACCCTTATTGTGGGATACGTGTCGGAGCGACCTTCGGGTTTCCCGATATGTACCCCTACGGTGAGGGGGCGCTACAGATACTGTAACTCGGGTTCTCGCTCGTCACCTGTGGAAGAGAAATAGAGGGTGAGCTCGACGGCTCCGTGGGTAATAGCTTAATAATCAAGCAATAAGCAAAAACATTCTCTATTAGTTCATTTTCAAAGCCAATATCACATTGATAAAAACATTTTCAATGTTATCAAAACTCTTCAAAAAATTCATCACATCAAACTCTCACACATCGAACTAGCACATAAGCACAAAGAAAGTGGTTCCGGTAGATCTGAAATGGAACGTACTACACATTCCCGCGAAGCGGTCATGTGTAGCCGTGAAATTTTGGGAGTCCGCGAGGAGCTCCAATGCCACTAGCGGGCAGGCGGAAGAAGCCTAAAATTAGACAGATGCACCTGACTCTTAAGGGACTACCACAAACCCAAAGAAAGCATGCATATCACATAATTCACACAATTCATAAACATTAGCCACAATTGGCCCTTACAAAATCCACTTTCACATAATTGCCCAAAATGTCATTTTTTTTCCGAAATCACATATTCAAACCTTTTTCACTTCACAAATCATTTCACAATTATTTCCAAAATGTAAAGACATCTCATACAAGTTCAAATAATCACAAAGAATCATTTCTACAAACTTTATAAATCATTGGAAAGCATTAGATAGCATTTATTTCAAAACAATTAAACCAATTAAGTAGCTTATTAACTCAATCATTAAAATATTACCCACCTTAGTTCCTTAGCTTTGAGCTTGGTCAGTTGGCCTTTCCCTAACTCCAATTGCCTCACTTCACCTTCATCAAACACAAAGATTCCATAGGAAGCAAGAGATGTGAAAATTGGCCATTCTTAGGAGATGAAAGCATGAAATTGAACCTATCTAACCTTACCCATATTTTTCCTAAGCCATTTACACCAAAACCCATCTATAATACCAAAAGATTTCACATTTTCCTTACCTTAAGAAGACACCCACGAATTTCTTCTTGCTTCTAATGGAAGTTTTATCCTTCCCTTTCCTTTTTCTTCTTAAAGAACTCTCAATTTCTCCTTTCTAAAGCAAGATAAGCCAATGCCCTAACCCTTCTTCTTCTTCTTCTTCTTCTTCTTCTTCTTCTTCTCTTCTTCTTCTTTCCTCTTTGCCGAAATCTCCCTTTCTCTTGGATAGTGTCGTGAGCTTCCTCTCCAAATGACTTAATTAATTTGTTTCTCAACTTAAAACCTATATCAAAACTACGTAGTTTCAATAACTCCTTCTTACTTGCAATTCTTTTGGCCTCTTCTTCTCACATAAACGACCACAAGCCTCCTTACTACTTTCCTTTTGTCTTAATTAACTCTACAAAGACTAAAATAGCGCTCCTTGAAAGCCTTAAACTTTAAAACCATTAGTGATCTACCTAAATTGCCCCCAATTGATGTAACCCTAAACAATGCTCAACTTTGAAAATTTCTATCTTTCATCTCCAAAGTCCAAAAATATCATACTTTATATCAATGCGAAGATCAGAAAGTCACCTACAACTGTCATGAAGGACAGAAAAATCAATTTGGCCTTTAAAGAAGTCAAATTTCCAATTAAAAGTTATGTCCTCTTATAATCATGCTAAAATAGTAACATAAACTTCCAAAAATCATAACTCCAAAATCCATGGTCCATAAATTACATACTTCACATCAATAGAACGATTAAAACACAATCTAAAACTTTTAGGAAGAACTTAAAGGCTAATTCAACCTCTAACTAGGTCAATTTTTTAATCAAAGATTTTGTCAAATAAAGTGTCATCTTATACCCCATCCAAACTTTCAAATTTTATAACTTTCAATTCTCACATCCACTAATTGCATATTATACATCATTGTAAAGAAATAAACTTCCTTCACAACTTTCCATAAGGTTACTTACTCCCATGTGGTTACATCAGTACAAAAAGTGGCCTCAAAATAGTACACACAAACTTACTCTTAATAGCATCTTTAACAAACAAAGCAAATTAATCCTTAACTTTGAAAGCTCATAACTTTCACTTCCGATATCGAGAAATATCACCCTTTAAGGCGACCGAAAGCTCTCAACAGAAGCTATAAGTTTCATGAAGATCATTTTATCAAATTTTGCCTAAATCAAAAAGTCAACTCTCTATCATTTATTCTCAAAAAGTCAAACTTTCTTAATTCTTCCAATTCTCACACTTTTACTAATCATTTCTTTTCTCCTCAATTTTCTTGTAGCATAAAAACATCTATTACACAATACATATACAAAAAAACTTATTTCATTTCATTTAATAATTTCTAATTTCTACTTAAAAATCGGGGTCCAACATTTCTCCCCCTCTTGAAAGAATTTCGTCCTCGAAATTCATACTTAAGTAATCACCGAATAACGCATTCTCTCCAATACGTTCTTTTAAAAGACCATAATCACTCACTTTCTTATCTACATCCTTATCACACAAAATCTAAACTTAGTCACAATTATTTTTCACTTTTTATGTCACATACAACACTATTATATCAAACTCACTATATCCTCAAAGCAATAGTGCTTAACACCTTTTTCACATATCAATGGTCCCATTCTTAATCAACCCTAATATGAACCAATCATCATTCAAAACAATCAACTTTTTGAACTTCTATATCATTCATCTTACCTTCTTCTTAACAAATAGGACCGGTGCCCCCAAGGTGAGGAACTCGGCCTTATGAACCCCTTCTCTAACAACTCTTCCAATTGCTTCTTAAGCTCTTTCAATTCAGTTGGAGCCATTCTGTATGGTGGAATAGAAATAGGAGCTGCTCCGGGAATCAAGTCAATAGCAAACTCGATCTCCCTCTCCGGTGACAAACCTGGTAACTCCTCTGGGAATACGTCAGGAAATTCCGTCACAATCAGGAAATCCTCTAACCTGTTGTCACTCACACCTGTATCTATAACATACGCCAAGAAAGCTTCACACTTCTTCCCCATCATTCTGTCAGCTAACAAAGCCGAAATAATCCTTGGTGGTGGTGTCTTTCTGTCCCTTCTGAAAGTGACCTTCTTCCCGTTGCCCAGATCCAATTCCACCTCCTTTAGGCCACAGTCTAATTTTTTCCAATACTTTTCCATTACATCCATCCCCACAATAACATCTAACCCCTTCAGATCTAGAGGTAACAAATCCACTACCAGTCTAGATCCGTCAATAATGAGCTCACAGTCTCTAAATATTCGGCTTACAATCACATTCCTCCCTAAAGGAGTGCTAACAAGTAAGAAATTATCCAACAACACAGAATTCACACTAGGTAAGGTCATACTTGCAGAAATAAAGGAATGTGTGGAACCAGAATCAAATAAAACATAAGCATCAGACTGAAATAGCTGAGCCATACCAGTGACAACTTCCGGTGTGACTACAGCTTCCTCCCTCGTCATGGCAAACACCCTAGCCTGTGCTTGACCCCTCGGTCTCCCTGGAGGAATAGGCTTCTTGACTGATCCATAACTGGCCACCCCAGCAGCTGGCCTGGTTCCCACTGTTTCTGCTCTCCTCGGAGCTTGATGCTATGATCCTTCCCCTCGAGACATCTGAGGACAATTCTTGATCGTATGCCCCTTTTCCCCACACCGAAAACATGCTCCCAGCAACTTGTAGCACTAACCCCTATGCATCATCTCACAATGCTCACAATGGTGGGTTCTGGTTTCTGCTCCTCTCTGCTATGGTATTTCCTCCCACTAAGGAGGCTTGTACTGACACTGCCCTGGATTGCTTGCTCTGATGAGGGGCACTATTGCCACCCTGACCCTGAGTATGGGAGCTCTTCTCACCCCTGTCAACTGTCTGAGCACTACCCCTTATCTTGGAAGACTAATCTCTACTCTTTCTCTTTCTACTCACCTCCTGCCTAATGTTATCTAGTTTTTCAGCCTGGAGTGCAGCATCCACCAACTGCTGATAATCACAGAAATTGTGAATCAGTACCTTCTCCCTAATTCCCAGATGGAGGCCTCCCTCAAACTTGCGGCACTTATCTTCTTCATTGGTCACAATACGAGCCGCATATCTGGATAGCTGAGTGAACTTCAGCTCATACTCATTCAGGCTCATATCCTTTTGAGTCAGATTCAAAAACTCCCTGGCCTTCTCCTGGATATAGACCCGGGAGAGGTACTTCTTCCTGAACACCTCCCTAAAATCCCTCAATGTCAGCACTAGAGGCACAACCTGACTGTGGGGCACTGATTCCCACCTGCAGAGAGCATCCCCCTACAATAAGCTAACTGCATACTCCAACTTCTCTTCATCGGTGCACTTCATCTGTACTAGGACCCTCTCTGTCCTCTTTAGCCATGTCTCAGCCTCTTCTGGATTGGTGGTGTCATTAAAATCCACTGCTCTATACTTACGCAGCTTGTTATACTGCCCGCCCCTTACCTCTGGAACTGGCACCAAAACCTGAGACCTTTGGCCCAAGGCATGAGTGAAAGCCTGGGCAAAGGCTTGGAAGAACTGTGGATCCATCGCAGGCGTAGGAGGAGAAGGAGGCGACGACACCTCATGTTGCACACTAGGTCCCTCTGAGCCAGGAGCAGAGTGTGTCCCCGCATCTTGTGGGACATGTGACTCATCTGTGCTCCCCTGGTGAGAGCGAGAGCGAGAGCGAGGCAAAGCTCCTCGAGTTCTATTCCGAGGCGGCATATTCACTCCTTCAAGATAAAACCAGTGAAAATATTTAGTTCATGCAAAAACAATTTTCAAAGTGTGTAGAATGATTCAAATTATGTAAAATCAACATTTAATCTTGTAAAACAATTTAAAACAATGCAAATAATTCAATTTAAAAGAATGCATAAACAAGTCATAAAAACCCTAAACCTGATCCTACACCTGGACCTAAACCTGTCTCTGATACCATAAGTGTTGAAACCCCACCCTGGTGAGTCACATGTCTGATGTCCTATGTGACATCTAGACACGCATTCTACGAGGGAGGAATTCCCCACTAGGTCAAACCTCAAACACGAACCCATATCACTTACTTCTGAACAGATCTTGTGTTGGACCTCGATCTTTAAGTGAAAATAAGAAGTTTTCAAAAGTGGATGAGTTGATTGAAATTAAGTTGAAGATCATGAAATAAAGAAAGAAAGAGTGAAAATATGAAAATTGTGAAATAGTTGACTTTTTGGCCTTGGAGAGTTGACTCTTGATTTAGGCAAAATTTGAGAAAATATGCTACATGAAACTTGTAGGTTATGTTAAGAGCTTTCTGTAGCCATAAAATTTGACATTTTTCGATATCGGGAGTGAGAGTTATGATCGATCAAAGTTGGCTTGGAAGTTTGACTTTTAGGGTAAAAGTTGACTATTTGATTTAGGTCAAATTTGAAAAAAATGATCAACGTGAAACTTGTAGCCTCTGTCGAGAGCTTTTCGTGGACATAAAGTTTGCTATTTTTCGATGTCGGGATTGAGAGATATGAATGTCGGAAGATATGCTTTGTTTTGAAAATGTTATTAAGTATAGATTTGCATGTGCTATACTTCGAGGCCACTCGTCGTATGGATTTAGTCTGAATTGGAGTAAGTGGTATTACTGAAAGTTGTAGCTTGTATGTCGATCTTTCCGACGCCATAAAGTTTGTAATTTTTCGATATCGGGACTAGGAGTTATGAGCGATTAAAAATTGGAAGTTGGTTAGGAAAAGCTGATTAAGACAGAATCTTTGAGTGGAAATTTGACTTCTTTGAAAGCCAATTGGATTTTTCTGTTCTTCAGGGAAGTTGTAGAGCTTCCTTTTACCTTTCCATAGACACCAAATTCGTCAAATTCCGAGTTCGGGATTACGAAATATGATTTTTGAAAAATTCAGTTTCAGTTATGTTTTTGAAGTGCTGAAATTTTACTTATTATCAAACCCTTTGCAATCTTTTGTTATAAATCCTTCGTCCGACATCCGATTGACTCGATTATCGAAGCGTTGGATTTCTAAGACAATTAATGTCATTTTATTGAAGAATTATGAATTTTAGGAGATTAAATTGAAGGTGATTGATTTTAATTAAGTGAGTTGAGAAAGTTTCCGAACATGGTTCGGTATTTTGCGAATTTCGGGAACTGTGGAGCTCCAATTAAGTCGATTCTTGAGGCTAAATAAAGTTACGATATAGGACTTCAATTATGTGAAGGGCTTGAATTTTAATTCAGTCCCGAAGATTTTCAAGTTCTGGAATTAAGTGCAGTTTCGAATTTTGTTCAGGTCTGTTAGTATTTCGGCCATAACTTCTTCGTTTTAGATCCGAATTGAGCGCCGTCAGTTGCGTTGGATTCGTATGATCGAGAGGAACAATTCTCTAGTAGAAAGTTTGTCCAAATTATTTCTTTAAGTTGCCCAAAAGTTTGAAGTAAGTTATCAGATTTTTAACTAAAGAGAGGGGCATTTTGGTCATTGCACCCTCATTTAAGTGACATGGCTTAAACACAAGGGGCAGGGTCGTTTTGGAGGCTGGAGCTGTCAACTATAAGCAGAAAAAGAAGAGAAGAAATAGAAAGAAAATACAAAGAGAGGGAGAGAAGAGATGAAGCTTCGGTGATGGGTGGAGAAGAAGAAGAAGAAGAGAGCAAGCAAGGTTAGTTTTTCTATGAGTTCAAGAGTGATGTTCGTTGGTTTCTAGAGCAAAGAGGAGGAAGAAGATGGAAGTTTACCTTGAAGCTTCATAAATCCGAAAATGGTGGAGTTAAGGTAGGTTTCGAAAATTGTTTTTAAGTTGAGATATTGATGGGTTTATGGTGTAGATCTATGGAAAATGTTATGGGTTTGTTAATTCCATGACAAATTTTGGGAGATTTCATGTTAAATTGAGTTAATGTTGGATATGAATGTGTTAGGGTTTTAGTCTTGAATTTGGGGATTTGAAATTTTGGAAAAGTGTCTAGCAAGATCATGAGGTGGGTACCATATTTATTTTCGAAATTATAAGCTTTGTGAGTATTCTTGAAAATTTCCGAAAGTGAAAAGGGTTAGAAATGTATTGTTTCGGATATTTAAATGTATTGTTTTGAATATTTTTGATGACATTGAATGATTGTCTAATTGATTTGAAAAATTTAGAAGAGAGCGTTTTGAAAGTTATTGTTTATATTTTGAAAAATCAAGAAGGAAGTATTTCAATGTCATTGCCTAAATTGATTTGATAAATTGATAAAAATTTCGACGTAGGATTATGAATGAATTGAAAATTTGTGAGGAATCTGTATTCTTGGATTTTGATATTTAAGAAATTCTTTGTGTTTGAAACAATGACATATATTGCTTTTGACATTGTTTCTAAAGTGTCGTTCTAAAAGTTGACATTTCTAAATTTCAAATATTTGTGAAAGCGTGTATCGAATCTGATTATGAAAAGATTTGAAAAGTTAAGGATTTCCGAAATTGTTTATAAAAGTGGTTGAAAAGTTTATGATTTTCGAAATTGTTATGAAAAGTGTTTGGAAAATTTATAATTTCCGCAATTGTTTATAAAACTGGTTGGAAAGCTTATGTTTCAGAAATTGTTTATAAAAGCGTTTGGAAAGTTTATAATTTCTGAAAATGATTTATAAAAAGTGTTTGAAAAAAATATGATTTCCGAAATTGTTTATGTAAAAGTTGAAAATGCTATTATGTAGGTAAAGGTTGAACAATTTATGATTTCAGAATACTATCGGAATTAGTTATAAGATTTTGCTCATAAAAAGGTTTGACAATTTAGAATACTTTTGAAATTATTTATAAAATATGGTTTATGAAAATGTTGGAAAAATAGGATTTCTAAGTGCTTTTGAAATTAGTATAAAATATCGCTTATGTAAATATTGGAAAATTTTGATTTTAGTAAGATTAAATATCTTGCCTTTGGAATAATTGGAGAAATTTGTTATCTGCGATTGGAGAAACTGAATGTTTTAAGTTGAATGTGTTTAAGAAAAAGTGTACAAAGGTTTAATTTTCTTGTTTTCAAAAGATTTGTGAAATTGCTTGAAAAATTTAGAAAGTAATGAATTTTAATGTTTAGAATGTTTTGGAAAAAGGTTACGAGTTTTAAAATGAATTGAGCTATGAAGAAGGATTCGACATTTTATGATTTCTAATGATTTAAGCAATTGCTTAATTTGTTAAATTCGTTAAGGCTCTTAAATGTTCATTCAGTGATGATGAAATAAATGTTAAATTCGTTGTGTTTGAAGGTTTTAATCAGTATTAAAATTGTTGCATTCTAAAATAAATTGTGAATTTGCTATGTGAGAATTTCTATATGAAATCATGTGCATTTTGGGAATGTCAAGTTGTTTGATATGACATTGTGTTGAATTATCGATGATTGCTACAATTGGTTCAATCTTGATGATTGAAAGTGTGTTATGTGAATTACTTTGATGTGATGACATTATGAATGTGAATGTGTCTTGTATGACACGACATGAGGATTTGACTTTTTGAAAAGTGCCTTGGGCAATCTTTTTGTAAGAATGAATATGTGAATTATGTGAAATTGTGAATGAGAAGGTGCCAATATGAAAATCAAATTTTGAAATGTGCCTTGGGCAATCTTTTTGTAAGAATGAATATGTGAATTATGTGAAATTGTGAATGAGAAGGTGCCAATATGAAAATCAAATTTTGAAATGTGCCTTGAGCAATTTAATTTCCGTTTTGCTTAAGTGCTATGTGGGTTTGGTCAGTCCGTTGTGAGTCGAGTGCTTTGGTCTCTACATGTTTATATAGCCGCCCATTTGCCGCTAGTGGCATAGGAGTTCGATTTCGGACTCCCCTCATCCTGGCCGCATGAGAATCGCTATCTTGGGAATGTGCGACGTCTATTGGGACCAAACCAAACCATTTGATGTGTTATGTGGTTTGTGTTGGATGCGGTATCACCAAGAACACACGCCGCTATGATATAACTCGCAAACACCTACGGTGGGGTGTGGGGTCCAACACTAACCTACTTGACGTATTATGTGATTTTGAGTTGATTATGTGATTTTAATTTGATTATGATGTGATGCATTCATATTTAAAACTGGGCATGATCTGAAAAGGTTTGAGATTTTGATAAATGAGAAAATAAATATTTATGAATATTTTGAAATAAATGAAGATTTGGAAGTTTTAGAAAATGTTCTGAAAGTTTATGGTGGTTTGAAAGGTTTTCAATTCCGAATGGGAAATGTTTGAAAGTTAAAAGAAACAAATTTTCACTTATTGTTTAATGTATAAATGTGTTACTCACGGAGCCGTCGAGCTCACCCCTTTTTCCCTCCATGTGTCTTGCACGAGAAACCGAGTCTCACATCTAAGTGAAGATTGATTTTAAATGTTATGTTTGAGAATGTAATCGGGCTAAATGCCCTTTGACTCTTTGTATTGCTTTGGTTTTATGTCATTAGTAAGGCTTAGAAGTTTCAAATTGTATAGTGTATGTATTTCCTAAGTATGTATGGATGTAAGAGTTTTGACTTTGGAATGCATTTTGTATATGTACTCTAAGAAAGAATGTATGGAAGTATGCATGGGAATGATAAAAATAAGGATGAGATGAAATAGTTTTAAGAATTCAAATGATAGATGATTAAGATTGCGATATGGCCCTTGAGTTGGGGATGGGCTGTGCTATTGAGTTGGAAGATAGAAGTGATTTTATGCAGGGTTGTTAGACTCGGGAATGAAATGGAAAATTTGGCTAGATCCAATTTTAGGGAGGTGCTGTCCAAATTTTCGTTAAAATTGGACAGCAACTTCACCTAGGGTTTAGAGTACTTTAGAGCTTGATTTAGCTTAGGTGGTCTTCTTGAAGAGTGTAGAAGATAATTAGATCTTTCAAATGACATAAAGTTTGTCATATTTGGACTTAAAATGAAGAAGTTATAGGGTTTGAAAGTTTTCAGATTTTCTACTCGGATACTGTTCATTCTGCAATTTTGCAGAATCTTTGAGGCGTTTTCACCCTCTTAGAGGCTGATCTGGTTTTGCTTTCTTCATGAAAATGTAGGTTATCTTTCTAGCTTTAAAATGAGGTATGATTTGCAGTTATTGGATTTAGGAATAAAAAGTTATGGGGTTGGGAGTGTTAGCTGTTACTATTCATACTGCAGATTTACTGTTCCATTGGCTAGTTTTTAGGCTGAAACTTCAAGTGGGTTTTTACCCTCTTTAATGATTGAATTGATTTTTGTTATCTTCATGAAACTCGTAGATCTTCTTTTTATCTTTCCAACGAGGTATAATGTACCATGTTTCGACTTGTGTGCTAAGGGATATGAATTTGCAAACTTTTGACATTGTGTAGGAAAACTTAGTTTTGGGCAAATTGATATTTTACTATTCATTTGGTCAAAAGTACTATTCCTTTGATCATTTTGCAATTTCGCTTATAACTTTTGCAATTGACCTCCGATTTACCCGAAATTCGAATGTGATTGAGTTTGAATAAAGGAAAAGAGAATAGAAGATTATGAGGAGAAAAAAAAATTTTACACCGGTTTTGGAATGTCTAAGTTTTCTAACGTTTATGAGGAAATCTGTATGAGTAGTTGGGTTTCGGAAACGAGATCCAACATCTTGAAAATTTCACCCTAATTCTCCTCCTGACATTTAAATTCTTAGGGCCCAAATTGAAATCAGATTCCTAAGCTAAAATGAAAATTTCATGACTTTAGATTATTTAGAACTAAAAATCACCTCATTCAGATCTCTATAAAACGAGAAATCACTAAAGTACGGAAGCATGTTCAATATTCCCATCCAATTGTCTCACTTTCATTTAATCCATAAATTTCAACTAAATCCCGAAAGCTCTAGATTTTTCATGAAAGGGTAGAAAATTTTCCTAGAAAGACAATGCTTCAAAAATCGAGTAAATCGGAGGTCAAACGAAAAAGTTACAAACAAAAGAGTAGGAGGAGGTTGGATTTGAAAAAAAGGAAAAATCAGAAAAATAAATTAAATTAAAAGAAAAAACAAATAAATAAAAATATAAATTTTTTTTCAGCGCTCGCACCGCGAGTTTCTGACGGGTGCGAGACGAGTGCAAGAAGCGCTCGTTTGCACCGCGAGCGTCTCGCGGGCGCGAGGTGATCGCTTCCAGCGCTTGCTCGCGATCGAGCGCTCTCGAGTGCCTTGGTTCTGGTCACTCCAAAGCACATCTGAATTTCAAAAATTCATAACTTTTTACACAGAATTCCAAAAATTGAAAAATTAGTATCAATAAAAAGCTAAAAGGAAATTCTACAACTTTCATGAAGGATTGAAAAACCAATTTGGTCTCTAAGAGAGTTGAAAACTCTTTCAATACTACTGCCTATAAAAAGACATTTCAAACAGTAACTGTATTTTTCCAAACCTTATATCTTCTTACTCCTAAGCCCAAAAATGACATATTATATATCATTTTAAAGATCAAAACCTAAACTACAATCTTTAAGAAGATCTTTTGGTCAAATTCTAACTATATGAGGGACAAAACTTCACTCAAAGTTTCTACCCTTTGATTTCATTTTGACATCACCTCCCCCAAACTTCAACTAGCCATTTTCTTCAAACACCCACACAATTCACATCACCTGCACAAACACTTCAATCATCCACATTCTCCAATTCCCACATCCAAACACAATACACAATATCTCATTTTAAAGCTATGCAAATCCTCCATAATTCTCAAGAAGGCTAAAGAAGCCAATCAATCCACATAAGTCCATAAATTATTTAAAAAGACAGCAACCACATAAGTCCAGAAACTATACAACATCACATTTTGATCGAACATATGAAAAATACAATAAAATCCAAAAGTCTTTCATAAACATCATGATGTAAGATTTTACAAAGCTTTAGTGGGCACTTTTAGCCCAAATACATCAAAGTTTCAAAAAGTAAATTTACAAAGAAAGATCACATGAATAGTGCTTTTTGCTCTAAAGTGCATCTAAAGCTTTGTTTCTAAAGAAAGTTTCAAAAGTAAAAATAAATAGGAGTAATGCCTCGTTCCCGATGCGGTTACTCGTTTTCTCGCTCGTCGCCTGTGGATGGGAAGGGAAGAAAGGGGGTGAGCTCAACGGCTCGTGAGCAACAGGTTAATAACCAAGAACAAGCACACAAAACTCTTTAACAATTATCTTCAAAGCAAACTTTATAATAATCATTTATTCCATAAGGAAATTACCAACATTTTCATTTCATCAAAACATTTACAAAAAAATCAACACAAACAAATCAATGTCACATAAGCACATAGAAGATGGTTCGGGTGGATCCAAACAGAACGTACTACACATTCCCGCGAAGCGGTCATATGTAGTCGTGAACTTATGGGAGTCCGTGAGGAGCTCCAATGCCACTAACGGGCAGGCGGGAGAAGCCTATAAACAGACAAGTGCACTTAACTCTTATACGACCACCACAAACCCATAGAATCATGCATTTCAAATATTTCACACATATTTGCCCAAATTGGCATTTTTTTGAAATCACATATTACTTGACAAACAATTTTGCAAATATTCCCACAATTTATTTACATACAAAAGACACATAATACAATTTCAAACCAGCCCAAAAAGTAATAAATGCAAAATTGGTAAGTCATTGGAACGCATTAAATTACATTTATGACAAGAAATTTAATTTGCTTTTTAACTTAATTATTAAAATGTCACCCACCTTAAATTCTTTTGCTTTAAGCTTGGTCAAGTGCCCTTTCCTCTAACTCCCCTTGTCTCTCTTGTCCTTCTTAAAAAACACAAAAAACCCAACATTACAAGAGATGTCAAAATTGGCAAATCTAAGGAAGCAAAAGCATGTAATTCTTCCTATAATTACTATACCCATGCCTTTCCTAAGCCAATTCAACCAAAACCCATCAAAATTTTAAAGGGTTTTGAAAACAACTCACCTTAAAAAGCCAACCATGAAATTTGTTTCTTGACTCTAATGGAAGATTAAACATTCCTCTTTTTTTTTTTTTGTCTTCTTAGAAAACCCTCAAAATCTCTTTTCTAAAGCAAGAAAAGACAAAACCCTAGTTTTCTTCTTCTTCTTCTTCTTTTCTCCACCGAAGGCTCACTCTCCCCTTTTTACTTGAAATTTTTGTTACTCTTCCTTCACAAAAACGACTCCAAGCTTTTGTTTCCTTCTTTCATGTTTTAATTAAGCTAAAAGACCAAACTACCCCTCCTTATAAGTCTTAAACTTTAACAAGTTAAGTAAACTTCCGAATTTGTCCTTATACCATCATTTTCCTTTACTTTTTTTTCTAACAACATATAAAACTGTAATTTAAACTTAACCCCTCCATTTAAATTCCATCAACCTAAGCACTAAAACCTCAAATTATTCTAACCAAAAGAAATTAATCACTCTCAAGTTACAAAATAAACTGATCACATGCTTATATAGTAAGAAAAGAATTCGGGACCCAACACATAGACTTATGTTTATGAACTTTGAATCCAATTTTAAGAGGTGAATCTTCAAACATGTGGTAGAAGATGTAGCACCCCCTTACCATAAGATATGTACCGAGACGCCCGTAGGTCATTCCGATACACACCTTACGATAAGGGTGCGCTACGAACAAACACTAACACTCCACATGGCATCGAAAATCATAAAGCATTAATATGAAATCCACTAATTTTTGAAACCATAAATTTCTCATTTCATAACCTCAAAGCAGTAAATTACACAACTGTTATTTTACGTACATTAGTCCAAAAGAGAGTTAAACATAAACCTAGCTAGGTCATCCTCAAAAGTGCCGGTGACCGGCACATGTGCCATGACTTCTCTTGCCAACTCAATCTACACGGAAAAAAGTCCTCCGAGCTATAAGTCTACTCTCGGTCCGAAAAATAATTTGCAATTTTGGGTGAGTTTGCGAACTCGGTGAGGAACCATCATCGATGGTTCACCCAATTCATGCATATACGATGTATCACAGCTACGCTTATTTCACTAAAACACATTCGAAGTACCACATGATTATTACGATATCGGTCAAAAGAACCAATTCAGATGCACATGAGATGCGTATGTGACGCTTTTCCAATTTATTACGTTGTTGTGACCGAGCGCCTAAAACTGTCCCATTACGGGCGCATTAAACGGTGAGCCATAGGCTCTGAATCACTGTGGGCTCAAGGCCCAATTACGTTGAGTTTAAAGCTCTCGTTGGCTGCTCTGGTCACAACTGCCAATTATTGATCATGCAATTATGCATGGATGCAAATGTCCAAATAACAACATCTATACCATAACCGATTCCCATTTAACATAATCACATAAGTCAATCCCAAGTAATCACATGAAAATCAATTATAACACTTCGATATCTCATTCCAAATATTTCAGACACCCATGGTCCGAAATCAATCAAAATCAAACACACATATTCCCATCCATTATCTCCACATGGCATCAACGCGTAATATTAAACACATCAAGATTGAGAAACCAACTAGGTTACTCACCTAATAATTTCCGAGCTAATGCCGGGAAGTCTCTGCCACATCCGAGGATCTACGGTCCAACTGAGCCTCTATAGCAATTAAAATAGGTAAACATTACCAACTGTATAGTTAGAATGACCAAACAATGCACATGGAATAATTAAAACGTGTATAATGCATGTTCATGGCATTCCCGGCCCTAATCCAAAATTTTTCCCATCATGAAAATTCCATCTACAAATTAGAAAGTTATAGCCACTGATGGCACCCAATTTGGACCTCAATCGGCCCAAAAATAACTAAAACAGTGATCACCGGACAATTACCCGGGGCCACGTCAATTTCCCGTTTAAAAATTCCCAATTTCTCACAAAACGAAATTCAATATTCTATGAAGCCGATGCCTCAAGAATCAGGTCAATCGGACGTCAGACGGAAAAGAAATTGACAAAAGAAGCAAGTAGGTCACTTAATACCAAACAAAAAAAACAATAATAACAAATTAAAATTCTACCTCTCTTCCTTCCCCTTTCTTTCCTATTGCCAATCTGAATTTCCAACAACCATAATTCTTAACACACAAATCGAAAAAATACAAACCATAGCTTGTTGGAAAGGTCATAAAAAGCTCTACAATTCTCAAGAAGACCAAAAAAATCAATTCCAACCCTAAGGATGTCAAATATCCCATCAAAGCTACTGACCTACTCAAAATCTACCAACACAGGACAATACTTTGCAAATTCAAGAACTCACTGATTCTTCAGATAAACATTGCCACATAAATATGCTCAATAAGTTCACAATGTCATCTACAACTTTCATGAACAACCCAAAATCAAACTCCATTATAAACAAGTCAATTAATTCCCTCAATGCCGCTGTCCCTGAAACCATTCAATTTGAACAGTAAACTTATAACAAACATAACTCCCTGTACACAAGTCAGAAAAATCAGAACTTTTTATCCCTGAAAAGATAAAACCTAAAAATTCAATTCTTCCTTAAATAACCAAACTCCAATTCAGCCTCTAACAGTTTCAAATGTGTTATGCAAGTTTCGACCTAACCAAAGACTTAACATCACAATGTAGGTTCAGCTTTTGAAATTCCATATCTCCCACATCTGTTTTCCAAAACTTATAAGCCATATATCATTTTCTAGATCAATGTGTCATCTAGAACTCTTCATTACAATTCAAACTCCAATTCAATTCACAAAAATTACCAAAAATGCTTTCAATCCGAAAACTCCCAAAATCGACAAGTAGGCTAGGTTTCATCACAAAGCATAAAACCAGTCTATAGTAATCAGTTCATATATCCCAATAGACAACTCGAAAAATAGCAAGATCAGTGGAAATGGAAAAATAACTCAATATGCTACAACTTTCATGAAGACCATTTTCCCAAATTCCATATCAATTAATTCAGAAAAATCACCAAACTAATTAGGTCATAAATGCGGATACTGTTCACAGACCCCAAAACAGGAATTTTCCATGCAAATTTTCGACCTTCTAACATTACAATTTAGCAACACCTATTTCACACTAAATTGAAGCCAACATCCCAAAGTTTAAGTGGCCACAAACCTCACCTCATTTGCATTCCTACACAATTAGTTATGAGCAAAACATTCCAATAGGTCAAAGATTCATTTTCCAGCTTTCCACATTAACCTAACTCCTAACACTTCTAACATCAATAACACATCACTAAGCATCCATTTCTACCACTAATTCAACCACAAATTCATCACAACATACACTTCTATAATGACACAAAAATTGGCAGCACCTACACAAATGATCTTCCTAAGTTTTCCATCCATCTAACCTTACAAACTCAATCCAAAACCAAGCTAAAATCAATAGAAAGTATAGTCATTCATTCATCCCTACACAAGCATTCATTTACACCCATTCAAACCTACCTTTATCATCATGAAATAAATGCATAAGTGCTTCCCTTAATTGCTTCTAACTACCAAAACATAAAACAACCATTAAGACTCACCTTACACAAGTTCAAGCCCTCCACTCTCAAAAGCTTTAAACCTCTCCACACTTCCTACTTTGATACTTCACCCACGGCAATCATAAGCATAACCAAGATCATCCTCAACTCAAGGATCTAGCTAGGTTTATATGTGAAGAAAAAAAACCAACAAGGAACCAAGGCAACCCTTCTTGGATGAAGAAAATTCAAAGGAGAAGAAGGAACATCCCAAAGGAGAAAAGGCAAGTTTCGGATGGAAGGTGGAAGAATGAGCTTTCCAAAGCTTTCAAAGCCTCCTTTTTTAATAGCAAGCCAAATGAAAAAGTCGTAGGTGATGTATATAAGAAGACAAAATTAGTTAATGAAGAGCCACTTGGCTTTTACAAATAAAGAAAGGACAAAATCTTAACTTAATCAACATACTTTAATCATAATCTTTAATCTAATTTAATCTTAATCCAATTTATGCTAATAAGTCTATAACAATTCTCACAATAAATTATTCACTAATCTTATGCCATTATGCAGTCCCTTTTCAGTACAGAAAAGGCTCACTCAGTCAGTCAGTTGAAATTTTCCGGTCCGGGAAAGAACCCCGAAAAATTCCAGAAAAATTCCAATAAATCCCCAAAAATGTAAAACACTTAATGGCGCACTCCAAATAATTTTTCAAACACAATTACCCCATAAATTACACAAAGAATCTCCATTTGAAATCTAAGCCGAAAAATGTCATGAACGCATGTATACTATGTGCATGTGCAACCAATCGTTAATCATGGAGGCTATATGCTGTATGTTCATACCGAGATTCAATTCAATACGTCTAACCCATCCCAAATTACCAAAATACCATTCCCATCGGTGACGGGATGTTACAATTCTCCCCTCCTAATAAAAATTTCGTCCTCGAAATTCTTACCTGGTTGATCGAAAAGATGAGGATACTGCCTCCTCATATGCTCCTCGGTCTCCCAGGTAGCTTCCTCAGTCGAGTGGTTCCTCCAAAGAACCTTCACTAATGGAATACTCTTATTCCTCAATTGTTTCACCTGTGTCCCGACAATCTGTATCGGCTCCTCTACGTAACTCAGATTGCTAGACACCTCAATCTCCTGAGCCGGAATCACATGTGTCAGATCCGACCGATATCTACAGAGCATACTCACATGAAACACATCGTGCAACTGAGACATCTCACTCGGTAAAGCTAACCTATAGGCCAAAGGTCCTATCCTCTCAGTGATCTCATATGGACCAATGTACCTAGGGCTTAACTTACCCTTTTTTCCAAATCTCAGTACCCCACGCCACGGTGACACCCGTAGGAATACTCTGTCGCCCACATTATACTCCATCTCCCTCCTATGCTGATCCACATAGCTCTTCTGTCTATCCTGAGCCGCCTTGATGCGACTCCGAATCAGTTTCACCTTATCCACAGTGTCCTGAATCAGTTCAGGACCCTCAATCATCTTGACACCCTCTTCATTCCAATACAACGGCGATCTACACGGTCGTCCATACAGTGCCTCATATGGTGCCATCCCGATGCTACTGTGATAATGATTGTTGTATGCAAACTCAATCAGGGCTAGATACTGATCCCATGCTCCTCTGAACTCCAATACACATGCCCGAAGCATATCCTCAACAGTCTTAATAGTCCTCTCACTCTGCCCATCTGTCTGAGGATGAAACGCTGTACTGAAGTTCAGCCTAGTACCCATAGCAGACTGCAAACTCTGCCAGAACCTCGAGGTAAATCTGGGATCCCTGTCAGACACTATCGACACTGGGACCCCATGCAGTCTCACTATCTCCGTCACATACTTCTGGGCCAACTGATCCATGGTATTGTTCTCCCTCACTGGCAAGAAATGGGCCGATTTAGTCAACCGGTCCACTATGACCCAGATAGCATCATGCTGCCTCGGCGTCTTAGGCAAAGCCATAATGAAATCCATGGTAATTCGTTCCCATTTCCACTCCGGAATGGGCAACGAATGAAGCTTCCCTACTGGAGCCTGGTGCTCAGCCTTAACCTGCTGGCACGTCAAACATCTAGATACAAACTCCGCTACCTGCTTCTTCATGCCAGGCCACCAGAAATGTTGCTTAAGAGTGTTATACATCTTGGTAGTACTAGGATACATAGCATATGTGGCCATATGAGCCTCCTCCAATATCTCTCGTCTCAAATCATCCACATCAGGCACACAAAGCCTCTGTCCCATCCATAAAGTCTCATCTCTCAACTCAAACTCAGAACTCGAATCAGTTTTTACTTTCTCAATCAACCTCACCATAACCGGATCCTTATCTTGAACCCTCCTGATCCTGTCCAGTAGCATCGGTCTCAGTCTCAAAGTAGCCAATAAGACTCCATCCTGCTCCAGATTCATCTGAACATTCAAAGCCCTCAACTGAATCAAATTAGGCAACCTCATTGCCTGAATCTGAGCTGTACTAGTATGTGACTTCCTACTCAGAGCATCTGTTACCACATTGGCTTTCCCAGGGTGATACTCAATAGTACAGTCATAGTCCTTCAACAACTCAAGCCACCTCCTCTGTCTCAAATTCAACTCTCTCTGGCTCAGTAAATATCTCAAACTCTTATGGTCAGTGAAGATCTGAAAAGTCTCACCATACAGGTAATGTCTCCAAATCTTCAAAGCAAATACAACTGCAGCTAACTCTAAATTATGGACAGGATAATTTACCTCGTGAGACCTCAACTGTCTCGAGGCATAAGCAATGAATCTATCGTCCTGCATCAGAACACATCCCAATCCCTGATGCGATGCATCACTGTATACCACAAATCCTCCAGTCCCAGATGGAATAGCCAACACCGGTGCAGTAGTCAACCGATGTTTGAGCTCCTCAAAGCTCTTCTGACACTCCTCGGTCCATCCGAATGGTACATTCTTCCTCGAAGCTTTGTCGAGGGCCGTGATCGGTGAAAACCCTCGACAAACCTCCGTAATAATCCGCTAATCCGAGGAAACTCGAATCTCGACACATTCCTAGAGCTTCCCACTTCAAAGATCGCTCTACCTTACTCGGATCCACCAATACCCTTTCCAGTCACTATATGCCCCAAAAAGATCACCTGATCCAGCCAAAATTCACATTTACTGAATTTGGCATACAATTGTCTCTCCCTCATCGTTTGCAACACAATCCTCAAATGCTCACTATGCTCCTGTCTGTTCCTCGAATACACTAAAATATCATCAATAAAAACAATAACGAACTGATCCAGGTAGGGCTGAAATACCTTATTCATCAAGACCATGAAGGCTGCCGGGGCATTAGTCAACCTAAACGGCATCACTAGAAACTCGAAATGCCCATACCTGCTCCTGAATGCACTCTTAGGCACATCGGCCTTTGCAATCTTCAACTGATAGTAACCAGATCGCAAATCTAACTTGGTGAATACCTGAGCCCCCTGCAACTGATCAAATAAGTCATCGATCCTAGGCAGTGGATACTTATACTTCACTGTCACCCGATTCAACTGCCTGTAATCGATGCACAGCCTCAAAGTCCCATCCTTTTTCTTCACAAACAAAACTGGAGCTCCCCATGGTGAAACACTAGGTCTGATAAAGCCCTTCTCCAACAACTCCTGCAACTGAGCCTTAAGCTCCCTCAGTTCCACAGGTGCCATCCTATATGGAGGTATAGATATAGGAGCGGTACCTGGAACGAGGTCAATAGTAAACTCAGTTTCCCGATCCGGCGGCAAACCCGGTAGCTCATCAGGAAACACATCTGGAAATTCCCTAACCACGGGAATATCCTGAAGCCTCTGCTAAACTCTAGTGTCAACCACATGAGCCAGATATGCCTCACAGCCTCCCTGCATCAATCTCAGGGCACTAAGGAAAGAGATCATCCGGGCTGGTACTGCCTGACTAACTCCTCTGAACACTGCTCTAGGCTGACCAGGAGACTCCAAAACAACCTCCTTGGTATAGCAGTCCATAATAGCCCTATGGGCCGTCCACCATCCATCCCTGAATGACATCGATCTCTCGGAGGCAACACTATAAGGTCCTCGGCAAGATCGCTGATCAATCTGGATCGAGCATCCCCGCAGAACCTCTCCCAATGCGATAGTAGTACCTGAGGTGTACTCACCTCTAGCCCATACCGTAACATCTCCCGATCCCCATGCAATCTATATGCCATATGAGGTGCAATAAAAGAATGCGTGGATCCAGGATCCAGCAATGCAAATGCCTCAATATCAGAGATGAGAAGCATACCGGCTACAACATCGTGGAAATCTGGGCCTCACGCCTCGTCATGGCATATACTCAGCACAGGGACTGTGGTCACCGCCCGACCCTCAGTCCGCCTAAAGGATCCTCACCTACCTCGGCCTCTACCTCGACCCTCAGTCTCGATCCACGCCGAGCCACCCGCTCTACTCACAGATCAGAGTAGTACTACTCCGGCTCATTACTACCCAGACTAAGCTCCTAAAGTAGTGGGCAATCCTGAATCTGGTGATCCATGGAGCCGCATTTAAGGCAAGCTCCGGTCAACCGCCAACATTCTCCAAAGTGCCTCTTCTCACAATGCTCACAGAATGGGAAATCACCAAAACTCCACGCCATCGCCACGCCGGTCAGATAAATCTCCTCTCGTCCAAAACCCGACTGTCTGGATCCTCCTGAAGATCTAAAGGTCCTGCTCTGGCGCCTGCTAAAGCTCCTACCAGAGCTGCCCTGGCTGTCACTAACTCTCTTTCCTCTAGACCTTGACCCATCTCGATTGTCTCGCCTCACTGATCTGCTCCACTCTCACAGCAGCAGCTCTCAACTCTATAAAAGAGCCCATATCAGAACGGGCCAGTCCGGCACGGATCTCCAAATTCAGCCCCATCTCAAACCTCCGACACCTATCTGCCTCAGTGGAAACCACAGTAGAAGCATACCCCATCAACTCATTAAACCTCACCTCGTACTCGCCTTGTCATCCTACCTGTCTCGGCTCAAAAACCCTGATCTTCATTTCGAGATACACCTTGGGCATATAATTGTCTCTAAAGTCCTCAAAAGTCGCCCGTGTCAAGAAGCAAGGCACGGTGGTACCGCCGGAGCAGTCTTCCACCATGTATAAGCGAGGCCCTACAAAGAGATATCACGAATCGAACCTCTCATCGAGTTCGCATCCATCCGATCAAGGACTCTCTCGGTCCTCTCCAATCATCCTCACCTCGTGAGTGCATCTTGCGCCATAAAAGTCTACCCTCGCTTACGCAAAGAAATCATATCTCCTCTCCCGTCTCACGGGGACTCTAGGAGGTAACTCCTCAGATCGAGGCACCGAGGACTCTCTGCTAGCTCCAATAGATCCCTGGTC
This sequence comes from Erythroxylum novogranatense, assembly GCA_029891385.1. Classification (NCBI taxonomy): domain Eukaryota; kingdom Viridiplantae; phylum Streptophyta; class Magnoliopsida; order Malpighiales; family Erythroxylaceae; genus Erythroxylum; species Erythroxylum novogranatense. The sequence goes on from CM057233.1 coordinate 15,269,830, forward strand.
AGCTGGTTGATCTATCTGATCACCTAAAATAGATGACCTATAACAAAACAAGAACTTTGATCAGTTTCTGCATTTCTCACAATAATTCAAGCCTAATTATATACTAGTCCCAACAGATGCCAAACCATGCTTTGATACCACCTAATGTAGCACCCCCTTACCATAGGATATGTACGGACGCCAGAGGTCATTCCGATACACACCTTACGATAAAGTGTGCCACTGAACAAACACTAACACTCCACATGGCATCGAAAATCATAAAGCATTAATATGAAATCCACTAATTTTTGAAACCATAAATTTCTCTTTCATAACCTCAAAGCAGTAAATTACACAACTGTTATTTTCTGTACATTAGTCCAAAAGAGAGTTAAACATAAACCTAGCTAGGTCATCCCTCAAAAAGTGTCAGCTGACCGACCTGTGTGCCATGACTTCTCTTACCAACTCAATCTACACGGCAAAAAAAGTCCTCCGAGCTATAAGTCTACTCTCGGTCTGAAAAATAATTTGCAATTTTGGGTGAGTTTGCGAACTCAGTGAGGAACCATCATCGATGGTTCACCCAATTCATGCATATACACAGTGTATCACAGCTACACAGTTATTTCACTAAAACACATTCAGAAGTACCACATGATTATTACGATATCAGTCAAAAGAACCAATTCAGATGCACATGAGATGCGTATGTGACGCTTTTCCAATTTATTACGTTGTTGTGACCGAGCGCCTAAAACTGTCCCATTACGGGCGCATTAAACGGTGAGCCATAGGCTCGAATCATCAGGCTCAAGGCCCATTACGTTGAGCTTAAAGCTCTCGTTGGCTGCTCTGGTCACAACTGCCAATTACTGATCATGCAATTATGCATGGATGCAAATGTCCAAATAACAACATCTATACCATAATCGATTCCCATTTAACATAATCACATAAGTCAATCCCAAGTAATCACATGAAAATCAATTATAACACTTCGATATCTCATTCCAAATATTTCAGACACCTATGGTCCGAAATCAATCAAAATCAAACACACATATTCCCATCCATTATCTCCACATGGCATCAACGCGTAATATTAAACACATCAAGATTGAGAAATCAACTAGGTTACTCACCTAATAACTTCCGAACTAATGCCGGGAAGTCTCTACCACATCCGTGGATCTACGGTCCAACTGAGCCTCTATAGCAATTAAAATAGGTAAACATTACCAACTGTATAGTTAGAATGACCAAACAATGCACATGGAATAATTAAAACGTGTATAATGCATGTTCATGGCATTCTCGGCCCTAATCCAAAATTTTCCCATCATAAAAATTCCATCTATAAATTAGAAAGCTATAGCCACTGACGGCACCCAATTTGGACCTCAATCGGCCCAAAAATAACTAAAACAGTGATCACCGGACAATTACCCGGGGCCACGTCAATTTCCCGTCTAAAAATTCCCAATTTCTCACAAAATGAAATTCAATATTCTATGAAGCCGATGCCTCAAGAATCAGGTCAATCGGACGTCGGACGGAAAAGAAATTGACAAAAGAAGCAAGTAGGTCACTTAATGCCAAACAAAAAAAACAATAATAACAAATTAAAATTCTACCTCTCTTCCTTCCCCTTTCTTTCCTATTGCCAATCTGAATTTCCAACAATCATAATTCTTAACACACAAATCGAAAAAATACAAACCATAGCTTGTTGGAAAGGTCATGAAAAGCTCTACAATTCTCAAGAAGACCAAAAAAATCAATTCCAACCCTAAGGATGTCAAATATCCCATCAAAGCTACTGACCTACTCAAAATCTACCAACACAGGACAGTACTTTGCAAATTCAAGAACTCACTGATTCTTCAGATAAACATTACCACATAAATATGCTCAATAAGTTCACAATGTCATCTACAACTTTCATGAACAACCCAAAATCAAACTCCATTACTAAACAAGTCAATTAATTCCCTCAATGCTGCTGTCCCTGAAACCATTCAATTTGAACAGTAAACTTATAACAAACATAACTCCCTGTACACAAGTCAGAAAAATCAGAAATTTTTATCCCTGAAAAGATAAAACCACAAAATTCAATTCTTCCTGAAATAACCAAACTCCAATTCAGCCTCTAACAGTTTCAAATGTGTTATGCAAGTTTCTGACCTAACCAGCACTTAACATCACAATGTAGGTTCAGTTTTTGAAATTCCATATCTCCCACATATGTTTTCGAAAAATTATAAGCCATATATCATTTTCTAGATCAATGTGTCATCTAGAACTCTTCAGTACAATTCAAACTCCAATTCAATTCACAAAAATTACCAAAAATGCTTTCAATCCGAAAACTCCCAAAATCGACAAGTAGGCTAGGTTTCATCACAAAACATAAAACCAGTCTATAGTAATCAGTTCATATATCCCAATAGAAAACTCGAAAAATAGCAAGATCAGTGGAAATGGAAAACTAACTCAATATGCTACAACTTTCATGAAGACCATTTTCCCAAATTCCATATCAATTAATTCAGAAAAATCACCAAACTAATTAGGTCATAAATGTGGATACTGTTCACAGACCCCAAAATAGGAATTTTCCATGCAAATTTTCGACCTTCTAACATTACAATTTAGCAACACCTATTTCACACTAAATTTAAGCCAACATCCCAACGTTTAAGTGGCCACAAACCTCACCTCATATGCATTCCTACACAATTAGTTATGATCAAAACATTCCAATAGGTCAAAGATTCATTTTCCAGCTTTCCACATTAACCTAACTCCTAACACTTCTAACATCAATAACACATCACTAAGCATCCATTTCTACCACTAATTCAACCACAAATTCATCACAACATACACTTCTATAATGACACAAAAATTGGCAGCACCTACACAAATGATCTTCCTAATTTTTCCATCCATCTAACCTTACAAACTCAATCCAAAACCAAGCTAAAATCAATAGAAATTATAGTCATTCATTCATCCCTACACAAGCATTCATTTACACCCATTCAAACCTACCTTTATCATCATGAAATAAATGCATAAGTGCTTCCCTTAATTGCTTCTAACTACCAAAAACATAAAAACAACCATTAAGACTCACCTTACACAAGTTCAAGCCCTCCACTCTCAAAAGCTTTAAACCTCTCCACACTTCCTACTTTGATACTTCACCCACGGCAATCATAAGCATAACCAAGATCATCCTCAACTCAAGGATCTAGCTAGGTTTATATGTGAAGAAAAAAAACCAACAAGGAACCAAGGCAACCCTTCTTGGATGAAGAAAATTCAAAGGAGAAGAAGGAACATCCCAAAGGAGAAAAGGCAAGTTTCGGATGGAAGGTGGAAGAATGAGCTTTCCAAAGCTTTCAAAGCCTCCTTTTTTAATAGCAAGCCAAATGACAAAGTCGTAGGTGATGTATATAAGAAGACAAAATTAGTTAATGAAGAGCCACTTGGCTTTTACAAATAAAGAAAGGACAAAATCTTAACTTAATCAACATACTTTAATCATAATCTTTAATCTAATTTAATCTTAATCCAATTTATGCTAATAAGTCTATAACAATTCTCACAATAAATTATTCACTAACCTTATGCCATTATGCAGTCCCTTTTCATCTGAAAAGGCTCACTCGATCGGTCATTGAAATTTTTCGATCAGGAAAGAACCCGAAAATTCGAGAAAATTCCATAAATCCCCAAAAATGTAAAACACTTAATGGCGCACTCCAAATAATTTTTCAAACACAATTACCCCATAAATTACACAAAGAATCTCCATTTAAAACCTAAGTCGGAAAATGTCATGAACGCATGTATACTATGTGCATGTGCAACCAATCGTTAATCATGGAGGCTATATGCTGTATGTTCATACCGAGATTCAATTCAATACGTCTAACCCATCCCAAATTACCAAAATACCCTTCCCATCGGTGACGGGATGTTACAGAAGAGCTATTACACTAATATGGGGCCAACATGGTACCATGTTGGTGACCCATATTTAAGATGATGTTTATAAAAATAAGTGTTATATGTAACTTCAATAATATAGGACCAATATAGGCCCTTATTGATCTTATGTTGATCAAAATTTTAGAGTTTTCTTGAAATAAAAATGAGAGAGACATTGATAAAGCAAAGATCCCTACCTTATATATCGCACAGAAAAGTGCTCATATCAAGCTATAGTATAATAATGGTAAATATCGAGTGTTAATCTTACAGGGACTATAAGTGTAACAGTCTAGACCACCTGCTTGCAGATATTGTCCGTTTTGAAAATGTGATAAAATGTGAAATTTGATAATATACCAGGATTATCATGAACATGCATTGTACATATTCCATATACTCGCGTGTGCATCCATGAATACTTATGATTGTGCAAAGTTATTAATGTGTGTGTTTAATATGTGTATTGCATAATTTTGATGTGCAGGATAAATGTCTGCGGTCAAACGTTTCCAGATCATAGAAGCTAATGTTAATCTAGATTGTATTGTGATTCAATCTAGATGGTCTCATTTCATTATTTGTTCTGAACTTCAATTTCTGCATTAAATAACTATGGATATGATTATTATGCAATGTGAATATAATTGATATGACTGTGATTTGCTTATGTTGATGCCGGAAAAGGAAGGTCCAAGACTTGATGCATAAATGTGATATTGAAATGCTGCTTGTATGTGAATGAGAAGAAATAAGTGTTTCTCTACATTTATGTTGAATGTCGGACTACAGTCCGATGATAAATGTATTCTGAATGTGAATGTGTATATGAATAAGCAAAGTGATTCTCAACTTAATTGTTGAATGCCGGACCAAGGTCCGATAATGAATGTGAAAGCGATTGTGAATATGAAATCATATGACTGATTAAAAATATGTGCATATGATACATTCCATTACATGAATACATGAAACAAAAAGGCAGTTATGACCAGAGTAGCCTCCGAAAAGAGTTTAAAGCTCAAAATTTGAAAAAGAGCCTCGGGCTCAATGTGAATATACCTGGTATCCACTAAGCGATATAGGACATTATATATGTAGCTCGGTATCCACGAGGGATATAGGTAGCCTGGTATCCACTAAGGAATATAGGCCAATGAAAAAGGCACTTAGTCACAACAAAGTAATAAATTGAAATTGAGTCTTATAAGCATTACATATGCATTTGATGTGTAGGATGTGAATAATCTGACTGATTTCTGAATGTTATATATGTTTCAAGTGAATGTGAATTTATATGACTCAATATGATTATTAATGAAATGATGTGAATTATATAAATATGTGAACTGTATGCGTTATGTGATTGAGTGAGCTATCGAGGATGGTCTCTCACTGAGTTCGCAAAACTCACCCAAAATTTGCAATATTTTTTAGGCTCAGAAGAATTATCTTGTTGGGCAAACGGGAGCATAGCCACTGCATTCAAGTAAGAGGTAGAGGTCAGGATCAGTTGACATCTGCATTTGTATTATCTTATTTTTGTATCAAACTGAGTATTTTGCAATTTTTGTATCATGCGTATTTGAATATATTTCTCTTGTGTATAACTTTCCAATTAGAAAGGTTTGTAAATGAGAATGATCTTGAGTGTAATAATAATAAATGTGATTTTGATGTTATGAAAGAAAAGAATGGGCTTGAAATTGATTATTAATTTTTGCATATGCTTATACTATTAAAAAAATTTGTACTGAATTTTCGAGTGTTTCACTATTCTAGCATGCCACCCTTGCAAGGTATGCACTCGGACATCACTCAGGATGTCGGGTATGTGTCTTATGAGAGTTGGGTGCTATAATTTGGTATCAAAGCCAGTAATCGAGCTGATGGGCTAGCGAGGACGCTGGGCCTCCACGAGGGAGGGGATATTGTGGTAGCACTAAGGCTATGGGCTCTATCCCACATCGGTTGGGAAGGAGAACAAAGCATGCCTTATAAGGCTGTGGATACCTTCCCTTTATAGATGCGTTTTTAATGCCCCAACACACCAAATCCTATCAAAACTTCGAAGTTAAACGTGCTAAAGGCAAGAGCAGTAACAGGATGGGTGACCTCCTGGGAAGTCTTGCGGGAGTAGTGCCTTAAAGAGGCCTACACACTGGAAAAAAAAACTGTGCAGGTGCTTGGCACGAAGGCCTTGCCCCAAAGTGGATAATATCTGCAAGCGGGTGGTCTAGGCTGTTACAATAAGTACTAGTAATTATCTCTTTTTATATTATTTGACTACCAAAATAAGATGATTTAATTTAATAATAAAACTAAACTAAAGTTCAAAATAAATAAAGACCAAGAACACAAATCACTCAAAGATTAACCAAATCAAATAAGCAGGTAATAAATTCCCTTAAGATTTCTTAACCTATTAGCCCTTTACCATGTAATTTAATTAGAGATCGTTTACCTATGAAAATTTCTGTCTTATGTTAATATCTTTCTTAAGACTATCAACACCTAATCTCAGGTTGATTGAGTGAAATCTCTTTCTAACTAAAATTTGTATGATTGCTTTAATATTTGTGAATTTTACTATTAGCTTTGGCCATAATCTAGAGGATTTATGTTGACCTATCTCTAGGTTTGCATGCAACTCCTTTTAATTATACTAGATTTATTAATACAAATGGTTTTTCAATCTCAATTGCATGAAATCATATATGAAATAATATCTTAGAAATATTAATTTAAGAAATAATCATATCACATAATTGAATATAATGAATCAATAATCAAGTTGCATTAAATAAAGAATCAAATCATAAAGTTCATCCCTCTAAGTACTAAAAAATTTAGTTTATAAAAATAGAAAACATAGCCAAAGATTTAAAAATAAAACTAAGAATAAGAGAATCCATTCCCCCTTTCTTTAATAAAATATACTAAAACTTTGATGGAGATATGCTGTTTATTAAGATCTCTAAGTCAATCCCTTCTTCTCTACTGTAGGTTTAGAACTATATTTTAAACTTGAACTCCTTTAATTTCCCTTCTTAGTTGCCTTTTGTACTTCGAAATAAGGTTTTCTTCATTAAAGATAATCACTCATACTATTGTATATAGTGACCATGCCCTTCAATATAAGTTTAAATCTTCAATAGTCGTGTATAAATGCTATTCTAATAGCTTACATTGTCAGTGGACATGGTTGTGTCCATCACCACATAGGCTTGTCTAACCTTAATATAGGTGAAATAGTTTCTTTTAACCCATACATAATTACAAGGACTTACACAATCTCTCACCTGGTCATGTCCAAGTCATACACAGGTGAATCCTTTACTAAAACAAGCATGTCCTTCCAAAGTAGCCTTAGTTCTTCAATTTTTTGCCTTGATTTTGCCTAACTTCCTCACATATTGACCTCTCCTTTCAATATGTGAAGGCAATTAAGACTGAAAAACATACTAGAAATGAATTAAGCACCAAAAAAATATAATAAAATTGAGTGAAAATTCCAAGCAAAAATTGCGAACGTGAATCCTTTACTAAGACAAGCATGTCCTTCCAAAATAGCTTTAGTTCTTCTATTTTTTGCCTTGATTTTGCCTAACTTCCTCTCCTTGTAATATGTGAAGGCAATTAAGACTAAAAAACACACTAGAAATGAATTAAGCACCAAAAAAATATAATAAACTTGAGTGAAAATTCCAAACAAAAATTGCGAACGAATAATATTCTAGGTGTGAACAGTAACTTTGAAGTAGATTTATGGGTTTTTTATGCTTTATTCATATATTTTCTAGTTTAGAAAGCTTTATGGCTACCTATGAGGGAGGCTTACTCCTTTAGAAGCAAGGTTGAACCATTCCCTTTCTATTAAAGAATTGCTAGCTACTATGAATGCAAGGGAGCTTTCCGAACAAGTTGCAACATCTTCGTATAAGGTTAAGAAAACTTGAGGTAAAGTTATGTTTTCTTAATCTTCCATTTCTAATACTCTTCTAACATGATTAATGGTGTTGTTTATCCTCCAATTGAACTCCTTCAAGAAGGAGCTAAAATATGGAAGAACAAACTCGTTTGCTTTTTCCTAAATAAATGTCTAGCCTATCCTTCATGTAAATATAGGCTCAAACTAGGTGGATTCATAAGAGGCTAGAGAGAATTCTGTCAACAGAGGATCAAAGAGTTCTATTCAAGTTTATGGACGACAATAACATGAGTAAATTATTGGAAGCTGGCCCTTAACATGTGGGGGGCCAACTAATGTTTATACAGAAATGGATTATTGGTCTAGAATTTGATAAAAAAAACATTGAAACTATTCCATTATGGATTAATTTCCACAAAAATACCTTTAGAATATTGGTCATTGGATGGCGTGATTTTTTTATCTAGTGCTATTAGGAAAAGCACTGACATTTGATTCAGCCACTGTTAAGCTAGAGAAGGTGTGTTATGCTCGAGTTTGTTGTTGAGAAAGTTTTAATTCTATAAAACCCTCAATGTTTCACAAATGCACGGGTCATAAGTATAGTAATTAAAATGAAATAAAAACTAAAACTGAAATTTAAGCAATTGAATATTGATCAATTTATATTGAAATTCTAAATTAACACAAGGAAATTAAAATTGAGCACAACTAATTAACAAATCGAAAATCAAACAAGGAAGATTAACCAATTACGAGACAAGTGGATTTATCCTATCATCAAATGCTAACTTATTTTTAAGTTAATCGGTATTGATTCTAGAATTTCGAATGGTGAATTATTTTCTCTCGAGTTCTAATCATTGACTCCTAAATCAAAAACTGAATTACTGAAATTGCAATCTCTTAATTAATAAAATCAGCCCATATTCCATTTAGATCTTAAGCACTCTGATAGATAATTAGGTCCTTACACGAGATCTCTCTTCATATAAATTACCTATTTAATTGTGTGTGTGATTTATTAGATTGCTAACTCTCATTACCCAACCTAATTATATTGCTATCAATTCATTCTCTCAATTTATTATTGAAGCATGCAAATACGACAAACAATCACAATACCTAATACATTAACATCAAAAGCAATCAAATTAACATTAATTCAAGAACACTGTTACGGTCTAAACAAGGCAATATAAATTAAATTCTATTTAGACTAACTAGAGGCAAGCGTACCTCATTGAAAAGTAATATAAAATAGTATGAACCGGATATTGTATCTAAAGAATTCCAACACGTAAGACAATTAAATTTAATGATGCAAATTACTCAGATGATCTAGAATTGATTGGTTTGAAAAGAAAATAAAGTAAGTGAATCAAGGAAATATGCAAGATGCAAAGCATAAATTAAAAACGTCTAGACTTAATCAAATGACGAAAATTGGCTAAGGTATTGGATTTCAATTGGATTGGAAACTAAAACTTGTAACGGTGGATTGATTTAGGATTTATTTCAATTAAGCAAGTCGAAACCAATGCTTATAATAATTCCTTTCTCTTCTAAATCTGAGTTACCTACTTGGTTCATAGATAATTTGGAATAAAAGACATTCAATACAAGAAGCCTAAAATTAAGTTCGTTAATCCTAGGTATCCTCACACAAGGTCTTATGGTTGGTCTATACTTTAGTATCAAATATGTTGCTTGATTAATTTTTCGACAAATTAAATCCCATTGGTTATGACATTCAATTATCTAAGGCCTTAATCTAGGTGATCAAGCTAAATTCGGACTTAATATGCATTCAATCAAGCAAAAACCAATACTACAAAAATTGTCTAAGCCAATATCAATCTTAACCTCAACAAAAAGAAACTTACTTACATATATTCATCAAAGTAAATGAAATCATGGTCATAATATATATTTGCATTGATTAATCTGTTGGATTGCCTATGGCCCGGGTATTCACAATACACAGTGGAATGGACCATACCACACAGCAAGAGGTATAATCAAAAATTATAACACGTACGAAATTACCTCTTGACACGGATTGGTATTTGTTTCTTTTTCAGATTTGTAAACGCTGCAGTGCGCGAACGTCCTCTACTGGTATCCACACGAGGACAAACGAGGGCAGCGGCTAATGTGTGCTAGCACGTTCTAAAACCCTTTTAAATGCCGTAAAATTTTTCTCTCGAAAGAAGAACGTAACTAGGTCTAGGTGGCTAGGGTTTTCGTCTCACGTCTTATGAGATATAAGTTTCTCTATTTATAGAGAAGACCTAATCCCTATTCCTATTAGGAATAAGAACATCATAATCCTAAACCCATTAGAATTATTGAAGCCTAATAAGTTTTGGCCCATATTATATCTCATATAATAAAAGCCCAACAACTTAATTCAATCTAGCCCAATAAATATATCCACAACCCAATAAATATATCCACATATATTTATTCAATGCCTAATAAAATAGGCCCAAGAGAATAAGCCTAGATCACATCACTCTCTGTGTGCGACCCTATAGGCTCATTTGATGTTGGCAATAGGCTTGATCACATTTCAAAGCCCATAAGTCATAAGCAGCCTCTAGCAAGACATTATGACTACCCAAATCAAATAAGGATCTGTAATCCGATTTAACCTGTAACCATGGTTACAAACTCAGTCCCTTTGTAACACGATATCAAGATTACTTATAAGGCATGGTACATGTTAACCTTTGATTAATCATAGTTTCTTGATCCCCAAGTTGGCTGATTATAACAAATGACATTGATGAATCCTCATTAATTCATTTGAGCATGGCCATGCATTTCTTCAGTCATACTTGTCAAGAGGCCCAAATGATATCTCTCTCATTTAAGAGAGGTATAAATCCCATCTACATCATTCACATCCCTTCGTATGATTTATTTAATGTCTAACATAAGACTACTTGTTATTCGGTTAAAGATAACTTAGTCTAATGTCAAAATACTGAATTCTTTATGTAGGGAACCATGATGACTTCAGGTCAGAGGACTAAAGTCAAACCATATTGAGAATCACTAATGACATGAAACCATGTAGTGTTCTCTCTGTGGGTTGGTCCAATATATGTTCTCTAACATATATCTATGTTTCTGATTTAATAACTCATACCCATGATAAGAAAAACGTGATCATCAATTAGAACACATACTAGCCTTAATTCATTATTGTTCCACCAATAACGATCGACTAGGGATAGTTTAGAATAGTATTATAATGCTTATGTTTTTACTATTAAGTCACATACTTGATGACATAAGCCTAATACTATTCATGGAATGTAAATCACATTACGTAAACGATATACATGCATATATAAAAGAATACCTCATAATATATTATTAATAATTCATAATGTTAGTACAAAATTCACACATGTCCATTGGCCTAGGGCACACTACTAACAATCTTCCACTTGCACTAGGCCCAATCGGTCAAATATCTAATACCCATGGACCTCGTATGACTCTCATGCTTAGGCTGTGGAAGAGGCTTAGTAAGTGGATCGGCAATGTTGTCATTTGTACCCACTTTGCATATCTTCACGTCTCCTCTCTCAATGATCTCTCTAATTAGATGGAAACGTCTGAGTATGTGTGCTTGGATCTATGATGTGAGTTTGGTTCCTTAGCCTGTGCTATAGCCCCATTATTATCACAATAAAGGTCTATAGGACTTGCAATACTAGGAACAACTCCAAGCTCAGTGATGAACTTTTTGATCCATACAGCTTCCTTAACTGCATTCGAGGTAGCAATGTACTCAGCTTCAGTCATTGAATCAGCAACAGTGTCTTGCTTTGAACTTTTCTAGCTTACTGCACCTCTATTCAAACAGAACACAAAACCTGATTGCGATCTAAAATCATCTATGTCAGACTGAAAACCAGCATCAGTGTAACCATTTACAACTAGTTCTCCTTCAAGTCCTCTATAGACTAGGAACATATCCTTAATTCTTATCAAGTACTTAAGGATATTCTTAATTGCTATCCAGTGACTCTCACCATAACTAGATTGGTATCTACTTGTTATGCTCAAAGCATATGAGACATCTAGTCGAGTACATAACATGGCATACATGATAGATCCAATTGCAGATGCATATGGAATCTTACTCATATGCTCAAGTTCTTTACCTGAAGTAGGACAGTCCTTCTTAGAAAGTTTGATTCCATATGACATGGGCAAGAATCCCCTCTTAGAATCTTGCATAATGAACCTTTTCAGAACCTTATCTATGTATGTACTCTGACTTAGGCCTATAGGCTTTCTTGATCTATCTCTATAGATCTTAATGCCTAAAACATAGGCAGCCTCACCTAAGTCTTTCATTAAGAAACGTTTCCTTAACCAAATCTTGACACTTTGTAAGGTGAGAATATCGTTTCCAATGAGTAATATGTCATCAACATATAAAGCTAAGAAGACAACAGCACTCCCACTGTAACATCCCGTTACTGTCATTAAGGGTATAATGGTAATATTGGATGGTGATAGGCTTTCTTGTATTCTTGGTCGAGCTTATTCTTGGCCTCTAATCATAGAGGAACTGGTCTACCGCATATGTAACATCCCACCCCCTCCTGGAAGGGTAAAATAGTAAAATTGGTATAGGATGAGACTAATAGGGAATATTTAGTACTGTTCATGCATAATAGGATTGATACACAGTATCAATTGTGTACATGGAATTACGGTAAATGCATTCATGACATTCCCGGTAATTGGGCCTAACGGTATTCGAATTGGAGATCAGTAAATATTATAAGCAGATGATGATATGGAAAGAAGCTCAATAGAGTACTGTAACGATTTATCGAGAACTGAAAGAATCGAAAAAGTAAGATGTTCAGTGCCTATTAGAGTGAGGTAAAAGTGTACAGATAGACTGAAATGAATTCGGGAAATGGTTATGAACTAGACCGCATAAGTTTGAGACTGAAATTGTTAGGTGGTATCAGAGCCCAGTAGTACGTAATGTATCTGGGCACAGTTTGGAACATAGGTTGCATGCATTTGAGTCGCGTCGTTGCAGACCGTGGTAAGCGATCCTAGTCGAGTCGCCGAGGATAAATCCTACGGGTGCATAAGTGTCAAGTGATTAAGTGAGAGAAGAGTGAGACTGGATTAGAGTGAAAATCCCTAAAAGGGGATAATCAATTAGGAAAGGAAAAAGGAAAAATGGATAAGAAGGTTGATGCTGTACTGGGTTAGAAACCCTCATATGTGATAACAGAATGACTGTGTTGGCCTAGACTGATTAAGAATTTCCGAATTAAATTGACAATATTATGGTGACAGAAAAATGCAGATGTTGAGAACTGGGAGAGATTCATTAGAGATATGGAAGCATATTGGTTATAGTAGATCTAAGTGAAATTAAAAGCCCGGGATAGTTAGGTAATTACAGTTCTGACTGTATATGACATGAAAGGGGGAAATATTGGAATTGAGTAAAATGTAGATGGTCCAATTGGGCATATTTTGATTCACTGTATTCAAGTTAGAGATTAGTAGATTTTATAGGCATTTAAAGTGATGATTATTATGATTTGAAGGAAAGGGTATGAGGTTAGGTGAAGATGCATTGAAATTAATGATATGGTTTGATTTTGAATTGAATAGGGATAATTATTTGAGTCTTTGAATTGAGGAGTTTAATGCTGTAAATTTTTCAGTATTAACCCTAGTATATGTATGACTGAAGTAATATTTGGTATTAATTGATCCGATTGTTCTTTTGTCAATTTCTTTCCCGTCCGACGTCCGATTGACCTGATTCCAGAGGCATCGGATTCGTTGAATATTTAATTTCATATTATGAGAAAACGGGAATTTTTAGACGAGAATTTGACGTAGCTCCTATTGACGGAACATGTAAACACTGTTTTATTTAATTGAGGACCTATAGAGGTCCGAATCATGCACCGTCGGCGCTTATGGATTTCTAATTTTGATAGAATTTTATTATGGGAAAATATTAAATTAGGACCGGTAATTCATGAACATGCATATCTCATCAACATGAGCACAAATTTCATATTTAGTGACTCGTACTTTTCTGATTCATATAGAGGCCCAATTGGAGCGCCGATTGACCGACGTCACAGAGGCTTTCCGGCATTAGCTCTAAGTAATAGGTGAGTAACCTAGTTGGTTTCTTAAATTTCGATTGTTTACATGCTCAACGTGAATTACGTGCAAAAGTGAATTGAATGATCCTTGTATGAATCTTGGCATGTAATGTATGGGATTGTATTGTATGATTTTCTTGTCATTGAATGATACCGATCTTTCGATAGATCGGGCTTTATAGCCATATCGTTGACTTATCGCTCTTCGGGCTTTATAGCCATATCGTGGATATCTTGCTACTTTGGACTTTATAGCCAAACACCGCATATTTATCGACATCGCATCGCATGCATAATTGCATGATCGATAATGGACGTGCCCCAAGTTGCTATTATTCTTGATAAGAGCTTGAGCTCTCATATTTGATCGACCGCCTCGAGCCCGAGGGAGAAAATCGACGCGTCCCCACCGAACAATCGATCGAGCACTTGGGCACAATAATGAATAATCGAAAGAGTCACATATGCATTGTATTCGCATAAGTAATCGCTTTCCGTGATGGTATGTATTCTTGTGAATGGTTTATCGTTATCGCTATGGTTATTGATCGCTGATCGCTTATTGGTAATTGATGATTATCAGATATATCAGACGCCACGGGCGTAATGCATGATTTGAGTGAACCATCGATGATGGTTTTCACCGAGTTCGTAAAACTCACCCAAAATTTGCATTTATTTTTCAGGTCTGAAGAATACCCGGTTGACACGGAGTATATCTCGTAGACGAGTAAAGGTTAGAGGTCGGGATCGGTTAGGTATGCGCATTAGTGTCTTAGTAAATGGTATTCGCAATCACCGTATAACAAGGCATTGTATTTTCTTGAGCCCTTTTGGTATGAATGTTTCTTGCATTGGTGATTGTAATTATTTTTGGATGGTAATAATCAAATCGTTATATTGAACACGGATTTTATTTACTTATTGTGTTTGTCGTGTGAGCGTGGAGTTAATGGCTAAAAAAAATGTATACTGAATTTTAAATCGACTGATGTAGTACGCTACTCTCGTGGGACACGGACTCGGATATCACCAACGATATCGGGTTCGGGTCTTACGGGTGTGGGGTGTTACAGCATATGCATATATTCATAGGTTCATGCATTCATGATTTTTCGGTATTTGATTGTAGATTAGAATTGACTGGAGATTGACTGGGTTGTGAACTGAATACTGACTGAACTGATTGGATTGGTGGGGGACTGATTGAGAATTAGAGTAATTGGGTTCAATTGACTGATTTAATATTGGTTACGAGTGACTGGTAACCATTAGTGGTTTATAGGAAATTTTCGGAATAATTCGGGAGAAAATGTTACGTAGGAAATATTTGGGTGTTGATGATCGACCGTATAGTACTGAAAGAACTGTTCAATGGCAATGAAAAATTAGAATTTTCCTGAGAGAAAATAACTATGTGGAACCGTTGAAATTTTGAGACTGAAATTTAGACTGATATGGAGGCCCAGGTCTATAAATAGCTAGGGTTGAGATTTTGGGGGAAAAACGTTCAAGCATTTCATCGTTTCTCTCCTCCTTCCCCTTCGGCGTTCAACGATCCCTCCCCATTGGATTGAGAGATTTGGAGAGTGTTAATCGGTGATTTGAGGAAGTTAGGGTTACGGCGATTTTGAGATTTGGGATTTATCGTCGATTGAGGCACCGTTGGACCGTCGTTCCACGGACATTCTTTGGGACTTCGAGCAATAGCTCGGAATTCTGGTGAGTAACCTAGTTGGTTTCTCAAATTATTGATTATCTAAATGCTTACTGTATGAATTACTGTATGATTACTGAAATGAATGCGATTGAATTGTATGCTTTTCTTTGTCTTCGAGCGGATTTGTTATATGACCTCGAAATTGCGTGATTATTGAAATATACATGATCAAATCTGTATGCTCACCTTTGCATTGGATGGACCATTGTATGACTCTTGAAATGTATGAGAGTGAATCAGACACGATAAGAGTGAATTACTATGAAATATGTGTGACCGATTCGCATCGATTCTTGTAGTGGATTGGATTCTTGGAGTGATACCGAGCTGAAATCTCGGGCTTTTAGCCATATATTGAATTCTTGAATTATTGAACATCGAATTCTCGAGCACTACATTGCATACATAAATCCATGATCAGATAATGGAATGTGTCCCAAGTTGCTATTATTACTGAAAAGAGCTTCGAGTTCGAACACTGTACTGACCGGGCATAGCCCGAGGGGATTTATCCCTGACGTGTCCCCCACTGAATACTGATTGGGCACTTGGGCACGACACTGAATAATTGGAAAAGAGTCTCATATGCATTGCATACATTTAACTGACTGAATTGTGACAATGACTGATTACGTGATGGCATGATTGACTGTAGACTGTGATGTGATATTGTAAAGTGTTACATGCTACTGTAAGTAGTTATCGCTGTGAATTGTATTTAATACTGTAAATTGTCTATCAATGTAAACTGTTATATAGTACCGTAAAATGATATCTGATACTGTAAACTGGAATAGACTACTGTAAATTGTATATGATACTGTTAATTGACTGTTACTGAATTGTGCTGTACGCGGTACGCGTAATGCATAATTTGAGTGAACCATCGATGATGGTTTCTCACTGAGTTCGCAAACTCACCCAAAATTGCATCATATTTTTCAGGACTGATAGAGTAGACTCCTAGCTCCGAAGATATTCTTTTCTTGCCGTGCGAGCTGCTGGAAAGGGACGATGGCACACAGGTCGGTCAGCTGGGTTAGCGTTTTGAGGATGACCTAGGATAGATGCTTGTATCAGTTTCCTTTTTGGTTTTGTTTAGGGGACTGATAGACTTGTCTATTCTGACACTGGAAGATTGTATTAAGACTGATATTTTGGATTTTGATTTACTGATTACTGTTATATTGTGATTTAATTTACTGCGATGCCATGTGGATATTAGTGGAACTGTTTTGGTAGTGCACCTTTATCGTGAGATACGTGTCGGGCATCCCGATGTGTACCCTACGGTGAGGGGGCGCTACATTAAGTGGTATCAGAGCATGGTTTGACATTTTATGGGCATAGTGTACTGTTAGGCTGGAATTATTGGAAAGAATAGCATAACTGATTGGAATTTCTTGTCTGTTTTAGGTCATCCGTACTGGGAAACCGAGTTGAATCACCCGCTGACCTGGAATCGGTAGGAGCTAGTAGGGGGTCTTCGATGCCTCATCCAGAGGAGTTACCTCCTCGAGTTCCTGTGAGACGGGGCGGAGATATGAACAGCTCGCGTGGCGTGGGGCGGTTGACTTTTATGGCAGCATCGACCCTGCGGAGGCTGAGGATTGGCTGCAGAGGACTGAGAGAGTCCTCGATCAGATGGACTGTGACGGGTCCTGCATATCGGTGGTGGAGGACTGTCCCGGGCAGTACCACCAGGCCCTGCACACTGACATGGGATGAATTTTTGAAGGCCTTCAAGGACAATTTCATGCCTAAGATTTATCTGGACATGAAGCTACAGGAGTTCCTAGAGCTGAGACAGGGACAGATGACCGTGGCCGACTATAAGGTGCGGTTCAACGAGCTATTGGTCTATGTTTCTACTGTGGTTGCTACTGAGGCTGACAAGTGTCGGCGTTTTGAGGGCGGACTCAATCTGGAGATCCGTACCCTCTTGGTTCGATCCGATATGATCAATTTCATTAAGTTGAGGGCTTTAGCAGTGAGGATCGAGCAGCTACTGAGGGAGAGGCAAGTTGCGACTGGTCAGGAGACCAGGAATAAGAGACCCCGCGACAGTCAGAGCAATGAGAGTTGAGGGTATAGAAGACGCCAGAGCAGATCTTTTAGATCCTCAGAAGGGACTAGACAGTCCGGTTATGAGCAGAGAGACAGTTTTGTACAGACTGGTCGTGGTGGCGTCAGTGCTAGAAGTTCAGGGCAGTCTGTTCCTCTATGTGAGCATTGTGGTAAGAGGCACAGTGGAGAGTGCCGATGGCTGTCTGGAGCCTGCTTGAGGTGTGGTTCGATGGACCATCTAGTGAGGAACTGTCCAGAGACACTGGGAGCCCAGTCTTCTATGACTGGAAGATCTGATAGCAATACCACGGTGCAGCAGAGCCGTGGTGGATTCGGATGGAGAGGCCGAGGCCGAGGCCGAGGTCGAGCAGAGGGATCAGCAGTGAGGTCTGAGGGTTTGGACAGCAGACAGCAACCTCAGGCCAGGGTCTATGCCATGATTCGGCAGGAGGCCCAGGATTCCCCGGATGCTATAGCGGGTATGCTTCTAATTTTGGTTTTAAAGCATATGTATTACTGGATTTTGGATTCATTTATCTTTCTTTATTGCACTGCATTCCGCACATAGACTGCATGATAATAGACAGAGGTTACTGCATGGGTTAGTGGTCAGCATTCCTTTAGGAAGTACGACTGAATTGGGAAAGGCCAGTGGAAACTCAAGAGTGAGAGATAGAGTCTGCTACTGAGGAAATGTGCAATATGTTAACGTAAGAAATCCGATTGTGTAATAGGCTTACTGAACTGTAAAGGGAAATTAGGGTAAAGGAATATGTGTCAGAATGTGTTATGATGGAACTGAGAAAGGTAAGCGAACATTGTTTCTCATGGGAGACAATCGATTTTTAGAAAGGTATATGAATTGATAAGGGGTATAAGGAATATAGGTATTCGGAATTTGGAATTATTAAGGATTAACTGAGTGCTGGATTTATCCTGAGATGACAAAATATTTGAGGAAAATGTGTAAAGAATAGTATGACTGATGATGGTGAAAGAGATATTTGGAGAACTGCTCAGCTTAATTATTAATCATAGTGTTTTAAATTAGAGATGTGGCAATAAGTAGTGAAATGTCCCAGTAAAGGTTATGAGGTAATTAGTTACTATAGTGCAATGTGATTAAACGTATCTAGGGACAAGGATAACGTTGTAGACTGTACTGTGATCGATTTTCTGAAATTGTGGCACCTTAAAAAAGTGTGGGGGCATTAACTGTATAGAAAGGTTATGGATATATCCATGGTTATGCAAATCAATGATGATCGAGATACTTTGGGAATTTGAATGATTCGCAAAAGAGATTAAATGGATTGAGCAGAAATTCAATAGCGTATAAGAGTGTTCTTGTTGATGGATAATTGTCAAAGCGGTAAAAAGAAAGTAATATGAGTTATCGAATTCCAAATAAATTGTGTATAAAAAGTCTTGGCAAAACAATCGGTGATTCGAAAAGCGCAAAATGTATTGGGAAATTCAAATGGGAGTCAACTTATGAGAAAATGATATTTATGACTGTATTGTGAAGTGTGTGTTTTACCCGCCAAAGAGACTGTTAGAGAATTTTAAGGAATCGATGAAGTGTTGTGTTTCAACAAGAATGTACCGAAAGA
Source organism: Erythroxylum novogranatense (assembly GCA_029891385.1). NCBI lineage: Eukaryota > Viridiplantae > Streptophyta > Magnoliopsida > Malpighiales > Erythroxylaceae > Erythroxylum > Erythroxylum novogranatense. The sequence continues at coordinate 15,289,330 of CM057233.1, forward strand.
GTAATAAAAGGTTTAGAGTGTGAACTCGCATAGTTATTCGTTGGGATAACGAACAGATGTATTCACGAGGCAAAAGTGAGACCGATATATATATATATGGAACCATTGGGATTGAGGTACAATTATGAGAGATTGCAGGACGTATGATTGATTTGAATTAATGAAGACAGTGAAGTGAATTTGTATTAGGGGATTGAGCGATCCCAGATTATGACAATAAGTCGAATCGACAAGGGAACTGATTTGTCATTAAATGGCCTCTATGTGACCGCAGTGTAAGTAGATTGGTAAAGTGGTTTAAAAATCTAAAAGATGATCCTGATCTATAAAGTGTATTACGGATTGGATTAAGATACAGTGTTAAAAATTGGTAAATGTGTTTCTGGTACTGAATGTAAGGATTGGCAAATAATTATAAGGCTATAAGCGAGAATCGGAATCGAAAGGAGTGCGTAAATTCTCCTGTCCTCCTCATCGACTGTATATGAAATTTCGAGGACAAAATTTTTATAAGGAGGGGTGAATTGTAACATCCCGTTACTGTCATTAAGGGTATAATGGTAATATTGGGACTGACTGATAGGCTTTACTGTATTTACTGACTGAGCTTGTTACTGGCCTCTAATCATAGAGGAACTGGTCTACCGCATATGCATATATTCATAGGTTCATGCATTCATGATTTTTCGGTATTTGATTGTAGATTAGAATTATTTGGAGATTATTGGGTTGTGAATGAATCTTGTTCGAATCGATTGGATTGGTGGGGAACTGATTGAGAATTAGAGTAATTGGGTTCAATTGACTGATTTAATATTGGTTACGAGTGACTGGTAACCATTAGTGGTTTATAGGAAATTTTTGAAAAAATTCGGGAGAAAATGTTCGGACCGGAAATATTTGGGTGATGGTGATTGACCAGTATAATCTTGAAAGAAGCATTCAATGGCAATGGAAAAATTAGAATTTTCCTGAGAGAAAATAACTATATGGAACCGTTGAAATTTTGAGACTGAAATTTAGACTGATATGGAGGCCCAGGTCTATAAATAGCTAGGGTTGAGATTTTGGAGGAAAAACGTTCAAGCATTTCATCGTTTCTCTCCTCCTTCCCCTTCGGCGTTCAACGATCCCTCCCCATTGGATTGAGAGATTTGGAGAGTGTTAATCGGTGATTTGAGGAAGTTAGGGTTACGGCGATTTTGAGATTTGGGATTTATCGTCGATTGAGGCACCGTTGGACCGTCGTTCCACGGACATTGCTGGGACTTCCAGGCAATAGCTCGGAAGTTACAGGTGAGTAACCTAGTTGGTTTCTCAAATTATTGATTATCTAAATGCTTACTGTATGAATTACTGTATGATTACTGAAATGAATGCGATTGAATTGTATGCTTTTACTGTACTGAACGGGACTGTTATATGACACTGGAAATTGCGTGATTATTGAAATATACATGATCAAACTGTATGCTCTCACTGCATTGGACTGGACCACTGTATGACTACTGAAATGTATGAGAGTGAACTGTATTACGTATAAGAGTGAACTGTATTATTACTGAAATATGTGTGACCGATTCGCATACGATTACTGTAGTGGATTGGATTACTGAGTGATACTGAGAACTGAAATACTGGGCTTTTAGCCATATCTTGAACATGAATTATTGAACTTTCAATTCTCGAGCACTACATTGCATACATAAATCCATGATCAGATAATGGAATGTGTCCCAAGTTGCTATTATTACTGAAAAGAGCTTCGAGCTCGAACACTGTACTGACCGGGCATAGCCCGAGGGGATTTATCCCTGACGTGTCCCCCACTGAATACTGATTGGGCACTTGGGCACGACACTAAATAATTAGAAAAGAGTCTCATATGCATTGCATACATTTAACTGACTGAATTGTGACAATGACTGATTACGTGATGGCATGATTGACTGTAGACTGTGATGTGATATTGTAAAGTGTTACATGCTCTCGTAAGTAGTTATCGTGTGAATTGTATTTAATCTGTAAATTGTCTATCAATATGGCTGTTATATAATACAAGTAAAATGATATCGTCGTAAATCTGGAATAGACTATCATAAATTGTATATGATCTTTGTTAATTGATATTCTTGAATTGTCTTTGTCTGCACGCGTAATGCATAATTGAGTGAACCATCGATGATGGTTTCTCACCGAGTTCATAAACTCACCCAAAATTGCATCATATTTTCGGGATGATAGAGTAGACTCCTAGCTCAGAAGATATTCTTTTCCGCCGTGCAAGTAGCTTTGGAAAGGGACGATGGCACATGTGTCGGTCAAGCTGGGTTAGCGTTTTGAGGATGACCTAGGATAGATGCTTATGTCGATTTCCTTTTGGTTTTGTTTAGGGGTGATAGACTTGTCTATTACGACCTTTGGAAGATTGTATTAAGGCGATATTTTGGATTTTGATTTCTTGATTCTTTGTTATATTGTGATTTAATTTCTTTGCGATGCCATGTGGATATTAGTGGAACTGTTCTGGTAGTGCACCTTTATCGTGAGATACGTGTCGGGCATCCCGATGTGTACCCTACGGTGAGGGGGCGCTACATTAAGTAGTATCAGAGCATGGTTTGACATTTTATGGGCATAGTGTACTGTTAGGCTGGAATTATTGGAAAGAATAGCATAACTGATTGAAATTTCTTGTCTGTTTTAGGTCATCCGTACTGGGAAACCGAGTTGAATCACCCGCTGACCTGAAATCGGTAGGAGCTAGTAGGGGGTCTTCGATGCCTCATCCAGAGGAGTTACCTCCTCGAGTTCCTGTGAGACGGGAACGGAGATATGAACAACTGCGTAGGCAGGGGGCGGTTGACTTTTATGGCAGCACCGACCCTGCGGAGGCTGAGGATTGGCTGCAGAGGACTGAGAGAGTCCTCGATCAGATGGGTTGTGACGGGTCCTGCATATCGGTGGTGGAGGACTGTCCCGGGCAGTACCACCAGGCCCTGCACACTGACATGGGATGAATTTCTGAAGGCCTTCAAGGACAATTTCATGCCTAAGATTTATCTGGACATGAAGCTACAGGAGTTCCTAGAGCTGAGACAGGGACAGATGACCGTGGCCGACTATGAGGTGCGGTTCAACGAGCTATTGGTCTATGCTTCTACTGTGGTTGCTACTGAGGCTGACAAGTGTCGGCGTTTTGAGGGCGGACTCAATCTGGAGATCCGTACCCTCTTGGCTCGATCCGATATGATCAATTTCATTGAGTTGAGGGCTTCAGTGATGAGGATCGGCATTCTTGAGGAGAGAGCAAGCTGCGGTGGTCAGGAGACCAGGAATAAGAGACCCCGCGACAGTCAGAGCAATGAGAGTAGAGGGTATAGTAGACGCCAGAGCAGATCTTTTAGATCCTCGAAGGACTAGACAGTCCGGTTATGAAGCGAGAGAGCAGTTTTGTATGCAGGTGGTGGTGGTGGCGTCGATCTTTAGAAGTTGAGCGATCTGTTCCTCTATGTGAGCATTGTGGTAGAGGCACGATGGAGAGTGCCGATGGCTGTCGGAGCTGCTTGAGGTGTGGTTCGATGGACCATCTAGTGAGGAACCGTCCGAGACCTTTGGGAGCCCAGTCTTATGGTGGAAGATCGATAGCAATACCACGGTGCAGTGCAGAGCCGTGGTGGATTGGATGGAGAGGCCGAGGCCGAGGCCGAGGTCGGCGGAGGATCGGCAGTGAGGTCGAGGGTTTGGATGCAGACGGCAACCTCGGGCCGTGGTCTATGCCATGATTGGCGGGAGGCCCAGATTCCCGGATCTATAGCGGGTATGCTTCTAATTTTGGTTTTAAAGCCTATGTATTCTTGGATTTTGGATTCATTTATCTTTCTTTATTGCCTTGCATTCGAACATAGATTGCATGATAATAGATAGAGGTTTCTTGCATGGGTTAGTGGTTGGCATTCCTTTAGGAAGTACAAGCTGAATTGGGAAGGCCGGTGGAAACTCAAGAGTGAGAGATAGAGTGCGCTCTTGAGGAAATGTGCAATATGTTAACGTAAGAAATCCGATTGTGTAATAGGCTTCTTGAGCTGTAAAGGGAAATTAGGGTAAAGGAATATGTGTGAGAATGTGTTATGATGGGCCGAAAGGTAGCGAACATTGTTTCTCATGGAGACAATCGATTTTAGAAAGGTATATGAATTGATAAGGGGTATAAGGAATATAGGTATTCGGAATTTGGAATTATTAAGGATTAACTGAGTGCTGGATTTATCCTGAGATGACAAAATATTTGAGGAAAATGTGTAAAGAATAGTATGAGTGATGATGGTGAAAGAGATATTTGGAGGCTGCTCGACAATTATTAATCATAGTGTTTTAAATTAGAGATGTGGCAATAAGTAGTGAAATGTCGATAAAGGTTATGAGGTAATTAGTTACTATAGTGCAATGTGATTAAGCGTATCTAGGGACAAGGATAACGTTGTAGGTCGCATCTTGTGATCGATTTTCTGAAATTGTGGCACCTTAAAAAAGTGTGGGGGCATTAACTGTATAGAAAGGTTATGGATATATCCATGGTTATGCAAATCAATGATGATCGAGATACTTTGGGAATTTGAATGATTCGCAAAAGAGATTAAATGGATTGAGAGAAATTCAATAGCGTATAAAAGTATTCTTGTTGATGGATAATTGTCAAACTGGTAAAAAGAAAGTAATATGAGTTATCGAATTCCAAATAAATTGTGTATAAAAGGTGCTTGCAAAACAATCGGTGATTGTAAAGCGCAAAATGTATTGGGAAATTCAAATGGGAGTCAACTTATGAGAAAATGATATTTATGATTGTATTGTGAAGTGTGTGTTTTACATAAAAGGCGTTAGAGAATTTTAAGGAATCGATGAAGTGTTGTGTTTCAACAAGAATGTACCGAAAGAGTAATAAAAGGTTTAGAGTGTGAACTTCATAGTTATTCGTTGGGATATGAGCAGATGTATTCTTGAGGCAAAGCGTGAGGCGATATATATATATATATGGAACCATTGGGATTGAGGTACAATTATGAGAGATTGCGGGACGTATGATTGATTTGAATTAATGAAGGCGGTGAAGTGAATTTGTATTAGGGATTGGCGATCCCAGATTATGACAATAAGTCGAATCGACAAGGAGGCGATTCGTCATTAAATGGCCTCTATGTGACCGATGTAAGTAGATTGGTAAAGTGGTTTAAAAATCTAAAAGATGATCCTGATCTATAAAGTGTATTACGGATTGGATTAAGATACAGTGTTAAAAATTGGTAAATGTGTTTCTGGTACTGAATGTAAGGATTGGCAAATAATTATAAGGCTATAAGCGAGAATCGGAATCGAAAGGAGTGCGTAAATTCTCCTGTCCTCCTCATCGACTGTATATGAAATTTCGAGAACGAAATTTTTATAAGGAGGGGTGAATTGTAACATCCCGTTACTGTCATTAAGGGTATAATGGTAATATTGGGAATGGTCGATAGGCTTTATTGTATTCTTGGTCGAGCTTATTCTTGGCCTCTAATCATAGAGGAGCTGGTCTACCGCATATGCATATATTCATAGGTTCATGCATTCATGATTTTTCGGTATTTGATTGTAGATTAGAATTATTTGGAGATTGGTGGGTTGTGAATCGAATCTTGGTGAGGCCGATTGGATTGGTGGGGGGGCGATTGAAATTAGAGTAATTGGGTTCAATTGATGATTTAATATTGGTTCTGGTAGTTGGTAACCATTAGTGGTTTATAGGAAATTTTGAAAAAATTAGGGAGAAAATGTTGGATAGGAAATATTTGGGTGATCAATGGTGATTGATTAGTATAATCTTGAAAGAAGCATTCAATGGCAATGGAAAAATTAGAATTTTCCGAGAGAAAATAACTATGTGGAGCAGTTGAAATTTTGAGGCGAAATTTAGGCGATATGGAGGCCAGTGTCATAAATAGCTAGGGTTGAGATTTTGGGGAAAAGCGTTCAAGCATTTCATCGTTTCTCCTCCTTCCCTTGGCGTTCGACGATCCCTCCCCATTGGATTGAGAGATTTGGAGAGTGTTAATCGATGATTTGAGGAAGTTAGGGTTACGGCGATTTTGAGATTTGGGATTTATCGTCGATTGAGGCACCGTTGGACCGTCGTTCCACGGACATTGCTGGGACTTCCAGGCAATAGCTCGGAAGTTACAGGTGAGTAACTTAGTTGGTTTCTCAAATTACCGATTGTCTAAATGCTTCTTGTATGATTCTTTGAAATGAATGCGATTGAATTGTATGCTTTTCTTTGTCTTGAGCGGAATTTGTTACATGACCTTTGAAAAGTGCGTGATTATTGAAATATACATGATCAAGCAGTATGCTCTCTTTGCATTGGACTGAACCATCGTATGACTCTTGAAATGTATGAGAGTGAAGCGTATTACGATATAGAGTGAATGTATTATTCTTTGAAATATGTGTGACCGATTCGCATACGATTCTTGTAGTGGATTGGATTCTTGAGTGATCTTGAGGCTGAAATCTTGGGCTTTTAGCCATATCTTGAACTCTTGAATTCTGAACCTTTGAATTCTCGAGCACTACATTGCATACATAAATCCATGATCGATAATGGAATGTGTCCCAAGTTGCTATTATTACTGAAAAGAGCTTCGAGCTCGAACACTGTCTTGACGGACATAGCCTAGGGATTTATCCCTGACGTGTCCCCCACTGAATACTGATTGGGCACTTGGGCACGACACTAAATAATTAGAAAAGAGTCTCATATGCATTGCATACATTTAACTGACTGAATTGTGACAATGAGTGATTACGTGATGGCATGATTGATTGTGGTCGTGATGTGATATTGTAAAGTGTTACATGCTTCTTGTAAGTAGTTATCATTGTGAATTGTATTAACATCGTAAATTGTCTATCAATGTAAGCTGTTATATAGTCAGTAAAATGATATCGTCGATATCATTTGGAATAGACTCACGTAAATTGTATATGATCGTTAATTGGTATTCTTGAATTGTCTTTGTCTGTGATGCTGTAATGCATAATTGAGTGAACCATCGATGATGGTTTCTCACCGAGTTCATAAACTCACCCAAAATTGCATCATATTTTTCGGGGTGATAGAGTAGACTCCTAGCTCGAAGATATTCTTTTCTGCCGTGCGAAGCTTTGGAAAGGGACGATGGCTGCTGTGTCGGTCATTTGGGTTAGCGTTTTGAGGATGACTAGGATAGATGCTTATGTCGATTTCCTTTTGGTTTTGTTTAGGGGTGATAGACTTGTCTATTCTCGACCTTTGGAAGATTGTATTAAGGCGATATTTTGGATTTTGATTTCTTGATTCTTGTTATATTGTGATTTAATTTCTTGCGATGCCATGTGGATATTAGTGGGCTATTACGGTAGTGCACCTTTATCGTGAGATACGTGTCGGGCATCGATGTGTACCCTACGGTGAGGGGGCGCTACATTAAGTGGTATTAGAGCATGGTTTGACATTTTATGGGCATAGTGTACTGTTAGGCTGGAATTATTGGAAAGAATAGCATAACTGATTGAAATTTCTTGTCTATTTTAGGTCATCCGTACTGGGAAACCGAGTTGAATCACCCGGTGACCTGAAATCGGTAGGAGCTAGTAGGGGTCTTGATGCCTCATCGGAGGAGTTACCTCCTCGAGTTCTGTGAGGCGGAGCGGAGATATGAACAGCTGCGTGGCGGGGCGGTTGACTTTATGGCGGGCACCGACCTGGAGGTGAGATTGGCTGCAGAGGACCGAGAGAGTCCTCGATCGATGAGGCGTGACGGGTCCTGCATATCGGTGGTGGAGGACTGTCCCGGGCAGTACCACCAGGCCCTGCACACTGACATGGGATGAATTTCTGAAGGCCTTCAAGGACAATTTCATGCCTAAGATTTATCTGGACATGAAGCTACAGGAGTTCCTAGAGCTGAGACAGGGACAGATGACCGTGGCCGACTATGAGGTGCGGTTCAACGAGCTATTGGTCTATGCTTCTACTGTGGTTGCTACTGAGGCTGACAAGTGTCGGCGTTTTGAGGGCGGACTCAATCTGGTGATCCGTACCCTCTTGGCTCGATCCGATATGATCAATTTCATTGAGTTGAGGGCTTCAGCAGTGAGGATCGAGCAGCTACTGAGGGAGAGGCAAGCTGCGACTGGTCAGGAGACCAGGAATAAGAGACCCCGCGACAGTCAGAGCAATGAGAGTAGAGGGTATAGCAGACGCCAAAGCAGATCTTTTAGATCCTCAGAAGGGACTAGACAGTCCGGTTATGAAAGCGAGAGCAGATTTTATGCAGGTGAGTCGTGGTGGCGTCGATCTTTAGAAGTTGAGGCGATCTGTTCCTCTATGTGAGCATTGTGGTAAGAGGCACGATGGAAGTGCCGATGGCTGTCCTGGAGCCTACTTGAGGTGTGGTTCGATGGACCATCTAGTGAGGAACCGTCGAGAGACACTGGAGCCCGATCTTATGGTGGAAGATCGATAGCAATACCACGGCAAAGTGAGCCGTGGTGGATTGGATGGAGAGGCGAGGCCGAGGCCGAGGTCGGCAGAGGATCAGCAGTGAGGTTTGAGGTTTGGACGCAGACGGCAACCTCGGGCCGTGGTCTATGCCATGATTCGGCAGAGGCCCAGATTCCCGGATCTTATAAGCGGGTATGCTTTTAATTTTGGTTTTAAAGCCTATGTATTCTTGGATTTTGGATTCATTTATCTTTCTTTATTGCACCGCATTCGAACATAGGCGCATGATAATGAGCGGAGGTTCTTGCATGGGTTAGTGGTCGACATTCCTTTAGGAAGTACAAGCGAATTGGGAAAGGCGATTGGAAACTTCAAGAGTGAGAGATAGAGTCTCTCTTGAGGAAATGTGCAATATGTTAACGTAAGAAATCCGATTGTGTAATAGGCTTCTTGAGTAAAGGGAAATTAGGGTAAAGGAATATGTGTCGAGAATGTGTTATGATGGGCCGAGAAAGGTGGCGAACATTGTTTCTCATGGAGACAATCGATTTTAGAAAGGTATATGAATTGATAAGGGTATAAGGAATATAGGTATTGAATTTGGAATTATTAAGGATTAAGCGAGTCTTTGGATTTATCCGAGATGACAAAATATTTGAGGAAAATGTGTAAAGAATAGTATGGTGATGATGGTGAAAGAGATATTTGGAGGCTGCTCGACAATTATTAATCATAGTGTTTTAAATTAGAGATGTGGCAATAAGTAGTGAAATGTCGATAAAGGTTATGAGGTAATTAGTTACTATAGTGCAATGTGATTAAGCGTATCTAGGGACAAGGATAACGTTGTAGATATCTTGTGATCGATTTTCTGAAATTGTGGCACCTTAAAAAGTGTGGGGCATTAAGCGTATAGAAAGGTTATGGATATATCCATGGTTATGCAAATCAATGATGATCGAGATACTTTGGGAATTTGAATGATTCACAAAGAGATTAAATGGATTGACGAGAAATTCAATAGCGTATAAAAGTATTCTTGTTGATGGATAATTGTCAAACTGGTAAAAAGAAAGTAATATGAGTTATCGAATTCCAAATAAATTGTGTATAAAAAGTCTTGGCAAAACAATCGGTGATTGAAAAGCGCAAAATGTATTGGGAAATTCAAATGGAGTCAACTTATGAGAAAATGATATTTATGATCAGTATTGTGAAGTGTGTGTTTTACATAAAGAGGCATTAGAGAATTTTAAGGAATCGATGAAGTGTTGTGTTTCAACAAGAATGTAGAAAAGAGTAATAAAGGTTTAGAGTGTGAACTCGCATAGTTATTCGTTGGGATAACGAGCAGATGTATTCACGAGGCAAAGCGTGAGAGGCGATATATATATATATATATATGGAACCATTGGGATTGAGGTACAATTATGAGAGATTGCGGGGCGTATGATTGATTTGAATTAATGAAGGCAGTGAAGTGAATTTGTATTAGGGATTGAGCGATCCCAGTTATGACAATAAGTCGAATCGACAAGGGCGATTTGTCATTAAATGGCCTCTATGTGACCCTTGATGTAAGTAGATTGGTAAAGTGGTTTAAAATCTAAAGATGATCACGATCTATAAAGTGTATTACGGATTGGATTAAGATACGATGTTAAAAATTGGTAAATGTGTTTACGAGTGCTGAATGTAAGTTGGCAAATAATTATAAGGCTATAGCGAGAATCGGAATCGAAAGAGTGCGTAAATTCTCTGTCCTCCTCATATTTGTATATGAAATTTCGATGGCGAAATTTTTATAAGGAGGGTGAATTGTAACATCCGTTACTATCATTAAGGTATAATGGTAATATTGGGATGGATCGATAGGCTTTCTTGTATTCTTGGTGAGCTTATTCTTGGCCTCTAATTATAGAGGCTGGTCTACCGTGATATGCATATATTCATAGGTTCATGCATTCATGATTTTCGGTATTTGATTGTAGATTAGAATTATTTGGAGATTGGTGGGTTGTGAATCGAATCTTGTTGGCTGATTGGATTGGTGGGGAACTGATTGAGAATTAGAGTAATTGGGTTCAATTGACTGATTTAATATTGGTTACGAGTGACTAGTAACCATTAGTGGTTTATAGGAAATTTTTGAAAAAATTTGGGAGAAAATGTTCGGACCGGAAATATTTGGGTGACTGACTGATTGACCGTATAGTACTGAAAGAACTGTTCAATGGCAATGGAAAAATTAGAATTTTCCTGAGAGAAAATAACTATGTGGAACCGTTGAAATTTTGAGACTGAAATTTAGACTGATATGGAGGCCCAGGTCTATAAATAGCTAGGGTTGAGATTTTGGGGAAAAAACGTTCAAGCATTTCATCGTTTCTCTCCTCCTTCCCCTTCGGCGTTCGACGATCCCTCCCCATTGGATTGAGAGATTTGGAGAGTGTTAATCGATGATTTGAGGAAGTTAGGGTTACGACGATTTTGAGATTTGGGATTTATCGTCGATTGAGGCACCGTTGGACCGTCGTTCCACGGACATTGCTGGGACTTCCAGGCAATAGCTCGGAAATTACAGGTGAGTAACTTAGTTGGTTTCTCAAATTACTGATTGTCTAAATGCTTACTGTATGATTACTGAAATGAATGCGATTGAATTGTATGCTTTTACTGTACTGAACGGGACTGTTACATGACACTGGAAATTGCGTGATTATTGAAATATACATGATCAAACTGTATGCTCTCACTGCATTGGACTGGACCACTGTATGACTACTGAAATGTATGAGAGTGAACTGTATTACGTATAAGAGTGAACTGTATTATTACTGAAATATGTGTGACCGATTCGCATACGATTACTGTAGTGGATTGGATTACTGAGTGATATTGAGAACTGAAATACTGGGCTTTTAGCCATATCTTGAACATCTTGAATTCTTGAACACTTTGAATTCTTGAGCACTACATTGCATACATAAATCCATGATCAGATAATGGAATGTGTCCCAAGTTGCTATTATTACTGAAAAGAGCTTCGAGCTCGAACCTTTGTCTTGACAGGGCATAGCAGAGGATTTATCCACGGCGTGTCCCCACTAAATCTTGATTGGGCACTTGGGCACGACACTAAATAATTAGAAAAGAGTCTCATATGCATTGCATACATTTAACTGACTGAATTGTGACAATGGTGATTACGTGATGGCATGATTGGTAGAGGTCGTGATGTGATATTGTAAAGTGTTACATGCTCTCGTAAGTAGTTATCATTTGAATTGTATTTATCTTGTAAATTGTCTATCAATGTAAAGCTGTTATATAGTACAAGTAAAATGATATCGATCGTAAGCTGGAATAGACTACGTAAATTGTATATGAATCATTAATTGGTATTCTTGAATTGTCTTTGTCATTAGTGCAGCGTAATGCATAATTTGAGTGAACCATCGATGATGGTTTCTCCTTGAGTTCATAAACTCACCCAAAATTGCATCATATTTTTCGGGATGATAGAGTAGACTCTAGCTCAGAAGATATTCTTTTCTGCCGTGCGAATTGCTTTGGAAAGGGACGATGGCACTGTGTCATCGGTGGGTTAGCGTTTTGAGGATGACCTAGGATAGATGTTTGTATCAGTTTCCTTTTTGGTTTTGTTTAGGGGACTGATAGACTTGTCTATTACGACCTTTGGAAGATTGTATTAAGGCGATATTTTGGATTTTGATTTCTTGATTCTTGTTATATTGTGATTTAATTTCTTTGCGATGCCATATGGATATTAGTGGAACTGTTCTGGTAGTGCACCTTTATCGTGAGATACATGTCGGGCATCCCGATGTGTACCCTACGGTGAGGGGGCGCTACACCCACTAACCTTTTAGTACACATAAGGTTCATCTTCATTCTTGATGAATCCAAGCTCTTTGACAACTTCATCAAAACGAAAATTCCAGCTTCTCGATGATTGCTTCAATCGATAAATGGATCTTTGAAGCTTGCACACCCTTTTCGAATTATTACGATGGACAAAACCCTCAGGTTGTTTCATGTATACATCCTCAAGTAAGTTTCCATTAAGGAAAGGTATTTTGACATCCATTTTTCATATCTCATAATCATAGTATACAGCTATGGCAATAAGAATTCTAATGGATTTTATCATGACTACTAGGGAAAATGTTTCATCATAATCAATTTCATGAACTTGTAGATAACCTTTAGCAACAAGTCTTGCTTTATAAGTATGCACATTTCCATCCATGTCGAGTTTCTTTTTGAAAACCCACTTACATCTAATGGTCTTTAAGCCATCAGACGGATCAATTAAAGTTCAAACTTGATTGTTATACATGGATTGCATCTTTGCTTTCATAGCCTCTAACCATTTAGTAGATTCTAGACTTTCCATAGCTTCTTGATAGGTTGTGGGCTCATTATGATCAATGAGCATCACATTATCATCATCATTAACGAGAAATAAACATCTCTCGGGCCCATGATGAATCTTATCAGATCTACGTAAGCCTTATGTTGTTGAAGGCTGCTCATCAACAGCTTGTGAGCTTACTCCATTCTCCTTTTCAGGCTCAAAGTCATTTTGTGAAACTTGAATTTCTTCAAGTGGTACTTTACTCTCACTGTTTCCTTTGGAAATAAATTCCTTTTCTAAGAAAAGTCCATTTCGAGCAACAAACACTTTCTTCTCTGATGGGATGTAAAAGTAATATCCTTTAGTTTCCTTAGGATATCCCAAAAAAAACATTTTTCAGATTTGGGTGCCAACTTGTCTGCAGTAGGACGATTCACATAAGCCTCACATCCCCAAATATTTAGAAAAGATAGATTAGGACGTTTCCCAGTCCATAAATTATAAGATGTCTTTTCTACAGCCTTTGAAGGAATACGGTTCAGTATGAATGCTGCAGTTTCTAAAGCATATCCCCAGAAATATTTTGGAAGATCAGTTTGACTCATCATTGATCGAACCATATCTAATAGAGTTCGATTTCTCCTTTTAGAAACACCATTCCATTGAGGAGTTCCTGGAGGAGTCAATTGTGAAATGATTCCATAATCCTTAAAATAATCATCAAACTCTTGGCTTAAGTATTCACTTCCTCGATGAGATCGAAGGATTTTTATTGTCTTGCCAAGCTAATTTTGTACTTCATTCTTATACTCTTTGAACTTTTCAAAAGATTCAGATTTGTGCTTCATTAAATAGGCATAACCATATCTACTGAAGTCATCTGAAAAAGTAATGAAATACAAATAATCTCCTCTCACTGATATGCTGAAAGTACCACATACATCGGTATGTATAAGGCCTAATAGCTCATTGGCCCTTTCCCCTTTACTTGTGAAGGGGGTCGTTGTCATCTTGCTTAGTAAACAAGAATCACATGTCTCAAAAGATTCAAAAGAATCAATGAATCCATCTTGATGGAGTTTTGAGATGCGTTTTTCATTTACATGGCTTAAGCAACAATGTCAGAGATAGTTTGGGTTCAAATTGTTAGATTTAAACTTCTTGGCATTTATCTTATAAATGGACTCATTTGTAAGAGACTTAGTGTCTAGAGTATAGATGCCATTTAATTGACGTGCAATGTCATATAAAATGTCATTTTTATAAATGGAAATACTTCTATTCTCAAATGAAAATTTAAATCCACCATTCTCTAAACAAGCAAAAGAAATAATATTCCTACTCATAGTAGGTACATAATAACAATTCCTAAGCTCTAAAATGAGTCTAGTAGGCAAAGTAAGATCATAGGTCCCCACGGATAAAGTAGCAACTCTTGCTCCATTTCCCACGCGCAGGTCAAGCTCACCAGCAATCAATCTTCTAGTCCTTCTTAGATTCTGTACATTAGTACAAATGTGAGCTGCACCTCCAGTATCCAATACCCAAGATACAGAAGGAGTAAAATTGACCTCTATAACAAACATACTTAAAGAAGTAGTCACACTATTCTTTTTCTCTTTCAGCTCTTCCAAATAGAGTTTGCAGTTCCTTTTCCAATGACCAGGTTCATTGTAATGAAAACAAACTCCCTCTTTGGGTGCCTTAGTCTTAGCTTTAGGCTTGGGCTTGGACTTGGGTGCTTTACCTTTGCCCTTGCCTGTGCCCTTCTTCTTGAAGCCCTTTCCCTTTTGAACCACAAGAACTTCATTGGTGGTCTTAAACTTTCCCTTCAAGTTCTCTTCCTTTCCCTTCAAGTTCTCTTCAGCAGTCTTAAGCATCCCATGCAATTCATCAATGGACTTCTCCATATTATGCATATTATAGTTAAGAATGAACTGATCATATTCAATAGTCAAAGATGCTAGAATAAAATCAGTTGTCAATTCTTGACTAACAGGAGCGCCTAATTTCTCAAGATGATGAAGATAACTCTTCATCTTGAGAACATGAGCACTCATAGGTGTGCCAGGAGTCATCTTGCATGAATTCAATGCCTTAGTGGTTCTAAACCTCTCTTGGCATGCTTGCTCTTGAAAGATAGATTTTAGTTTAGCAAGCACGTCATAGGCTTCCATTTCCTCTAAATCCTTCTGAAGGTCAGAGATCATGGCACCTAACATAAGGCATGACACATCCGTAGAGTCATTGATATGCTTCGTGTAAGCATCCTTTTGAGCCTTAGGTGCATTTGCTGGTGGCTCCTCAGGGATGGGTTCTTCTAAGACATAAAGCTTTCTTTCTTACTTGAGAACAATTCTCAAGTTCCTATACCAGTCTAGGAAATCTGTTCCATTAAGCTTTTCTTTCTCTAGGATAGATTGCATAGATAGGTTGTTGGATGGAGTGCATGCCATAATCTACAATATTATGCAAAAAGTGTCAACATTCTTAATATTAAAAGGTATAAGCTCCAACTCAATTTAATAACCCTCTATTTAAAAGTGGGAAGAACAAGATCCATATTTCACTAAGTCCTAAGAAAACTTTGGCTTAACACTCAAGACTTAGTTATTTAGGTAGAAAACTCTTTTCAATTACATCACATGTAACTCTTGATCTGTTTATGTTAAATTACATCTTATGTACTGCATGTATTGTAAAAACCCAATCTTATGCCCTAAGCCCAAAACCTGTTTTGATAGCTTAGTTAAGTTTAACCATACTTTACCTATAAATAGCACCATTATTCAAATGTTTTCCCTAGATGATTCTCATATGCTTTGCTTTGGCAAAACCCACATAAGGATAAGCTAGAGATAAACATGGGTAAAGTTTTATGGAAGGCATATAAACTTAATATTTTCTTGAGGGTCATTCTTAGTACATTATGAAAGTTATTAATCCTATTAGTAAGGGTGTTTGTCCTATGTTAGTTCTAATCCTATACTATGTAGGAAAATCCCGGGAGGAACATCACATGCTCCAGCAGCGGAAAAACAAAAATTTTATTCTGGGACCTTCCCAAAGCCGAGATCCGTGTGTCGGTATGAAGACTCAAACCAGAATAGCCAATAGAGACTATCTCTAAAGGTATCCACTTGAGATCGAGAAAACCTAACCGGACAAACCCTTTGACCGGGAATAGCTAGAACAAATTAAAGGCTGCTAGACCTTACCTTTGTCCTATGGAGAGCTTGGAACAATGGAGAAGAAGGTAGCTTGAAAGGAGAGAAGCTTGATGAGAGAGGATGAAGAAGAGACCAAAACTTAGGTTTTAAAACCCTTTTTTTAAAACCCACGACCTTCATCCATGTGCACCCATGTATATATATTAATTAATTAATTAATTAATTAATCATATATATATATGTATATATATTGCTGAAGTAGTCCAGTCACACTGGGGTCGGTCCTACCGAGCCCCGGCATGGAAAAACCACCGAAAACCTTTTTTAGCAATATCGATGTCGCGATCTCATCGGGACATATCTCGATCTCATCGGGATCCATTTAATCCTAATGCTCTCCATAATTGGAACTCGGTCAATACTATTTTCTGATTTCTGAAACACTCTTATGCTTGTGACCCTTTAGGTTCCCGGTTATGTTGGCCACTTAGATTAACAATTAATCTGAGCAAGTCATGAGCGGCGTCTAGCAACACATCATGAACCCTAATTGACCGGAAAGTAATTGGTTTGATGAATTCATCACGAACCCTTCCATAGACAATTACTGTGCAATTCATCCTTTCACCATCCTATACCCCACTTGGTTATGAGTATGGTCAAAGTGTCAACTCTTACTAGACTGAGTCTAGCCCAAGTGATATCAGTTCTCGTCTTAGGACTCATTACTTAATATGTCAAGGAAGTCAGTCTTCATGACACATCTACTCTGGCCAGAGATTTCAAGTAATGATCCTGACAAGAGGTCATGGGTATCTCTTCTGTTATCACAGAAGTGATGAATCCTTTATTGGCTACTCAATTACCTTCGAATACCTCAAACTGTACCCAAGCACTACCCTATGAGTAACCTCGGAAGGCAACAAGGAATGGAGTCAGTACGTAATCAATTATTCAAGATATCCTTGAGTACCTCAAGTCTAAGGATACTTGCACCATTGCTATGATGAGATTATCACTGACATTTGACATCCATGTGATGATCTCATGGCAGGTCATCCAATGAACTTACTACTGTTAGTAAGCATCCACATGTCAAATCTAAATATCTCAATATTTACAGTTTCTGAGATCCACTGCTTGATCCAATCAAAGAGTATGACATATGCTAGTCTATCCAGATTAATGATGTCCAGTCTCATTAATCCTATGACTAGGGAGAATTTAGATACTGACATAATTGCACATGATAGGAATCTCAGTAGTATGATCACATCATAATTTCCTTCATGCTATGTCATATATCATGGACTTCATTAATTTGATTAAAGATCAAAATCAATTCATAAAGAACATCAAATTAATGAAACATGCCTTCTCTTTATTTATTCAGAAAGTCTACACACGACTTTGAATAAAACGCGCTAAAGGGGATTGCCTTCAGGGCACAAATTAACAGTACCGTCCTTGAATAAGTCGACTTACCCAATGTACAAGTCGACTTATCGGTACTGGACATGTGTAAGTCGCCTTGCATAAGCACACAAGTCGACTTACACTTACAAATCTCCCACTTGACCTAAAGCCAATCGCCTTAGTATCTAATACCATAAGCGAGTCTATGAGAATCACAATTCTTACGTGACAATGGCTTTGTCAGCGGATCAGCAACACTTGCTCTCTGGAATTTCTCTATCGGGATATCATCTCGACCAATGATCTCCCAAATCAGCTAGAATCGGTGAGTACATGTTTAGATGGTTGATGAGACCTAGGTTCCTTTGCTGCGTACTAGCCCCATTGTATCACCATACAACCTTATGGGCCCATCACGGTAGGAACCACACCAAGTTCATCAAAGCGCTTCCTTTCTTTGCATCGATGCGCAATGTACTCTGTCTCGGTTGTTGAATCCATGATCGTCTCTGTTTAGAACTCTTTCCAATGACCGCCTTCATTGTTCGGTGTGAATGCATAACTTTGATTGTGATTCGAATCATCCTTATCGATTAAAATTAGCATCCGAATGCCCACTCACATGGAATTTCCATCTCCATATATCAAGAAAACATCCTTAGTGCTTTGCAAGTACTTGAGGATATTCTTGATGACCATCCGATGACCCTCATGGGATCCGATTAGTATCTGCTCGTAAAATTTAGAGCATACGATCAATGGGCCTCGTACATAGCATTGCGTACATGATAGATCCTCTGCGGATGCATTGGGATCATTCTCATGTGCATCCCTCGAGGATTGCTCCATGCTAAACTTCTTTAGCATCTTGTCTATGTCGTTGATTGTGAAAGACCAAGCAAGCGATGATTTATCTCTATAAATCTTTATCCCGAGGATATAAGTTGCTTCACCAAGGTCTTTCATGGCAAATTGTCTGGACAACCAAATCTTAACAGATTGCAACATAGAGACATCGTTTTCCGGTGACAATATGTCATCCACATATAGCACAGGGAATACGATTGCGATCCATTAACCTTCTGTACACACGGTGTTCATCCGAATTTTGAGAAACCAAACTCTTTGATTGTCTCATCAAGCGGATATTCCAACTCTTGGATGCTTGCTTCAATCCATGGATGGATTTCGAAGCTTACATACCTTTTCGCCACCATAGGAGGTGAAGCCCTCCGTTGTGTCATGTACACATCCTCGGGCAGATTTCCTCTCGTGAAAGCTGTCTTCACATCCATTTGCCATATCATCATAATGAGTAGCAATGGCTAGGGTATCTAATGGATTTAAGCATTGCATTGGATGAAGGTCTCGTCATAGTCAACTCCTTGTCTTAGGCGAAAGCCTTTAGCCACAAGCCTTACTTTATAGGTAATCACATTACCATCCATGTCGGTTTTCTTCTTGAAAACTCATTTGCACCTACTGGTGCATAAACCAAAGTCCATACTTGGTTTTCATACATGGAATCCATTTGATTTCATGGCATGGAGCCATTTCGAGACTCGAACTCTTCGAACCTCATGGGTAGTAGGCTCATCATCTTCATGAGCAATCGTCATTCTGTTCACTCACGAGAAATCCATATCTCTCGGGAGCAGGCGTATCCTACTTGACCTACTGAACTTCTTGTGTATTAGAAGGTTGAGCTGTTACTTCATCGAATGAGTGGCAGTTTGAGTTCAGCGATTGATACATGTTTGTTCGAGCATCTTGAACTTCTTCAAGTTCAACTTTGCTCCCACTGTCTTCTTGTAAAAGAAACTCTTTCTCTAAGAAAACAGCATGCTTTGAAACAAACAACTTTTGTTCCTCAGCAAGGTAGAAGTGATATCCCATGATATCCTACGAACAAACACTTGTCAGATTTTACATCAAATGTATCTGACTGTGTCCGCTTCACATAAGCAGGACAACCCCAAACTTTCAAATGAGAAAGATAGGACTTTCTGTTAGTCCACATCTCATATGGAGTAACATCAACTGACTTTGATGGAACTTTGTTTAGCAAGTAAACAGCTGTCTCGAGCACATACCCCCAAACTTTGCAAAATCTATCATCTATCGCACCATGTCTAACAAGGTTCGATTTATCCTTTCATCCACACCATTATGCTGCGGCGTGGAGGTGGAGTCCATTGAGATAAAATCCCATTATCTCTGAGATAATCCAAAAACCGTTGGTTTAAGTATTCTCCACCACAATCGGATCGTAATGGCTTAATACTTTTACCAAGTTGGTTTTCTACTTCATTTCTGAATTGTTTGAACTTTTCAAACGCTTCAGATTTGTATCTCATTAGATACAGGTACCGATATCGAGAATAATCATCGATAAAGGTAATGAAGTAAAAACAACCACTTATGGCATGGATGGACATCGGACCATATACAACTGAATGTATTAGGTCTAATACTCCAGTCTCTCGTTCACCCTTTCCCTTAAAGGGTAACTAAGTCATCTTACCTAATAAACAAGATTCACATGTGTCATAAGATTCATAATCAAATGACCCTAAACTGCCACTCTCATGAAGCTTAGCGATGCGTGTCTCATTTATATGGCCAAGTCGATAATGCCATAAGTAAGTTGAGTTTAAATTATCTCTTTTACGCCGTTTGGTGTCATTGACATTCATAATTGGATGTGACATATCTAATATGTCAATTCCATTGCATAATGTACTAGTACCATAGAGTATTCCATTCGAACTAATAGAACAACCATTACTACTAAAAGTCCAATGGAAACCTGCTCTATTTAAACAAGAAACATACAATATGTTCTTTGTTAAAAACAGTACAAAATGACAATCATCCAACTTGAGTACAGGCCCACCGGGGAGGGACAAAGCATAAGTGTCTACGGCTAATGTAGCAACTCTTGCTCCATTACCAACAAGAAGGTCAAGTTCCCCTTTTATGAGCATCTCAGTCTACGAGGCCTCGCATATCATTGCATATGTGAGGCGGTTCACAACCGGTATCTAATACCCATATGTTGTGATCGAAGCGGTGTTAACCTCGATGACAAACATTAATGAAGCAGGTGAGGCATCTTATGTCTTCTTCTGCTTCAAGGACTCCAGATAGACTTTCCAGTTTTGCCTCCAGTGGCCTGTCTTGCCACAATGAAAGCAAGTTCTTTTTGGGGTAGATACTTTGGTTTTTCTTTTGGCTGCACTTCCTACTTTCTGATCTTCATCAGAAACATCAACAGCAAGTGTATCAGGAAGTGGAACATCAAGGACATAGTCCAGTTCCTCAAATTTGAGAACAATTCTCGATTTCTCACCAATCGAGAAAATTAAGTCGAGAAAAGGTGGCGTAAAAACACCTTGAAGACATCTTCAACTAACCTAAGCGGAAGAGAGAGAGCGAATGCTAGAATAGATTAGAAATGCTGCATGCTCATAAGGACTTGCATGACATGCATATGGCTCCCACTAGTTTCAAGAATCCATAACCCTCTTTCTGAATCAAAAAATAAAATGACATAAAGTCTAGTGGGTCGATGGTCGAGCATTGCTAAGAATGACCTTGGGTTTACCAACAAGCCACACCTTAGGTCAATCGGTAGGTATCAGTCATACCAATTGCATCATCGATAACTGACATTAAGAATGACCTTGGGTTTGCCCAACAAGCCACCTTATGTCTCGGGAGGTATCAGACATACCAATTACATCTTAGACACAACTATCGCCCAGTGCTATCAACTTGTTGATGTATGCACAAACATTGGGTTATCAACACTTGATGCGTGTACATCTAATGTACACTACCCAACTTCGCCTCTGTCCACGTTGACCTTGATTTTGCTCAACAAATCAACGCTTCCAGGAAAACCGACCCATTAATCAAAAAATATTATTTTCATGGTTCGAACATATTCATATAAAGTGAGCTTGAGGTTAGCTCAACAACTCAACCCTAGAAGAACTCTGGTTCTTACCATATTAATGGAAGGCGTTAGTTTTCATATTCGAGGGAGGATTTGAAACTCTAGTCTCATCGAGCTTTAGGATTATAGTCATCATGACTATATGGAATGATTTAGGTTTCATCGATCGCATTGAATCTCTCCTTATAATCATCCATCATCCCACTCTACGCATGTTATAAGTCGAGTTACATGAGAATGTAAGTAAGCCTTATGCTCTGTGCTCCATCAAGTCGACTTGTATCCTACAAGTCGACTTCATATCTGATCCTGCATAAGTCGACTTACTAGTTGCACGTCAACTTATACTCCTGCGCCTGTACAAGTCGACTTGTTCTGATGTGCAAGTCGATTTATACTAAGAATTGCTAACAAATCGGCTAATTTCTCAATCCGTGCATTTCCAATTCACAATACCAATATACTAAGTATATTATCCTTTATATTGATGTGCTAATGAAACATTTTCATTGTATCATGCTTGCCATATAGTCATACTATACAAGAAAATCTTGAAACAGATTAATCCACTATTAATCACTTAGAATTCCACATAATTCAAAAACATCAAATAATCACCCTAAGCATCTCTAGTTAGTCTACACACTATCAAAACTACTTCGGCACTTGTCACAAAAATTTGTGACGGCCAAAACAATCAAGACAACGAAATATACTAACGAGACACTAATGTGACCTATTTGACATCCGAAAATTATTGGAAAACCAATTTCAAGAAATTCAGTTTGGAAATCATACCACATCAAGATAACACATTTCTAATCACATTAAAAATGGTCTAAAGCATTGGAACTGAAAATTACACAAACAATCATGCCAAGCAAAACAGTCCTAGCAATTTTCACAAAACTGGCCAGTTCTGCATATTGCTCGAAATGATCATTGAAAAAATTTCAATAAATTCTGAGAAAATTACATAGGTTCCTAAATGTTCAGAAAATGCTTCATGAATGTTTTCAGGATTTATAGCCATCAAAAACTCAATCAACCTAAGCAACAAAACTGATTCAGAATCTGTGTTCACTAACACAGAAATTCCCAACAGCACACAATAAATTCGAAAATAAATAGTAAATCACCCTGAAAACAATTTTACTTTCTCATAGACATTCATAAATATCTTAGAGACATATAGGTGAAGGAAAATGCGAAAAATTTTTTTCCAGAATTTATTCTCGAATTTAAAGTCATGCCTGTTCACAGAATCTGTCAAAAACAGCATCTAGAACCTAAGGGAATAAATTAGCAAAACTATATCAAATCAAATCGATAAATTCTCATCTTTTACAGACATATTCTATAACATGTTATGAACAAATCTGGGCAGAAAAATTTCGAAAAACATATCTCTATATAGAATCGAAATTCAAACAGATCAGATGCATCAGCTACAAATTCAAATAGGAATTCTGACCTAGCTAGGGTTTTAGCTTCATACACGACACAAGTGACTCTGATACCACTGTAGGAAAATCCCGGGAGGAACATCACATGCTCCAGCAGCGGAAAAACAAAAATTTTGTTACCGGGACCTTCCCGAAAGCCAGGATCCAGGTGTCGGTATGAAGACTCAAACCAGAATAGCCAATAGAGACTATCTCTAAAGGTATCCACGCAGAGATCAGAAAACCTAACCGGGACAAACCCCTTTGACCTGGGAATAGCTAGAACAAATTAAAGGCTGCTAGACCTTACCTTTGTCCTATGGAGAGCTTGGAACAATGGAGAAGAAGGTAGCTTGAAAGGAGAGAAGCTTGATGAGAGAGGATGAAGAAGAGACCAAAACTTAGGTTTTAAAACCCTTTTTTTAAAACCCACGACCTTCATCCATGTGCACCCATGTATATATATTAATTAATTAATTAATTAATTAATTAATTAATCATATATATATATGTATATATATTGCTGAAGTAGTCCAGTCACTTTGAATTCGGTCTCTAAGGCCCCGGCATGGAAAAACCACCGAAAACCTTTTTTAGCAATATCGATGTCGCGATCTCATCGGGACATATCTCGATCTCATCGGGATCCATTTAATCCTAATGCTCTCCATAATTGGAACTCATTCCAATACTATTTTCTGATTCTCCAAACACTCTTATCGTGTGACCCTTTAGGTTCCGGTTATGTTGGTACTTAGATTAACAATTAATCGAGCAAGTCATGGCGGCGTCTAGCAACACATCATGACCCCAATTGACCGGAAAGTAATTGGTTTGATAAATTCATCACGAACCAGATCACGAACCCTTCCATAGACAATTCTTCATGCGATTCGTCCTTTCACCATCCTATACCTCACTTGGTTATGAGTATGGTCAAAGTGTCAACTCTTACGAGACCGAGTCTAGCCCAGTGATATCGGTTCTCGTCTTAGGACTCATTACTTAATATGTCAAGGAAGTCGGTCTTCATGACACATCTACTCGGCGGAGATTTCAAGTAATGATCTGACGATAAGAGGCCATGGGTATCTCTTACGCTATCACGAAGTGATGAATCCTTTATTGGCTACTCAATTACCTTGAATACCTCAAAGCTGTACCCAAGCACTACTACATGAGTAACCTCGGAAGGCAACAAGGAATGGAGTCAAAATGCGAATCGATATTCAAGATATCCTTGAGTACCTCAAGTCTAAGGATACTTGCACCATTCTATGATGAGATTATCAGCGACATTTGACATCCATGTGATGATCTCATGGCGAGTCATCCAATGAACTTACTCTTGTTAGTAAGCATCCACATGTCAAATCTAAATATCTCAAGATTTCAGTTTACGAGATCCTTTGCTTGATCAATCAAGGAGTATGACATATGTTAGTCTATCCGGATTAATGATGTCGGTCTCATTAATCCTATGACTAGGAGAATTTGAATCTTGACATAATTGCACATGATAGGAATCTCAGTAGTATGATCACATCATAATTTCCTTCATGCTATGTCATATATCATGGACTTCATTAATTTGATTAAAGATCAAAATCAATTCATAAAGAACATCAAATTAATGAAACATGCCTTCTCTTTATTTATTCAGAAAGTCTACACATGACTTTGAATAAAACGCGCTAAAGGGGATTGCCTTTAGGGCATAAATTAACAGTACCGTCCTTGAATAAGTCGACTTACCCAATGTACAAGTCGACTTATCGATACTGGACATGTGTAAGTCGCCTTGCATAAGCACACAAGTCGACTTACACTTACATACTACAGCATACTTGAGTATATAAATTAGAAGCATAGAATATTAATTTGCACATGAATATAAATATTCAAATAATATAAATAAAACATATGTAAAGCCACTCAAAATATATAACACCTAACGAAGAATCAAGCGTCACGAAACGGCAGTCTCGCTAGCCGGTTAACGAGTGGGGGTTAAGGGGAAACCGCCCCTTGTGGGGCTCGGGGCAACACCTCGAACTAAAAAATTTTATCCACGGTTTATTAATAAGGAAGTTCTTAAAATCCCTAATCGATATCAAATATGGATACTTTTGTGGTTTCCAATTCCTAGAGTCTTTTAGAATCCTTATCTAATAAGGAATCTATTTTTTTCCTGAATTCATATCACATATGGACTCTTCTTCTTGCACTCCTAGTATCCTTGTCAAACATGGATACTTGTAGTTTCCTATTCCGAATCCATGTCTTACATGGCAGAAACCCTAGCAGCCGTCACCTAGGCATCCTCGCCTATAACCCTAGACGCCACCTTTGAAGGAAGTTTTGGAAATCAACATATGTCATGGCCGAAACACTTTTGGCCGAGACAAACATGACAGAAACATCTCCATGCTCGAACTCTTCCTTTGGTCGAAACAAGCCATAATCGAAATACATCTTGACGTAATCAACTTCCAAGGGTGAAAACTTCTTTCTTGTCATATATTCACATTAGTACCAAGAGAATAAACAAATCCGAAAACAACATGCATGAACATAAATCATATTCCTATCATGCATCCAAATCTGTAAGTACATGTAATCAAAACATGCATATTTATGACTATACAGAGGCACATAACTTGGCTTTGATACCACTTTTGGATTGCCTATGGCTTGGATATTCACAATACGCAGTGGAATGGACCATACTACACAGCAAGAAGTATAATAAAAAATTATAACACGTACGAAATTACCTCTTGACGCAGATTGGTATTTGTTTCTTTTTCATATTTGTAGACGTTGCAGTGCGCGATCGTCCTCTATTGGTATCCACACGAGGACGAATGATCCGGGCAGCGGCCAATGTGTGCTAGCACATTCTAAAACCCTTTTGAACGCCGCACAATTTTTCTCTCGAAAGAAGAACGCAACTAGGTCTAGGTGGCTAGGGTTTTCGTCTCACGTCTTATGAGACATAAGTTTCTCTATTTATAGAGAAAACCTAATTCCTATTCCTATTAGGAATAAGAACATCATAATCCTAAACCCATTAGAATTATTGAAGCCCAATAAGTTTTAGTCCATATTATATCTCATATAATAAAAGCCCGACAACTTAATTTAATCTAGCCCAATAAATATATCCACATATATTTATTCAACGCCTAATAAATTAGGCCTAAGAGAATAAGCTCAGATCATATCACTCTCTGTGTGCGACCTTGTAGGCTCATTTGATGTTGGCAATGGGCTTGATCACATTTCAAGGCCCATAAGTCATAAGTGACCTCTAGCAAGACATTATGACTACCCAAATCAAATGAGGATCTGTAATCCGATTTAACCTGTAACCATGGTTACAAACTCAGTCCCTTTGTAACACAATATCAAGATTACTCATAAGGCATCAACCTTTGATTAATCATAGTTTCTTGATCCCCAAATTGACTGATTATAACAAATGACATTGATGACTCCTCATCAATTCATTTGAGCATGGCCATGCATTTCTTCAGTCATACTTGTCAAGAGGCCCAAATGATATCTCTCTCATTTAAGAGAGGTACAAATCCAATCTACATCATTCACATCCCTCCGCATGATTTATTTAATATCCAACATAAGACTACTTGTTATTCGGTTAAACATACCTTAGTATAATGTCAAAACATTGAATTCCTCATGTAGGGAACCATGATGACTTCAGGTCAGAGGACTAAAGTCAAACCATATTGAGAATCACTAATAACATGAAACCATGTAGTGTTCTCTCTGTGGGTCGGTCCAATATATGTTCTCTAACATATATCTATGTTTATGATTTTATAACTTATATCTATGATCAGAAAAACGTGATCATCAATTAGAACACATACTAGACTTAATTCATTATTGTTCCACCAATAACGATCGACCAGGGACAGTTTAGAATAGTATTATAATGCTTATGGTTTTACTATCAAGTCACTTACTTGATGACATAAGCCTAATACTATTCATGGAACGTAAATCACATTACGTAAACGATATACATGCATATATAAAAGAATACCTCATAATAAATTATTAATAAGTCATAATGTCAGTACAAAAGTCACATATGTCCATTGGCTTAGGGCACTCTACTAACATAATCCATAAATTAAAATAAATAAGGAATAAAAACAAATAAATCCCAATAAAACCGTGCCTGCTGGAATTGAAAAATGTTTAGGCTAATGTTATCTTCTTTCTACACTTGCGTGAATAGAGTGGAGTGTGTGTTGTTGGAGTGGGGGCCATTGCATGCTTGGCAATGAATGGAGCTTGCGTCTTGCGTTGCTGTGAATGAGTGGAGTGTGTAAGTGATCTAGAAGGGGGGGTTGATATATCTTCATATATAAGTCGACTTATGATTTGCAGGTCGACTTGTTCTGCCTTCAACGGTAACATCCATCTGGATCTTCTATAATCATCATGTTTTAAGCCATTTTCCTTATAATGAACCTCCTATCTTGATTCTTCAATTGATTAAACACTTGCTCATCTTGATTTGCACGATTCTTTCATTGAATAATACCTGAAATAATTTCTTAACTAATTCTAGATATTTTATTATTATCAAAACATAAAGGGATTTAATTTATCAACCACCATTGGTCCAACAATCTCCCCCTTTTTGATAATGACAAAATATTTAGAAATTGAAAAAAAAATTGAAAGACATAAAACTTGATCAAGGATTTTAATCCCTTGTCTTGATGATTAGTTTGTCTCCCCCTTAATAAACCAAGGATTAAAATAGAGATCAACATAATTGCAAATCAATAACTTGTCTCCCCCTTAATCAAATATCAATTTCCAATTTTACTTTTACTCCCCCTTTTTGTCATAATCAAAAATCAATAGTAAAAAATATACTCAATTGAAGATTAATGAAGTTGATAACCAAACATTGCATCAAACTCAAATAATAGCAATCGTCATTACAAAGTATGTCAAACCAACACAAACACAGAAAATAAAACACATAGAACAAAAACAAAAGTGGAAATGTTGGTCAAGGCACAATGCAATATACATCATGACGAAGAATCATCGTGCCTACACCCTAGCTTGTCAAAAATCTTCTTGATGTTCTTCTCTAAGTGGGTAAGCATGCTGCGTTGCTCTTTAATTTTTCTTTCCATCCTTATAAGCATATCTTGTTGATCATCATGTCGCTCATTTATCTCATCCAACTGATCTCAAATTTCCTGAATATCAGCTTGGGATACTTCACTTCTTCCCACATTACTTGGCCGTAAGCTACTAGGACGATCTGCTGTCCTCTTAGATCGTTTCCTCGAAGGAACTTGCTCACCTACTAAAGTCAACCCAAGCTTCTCAACATGATAGGAATAGACCCAGCCTTTTTCAACTATCCTAACTAACTTCATGCTCCTCAAGTTATAAGGCGTGAATCTCCAACATTGAGGATAAGGAAAACTTGCATAAGAATCCAGATTGCATCTTTTTACCTGAGAGATATGGGTAATCAAAGCAGCATAAGGCATTCCTTTATGTCGGACTGGTTTCCCTTTCAGCTGTCCTCGTAATAGAGTCACCTTTTTCCTCATCATTTGGATAACTAGGCTCGGATAGTTTATTTTCCTTCCTTCCTCCAAGTGCCAAAGAATCTCCTTATCCAAAGCAGTGATCTGATTATTGCTAGCTTTCTTTGGAAACACAACCTTGTTAATTGCATAATGCAATAAACAATAATTTAACGGTAGATCCATAGCCTCAAAGGGAGGGGAATGATCAGAACATAACCGAACCAATAGATCAGCCCCTTTTTCCTCAGTATAACCAAAATTCTCTTCGGCTTCCTCATCAGTATCACCCTCAGCATTCCTCAAAATCTCAAAATCAGTAAGGGAAGCTCTAGGCCTAACTCCTCCTCTAGGCAAATGAAACAAGGTACACAAATCTGATTCACTAAGATAAATTACTCTCCCGTTAATTTTAGATGACAGCGTAACTCCATTATCAACATTATTGCCCATCACAACCAGATTCGCATAGAATTCCCTTACTATATCTTCATAGATATCATCATAAAAACCCAGAAAATCTCTTAGCCCAAGGTTAGCGATTTCAGTAAACACATATGAAAACTCGCTACTATCTAACTCAATCCAATCAAATCTAATGGAGGGAATCAATACTTCATCTATAAGTACCTTATAATACAATGTTTGAGCATCCCTCAAAACAAACCTCGGTTCAATCGCGTCATCCTCCCTCGCAGCATCTCCCCTTGATGAAGACCCCTGAACTCGTGGTCTTGTAAGAACGTGGGGACCTTGAGATTGAGCAGGTTCTTTTCCTTTCTGAGAAGATTTTCTAGGAGCCATGGAAGTTTAGAGAGAAGGGGAAAAACGCAGGTTAGGGTTTTGAAAGAGGGGTTTGTAAAAGAGGGTTGATTTGGAGATAAAATGAGGGGGTTTTGAGTAGATGGAGGTCGAAAATGGATGGGTAAGTGAGATTTGAAGAGATTTAAGAGAATAAGTCGAGTTGTGAGAGAAAATTTTTAGGGTTTGAGAGAGAAGAGTTCTGCGGAGAAGAAGGGGAAGAAAATGTTTTAAAGTCTCCGTTCGACCATAAGTCGACTTATCTACCTCATAAGTCGACTTATCGACATGCATAAGTCGACTTGTATACCTTATAAGTCGACTTATCCTCAAATATCTGCATTTCCCAAACACTAAGAAACATCATAAGTCGACTTGCTAAAGGTCAAAAATGTGTCCAATACTCCGAATAAGTCACCTTTCAGCCCAAGTATACAAACACAATGAATGTATCTTCAGATGTGATTGCCCATTTGCCTCATGATTTGACCATTTGATATTTGAATGTAGCCAAAATAGATTCAACCAAAGGAATTTAAATCACACATGCCTAATCTCAATTTAATGTTCACAAAAACATCTTCTTTAAGAGGTTTAGTAAAAATGTCAGCTAATTGATCACTAGTAGAAACATGCTTCAAGCAAATGTCACCTTTTAGACAATGATCACGAATAAAATGATGTCTAATTTCTATATGCTTTGTTCTACTATGCAAAATTGGATTTTACTTAAACAAATTACCTTTAGTATTATCACAATAAATAGGGATATTTTAACCACAATACCATAATCAAGCAATTGATGTTTAATCCAAAGAACTTGGGCACATGCACTCTAAATGCTACATGCTACGTATTGATTCAGCGGTGGAAATAGCTACACTAACTTGCTTTTTACTAGCCCAAGATATCAAAGATGAACCTAAAAATGACATAATCCACTAGTACTTTTCTATCAATTCTACATCCACCATGATCAACATCACTATAAGCATACAAATCAAAGGATTCTGTTGAGATACCATAAACCATGATTGACAGTTCTACTCAAGTATCTAAATATTCTTTTGCAAGCACTCAAATGAGAAATCTTGGGGCAAGATTGAAATCGCACAAAGACATGTGGCAAACATAATGTCGTGTCTAGAAGCGATTAAATACAAAGAGAGCCGATCATGCCTCTATAGAGTTTTTGATCAACATCTTCTTCATGTTCATGTTTTTCCAAGACCAGATTTGTTGCCATTGGTGTTGCTGCCACTTTGCATCCATCCATTTTAAACTTTTTAAGAAGTTCCTTGGTATACTTTGATTGGGGGATGAAAATGCCACTTTTGTGTTGCTTGATTTGCAATCCAAGAAAGAACTTGAGTTCCCCCATCATGCTCATTTCAAATTCTCCTTGCATTAAATCACTAAATTCTTTACACAAGAATTCATTAGTAGCACCAAACACAATATCATCAACATAAATTTGACAAATAAGCATATCCTTATCAACATGTTTAATGAATAAAGTGTTATCGATCTTACCACGAACATACCCATGTTTAGTTAGAAAAGTACTTAACCTTTCATACCATGCTCTAGGTGCTTGCTTCAGTCCATAGAGTGCCTTCTTGAGTTTGTAGACATAATCCGGATGCTCATGATCTTCAAATCCCGGCGGTTGTTTGACATAGACATCCTCTTGAATATACCCATTGAGAAATGCGCTCTTGACGTCCATAAAATTTAATTTGATCCTTTTATGAGACGTAAACGCACATAGTAGCCTTATTGCCTCCAATCGAGCCACAGGAGCATATGTCTCATTGTAATCAAGGCCTTCTTCTTGATAGAATCCTTGAGCCACTAACCTTGATTTATTTTTAATCGCTTCACCATTCTCATCATATTTAATCCGATTTACCCACTTGACTCCAATAATAGTCTTGTCCTTTGGTGGAGTTACCAAATCTCATACATCATTCCGCTTGAATTGATTTAGCTCTTTTTGCATGGCTAATAACCAGTTTTCATCTTTAAAAGCTTCTTCTATACTCTTGGGTTCTACTAAAGAGATGAAGGCTGAATTGCTCATATTTTCATAGATATTTCTCCTGGTTCTCACACCATCATTTAAATCACCAATGACTTGCTCCATAGGATGGTTCTTTGCTTTTGCCCACGATTTAATATTGGGTACATGATTTTCTTCATCTAACTTTAATTCCTCAATCTTGGACTCAATTTCTTCAATTTTATTACCTGAACTTCCTGCATCATCATCAAAACAAACCTTTCTCGGGGGTGAAATCATATCATCAAATTTAACATGAATACTTTCTTCAACACATTTAGTCCTATTATTAAAAACTCTAAAAGCCTTACTAGATTGAGAATAACCAATAAACACACCAACATCATATTTTGAATCAAATTTTCCTAAATTGTTCTTTCCATTATTATGAATGAAAACTTTACAACCAAAAGGATGAAAGTATGAAATATTGGGTTTCTTACCTTTACAAAGCTCGTATGGTGTCTTGTTTTTGTCTCTTCGTAAGTGCACCCTATTGATGACGTAGCATGCGGTATTGACCGCTTCCGCCCAAAATGATTTAGGAAGGTTGTATTCATTTAACATCGTTCTGCTCATTTCTTCAAGTGAGCGATTCTTCCTTTCTACTACACCATTTTGTTGCGGAGTCCTTGGTGTCGAGAAATTATGTTCCATTCCGTATTTGTCGCAAAGACTTTCGAAAGGTTCACATTCAAATTCACCTCCATGATCGGTTCTAATTGCAACGATAGACAAAATTTTCTCATTTTGAACCAATCTACACCACTTGGTAAATTCATTAAAAGCATCACTTTTATTAGCAAGAAATCTCACCCAAGTAAATCTAGAAAAGTCATCGACAATCACAAGGACATATAATTTACCACTAAGACTAGCATGTCTAGATGGCCCAATTAAATCCATATGAACAAGTTCAAGAATTCTAGATGTGCAAATTTCTTTCTTTGGTTTGAAAGATTCTCTAACATGTTTGCCCTTTAAACAGGATTCACACAAGTGATCTTTAACAAATTTGATTTTAGGCAAACCTCTCACTATGTCATTTTTCGAAAGCTTAGAAATTAGAGGCAAAGGAGCATGTCCTAATTTTCTATGCCATAAAAATGCATTTTCTTCTAATGTCACCAAACATCTTTCATTAAAAGAGCTATCATCATGTAAATCCACAATGTATGTATTTCCATGTCTCAAACCAATGAAAGCAACATGACCATCCTTCTTTACCATGCAATGTGATGATTCAAAGACTACATTGAAATTCATGTCACAAAGTTGAGAAACACTTAACAGATTATGCTTTAAACCATCTACAAGCAAAACATTGTCAATGGTTGGCAAAGGTTCCTTACCTACTTTACCGATACCAATGACCTTACCTTTGTTGTTGTCTCCGAAAGTGACATAACCTTGATTCTTTGGTTTGATTTCCGCAAAAAGGTCCTTGTCTCCACTCATGTGTCTTGAACATCCGCTATCGATGTACCAAGTGCTTGACGGCCTTTCATCCCTTGCTTGTACCTACAATATCAACGTTCTTTCTTCTTATAGGTACCCAAGCCATTTTGGGTCCATTTTGGTTAGCCATATAAACCACATTAGGTGGTGTTGTGCCTTTAATAACCTAAATTTTCTTAACCTTAACACATCTTCTAGTACTCTTGCAAGCAATTTCTATGTGACCATCTTTCAAGAATCTAGCACATTGAGCGATTTTTCCATCCTTAGTAAATTTGGAAATTAAAGAACAATCTCTATCAAAAGGATCATATCCTAATCCATGTTTAGAAATTGAATATCTTTGCAACGATAATAGTTTTTCAAACTTTTCGTTTCCATTCACAAATTTTCCAACCACATACGAAAATTCTTTTCTAAGTCTATCAAGCTCACAAACAAGTTTTTCCTTTTCAATAAGGCATGCAGAATGATCTTCCTTTGGACTATCTAAATCATCAATTGTTTCATGTAAGGTACTATTTTCAGCAACCAATTCTCGTATTTTCTTTCTTAATTTTTCGTTAATCTCAATAGCTTCTTCAAAATCAGCTTGTAAGGCATCAAAAGAATCTCTTAGATCTTGGTCATTGAAAGTTACCTCATTTTCATCGTCACTTGATGAACTTTTTGCCATAAGTGCCAAGTTGTTTTCATCATCGCTTTGGTATGCTTCCTCATTATCACTCCAAATTGCCATCAGGCTAGTTTTCCTTTTTCCTTTGTCGTATTTGTCATTTTTCTGGAAGTTTGATGTGGAGGATGAGCTTTTGCATTCTCTTACGAGATGTCCCCGTTTTCCACATCTCCAACATTCTTCACTACCTTTCTTTTCGTCATAGCCTTTGGATTTTCTTTCAAATGCAAATTTTTTTCTTTTCTCCATTTCTTCCACCATTTAATTCCTTCCTACGATTTTTGAGAAGTCCTTTGAATTTTCTCAAATTTCTGGCGTACATTGCTATCTCTTCGTCTTCCTCCTCTTCATCTATTTCTTCATCACTTTCATCAACAGAAGAAGTATTAGCTTTTAAAGCAATAGATTTTTGTGGTTTACCTCTACCTCCTTTGGATTTGAGAATAATCTCATAGTTGATAAGTGATCCCACCAAGGCGTTGAATTCTAGATGGTTGAGATCTTTGGACTCCATAATGGCGGTGACTTGTGAGTTCCATTCCTTTGGTAGTGAGCGAAGAATTTTCTTTACCTTCTCGCTATCCGTCATATGTTTTCCAAGGTTGCCTAATCTATTTATGATTTCTGCAAAATGATCAAGCATAGTGGAAATAGACTCACCTTCTTTCATGAAAAATATTTCATAGTCATGAAGCAGCATGTTGATCTTTGTCTCTCGGACTTGGTTGGTTCCTTCATGGGTGATACGAAGTCTCTCCCACATTTCCTTGGCGCTGGTACATGAGTTAACTCGGTTTCTTTCCTCAACTGTGAGAGCGCAGTAAATTAGCTTCATTGCTTTCGCATTGATGTAAGCTTGTCTCCAGTCATTGTCGTCGTATTCTAGCTCCATTTTTAACTCACCATTTTCTTTTAACGGTGGTTGTGGACCGAAGATAATTATCTTCCAATATTCCACTCCTTCGCTTATGATGTGATACTTCATAGGATTTTTCCAAGAAGAATAATTAGTACCATTAAATAAAGGAGGACGGTTGTTTGTGTTACCTTCTTCCGCTAGGTTATTGTGTGTCATCCCTGGATACTTCCGCTTTGATACCAATTGTAAGTGATCTAGAAGGGGGGGTTGAATAGATCCTTAATCTTTTTGTAATTTTCTACAATAAAATCAGAAGTTAAAACACACAAGAATAATTTAAATAAACTTAAATGAAAAGAGTAGGGAAGAAGATCAAACATTGTTTTTATAGAGGTTCGGTGCTAAGACCTACGTCCTCTACCTAAGCTCCCACTTAGGATTTTGCCAACCACTTTATTGCACACTTTGTAGTTGAGTGTGAACTTTTTACAATGCCACTTGATTTCCGGCTCAAGCTACCCTTACAATTGATTTGTCTTATGGCAAAAATCCAACCTCACACGTGACCTTCACTCGTCACTCTAATTGTATAAGAAATATGACAAAGAT
This sequence comes from Erythroxylum novogranatense, assembly GCA_029891385.1. Lineage (NCBI taxonomy): Eukaryota > Viridiplantae > Streptophyta > Magnoliopsida > Malpighiales > Erythroxylaceae > Erythroxylum > Erythroxylum novogranatense. The sequence continues at coordinate 15,324,289 of CM057233.1, forward strand.
TCAAGAACAAGTGCTCAAAACAATAGTATAACACAATGAGAGCAATAAAGAGCAATTAGGAGCAATTGAAGAGTATTATAGCTTGTAGAACCTTGGTGTTCTCTTCATCCATCATCCAACCTTTATATAAGAAGAAAAATAGCTATTGGAGCTCTTCTAGCCGTTGCTTTGATTGTTATTATCGTTCCTTGATAATCTCCATTCCATTTTTAGCTAATTGGACCGTTGGAGCTGATTTGGTGCATCCATAAGTCGACTTGTCGAATGAATAAGTCGACTTGTTTCAACCATTTACGTAAAAATTGTAACTCCGCTCTCCAATAAGTCGACTTGTGCTATGTAAGTCGACTTGTCGTCCTCGATAAGTCGACTTGTGTTATGTAAGTCGACTTGTGTTGATATATCTTCATATATAAGTCGACTTATGATTTGCAGGTCGACTTGTTCTGCCTTCAACGGTAACATCCATCTGGATCTCCTATAATCCTCATGTTTTAAGCCATTTTCCTTATAATGAACCTCCTATCTTGATTCTTCAATTGATTAAACACTTGCTCATCTTGATTTGCACGATTCTTTCATTGAATAATACCTGAAATAATTTCTTAACTAATTCTAGATATTTTATTATTATCAAAACATAAAGGGATTTAATTTTTCAACGACCATTGGTCCAACAGAGTGAGTCTGTGAGTCAATGAAGGTTGCCTCGTGTGTGAGTAGAGAGCATAAGTTTGTGTGGGGGCTGCAACATTGCTCTCTTTGCTGTCACTAGCTGCCTCCTCCTCTATCCTATGTCTTGATGTGACAAATAATGTTTATGGTTTGGTCCACCTTTATCAAATAAGCACACTCACTTCATCGCCAGCTGTTGTGTTCCTCTCTTTTGCCGCCAGTTACTTCCTTCCTTGGTTGTGCCTCCAACTACTATCTTGTTTTGTTCTCCGTATTGAATCTCTTAATAAGGTTTTTTCGGTCCACCTTGTTAAAGCACACTCACGTCTGCTCGCCCCTCTCTGCATCACCACCTTATTCTTTTTGTTTTCTTTCCATTCAATGTCCACACAATTGTCCTCCACGCATAACCACATTTTTCATTTGTTTCTCTCTCTGCTGCCAGTTTTTGTTTTCTTTTTTCTCTATTTTGTCTCTTGTCTGTCCCTTTAGGTCTTTTTTGGTCTCAATTTTCACGCAAAACATTGTCTTTGTTTTCTTCTCTTGGCCAAAACGTTAACATTTTTTTATCCTTGCTTCCTTGATAGCTTTTCTTGCTTTTGGCTTTTAAAGGTCCTAAATCTAATACGTGCTTAGAATTAAAACAAATAAATCTTAATTAGTGCAATTTAAACATTAAATGGATAAGAGTTTAACAAATTATGTATCTAAAATCAATATAAAATGCCCATTAACAAACACATCCCAAAAAGAGTTTAAAACATCCTTAAACACAAGTCCAACATCCTCATATCCATCTTATTTTCAACATCCTCATATCCATCTTATACATCAAATGAAAGAAATAACAAGATGAATTGAGAAAGTTAACTTGGAATGGACTAGGAGTGGTAGTAGCAATAGCAGCTCCTTCTTCTTCTCTCTTCTTCTCTCCTCGTCCTTGGTTCTTTCCAAAAGTGGCAAATGGGGGCTTCCTTGATTAGGGTCATTTATTGATCTTATATAATCCTGGGGTCATTTAAGGTAAAAACTAGGTGTTACCCAAGCCAAAAAAGTTCAAAAGACCCTTAAAAATGAAAAAAGAAGGAGATTCTCGCATGTGCCGCCCTGTCATGATCGTGACCCTTGAAATTTGACTTTTTCATGATTGTGACAAGGGTGTCATGATCATGACCTAGTGTGATCCTCTCCTGTCACGATCATGACTTTGTTCCTTTTATCCAAGCCTTCTCCAACTTCCTTCAATTTTCTTAATTTGAGTTCATACACTAAAAAACATATCAAAACACCTCAGGTGCATAAAATTAAAGTTCAATACTATGCTCTAAACCACAAAAGACTAAAAAACATACACACACAATCACATTAACATAATTTTTAACCTAAACATTCACAAGTTATCTAATCAACACCTAAAAACACACAAAAATACCTACCAAAAGATAATGTAAACCACAACTATCGACATCCCTATACTTAAAATTTTACTTGTCCTTAAGGAAAACAAAATAAAACACAAACTCAAACTCAAATAAACCAAACAATAATATAGACATTAATGCAGCCTGCTCTAATGATACAATGGCATTTAACTTGACGAAGCCAATTTAACTTCAAACAACAATCATTCAAGTTGTTCCAACATATTAACCTATGCAATTTATGGTTAAACACTCAGGATTGAATATACATACTAATTAAGACATTAACATCATATTCATTCACCTAAAGCACTTGTATACATACATTGATAATTAGTAATCAACCAAAATTGTAACTATCGCTAAGTATCCCTTCATAAAAATTTTTGCTATTTTCAAAGGTCAGTTGGATTTATTTATCAAAACACCACTTCTTCTTTTTTTTTCTTTAATGTTAGCCTAGTCTTTTGATGTAAAGGCAAACACTTTATCATGAATGTCCTCTGGTTACTCAACTAGGCCACATTTTATTAATTAGCTTGGTTGGAATGTCATTCTAGCGTTTTGACGTGAAGACAAATATTTTGACGTGAATGCCCCAGTTACTCAGTTATATCACATTCTCAACTGACTATTGGCTCTATTCATAACCTAATATTTATTTCAAAAGGGCCAGCATAATAGTTATTCATTTGATAGATGTACATATTTTTGTTTCATTTCATACCCTGTGTATGGTTACTGTCCCCGTATATGGGGACAGATAACAAGATAATCAAATCCTGTCCATCATATGTGTTTGGTTTCCGTCTCTAAGATTTTGTCCTCTGTCTTCGATAGACAGAGATAAACAAATCCTTTCCATTCGAAAAATGAAAGACAAAAAATGTTGTCTCTTGTCCCCGTATGAAAAATGAAAATACTGTTCAACTTACCCCTCTCGTCTGTCTCTCCCAAGCCCATCTCTCCGCTGTCGCACGCTTGGCATCGCTCTAGGCTTCTCTGTCGCACGGTGGGACTTTCTTCCCCAAGACGTTCACGAGGTTTGCCAAGTAAGTGATGGTTTGTTTTGCTGGAAAAATCTCGCCTTCCCCGTTAGGTCTCCATTTGTTCTTTTGCGATTTCTTGTCTTGAATGGACAGTGTGCATTTTCTCCTTGACGTCTTCTTCTTGTTAGGGGTTTGGGATTTTTTTTTCCTTATATCAGATTACCGAGGTCTTTTGCAGCATTGATTTTCAAAACATTTGCTGCAATTTTTCATGTTGGTCTCTGATTTCCTGTCCGAAATATGTAACTTTTTTCTTCATTTGTGTTTAGGAATCCCGGGTGATAGGTTGGATCATCCATTTCATTGAATCCCAAAAGCATATTATATATCTGCACGCGGATTCTTCTTCCCCAACACGCTCTTCAATTTTTCGAGGTCAAGTAAGTGTTTTTTCTGTTCTTTTTTAAATGTCGTTGCTTCCTTGCTTGTCTTTCATCTGGTATGGTTGAATTAGGAGTACATTGTCTTCATCTTCTCATTTTCTTGTCTGGGGTTGGAAATGGAGGATGTTTGTGAGAAATGGAGAGCTCGGGTCTGTTGGGTCTTCGAATATGTGATCTGTAGCCTAGACCCTGTAATTGGAAACGTTGATAGAGGTTGAAATTCAGTTGACACGTGATGCTATTAACTTCATTAAGACTTGAAATTAGCTGATCTAATATTTGTGGGAATTTCCATCCAAATTGCTTGGTCTGAATACAGTTTAGTAACTGGTGCATTGCATTGAGTGAAATGCATTTGTGCATAATAAAAAACTAGAGAACATTATGATGTGTATAGGGATCGAGTAAGAGGGGTGTGTGTCATAGACAACAATTTTTTTAATCTTTGCGAATATATAATGTTATGTGTGTTCTTGCATGCTGTTGTCTGTACATTCTGCTCTATTTTTTCTCATCTCTTTATATGCAGTGCTTGTAAATTACAATATTTATTTTTGTCACAGGTTGACAAGGGAGTAAATTTGTGCTTTGTTTGCTCTGTTGCTAATTCCTTCTCTGGCTGCTAAGACATCGTACGAAGTAAGTTGCTATACCTGCCTTCACATTTAAATTTCATCAGTTGATTCTTTATGTTATTAATTTTACTTTTGGTAATATGTGAAGTTAATTCTTTGATTGTGAATGAATAAAGTTATTCAACTTTATTCAATAAAGTGAATGAATAAAGTTAAAACTATTCACCAAATATGAGGTTTAAAATTCTCCATTATTCATTCAATTTCATACTTATCTAGAGGAGCATTTGTCCATATATTCTTTTGATGTTCCTTTGTGAAGTAGTATAGTTATAATTACATATCCATGGGAGATTTTTGTTATATCTTACTTATGACATGCATGTTCCAAATGTTTGTAGCACATGTGCAACTTCAAATTTGCCTTCTTTAGCATAATGTTCAACGTAATTTGAAGCTTCCCACTTATTGATTTCTAATGTTTTTAATTTGCACATGTATCTTCATAATAAGCAACTATGAATTACTTCATCTAATGAAATCTATTCATCAATGTTCTTATGTTTACCTTTAAATAAATGATAATGTTGTTGTTTCGGGTGATTATTTCCTGGTATCAACTGAAGCTTTCGATTGTGTTATTAGGCATAATATCACTTTTAAACCTCCTATGCAAGGTTTAACCAAACATAAAAATTAATAATTCAATCGTATTCATTTATCTTCCTTATGTCAAACTTGTGCACTCAACTAATGCACACTACATTTTTAACTTTAGTATATTTCCTTCTAATATTAGCTAAAAATTATACGAAACAATATATGTTATCATAATGAGACACTTATTTCCAAATAGTTATTGAAAACCTTACAATAATTTAACCAAAACATTAAATTGTTTAACAATGTTTACAGGTTGTGGAAATAGAATAATAAGACAACCATAAAGATATGAGGAATTATTTTGTTCATTGAATCCTTAGGACTTACATAACTCAGTAACACTAGGTTGAAGTAGAAATAGTGAAAGTAGGAGGGCACAACTATGAAAACATCGTACAAGGACTAGTCCTACTCCTACCAAACCCCCCTTTGATGGAATTGGATGATTTACAGAAGCTGCCAACCATACAGATTCAAACCTTTTACAAGCTGTAACTCACATTAATGTAACTCATTATTTCAACTCATTAACATTCATATAATTTCCTTCCACCACTTAGATGGCGTTGTTGACCAGTAACTCATATTATCCATCGGTTTAGTGTGCAATGCTATGATCCAAGTTGCATTTGAGAGCCAAGCTTCTGTTAACCCCCTATCTCATAAGACTAAGTGCATATTTAACCTTGTCAAAAATAGAAAATCGGATAGTTACTTCAACAACTCTATCAACATGCATCAGATGGAAGTAACCTTTTAGTTTGGACAATGGCTAATGTTCTTCACAATCACTAAACCCTTGACAAGGACAATAGATAACAACCTCAGTAAACACTCAGGGGTAATGTCTTCCATTTGGTTTCCTTCAACTGGTGTGCTTCGAATATATTTAGAATTTAGCAAATAGTTAGCTGTTGTATTTTCTTGTATTGTTGGTAGTTGCTTGTTTATGATCAATATGTGGTTTTGAATGTTTGCAGACAATATTTATTTACAAAATGGATAACAGGAAACGTGATGCTATCTTTAAGGCTCTAGCATTTTTTGAGTTTTGGAATGGGAATTGAACTTAATGAGAATGGTGATGTTGCTATGCTTGTATGTATACACAAAAAAACACAGGAGGACTAAAAATGCGAGAGGTAATAGGGCGTTGATAGTACCAAGTAGGCAAGCTAATATAAATAGGATTTTGAATGAGGGTGATCGGAATAGCCAATGGGATTTAAGGATGGACTTAAAGCATTTCACATAAATGCATTTCACATATTATGTGAAATGCTTTAAGTCCACGGTGGCTTGGCGAATACTGGTCATGTGCCAATTGAAGAAAAAGTGTTACTCTTCCTAAGAATATTAGCACAAAATGAATCTAATAGAGTATTACAAGTTAGGTTTATGAGGTCTGGAGAAACCATTAGCAGGGTCTTCCATAGTGTGTTGAAAGTTGTACTAAATCTCCAACATCTGTTGTATGTGAAGCCCATAACAATTTCAGAAGATTGCACAGACAGTCAATGGAAATGGTTTAAGGTTAGTCTATGTTATTAGTTATAATGAATTGCAATATTGACTTAATTACATTACTAAACTATAACAGTTTATGATAGAAATTTTTTCCATAGGGTTGCCTTGGTGCGCTAGATGGAACCTATATAGATATAATAGTTCCCCATTTAGACAAACCCAGATACAGAGGTAGGAAAGGGCGAATTTGCACTAATGTGTTAGGGTTGTGTGATAAAAACCTAAATTTTGTTTGCGTTCTTGCTGGATGGGAGGGTTCAACATCTGATTCAAGGGTTTTACATGATGTTGTAACTAGGCGTAATGGACTTCAAGTTCCAATGGGTATGTAAGATAAGAACTATTAGAAATTTTCTATTTTTTGGAAATGTGTGATTACAAATACAATACTAATAATAGTGTCATTTATTTATAGGGAATTACTACTTAGTAGATGCTGGCTATACAAATGGTCTTGGCTTTCTTGCACCTTATAGAGGCACAAGATATCATATTCAAGAGTGGGCAAGAGATGGAAGGGCACCTAGGAACCCAGAAGAACTTTTTAATAAGAGACATTCATCTGTAAAAAATGTCATTGAACGTGCATTTGGTTTGTTGAAAAAAAGATGGAAAATTCTCAGAAATCCATCGTTTTATGCAGCAGTCACACATGTTCACATAATTCTTGCATGCTGCCTGTTGCACAACTTTATTAGGTTGCATATGACTTCTGATCTTGCAGAGCACATTCCTCTTCAAGATGAGGATCTACCAATTGGGGAAGATGCATCCTTGCCTCAAATGGTTGATCGTGTTGTCACAACTACTGAATGGAGTCAATGAAGAGAGGATTTAGCTCAGAACATGTTTGAGGAATGGAGAAGGAACCATTAATTGTGTACTTTCATTTAGTTCATGTTATGTTTATTGAATTGAGGGTTTGTAACGAGATGGGTCCTAAATTGTTTACTTTGTTTGTTTAATTGAGTCAATTAACTGTTGTGCTTACTTCTTCTTCTATCCAACTTAATCATTAACGTTTTAACTTCATTACATGTTTCCTTTAATTCAATATTATATTCGTTACAACCATAAATGTTTCAATGTATGTTACTTGACATTGATGACACTGAATGTGAAGGACCTGCTAATCCAATAGCGTCTGTTGCCCAATTTGATCCCACACCCCCATCGGTCACTCCTCCCCCAACTACTTCAGTCCATGTCTTTGGTTCAGTCGCCTCTTCGAGCAACACTGACGGAATTCGACAAACCAAAGGGAAAAGGAAGATGAGGGATATCGAAGTATTAGAAAACGTTGTTGCCTCTTTTCTTCTTGCGATTGACAGTGGGAAAGAAAATGCTAGAATCATTGCTGATGCTATTGTAGGACTGCATGGGTCGAGGCTAGGTGATGAGTTGGGGAAGTTGGGCTTCTCCACTGAAGAAGTTATCAAGACCGCAAGGATATTCTCAAAGAATGTTTCTGCTATGAATTTTTTTCTGGGATCTAAATGAAGAGCAGAGACCGGGTTATGTCAGGAGTCTGCTAGATGAAGATGTTTGACTTGTTGTTTTTTGTGGAGCTACTACCTTTATAGTAGCTTAATATGGGAGGATGGATTTGTACTGTTGACTTTGTTCTGGTTGATGTGTTGACTTTGTGTTGATGATGTGTTGACTTTGTGTTTTCAGTTGACTATTTATGATCAATGCTTGGTTAACTAACTTCTTAATGTTTGTCATTTTTCTGCGTGTTTGAATGATGATAATATAATTCATTTTCAGGTACCTAAATATGAGCAGGTACAACTTTTATGTGGTTTTTGCTGGACGCCAAGTTGGTATTTTTACCAATTGGGATGATGTAAAATTGGTAACTGAGGGGTTTCCCAATGCTCGATTCAAGGGATATCGGACATTGGATGAAGCATAAAGTGCATTTGTCATGGATCAATATAGGTCAGCTCGTCGCATTGAAGACATTGCTCCTACTGCCAATGAACCATCCTCCATTCCGGGTCCGTCCGCACTTCCAACAAATGCACAAGTCAATGAAGTTCCTACTGTGCAGACAAACATGGCATGGACTCTTGCATTTTTATTCATGGCCATTGGAGTTATTTCGGGGATGGTTCTAAAGGACATTATGTATAAATTCTAAAGCGTTAATGTATGTTGAACCAAATATGTCATTACTTTGTTTAATGCTTAGATGTTTGTTTTGAATGTATGTTAAACCTATTATATTATTAATTTAATGAATGCTTAGATTTTGTATTTGCACAGAATTATTATTATCAATATTATTATAATTAATTTTTTATTATCATTATTATTAGTATGTTATTATTATTATTATTATTATTATCATACATTTTGTTTTGTAATTATCAATTTATGATTACTATTAATATTATAATTATTAGTAATAGTAGTAGTACGTGTATTATTATTATTATTAAGCATCATTTTGTATTTATTATTATTATTATTATTATTATTATTATTATTATTATTATTATTATTATTATTATTATTATTTTGTTTATTATTCGATCTTAATTTGAAATTGTTATTATTATTATTTGTTAATTTGTTAACTAAAACAAATCATTCGTACTAAACTTATTAATTAATAACACATTTTTAATCATCTTAAGGATCAGGGATATTTTTGTCATTCACACTTTTTTTTGTTCTATCCATTGCAACCAAACACATTTTGTCTCGAGATTTGACATGCTTTTTTGTTCATCCATCACAACCAAATATCCCTCTTTCTTGCTTTTATTACTCGTTAGTTTTGTTCCGTTCCGTCTCCAACTACTAAAGACAGCAACCATACGCAAGTAGCCTACCTCATTTCTTTTAGTCAATCATCCTCGTCCGTTTTCTATTATTAATAACAATTCAAGTTAACAAGAGAATGCTTATCTAAAACCATTCAATAAAGATAAACGTGCGATGTTGAATCAAACTTTCGGTGTTGTAGAACGAAAGGGAAAAAGAGAATAGCGTTAATGGGGACACTGGGGCATAGGTTTCCTATTCCTAATATAATCCAAGCATTCATCTTATAAAAATCATAATGCTTTTGACTTGATCGCGTGTATGGCAATGAGCAGCAACTTGCAAACAATATTGCTAGTCCACTATTACAGTGTTTTAAAAGTCTTTACAGACTGCAGAAAATGATTCTACTACAAGGAAGTTTCCCTTCAAGTTCTGGGGTGGTTCTTGTAAGCAAGCGTTTTGCTTTAATTTCACAGAAGAAGATTCAAAACTCCGTAAGCATGAAAGCATTCAACTGGTAGAGCACTTCCAGAAGCTCATTATTGGATCATCAAGTTCTTTAATTCTACACAGACAAATGCCAAGTTCTGGGAATTTTCGCAGAAAATGCATAACCTTTGGTTCGGGCGGATATGGAACAGACGGACAGACAGAACTTGAAGTGTTTCACCGACATTTGACTGATCTTGAGCTTTGCTTGCCCCGCAAACTACTAAACCGAACAAGTGGTTCACAACGTTTTCTAGTTTTTTCGATCTGAAGACAATTAAAAGCCCGCCCATGCCCAGTCATTGATAGTGACATCCGCTCCTTGGTGGAATCTGCGGCCTCTTGTTATGTTTAAGCACGCGAGTTCCTTTCCTTTTTAGTTTTTTGGTGCATTTTTACCTAATATAAATTCTTTACAGATACCAAATAAGAAGCTCGTGTAACTTATCATTAGAACACTAATGCTAAAGTAGCTTGTGGCACCATTCCTCTTGTACACTCATTTTTCACTCACCTCTCACTTTCTAATTAATAGGACGGCTTATTGATGGAGTACATTAAATAAGGGTCAAAGCTAACTCTTATTTAAATCTCAATTAGCAGGTAAGTTGATAAGGAGCTCTCTTAACTTAAGTGAGATAGTGGATTCAGACTTCTTTTATGTATACAGTCGTTTAAAATTTGAGGCTAGAATTTTGCTTCTCGTAAGAGACCTATCTAACTTAAAGGTGCCTTCTTATAGCTGAGATTCTCCTAAAACACCTCTTGAGCAGGGAAAAAAAAAAAAAGCTAACTCTTATTTAAAGAAGTTTCCTAGGAAGTACCTATCGTACTATTTGTCATCTTTATGTGTGTTTGATTAAGTGCTAAGTTGGGATCAGACTTTGACATTATAATTTCTAGCCTATTTAACAGTTCTAATCCTATGTTTACTTTAAAACGACACCATTTTATGTATAAATAAATTTAAAATGGTATCGTTTTGGAGAAAAAAAAGGATTAGAACAGAGAAGATATGAATCCAGAATAACAAACTTTAGAATCTTTAATATTTTCAACAACTCATCTCATAAAAATAGAGATCTGTTTTTGCGGGGAAAAAAAAAAAAAGAAAATCAACTGAGGAACAGGGATTGACGTAAACCTGTCTACTAAACCTGATTAAAAAAAGACTTTGCGAATAGAGTCTTTGTATATGCAATTAGTGTATTGAGATATTCAACAACTTTTGAGAGGAATTCGCCTCAAATTCAGATTTCGTTCAAATGCATACATACTGCATTATATATACATATATATGTATACACCAACTGTGGAGTTACCTGTCCCTGTTTTCAAAACCGCGTTTTCGTGGAAACCTGCCAAATTTTAATGGCCAACGCGTCAGGCAGATTAACGCCATCTCTCTCATTCTTACATAGGCTCGTAATATTTTATTTTCATGTTCTATCCATTGCAAGTCAATCACACTACTTCACAGCTTCATTAGCAAATGATGTTTTACTACAAAATACTGCAGATGGCACAAACTTTTTCTTGGCTTGAGATGTATATATTACACAAAATTTTGTTTAGACTCTAAAATTCTTCTTTTGTCAAGTGTTTCAAACTTATATTTTAATCTATAAAAGATAAAATGTTACGGTTTAATCTAATTACCCACACAGCCGTACTGGAAGTACACCAGCGCACTTACTTACATGATTGACGGACATGGCTGTATTCACCAATGAAACGAGTGTATCTGACTCCACACAAGCGTCATCATTTAACTCGTAACGTTCATCTAAATACCCTGTGCGTCTGCAACTTAGACAGAGTGTGTGCTCTAAAAATAATTACACAATTCCTTTAACATAATTGTTTTCCGAGAAAGACAAAAATGCTGAAGGCTTTAGGAATGTGTGCTTGTTTAACATAGTATCTGCGGTTGGGAAGGTTCAAGCATAAATATCTATAAACTGAAATTAATATGCCCTTTTGATACTTTTGGGATATCCCAACTGAAGCGCAAGTGTTTTTCAGAAAATTGGTTCACCCAGTAGTTTTAACTTTCTTGAGCAATAGAGAATATACACTTTTGACTTTTGTGATTGCAACGCGTAGTTTTTGTCGCCAGAAACTTCCATGCAGGTTCTTCTGGTCTATAAAATGACCCCTTTGGACGTCCCATTTTCGTAAGAGTTTACAATGGTGAGGAAAAGGGATATTTTTGACGATGTTGATGATAGGATGCCAGGTGAAGACGCTAAGAGGTTCAAGAAGTAGGTGCTGGGTATCATTAGTGTTGTTGTTTTGGTGTTTTGAGATATCTGTGTATGCTTACATAGCTTCTTCTCAATCTTGTGCAGTGTTGTAAGAGACGTGATGGGACTGCTTTCTCTTAACGAATTGATTTCCGGGATGGAGCCTATGATTCGGAGAATAGTAAGTCCTACCCCAGTGCGTTTCACTGTTAGATTGGCTACTTGATAATTAAAAAATGAATTGAAGTATGTAGGGATTTTAAACAAGCTCAAGATTACTTTTCCTTTGTTCTTATTGGTTTGTCTGAAGAAAACAAGAGTTTCCTGTTCCTGTTTCTGTTTCTATCCTATTTCCAGAGCCTTAAGTTTTACAGATTCTTTGATCAACGTCTACAAAAAGTAGTGATTTAGTTGTACCTTAATAACCAATGTTTGGGAATACCGCTGCGCTGCCTGATTCTCTTACACATCCAATTCGTATCTAAATGTCTGTGGTGCGTTCAGATTAGAGAAGAGGTGGAAAAGGCTATTGCGCGCATTCTTGAACCATCTTCAAGGTTTGTGCTCTTGCTGAAAATTAATTGCAATCTGTCAACCGGGTCACAATTCATTCTGGTCCCCACCAATTAAGCCATACTGATTTTCAAGTTTTGATCTAGTTGCAGACCCTCGTTTCAACCGGGAGAGACATCTGGAGCAACAGGCCTGCTGTTGTCCTTTGTTAACAAACCACCGTCCACTATCTTTACTGGTAGTAGGATTGTGGCTGAAGATGATCAGCCGATCCAAATCTTGCTGATGGATGCCGGAACTAAGAACACCATCACATCTGGTCCTCTATCTTCGATGAAGATAGAGCTCCATGTGCTTAATGGTGACTTTGGTTCTGACGCGCGAGAAGATTGGACTGAAAATGAATTCAATGCCAACATCACCCGCGAAAGAGATGGTAGAAGACCGCTGGTTACCGGAGATCGCATAATTTGCTTGAAAAATGGAGTTGCTCAAGTCAGTGAACTGATTTTTACTGACAACTCTAGTTGGCAAAGAAGTGGAAAATTTCGGTTGGGAGCTAAACCAGGTCAAAAGATTTCACAAGAAGTAAAAGTTAGGGGGGGCAGAAGTGAAGCTTTTATGGTGAAGGACCAGAGAGGAGCTCGTACGTTCTTATCTACCTTTATCAATTTGTCTACTTATTAATTGGACAATCAGAGTCTAAAAGTCACAAAATCATGATCGATAGTACTATCAACTTCTTTTACTGATTATTTGTTGACTTTTTGATCTTTCAGTGTATCAGAAACACCACCCTCCTCTACTGGATGATGCGATATGGCGATTGGAAAAGATAGCGAAGGATGGATCAAATCATGTACAATTGGCTTCCAATGGAATTCGCACAGTGAAGGACTTTCTACAGTTACACGCTACTGATCCATTAAAATTACGGAATGTAAGAGCTTCTCTGCTTATTTCTAATGAATGGTGTTGTTTCATGTAACAAATCTAACGAAATTGCGGTAACTTGGGTACTGCAGATGCTTAAAGTTGCAAACAAGTCATGGAACGCAATCATCGAGCATGCTAATTCCTGTGTTCTAAATGATGACCCAATGTATGCCTACTTTGAAAGTAGCCAAAGCATTTCTCTTCTCTTCAATTCCGTGTACAAGGTTGTTGGAGCATCGTTTGATCAACAGAACTTTGAGCCTGTGGATAAGCTAAACCCTCTTCTAAAGGTAATCGTTAGGCTTTTTTCCCTAGATTCTGAGGTTTCTTGCATGTCTGTATTAGTCAGTAGTTCCCGTCGAGTGCATCACATGTAAATTCAACTACCATTTTTTTGTGTATAATCAAATAGGCTTTGGTGGAGAAATCCAAGAGGGAAGCTTATAAGAATGTGACTAACTTCACCCCCTTAATTTCGCATCCGATTTGTGGCCCTTCAAGGCCCCTGCCAAGCCCACCTCCTGAACCACTGGAGGTCCTGAACGTAGATCTGCAGCAACTTGAGCTCCCAATGGTACGCCAAGGTAAACAAGCTTGCCATAATGCAAACTCAGCTCTTATTCCTTGCATTGGCTGACTATATGTGTTAATTTAATTCCCATTTGTGCAGATCCACCAGAAATGCATTTGGACTTCAATACTCAACCAAGTACGAAAACATTTTCGTATGACGTAGGTAGTAGTCAGCTCCAATTTCCTTTGCAGAATAGTCCGTCAATGCAAATGTTTCCTCCAATGCCGAAGAACAGCTTCAAATTTGGAGATGTTTTCTCTATTCCCTACTCTGGAGATTACAACTTTTCTTCCAACGATTCACCATGGCAGCTCCCGACAAGTGATCAAATGGACACTGAGGATGTTTCCCATGTTCATGCATCAACCTCTGCAGGAATATCTTCAATCTGGGGTCAAGGTTCTACTAATCCTTTTCTTCTGACTCCAAGGAATGATGGTGAAATAGGCCTCTTTTCTTCCCCCCCAAACCTGGATATACATATGTCAAGGATCACAACACCAAAGACAAGATGGTGTCAGCTTCGGGCTGTCATGAAATGGGGCTCGGTAAGGCGAAATGTGGCTCACAAAAGAATGTTGAACGAAATATTTGTGTAAATTATTAAGACTTGTAGGAATTTAAGCATCTCAGGCTTTCGGAGTCAGCTCTCCTAGGCGCATGAGAGGTAGGATTGAAGTTTTTTCCTTCTTTAAGATCGCAACTTTGTTTCCCTTTTTGTAAAAACTGAAACTTGGGTCCTTCATCATTGACGTTCCGGCGCAAGCAGAAGGTCCTTTAGATTATCACTTTCCATCTCATATCGTTTATCTTTTCTTGTTGCAAGAAGATTGCAGAGTGTATTTAGTAGCTAAGTCTCACAGTTGTAAGCTTTCTTTATTGTTTGATTTCTTTTTCTTATAACAGCTTCAAGGAAGTTTTATGTGAATAACGAGTCCATATGATTACACAAATTGTCATGACCCGAAACAGACGCGTAACGCTTTTCAAATCCTCTGTCAATAACCTCATCGATTACATACATTGCGTGCTTTCTATTTATGTGGGACCCACATAAATAGAAGGCCAAGATGCAATGGATGTGGGACGAGGTTATTTGATGAAGGATCGACTTCATCGTGAATCGGTACGTGAGACCCGAGGTTCAAAACCTCAGTTTACACGTAAGCCTACCACTAGCGACAAGATGAATTCAAATCCTAAGAATGCAGCAAGTTCATATAATACAATAACATTAGTGCACGTCAGAAAGAAGTTTTGCAGCTCATGAAATCCTTTCACTACAAATGCTACAATACAAGATAAATAAAAGTAAAGAAAGAACATAGACAAATGTAGGTAGGCTATAGCGGACATGTCATAGGAGTCACTGCTACGAAGTCGGCAGTAGCTGACCTGAAAAAAATAAAGTTAAAGAGAGTCAGACCTCACTGATTAAGCTCACACTGTCCTACAATATTCAATGCTATGCACACAGTCATGCATGAATATTAAAATACATAAACATTATGTTATACATCTAATCAAATTAACAACACCAATAAATTGTGAGAAAGAATATATGTAGGATCTTAATCTCTAAGGGTAAGCCCTCACAACTTTAAACCTCAAATGGCTGCGGTGAGTTATGCATCACCAATAACTCAGCTATGCTCCTATACTCATATACTCGTAAGACTCTCTTAATTCAAAGGGGCTACGAGAAGCCAAACATCACCAACAGACTAGCCCTCGTTCAAAGCATCCAAAGTCATAAGCATCACAAATAAGAGTTCGATTGGGAGCTAAGCATCAACCAGGATCGGTCGATAACATATCTCAATATCATAGATAAAACAACTCTCATAGTCATAACTAGTGCATATCTGGTCCTAATGCATACTCATAAGGTGGCACGTCATATAGATCTTTTATTCCCCACAATCGAACATAGCAATACATATTAAATTATTAAGCATGCAATTTATCAAGTAAGCGTTCAGTTATACAATGACTAATGCATGTAAGCAATACCCAACCTAACATATCTACTCAATTAATTCGATATAAAGGCTTATACTAAAGTGGGTACACATTACTGTATATACGTGTTCGCTATATATGGCATTGCTACATGATGTCATATATACTAGCATTGAATAGTATTTATTTGCTAGTATAACTACGGTAATAGTAAGTCAGTATGAATTTACTTGGTAATCGAGTTCGAACTTTCCAACGGGAGTCTTGCTCCTACTATACTTAGTAAATCAAAGAAAAATATCTTAATCAGTGCTAATTAGGAATCATTGGACTCAAATAACAATTTAGGTATCATCCAAATTACCTAAGCAGTCCATTTATGAAATTCGAAAATATCTCCTATTCTCGCCTAAACGTTCCGGATTTTTAATTCGTAAACCATTAAAAATCTCACTATGGTTGTTGGATCCCGTTTCCGAAATCCAACTACTCATACAGATTCCCTCATACGTACGCATGATTCCTTATAAACTCTTTTTGCTCTGATACCATAAATGTTGAGACCCGATCCGGGAGTCGGATCCCAACCGAAAGACGGAACGAAAAAATGGAAAATCGAAAAGCGAGAAATCGCTAATCGGAATACAAATCGAATCATCGGAGCGATACAAATAATCGGAAAGTTTCGAATCGGACCGAATCAGATCAAACCGAAGGTAGCGAAGCGGATCGAATCGGAAAAAACAAAGCGAAAGCGGAGACAAACACTTAGCAAAGCGGATCCGACATCCGAGAACCAAAACCAGAGAAAAAATGATCGAACGAACATAATCGCGTTGGAAACCTTATGACATTTCAAATCCGGTATAAATTTTTTTTTCTTTCCTTTTCTCTTTAATCAAACTCTTTCAACATGTAAACAATCCCTACATTTCTATTCTTTCTCACTTCATCCATCTTAATCATTTCTTATACATTCATATAAATCCTCAAACTCATTTCTTTAAACCCATTTTACCGAAATTTTATCAAATTTAAAAAGATAACGATTGTATTTTGACACCAAAATTTAAAACAAAGCAAACGCACTTCTAATATCGTAATCCATCCAATAACACAAAGTAACATCGGACCTCCCGTCCGGCATCCAAACACCAGCAGAAACACAATCTTAATTCTAAACACTTCATAAATTCAATCCATAACCATCTCAACTCAAAATCTCAATCAATCCCAATCACATTCAAAATCTAATTTCATACATAAAGTATAATCATACTTATAACTCATTCCGAACACAATACAATCTTATACATTTACTGGCCACAAGCAAAACCATTCATATACAATCGGACTAAAATATACTTTACTAGCTTTCTAACTATCCATAAAGATCTAATACCACATCAAACTTTAAACATAATACGAACATGCACAAGTTGGACTGTGATCATACTCGTCTTCCATCCGATCTCCTGCGTAAAAACCTGGAGATTTGGGGATGAAAGGGGGGTGAGCTCGGAAGCTCGTGGATAATATATTTATAAACCGAACAATAAGCAAAAAATATTTTCTTTTTAAACTTTTCAAACTTTTCAAAATTTTCCTATTTAAGCATTTATCCAAAATCTCATTTTCAAACTTTTCAAAACTTACATAAACCTTCCGAAATTTCATGATTATAAATTTACTGTCTTATTTCTCAAAATCTCTAACCTTTTCAAATCATGCACGACTTTAAATATGAATGCATCACATTATAAACAAATCAAAACACATAACACATCGAATTGGTTTGGTTCGATCCAAATGTAACGTACTACACTTTCTTAATGTTGGACCCCACACAGGCTAGCATTTCCCATCCGGCGTGTGTTTTCATGGGTTATACTGCATGACATCAACACAAATCAGTCCGATCGCGATCCAATGTAACCTTGAGGAGTCTGAAATCAGACTCCGTACACTACGGGCGGCAAAGGTAAGGCTAAAACAGGTAGAGACAGCGCTGACTCACAAAGGACCTGACCAAACCCACTTAACACATAACGAAAAAGGAATTTAGATTGCCCGAAGGTACCTTTTTAAAATCTCTTGATTTTTCATATTTTTCAACTCATAACATCAAATTGTGTCATAATGACACAAGCATATATCCACAAGAATTCACATAATCATCTAATGCAATTCATAGCATCAAATAAATCACATAATAATCACATTCATGACAAAATATGCACTAATTTCTTTAACTCTTTAAATCATAAATCAAATAATTTGAAAACCATGAATTTCATAAATCTTGTATTTTCTAAAACTCATTTTACTCCTTTGAAATCATAATTTCAAACATTTACATCCTTTTCAAACATTTTATCAATAATAATTTATCAAAACCAAGCTTTGCTTTCTTTAATTTTCAAAAATTAAAGAAAGCAAAATTTTGGATTTTGATACATTATTGTTTTAGTAAGTGTTTGAAAAGAAAAGTTGGTTAATGTTTGAAATTGTGATTTCCAAAGGATTTCTGAAAAATTATTACAAGCTAAATTATGTTTGAAAAGAAAAATAGACATTTCTGAAAGTTCATTTTATGTATGCATTGCTAAATTATGTAAAGTGCTGAAATTATTGATTGATTGATTGAGTGATTTAATTGTATGTATTATGTGAATATATGAAAAATCAAGATTTT
The DNA here is from genome assembly GCA_029891385.1 of Erythroxylum novogranatense. NCBI lineage: Eukaryota > Viridiplantae > Streptophyta > Magnoliopsida > Malpighiales > Erythroxylaceae > Erythroxylum > Erythroxylum novogranatense. Next base: position 15,342,775 of record CM057233.1, read on the forward strand.
GAAAAGTGCCTTTGCAATTCAATTTCCGTTTCGATATGTGTTATGTGAGTTTGTAGGTCCTTTGGTGAGTGAGTCATTGCCTCTATGTGTATAGCCTTCTCCTACTGTTCGCTAGTGGCACGGAGTCTGATTTCGGACTCTTCACGGCTATAATGGACCGCTATATGGAAAGTGTAGTACGCTCGTTCACGATCAGACAGACCGCTCATGAGACGCATGCAAGACGCTCTGCTTGGACCCAGCTGCACCATTTCGATATGTTATGTGTTTTAATTTTATTTCGTATGTTGCATTCATATTTATGAAAATTCGAAATTTTGAAAAAAGAAAAGAAAAGTGAGATGACTATGAAAAGTTTGAAAATATGAAAAAAAGGTTTGAGGAAATTATTGGAAAAATTATAAAGTTTGAAAAATTAGCCCTTTTGGCTAAAAAATTATGAAAATGATTTGCTTATTTGTCATTTTATAAATGTGTTATCCACGAGCTTCCGAAGCTCATTCTATTTCATCCCCATCTCCGTGTTTCGGCGAGAGATCGGATGAAAGAATGTGAAGACGTCGGTTTCGACATTTGAATCGTTAGATTTTGAGTATTTTGGAATTTGTATATGAATTTGTGTATGATGTTTGGAATATATATTTATGTTTGATTCCGGGAATGAGTTTGATTGATGAGACTAGTGTATTGAATTACAATTTGAAGCAGTTTAGAAATAGGTTTGTGTTTATCTCTTGAGATCCTGACGGAGGGTCGGTTGATTTTGATGTGTATGATTGTTTGGGCTTTTAGAAATGTATTTTTGAACCCTTGCAGGTTTGGGTTAGGATTAAGGCAGCCGTTATGCTGCCAAAATCTCGATAAAAAAAATAAGTATGAATATGATTTTTGGGATTAATACCAATGTGTAAGAATATGGTTAAGTTTTGAGATTTCGCATGAGAATAAGAATAAGGAAGAAGAAAAAAAATTCATACCGGATTTTGGAACGTCTTAGGGTTTCCAACGCGACTATGTTCATTCGATCGTTTCCTTTGAAAATTGTTGTCGGATGTCGGATCCGTTTAGGTAAGTGTTTGCTTCCGCATTCGCTTTGCTTCTGCTTTGATTCCGCTTCGGTTGTTTCGTTTCCTCCGTTCTTTCGCTTCGCAATTTCGATACGGAATTTCCGTTTCCATTCGTTTTCGTTTGCTTTTCGTCTCATTCGTTTTCGATCCGTATTTGTTTCGTATTGCGGCCATTCGATAATACGATTTCGATTGATAAATCCGATTTGTATTTTGCGTCCGTATTTTGGTATTCGTACTTTGTTTTTCAAGCGCTTTTGATTCGTACTTATTCGATTCACTCCGCTATTTTCGCCTCCGCTTTGTACTTTGTTTCCGCATTCCATTTTCTGTGTTTCGTTTTCCGGTTGGGATCCGGTTCCCGGATCGGGTCCCAACATTTAATTTTTCAAAAATTGCATATGCTCACAAATCAAAATATAAATATGCTACCCACCTCGAATTATTGTCAGAAACTTGATTTCAAGCTCCAATTGCTCCTTGCTTCTTTCCTTCTTTCAATTTAAAATTGACCTAAGCCATAATCATTCAAATTCCACATCATAATTTGCATAATTCTCAAAATTAACTATAGGAAATTCATAAGCACCATATTTTCAAGCTTTCTAAAACCAGAATTTCTAAAATCCCCAAAGTCCAAATTTGACCTAAACCGAACTAGTCAAATTCAATATCATAAATCACTTACTTACTCAAATTAAACTTAGAAAACACCAATTTCATAAAAATTCAAGCTATTTAAATCTCCAATTTTGAAAATCCCCAATTTTGAAAATCTCCAATTTTTAAAATTGGCCTAAACCAATACACTCAAATTCAATATCATAAAACATAATTTCTTCAAAATTGATTCCATATTTCATCAATTCATGCTATTATTGATGATTCTACACCTTTAATTTACAAAATTTGGGAAAATCCTCAAATCTTAAAATTGGCCTAAACCAATTTATCTAAATTCAATATCATAATTCACAATTTTCTCAAAACTAATTTCATATTCCACAAACCCATATTATTATCTTTAATTCTACACCAAAATTTCACTAAATCCTCAACCATAAAATTTTGCCTAAACTTTAAACAAATTTCCATCCGAAATTAAACCCAACCTAAAGCATATATTTCAAAATCAACTTCATAAACCACAAACCCATATCATTATCTATATTTCTCAATAAAAAATTCAACAAAATCTCAAAGTTGAAAATTTTCTCTTACCTCATTCTCTTTCAAATTTCGAAATTTCTTGGGTATGAAGGCAAGCTCTCACCTTATTCCTTCCTTTTCCCTTGAATCTACTACAAAAATAAGCTTGAAGTCTTAGAAATTCAAAAATCTCTAAGCTTCCATCGTTTTCTCCATATACTAAACTTTCTTCTTCACTTTCTCTCATTTCTTCTTCTTTCTCTAGAATAATCGATTTATCTCTTCTTTAAAATTTCCAGACCTTTCCCATACGGCTACACATCTTAAAATGGCCCATGTCATTAAAATTTTGATAAAAAGACCAAAATGCCCCTCATATGTTACTTTATGCCATTTTCACTTGCGGTTTTGATTCGCACTATCGAGTTGAAGGAATTTGTTAAAACTTCCTTCTTGATAAATGTTCCTCTCAATCATACGAATCCAACACCACCAACCGTGCTCAATTCGGATCACTACACCAAAAGTTATGCACAAAACAGTTCGGGTATATCCACATTCTAACATATTTTCCATGTGCGATTATTTCCGTCCAAAATTTAACATTCTTAACCCAGAATTGAAACTCGATGTCTTCATAACAATTGTACCCTTATGTCTCTAGTTTAATTCAAATCAAGAATCGCCTCATTTCGATTCCCAGATCAAAAGTTATGCTCAAAATACTCTCAGGTGTTCCTAATCCAAAAATTTCACTCTAATCCGAACTTCCATTCATAATTCGAAGGACTTAGGGGCAAAATTGACATTTCATGTCTTCATATGATTTGTAGCCCTTTGTCTTATCTTTATTTTGCCTCAATAATCGCTTCAATCGAATCTCTACAGATCCCGAATTTCACAAAATACTGAACCATGTTTGGAAAATTTCCCAACTCACTTTGATTAAATTAATCTCCATTAATTTAATCTCAAAAATTCACAAATTTCTATGAGGATGTAGATAATTGTCTTAGGAATCCAACTCCACAAGAATCAACTCAATCGAATGTCGGACGGAAAAGATATAAGCAAAAGAATGTAGTATGTTCAGAAAATTTCCTTTTTAAAACAAATAGGGAAAGTCGTGATCGTGCGTGTGCACGACCGTGATATCCGCATGGGCCAGCGGAGTCGCGATCGTGCGCATGCACGATCGTGACAATTCGGTGAACCCGCAGAGTCGCGATCGTGCGTATGCACGACCGCGACGCGACTTTGAGCACCACCCCTTTTTTTCAAACTTTCAAAATCATAACTTTTATCCCGAACTCCAAATTTAACAAATTTGGTCTCTATGGAAAGCTTGAAGGAAGCTCTATAACTTCCATGAAGAACTCCACAACCAAATCCATCTCTAAAATGATTAATTTTCTAATCAAAGATTTAACTCAAATAATAATTACTTAAATAAGGTCCTCAACTTTGAAATTTTCTATCTTTCAACTCCAAACTCCAATCATATCATATTTTATATCGATGCGAAGATCAGAAAGTCACCTAAAACTTTCATGAAGGACACAAAAATCAATTCGACTCCTAAGGGAGTCCATTTTCCTGTCAAACGTTATGTCCTTTAAATTTCATGCTAAAACCACAGCATAAACTTTCAAAAATCATAACTTATTATTCCTTGATCGAAAAATTACATACTTTATATCAAAATAAAGATCAAATCAAATCCTTCAACTTTCGTGAAGAACATCAAAGCTCAACTAACCTCTAACTAGGTTAATTTCTCAGTCAAAGTTTCAACCATAATAAAAGTCAAACCCTATCAAACATAAACTTTGACTGATCATAACTTTCACTCCCGATATCGAAAAATTGCAAACTTTATGTCCACAAAAAGCTCTCGACATAATCTACAAGTTTTCAGAAGACCATTTTATCAAATTATGCTTAAATCAAAAGTCAACTTTCAAAGGCCAAAAAGTCAATTATTTCACAATTTTTCATATTTTTACACTTTCTTTCTTTATTTCATGATCTTCAACTTAATTTCAATCAACTCATTCATTTTTGAAAACTTCTTATTTTCACTCAAAGATCGGGGTCCAACAATGGTTCTTTAGAGAAAAAATGATCAATATAATTTTTAGAAATTTTAGAATTTTTTTCACAAAAGTGACCAAAATGTTTGCGGGATCAGTACCTCTAGCAACCAGAATACTCCTTCAGTCATCAGAAAATTTTCAATCTTAGAATTCAACAATTTTTATACCAAATGAAAGCTTTTGATGAGTAGAACAACTTTTTTCAAAGCAGCATGCTCAAATTGTCAACATATTTGAACGAATTGAAGAAAAATAAGCTAAATCTCTAACCTCTTTTTCTGTCAATCGGCTGCAATCTGAGTAGTGGCAGGCGATGAGATCATGGGTCTTTTATTCCTGACATTAAGACAAGTCGAATGGTGGTGGTGGTGGTGCTGGCCCATAACAACCGCCGGAAGCAATTAACATTTTTAATCAATTTTATCCTAGGTTTTTGTGATGGGCTCGTTGAGAGAAAGAGATTGGTATATAACACTAACCAGTTTGAGTCACTAACGGTGAAGAATTGTTAGAGAGAGGAAATTCATGAATAGTAGTTTTTGGGAGGGGTTAAAATGAAATTATGAGAAAATGGGAAAAGAAGAAGTTTCTTATATATATAACATACGAGATGTTACATTCTCTCCCCCTTGCAAAAAAACTCATCCTCGAATTTTATAATAAGGTTTATTAAGGAAACAAGTATCGATACAATTTTTTCATCTCTTGCTCTGTCTCTTAAGTAGCGTCTTCAATGCGACCATTCCTCCACATCACCTTAACCATGGGAATTTGTTTTGATCGATATTGTTGCACTTGCGATTCCACGATAGCCACTAACTCCTTTTCGTAGGTTAAATTCTCGCTCACTTCCATGATTTGTGGTTGAAATACATAGGAAGGTTCGAGAATTTACATGCGAAGCATAGAAATATGGAATACTGAATGGACTTGGGCCATGTCCAGAGGTAATGCCAACTAATATGCCACATTTCCAACCTTCTCAATTACCTCGTAAGGTCCAATATACCTTGGAGACAATTTTCTTTTCTTTCTAAACCTCATCACACCCTTCATTGGAGATACTTTAAGAAGTATGAAATCTCAGACTTGAAACTTCACTTCCTTACGCTTTGGATTAGCGTAACTCTTCTGTCTATTGACAACCTTTTCTAGCCTCTGCTTGATCAATGGGATCTTCTTTAACGTGATCTAGATTAATTATGGGCCCTCCAACTGCCTCTCACTTACCTCCTCCCATCACATTGGTGACCTGCATTTTCGTCCATACAATGCCTCGTATAGTGCCATCCTAATACTACTGTTGTAGCTATTATTGTAAGCGAAATCAATTAAAGGAAAGTGTCAATTCTAACTACCACCAAAATCTATCACACAAATCCTTAACATATTCTCTAAGGTCTAAATTTTCTTTTAGACTGTCCATCAGTCTGAGGATACAATGTTGAACTAAAATCCAATCTAGTGCCCAGCACCCCTATAATTTTTTCCAGAATTGAGATGTGAACTACAATCCCCAGTTTGAAACTGTCAATATAGGTACTCCAAGGAGGCACACTATCTAATCAATATAAACTTGAGCAAGCTTGGACACCGAATAGGTAGTCTTCATAGGTAGAAAATGTGTTAATTTCATTAGTCTATCTACGATCACCCAGATTGAATCACATCGAATTCTTGTATAAGGTAGGCCAACCACGAAATTCATTGACGATCCTCTCCCATTTTCATTCAGGAATTAACAATGATTATAGCTTATAAGAGGGCTTCTGATGCTCAGCTTTTACTTATTGACACGTCAAGCATTTAGAAACATATTTAGCCACATCTTTCTTCGTACAGTCCCACCAATATGTATCTCTAATATTATGGTACATTTTGATAGAACTTGGATACATATTGTATGCAACATAGTGTACTTCCTTTAGAATCTCCTCTTTCAAGTCTTCTATACCTTGAACACACAGTCTGCCATTGATTCTAAGGATGCCTTCTTTATCCATTTCAAAATCTACATGTCGTCTGTCTTGAACATCATAAATAAGTTGTAGAAATTTAGGATCTTAACTTTGAGCGATCCTAATCCTATCCAATAATATTGATTGTATCCTGATGTTGGCCAATAATATTCCTGCATCTGAAATCTGAAACTGAGTACCTCGATCCATCAAATCATGGAACTCCTTAGCTAAAGCTCTCCTTTCTATTATGATATGCACCAAACTACTTGAGGATTTCTTACTTAAAGCATTTGCCACAATATTTGCTTTCCCTAGATGATACTGGATCGTACAGTCATAATCTTTTAGTAATTTCATCCACTTTTTTTTTGCTCCGATTTAGATCTTTCTATTGAAATATATACTTTAGACTTTTGTAATCAGTAAAAATCTCATATGTCTCACCATATAGGTAATGTTGCCAAATATTTAAGGTAAAGATTACTGTGGCCATCTATAAATCATGCGTAGGATAATTTTGTTCGTGTTTCTTTAGTTGCCTAGAAGCATAAGCAATCATCCTACCATTTTGCATCAATACACATCCAAGGCCACCTCTCAAAGCATCACAGTGCAATTGAAATCCTTACCTTCCGTCAGTAAAGCTAATATTGGAGCTGAAGTTAAACACTCCTTCAAATTTTGAAAACTCTCCTTGCAAGCATCGGACCAAATAAATTAGACATTCTTTTGCGTCAGTCTGGTCAATAGGGATGCTATCTTAGAAAAACTTTGAACAAATCTTCAATAGTAACCTGCTAACTCAAGAAAACTCCTTACCTCTGTCACAATCCTTGGTTGTTCCTAATTCATCACAGCTTCTACCTTCTTCGGATCTACTTGTATTCTGCCTTGAGATGCCACATGTCTTAAGAATGCAACATTCTCAAGCCAAAATTCACATTTTGAAAACTTGGCATATAGTTGATGTTCTTGAAGTGTCTACAATACCAATCTCAAGTGATTGGCATGCTCCTTATTTGTCCGCACATACACCAAAATGTCATTAATAAAACAATCACAAATTTATCCAAGAACTATTTGAATACTCTATTCATCAAATCCATAAAAGTTGTTGGAGCATTTGTAAGGCCAAAAGACATTACTAAAGACTTATAATGGTCGTACTAAGTCTTGAAGGTAGTCTTAGATGCATAATCTCCTTTGATCCTTAGATGATGATATCCTGATCTTAGATCAATCTTAGAAAAATACTTAACATCTTAAAGTTGATCAAACAAATCTTCAATTCGAGGTAGTGTATACTTGTGGATATTCACCGTATTTAATTGTGGATAATCAATACAAAATCAGAGAGAATCATCCTTTTTCTTCATAAACAGTACCGGTGCACCCTATGGCGAAGTGCTAGTTTTGATAAAACCTGTATCTAATAGATCTTGTAATTACTCCTTTAACTCTGCAGGTGCCATTCTGTATAGGGTATAGGCATCGAAGTCGTACCAAATACTACGTCAATAAAAAAATCAATTTCTCATTTTGGGGGTAATCCTGGTAACTCCTCAGGAAACACATATAGAAACCTCCGAACTATCGAAATGCTTTGGAGACTGATGCCCTCTACAGCTAAACCCCTAACTGAGGTCAGAAATCCTTAGCACCCTTGTCTAAGCATCTTGTTGGCCATTACTGCTGAAACTTTGTTGGAAGGGGTAATTTTTCTATTCCCCTTAAAGATAAACTCTATGTCCCCTAGAATCTTAAACATCACTTCCTTCTCTCTACAATCCAAGGTAGCATAATGATAGGATAACTATTCCACTCCCAATATTACATCCAAAATCCATAACTGTTAATACCATAAGATTCACTATCAATCTCCTACCATTAATCTCCATAGGACATGATTAGTAGATCAAATTTACCTCTAAGGAATCAATCAGAGGTGTAGATACTAACAGATATTCATCCATCCTATCTGTTGCTATTTCTAACCTCATGTCAAAGTTGGGTGACATAAAAGAATGAGTCGCTCATGAATCTATCAAACCATAGCTTTTAATCCACATACGAGAATCATAGTTGATACCACCGCATTAGAATCCTATGCATCTTGAGGGGTGAGACGCCCTAGCCTGACCACGGCCTACTTGTTGAGAGCTAGAGGATTGTCCCAAACTATGCCCTCCAGATCTACCTCCTAATTGTCTCCCACCAAATACTCACCCTGTAGCGCCCCTTTATCATAGGGTACACATCGGGACGCCCGCAGGTCGCTCCGACACGTAACCCACGATAAAGGTGCACTACCGAGCACCCAACTTAAATCCACATGGCATCCAAATATAAATAATCAAAAAAATTGAAACCAAATTTTCTTTTCATTTCTTTAATCCAAAAATACATAATCTTGTCCAAAGCATCATCTATACAATACACAAAGAAACTGATAACTCCTAACTAGGTCATCCCAAAAAGATCCCTGCTGACCCACCTCTACGCCATAGCCTCTCTTGCCGACGATCCTCAAGACAAAGAAGACTCTAACAATCTAGAGCTAAGGAACCTACTAACACTGTCCTGAAAAATATAATGCAATGTTGGGTGAGTTTGCGAACTCAGCGAGAAACCATCATCGATGGTTCACCCAACTCATGCATATACAAACAGTACACAAATAATCACACAATAACATATTCAGAATTATCATTTTCATATGCAATGCGCATGTGACACTTTCCTTTTTCTTACGTTGTTGTGACCGTGCGCCTGAAACTGTCCCAATGACGGACACATTGCGTTGAGCCAATGGCTCTGATAAACGTTGGGCGTGACATGCCCTGATACATTGAGCCAGTGGCTTTGAAAACGTTGGACCAGTGGTCCTGTGCGTTGAGCTTAAAGCTCTCATATACGTTGGACTTGAGGTCCTATTGCGTTGAGCTTAAAGCTCTGAGGCTTGCTCCGGTCACAACTGCCTTTATCTGAGCATACCTTTATGCATGAGATGTACATGCTCCAAATTGCCAATTTAACACATGCCAAATGTACACCAAATTTCACATATATGAATAGCACTTCAATCACAAATTACCGATTCTTCGGACACCCTTGGTCCGACCAATTCAATCAAACACATGTAATCCTCCAATGTCCACATGGTATAGGCACATAATTAAACACACAAATATTGAGGAACTAACTAGGTTACTCACCTGTAACTTCCGAGCTAATGCCGGGAAGTCTCAGCTACGTCGGAAGATCGACGCTCCACTGGTACCTCTATACAATCAAAACACATAAATATTACTAATTTCCCAATTTTCCAAAGTCAATTATGCACATGAAGCGAATTAATTGCTTACCATACATGTATATGACATTCCGACACTAATCCGAATTTCCCTAATATCAATTCTAAGTCTCAAATTCAAAATCTACAAATCGAAATCAATCGGGAACCAATTGAATCAGCTAACTCCTAAATCCCCAAATCAAAAGATCACATTTTCAGAAATTGGGCGTTCCTCGCCGCGGCGTGTGATCGCTCGCCGCGACGAGCCTCCTCTTCTTCGCCGTGACGTATCGCATTGAACTCGTCATGACGCTCGAAGTGACTTGCTCATCACAAGGCGTGTTCTTCAGCGACGTCATGACGTGTAAACCTCCGAACGCCTAAAACCCGAAATTCGACCTGCGACTTCCAAATCCAGATTTTCCTTTTCAAAACACTCCCAAATAATTCAATGCACATCAAACAACAAATCCTTAACTTCTATTTCATCAAACAATCATTATCCCTAAATCAAGCAAAAAAATCATCATCCGAAACCTAACATTTTCCATTTCCTCAAATATTCAAACCAATCATCTATATAACTCAACAATTTCACAAATCCAACTATCTATAGCAAGAAGTAAGAGAACTTACTTGTTAAAAGCCTGAAAACTTCAAAGATCACACCAACCCAAGCTCAAGCATACCCACGGCATCCACCAAAACCAAACCCAAATATCATCTTTTCTTCACCAAGCCAACGGGAATCGATCAATGACAAAGGAAGGAGCAAATGGCAAGAAGGAATCAAGCAAGAACTCCAAGAAGAAATCACGAAGGAGAAGAGAAGAAGGAAAGCAAGCAAGTGTCGTAGGAGAGAATTTCAAAGGATAAGCATTATATACCAAGGGATTAAGGCTTGCTTGGCAAATTTTAATTGCCACAAGACCAGATCGAACAACCTCGATCAAATTTCTGATTCTAATTTCTCCCGAATCCCATTGGCTTAAAACCCTAATTCCTCAAATCAAATTTCTAATCTTTCTATGCCATTGGATAATCAATTTCAGAACCGAAAATCAAATTAATCAATCATCGTCGTCTTTTTGATTAGGACCTATTACTCCGAAAATTCCAGAAAAATTCCTATAAATTCTCAAAATTATAAAACTCACGATCATACACTCCAATTTCATATTTCAAACTCCAAAAATCTCATTTCTCATTCCAATTAAATTTTCAACGCTCAATTTGACCTAATTTTCTCCAAATCTCCAATTTACACAATCCAATTAGAAATTTGTCATACATGTATGTACGTACATACGCTAGTGCAATAATTGCCAAATTACCAATTATACATAACTAAAATGCATGAACATGCCACATCATGAATGCAATGCACTGTACCCATCCTATCGGTTACGGGATGTTACACACCCCTACTGATCACCAAACTGTGATCCCCTTTATGGCTGTTGAAATGGAGGTTGTGCCATAGTAGAAGAGGATTGTTGTTATCCCATCATAGGGCAATCTCTAATCAAATTCCCGTAATGACCACATCTGTAGCAAGCTCCTAGTGGTATGTGACATGGACCTTGATGCACTCTACCACCCTACTGACAAATAGAAGAAGCTGATCCTGAACTACTACACCCCAAACTCTGTCCACTACTGCTCCTACCTACACCACGCGTGAATTTGAATGCTCCCAGATGTCTACGACTAGATCTCGGCTTGCCATGAGCTCGAACAACCTTTTGCCTCTAACTCTAACTCTGGTTGAACCTTGGCGAAAAGTTTGATTGTTGCTATTGTCGTTGCTGAAAACTAGAGAATCTTGTGGAGTGCCTCCTACTATGCTCTCCAATAGATAAGGTACCTTGCTCCACTAGAATCCTCTCTAACTGCTTAGCCATATCCATTAAGGTAGAGAACTTTTCTCGACAGCTCATAGTCATGCTAACGAAAAGATGTCCCGTCCTTAATACATACTGGTTATTCTTCCTCAACTCATCTGAACAAAAAAATATAAAAATTCATTTAGCTCGATTAATAAAAAATTTCAATGAAGAAATTATTAATTTAAATAAAAATTGATAATTAATTTACATTATATTTAAATTACAATATTCTAATGTTAAAATTATTAAAATCAAGAATTAATAATGTTATAAAAATATTTTGTTTTGTGGAGATGTTAGTCTCTCACTTCTTCTTTAGTAATATCCTTGACCATTCAAACCTATTTTAAACTTTTTTTGACAACTTTTCTTTTAGGTTGCCTTAGTTTTCAAATTATTTTTACTAGTTGAGGAAAAAAATTAAGTGGCACTTCTCCTACCTAGCTTCTCTAGTTCTCTCCCATTTCCAGGTTGGCAAATTCCACTACCTTAATTCTGAATAACTCCATTTGTTGGGCCCTGAATTTTTTAATTATTTATTAAGCATGATTTGAATAAATTTTGTGGTCTTGCTAAATAATTCATTTTATTTGGAGTTTAATTATTATGCCAAAGCTAGAATTAAATTAGTGTATGATTTAGGGTATAAGATTATGGCCTAAAGTAAGTAGTCTTTGGATTAAATGAAAGAAGGGGGTAGAATTGGAAGATCACTTAAGTCTAAAGGTTATAAGGCTTATGTTGGAGGGAAAAAGGGACATTTGATGATTATTATAGTGTAGAATTAGAGAAAGAAACTTGTTGGCTTGGTTGAGAAGAGAGAAGCATCGTGAGTGTGAGAAGAAAAGAAGAAGAGGAGAAAATCAAGCTAGGTATGTGGAGATCTTAAAGAGTTTGAAGAATTTGGAGCTTAAACAAGTAAGTACAAGCATTCTTCCTTTCATAATTTGTTGGATTAACCATGTTTAATGATAGTTAAAAGTGAAAATGAAGTTGAATGGGTAGAGGGAGTTGTTAATGAATGGTGTATGGAAATACTTTAATCTTTAAGGATCAAAGATAGATCATGATGTATTTGTGAATGAATTTGAGTTAAAATGGAGTAGAGAATGAAGTGAATATGAAGTAGAAATGATGGTTGAGGTTTAAGATGTGTTAGTTGTAGATATTGGAAGTAAAAATCTAGAAAAATGAAGTGTTATGTGTATGTTTCTGTCAAAATTCACCGTGGCCAACTCTCCTTGGTTCACTGTGGCCAACTTGATGGATAAAGTTCGCCGTGGTGAACTTTGACATTTTGGGCGAATTTTTTCCTTTTGGAAAAGTTCGCTGCAGTGAACTTTCCAGCACCGAACATGTTTTAGTATTTTGACCATAATTTTTTGTCAAATGGTGTGATTTTTAGGGCTACAAGTTGTGTGAAGATATGAAGTTTCAATTCAGCCTCTAAGGATATCAATATTTGGATGGAAGTTAAGTATAGAATATTGTTTCAATATAAGGACAGTCCCAACATTTTTGGAGTGCAACTTTTAGATTTCTAAACCAAATTGAATAATTTTGGTGTTGTTAGAAACTTGGGATAGTGGGGGACATTTTTCTAGAAGAAAGTATTATCAAATTTATTCATTTACCTAATCATAAAGATCATGAAAAATGGACCCAAAAGTATGGATTTTGAAGGGGTTATAGTTCAATTTTAGCATTTTTTATTATTGAAGCCTTATGAATTTCCTTTAAATTTTGTTTAAATGAGAACTTGGTTTGTTATAGGAAACCAAGCAAGCCCTATCCGAGAACAAGAGGAAAGACAACATTGAACTTGGATTATCATGCGAAATTAGGTGGGTAATGTATCTATAGTTATTGTGTAATTAGACAAATTCTTGGCTATGTGTGTGTATGTCTAAATTGCTTGATTTTTGAATTGTTATGAAGATTGATAATGCATGATGATTTGTGATTATGTTATACCTTGAAAAAGGTTATAACATTTTGAATTAAATAAGAAGAAGTATGACAGTATGAGCATATGATAAAACGAATATGTGTTTTTGTTTGGGCGGAACCATTCTGTTCATCACGTGCACGTTGACAAGAGCTTTCTCCCGACTACCCACTTGTGGCATATGAGCTCCAAAATGGACTCATTCTATTCATGGTGTAAACTTCAGTTTCACCATTCTGTTTCCATGGAACCCTCGAGCCATTTGTTTGTGCATTGTATCTTTAAATTGTCAAGCATGATATATGTGCTCGTTATGCATAATGATTAAAGCCTATGTTATGAGTTATGAGAAGGCTTGTCTAATTATGATTTTTTGAGTTAATCTGAAAATGCTTGAATTGTTAGATATATATATATATATATATATATATATATATATATATATATGCTTGAATTTGTGGCAAATTATTGATGGCTATAAATATATTAGCGACTGATCTATATAGCTCAAACTACTTTTCCTTCCTCAAGTGCGGAACAAGAAAACAATTGATCCTTGCAGGGTATCGAAAACTCCAAGCTAGTTAGAGACTTTTGTACTAAGTTAGTGACTATTTTGGATAACTTTATAGGCATATCAACATTGAGCATCATTTTGTGTTTGTATTAAGCTTTGATATGTATGATGCTATGTAAGTAAAGTTTGTTTAAACTCTTTGGTATTGTAATGACATGAAGAATTGAAATTTCTTTTGTGTGTGAGTATGTTTAGCTTGTGGTTAGATTTGAATGTATGTGTTTGTTTAAAAATGTTTGTGAAATTTCAGATTTTGAGTATTTCGCCGCGACAAACCTTTTTGAAGGCGTCTTCGCCGCGACGAAGAATGACTTTCGTCGTGGCAAACTTCCCTTTGCTGCCACACTAAGATTTCTATTAATGCAATACTTTCCACTTCTCAGAATTTGTCTTAAGACCTGGGTCAAGTATCTGTTGGTATCTGTATCAATTTTTGGGCTTCGAAAATGGAGTCCAACTTCTTGTGGTATCAGAGCATTGGTTTTTCCTTGGCTTAGAATGCATAATAGTATGCATTGTATGTTCTGTGATTAATTGTTGCATTATGAATTGATTGTTTGCATTAAATTACATGTATATCATGCATACATGTAGGAAATAGGATCAAAAACAAATTAGAAGCTAATCGTTAGTGTTTTTATTGAAGGAGTAAGATGTTACTTCGTAGAAGGATATGAGAAATTTTACAATGATTCGCCACACTTGACTCTCCCCTAAGGGAGGAGAGTACTGATGAGTCAGTAGCCTCAGGAAATGTTGAGGCTTCTGTAGGACTTGGTAGTCGGCCTTTTCTAAGACCAACGCATGAATTGCCGGTTCCGCAGGAGCAAATGCCTCCACTAGATCCGACGATGTTCCAAGTCTTTGCTCAGGTATTTGTCCAGGCCATGGGTCATATGTCACAGACTTCTGCTCCGACCCCAGCTAAGAAGAGGAAACATTTTGACAAGTTGAGGAAATATGGGACAGTAGACTTCCATAGGACCACTGACCCAGAAGAAGCTGAGACCTGGTTGAGAAAGACAGAAAGAGTATTGGAGTAGATGGACTGTGAGGATGATGAGAAGGTTGTGTACGCTGCTAGCTTGCTTCAAGGAGATGCTTTGCATTGGTGGGAGAGTGTGCCGGTATTGAACCCCGTTTTCGGAGCTCAACAATTGATGCGGATACCAACAGATACTTGCCCTGAGTCTCGAGACCGAGAAGACCATTTGGGATAGTCGCGTAAGGGTGGTGTGAAAGAAAAATGGAAAGTATTGCATTTAAAAGAAATCTTAGCGTGGAAGCAAAGGGAAGTCATTCTTCGTCGTGACACTGATCAAATGCTTGATTATTGATGCACCAAATGATTTGAGTAGCATCAAGACCTGGTGCTTAACAATCAGCCATCCAATTGGAACTATAAAATGGTGGTTTTGTATATCCTTATCTTGCCTGGTCACTGCCACATCGAATGAGATAAACAATCTCATTTTTCAAGATAAATGCCTCTCCAAAAAGCAATTCTATAACCAACTTATGCAGTTCATCAGATATTAAATAAGCATTCAAAAGCATAGTCCATGAAGTGCAACATCTTCCATCCAATTTGACTCTTTAGAACTTTCTTGTTTAAATTTAAAGAGATGTAATCATCTCTAATTGCTAGTGCTCTCAAATGTATTTTATACAAATACATTAAATTTAAAATATCATCTTAAATGTATTTTATACAAATTTAAATTTAAATTTACCATTTTATCATATTAATTTTAATTAATTATCTTCAATTCTTTTAAATGTTCGTGGTGTCGTTACTAACTTTTTCCAATACTAAAATTGTTTGATAATACTGCATTAATTAAGGTCGACACTAAAACAAATGAAGAATCTAAATCATGTGAATCATCTTAATAATAATTAATACGCTATGAAAAGTAATCTTATATTAGAACAAAGAAAAGGAAAGCCGAACTATGCACAAATGTGATCAATTATCAAAGTGGGATGCGTATTGTTTTTCCTTCCACAGTTTATGTTGTAAGGATACCCATCAAAAGTTGAGCCTTTGGTCTCACTCCCTCGTCCACAGTTCTAAGTAGAGAAAAGCTGCGAACTTGGTCATGGAAAACATGAAACGATGTCAAAAATGGTTCATTTGTACTCTCAGGTGCCAATATCGACGCCTTACGGTTGCTTTTTATCGCCCTCTTGCGATTATTTGTGCAATCAAGAGCTACAAAGCTCAGCGCTGGAGCTAAGAGTAAATGAAATGTACAGCTAAAATTAGATAGAACTGAGTAAATGACAATTAAGATTTCATGTGATTTAGGTCTGCTACACAAATTTTTCTTCAAACGACATTTTCATGTCCGACGGAATGATTATTAGTAAGCTCTCAACTCTAATTACCCACTTTTCTTAACAATAAATTTCTATGTAATACAAGATTTCTGGATAACAAGCCAATCAGTGTACACAGTACAACCGTTACAGGCAAAGAATACCAAAACCGAAAATACAAAGCAACCAACCGCTTACACTGACAATATCAAAAGTTACACTCATTATTCCTCATGGCTATGGGATTTTGTGAGAACCAAAATCAACATATGTTGGAAGAGCAATGTCAGGACACAACTAGTATATATAGACATTAAAGACTCCACGTGTTTCTAAGAGATCCCAATCTCCAGGGATGTGCACCCCTGAACTGAAAGGTGAACTCGGGTTTCTCAACTTATTGTGTTAGCGATCGCTTTGTCTCTATGCACCGACATCAATTCGGTCACTGAAAGACCCTCGAGAATCCAGCATGCTTTCAACTGCACCCACAACTGGACCCGATAGCAATCGTAACACAAGCATACCAGACCTCTTGACAAACCCCAAAAGGACTCACTCAAACGGCAGACCCAGTTGACACTCCTCCATGAAAATTCAATGAAGAAAAAATTCTCGCCTGCTTTATGTTCAATTTGTATATAGTATAGACGATCCAGACAATTATATCACAATACTTACATTTAGCTGAAATTGAATCCACCAGAAGGAACAGCAGGAACCTCATTCCCAAACCGGAACTCGGATTGGGGCACATCCCCTGGTGGCATTGTCTCATCCTCTTCCTCCAACCAATATGTCTCAAGAATCTTCACTGCCTTCTCATAAATCTCTGTATTGTCATGAGACTGTAGATTTTCGATTTTCTCCAAGCCCTCAGCATCGTCAATCATTTGAGCATAAAGGTTTATACCCCCATTGTTGCCCAAATTCTTGTCAGCCTCCCCTACCTTCAAGATGTTTTCTAACCCTTCTAAGCACACAGTCACAATTCTTGGATCGGGGCAGATGAGAAGATCACATAACGGTTTAATACAGCCTTGACTAAAAAGAAACCTGAAACATTTTTGCACTCAGATTAAATTATGAAGTATCTAGTTATACCTTAATTTATCAGATATTCTAAAGCACGAAAATAAAAGAAATTAGATTGACTTTCTTACTTGATCTGCTCATGAGTACCACCAGATGTAGCATTTGAGATGGCCCACGCAGCCTCCTTTTTAATGTCAAACTCAGCATTTTGAAGCAGTTGAACCAGTGGGCCAATAAGATTAGCCTCAATTACTGCCTGTAAATTTTCATAGAAGGGTGTTCAGTTACTAATGCCACAGTTCAACCCAAAATTAAGTCAAAATGGAACGAGCCAACAAGAAGAAAATTAGTACCTGGATTTGTTCCTTATTGCCAGCTGTTATATTAGATATAGTCCAACAAGCTTCTTTTTTGATGCTCTTTTTATAGTTATTTGTCAACAAGTTCAGAAGGCATGGCAGTGCTTGATGATTGATAATACACTAGTTTGAGGAGAATAAATCAACACACAGGTCAGGTGAACATAAAAAATAAGCTAGCTTCTGGGATGGATATATAGATAACAAAATCAGAAGCAGATAACATAAATAATTATTGCTTCACCAATAGATCAGAAACAACGCCCCAGTTTCAGGCTTATATCCACTGCTCAGGATAAATCACTTACATTTCTGTCTATGCAAGTTAGTAATGCTCAAGCACTGAAACCCAGATAATTTTTTTGGTTAGACCTAATAGAACAATACTAGGTTTTACATGTGCAATGTTCTCAAAACATTAACAGATATGAAAACCTAAAACTGAAACTTCAAGCCCAATCTTCCCAAATAAATATTGTTCGGCAACAAGCAGTACAAAATAATTTCATTGTCTATGGGTTCCTAGATTCCGATAAAATAGAACCGAAAAGAATTTCAATGTCATGGAACAGCATTTCAACTAGACACAAATGCATGTGCAAGTAAAAAAAGCCTATAACATGCAGTACCTGAGTCTGCATATCATCACCAGTGACAATATTCCCAACAGTACGAAGTGCAGGAATGAGAACTGATGGAGACGGATGCCTGTCATATGTTAAAAAATATCAGGCTTGAGAGCAGCAAGCCAGTAACCAATTTCAAAAGCTCAGTGTGAAGGAATCATCAACTTACTGTAAAAGCTCGATTAACCGTGCGCATACACGTGCTTCAATTACAGCTTGAATTTTGTCATTGGTACCATCAGAAAGATAAGAAAGTGCCCAACATGCATCAGTCAAGACTTCTTCATCATTAGAATGAATAAGATGTGCAAGAGCTGGAAGTGCAGGCTTAACCTATTTATATGGTGCAACATAATTCAGCTTTCAAAAACAAGTAGCTTAATTACAATAATATACCAAGGACATGACCAGTAAATTGCAATAAGCCCCTTGCAAAGGAAAAAAATTCTTCCAAGTCTTATCACCATCAACATTTAAAATCCAAAAGCATTATAAACAAAACAATTTACATGATACCTTTCAGACATGTTTTACATTGTAAGTCAAACAGCAAATGGAGAAAGTTGGATCATTAATGAACCTGATCAAAAGGAGGTTGTGGCTTGCCTCGGCAAAAGTTTGATAGAGTCCACGTAGAATTTCTGAGCATAGAGAGTTTGGCATGGTCATTCAATTGTGCCAATAAAGGAAGTAAAGCTCCATGGCCAAGGACCAGATCACGGCATCTAGGAGAATCACCAGCAACATTTCCCAAAGCCCACACAGCCTGCAGATTGGAGAACAAAGAAATTGTGATAGGTCAGACAGCAATTAAAATTAGCATAGCACTGCAACAGTAGTTCAATAGAGAGTCCAACCACTCACATTTCTTAATTAGAACTACAACAATGAAAATGCAGCAATAATCGGAGTGTGTCATCTGTTTTTATACCTGCTCACGAACATCATCACTTGGTGAATGAAGAAGCGTCACAAAAATGGGAACTGCACCATGATCTATGACCACCTTAGTGTGCTCAGATGTTCCGGAAGCAATATTTGTTAGAGCCCAGGCTGCTTCAAACTACAAGGATTTGGAAAAATCAGAAGTCCATGAAGTAAATAATGGCAATGTAAGAACAAAAGCAACTATTCATTTACAAAACCTGGAGCTGGGGGAAGTCCTCTCTCATCAGGAATTCAACAAACCGAGGAACAACACCTGTTCGTATCACTTCCTCGATTGGAGGACTCCGTTCTAATTGAGGGCAAGGTGGATGTGGTAAATAGCTTATGCAAAACAGCGTACACACTAGACACCATGAATTGTAATAAAGAAGTAAATGCAATTCTCACCTATTGAAAGCAGCTTCCTGAATTGAGTAGTTGCCTCAAGCTGCAAATTACTATCATCAGACCAAATACCAGCAACCATTGATGGCAGGTGCTCCAACTGCAATCAAGGAATCAACTCATATGTAAATTACTACATAAGAACGCATTCCCCAAAACCTGCCAACTTTTTTAAGGCAATTAATTTTGATATAAAAAATAAAATCACATGAATGGGAACAACAAGAGAACAATGGAAGCAAAAAAAGGGGGAAAATTGAGTCAATAGCAGCAACATAAATAACTTTGAAAAAAACAAGGATATCAAAGCAGTTATGTAAAGAGAAGTAGCAGCTGGTAAAAGTGTAACAACTATGCTCTAAGATTGTTCCAAAACCATCCCACTAGCTTATTTATTGACATCTAGCACCACCACAAAAAGATATATGACACCCAATTTTATAGACAATCCAATATCAACAAAAACAATTTGAATGAACAGTGCTCAGTTTAATAATTAAATGGAGAAAAAATGAAAAATAAAAAAGAAGCTAATTGGCATCACATTTTATTGGGGTAAAGGAAAAAGGTATTCCCACATTTAAAAAGGTATAATTCCACTCTTACTGTGTTCCTTCTCTTTCCATGGCTCAGGACAGCCCACTCTTTGCAACCCAAAACAGGAAAGAAAAATATGAGTAATTCCAACTGAAAAGCTACAGAAGCAAAAATTAACCGCAATTCCAACTCCAAACTCAGTAATTCACTAGGTATAGAACCACTGTTAAATTTGGCGGAGGCCACGGCTCCTACTACTCAAAAAACAATAACTAGAATAATTTACCGTCATCCTGAATTCAAAAACAAATTGAAACTAACGACCAATAACATGAACCGGTTGAATCAACTAAATCATAAAATTGGAGAACCCCAATAATTAAACAACCAATTCATCAACGAAGACCAACAATAACACACCACTAATCGTTATCCCTATTAATCAATCACGTATTTACCTAAAAAAACCTAATAAACTAAAGAACTAATGCAATCAATCAACTTTCATTCAAAAATTCCAAAGGGAAAAAAAAGAAAGAAAACCTTCTTTTCGACGGCAGACGAGTGAAGAGAAGCAGGTAAGGTCTGGGCTTGAAGGCCTTCACGGCGCTTCTTCTGGAGGCTCTCCTCCCTACGATTCTTCCGGATCTCCACCATGTTATCCTCTCTTCTTCGACGACCCTCCTCCGCGTCCACCGCTACCTTGTATCTGTTCCGACGGACTTCTGTCCTCGAGCTTGGCCTCAACGACATCGTTTCAGCTACAAATTTACCACTGTACCAAACGATCTATATATGTATGTATGACAGATGAAATGGGAAGATATGGAGACTTTTGAGGGCCTTGATTTGAGAGAGAGAGAGAGAGAGAAGGATGCGAATGGAGATGGTGAGAGTTTATGGGGGAAGGAGACGCGGCATGGAAGAGTAGAGTTGGGTTGAGGAATGGACACGGATCGGCGCTTAATTACTGGCTATGCCAGTTCATTTGAATTTGAATGAAAATGATTTTTGTTTTATCAAAATATCTATTATCATAACTCTATTAATTTAACAATCTTTTTATTTTGGACAATCACAAAATATTTAGTAATATTATAAAAATTAAAAAATAAACATTTTTTAAAACCTTGAGAATGATGCTACACTATAGAGGAATAACGGAATCTTGCAGGCATTGACAAGCCTTAACTAGTATTCGACACGTGGAATAATGAAAAAGATAAAAATTTGTGAGTAGGCAAAAAGGAAAAGAAACAATGTCAAGCGTTGGCATGCATTGGTGCATTACAAGATACAAAATTTAGATGTAAGACCGTAAGAAGGCTTAAGATAGACATTGAGTTGAAGGTTAGTTGGATCACATGCATGACGGGAATATGCAAGAGTTCTACGGTGACTTAGCAAGTAGATCAAGCATGGTGCGAGTTTTAAGATAATTTTGAAACTTGTACGAGCTGATTTGGCTAAGGCTGGGTTCTTAATAGATTAAGGACTTAATATGTACTCAAATGAATAGACCATAGCGAATGGAGTTGGCATGGGAAAGTATTGAACGGATCATTGTGCTATTAGCTTAGATAACTCATCATCAACGGATAGAGATGAGGAAATCTTGAATGATGTGGCAGATAAGATCACAATGGAGGAACACAGCTCTAAGAGATAAAGATCATATGAAATGATCATTTAAGATAGAGGAGATATTCGTGAATGTGGATAATCATTGTTAAATAGTGTAATCTTTTATCTTGTTATTATGATGTCTCTTAATCCTATTAGATAAAATCCTCATGGGGATGCCATCTATTGGTTAATATGATGTAATCTGATAAGGATAAGATTGTGATCTTCTTCTTTCTTCTTCTTACACCACAAAAACTCTCTCACCTTTAAATCCTTGTATTTTTTCTATGTTTGTGTCTAATTTCTACATCAATAATCCATACTTTTACCCTTCATAAGATGGTTAAAGAATCAGATTATTGTTGTCCTTTGTTTTAGCCGAAAACCAACCTGTTGTTACTTTGAATTCATGATGATTTTTTGCATGCATGGAGAACTGAATTAGTCTGATCTTTGAGCTGGAATGTAAGCTAGACAAGTTCGTAAAAGATTGCTATTTATGACATGTTATAATAGAGAATTTATGATGATGAAATTGGGATGAACTGTATATAATATTGATGATGAATTGTGCTAGAAATTTTTACATGAACTTAGGTACTTTTCTGTTCTATTTTTTCGTATACAAAAATAGTAGCTTATGAACATTATGGATGATTTAATTTGGGATTTGAAGTATAATTGATGTAGGAATTCATGCTAAAGATAGGTGTTATTAAAGTATTTTCGAATCCATAAAATTAGAGCTGTAGGTGTGTTTGTAAAAAGTGATTGTCAATGATATAAGTAGAATTTTGTAAGCCTTAGTGTAACCAATATAGAAGTTAAATTAACCTAAGATAAAGTAACCTTAAAGGACATGAAATCTGGAAAATTTCAAGTGTTAGTGATATCTTTAAGCTTGTAAAAATTGTGAAGTATTGATGATAGTAAAGTTACACACATTAATGATATTGATGACAAATTCTGGAATTTTAATTTCAACCTTGTGTACATGTCAAACCAGCTGAGAGATTTCACTCTAAATTAGTATATTTGGACTTGATTCAGGCTAGGAATGATCCTAGATTGTTGCTTGATTAATTGGTTAAAAGCTTGATAAGTTTATGTAGTTAATTGATGCCATAACCTAAAGAATAGATTGTTTTGATGTAATTGAGTTCAAATATGGAAATTACTATTTGTTTAAGGAATAAATGAGTTCTTTCAATGCAAACATGATTTAAGGACAAGAGTAATGTGTATAAGGTATGGATGAATGAGAATTAAAGAACATGGGGTAATTATGAATGAGAATTGGGTAAATGTATGAATATATATTGCCAGAAAAAGTTTGGTGAATGTATAGATCTAGTTATTAAAATTTCAGATTTAAAGTAACAATTGCGTGTGGATTACGAGAGGCTTTTTGATCATGAAAATGTTCAAGGATAAGTGTAAACTATGGTTGATCAATTTGGAGTAAATCAAGCTAACTTAAAGGTACAAACCTGATTGCAAAATGATAGTATACAAAATATGATGTTTGAATGGTCTTAGGGTATATAGGCACAAATTGAATAGTTAAGATCTATGTATAAGAATACATACTCAGGAAAGTCAATTGAGCGTACATTGAACATAACACATATACATGTGTATGACTGAGTTCTTATTTGATTAAACAAGTTAGTAATGTGTACATATATGTGTATTGCATGATTTAGAAGCACAATTTGACCGACAACTTCCAAACATTACTGGCTAGTCAAGGCAATAGTTATCTGGAGCATACTATGAGTTAACCTAGATGTTTACACACTATTTTTGAATTGTTTTTAATTAATTGTTAGATATTGAACTGTTACTGATATGATTGTGTTAATTCCGGACATTGATGGTGTAACATCTCATTACTTGTGGGAGGATTAGAATAGTAAATGTGAGTGACTAATGAGAGTTAGAAATGCATTTCTATGTTCATGCATGATATGCCATACATTTATACATGAATAGTGAATTAATTTGCACATGAAAATAATTGTACATGCATTCATGAATAATTCTGGGTATAATTGGATTGATTTGAGAATTATGAATGTTTTCATATTGGAAATATTAGTGATTGGTGGAAATGTCATATTTGTAGGTGTTGGTGAATTTAGGAGTTTCCTTTGAAAATTATGGAGTATTGAGAAATATATATATATATATATATATATATATAATAGGAAACAAGAAATTAATAGAAGCTTTGGAGATAGTTGGATTGTAAAGATGACAGTTAAGGGAGTTAGTTTCAAAAGAAACTAAGTTGGAACTTGGGTATTGGGTAAGTGACAAGTGTCACTTAGGCTTTTGTACTCTTGCTAGAAGTAGGTTGCTATTATTTGAGAATTGACAGGTTAAGTCTTGTCCAAGTCCCTTCTTTATTATTATCTTTCTGAAACTTCCTTTTTGGAGACCCATAGTTTTCCATCAAATACCTTCTAAGAGACTTCTGTGTTTTTCCTTTCTTTTACCAAACCTACTTTGCTATTTGTGTTCTCTATCCTAAGAAAAACCAGAAGCTGGTCATTTCACTTAGAGAAGTACGAAAATTTTGTGAAGATTAGGGCTTGAAGACTTTGAAGTTTCAGTAGGTAAGTAGTAAATAAATCTTTTAGAGTTGGGGATTCATGTAACAAATTGTTAGGTTACTATCATTTGCATGGAAAATGACATTTATGTGTTTTTTCATAAATACTGTGTTGTTGGAGGATGAAAAATCTGGTTACGGTGTTAATTTAGTGTTTGAAAGGTTATAAGCATTGATTGTTGTAAATGTGATTTTTTGGAGTTGGATGTAAGAGAAAATTCAGGTAGGAGATGAGTTAAAGGTAAAGTGTTGAAAGCTGATTGTAAAAATTTGTATTCTGATTTCGGGATAAAATATAGACTTGATTTAGATAGATTCTGGCAAAGTTGCCTTCTGAAAAGTTGTAGAGCTTTCTTTTATCTTTCTAATGGTATATGGTATGAAAATTTTGGATATCGGAGTCAAAAGTTATGATTCTTGTAAGTGGAGATGTTCTGGATAGAAAAGCAGACGATAGAAATAAGACGATAGAAAAGCAGACGATAGAAATAAGACGATGGAAAAGCAGACGATAGAAAAGAAGACGATAGAAATCAGACGATAGAAAAGCAAACGATAGAAAAGCAGACTATAGAAATGAGACGAAGGAAAAGAAGATGATAGAAAAGCAGACGATAGAAATAAGACGATAGAAAAGCAGACGATAGAAATAAGACGATGGAAAAGCAGACGATAGAAATAAGACGATAGAAAAGCAGATGATAAAAATGAGACGATAGAACTAAGATGAAAGCAAGTTATTAAGAAATGTATTTTGATTTCAATGATTCTAAAGAGGCATAAACCTAAGTGTTAGTAATACTTAAATGAATTTTGGTATGGAATAGTGTTGAGAGGAACCATGGAATGATACCCGAGATTTATCATGAGCATGCATTGTACGTAAATTATTTCATGCATGTGCATTATTGAATGCCCTAAATGGTGTAAATTGTGATATCGTATATGGTATTTGTTATAGAGGAGCAACTAAAACGTCAACTTCTAGACGTTGCTGGATCTTTCAGGCATTAGTTTCAGGAGTAACCTAGATGGTCTCACTCAATTAATTGTTTGTTGTAGAAGATGCTTTGAATGATGATATAGATGTGGTTCTATTGTGTTGATTTCGAACAATGAAGGTCCGGTAATTCTGATGTATAAATGAGTTATTTACATGCTCCTTGTATGTGAATATGATGAAATAAGTGCTTCAAATGTGAAGGTTGTGAGGGTGCATATGAATGCAAAAAAATGTGTTCAGTAGTTATGTTGAACGTAGGACTAAGGTCTGACTATGAATGTGCTTTAAAAGTGAATGTGCATCCATGTGATTGACTGAGGTTACGTTATGTGAAACATTCATTTCATGAATGCATGAAAGATAAAGGAAGTTATGACCGGAGTCGCCAGGATAAAGAGCTTAAAGCTCGAAATGTGATTAGAGCCTCGGGCTCGATTGTGAATGTACCCGGTATCTACTAAGGGATATGGGACAAATTCTGCTACTGCTCGATATCCACTAAGGGATATGAGCGAATAAAAAGGTACTCGGTCATAACGACAATAATAAATGAAAGTGAGTCTCATGTGCATTGCAATTGCGTTTCGTATGAATAATATGATCGATATGATTGTTCTGAAGGTGAAAGGTGATACATTATGATTATGCCATGTTGTGATTAATATGTTATGTGTAACGACGTGATGCATGAATTGAGTGAACCATCGATGATAGGCACCTCATTGAGTTCGCAAAACTTACCAAAATTGCAACGTTGTCTTTTCAGGATAGAGAGACGACTTTAACTACTAAAGAGGCTCTACCAGCCGGGTAGATTGTGATTGGTGAGAGTGATCATGGCTCAAAGGTCGATCAGCTGTTGTTCTTTTGGGTGGTTTAGGTAACTTGATGCACTTTTCTCATTCATATAGTACTATTGTATTATGTTTCTGATGATGTACATATGGATAATGTTGAAAGTCAATGTAGACTTCGATTTTGTGAAATGTAATGAGGAAAAAGAAAAATTGGTTTTTAAAATATTGTGATCTTCTTATGATGCTTTATAAGTGAATTATGTTACCATGCCACATGAAGGGAAAATTAGTGATCGATCGTAGCTCGCCCTTATCGTAGGATATGTATCGGAATGACCTTCGGGTATCCCGGTGTATACCCTACAGTAAGGGGGTGCTACAGATGGTCTAAGGAGTTTGATATTCAGGATTGTATTGCAAATTGAATATGAATATGGAAATTTTATTCTCAACTATATGTTGAATGTTAGACTTAGATCTAATGAATGTGCTATATGACTATGCACAATGAATGAGAGTTATTAATATCATAATATGTGATTTGATGCATTTTCATTACATTAATATGCATGATCAGATAAAGAAGCTATAACCAGAGTGATTAACGTGTAAAAAAGCTTAAAACTTATAAACGTGCACACAGAGCCATAGGCTCAACAATTAATAAACCCGATATCCACAATAGGTATGTGACACTATCTGAAATGAGCCCAGTATCCATAGTAAATATAGGGCAGTTAAATAGGCACTCAGTTACAACAAAATAAAAATGAAAGTGGAGTCTCATATGCATTGCATATATATCTTTATATGTATCATGTGAATCATTATAAAGAATGACTAAATTGAGTTGATATAATGTTATGGTATGTTTGTGTACATATGAATCATTTTCAAAAAAAGGTATTGAATGTGTTGATATAGTGATCCTCAATACTTGTATACATGTTGATTATACGAATGATTGAGGTGAAAGACTGGATTGTTCTGAAAAGATTATATAACATGTTTGTATTATAATGTGCTTATTGAGATATGATGTATAGTATGATTTGGTATAGAAAATTGTATGAGAATTGATTCAAGCCAATGTTGTAGCGCCCCCTTACCGTAGGGTATACACCGGGACGCCCGTAGGTCATATCGATACATAACCTACGATGAGGGTGCACTACGATTCGATCATTTCTATAAACTTTATGGCATCAATATAATTAAACTGCAATATCGAATTCACTAAATTTGAAAACTAAAAGATACTTCTCATTTCATTTCTTAAAAACCATAAGTTCACAATTCTATCTGATTACAATTGTGCAAAATCAAAAGGGACTAAAATAACTCCTAAAGGTCTCGCCGGCCCTCACACAGCAGGAAAAGTCTCGCTAACTGGAGCTAGGAGTCAACTATTGCTGTCCTGAAAAATAATTGCAATGTTGGGTGAGTTTGCGAACTCAGCGAGAAACCATCATCGATGGTCCACCCAACTCATGCATATACAAACAATTCACACAATATCATATATCACAACCAGAAAATCTCATACATGCAATTTCACATTTATAAGGCATTTCGCCTTTCATACAATTCACACTTGATCATTCATGTACAATGCATATGTGACACTTTCCGTTTATTACGTTGTTGTGACCGTGCGCCTGAGTTCATTTATGTTGAGCCAGTGGCTCTAAAAATATTGGGCTTGAAGCCCTGATATGTTGAGCATAAAGCTCTGAAAATCGTTGGGCACAAGGCCCTGTGCGTTAAGCTTAAAGCTCTAAATCTGGGTGGCGCACGGTCACTATCAATTATCTGATCATGCATAATGGCATGAATGCACATGTTCCAAATTCCACTAGTCGTGTCACAGTCTAATATCACCTATCCAATTTGCATTTTAAAACCAATTAATGACAATTTATGCACAATTAACACTACATAGCACATTCCAAATATTTGAACACCGTGGTGCAAATCAATCAAAACAACCACACATAATCCTTCCTTAACTCCCCATGGCATAATTGCATAAAATGTAACACATACAGGTTGAGAAACCAACTAGGTTACTCATCTCAGAACTTCCGAGCTACTGCCGGGAAGTCTCGCCTACGGTGGACGATCGACGCTCCACTTGAGCCTTTATACAATCAGAATGAATATAACATTACTAATTGTACCAATTTCAATAATCAATAATGCTTATGTATCAAATGAATTTTGTACTATACATGTTATGACATTTCCGACACTAGTCCGATATTTCTTCAATATCAATTCTAAAACCCGAATTCATAATCTCCCAATTGAATTTAATCCAGAACCAATTCAATCAACCAATTCCTAAATTCCAATTAAAAAAAATCCCATTTTTGGAAATTTGGGCTTTCCTCGTCGCGGCGAGCCTCCTTTCCTTCGTCGCGGTGTGCGTGCTGCGCTCGATGCGACGAAACCCATCCTCGCTCACCGCGGCCCGCATTCCGCGCTCGTCGTAGCTTGCGGGGCTAATCTGTTCGTCGTGACGTGCATTAAATTGCTTGTCGCGGCGCGCAGAAGCTGACTTGCTCGCCGCGGCGTGTTCTTCGTGCACGTCTCGGCGTGCAAACCCAACAACGCCCAAAAACCAAGAAATTTTCCAGATTTCTGACTCTGCAAACTTCCAATCCGAGATTCTCCTTTCTAACCCATTCCCAAATGATTCAATATACATCAAACAACTAATTCCTATCCTCTATTTCACCAAATAACCATTATCCCTAAATTATCTACACTAAATCAAGCAAAAATCATCATCCGAAACCCTAACATATTCAATCATCCAATAGCTAAACCAATTATCAATATAACTCAATAAATCAACAAATCTAACTCTCCAAGGAAAGAAAAATGAAGACTTACTTGATAAAACCTTCAAAAATTCCAACGATCACCAACTCCTCACACTTTCACCACTCACAGCAACACCAAAACCCAAACCCATCTTCATCTTTTTTCCACACCAAGCCAAAAGATAGATTCAAGGCAAAGGAAAGGAACAAATGGCAAGAAGGAATCAAGAAGAAATCAAGGGAAGAGATCATAATGAAGGAAGGAGTAATTTTCTTCTCAAAAATCAAAGGATCGAGGAAGACAAGAATTTCAAAGGTAAGGGTTTATACATTAAGAGAATTAAGGGTTTGTTTGGCAATGAAATTGCCACAAGACCAACCCAAACAACCTCAATCCGATTTCAAATTCTAATTTCTCCCAAATTCCAATGGTTCTAACCCTAATTCATCAAATCAAAATTCTAATCCTCCATTACCATTGGACAATCAAATTCGGAACCGAAAATCCAGTTAATCGATCATTAGGTCAATTTTTCGGTCCGGACCTATTACTCCGAAAATTCCAGAAGAATTCCTATAAATCCTCAAAATAATAAAACTCACGATCATACACTCCAATTTCATATTTCAAACTCCAAATTCTCATTTCTTACTATAATTAAATTTCTCACAGCTTAATTAACCAAATCATCTCCAAATTACCCAATCTTATCGGGAATATGTCATACATGTATGTACATTTAGGTGCTAGTGCAATAGTTGCCAATTATCCAAATATACATAAGCTAAACAATGCATGCACATGCCAATTATGAATGCAATCTACTGTACCCATCCCATCGGTGACGGGATGTTACAATTCTCCCCTCCTAATAAAAATTTCATCCCGAAATTTCTTACCTGACTGGTCGAACAGATGAGAGTATTGCCTCCTCATGTGCTCCTCAGTCTCCTAAGTAGCCTCCTCAGTCGAATGGTTCTTCCAAAGGACTTTCACCAATGGAATAACCCTGGACCTCAACTGCTTGACCCGCGACCCTACAATCTGAACTAGCTCCTCCACATAACTTAAATTACTGGCAACCTCAATCTCTTGAGCCAGAATCACATGGGTCGGGTCTGACCTATACTGTCTGAGCATACTCACGTGGAACACATCAAGCAACTGCGACATTTCACTCGGCAAAGCCAGCCTATAGGCCAAAGGCCCTATCCTCTCACGGATCTCGTAGGGACCAATGTACCTAGGGCTCAACTTGCCCTTCCGACCAAATCTCAGAACACCTCTCCACGGAGACACTCAGAGGAACACTCTATCTCCCACATCATACTCCATCTCTCTCTGATGCTGATCCACGTAACTCTTCTGCCTATCCTGAGCTACCTTAATGCGTGTCCTAAATCAGCTGTACTTTATCCACAGTGTCCTGAATCAGCTCGGAACCCTCAAGCATCCTCATACCCTCTTCATCCCAATAAAGAGACGATCTACACTGTCGTCCCTGGCGCCTCATCGGTGCCATCCAATCTTGCTCTGATCGATTATTATATGCAAACTCAATCAGAGCCAAATACTGATCCCACGATCCTCTGAACTCCAATACACAAGCCTGAAGCTTATCCTCAATAGTCTTAATCGTCCTCTCACTCTGCCCATCTGTCTGAGGATGCAACGCTGTACTGAAATTCAATCTCGTACCCATAGCCGACTGCAAACTCCTCCAAAATCTCGAAGTAAACCTCGGATCTCTGTCTGAAACTATAGACACCGGAACCCCATGCAGGTGCACAATCTCTGCTACATACTTCTGGGCCAACTGATCAAGGGTATTGCTCTCCCTTACTGGCAGGAAGTGAGCCGATTTAGTCAACCAGTCCACTATGACCCAGATCGCATCATGCTGCCTCGGTGTCCTAGGCAATCCTATAATAAAATCCATCGTAATTCGCTCCCATTTCCACTCCGAAATGGGCAACGAATGTAGCTTACCCACTGGAGCCTGGTGCTCAGCCTTAACCTGCTGGCACGTCAGACACCGAGAAACAAACTCCGCCACCTGCCTCTTCATGCCTGGCCACCATAAATGCAACTTAAGAGTGCGATACATCTTGGTAGTACCAGGATGCATGGAATAAGTAGCCACGTGAGCCTCCTCCAAAATCTCACGCCTCAGATCATCCACATCTGGAACACACAATCTCTGGCCCATCCAAAGAGTCTCATCTCTTAACTCAAACTCCGAATGCAAACCAGATCTCACCCTATCCATCAATCTCGCTAACACTGAATCCTAATCCTGAACTCTCCTGATCCTATCGTGCAGCATCGGCCTAAGCCTCAAAGTGGCAATCAGAGCTCCATCCTGACCCAAATCCATCTGCACATTCAGAGCTCTCAACTGAATCAATCTAGGCAATCTACCAATCTGAATCTGAGCTGCACTGATATGAGATCTCCTACTCAATGCATCAGTCACAACATTAGCCTTCCCCGGATGATACTCAATAGTGCAGTCATAATCCTTCAGTAACTCAATCAATCTCCTCTGCCTCAGATTCAGCTCTCGCTGACTCAACAAATATCTCAAACTCTTATGATTAGTGAAGATCTGGAACGTCTCCCCATACAAATAATGTCTCCAGATCTTCAGGGCAAAAACCACTGCTGCTAACTCTAAGTCATGCACTGGATAATTCATCTCATGCGACCTCAACCATCTCGAGGCATAAGCTATAACTCTCCCATGCTGCATCAGTACACATCCTAAACCTTGCTGCGAAGCATCACTGAAAACCTCAAAACCTCCTGCTCCAAATGGCAAAGCTAACACCGGTGCCGTAGTCAACCGATGTTTCAGCTCCTCAAAACTCTTCTGACACTCATCTGTCCAACTGAAAGCCACATTCTTCCTCAGAAGTCTTGTCAAAGGGGCAGAGATTATAGAAAATCCCTCGACAAACCTCCGGTAATAACCTGCCAATCCGAGGAAACTCCTCAACTCTGACACATTCCTCGGAACCTCCCAACTCCTCACTGCCTCAATCTTGCGAGGATCCACCCGGATACCCTTACCAGACACAATGTGGCCTAAGAACACCACCTCGTCCAGCCAAAATTCACACTTCTTGAATTTGGCATACAACTATCTATCTCTCATAATCTGTAATACAGTCCTCAGATGCTCCGCATGCTCCTGGCTACTCCTCGAGTACACCAGAATATCATCAATGAATACAATAACAAACTGATCCAGGTAGGGCTGAAAGACCTTATTCATCAAGGCTATGAAAATTGTCGGGGCATTAGTCAACCCAAACGGCATTACTAAGAACTCAAAATGCCCATACCTGCTCCTAAAGGCACTCTTAGGCACATCGGCCTCTACGATCCTCAACTGATAATATCCAGATCTCAAATCCAACTTGGTAAACACTTGAGCTCCCTGCAACTGATCAAATAAATCATCAATCCTAGGAAGTGGATACTTATTCTTGACTGTCACCCTATTCAACTGTCTATAATCGATGCATAACCTCAAAGTCCCATCCTTCTTCTTCACAAACAACACCGGAGCTCCCCACGGTGAAACACTCGGCCTAATAAACCCCTTATCCAGAAGCCCCTGCAACTAAGCCTTAAGCTCCCTCAGCTCCACCTGTGCCATCCTATATGGAGGTATGGATATAGGAGCGGTACCTGGAACGAGGTCAATCGAGAACTCTGTCTCCCGATCCGGTGGCAAACTCGGTAACTCCTCGGGAAACACATCTGGAAATTTCCTGATTCCAGGAACATCCTGCAATCTCTGCTCCACTCTGGAATCTACCACATGATCCAGATAGGCCTCACAACCTCCCTGCATCAACCTCAGAGCACTTAGAAACGAAATCATCCTGGCTGGCACTGCTTGACTAATACCTCGAAATACAGCTCTAGGCTGACCAGGAGACTTTAACACGACCTCCTTGGTATAGCAATCCATAACAGTCCTATGGGCAGTGAGCCAGTCCATTCCCAGAATCAAATTAATCTCTCTCAGAGGCAACACTATCAGGTCTGCACTTAGCTCCAACTAATCAATCATAATCGGACACCCCTTGCAGACCTCTCCCAAAACTGTAGTACTACCTAGAGGTGTACTCACCTCTAGCCCATACTGCAACATCTCCCTATCCACATGCAATCTATATGCCACATGCAGTGCAATAAAAGAATGCGTGGACCCTGGATCTAGCAATGTAAAAACCTCAATACCAGAGATCAGAAGCGAACCTGCAACCACATCTGGAGAATCTTGGGCCTCCTGCCTAGTCATGGCGTAGACCACGGCACAGGGGCGTGGTCACCGCCCGTCCCTCACCCCCACAAAGGAATCTCCACCCGCCTCGACCCCAATCCAGTCCACCACTACGACTCACTTGCCTTTGTTGAACTACTACGGCTCTCCCACTGCAATGCGGTGAACTCCCAAAGTCGAGGACAATTCCTAATCATATGGTCCATAGAACCGCATGCCAAACAGGCTCCCGTCACTCTCCAGCACTCCCCACTGTGCCTCTTATCACAATGTACGCAAACTGGCAAAGCCTGTCCTGCTCCTTTGCCACTACCACTGTCACGACCAATCTGCCCAAATCTCCCCTAATGAGCAGAACATTACCGCGAATCCTCCTGCCGATCCAACTCGCCCGCACTTTCACTAAATCTCTTACCTCCGGATCCCTAATCAGTCTCAGCCCGACTCTGCCTCAAAAGCTGCTCAATCTGCACTGCAGCAGCTCTCAGCTCCACAAAAGTGCCCATATCAGACCGGGCTAACCTGGTACGGATCTCTAGATTAAGCCCTCCCTTGAATCTCCGGCACCTATCAAACTCAGAGGCAATCAGAACAGAAGCATACGCCATCAGCTCATTGAACCTAACCTCATACTCAGTCACTGTCATCGACCCCTGTCTCAACTCTAAGAACTCCTGCATCTTCATCTCCAAATAGACCTTGGGCATGTAATTATCCCGAAAGGCTCTCAGAAAATCTGCCCAAGTCAAAACACAGGGTCTGGCGATACTGCCCGGGATAGTCTTCCACCACTGATAAGCTGGACCCTGAAGCAAAGAGACAGCATAATCAAAGCACTCCTCAGAGTCGCAATCCATCTGATCGAGGACTCACTCGGTCCTCTTCAATCATCCCTCAGCCTCAACAGGGTCGGTGCTGCCATAAAAGTCCATAGCTCCCTGCTTGCGCAAATGATCATACCTCCTCTCCCGTCTCATGAGAACTCTAGGAGGCTGCTCCTCAAATCAAGGCACTGAAGACTCCCTACTAGCTCCGACTGATCCTTGGTCAGCTGGTTGATCTACCTGATCACCAAGAACGGATGACCTACAACAAAACCACAATTTCATTCAATTTCTGCTTTTCTTACAATAATTCGAGCCTAAAATACACTATGCCTAAAGATGCCAAACCATGCTCTGATACCACCTAATGTAGCGCCCCCTTACCGTAGGGTATACACCGGGACGCCCGTAGGTCATACCGATACATAACCTACGATGAGGGTGCACTACGATTCGATCATTTCTATAAACTTCATGGCATCAATATAATTAAACTGCAATATCGAATTCACTAAATTCGAAAACCAAAAGATACTTCTCATTTCATTTCTTAAAAACCATAAGTTCACAATTCTATCTGATTACAACTGTGTAAAATCAAAAGGGACTAAAATAACTCCTAACTAGGTCATCCCTTAAAGATCCCAGCTGACCGACCTGTGGGCCATACTCCTCTCGCCGACACTCACACAGCAGGAAAAGTCTCGCTAACTGGAGCTAGGAGTCAACTATCGCTGTCCTGAAAAATAATTGCAATGTTGGGTGAGTTTGCAAACTCAGTGAGAAACCATCATCGATGGTCTACCCAACTCATGCATATACAAACAATTCACACAATATCATATATCACAACCAGAAAATCTCATACATGCAATTTCACATTTATAAGGCATTTCGCCTTTCATACAATTCACACTTGATCATTTATGTACAATGCATATGTGACACTTTCCGTTTATTACGTTGTTGTGACCGTGCGCCTGAGCTCATTTACGTTGAGCCAGTGGCTCTGAAAACATTGGGCTTGAAGCCCTGATACGTTGAGCATAAAGCTCTGAAAATAATTGGGCACGAGGCCCTGTGCGTTGAGCTTAAAGCTCTAAATACGGTGGCTGCACCAGTCACAACTGTCAATTATCTGATAATGCATAATGGCATGAATGCACATGTTCCAAATTCCACTAGTCGTGTCACAGTCTAATATCACCTATCCAATTTGCATTTTAAAACCAATTAATGACAATTTATGCACAATTAACACTTCTATAGCACATTCCAAATATTTCGAACACCTGTGGTCCGAAATCAATCAAAACAACCACACATAATCCTTCCTTAACTCCCCATGGCATAATTGCATAAAATGTAACACATACAGGTTGAGAAACCAACTAGGTTACTCACCTTAGAACTTCCGAAGCATCGCTTGGGAAGTCTACTTCTGACGGACGATCGACGCTCCACTTGAGCCTCTATACAATCAGAATGAATATAACATTACTAATTGTACCAATTTCAATAATCAATAATGCTTATGTATCAAATGAATTTTGTACTATACATGTTATGACATTTTCGACACTAGTCCGATATTTCTCCAATATCATTCTAAAACCTGAATTCATAATCTCCCAATTGAATTTAATCCAAAACCAATTCAATCAACCAATTCCTAAATTCCAATTTTAAAAAAAATCTCATTTTCAGAAATTTGGGCGTTCCTCGCCGCGGCGAGCCTCCTTTCCTTCGTCAAGGCGTGCGCGCTGCGCTCGACGCGATGAAACCCATCCTCGTTCGCCACGGCGCGCATTCCACGCTCGTCGCGGCGTGCGGGGCTAATCTGCTCGTCGCGGCGCGCAGAAGCTGACTTGCTCGCCGCAGCGTGTTCTTCGCGCACGTTGCGGCGTGAAAACCCAGCAACGCCCAAAAACCCATAAATTTTCCATATTTTTGACTCTACAAACTTCCAATCCAAGATTCTCCTTTCCAACCCACTCCCAAATGATTCAATATACATCAAACAACTAATTCCTATCCTCTATTTCACCAATAACCATTATCCCTAAATTATCCACACTAAATCAAGCAAAAATCATCATCCGAAACCCTAACATATTCAATCATCCAATAGCTAAACCAATTATCAATATAACTCAATAAATCAACCAATCTAACTCTCCAAGGCAAGAAAAATGAAGACTTACTTGATAAAACCTTCAAAAATTCCAACGATCACAAACTCATCACACTTTCACCACTCACGGTAACACCAAAACCCAAACCCATCTTCATCTTTTTTCCACACCAAGCCAAAAGATAGATTCAAGGCAAAGGAAAGGAACAAATGGCTAGAAGGAATCAAGAAGAAATCAAGGGAAGAGATCACGATGAAGGAAGGAGTAATTTTCTTCTCAAAAATCAAAGGATCGAGGAAGACAAGAATTTCAAAGGTAAGGGTTTATATATTAAGGGAATTAAGGGTTTGTTTGGCAATGAAATTGCCACAAGACCAACCCAAACAACCTCAATCCGATTTCAAATTCTAATTTCTCCCAAATTCCAATGGTTCTAACCCTAATTCATCAAATCAAAATTCTAATCCTCCATTACCATTGGACAAACAAATTCAGAACCGGAAATCCAGTTAATTGGTCATTAGGTCAATTTTCCAGTCCGGACCTATTACTCCGAAAATTCCAGAAGAATTCCTATAAATTCTCAAAATTATAAAACTCACGATCATACACTCCAATTTCATATTTCAAACTCCAAATTCTCATTTCTTACTCTAATTAAATTTCTCACAGCTTAATTGACCAAATTATCTCCAAATTACCAAATTACCCAATCTTATCGGGAATATGTCATACATGTATGTACATTTAAGTGCTAGTGCAATAGTTGCCAATTATCCAAATATACATAAGCTAAACAATGCATGCACATGCCAATTATGAATGCAATCTACTGTACCCATCCCATCAGTGACGGGATGTTACAAATGTGATATACTTGTGAATTTGGTTGAATACTTGTGATGCTGTGTTTTGACTTGAGTGAGCACATCGATGATGGTTCACTTATTGAGTTCACAAAACTCATCAAAATTCCAACGTTATTTTCTCATGTATTGAGGAGACCTAGCTTCTAAGGCAATCTAGTAGTAGTCTAGTATTATCAATTTTGGAATCAGGAATAGCTCAAAGGTCTAGTCAGCTGATGTTTGAGGATTTTAGATAGATTATTTCTGTTAGTATCTCATTTCATTTTAGATATTTTGTAAAGAACAATAAGCTCTTAGATGTTTTTGTAATGTACATATATGGATTATGAGATGTAATGACAATGCAAATGATCTTTGTGAAATGAAACGAGAAATGTTGAACTTATGATCACTTATGTTTTTGTATGATGCCATAATAATGAATTTGATTGCTATAACATTCCATTCTTATAGGCTATGCTCTTGAATGTCCTTTGAATGTTCGAGTATATGCTATATGGTAGTGGTGTGTTACAATTTTTGGTATTAAAGCATGGTTTGACATCCTCAAGGACATATAAGAGCATTTAGACATGATATATAATGAGGGATTTGTATAGTGATCACAACTATTGTTTGTTATAGGTCATCTATTATAGGAGATCGATTCGCAGAGTCAGTAGACCTTGAGTCCATAGAAGCCAATAGAGAGTCTCCAATATCTCAATCTGAACCAATGCCTCCGAGAATTCCTGAGAGGAGAGAGAGGAGGTATGATAAGCTTATAAAGCAGGGGGCTGTAGACTTCTATAGAAGTATAGCCCCTGTAGAGGCAGAAGGTTGGTTGGAAAGAACTGAACGGGTGTTTGATCAGATGGACTGTGAATCTGATGAAAGGTTTGACTATGCAGTCTCGCTACTGTAAGGTACAACTTATCAGTGGTGGAAGATTGTTCCTGGTAGCTCTACCCGACCTTGTAGACTAACATGGGAAGATTTCTTAAGGGTCTTTAAGGAGAACTATATGCCCAAGATCTATCGGGATAGGAAGATGAAGAAGTTTCTATATCTAAAATAGGGAAGGCTTACTGCAGTTAAGTATGAGGTGAGGTTTAATGAGTGAATGTTAATGGGGTATGCTACTACTTTGATTCTAACTAAGGAATATAAATGTAGGCGATTTGATATAGAGATCAGAACAAGGTTGGCCATTACTAATTTGAGCATTTTTGTTAAGCTGAGAGTTGCATCAATTCGATTTGAACAGTTAATGAAAAATGGGCAAGGAGAGTACAGGAGGGAGTTCAAAATGAAGAGGTAAGGTAAGTCCTAAGTTGATTCTGGTAGGAGATTTAATAAATGCTAGAATAGATCATTCCGATTACAGACTAGATCAAGAAACTCAGGATTTAGACCAAGAGGTGGTTTTGTTCAGGTTGGTAGTGGTAGAGGTCAAGTATCTGGTGGCAAACACAACAGATGCCCAGTTGTGAACACTGTGGAAAGAAACATGGTGGAGAATGTTAGAGGTTAATGGGAGGTTGTTTACATTGTGACTCTTATGAGCATCAACTTAGAGACTATCTCGCAACCTTTAAAGCACAGTCTGGAGTGAGAGGGGGATCAGTGAATAAGACCGTTGTCTAACAAAGTAGAGCTAGTGGAGTGAGACAGAGAGGCAGGGTTAGAGGCAAAACTAGTTTAGCAAGTCTTAGTGTTAGGACTAAGGTGCAGGTTAAACAGTTGTAGCCTCATGCTAGGATCTTTTCTATCACTATACATGAGGCACAAAACTCCCCAGATATTGTTGTAGGTATGTTAAATGTCTTTTAATTTAAGGCATTTGCATTATTAGATCCATGATCCACACATTTATTCATTGCTCTACATCTGGCATCTAAATTGCAATGTGAGAGAGAGGTGATGAAATGTGGCTTAGAATTGAGTACTCCAGTAGGAAGTACTATAGTGAGTGGGGAAGTCTGTAGAGTGTGTATCATTCAGATTGATCAGGCAGAGTTGAACCCGACTTAATAGCATTGCAGTTGAAGGAGATGGATCTCATATTAGGTATGGATTGACTTATTGCACATAGGGCAATAATGAATTGTTATACTAAGGAAGTGACTATTGAATCCCCTAATCAACCAAGGGTGACATTTCGAGGTGTTACTCAAGCAGTGCCAGCTAGGTTGATTTCCTTAATGAATGCTCTCAGACTGATTCGAGGTGGATGTGAGGTTTACTTAGCATATATAATTGATACCCGAACTTAGCAGACTGTACGGGATATTCCTGTTGTTAGGGATTTCTCGGATGTGTTCCCTACTGAATTACCAAGTTCATCACCCAAAAGGGAGACGAAGTTTATGATTCACTTAGTTCCAAGTACTGCTCCTATATCGATTCCTCCGTATAGGATGGCACCTGTGGAACTTAAGGAACTTAAGACTCAATTATAGCAGTTATTGGATAAGGGTTTTATCAGGCCTAGTGTGTCACCTTGGGGAGCCCCAGTTTTATTTATGAAGAAGAGGGATGGGACTTTGAGATTATGTATTAATTATAGGCAGTTGAATTGGGTAACAGTGAAGAAAAAGTATCCTTTAACGAGGATAGATGATTTGCTTGACCAGTTATAGGGAGCTCAGGTGTTTACTAAACTAGATTTGAGATCAAGGTACTATCAGTTAAAGATAATAGAAGATGATATACTTAAGAGTGCATTTAGGTCCAAATATAGGCATTTTGAGTTTTTGGTGATGCCTTTTGGGTTGACAAATGCTCCGACAGCTTTTATGGCTTAGTTGGATCACTTTGTGATTGTCTTCATAGATGATATTTTAGTGTACTCGAAGAGCAGGGAGGAACATTATAAGCATTTGAGGCTAGTCCTATAGATAATAAGGGAGGAACAATTGTATGCCAAGTTCAATAAGTGTAAATTCTAGCTTGATCAAGTAGTATTCCTGGGTCATATAATGCCCAGACAAGGCATACAGGTAGACCCAAAGAAAGTTGAAGCAATAATGAAGTGGGAAGCCCCAAAAAATATGTCTGAGATTTGGAGTTTTCTTGATGGACCCCGTTTTCGGAGCCCAACAATCATTCCGAATATCATAAAACGTGAGCGTATTCTGAGAAAATCACCTTAGTCATTATTGGTTCATCTTCCTTCTTTGATACCAATATGAAGCTCTATGTCTCTTGTTCATTTTGAAGGAAGAATCATCTCAATCGAAGCTCTACAACTCAAGATATGCTAAATCCAACATATGTTCATAACCCCGTTAGGCTCTTCCAATCGACCTCCCATTTTCTTTCAATCAAACTTTTTCAAATCAACACAAAGAGCCACCAATTTTCATGGAAAGATAGATATATGTCTTAGGAATCTATCGCTTTAAGAATAACTTCATTCGGAGGTCAGATAAGGAAGTTATGGACAAAAGAATCCAACATGTTTCTATCCTAAATCATTTTGTACCTCTCTTGGAGCAATTGTCATAAATTTTCCCAAAAATGTCTGATTGGTTTCGTTTTTATCCCATTTGAAAGAGAACTTCAATATCTACAACTTTTATGCAGACCACAAATCGAGATTCTAGGTCTAAAAGGGTCAAAAATTGAAATTTAAGGAAGCTGACCTGTGAATGTCCGTTTAACGGACATCTATGTCCATTTAACAGACATTGTTGGGGTTGGGAGTCCATTTTGGCCGCAAAAGTCCGTTTAACGGACACCCATATCCGTTTAACGGACATAGACTGACTTAGGAGCCCTTTTTCACCCGATAAGGTCCGTTTAATAGACCTAAAGTCCGCCTAACGGATATAGGGGTTCCCAAAACCCCTCTAAAGCCTTTCCAATGCTTCCTACATCCAACATAACATCATATTCACTCATAATCTTCCCAATTTCACTTCTTATAATGCAATAATGCGCTTAAAACATTCAATTACCAACTTGGGTGCATCAAACTCTCAAAATTCAACTCAATTTACTTATCACAAACACAAACTCTCATCATTCACCATGATTGTCATGTTTAAACTTCCTATGCAGCATCATCACTTATAATGCCCATATCTGTCAACCCTAATACCCAAATTTTGTATACCTTATAGCGTCGGAAAGTTAAGAGGACAAGTTACAACTTTTCAGAAGACATCTCCATCTAGTTCTATCTAGATTATTCCATATTTTCCCTGGAGTCAGTTCATAAAATTAACCCTTATGAAAATACTTGAAGTTTATCCCAGCTTCTCTTCCTCTATTACACATCATTCATAACAATTCAACTACCAATTGGAATTCGTCAAACTCTCAACTTCAATTTGTTTGACTCTTCATATCCAACAACCTCTCATCATTCATAATTCCTATGTGTCTTTTCCATAACATCTCATCGATGATGTATATATATATATATATATATATATATATATATATATATATATATATATATATATATATATATATATATATATATATATATATATATATCAACCATTCATGCTCAACATTCATCATCATCATCCATATACCAATTCACATTTCATTAACATCACCATTTAAGAATTTACAAAGCTTTATTGGCATTTCAAGCCACAATACAATATTTTGCAAAATCACAAAATACATAAGATACTTGAAAGATAGTTTCTCAAAATGCAATTACAATTTTGTTTTACACAAATTACTCCAAAACAAAATAAAACGTGAAATTTCGGAGTAATGCCTTGATTCACTTTCACTTGATTTCTTGCTCATCACCTGAGTAGGGGAAAGAGAGTGGGGGTGAGCTTAAAAGCTCGTGGGTAACATGCTTATAACAAATAACAAGAGCAAAACCGTTCAAAAAGTTTATTTTCATTGAACATTTTCATAAACATTGTCAATCTGCATTAAAATCACAAAACTCTTATTTCTTCAAATTCTCAACCAATTCACAATAATGCAAATCATGTAACATCCCGTTACTATGAGTAAGGGTATTATGGTAATATTGGGACAGACTGATAGGTTTCATTGCATTCACTGACTGAGCATGTTACTGACCTCTAATTATAGAGGAACAGGTTTATTGCATATGCAATTATTCATAGATACATACATTCATGATTTTCCGGTACTTAATTTTGAGTATAAACTGACTGGACTGACTAGATCGGGATTAAATGAGAATTTGGGAGTAATTGGGTTCAAATGACTGATTTGGAATAGTTTAAGTGTAATTGGTAATTTATAGTGACTTATAGGAAATTTTCAGGAAATTCGGGAGAAAATGCCCGGACCGAAAATATTTGGATGATCAATCGATCGATCAGATATTATCGAAAGAAGCGTCCAATGGCAATGGAAAAATTAGAATTTTACTGATAAGAAATAAATACGTTGAGCCATTGAAAATTTAGCGAATGAAATTTGGACTTATTTGGAGACTTAGGTCTATAAATACTAGGGTTGAAAGAAATTGGGGAAATTTTTCTCTAAGGCATTGGAGTTTCTTCTTCTCCCCTACGGCATTCATCAATTCCTCCCATTGGTGAGGATTCTTCGATTTTCCTTGTGGTTTCCTCCTCATTGTGTAAGGCTAACATGTTTATTGTGATTGATGAAGGATTGAGGAGCTTTAGAGTGGATCATCGTTGGTTTTGAAAGATTTTAAGGTTTACGGTGTTTTTGAGGGATCGGTGGATTTGAGCTTGATTGGTAAGTTTTAACGGTTTTAATGTTGTTATTGATAGTTTTAAGGCATTTATGGCATTTATTATGGTTGATTGAGTGGTTGGGAGAGTTATGGTGGTTTTATAGAGAGAGAAATAGATAGAATCGATCAGAGAAGACGAAGAATTAAATCCGACGCCGCGACTTGTCTTGTGAGCGTCGCCAAATAATTTTCATTAGTTTCGCCTTGGCGAGGGAGAACAGGACGTTGCGGTGAGCGTCGATTAGTTGACGCCGCATGACGAGCCTCGTTGTCTCATGGCGCGAAAATCGTTATTCATGGCATGACGACCATTTTATGCCGCTGAGGGTCTCGCCATGCGAAGGCATTTGATTGGATTGATTTTTGATTATTAGGCATAACTTATGGTATAGACCTCCGATTGGGGTGATTCTCGATTCCTTATGATCTATAGAAAGAGGTCTACAATTGAGGATAATTATGAGAGTTAGAATTTACTTTAAGTGGTATTGATTTATCGAGATTAAGGTCAATTATGGTTCATAGTGTGACCTGAATATTGAATTGAGACAATTGGAGTTTTAATTGGGATTTTCAATAGAGGTTTTGACCCGATGTCTAGGAAATTGCTATAGGGAATACGAATTGAGGAAATTGAACTGAATTTTAGGATTTGATCAATTATTGTCGATCAATTGAGCGAAGAGTTAGAATGGGGCACCAGAGTTCAAAATTGGATTTTAGCACCGAAAATCGTGAACATGCATTGTACATAATTTCACTGAGACATATGCATTACTGAATCGTTTTATTGAGCACCTAGTAATGGGATTGTATTTTAATATTATAGAGGCGCCGTTGGATCGTCATTCCACGGACATTGCTGGAACTTCCAGCGAGAGCTCGAGTTACTGGTGAGTAACCTAGTTGGTTTCTCAAATTCTATCGATCGCTTAAATGTTTAATGTGAATTACTTGCCGCTGTGAAGTTACATGATTACTGAAATGTACATGATCGAATGACATGTTTCTACTGTATGGGATTGGACTACTGTATTGGATTGAATTACTGTATGATACTGAGGAATGTAATACTGAGCTTTTATAGCCATACACTGAATTACTGAACACTGCATTGCATGCATAAATGCATGATCAGATAATGGCTATGTGACCCAAGTGCTATTATCACTGAAAAGAGCCTCGAGCTCGAACACTGTACTGACCGGGCCTCGAGCCCGAGGGGAGAAATCCCTGACGCGTCCCCCACTGAATATTGACTGAGCACTTGGGCACAACACTGAATAACTGGAAAAGAGTCTCATATGCATTGTATACATGGTGATTGAATTGCAAACTTATCAATTGTGTGATGACATGAGAG
The DNA here is from genome assembly GCA_029891385.1 of Erythroxylum novogranatense. Classification (NCBI taxonomy): domain Eukaryota; kingdom Viridiplantae; phylum Streptophyta; class Magnoliopsida; order Malpighiales; family Erythroxylaceae; genus Erythroxylum; species Erythroxylum novogranatense. Next base: position 15,387,020 of record CM057233.1, read on the forward strand.
ATTGCAAATTGTTACATGCTATCGTAAATCGTTTCATGATTTATGTAAATTGTGATATGATACTGTAAACTGTTATATACTATTGTAAATTGCTATTTGATACCGCAAACTGTTATAGACTACTGTGAATTGTTATATAATACTGTTAATTGACTATTACTGTGCCGTGATGTACGCAATTTGCGTAATGCATGATTTGAGTAAACCATCGATGATGGTTTCTCACTGAGTTCGCAAACTCACCCAAAATTGCATCGTATTTTTCAGGACTGTTAGAGTAGATTTCTAGCTCCGGAGATAGTATTTTCCTTCCGTGCGAGCGTGCTGGCAAGAGAAGCGATGACTCATGTGTCTGGCCGGTGAGTTGGACTTTTGAGGATGACTTAGATGACGCCAGACGATTTCCTTTTGGTTTTGTTTAGGGGTGATAGACTTGTCTATTCTCGCTTTTGGATGATTGTATTGAAATTGCTGCTATGATAAGATTATTTTGGATTTTTAAAAGTTACTGATTTATGATATTATGGTTTTAATTATTATGATGCCATGTGGATAATATTGGAAAAATATTCTGGTAGTGCACCTTTATCGTGGGATACGTGTTTGGGCGACCTTGGGTTTCGATGTGTACCCTACGGTGAGGGGCGCTTCATTAAGTGGTATCGAGCATGGTTTGGCATCTTTTGGGATTAGTGAAATTGTGGAATCACCGCAAGAATAGTGGAACCGATCGAATTTCTTGTCTGCATTTTAGGTCATCCGTCCTGGAGATCGAGTTGAGTTACCGGTGACTCGAATCGGTAGGAGCTAGTAGGAGTCTCCACGCCTCGTTCAGAGGAGTTGCCTCCTCGAGTTCCCTGTGAGGCAGGATGCAGAGATATGATCAATCGCGTGGCGAGGCGGTTGACTTCATGGCAAAGACCGAGCCTGCGGAGGTCGAGGATGGCTAGAGAGGACCGAGAGAGTCCTCGATCGATGGGCTGCGACCGGATGAGCGTTTGACTATGCGGTTTTCTACTACTGTGGTCCTGCATATCGGTGGTGGAAGATCGTCCCGGCAAGACTACCAGCCCCGCCACATCGACACGGGATAATTTTCGAGGGCCTTCAAGGACAATTTCATGCCCAAGATCTATCTCGAAATGAAGTTGCAAGAGTTTTAGAGCCGAGACGAGGCGCTTGACCGTGGCCGATTATGAGTGTGGTTCAACGAGTTAGTGGTCTATGCTTCTTCATTGGTGGCTACCGAGGTCGACAGTGTCGGCTGCTTCGAGGGCGGACTCAACTGGAGATCCGCACCTATTGGCTAGAGATCGATATGGGTAATTTTATTGGTGAGGGTGCGGCGGTGAGGATAGAGCAACACGAGACAGTGTGGATCGAGACTCCATCGGGGACCAGATTAAGAGATCCGATGTACCTGTGGCGATCTTGGCAGAGGTATAAGCAAGCAGAGTAGGCCCTTCAGATCCGCAGGAGGGGCTAGATAGACTGGTCATGGGCAGAGGGGCAGATTTGTACAGATTGTTAGTGGTGGCGGCGAAGTTAGAGTTTGAGGCGATCTGCTCCTTTATGTGAGCATTGTGGCAAGAGACACATGGAGAGTGTCGATGGCATTTGGAGCCTGCTTGAGGTGTGGTTGATGGACCACCTAGTGAGGAACCGCCAGAGACTTTGGGAGCCCGATCTACTATGACTGGAAGATCAAAGAATACCACTGCAGCAGAGCAGTGGAGGTGGATCCGGATGGAGAGGCCGAGGCGAGCAGTAGGGTCCGCAGCGAGGTCGAGGACCGAAAGCAGGCGGCGATCCTGAGCTGTGGTCTATGCCATGACTCTACGGGAGGCCCAGGATTCCCGGATGTTATTGCGGGTATGCTTCGATTCTGGTTTTGAAGCATATGCATTGTTGGATCTGGATCCACCCATTCTTTCATTGCACCGCATTTAACATGTAGATCGCATGGGATGGCAGGAGGTTACAGATGGGTTGAGGTGAGTACACCTCAGTAGTCTGATTGTATTGGGAGAGGTCCGTAGTACGATTGTATTGGGAGAGGTGCCAGATGGGTTGTCAGGTTTAGATCGATCGGCGGTTTGAGTGCCGATCCGATCGCTTTGGCTCTGAGGAGATTGACGGATTTTGGGGATGGGTGGTTGATCGCAAGATAGGCTATCATGGATTGTTATACCAAGGAGGTCGATTGAGTCTCTGGTCGCCCCAGAGTGTGTTTCGAGGGTTAGTCGTAGTAGTGCCGAGGATGATATCCTTCTCGAAAGTGCCCCGAGATTGATGCAGGAGGTGTGAGGCCTATATCGACTCACGTAGTGGATTCTCGAGTCGAGAGATTGCAGGATGTTCCGTAGTCGGGGAATTCCGGATGTGTTTCGAGGAGTTCCGGGATTGCCGCCAGAGCGGGAGACAGAGTTCTCGATTGATCTCGTTCCCGGTATAGCCCCTATATCGATCCCTCCGTATAGGATGGCACCGGTAGAACTGAGAGAGCTTAAGGCTCAGTTGCAGGAGCTACTGGATAAGGGGTTCATTAGACCGAGTGTTTCGCCATGGGGAGCTCTGGTACTGTTTGTGAAGAAGAAGGACGGGACGTTGAGACTGTGTATTGATTATAGGCAGTTGAATCGGGTGACGGTGAAGAATAAGTATCCACTGCCTAGGATTGACGATCTATTTGATCAGTTGCAGGGAGCTCAAGTGTTCACAAAGTTGGACTTGAGATCAGGTTATTACCAATTGAGGATTGCAGAGGCCGATGTGCCTAAGAGTGCTTTCCGGAGCAGGTATGGGCATTTTGAGTTCCTAGTGATGCCGTTTGGGTTGACTAATGCCCCGACATCTTTCATGGCTTTGATGAATAGAGTTTTTCAGCCCTACCTAGATCGGTTCGTGATAGTATTTATTGACGATATTCTGGTTTATTCGAGGAGTAGACAGGAGCATGCTGAGCACCTGAGGATTGTTCTGCAGGTCATGAGAGAGAGGCAGTTGTTCGCCAAATTCACTAAGTGTGAATTCTGGCTTGATGAGATTGTGTTTCTGGGGCACGTGGTGTCCGTGAGGGTATCCAGTGAATCCTCACAAGATAGAGGCGATGATGAGTGGGAGATTCCGAGGAGTGTGCGAGTGCGGAGTTTCCAGATTGGCGGATATTACCGGAGGTTCGCCGAGGGTTTTCGCTGATCTCCGCCTTCGTGAAGCTATTGAGGAAGAATGTGCCGTTTAGATGGTCCGAGGAGTTCCGGAAGAGCTTTGAGGAGCTAAAACATCGGTTGACCATCGCCGGTGTTAGGCATTCCTTCCGCACTTGGAGGCTTTGTGGTTTTCAAAGTGATGCCTCGCGATCGTGGATTAGGGATGTATTGATGCGGCATGGGAAAGTATAGCGATGCCTCGAGACAGTTGAGGTCTCACGAGGTGAATTATCCAAAGGCATGACTTGGAGTTGGTCATAGATTGTATTTGCTCAAGATCTGGAGACATTATCTCGATGGGAGACGCCCGGATCTTCACCGATCATAAGAGTTTGAGGTATCTGCTGAGTCGAGAGAGCTCAATGCGAGACAGGAGATGGATAGAGTTATCAAGGACTATGGCGCACGATTGAGTATCATCCAGGAAGGCCAATGTGGTGGCCGATGCATCGAGTAAGAGATCGCATGTCAAGCATTTCAGTTCAGTTTCGAGGTTACCGGTGCGATTCGATTGAGAGCTCTTAATGCAGATGGATTTGAGTCGATGGAGCTCGATTGCTACTCGAGGCCGAGGCCGATGTTACATGACAGATCCGGAGAGCTCAGAGCAAGACCAGTGTTAGTGAGACTGATTGAGAGAGTCCAGCCAGATCGATTCGGAGTTTGAGTTGAGAGATGGGACGCATGGATGGGACAGATGTGTGCTCGATATAGATGATTTGAGACGGAGATCCTAGAGGAGGCACATGTAGCTGCCTATGCTATGCATCCTGGTACGACCAAGATGTATCGTACTCTGAGACAGCATTTCTGGTGGCCTGGTATGAAGAGGCAAGTGGCAGTGTATGTTTCCAGGTGTCTGATTTGTCAACAGGTTAAGGCAGAGCATCAGGCTCTAGTGGGAAAGTTGCATTCGTTGCCCATCCCAGAGTGGAAATGGGAGCAAATTACCATGGATTTTGTGATGGGGTTGCCTAGGACACTGAGGCAGCATGATTCTATCTGGGTCATAGTGGACCGATTGACCAAATCGGCTCACTTCTTGCCAGTGAGGGAGAGCAATACTCTCGATCAGTTGGCCCAAAAGTATGTGGCAAAGATTGTATGGTTGCATGGGGTTCCTTTGTCGATAGTCTCAGACAGGGATCCCAGGTTCACCTCGAGGTTCTGGAAGAGCCTACAGACTGCTATGGGTACGAGGTTAAACTTCAGTACTGCATTTCATCCTCAGACGGATGGACAGAGTGAAAGGACGATTAAGACTATTGAGGACATGCTTCGGGCATGTGTATTGAAGTTCAGAGAATCATGGGATCAGTATTTAGCACTGATTGAGTTTGCATATAATAACCAGTATCAGAGTAGTATTGGGATGACACCGTATGAGGCCTTGTATGGAAGGCCGTGTCGATCGCCACTGTATTGGGATGAAGAGGGTATGAGATCGATAGAGGGTCCCGAGCTGATTCAGGACACAGTAGATAAGGTACAGTGGATCCGGAGTCGCATCAAGGCGGCTCAGGACAGACAGAAGAGCTATGTGGATCAGCATCGGCGAGAGATGGAATATAGTGTAGGTGATAGAGTGTTTCTCCGAGTGTCTCCTTGGAAAGGAGTACTGAGATTTGGCCGTAAGGGCAAGTTGAGTCCTCGGTATATTGGTCCGTATGAGATCCTTGAGAGGATAGGACCGTTGGCTTACAGATTGGCATTACCGAGTGAGATGTCCCAGATGCATGATGTATTTCATGTTAGTATGTCTGACGGCACTGCCGCACTCGGACTCATGTGATTCCGGCTCAGGAGATTGAGATAGCCAGTGATTTGACCTATGTTGAGGAGCCGGTACAGATTATAGGATCACGGGTCAAGCAGCTGAGGAACTGGGTGATTCCATTAGTGAAAGTCCTTTGGAAAAACCACTCTTCTGAGGAAGCTACATGGGAAACTGAGGAGCATATGAGGAGTCAGTATCCTCATTTATTCGATCGGACAGGTATTAAATTTCGAGGACGAAATTTTTTATTAGGAGGGGTGAATTGTAACATCCCGTTACTGTGAGCAAGGGTATTATGGTAATATTGGGACAGACTGATAGGTTTCATTGCATTCACTGACTGAGCATGTTACTGGCCTCTAATTATAGAGGAACAGGTTTATTGCATATGCAATTATTCATAGATACATGCATTCATGATTTTTCGGTACTTAATTTTGAGTATAAACTGACTATACTGACTGGATCGGGATTAAATGAGAATTTAGGAGTAATTGGGTTCAAATGACTGATTTGGAATAGTTTAAGTGTAATTGGTAATTTATAGTGACTTATAGGAAATTTTCGGGAAATTCGGGAGAAAATGCCCGGACCGGAAATATTTGGATGATCAATCGATCGATCAGATGTATATCGAAAGAATCGTCCAATGGCAATGGAAAAATTAGAATTTTACTGATAGGAAATAAATACGTTGAGCCATTGAAAATTTAGAGAATAAAATTTGGACTGATTTGGAGACTTAGGTCTATAAATACTAAGGTTGAAAGAAATTGGGGAAATTTTTCTCTAAGGCATTGGAGTTTCTTCTTCTCCCCTACGGCGCTCATCAATTCCTCCCATTGGTGAGGATTCTTCGATTTTCCTTGTGGTTTCCTCCTCATTGTGTAAGGCTAACATATTTATTGTGATTGATGAAGGATTGAGGAGCTTTAGAGTGGATCATCGTTGGTTTTGAAAGATTTTAAGTTTACGGTGTTTTGAGGATCGGTGGATTTGAGCTTGATTGGTAAGTTTTAACGGTTTTAATGTTGTTATTGATAGTTTTTAAGGCATTTATGGAATTTATTATGGTTGATTGAGTGGTTGGGAGAGTTATGGTGGTTTTATAGAGAGAGAAATAGATAGAATCGATCGGAGAAGACGAAGAATTAAATCGCACACCGCGATTTGTATGCGTGAAAGCGCCACCGCTGGCGAGGAGAACAGACGTCGCGGTGGCGTCAATTAGTTGACGCCGCTGACGAGCCTCGTTAAATCTCTGGCGCCGCCTAAATGCGTTGTTATTGCGAGCAAGCAGCCTTCACGCCTTGCGAAAGCAACCATTTATGCTGTGGCGAGGTCTCTTCGCATGGCGAAGGGCATTTTTGATTGGATTGATTTTTGATTATTGGGTATAACTTATGGTATAGAACTCCGATTGGGGTGATTCTCGATTCCTTATGATCTAGAGAAAGAGGTCTACAATTGAGGATAATTATGAGAGTTAGAATTTAATTTAAGTGTTATTGATTTATCGAGATTAAGGTCAATTATGGTTCATAGTGCGAGCTGAATATTGAATTGAGACAATTGGAGTTTTAATTGGGATTTTCAATAGAGGTTTTGACCCGATGTCTAGGAAATTGCTATAGGAAATACGAATTAAGGAAATTGAACTGAATTTTAGGATTGGATCAATTATTGTTGATCAATTGAGCGAAGAGTTAGAATGGGGCACCAGAGTTCAAAATTGGGTTTTAGCACCGAAAATCGTGAATATGCATTGTACATAATTTCACTGAGACATATGCATTACTGAATCGTTTTATTGAGCACCTAGTAATGGAACTGTATTTTACTGTTATAAAGGCGTCATTGGATCATCATTCCACGGACATTGCTGGAACTTCCAGGCAGTAGCTCAGAAGTTACATGTGAGTAACCTAGTTGGTTTCTCAAATTCCTGACTGTTTAAATGTTTAATGTGAATTACTTGCCGCTGTGAAGTTACATGATTACTGAAATGTACATGATCGAATGACATGTTTCTATTGTATGGGATTGGACTACTGTATTGGATTGGATTACTGTATGATACTGAGGAATGTAATACTGGGCTTTTATAGCCATACACTGAATTACTGAACACTGCATTGTATGCATAAATGCATGATCAGATAATGGATATGTGACCCAAGTGCTATTATCACTGAAAAGAGCCTCGAGCTCGAACATCAGATCGACCGGGCCTCGAGCCGAGGGAGAAAATCACGACGCGCCCCCATCTGAACATTGACTGAGCACTTGGGCACAACACTGAATAAATGGAAAAGAGTCTCATATGCATTGTATACACATGACTGATTGAATTGCAAACTTACTGAATTGTGTGATGACATGAGAGATTGCAAATTGTTACATGCTACTGTAAATTGTTTCATGATTTACTGTAAATTGTGATATGATACTGTAAACTGTTATATACTATTGTAAATTGCTATTTGATACCGCAAACTGTTATAGACTACTGTGAATTGTTATATATTACTGTTAATTGATTATTACTGTGTCGTGCTGTACGCAATTTGCGTAATGCATGATTTGAGTAAACCATCGATGATGGTTTCTCATTGAGTTCGCAAACTCACCCAAAATTGCATCGTATTTTTCAGGACTGTTAGAGTAGATTTTTAGCTCCGGAGATAGTATTTTCCTGCCGTGCGAGCGTGCTAGCAAGAGAAGCGATGGCTCATAGGTCGGTCAGCTGAGTTGGACTTTTGAGGATGACTTAGGATAGACGCTTGTATCAGTTTCCTTTTTGGTTTTGTTTAGGGGACTGATAGACTTGTCTATTATGCTTTTGGATGACTGTATTGAAATTGCTGCTATGATAAGATTATTTTAGATTTTTAAAAGTTACTGATTTCTGATATTATGGTTTTAATTATTGTGATGCCATGAGGATAATATTGGAAAAATGTTCTGGCTGTGCACCTTTATCGTGGGATACGTGTCGGAGTGACCTTCGGGTTTCCCGATGTGTACCCTACGGTGAGGGGGCGCTACAAATCATGTATGCACCAACTTAACAATTCATAAATGCAATGTACAACAAATGGCTCGAGGGTTCCGTGGAACAAAACAGAGAAACCGAAGTTTACACCGTGAACGAAACGAGACCATTTTTATGAGCTCGTGGGCCTCAAGCGGGCAGCCGGGAGAAGACTTTACGTCGACGTGCACGTGACTACGAAACAGTTCCTCTCTTACCCAAACAAAACACATAAGCAATGCTCAAAATCATTTTATCAAAATGAAATTCTTTCATACTTTTCATGTTCTTTTTCTTCTTTCCATTCAAATCAAAATTCCATGACACAATTCAACGGCGTAACATTATCATATATCACAACGCATTTTTGCATATTCACAACAATTCAAATCCAATCCATGAAGCATATACACATATATAAGCAAATTCTTTAAATCATTTAAAAACAGTATATGCACAATTATGAAGTACTTGAAACCATTTTATTCTCTTGATTTGGGAAAACTTTAATGGCTCATTATTCAATTATAAACATGAAACCCACCTCATTTTTCTTAGACATCCAATGTCAATGTTCCCTTCCTCTTGCTCTTGGATAAGGTTTCTCTTGTTTTCCTAAAACAAACCAAAATTCTCATTCAATTCCAATTCAAATGGAAATCTCCCAATTTCCACAAAATCCTAAAACTTCAAAATCACAACAAATGAAATTAACATAAATCAAGCTCAAATCTAACTTAACCATAGTCTATCTAGGTCAGAAAACCCAAAACCTAGCTTAGAAACCCTAAAAATTAAATGGGTTCCTTAAATCATATTCTTCCAATCCAACACCCATTCTCTACACAAACAATTTATCTTTCTAACTCTTTCTCTAACAAAGCAAGAAGAAGAAGATAAACTTACCTTGGCAAGATGATTCCCTTTCTTTTCCTTCTTCTTTCTTCTTCCTTCTCTCTTCTTCTTTCCTTCTTCTTTTCTTTCTCTACGACTCTCTCTCTCCTCTCTTCTCTCAATTTCGTGCTTCCCTCTTCTTTAAAAGCCAAACCAATCTTCTTATTACAATCATGCCATTAATGATTGTATAAAGACCCCTTTACCCTTCCTTTGATGCCTTATAACCTTAATGCTTCAATGTTCTTCCCAAAATGCCCTCATACATATATACTCTTACAAGACTATTTCATTTCAATTGAACCATATGATAAAATCCTATAATCATTTACATACTAATATCTCCAAAATAATCCATCAAAACCTCATAATTAACTAGTCTTTTCATATTTACCCTTCTTTTGTCTTTATAACTAACATCTTATACTTCTAACTTCTTGACTAATGATCATGGAAAATTGAAGGAATTTAATAATATTTCCTTCTAGAAAATGTTCCTCATTGTCTAAATTTTCCAATGACACCAAATTCATTCAATTTGGTTTGGAAATCAAAGTTATATCCCAAACATTTCCAAACTACTCTTATCTTTGAAACAATATTTCGTACTCAATTTCCATACAAAATTGAAATTCTTCAAGACCAAATTAGAACTCGATTTCATCATATAAGATGTAGCCCTATTTTCTAGTTTAATCCAAATCAAGAATCATCTCATTTGGATAACTAGAGAAAAGTTATAGTGAAACATCAAGCCATACTCAGTGAACATGGTTGAACTACATTTTCCAGCTTTTAACTTCAAGCTTCACATATAATGCTTCTAACTTCTAAGAAAAGTTTAGGGTCCAAAATTTCTTGGATTGGTAGGTCATTATGAAAGGTTTGTCGAGGGGTTTTCATTTATCTTAGCCCCTTTGATCAAGCTTCTAAGGAAGAATGTACCTTTCAGATGGACCAATGAATGCCAAAGGAGTTTTGAGGAGTTAAAACACTAGTTGACTATAGCACCAGTGTTAGCTATGCTATCTGGATCTAAAGGATATATAGAGTATAGTGATGCTTCACACCAGGGTTTAGGATGTGTTTTGATGCAGTATGGCAGAGTGATTACACACATCGAGATAGTTGAGGTCTCGTGAGTTCAATTATATGGTTTATTATTTAGATCTTATTATAGTAGTGTTTGCTTTGAAAATTTGGAGACATTATTTGTATGGTAAGACTTTTCAGATATTTACAAATCATAGAAGTTTGAAATATTTTTTGAGTCAGAAGGAGTTGAATATGAGACAATGGCGGTGGATTGAACTGTTTAAAGAATATGATTATACAATTAAATACCATCTTGGTAAAACTAATGTTGTGGTTGATGCATTAACAGGAAATCCAATAGCAGTGTGGCATAAATTTAGGCATTAAGGTTACCAAACTTAGTTCAATTGAGAAAGTTGAATGTTGAGTTGAATTTGGGGCAAAATGAAGTATTGATAGCTACATTGAAGCTTAGGTCGGTATTGCATGAAAGGTTTAGAAAAGCTCAAAGTAAGGATCCATACTTTGTGAAGCTTATTGAGAAGTTGAAACAGGATCTGAGTTCTGAGTTTAAGTTGAGTGACACTGCATTGTGGTTGAAGCAGAGATTATGTGTACATGATGTTGATGATCTGAGAAAAGAGATTTTGGAGGAAGCACACATAGCAACCTATACTATGCATCTTGGTACTACCAAGATGTATAATACGCTAAAACAACATTTTTGGTAGCCAGGGATGAAGAAGCAAGTGGCGGAATATATTGCTAAATATTTGACTTGTCAACAGATTAAGGCAAAGCATCAGGTTCCGGTTGGGAAGTTATAGTCATTGCTAATTCTAGAGTGGGAATGAGAGAGGATTACTATAGATTTCATTATAAGTTTACCTAAAACTCCAAAGTAACATGATGCTATATGGGTCATTATTGATAGATTGACGAAATCGACCCATTTTTTACTTGCGAGGGAGAATAATACACTGGATTAGTTAGCCCAGAGGTATGTAAATGAAATAGTGAGATTACATGGAGTTCCATTATCTATTGTATCATATCGAGACCCTAGATTTACTTCAAGATTTGGGGTAGTTTACAGATTGCCATGGGTACAAAGTTGAATTTCAATATGACATTTCATTCTCAAATAGATGGGCAGAGTAAGAGAACCATTAGGATTGTGTTTTGGAGTTCTAAAGAGTATGGGATCAATATGTAGCTCTTATCTAATTTGCATACAATAATCACTATCACAGTAGATTTGGTGTGGCTCTATATAAAGCATTATATGGCAGAAAGTGTCCTTTTCCATTATATTGGGATGAAGAGGGCCTAAGGATTGTAAAAGGCCAGAATCGATTCAAGATATCTGTTGATAAAGTAAATTGATCTATAATAGAATTAAGGTGGCTCAAGATAGGTACAAAAGTTATGTAGATCAGCACCATAGAGATATGGAGTACTAAGTGGGAGATAAGGTGTTCTTGAGAGTATCACCTTAGCGAGGAGTGCTGAGGTTTGTTAAAAAGGGTAAGTTATGCCATAGATATATTGGTCCATATGAGATTAGTGAAAAAGTTGGACCATCGACATACAGGTTAGCATTACCAGCACAAATGGCTCATATTCATAACATGTTTCATATTAGTGTGTTGATATCGCCAGATTAAACACATATATTACTAGCTTAGGAGGTTCAAGTTGCAAGTAATTTAAGTTATGTGAAGGAACCGGTTAAGATAGTGGATTATTAGACTAAACAATTGAGAAACCAAGTGATCCCATTAGTTAAAGTCCTTTGGAGGAATCATTCGAGAGAAGAGGCCACATGAAAGACTAAGGAAAACATGAGAAAACAATATCCTCATCTCGCTTGATCAAGCGGTAAGAATTTTGAAAACAAAATTTCTTAAGGGAAGAATTGTAATAGCCCGTTTTCCATACTAACGGCTAGAACCTTAAAATATTGCACATGGCCATATCATTGAGAATTCATGAATTAAATTTCATTCACATTCATATCATTAGCATACACATGAAATATTAATTAGTACACATTGCAAAGATAATATATGTACTTAATTGATATATTCCGAGGTATGAAAGGTTTAAAATGATCATGATGTGAATTATGTATTGTTTATATCTTGAATTTTCGTTTGGGGGAATATAATTAGTAAACTTGGAATTTATTGTTACAATTGGAAAATTAATGAATTAAAATGTACATTTGGTCTAGGAAAAATGCCAAGTGGTAAGACAAATTGACATTTGGAAAATTAAGATGACTAAGCCTATGAATTAGGGACATTTGGCATGGAAAATTAAGTGACAAATGGCCTCGCTAATTAATTGAAAAATGGCATCAATGAGTGGCTGACAAATGGCCTAGCTTAATGGTGACATTTGGCAAAAAATATGTAGGACAAATGGAGAACATGTTTAGGGACATATGTCATAGTAATATGTAGACACCTTGCATCCAAGGTGTTAAGTTTATGCAGGATTGATTTTAGTTCTACTCATTTCTTCTTCTTACACCACCGAAACTCTCTCACCCTTAATCCCTGTATTTTACACCAATAATCCATTCTTTTACCCTTCATAATATGGTTAAAGAATCAGATTATTGTTGGCCTTTTTTCTAGTCGAAAACCAACCTATTGTTACCTTGAATTTGGGATTATTTTTCCAGGCATGAAAACTAAATTAGCTTGATCTTTGATATGGAATTTGAGCTATACAAGTAAGTAAAAGTTTGGTATTTATGGCATGTTATAATAGATAATTTATGATGATTAAATTGGGATGAATTGTATATGATATTGATGATGAATTGTGCTGGAAATTTTAACAAGAACTTGGGTACTTTTCTGTTTTGTTTTTGAAATGTACGAAAATCGTAGCTTTTGCATTGTTGCATAGATCATTTAAGTTAGGATTTTAAGTATAATTGATGAGCAATTCATGTTAAATATAGGTGTTATTAAGGTGTTTTCGAATATGGAAAATTAGAGTGTAGGTGTGTTTGTAAAAGTGACTATTAATGATATAAGTGAGTAGAATTTTGTAAGCCTTAGTGTAACCAATATAGAAGTTAAATTAACTTTGAGATGAAGTAACCTTAAAGGATATGAAATTTGGAAATTTTCAGGTGTTAGCGATGTCTTTAAGCATGTAAAATTCATGAAGTATTGAAGGTAGTAAAGTTACACACATTAGTGATGTTGATGAAAAATTCTAGAATTGAACCTTATGTACATGTCAAACCAGCTTAGAAATTTCGCTCTAAATTATTACATTTGGACTTGATTGAGGCTAGAATGAGCCTAGATTGTTTCTTGATTAATTGGTTAAGAGTTTGATAAGTTTATGTGGTTAATTGATCATGAAAATGTTCAAGAATAAGTGTAAAGTATGGTTGATGAATTTGGAGTAAATCAAGCTAACTTAAAGGTACAAACCTGATTGCAAAATGGTAGTATACAAAATATGATGTTTGAATGGTCTTAAGATGTATAAACATAAATTAAATAGTTAAGATCTATGTATAAGAATACATACCCGGAAAGTCATTGAGCATGCATTGAACATAACACATATACATGTGTATGATTGAGTACTTATTTGATTAAACAAGTTAGTAATGTGTACATATATATGTATTGCATGATTTAGAAGCACAATTTGATCGATAGCTTCCAAACATTGCTGGCTCGTTAAGGCAACAGTTATCTGGAACATACTGTGAGTTAACCTAGATGTTTATACACTATTTTTGAATTGTTCTTAATTAACTATTAGATATTGAACTGTTACTGATATGATTGTGTTAATTCCGGACATTGATGGTCTAAGGAGTTTAATGTTCGGGACTGTATTGGAAGTGTTTGCAAATTGAATATGAATATGGAAATTTTGTTCTCAATTATATGTTGGATGTTGGACTTAGATCTGACGAATGTGCTATATGACTGTGCACACTGAACGACAGTTATTAATAACATAATATGTGATTTGATGCATTTTTATTACATTGATATGCATGATCAGATAAAGGAGTTGTAACTAGAGTGATTAACGTGAAAAGAGCTTAAAGCTTATAAACATGCACACAGAGCCATAGGCTCAACGATTAATAAGCCTGATATCTACAATTGTTATGGGAAAATATCTAAAATGAGCCTAGTATCCACAATAGATATGGAACAGTTAAATAGGCGTTCAGTCATAACAAAATAAAAATGAAAGTGGAGTCCTAGTGCATTGCTTATATATTTTTACATATATCTTGTGAATCACTGTAAAGAATGACTAAATTGAGTTGATATAATATTATGCTATGTTTGTGTGTATGGAATGGTTGTGAAAAAATTACTGAATTGTGTTGATATAGTGATTTACAATACTTGTATGCACGTTGATTATATGAATGATTGAGGTGAAAATTGGATTATTCGAAAAGATTATATGACATGTTTTTATTATAATGTGCTTATTGAGATATGATATATAGTGTGATTTGGTATACAAAATTGTATGGGAATTGAATCAAGCTAATGTGATATACTTGTGAATTTGGTTGTGTACTTGTGATTTTGTGTTTTGACTTGAGTGAGCACATCAATGATGGTTCACTTGTTGGGTTCGCAAAACTCATCAAAATTGCAACGTTATTTTTCAGGTACTAAGGAGACCTAGCTTTTAATGCAATTTGGTAACAGTATGGTATTGTCAATTTTGGAATCAGGAATGGCTCAAAGGTCTGGTCAGCTGATTTCTGAGGAGTTTAGATAGATTATTTAAGTTAGCATCTCATTTCATGTTAGATATTTTGTAAAGAACAGTAAAATCTTAGCTATTTTTGTAATGCACATATATGGATTATGAGATGTAATGACAATGTAAATGATGTTTGTAAAATGAAATGAGAAATGTTGAACTTATGATCACTTATGTTTTGTATGATGCCATCATAGTGAATTTGATTGCTCTAACATGTCATTCTCGTAGAGTATGTTGTTGAATGTCCTCTGGATGTTCAGGTATATGCTCTATGGTAGTGGTGTGTTACAAAATGTTTCTAGAGATTAAGGATAAAATGAAGCAGACAACTCCCTATGGAATGATTTTATTGAAGTTGGTTCCTCCTCTTCTAAAAGAAAATCAAGAACAAAGGTAGGCAAGGCTAGATCTTGAAGGTAATTAATCTTCAAGCTTAATATTTATTTTTGTGTGGAATGTAAAAAGGTTAAATTATCCTCTTAAATAGTAAATTGTTAAAGGTATAATCCTGAAGAAAAATCATATTATTCTAGGACTTCTAGAAAAAAAATAAAAAACTGACAAATTGCTTAATAGTTTGATTTTTTGGGTGCTCAATAGCCTATCACCTCAAATCATGCTTATCACTGAAATGGTAGGATTGTAGATGCAGACATGGATTCTCAAATCCATGTCTCTATCATAGTTTTTTTGATTAAATGATACATTTTAATGACTATTTGGAATGGTCCTATAAGCCTTTTGATATCTTAGTTATTTATACTACTAACATCAAGTTTCAAAGGATGGGACTGTAGGATGGTCTTAAAAGCAATTTACAGAGTAATTAATAGATCTTGGATCATTATAAGGGACCTAAATTGTGTTTTGTATCTTAATGAAGCTAAGGGAGTCAAACTAGATCATAAATCCATTAATAAGGAGTTGAGCCAACTAGTTAACCAAATTAGGGTACTAAGATTGAACTTTATGGGGGCAATTTTATTCTTAGAGTATTAAGTAATAGAAGGATTAGTTCATTAGAAAAAAGCTCAATAAAACTTTGGTAAATTATTATTAGATGAAACAATTTCCAAATTCTTATACTAACTTTGGCCCTCTATTATGCTCATATCACTCTACTATGGAGATCCTAAATCTTAGTGCTCCTCTACTAATCTGAATTTTCCCTTTAGGTATTTTCAATTTCCTTTCTAAGATGGATGGTTTTGAAGAGATGGTCAAGGTCAGTATATGCACAATTATGAAGTACTTGAAACCATTTTATTCTCTTGATTTGGGAAAACTTTAATGGCTCATTATTCAATTATAAACATGAAACCCACCTCATTTTTCTTAGACATCCAATGTCAATGTTCCCTTCCTCTTGCTCTTGGATAAGGTTTCTCTTGTTTTCCTAAAACAAACCAAAATTCTCATTCAATTCCAATTCAAATGGAAATCTCCCAATTTCCACAAAATCCCTAAAACTTCAAAATCACAACAAATGAAATTAACATAAATCAAGCTCAAATCTAACTTAACCATAGTCTATCTAGGTCAGAAAACCCAAAACCTAGCTTAGAAACCCTAAAAATTAAATGGGTTCCTTAAATCATATTCTTCCAATCCAACACCCATTCTCTACACAAACAATTTATCTTTCTAACTCTTTCTCTAACAAAGCAAGAAGAAGAAGATAAACTTACCTTGGCAAGATGATTCCCTTTCTTTTCCTTCTTCTTTCTTCTTCCTTCTCTCTTCTTCTTTCCTTCTTCTTTTCTTTCTCTACGACTCTCTCTCTCCTCTCTTCTCTCAATTTCGTGCTTCCCTCTTCTTTAAAAGCCAAACCAATCTTCTTATTACAATCATGCCATTAATGATTGTATAAAGACCCCTTTACCCTTCCTTTGATGCCTTATAACCTTAATGCTTCAATGTTCTTCCCAAAATGCCCTCATACATATATACTCTTACAAGACTATTTCATTTCAATTGAACCATATGATAAAATCCTATAATCATTTACATACTAATATCTCCAAAATAATCCATCAAAACCTCATAATTAACTAGTCTTTTCATATTTACCCTTCTTTTGTCTTTATAACTAACATCTTATACTTCTAACTTCTTGACTAATGATCATGGAAAAATTGAAGGAATTTAATAATATTTCCTTCTAGAAAAATGTTCCTCATTGTCTAAATTTTCCAATGACACCAAATTCATTCAATTTGGTTTGGAAATCCGAAAGTTATATCCCAAACATTTCCAAACTACTCTTATACTGAAACAATATTCTGTACTCAATTTCCATACAAAATTGAAATTCTTCAAGACCAAATTAGAACTCGATTTCATCATATAAGATGTAGCCCTATTTCTCTAGTTTAATCCAAATCAAGAATCATCTCATTTGGATAACTAGAGAAAAAGTTATGGTGGAAACATCAAGCCATACTCAGTGAACATGGTTGAACTACATTTTCCAGCTTTTAACTTCCAGCGCTTCACATATAACAGTTCTAACTTCTAAGAAAAGTTTAGGGTCCAAAATTTCTTGGATTGGTAGGTCATTATGAAAGGTTTGTCGAGGGGTTTTCATTTATCTTAGCCCCTTTGATCAAGCTTCTAAGGAAGAATGTACCTTTCAGATGGACCAATGAATGCCAAAGGAGTTTTGAGGAGTTAAAACACTAGTTGACTATAGCACCAGTGTTAGCTATGCTATCTGGATCTAAAGGATATATAGAGTATAGTGATGCTTCACACCAGGGTTTAGGATGTGTTTTGATGCAGTATGGCAGAGTGATTACACACATCGAGATAGTTGAGGTCTCATGAGTTCAATTATATGGTTTATTATTTAGATCTTATTATAGTAGTGTTTGCTTTGAAAATTTGGAGACATTATTTGTATGGTAAGACTTTTCAGATATTTACAAATCATAGAAGTTTGAAATATTTTTTGAGTCAGAAGGAGTTGAATATGAGACAATGGCGGTGGATTGAACTGTTTAAAGAATATGATTATACAATTAAATACCATCTTGGTAAAACTAATGTTGTGGTTGATGCATTAACAGGAAATCCAATAGCAGTGTGGCATAAATTTAGGCATTAAGGTTACCAAACTTAGTTCAATTGAGAAAGTTGAATGTTGAGTTGAATTTGGGGCAAAATGAAGTATTGATAGCTACATTGAAGCTTAGGTCGGTATTGCATGAAAGGTTTAGAAAAGCTCAAAGTAAGGATCCATACTTTGTGAAGCTTATTGAGAAGTTGAAACAGGATCTGAGTTCTGAGTTTAAGTTGAGTGACACTTGCATTGTGGTTGAAGCAGAGATTATGTGTACATGATGTTGATGATCTGAGAAAAGAGATTTTGGAGGAAGCACACATAGCAACCTATACTATGCATCTTGGTACTACCAAGATGTATAATACGCTAAAACAACATTTTTGGTAGCCAAGGATGAAGAAGCAAGTGGCGGAATATATTGCTAAATATTTGACTTGTCAACAGATTAAGGCAAAGCATCAGGTTCCGGTTGGGAAGTTATAGTCATTGCTAATTCTAGAGTGGGAATGAGAGAGGATTACTATAGATTTCATTATAAGTTTACCTAAAACTCCAAAGTAACATGATGCTATATGGGTCATTATTGATAGATTGACGAAATCGACCCATTTTTTACTTGCGAGGGAGAATAATACACTGGATTAGTTAGCCCAGAGGTATGTAAATGAAATAGTGAGATTACATGGAGTTCCATTATCTATTGTATCATATCGAGACCCTAGATTTACTTCAAGATTTGGGGTAGTTTACAGATTGCCATGGGTACAAAGTTGAATTTCAATATGACATTTCATTCTCAAATAGATGGGCAGAGTAAGAGAACCATTAGGATTGTGTTTTGGAGTTCTAAAGAGTATGGGATCAATATGTAGCTCTTATCTAATTTGCATACAATAATCACTATCACAGTAGATTTGGTGTGGCTCTATATAAAGCATTATATGGCAGAAAGTGTCCTTTTCCATTATATTGGGATGAAGAGGGCCTAAGGATTGTAAAAGGCCCAGAACTGATTCAAGATACTGTTGATAAAGTAAATTGATCTATAATAGAATTAAGGTGGCTCAAGATAGGTACAAAAGTTATGTAGATCAGCACCATAGAGATATGGAGTACTAAGTGGGAGATAAGGTGTTCTTGAGAGTATCACCTTAGCGAGGAGTGCTGAGGTTTGTTAAAAAGGGTAAGTTATGCCATAGATATATTGGTCCATATGAGATTAGTGAAAAAGTTGGACCATCGACATACAGGTTAGCATTACCAGCACAAATGGCTCATATTCATAACATGTTTCATATTAGTGTGTTGATATCGGCCAGATTCGACACATATATTACTAGCTTAGGAGGTTCAAGTTGCAAGTAATTTAAGTTATGTGAAGGAACCGGTTAAGATAGTGGATTATTAGACTAAACAATTGAGAAACCAAGTGATCCCATTAGTTAAAGTCCTTTGGAGGAATCATTCGAGAGAAGAGGCCACATGAAAGACTAAGGAAAACATGAGAAAACAATATCCTCATCTGCTTGATCAAACAGGTAAGAATTTTGAAAACAAAATTTCTTAAGGGGAAGAATTGTAATAGCCCGTTTTCCATACTAACGGCTAGAACCTTAAAATATTGCACATGGCCATATCATTGAGAATTCATGAATTAAATTTCATTCACATTCATATCATTAGCATACACACATGAAATATTAATTAGTACACATTGCAAAGATAATATATGTACTTAATTGATATATTCCGAGGTATGAAAGGTTTAAAATGATCATGATGTGAATTATGTATTGTTTATATCTTGAATTTTCGTTTGGGGGAATATAATTAGTAAACTTGGAATTTATTGTTACAATTGGAAAATTAATGAATTAAAATGTACATTTGGTCTAGGAAAAATGCCAAGTGGTAAGACAAATTGACATTTGGAAAATTAAGATGACTAAGCCTATGAATTAGGGACATTTGGCATGGAAAATTAAGTGACAAATGGCCTCGCTAATTAATTGAAAAATGGCATCAATGAGTGGCTGACAAATGGCCTAGCTTAATGGTGACATTTGGCAAAAAATATGTAGGACAAATGGAGAACATGTTTAGGGACATATGTCATAGTAATATGTAGACACCTTGCATCCAAGGTGTTAAGTTTATGCAGGATTGATTTTAGTTCTACTCATTTCTTCTTCTTACACCACGAAACTCTCTCACCCTTAATCCTCAGATTTTACACCAATAATCCATTCTTTACCCTTCATAATATGGTTAAAGAATCAGATTATTGTTGGCCTTTTTTCTAGTCGAAAACCAACCTATTGTTACCTTGAATTTGGGATTATTTTTCCAGGCATGAAAACTAAATTAGCTTGATCTTTGATATGGAATTTGAGCTATACAAGTAAGTAAAAGTTTGGTATTTATGGCATGTTATAATAGATAATTTATGATGATTAAATTGGGATGAATTGTATATGATATTGATGATGAATTGTGCTGGAAATTTTAACAAGAACTTGGGTACTTTTCTGTTTTGTTTTTGAAATGTACGAAAATCGTAGCTTTTGCATTGTTGCATAGATCATTTAAGTTAGGATTTTAAGTATAATTGATGAGCAATTCATGTTAAAGATAGGTGTTATTAAGGTGTTTTCGAATATGGAAAATTAGAGCTGTAGGTGTGTTTGTAAAAAGTGACTATTAATGATATAAGTGAGTAGAATTTTGTAAGCCTTAGTGTAACCAATATAGAAGTTAAATTAACCTGAGATGAAGTAACCTTAAAGGATATGAAATTTGGAAATTTTCAGGTGTTAGCGATGTCTTTAAGCATGTAAAATTCATGAAGTATTGAAGGTAGTAAAGTTACACACATTAGTGATGTTGATGAAAAATTCTAGAATTGAACCTTATGTACATGTCAAACCAGCTTAGAAATTTCGCTCTAAATTATTACATTTGGACTTGATTGAGGCTAGGAATGAGCCTAGATTGTTTCTTGATTAATTGGTTAAGAGTTTGATAAGTTTATGTGGTTAATTGATCATGAAAATGTTCAAGAATAAGTGTAAAGTATGGTTGATGAATTTGGAGTAAATCAAGCTAACTTAAAGGTACAAACCTGATTGCAAAATGGTAGTATACAAAATATGATGTTTGAATGGTCTTAAGATGTATAAACATAAATTAAATAGTTAAGATCTATGTATAAGAATACATACCCGGGAAAGTCAGTTGAGCATGCATTGAACATAACACATATACATGTGTATGATTGAGTACTTATTTGATTAAACAAGTTAGTAATGTGTACATATATATGTATTGCATGATTTAGAAGCACAATTTGATCGATAGCTTCCAAACATTGCTGGCTCGTTAAGGCAACAGTTATCTGGAACATACTGTGAGTTAACCTAGATGTTTATACACTATTTTTGAATTGTTCTTAATTAACTATTAGATATTGAACTGTTACTGATATGATTGTGTTAATTCCGGACATTGATGGTCTAAGGAGTTTAATGTTCGGGACTGTATTGGAAGTGTTTGCAAATTGAATATGAATATGGAAATTTTGTTCTCAATTATATGTTGGATGTTGGACTTAGATCATTTAATGTGCTATATGACTGCACACTTTGAGCTACGCTTATTAATAACATAATATGTGATTTGATGCATTTTTATTACATTGATATGCATGATCAGATAAAGGAGTTGTAACTAGAGTGATTAACGTGAAAAGAGCTTAAAGCTTATAAACATGCACACAGAGCCATAGGCTCAACGATTAATAAGCCTGATATCTACAATTGTTATGGGAAAATATCTAAAATGAGCCTAGTATCCACAATAGATATGGAACAGTTAAATAGGCGTTCAGTCATAACAAAATAAAAATGAAAGTGGAGTCCTAGTGCATTGCTTATATATTTTTACATATATCTTGTGAATCACTGTAAAGAATGACTAAATTGAGTTGATATAATATTATGCTATGTTTGTGTGTATGGGAATGGTTGTGAAAAAAATTACTGAATTGTGTTGATATAGTGATTTACAATACTTGTATGCACGTTGATTATATGAATGATTGAGGTGAAAAATTGGATTATTCTGAAAAGATTATATGACATGTTTTTATTATAATGTGCTTATTGAGATATGATATATAGTGTGATTTGGTATACAAAATTGTATGGGAATTGAATCAAGCTAATGTGATATACTTGTGAATTTGGTTGTGTACTTGTGATTTTGTGTTTTGACTTGAGTGAGCACATCAATGATGGTTCACTTGTTGGGTTCGCAAAACTCATCAAAATTGCAACGTTATTTTTCAGGTACTAAGGAGACCTAGCTTTTAATGCAATTTGGTAACAGTATGGTATTGTCAATTTTGGAATCAGGAATGGCTCAAAGGTCTGGTCAGCTGATTTCTGAGGAGTTTAGATAGATTATTTAAGTTAGCATCTCATTTCATGTTAGATATTTTGTAAAGAACAGTAAAATCTTAGCTATTTTTGTAATGCACATATATGGATTATGAGATGTAATGACAATGTAAATGATGTTTGTAAAATGAAATGAGAAATGTTGAACTTATGATCACTTATGTTTTGTATGATGCCATCATAGTGAATTTGATTGCTCTAACATGTCATTCTCGTAGAGTATGTTGTTGAATGTCCTCTGGATGTTCGGTATATGCTCTATGGTAGTGGTGTGTTACAAAATGTTTCTAGAGATTAAGGATAAAATGAAGCAGACAACTCCCTATGGAATGATTTTATTGAAGTTGGTTCCTCCTCTTCTAAAAGAAAATCAAGAACAAAGGTAGGCAAGGCTAGATCTTGAAGGTAATTAATCTTCAAGCTTAATATTTATTTTTGTGTGGAATGTAAAAAGGTTAAATTATCCTCTTAAATAGTAAATTGTTAAAGGTATAATCCTGAAGAAAAATCATATTATTCTAGGACTTCTAGAAAAAAATAAAAAACTGACAAATTGCTTAATAGTTTGATTTTTTGGGTGCTCAATAGCCTATCACCTCAAATCATGCTTATCACTGAAATGGTAGGATTGTAGATGCAGACATGGATTCTCAAATCCATGTCTCTATCATAGTTTTTTTGATTAAATGATACATTTTAATGACTATTTGGAATGGTCCTATAAGCCTTTTGATATCTTAGTTATTTATACTACTAACATCAAGTTTCAAAGGATGGGACTGTAGGATGGTCTTAAAAGCAATTTACAGAGTAATTAATAGATCTTGGATCATTATAAGGGACCTAAATTGTGTTTTGTATCTTAATGAAGCTAAGGGAGTCAAACTAGATCATAAATCCATTAATAAGGAGTTGAGCCAACTAGTTAACCAAATTAGGGTACTAAGATTGAACTTTATGGGGGCAATTTTATTCTTAGAGTATTAAGTAATAGAAGGATTAGTTCATTAGAAAAAAGCTCAATAAAACTTTGGTAAATTATTATTAGATGAAACAATTTCCAAATTCTTATACTAACTTTGGCCCTCTATTATGCTCATATCACTCTACTATGGAGATCCTAAATCTTAGTGCTCCTCTACTAATCTGAATTTTCCCTTTAGGTATTTTCAATTTCCTTTCTAAGATGGATGGTTTTGAAGAGATGGTCAAGGTCAGTTGGAATACTAGATTTGTTGGATGTAAGCCTTTCCAATTGATGACTAAGCTCTATATGGTTAAGGAAGAAATTAAAGCATTTTAGAGAAGTGTATGCTTAACCACTACTTCCATTTTTTAGCTAGAAAAGGAGTCAAAAAATCCAAGTTGAAAGTTACTTTGATCCTCTTAATAAGGATTTAAGACATCTGGAAGCTAAACAATTGGAAGAGTATAATTATGCTTTACACATGAACAATTCAAAGTTGAGGCAAAAAGTAGGGGTGAATTGTCTTAAGGAAAGGGACAATAATACCAATTTCTTCAATAATTCCTTTCTAGCTCGAAGGAATAAAAATAAAATATCCACCTTAATTGATGAATATGTATTACTATGCAAGGATAAGGACAAGATTATTAGGACTACAATAAGCTTCTATAAGAACCTACTACAAATAAGCATATAAACTGAATCAACAACTGTGGAGGACTTAAGCACATTTCTAAGTGAGTCAATCAACTAGGAGATGAAAGTTAAACTCATTAAACCATTTACTCTCAAAAGATTAGGATGCTCTTTTTAGGTTGAATCCAAACAAATCCCTAAGGCCAGATGAATTCAATGCTCACTTTTTCAAAACACTTGGAGTATTACAGGAGAGCTAGTTATGGAAATAGTCCAAGAATTCTTCTTAAGCTGGAAAATTCTTAAGGAATTGAATAAAACATTTATATGTTGGATCCTTAAGAAAAAAATCGATTCTATGAATGATTTATGCACTATTTTGTACTGCTACATTGTCTATAAAGTGATTTCTAAACTCCTAGTCACTATACTAAAAAAGGAACTTAAATCTTCAATTAGTCCCTCCTAAGGGGCTTTCGTCTCTAGTAGATTAATTGGGGATAGTATATTGAAAGTTTAGGAATTTTAAAAGGATTATAACTCTCAGACCTAATTCAAAATTTTTATAGTAAAAATAAACTTCTTTAAGGCTTTTGGTATAATGGAATGGAAGTTCATATGCAACTATCTTCTGGTATTTGGTTTCACTTTATTGTTTAAGGATTGGATTAAAGCCTGCATCTCCTCTTTAGCTTTTATTTTTATGGTTAATAACACTCCTAGAAAACCTTTATAGAGCAAAGGGAATTAGATAAGGGGACCCCCTAATCTCCTTATTTTTCCACCTTTGCCACTGAAGTTGTCACAAGGTTAATAAAAATCAACATTGTAGCCAATAGTAGGTTTGTCTTCCACTATAACTATGAAGAATTATAAACCAGTAATTTAGTTTTTGCAGAATATCTTATATTACTTTGCATATCTGACCCCCAACTCACTTTAAACCTTGATGAACTCCTTGAATATATTTAATCGAGTCTAGTTTAATATTCAATTAAGAGAAAATCAAGATTTATTTCTCTATGGATGTGTTGAATTCTCATCAACTCATATCTATTTTTGGTTAATCAATCCATCATCCTACCTTCAAATTTTTAGTATGACTATAAAAAAAAAGATTTATGGAATGTATCCCTTTATTGAAAGTTAATAAGACAAAATCAGTTATTGATATAAAAGATTTTTATCTAATGGAACCAAGCTTCAATTAATCTCTATAATTTTGAGAAACATCCATATCCATTGGAGTGCACATCTCTTTCTTCTTAAGAAGCAAATCAAAGAAGTTGAAAAATGCATAAAAAACTTCTTATGCTCCAGGAAAGCTAAGAATTCCAATTGTAATAAAATCAAGAGGAAGAAACTATGTTTACCTAAACAAGATTGGGACTTAGGATAGCTCCCATTTAGGTGATGCAAACTATTATGGTGGAAAAAAATATGAAGATTATTCAATGGTAAAGAGGCATTATGGTCCAATGGGTGTTTAAGTACTATCTCTCATTCCAACTTCTGTCAACTAAAGACTTGTAGAGAACACTTTTGGAGTCTGATTCAAATGCTTAGAATGAGGGACCAACTATTCCTATACTTTAAGAACTTGATAGGTAATGGAACAAACACTTGTTTCTAGTTTGATAGCTGGTCCAATTTGGGACCTTTTCATAATAGGGAGGAGTTAACTTCACTCACATTAAGAATTTCACCTAATGTTAAAGTTAGTGTAATAATCACTTAAGGGAATTGAGGTTGTAGTTTTAGGGAATAAGTTATAGTTGTGCATTAGTGGCTGTTTTTCTAAGTATTTGACACGTGTTTCTTGCATAATAGGTTAGTATTATTATGTTTTAGGACTTGTTTTGTGTGTTTTTGTTTAGCTTGATCTTCGTGGTTGTTCTTTTATGTTTGATATTAGTTTAGGGTAAAAATTGATTATTTTGGCGTCGAAATAGAGGGGGGGGACACCTTTGTGATTGAGCTAGGGATTAAGAGAAGAGAAATGGAGCTGTTGAAGAACAAGAACCCACGATTGTGGGAAAGGGCATGTTTCCCACGATCGTATAAAATATATGGAAAAAATTTATGTCACATTAACCTATGATCGTAAGAAGCACAAGGATAATTCCCATGATCGTGGGATGCTTAGCCTAAGGAGTCATGCGGGTTTCACTTTTTCTTTATGGTTTTATGATCTATAATGTCACAAATCCCTAGGGCTGAAAAGGGTGGTGGAAACTGGCCTCCAGGAGCTAAAAGATAGATTGAGAGCCTAAAGATAGGTGGAGAGTCAAAGTTTTTATTCCTAATTGAGCAAAGAGCATCTTGTCATCTAGATTTTTCAGATTCGAGCAAAGAAGAGGAGGAGCTCGCCCTGTTTAGTTCCTATTTCGATTTTTTTTCTTCTAGCATGTTTATCATGGATTGTTTGGTTGTTGGGGATGTTAATGACATTATGATTAGCTAAAATATTTTTTTAAGGGTTTATTGTTTGAACTATTTGTGAACCTTCAGTTGTTGATTCAATAATACAAATGTTTTTGTTATTTATTGAGCTCAAACCTTGCAACAAATCGAGAGAGCAAGCTTGGTAATTTGTGTTAAATGTACAACGAGAGTTGACATTTAATAGACTTATAAATAATAAGTTATCAATTTATTAAGAAGAGATTTTAATAGATTGATACACTGCCTATAGGACAGCTTCATATCTAGTTGATTGTTTAGGAAAAGCTTTGCACATCTAGAGATCCAGAAGTTAATCCTAATTTATTTAACTAGTGACATTTAGTTGCACCTTGAGAGAGGGTAGCTAAAATTTTAAGAAATCTTGGGCCAAACATTAATTGAATCAATTAACTAGAGGGGAGCAAATAGGGATAAAGACAAGTCATAATTTTTAATCTTGATTTTCTCCAAGTTTTAGTTTACGATTTTGGTTTAGGTTGCATTTTTTCCTTTTACCTTTAGTTTGTCTTTATTTTACTTATCTATTTAAATTTTATTGAATCGGTTTCTTAAACAAAGAACAACCTGGATTAAGTGGTGCATAAGCACAATCCTTGTGGGATTGATATTCACTTTTTACTATAAGTTATGACCCATATACTTGTGGTTTTGAGCATAAAACTTGTAGTTTGGTTTACATTCAACAAGTTTTTGGCGCCATTGCCGGGATTGGTTATTTAGCATCTTGTGTAATGCAAGCAATTAAGTCATTAGTTGGGTTATTAACTAGCAGCAAGGAAAAGAGGTTACATGCCATCTACTACTCAAGCAAGACCTTAATGGGAGCATAACTAAATTACACATCTACAAAAAAAAAGGAGTTGCTTGCTGTGGTATTTTCATGTGAGAAATTTTGTTCTTATCTGTTAGGCTCACATGTTATTATTTTTATAGATCATGCATCATTGTGATATCTTTTTGTCAAGAAAGATGCTAAGGCTAGGCTTATCCGATGGGTGCTTTTGCTCTAAGAATTCGACATTAAGATTAAAGACAAAAAGGGAGCATAAAATGTTGTAGCAAACCACCTCTCAAGACGTGAAGAAGAAGAGGAAATCAAGGAGAGCTTTTCAGAAGAGGCTTTAATGATGGTAGAAAATCCTTTTCATCCTTGGTTTATATATATTGCAAACTACCTCTCAAGTGGTATTCTTCCTTCTGATCTCTCTTATCAATAAAAGAAGTGGTTTGTGTTTCAGTATTCTTGTTATATTTGGGATAAATCTGTACTGTATAAGATATATGTTGACAATGTGATTTGCAGATATATCCCCAAAGATAAAATGCCTAAAATTTTGTTGCAATGTCATGCACTCACTTTATGCAAGGCATTATGGAGCTGAAAAGACTACAATTTAGATCTTGGAGTGTGGATTCTATTGGCCAACCTTATTCAAGGATGCTCAAGATTTTGTATTGAAGTGTGATAAGTGTCAAAGAGTGGGCAATATATCGAAGAAAGATGAGATGCCTCTTTCAAGAATCATGGAGGTAGAGATATTCAACATATGGGGCTTGGACTTCATGGGACCATTCCCATCCTCCTTACGTATTACTTACATATTGGTTGGAGTTGACTGTGTTTCCAAGTGGGTTAAGGCTGTAGCTACTCCAACTAATGACGGTAAGGTGGTTCAAAAGTTCATCAAGAAGATCTTTACGAGATTTGGGGTGCCTATAGCGATTATAAGTGATGGAGGAAGCCATTTTTGCAACAAATTGTTTGAGCCTCTTCTGAGAAGACACAATGTTCATCATAGAGTGGCGACTCCTTACCACTCCCAAACTAGTGGCCAAGTGGAGGTGGTGAATAGAGAGTTGAAGAAGATTTTGGAGAAGGTAGTGAGCACCTCAAGAAAAGATTAGGCGTTGAAGCTAGATGACAACTTATAGGCTTATAGGATATCTTTCAAGACACCCATAGGAACTACTCCATATAGACTTGTTTATGGCAAGGCATGTCATTTACCTTTAGAGTTGGAGCATCGAGTCTATTGGGTCATTAAGAAGTTAAACATGGATTGGAAGCTAAAAGGAAGAAGAGATTGTTACAACTTAATGACTTGGAAGAGTTGAGGTTTAATGCTTATGAAAATGCCAAGTTGTATAAGGAAAGGACAAAGAAGTGACATGATGCTCACATAAAAAAGAAGGAATTCAAGAGTGGGGACTTGGTGTTATTCAACTCATGACTTCGATTATTTCCTGGAAAGCTTAAGTTAAGATAGAGTGGACCCTTCACTTCAAGTGTTTCCCCATGGAGCTTTGGAGTTGCGAAATGAAAAAGGTTAAGCATTCAAGGTAAATGGGACATACTCATAAGAAAGGGAAGTCATCTATTTCCTTTCTTCCACTCCTTTATAAATGCATGTGGAATGGTCAAGCTAATGACCTTAACTTAGCATGTTTACCTTTCTTTTTCTTGTCTTTGTTTACTTGTTTGTTTGATGTGTTTGGTTTTGATTATGTTTGGTTTGAATTTTGTTTGAGTTTTAACTTGCATTCTCTTCAAATTTCTTATTGGTTAGTTGATTTAGATGTGTTTGTAGTTACTTGAATGTTAGGAATGCATGCTAAGCCTGGAAGAGGGCTAAGAAGTTAAAAAAGTTAAAGTGCCCATGATCGTGGGAATGGGTCTATTTCCCATGATCATGGAAAGGCTCTCTAGAAACTTTCTGGAGCCTTAACCCATGATTATGGAAATCACAGGGATTCCCATAATTGTGATATCCTTCAATGAAAGATTTAAAAAAAACTCCCTCTTTCTTCTTCTTTCTTCATCTTCTCACTCTTTCTCACTCTTAAGTTGACTTCCGTTAACCCTAACCTAAAAAATCCTTCATCTTTTCTCCAAATATTGGTATTTTCTCCAATTTTTCCATCATTGTTCACTTCTTTAACACTTATTTCACATTACCCATTCAAGAATACAAGGATTTGGTAAGTTTTTATTTCTCTCTCTCTAATACATGCTCACCTCTCTTTTGCCTGTTTTTGTATATTTTTCTTCTTCAATGACTCCAAAGAAGCTTGTTGCCTAGAAACCAATCAACCAATTGCACCTTCAAGTCTCCGGAGAAGGTAAAATTAATAAGGAGGCCAATTTTCGCACCCCATTCCTAATTTTTTTTGAAAGACCAAGGTATGAGATTCCGGGATTTTAAAGATAGGGAATTATTGCTTCCTAGATACTTTAATTTTGAATTGTTAGAAACTTTAGGTTTGAGGCATAACATGGAACGATTAGCTATGAATATTGGTTGGGGTCATCTAATTCATTGTGATGTACCGATATACCCAATGATGACAGTAGAATTTTTTACCATTGTGAGCTATAATCCTAAAATGGACACATTTTGGTTTCAAATAGGTGGTCATGCATATAAGCTTAATCATATTATCATTCGTGTGCTTTTTGACTTGTCCAACACAAAAGTTTTAAATGACCATGATGAATTTTTTATGGATGATTATTGGAAAAGCCTTACGGGTGAAAACTCTTTTGATTTTAGGAATACACCTAACACTTTAATTCGTAGCACTAAGCACTTACTACCTAACAAAGTTATATGTTTAATTGTTTTTAATAAAGTGTTTAAAGTGTTCAGCTAAAGAACCTTTCTTTTTTTGGTGCATGGATCGTAAAGTTAAAGTAAATATCCCGTATCGCATTTTTAGGTCTATTGTAAGTTGCATTAATAAGACAAGCTCATATTTTAGTAATGGTGTACATTGTTATTGCTTTGGCTTTGTTTTACAAGCTTGAAGTGGATAGAGTGAGCATTTCTAACCCTGATGTGTTTGATGTATCATATTTAAGATGCTCTGAAATTTTGGAGCTCCATTCTATAGAGCTTCAAAATCCTCAAACGTGTACTGCTGTTAAGAATAGGAAGGGCGAGAATGCAGCCATGTGTCAACCATCCACCTCTCAGGTACGTCGGAGCCCCAAAAAGAAGTTGTCGAAGAGGGACCAACAATTGCAACAGATGTTGATAGGTTTCAGCAAATTCTTAACCAAATGGTCGCAAGTCATCAACAAATGACGCTAAAAATTAGTGAGGTTGGCAACCAAATGTGATAAGTAAAGAAGGAGCGGCAGTACATCAAGAAAAAATTCCACAATTCATCTAGACGAAAAAAATTGAAGTCCCCTGTCTTGTGCCCTTGCACCGCTATCTCCATAAGCCTTCTTACCCTTCACTTTTTATATTGTTTTCTTTACTTTGTTAGGTATTTTAGTTGTTTGCTTGGTTGATGTTGTGTTTGATGTTTTAATTTCCTTTTGTGGTTGCCTTGTCACATTAAGGACAATGTGTTGTACAAATGTAGGGAGGTGACATTTTCTTTGTCAATTGCATTGTTTTAGTTTGTTTTATTTACTGTTTGCATTTTGTTAATTAGGACGCGTGTTTTAGGAATATTAGATTGTTTTTTTATGTTGTTTTGTTTCAAGAAATGCAACCACTCTTGAATCATTTTAATTTGTTTTGCTATGAGATTCTGTCATGCTAGTTAGAATGAGATTGAACATATGCTTGAACTCGGATTAGGCTACTTGAGTAGAGAGTGAATCATATTGAGTGATGAAAAGTAGTTGGTTGCATAAGCTTACTCAAAATTTGACACTTGAGCAATGAGGTAGTGTAGATGTGCATAATGAATTTTCATTTGAGCCAGTATGAGGATTGAGCCTATATGACTCCATCTATAGTCATTTTATTCTTTGATTGTGTGATGCTTCCTCAGGTTACTACCTTTAGAACTTGCTTTGAATCGGTTTGAGTCTACTGGATGCATGTTTAATAGAGGTAATTAAGGTTTTTTATGATAACCTCTAGCTTAAATGACATGCCTTTTTATTATCCCTTGCTACCCCCATTTTCTTAAAAACACCCCATATTTTAAAACCCGAAATCCCATTAGCCTACTTATTCACAAGCTTAGTAGAGTATTAAGTGATGCATTAGTTTGGAATTTTTGCTACAATTTTTTCCAAGATGAATTAATTGATACTTCTACTCTTGGATCACATTGTATTTAGTTGCTATTTTGTTTATTGTTTCTTCAATTATTAAAAAAATGAGAGAAAAATAAAAGAAAAGAAAAGAAAAGAAAAAGGAAGAACATTTTGTTAGCATCAATAAGTGCGGAGTAGTAGTTTATTTTCATTTGTATCTCAAAAATACGTTTTACTATCCTTTTGTTCACTTACTTTATGAATGCTTTTGTTAAAACCTTTATTCTTTTTGACCTACCTTAACCCTTACCACATTACAACCAAAAACAAGTCATTTTGATTTATTTATGCATGTAATCATTGTAGAGGAGAATTAGTTTATTAGCAAGTCTATGGTAGTGTAGTTTCCTATAGGTAGCTTGAGTGAAACTCTTACCATCAAACACTTAAGAGAAATGAGTGAAACTGTGAGGAATATTCATTATGTGTTTATACTTATCTTTGAGTGATAATGCCATAAATTGAGTTTGCTTATGTATACTAATGAAAAGTAGTCATAATATGCGTAATAGCTTGACATTTGAGTTGGCCAAACTTTAAGGGATTGCATGCTTTGATCTTTGTGAAAATTAAGTGACGGAATTGATTGGTTGTATTTGATTTTGCTTAAGGATAAGACAAGATTTAGGTGTGGGTAAGTTGATAGTTATGTACTAGTGTGTTTTTCTAAGTAATTGGCATGTGTTTCTTGCATAATAAGTTAGTATTATTATGTTTTAAGACTTATTTTGTGTGTTTTTGTTTAGTTTGATAATCTTGGTTGTTCTTTTGTGTCTGATGTTGGTTTAGGGTAAGAATTTATCATTTTGGTGTAGAAATCGAGGGTGAACACCTTTGTGATTGAGTTAGGGACCAAGAGAAGAGAAGAGAAGTGCAGATGCTGAAGAACAAGAACCCACAACTATGGGAAAGGGCATGTTTCCCACGATTGTGGGATGCTTAGCCCGAGGAGTCACGCGGGATTCACAAATCCGTAAGGTTGAAGAGGGTGGTGAAAACTTGCCTCGAGGAGCTAAAAAAAAGATTGAAAACCTAGAGATAGGTGGAGAATCAAGGTTTTCATTCCTAATTGAGCAAAGAGCATCCCGTCATCTAGATTTTTCAAATTTGGGCAAAGAAGAGAAGGAACTTGCCCATCTAGTTCTTATTTCGATTTTTTCTCTTCTAGGATGTTTATCATGGATTGTTTGGTTTTTGGGGATGTTAATGACATTCTGATTGGATAAAATATTTTTTAGGGTTTCTTGTTTGAACTCTTTGTGAACCTTCATTTGTTGATTCAATAATACAAATATTTGTGTTATTTATTGAGCTCAAACCTTGCAACAAATCGAGAGAGTAAGCTTAGTAATCTGTGTTAAATGTACATCAAGAGTTAACATTTATAGACTTATAAATAATAAGTTATTGATTTATTAGAAAGAGATTTCAATAAATTAATACACTGCCTATAGGATAGTTTCATATCTAGTTGAATGTTTAGGAAAAGCTTTGCACATTGAGATATCCCAAAGTTAATCCTAATTTATTTAACTAGTAATATTTAGTTTCACTTTGAGAGTGGTAGCTAAAATTCTAGGAATCTTAGGCTAAGCATAAATTGAATCAATTAACTAGAGGGGAGAAAATAGGGATAATGACAAGTCTTAATTCTTAATCTTGATTTTCTCCAAGTTTTAGTTTACGATTTTGGTTTAGGGTGTGTGTTTCCTTTTATCTTTAGTTTGTCTTTATTTACTTATCTATTTAAATTTGATTGAATCGGTTTCTTAAACAAAGAACAACCTGAATTAAGTAATGCTTTAGCATAATCCTTATGGGATTCGTATCTGCTTTTACTACTAGTTATGACCCATATATTTGTGGTTTTGAGCATAAAACTAGTAGTTTGGTTTGCATTCAACAATAAGCTTATGTTGTAGATAACTTGACCTCATACAATCCAAATCTCTTAGATGATAATAAGATTATTTGGCTAAGTGAATCGTCACACTAATTCTCCATTCAATCTTGTTTCCAACTTCTCGGGCCATAATTACAAAAAATGTTTTGGTTTGATTTTTTTGGGCTAAATCTCTTATTCCTAAGGCTTTGTTGATTAATTAGTTGGTTACTAGACAAAGATTGAAAACCAAGGATAAGTGCTTTAGTAGCCAAGACACCTTATGTCTTCTTTGTAAAAATTCCTTAGAATCTATTGCTTTTTTGTTTTTTCAGTGTACTTACTTACAAGCCCTGTGGTCAAGAGTTCAAAACCTATTGTAGACATATTATAGGGTAACATATTGGATTAATATTCTTAAATGGGCAAATGATATCTATGCAATTTGGCATGAAAGAAGCAACAGGTTACATTGAGATTCTTCTATAGATAAGCATGCATTATCTAATAGAACTATTTGGTAGATTAGGGAAATCATATTAGCTTATAAAGCTTATGAAGAAGATAGTAAATAGATGATAAGCCATTAGAACTTAATGTGAAATATTTCATTTGTTTCTTAGTTAACTTTAGCTATGTTGGAACTTAATGTTATATAATGTAACAATTTTAACCTCTCATTATGGTGTTGTATGAGCTTTAAACATAATTTAATAAAATTTTCAATTAAAAAGTTTTTATTAAAATAATATGAGAAATCTTTTTCTTTTAAGTTATGCACCATTAATTTTATCAATTTCCAACTTTAAAATATTAGGAATCATTTAGTTCTACTTCTCTTTTCTATTGCAATTTTTATTTTGTTTCTTATTTTTATTTTTGGTTAAAATACAAATTTGTATTCAATTGATAATTTTAAAAAATAAAATAAAACCTATTTAGTTGAGAGTTTTAATAAAACTTTAAAACTAAACATGGTGAAAAACCTATTTAGCTAAGATTTTAATGAAACTTTGAAAACAAAAATGTGATTATCTTATTTTGATATGTTTAGTTCATTTATGAAACATGGAATTAGAAGCAATATGTAGGATAACTTGATTATGACACCACAATTTTTATAATAAGGAGACTTTAAAACCAATTTTTGTTACGAGTTGGTATATCTACATTATCTCACGCGATGATTATGTTATAGCTCTATATTCAAACTCTATAGTAGATCTAGTTATGGCATGTTGCTTTTTACTTTTGACGATACTAAGTTTCCTCTAATAAAGGCACAATATTCAGTAATGGATTTTTTTAATCAATCTTATAACCTTCCTAATCAACATTTGAAAAAAACTTAATATGAGTATGTCCATAATTTTTATATGGTATCCTTATACCATGAGCTCCCTTTAGGTAACATAATATTTATTCTATAGTAGACTAAAAATTAATGGTTAGATAAGACATAAATCAACTTACAACATTGATAAAAATATATAATATCAAGCGAGTTGCTATGAAATAATTTAATTTTCCAACCAATCTCTTATATTTCTCAGGTTTTCAAATAATTCTCCATCCATGGTAAGTTGTAAATGGATCATTAGGGCACTACATAAAAGAGCGCTTATCTTTCCACTCTTAGTTAATAGATTAATTATATACTTTCTTTATGATAAGAGAATACCTTTCTTATTACTTGTTAATTCCCTCATAAAGTAATTCAAAACCCCTAAATCTTTTGTATGAAAATGATTGAGAAAGGATTTCAAAGGTGAAATGCTTATAGTATCACTTCCAATAATGATAGTACATCTATGTACACAATAAAGATAGTGATCAAATTTGCTCTTAGTCATGTCAAAATTTTGTATAGCTCAAATTTTTTAAACCAAGCATGGGGGCTTTATTTTAAACTCTATAAGTACTTTAAAGATGGAAAACTTTATCGTTCTCCTCTTGAGCTATAAACCTAGGTGATTACTCCATATACATTTTCTCTAAAAAATCATCGTAAAGAAGGCATTCTTGATTTCTAATTGTTCAAATGAAATTTGTAAAAAGAGTACAATTTCAAGGAAAACTTATATAGAAATGAGAAAAAAAATTCATCATAGAACTCTATAAGAAGATATTACGTCAAGGAAGCAATTTCATTTTATGTAACATCCCATCACCGATGGGAAGAGTAAAATAGTATTTTGGAATGGGTTATGAGTGTTTAAACTTGTCTCGACATGTTCATGCATATTATAACCTATATATATACATGAATAGTAATTCTTGCACATGCACATGACTGTACATGCATTCATGACATTTCCCGGTATATTTAGTCATAAATGTGATTTTTGTGCTTGAAAATTTAATTGGAGTGGGTCTTTGTGAGTTTTGAATTTTTAGTGAATCTTCGAAATTTTTCTAAAAAATTTCGGAGAAAATTTCTGAATCGAAAAAAATGCCAAGTGGCAGACTGATTGGTTATCGATAGTAAAAAGTACTGTCCAATGGCACTGGAAATGAGATACATGATTTTAGGAATTCTTAATTTTAAGCCATTGGAATTTTGGGGAGAAATTGGACTAGAAATTGGAAGTGACTTGGAAGAAGTTAGGTGAGAAAATGAGAGGGTGACATGTGGCAAGTGACATTTGTCACTTGCCTAACATGCCACCTTATGTCCTTTGGTTTCTAAAAAGCAAGTTTTCCACGATGCTTATGTTGGAAAGAGTTAAAATCACATTTAGATGAAAGTTTTTCCTTCTCCTTCTCATCCGTAGCTCCTCTCCTAAATTCTTCTTCGTTGGTTCTAAGCTCCACCATACAAGAAACTCTTCTTTGTTACTTGCTTCCTCTTTCTTGTCCATTAAAAATCCAACCAAACCCTCACCCCCCTCAAGTGATGATGAGTATCGTGTATGGTGTTGGAAGGAAGGAAGTGAATTTGTGATCTTTTGAAGAATTGAAGGATTAGAAGCTTGATAGGTAAGAGTTGTGTTTTATGTTCTCAATTGGTAGTTCAATGCATTAATTGTGGTGTTATGTGAACTAATTGCATGAAATTGTGCTTTAAATATATGGGTATGTTAATTCCTTGGTTGATTGATGATTGGTGATTGATGAGTTAGAAGTTAATAAATGAGATGTCATGTAGTATAGGTGAATTGAGTTGTTTTGGATGGATTGTAATGATGTTAAATGAGTGTTTATTAAAGGAAGATGATTGAGTGTGTGTGCTGCAATTTTGTGGACTAATGTTCAAGGATTGGTTGTGAGATGGTTTATGGTGGATATATGAAGTGAATTGAGTGTTGGTTGGTTTAGAAATGGTATGGAAGATGTCGAATGTGAGTTAGGTTGTGCATCTAGAAATTTTACTTTGTGTATGTTTCAATGTTTTGGTCATAACTTTTTATATGGTTATGTTATTGAGATGAGGTTTGGCTTGAATTAAACTTGAGAAGTTTGGCTAGAATTCGTATTAAGGAAGTGTTGTCCAATTTTGACTTGAAGGATTCTGAATTTTGCCTTGAAAGTGGGCAATATGTGCAGGATGGATAGTGCCATGTTTGTGATCCTAACATTGAAAATTTGTGACCTGAAACTTTGGTTAATTTTTCTAGGCTAAATGAGACAGATTTTTCAAAATTGGTCTTCATGAAAGTTGAAGATTTTCTTGTTAGCTTTCTATCACCACTAAGTATGACATTTTTCGATTTTTAGGTTGAAAGTTATGACTTGTTAATTTTCAGATGGTATTTCAAAGTATTAATGTGCTTTGTGTGTGAAATGTCTCTAAGTATGAGTTTTGTGGTTACTGTACTTTGAAGCCAATTTTGGACTGTTATGGTTTAAATTAGCTCAAGTTGTCTTATGGAAAGTTTTATAGGAATGTCTTAGCATTGTACTGATGTATAATATGCTATTTTTGGATGTAAGAATTGTAAGTTATGGGATTTTAAAGTATGGATATGGTTTAGGTGATATCTTTATTTAACAATCTTTCACAGGGCAGCCACAATCATATGAGAAATTGATCTAGTTAGAGGTGGAATTTCCTACTAAGTCCTTCATGAGAATTGTAGCATGTTTTCTGATCTTTTCATTGATATAAAGCATGTAATTTTTGGACAATGGGATAGGAAGTTATGAGTTTGAGAAGATTGTGGTACTGTTAGGATGACAGGTGCATGGCAGAAACTTTGATTGAGATTTTGACCCATTTAGAGGTTGAATTTGCTTTCAAGTTGTTCATGAAAGTTTTATAATATGTTCTGATATTTCTTTTGATATAAATCTTGGAATTTTTGGCAAAGGTAATGGGAAGATATGATTTTTGGAAGAATGTTGTACTGCTTTGGAAAATTGTAATTAGGCAGAAACTTTGATTGAATTTTTGACACCCTTAGGGATGAAATTGGTTTGTGTGTCCTTGAAGGAACTTATAGGGTTTTCTTTGATCTTTCTAATGATACCAAATTTGTCACATTTGGACACTTGTGTGAAAAGTTAGGTTTTGTGAAAGAAGAGAGGGAAATAGATACAAATGTGATTTTCTTAGAATTGTATTATTTTTGTTCTAATTTGACCCTTTTGCTATTCTTTTGTATATAACTTTTTCATCCAACCTCTGATTGACTTGATTTTTTAGGCGTCATATTCGTAAGTCATTTAATTGCTTCTCTATGAGAATTTGTGAATTTTAGAGATTAAATTGAAAATGATGGATTAGATCAGAGTTAGAGGACCGAGAGATTATTTTTCTGGTCCGTGTTTTTGTAACAATTAGACCTATAGAGATCCGAATTGAGTAATTTTGGTGTCTTTGGATTTCTAAAATTTAGAGGAAATTTTTATGATGAGAATTTTTGGAATAATTCCGGGAATGTCACGAATATGTATTGTACACATTTTAATTTCTCCATGTGCATTATTAAACATTTTTTATTGTACAATTGGTAATATTTGTGTATTTTAACTGTTATAGAGGCGCATTTGGAACGTCAACCCACAGACGTTGCCGAGACTTCCAGGCATTAGCTCGGAAGCTATTGGTGAGTGACCTAGACGGTTCTCTCAATTATTGATTGCTTATAACTTTATGGTGAATAATGGTGGGTTTGATATTGATTGTGATTGTGGATTCCGGACAGAAGGTCCGATGTATTGAGGAGCTATGACATAGAAGTGCTATTTGTATATGAATTTGAGAACTACTTGCTTGTGATGTGATAAATTGTGACACATGTGTTAATTGTGATGTATACTCTGCTTAATTGTCACATATGCATTTCATACATGAATGCGTACTCAGATAATGATAGTTGTGACCGGAGTAGCCATCGAGAGATAAAAGCTCAATGATTATATTTGGACCTCTAGCTCCATAGAGATTTAGAACCTCAAGCTCAACGATTAATGTGCCCATATTGGGACAGTCCAGGTGCTCGGTCACAATACCGTAATAAATTGAAAAAAGGGTCACATGAGCATTTCATATGCATTTGCTTACATATATTTGATTGAGTGAAAGGCAAAATGCTTTATGCTTATGTGAAAATAAAATGTGTTACTGATGTGATCATGTGGTACTTCTGATTTATGTGAAGTTACGAAATAATTGTGATATGCCTGATTGTTGCATGAATTGAGTGAACCATCGATGATGGTTACCTTACTGAGTTCGTAAACTCACCCAAAATTGCAACATATTTTTCAGGATCGAGAGTAGACTCCTAGCTCCAAAGGGCCTTTTCCTACCGTGTAGATTGTGTTGGCGAGAGAAGGCATGGCTCACAGGTCGGTCAGTTGGGACTTTTGGGATGACCTAGATAGAGCTAATGAATTTTTCCTCTTTCATGTAGCATTTGTACTAGGTTTTTGGAATTGATGTACAGACAGTAAAATATGACAGATGTGTAAACTTCTGGTTTTGATGAA
This sequence comes from Erythroxylum novogranatense, assembly GCA_029891385.1. Taxonomy (NCBI): domain Eukaryota; kingdom Viridiplantae; phylum Streptophyta; class Magnoliopsida; order Malpighiales; family Erythroxylaceae; genus Erythroxylum; species Erythroxylum novogranatense. The sequence goes on from CM057233.1 coordinate 15,426,216, forward strand.
ATGAAATGAGAAAAATTTTGATTTCAAAAACATTGTGATTTTTTTTATATTGATGTTTTATTATGATGCCATGTGAAGTGTTTGTAGTGATTGATCGTAGCTTATCCTTATCGTAGGATATGTACCGAAATGACCTGCGGTCGTCCCGATGTGTACCCTGCAGTAAGGGGGCGCTACATTTTAAGCTTCATTATCTTTAGTAGTAGAATAGTGGTTGCATGTAAGCTTTCTATAATCTCATAAACTTTAGATTTTATAAATCCAATAAAATTTCTGTAAGCTTGAAAGATTAAGTAAGGTGAGATTTAATAAGAGTTGACAAAACTTTTTTTTTCTTTCTTATTAACATAACTTGTTTTTCTTTCTTATTAAACATGATCTCCATTGTGCCATATGAATCATGATGGACAACTCTCTACAAAGATTACCAATGGTTCTTGCATAATAATATTATTAAGGATTACGAAGGAGAAAGAAAGAGAGGAATTCATATGCAAATGTAGCAAATCACATAGGAAGTGTAGAAAGTGGAAACTAAAGTCTAAATTGATGAATACAATTAGACAAAAAGGAATGTGCTCTTAATGTTTTGCAAGGAAAGATTAATTAAAGACCTCATACAAGTTTAAAGAATCAAACAATTTTTCATAACATTTATGGAAAAAGAAGATTCAAGGAACAAAATACATTTTAATAAGGGATCTAAAACAATCCATTTAATAAAAAAATAACTTGTTAAATATATGCTCCAGTTTAAAGATAGTAAAAGATAAAAGAAAATGTAAAAGGTTTTATTTCATAGCCAACCATTAAAAACATTAAAGAAAAATGAATTGAATGATAAAAGTAACAAGCCATGTTAACAAATAAAATATAAGGCTAGTATAACATTATTTATTTTATATTCATTCATACATTCAAAAATTAGGTATGGCAATGATTGTCGCAACTCAAAATGGGTGAGACAAGATCTCCATCATGACATTTTCTAAGTATTTTATGATAATAAAAGTATAAGGGACAAATTTAAACAATAAATGTAAATTTCAACACATCAAAAACATATATAAAACAAAAAAATCAAAATTCAGACTATACAAATGCAGGCTTATTATATAGCTCATAAATGATGGTGGTGTGTGTAAGCCAGAAAACACAATAAGTAAAAAATAATAATAGCTCTCTAAAACTTAATGACATTTGAAGACATTACAAACAAACAATACAATAATAAGAATCAATGCAATCAAGATGCCTGAAACTATTCAGTACTAGCCTAAGCTTTTATATCTTGTAATTTATTCCCCTCACAACCTTAATTTACCTATAACAAGAATGTAGATCTATTCACCATCCCATCTCAATCATTTATTCACATACTACCTTACCTTTAAAGTACCAAATTAGAAACCTTAAGTATATAAGAAATACACAAGTCATACCCTTCATTATATAGGCAATGGAACAGTTTCACCTATTATTAGGCAAAATTATGACAAAAATTTAAAGTTTTTGTGCATGAACCTAATGTTCATAATAGGAGAAGCTTTGATTCTCTTTTAATCAATAAGATTAATCAATAAGATTCTAGTATCATAAATGAAAAATTAGACAGAAATAATGGTAAGCAATGTTGATCAAACTACACCGAATAAAAGATAAATGTGAACAATCTGAAGATTAAATCAAAAAACACATGAAAAGGAAAACCCATTAGGCTAATCACCAAAAGAAAATTAATGAATATATATGTCTTAGGTTCATTCATACACCAAAATTAGAGTGAGAAACCTAGAAACTCAAATCTTAAAAATTTTATCAAAAAAATCAATCCAAAGAGATTAATTAAAAGAAGATTTTATGGAAGAAGTGAGGAATTATTATTCATCAGAAAATTGAATATTACATCAATCAAGAAACTAAAGCTAATCTGTATACAAATGGTAGATGGAGAGAACCAACTGAATTGGTTAAGCTAAGTTAGTTAAAAAATTGACGAACAAATATAACTAACTAGCTTTACAAACTTATCAAACAAAAAGTTAAAAAAGCCCCTAAACTTCACAATCTGAAGATTAAATCAAAAAACACATGAAAAAGGAAAACCCATTAGCTAATCACCAAAAGAAAATTAATGAATATATATGCTTAGGTTCATTCATATAGCAAAATTAGAGTGAGAAACCTAGAAACTCAAATCTCGAAATTTTTATAAAAAAAATCAATCCGAAGAGATTGATGAAAAGAAGATTTTATGAAAGAAGTGAGCAATTCTTATTCATCAGAAAATTGAATATTAAATCAATCAAGAAACTAAGGCTGGTCTTTATAAAAATGGTAAATGAAGAGAACCAGCTGAGTTAGTTAAGCTAAGTTAGTTAAAAATTAACGAACAAATATAACTAATTAACTCAACAAACTCATCAACAAAAATTCAAAAATACCCCTAAACTTCACAATCTAGGTTACATAATAGAAACTAGAAATTATTTATGTTAATACGCCCCTTCAAGATGAAGAGTGGATGTTGAGAACACCCATCTTACGAAGAAGAATCTGAAATTGAGAGACGGATAAGGCTTTAGTAAACAAGTCAGCCAGTTGAAGTTTAGAAGAAACATGCATTAACTTGTTGATTCCAACTTATTCCTTCTCTCTACTAACATGACAATCAATTTCTATATGTTTGGTATGCTTATAAAAAATAGGATTAGCAGCAATATGCAATGTAGTTTGATTATTGCAGAAGAGGAAAGCTGGCTATCAAAATTGAATGAGCAAATCAGTAATTAAAGTAATCAACCACCCTATCTCATAAATAACATTGGCTAAGGAAAAATATTCAGCTTCTGAAGATGAAAAAAAATAGTGTGCTGCTTCTCAGATTTCTAGGAAATTAAGGAGTCACAAATAAACATAGGAAATTAAGGTGCCTTTTAATGTTGGATCCGGGTCGATTTTAACCCCACGAAGGGGACCCACCACCGGACCCATGGATCTGGGCAGATTTTAACCCTACGAAGGGGACCCACCACCAGACCCAGGTACTCCACCACCCCATTAATTGGTATTGTCCTCTTTGGTCAGGGGTGAGCCACGACTCGAACCCAAGACCTCAAGGTTTTGTCCCACTTGGTGGACGCCTCCACTACCATTGAGCCAATTGTTGGACCCTAAACTTTCAGTGGAAATTAGAAATATTAAAATGAATTCAATGAATGTTTTCGGATATGAATTTTGTTATAGATGTTATTGTGCCTTGAGGAAATTGATGAGAAAAAGGAATTTATTGGTTTTAATGACTTTGAAGATTAGTTTTGGTTATGAAACTTTAAGTGGATGAGATGATTGAAATAGAGGTTGAAATCAAGAAATAGAAAGTGAAAGTGTGAAATTTTGAAGAAATTAAGAAAGTTGATTTTTTTGAAGATAGAAAGTTTGACTTGAGAGTTGAATTTTTGATTTAGGCACATTTTGAGAAAATGATCTTAACAAAAATTGTAGCTTATGTTGAGAGCTTTTCGTAGCCATAAAGTATGCTATTTTTTGATATCGGGATTAAAAGTTATGATCTTTGAAAGTTAAGTATATTTTGCTTTGGTTTTGGAAAATGCTCTAAGTGTAGGATTGTATATGTTGTATTTTGAGGCGATTTCTGGACTGTTGTGGTTTAAATTGGATCAAATGGCATTCTTAAATGTTATAGAGGACCTCCATAGTTTCCCAATGATGTATAATGTGCTGTTTTTGGATGTGGAGGTTGGGAGATGTGAGTTATTGAAGTTGAGTGCAGATGATGCAAATTTTTTAATTGATGTGTTCATAGGGAAGTTTTGTGTATGCTGTGATCGATGCAAATTTGGGACTGATGTGTATGGAATGGGATCAAGTAGCCTTCTTGAGAGTTGTAGAGCTTGTTTTTATCTTTCCATTGATATAAAGCACGAAAATATTGGACAAAGGAGTAGAAAGTTATGATTTTTAGAAGTTCTGATGCTGTTTAGTGTGAAGTTGATCGCCCAATCACTTTGTGTGGAGTTTTTGAACAACTTAGAGGTCGATCTGATTTTTAAGGCCTTCATGAAAGTTGTAGAGGGTTCTTTCACCTTTCTATATACACCGAGTTTGTCAAATTTGGAGTTCTGAGTCAAAAGTTATGCGTCTTATAAGTTAAGACGTTCTGGAGAAAAAGTCAGACCAAGTTACTGTTCACCCTATCGTCTTAGTTTGACTTTTTGTGTCTTAGTTTGACTGTCTCAGTTACTATTCATCGTCTTAGTTACTGTTCATAGAAATGAGACGGCAATCGCTCATCGCCCCGCCATTATTCATCGCCTTAGTTATCGCTCATCGCCCTCGCCATCGCTCATCGCCCCGCCATCGCTCATCGCCTCGCCATCGTTCATAGAAATGAGACGGCACTGTTCATTGTCTCGCCATCGCTTATCGCCCCGCCATCGCTCATCGCCCCGCTTTGACTTTTTGCGTTTCAGTTTGACCGTTTCAGTTACTATATATTGCTACCTTCTGATCCATTTTCTACCCTTAAAACGTTGGAATTGGCCTTTGAGGTCTTCATAAGAGTGTTAGCTCTTGAAATTATCTTTCCATACATATAAATAAATCCTTAATCCGATATCCGTAGGGAAAGTTATAGCAATTTTCCCAATCTGTATCGTCTGATGATGTCATCATTGTCTTAAAATGACGTCATCATGCTTTTGTTTTTGACCCCACAGATGAAAGATTTGGCCTTTGAGACCTTCATGAAATTTGTAGCTCTTCATGTCCTCTTTTAAACCATTCAAATAAAACCTCAATCAGACATTTCTACAGAAAGTTATAGCTATTTCCCCGAAACAGGTTCAGTACGATTGAGGTAATAAACATGGTTGCTTCTTTTGACCATAACTTCTTCTCTAGACCTCCGAATGACTTGATTATTGAACTATTGGATTCATAAGACCTTTCTCTTCATCTCCACCAAATCAAAGCTATCTTAGATGAAGTGAGAAAGATTAAGTGGAAAAGGTCGGATGGGTGCAGTGAGTGTGTTCTTAGAGGATTTGAGCTGGTGTTTCCCACTGAACATATTTCAGTATTTTGAGGTTTTCTGAATCAGTAGAGGTCGAAATGAGGTGATTTCTATTTCAAATGAAACTAGAGACATAGATCTACAAGTTATATGAAGGAGTCAATCAACAATTTAGCCTCTAAGATGTTCAACTTCTGGAGTGAAGTTACATGTAGTGATCAGTCTTGATTTAGTTTTGGTACAAACGAAATATCTAACAAACTTCAGTATTTTGGAGATATCATGAGCTATAGAACTCTGATCGATCAGATTCTTGAAGTGATGGATTCGTAAGACATAGAGAGACATTTTTATAAAGTTTTTAAGGCAAAAAGGAAGGGGCAATTTTGGAAGTTTACTTAAAGAGTTAAGTTTTAGGCTTATGAGTAAGGGCAAATGAGTCAATCTTAAGTCATTTAATGACATAGCAAGATTGTAGTCCTTTATAAGGAGAGAATGCACGACAATTGAGAGAAACAAAAGAAGAAAAGGAATAAGAGAAAGAAGAGAGAAGGGAGAGCAAGACTTCGGATGAGTAAAGGAGAAAGAAAAGAGAGAGAGCTAGGGTTTGATTTTTAAGGGTCTTCAAGCAAGCTTTCCATGTTTCTTCATGAAGGAAAAACGTGGAGGATGACGAGAGCTCCAACATGAGCTAAGAAATCCGAAAATTTGTGAAGGATGAGGTAAGACCCGAAATTTTGATTTGTGAATGTTGCATCATTGTATGAATGATTTGAAAAATCATTTTTGATTCAATACATGAACTTTTGATGAATTGCAAAATACATTTGTGTTATGCCTCGAAAGATTTCCTTGGCATTTGTTATATTCGGAAGAGATCATTCGATAAATTGATTTGAGCATGATATGTGCTTTGTGTCGGTGAGAGAGAACCTGTTTCCTTAGTCTTGTGCACGATGACCCCCGACTTTATCCCGGCTTCCCGCTTGAGGCCACGAGATCCTGAGAAATCGGACTCGTCATGTTTACGGTAAAACTTCAGTTTTTCGTCGTGTATATGGAACTCTCGAGCCAATTGTGTGCATTGCATATGTGATTTGCCACTACATATGTGAATTGTCAAGTTGATGCATTCATGTTTTGTAACCTATGGGTTTATGGCTAAAAGCCTAAAAATCATACGTTTTGCAAATTGCGATTTTGAATACGGCAAGAAAAGAACTTTTTGAAAATGTGCTTTACGGATTTCCAAGAAATGTTTTCTAAGAACAGAAAAGAAAAAGAATTTCAAGGATTTTTGCTTATTTATTTGTTATAAACTATTACCCACGAGCTATAAGCTCACCCCCTTCATTCCCATCCACAGGTGATGAGAAGAAGCTCGGGTAAATAAAATTGAGGATTTCTGTTTGCATGTGTTTATATTGTATTATTGTTAAGTTAGGTGGTTGATGAGAAGTCTAAAATTTTTATGTATTGTGTACTTTGGTTTAGGGTTATGGGTAATGTATAAGGCTTGAAAATGCCACTATGTTTTGTATAAAGCTTTGATTTATGAAATGGTGTATAAATTGTAATTGAATTATGAGATTTTAATGAGGCTATTGAGTTATGGCATTGCACATGGATATGTCATATAAATTTTGTATGTTCAATTGAGATATAAGCATGATTTGTATATGAAAAAATGTGAATGAACGTATATTGGACATTGGATAGTGCGATTGTATGTGAATGTATTTGGATTGAGGAATGAGAAAAGAGAGAAAAGAAAAGGAAAAAAATTATATCGAATTTTGGACAGTTTAAGTCTAAGGTTTCCAACGCGACAGTGATTCCTAAAATATTTGTTCACGGATGTCGGAAATTGAATTTGTTTCGCTTTGATCTTAGATTTGTCGTTGCTTCGTGAATTTGTTAATCGATTTGTTGCTTCCGCTTTGTGTTATTCGATTCGCCTTCGGATTCGATTTATCTTATTTGACAATTGATTCGTATATGATTTTGCTTCCGCCATGTGTTCCTTTCTTTCGATTTCGTTTTCGTTCGTTCCGTTTTTCGATTGGGGTCCGGTCTCAGGATCAGGTCCCAACAGTTGTGGTATCAGAGCCCAGTATTAGGATCTTACTTGGGCTTTATGTTTGTTGAGATCGAATTAGTGAGAATGTTATATTGATGTGAATGACCTAACATGTATTTGGAGTATAAGAATGTTTTGATTAAGGTGTTGAAAGCGTGATTGATGATAAAAGAATGTGATAATGGAGATTAAGGTTTGAATTTCACGATGAATTTGGAGGAATTCCTTTCGGATATATATATGTGAGATGTAATATAGGATACGTGAAAGATGAGTTGAATGATAGAGATATAGATATATATATATGGAAGTTCAAAAGGATTAAATTGAATGGTATTGGTCCATATTAAGGTATTAAGAATTGGACCATTGATTTGTGTAAATCCGTTAAAAAATTTTGATATGATATGATATTGGTAGTATTTGACACAAGAAGTGATAAATTGCGAGTAAGTTGAGAAATATGTATGATGAGGAGTTAGTTAAAAAAAGGGATTGAATATGATTATTTCGAAGAAATTATTTGAGAGAATAAGTTACTTGGTGATTATTCAGATAGGAATTTCGTGGGCGAAATTCTTTTAAGAGGGGGAGAATTGTTGGACCCCGAACTTTCAGTGGAAATTAGAAATATTAAAATGAATTTAATGAGTGTTTTCGGATATGAATTTTGTTATAGATGTTATTGTGCCTTGAGGAAATTGATGAGGAAAAGGAATTTATTGGTTTTTATGACTTTGAAGATTAGTTTTGGTTATGAAAGTTTAAGTGGATGAAATGATTGAAATAGAGGTTGAAATCAAGAAATAGAAAGTGAAAGTTTGAAATTTTGAAGAAATTAAGAAAGTTGATTTTTTTTAAGATAGAAAGTTTGACTTGAGAGTTGAATTTTTGATTTAGGCACATTTTGAGAAAATGATCTTAATGAAAATTGTAGCTTATGTTGAGAGCTTTTCGTATCCATAAAGTATGCAATTTTTTGATATCGGGATTGAAAGTTATGATCTTTGAAAGTTAAGTGTATTTTGCTTTGGTTTTGGAAAATGCTCTAAGTATAGGATTGTATATGTTGTGTTTTGAGGCGATTTCTGGACTGTTGTGGTTTGAATTGGATCAAATGGCATTCTTAAATGTTATAGAGGACCTCCATAGTTTCCCAATGATGTATCATGTGCTATTTTTGGATGTGGAGGTTGGGAGATGTGAGTTATTGAAGTTGAGTGAGATGCTGCAAATTTTTAATTGATGTGTTCATAGGGAAGTTTTGTGTATGCTGTGATCAATGCAAATTCGGGACTGATGTGTATGGAATGGGATCAAGTAGCCTTCTTGAGAGTTGTAGAGCTTGTTTTTATCTTTCCATTGATATAAAGCACGAAAATATTGGATAAGGGAGTAGAAAGTTATGATTTTTAGAAGTTCTGATGCTGTTTAGTGTGAAGCTGATCGACCAGTCACCTTGTGTGGAGTTTTTGACCAACTTAGAGGTCGATCTGACTTTTAAGGCCTTCATGAAAGTTGTAGAGGGTTCTTTTACTTTTCTATAGACACCGAGTTTGTCAAATTTGGAGTTCTGAGTCAAAAGTTATGCGTCTTATAAGTTAAGACGTTCTGGAGAAAAGGTCAGACCAAGTTACTATTCACCCTATCGTCTTAGTTTGACTTTTTGTGTCTCAGTTTGACTGTCTCAGTTGTTATTCATCATCTCGCCATCGTTCATAGAAATGAGACGAAATCGTTCATCGCCTCGCCATCGTTCATTGTCTCGATTCGTTCATAGAAATGAGACAAAGTACTATTCATCATCTCGCCATCGTTTATCGCCCCGCCATCGCTCATCGCCCCGCCATCGCTCATCGCCCCGGTTTGACTTTTTGCATCTCAGATTGACCGTCTTAGTTACTATATATTGCTACCTTTTGATCCATTTTCTACCCTTAAAACGTTGGAATTGGCCTTTGAGGTCTTCATAAGAGTTTTAGCTCTTGAAATTATCTTTCCATCCATATAAATAAATCCTTAATCCTTAATCCGTAGGGAAAGTTATAACAATTTTCCCAATCTGTATCGTCTGATGATGTCATCATCGTCTTAAAATGACGTCATCATTGTCTGCTTTTGTTTTTGACCCCACAGATGAAAGATTTGGCCTTTGAGACGTTCATGAAAGTTGTAACTCTTCATGTCCTCTTTCGAACTATTCAAATAAAACCTAAATCAGACATTTCTACAGAAAGTTATAGCTGTTTCCCCGAAACAAGTTTAGTACGATTGAGGTCATAAACATGGTTGCTTCTTTTGACCATAACTTCTTCTCTAGACCTCCGAATGACTTGATTCTTGAACTATTGGATTCATAAGACCTTTCTCTTCATCTCCACCAAATCTAAGCTATCTGAAATGAAGTGAGAAAGATTAAGTGGAAAAGGTGGGACGGGTGCAGTGAGTGTGTTCTTAGAGGATTTGAGCTGGTGTTTCCCACTGAACATATTTCAGTATTTTTATGTTTTCTGAATCAGTAGAGGTCGAAATGAGGTGATTTCTATTTCAAATGAAACTAGAGACATAGATATACAAGTTATATGAAGGATCCAATCGACAATTTAGCCTCTAAGATGTTCAACTTCTGAAGTGAAGTTACGTGTAGTGATCAGTCTTGATTTAGTTTTGGTCCAAACGAAATATCTAATAAACTTCAGTATTTTAGAGATATCTTGAGCTATAGAGCTCCGATCGATCCGATTCTTGAAGCGATGGATTCGTAAGACATAGAGGGACATTTCTATAAAGTTTTTAAGGCAAAAAGGAAGGAGCAATTTTGGAAGTTTACTTAAAGAGTTAAGTTTTAGGCTTATGAGTAAGGGCAAATGAGTCAATCTTAAGTCATTTAATGACATGGCAAGATTGTAGTCCTTTATAAGGAGAGAATGCATGACAATTGAGAGAAACAAAAGAAGAAAAAGAATAAGAGAAAGAAGAGAGAAGGGAGAGCAAGACTTCGGAAGAGTAAAGGAGAAAGAAAAGAGAGAGAGCTAGGGTTTGATTTTTAAGGGTCTTCAAGCAAGCTTTCCATGTTTCTTCATGAAGGAAAAACGTGGAGGATGACGAGAGCTCCAACATGAGCTAAGAAATCCGAAAATTTGTGAAGGATGAGGTAAGACCCGAAATTTTGATTTGTGAATTTTGGAAGATTGTTGGTTTATAATCGTGGAAAATTATATGGGTTTGTGTATTATGGAGTCAATTTTGGTGATTGCTTAGTATTATGGGTTTAATTTTGGATGGAAATTAATTAAGGTTATGCCCAATTTTATGAATTGGGGTTTTTGAAAATTGGTGATTTAGATGGCTTGATTATGTGTGGAATTAGTGTTTTCTAAGTTCAATATTAAGGATTATGTCATTTATGAGGTCTAATTTGTGTGACATTGGTGTAGGGGATTTTCAATTGGGAGAATAAAAGAAGAAATGATCAAATTGAATCATTGGACAAGCTTCAAGCATGGAAATGAGGTGGGTACCTGTTTATAATAAAATTTATAAGCCACTACTGCTTACTTTAAACAAAGGGTTTTTATGATTTCAATTGCATCATAAACGTTGCATCATTGTATGAATGATTTGAAAAATCATTTTTGATTCAATACATGAACTTTTGATGAATTGCAAAATACATTTGTGTTATGCCTCGAAAGATTTCCATAGCATTTCGTATATTCGGAAAAGATCATTCGATAAATTGATTTGAGCATGATATGTGCTTGTGTGGGTGAGAGAGAAGTTGTTTCCTTTGTCTCGTGCACGATGACCCCTAGCCTTATCCCGACTGCCCGCTTGAGGTCACGAGATACTGAGAAATCAGACTCGTCGTGTTTATGGTAAAACTTCGATTTTTCGTCGTGTTTATGAAACTCTCGAGTCAATTGTGTGCATTGCATATGTGATTTGCCACTGCATATGTGAATTGTCAAGTTGATGCATTCATATTTTGTAACCTATGAGTTTATGACTAAAAGCCTAAAAATCATACGTTTTGCAAATTGCGATTTTGAAGAAAAGAACTTTTTGAAAATGTACTTTACGGATTTCCAAGAAATGTTTTCTAAGAACAGAAAAGAAAAAGAATATCAAGGGTTTTTGCTTATTTATTTGTTATAAACTGTTACCCACGAGCTATAAGCTCACCCCCTTCATTCCCATCCACGGTGATGAGAAAAGATCGGGTAAAGAAAATTGAAGATTTCGTTTGCATGTGTTTATATTGTATTATTGTTAAGTTAGGTGGTTCTTTGAGAAGTCTAAAATTGTTGTGTATTGTGTACTTTGGTTTAGGGTTATGGGTAATGTATAAGGCTTGAAAATGTCACTATGTTTTGTATAAAGCTTTGATTTATGAAATGGTGTATAAATTGTAATTGAATTATGAGATTTTGATGAGGTTATTGAGTTATGGTATTACACATGGATATGTCATATAAATTTTGTATGTTCAATTGAGATATAAGCATGATTTGTATATGGAAAAATGTGAATGAACGTGTATTAGACATTGGATAGTGCGATTGTATGTGAATGTATTTAGATTGAGGAATGAGAAAAGAGAGAAAAGAAAAGGAAAAAAAATTATATCGGATTTTGGACAGTTTAAGTCTAAGGTTTCCAACGTGACAGTGATTCCTAAAATATTTGTTCACGGATTTCGAAAATTGATTTTGTTTCGCTTTGATCTTAGATTTGTCGTTGCTTCGCGAATCTGTTAATCGATTTGTTGCTTCCGCTTTGTGTTATTCGATTCACCTCCGGATTCGATTTATCCGATTTGACAATTGATTCGTATATGATTTTGCTTCCGCCATGTGTTCCTTTCTTTTGATTTCACTTTCGGTCGTTCTGTTTTTTGGTTGGGGTCCGGTCTCGGGATCGGGTCCCAACACATAATGCCTTTGATTAAGGAAAATCCCTTTATGTGATTTGGCTATCTCCAAGTTGAGAAAGTATTTTAATGCCCCTAAATCCTTGAGTTTAAATTTGCTGTTAAAAAACCTCTTGAGCTCATTAACTACTTACTGATCATTGTTTGCTACAATGATATCATGCACATAAACTAATAAGGCTATAAACAATGAACTATATGCTTTAACAAATAAGGAATTATCAACAGTTGACTAGTGAAATCCTTGATCAAGGAGCACATTAGAAAATTTAGGAAACCACTACCTCGAAGCCTACTTCAATTCATACAAGCCTGCTTCAATCCATACAAGGCTTTATGAAACTTACACACTGCATTTTGAGGCAACTTTTGATTATCTTTGCAAGTAAGACCATGTGATAAATGCATATATACCTCCTTAGTAAGCTCTCTATGAAGAAATGCATTGTTGACATCTAGTTGAACTAAAATCCAACCATGAATTAAAGCTAAAGTCATCAATGTTTTAACTATAACAAGCTTAGCCACATGAGAGAAAGTATCAAAGTAGTCAAGCCCTTCTTGTTGTATATAACCCTTAGCAGCTAATCTTGCTTTATGCCTTTCAATTGACCCATTAGCTTTATCTTTAATCCAATAAACCCATTTACACCCTATTGTATTCTAACCAGGAGGAAAAGAAGTAATTGTCCATGCACCATTATCTTCCAAAGCTTTCAACTCCAGTCTCGTTGATTCCTTCCAATATGATATTTGACTAGCTTATGAAAAGCTTGAGGGTGCAATGTCAGTTGAGATTGTTGCAACAAAACTTTTATACGTTAGACTTAACTTTGAATAATCTAAGACTTTGGATAGAGGATGAACTGTAGAACAACTAGTGTTTGCAGCAATTGTAGTATAACAATGATAGTGAGACAGGTAACATGGCCTTTTAATTACTCCAAATGCCTTTGATGAACAACCACCACCAGCCTTTGACAGAACAACTACCACCAACCTTTGACGAGCAATCATCACCAGCAGGAAGAGAAACATCAAAACCAAAATAGTTGTCATGAACGCCAACACTTAGCATAACTAGCTCATTTGGTTCTCTTCATCTACCGTTTGTATACAGACTAATGTTACTTTCTTGATTGATGTAATATTCAATTTTCTGATGAATAAGACTGCCTCACTTCTTCTATAAAATATTCTTTTCATCAATCTCTTCATATTGATTTTTTCTTATATGGTATCAGAGTAGGTCTTGTTCGGATTCTTAATTTTCTAGTTGTTCATCTGGATGTCTAGCCTTAGTGGCTTGGTTCGATTACCACTTCATTTATTTCAAGTCACAATTGGATGTCCAGTCTCAGTTGCACTTAAAGGGGAATGTTAAAGTATCTCACATTGATTAAAAATAAAAAAGTTAAAAAATTTAATAAATAATAAAGATCAATTATCCAAATAGCTACTTTTAGTCATTTTGACAATGATTGGACCTAAACTCAATTCTTATTAATGGACTTCATGCTTTATTCATATTAAAAATTCTAATAATTTTTAAAAATCATAAATAGCATACAAAATAGTTAAACCCACGTCATCGTTTTTCCACAGCTCAAAAAAAAAAGAGTATAGTTATGTAGTAATGGCAAAAAAGAAAGTGACAAAGACCTAGTTAGTAGAGAAACGAAGAGACAGAAAGTAAAAGATGAGGTCGTTGGATAAGTAGAAACAATGATGTGAAGAACAAAGGCAGTTGTTAATTGAGGAGTGCAAAACAATAGGAGAAAAACAAAGGAAAAGAAAACTTAGGGTCATTAAATTTTAAATGACCCTAGGTATTCTATTATTTGCTTCTTTTTTTAAAAGGAAAACCTATTATACTTTTAAAATTTAAAATAAAACCCTTATAGATAAGGAAAACCCATCTAACAATTATCACACTTAAATTAGTTAATAGAGAGTCCACGTAAAATTACACTTTACATTAGTAAAAGATAAGAGAAACATATATCAAATAAATTAATTTATTAATTTTATATACCATTAATTATATTAATATTAACTAAAAATCAAAACTAATTATACCTCTTAGTTATTAATATTATATTTATTAGTTTAATATAATAGAAGTTTTTCACTAAATGTTTTTTATGTAATAAATAAGATAACTAATTTCTTATTTTATTTATAATTTATATATTAAATAATTTATATATTTATTAATAAATTATTTTATTTATTTATCATATTTATATCTCATTTCTTAGATCACATAGTATACATAAATATTTAATATTATCTTAATTTATTAATAACTAAATAATAATATAATAAATTATTTTATTAATAACAGATAATATGTTGATTAATTTAACATGATAATAAACTATGTCTTTCATTGAATTTTTATTTTATTATGTAGTAATGTTAATAAAAGATGATAAATTTCTTATATTTTATTATATTTTACATTTTAATATATAAAATTAACTTATTAATTTTTACTAGTAATCAATAATTATTGATTAAGTTTTTATATAAGTCATTATTGATTAACTTTTTCTATCATTAACTTTTAAACTTAGTATTAACGTTAATTAATTTTTATATCTTATATATCGTACTAAATGCTAATGATTAACCTTTATCGTCATATTGGCCAGTAAACTTAGTGCATGTAATGTTTTTGGTGTCATTAGTCTACTAGACTAGTATTGAATAATCGTATAATATATAAAAACATATTTCAAAATTATTTATAAATGAAAAGTATAAATAAATTATGTACAAAAATATAGTATTAATTATCACGTGATTATTATTATTATAAATAAAATAAATATTATTACACATTGTTACAAATTATTATAACATATTAATCATTTTGTTTATTAGTATTACTATTATGTAACAAAATATAAAAATTCAATGAGAGACAAACATTATTATTATTCTAAATTGATTATTACATTTAATAAAATATAAAATATAAATATATTATTAATTATTAATAGAAATGAATAACCATTTGTATATCATTATCAAATAGTTGTGTACTTTTGAAATAAGTCTCATTAAAATAATATTATTAGCAATTAGCAAATATAATCAAATATATATAATAATTTTAAAATATTATTGTATTCTAAATATAAGTAACAATACTCAAATATAAAAAAATTATTTATTTACTTATTTGACATATACTATTGATGTTCTACTCAGTATTTTGAAATCCGGACAGGACATCGAATCGGAGGCTTTACTAATTACCGGTTTGACCGATTCGACCGGTTTAATCATCGGTCGAACCGATGTGACATCATAATTATGCAATAATTATATTTAATTATATATAATATTAATAATATTTAAGAATACAAAAATATACCAAATAATATAAAAAATAAAAAATTTATTAAACCAGTGGTCGAACCGGTTGACCGGTCAATTGACCGATTTTGACCGGTTCCCACTAGTTTAATTAAGAACCGATTTTTAGGAATAAACTGGATTATATAGTCGACCGGTCACCTGTTAAATCGGTCGAACTGGCCGGTCCGATCCGTTTTTAAAACAGTGGTTCTACTCATTCTCAAATATTCATTTTAATTTAGGTTCAATAATGCCACGTATATTGTATAATTTCCGCATTATTTGTGACATGAGTTATTTGTTAACAACTTTAACAATGATAATTAATAGAATAAACCAAACAAAAAGTAAATGTAAAATCTATTTTTCGAGTTGCAACTAAAACCTCCCTCTTCAACTGGTGTTTTTCTTTTTTGACACCTAATGTAGGAATGAGATCACTACATTAAAAAACTAAACATAAATCTAAAATCTATTTTTTGAATTATATTTCTTCTTCTGGTGAACTAAAACCTAACAACTCGAGCCCCAAGAGACTTCTCTCTGGGTTTACGCCCAGCCCTTTCAAGATGACCAATGATAACGTTCACGTTATGGATTGAGGCGCCCCTAAAAAAGGGCAAGTTTTTATAAGTTGGTCGTCAAAGTAGTGTTGGTCATACTTTAAGTTTCAGCTTTCTGAGGTGGAACTGCCTTTTTCTAAGATTCAAATCTAATCTATTAAATGACACTTTTGTTTCTAGTTTCTTGGTTTGATTTCACGAGTGGGATTAACCATTCTACTGATGGTGACAGTGTGATCCTGGACTTGCACGATCAAATTAATATCTAATTATCTGCCATGTGAACTTTCAGATCTAGAATACTGAGGTCATGTATTTACTAACATACCAGAATACTGAGGTCATGTATTTACTAACATACCTTATTTTGTTAACATTGTTAGTTTAAGAAATATTTTAAAAATTAAAAGTTAACATATTTTTTATTACTGTTATTTTAATTTATTAAATTAAATAAAAATATATTTTTTTGCATAATTTACCCTACACAAAATAAAGAATACAAGCAAAACCATCTAAGATTAATTACGGCCTCAACTTAAGAACATAATAGGCGTATAAACATCCAGAAGCATCCTTTTATAACCCAATCAATGACACTTCTTTTAGTACCCAACTTAGCCACCCTATCCAAATCCACTAGTTTTTGCTTTTCTTTGTTAAATTGAGCTTTGAAAAAACAAAAATTTACTTCGTAATCTCAATCTCGTTATTGTCTCGAATGATCTATCATATCCTTTACCATTGGTAATATCCGGTACTTTCGATTAGAATGCTTAGGGAAGGAGTATATTATTGGTGATATGTGTTATCTTTGAGTCACTTGGGACTTGCCAACATCTAAACTCAGTTACAAATAAAAAGATAACACAAGCATGTAAAATATATATACACATAGACGCAAACAACATAAGCTTTAAATCTTATGCTTTCAGCCAACCATGTTCAATCTGTTGAGAGAGGGAAAAAAAAAAAAGAAGGAAGAAGTAAGAATAAAGCACATTGCCTAAGAATCAACCTGTCAATTAATGATCTCCTAGTACCAGTATTACAGACCTCATGTGGTCCCAAGTCAGCATCAACAATTGTCAATCACCCATGCAATTGGATCTAAACTTCGAAACCATTTCCATAATAAACCAACAAAAGGAAGACCAATACCGTCCATTTGCATGTTGCGTAAGAAAATTGGATTCTACTAGACCACAGAGTAGAAGAACCAACATCAACACTACTTGAAACAAATAATCGGAACTTGGGGATAGGATCCAGTACAATTTCATGTGCGTCACCAGATTGACGTGCCGTGTCTAACTGCACTACCTTTCGTTGAGTTGACACGTGGCCTCTTAGAATCCGTTGGATCGTCATGGAGGTCAAAGATGTCCCGGCCATCTCCGCCAACCATTTCCACAAACATCCTCTGAAGATCTTCAAAACTATCTCCCTATGAAAATCAGATGAACCCCGTCGGTGGGTCCCAGATTATTACCATTACACCCTCCGCATCATTAGAAAAGGGAAAATTTACAGGGGTACAAAGGGAATTAGATACCTCGTCTTTCACGTTGTTCATCATGGAAATCATCTCTTGCATAAAGTCGCAAAAGTCCTGATTTCAGAAAATTCATAATTTCCAGAGTCACATACGCAAGATTGATCATTAAAAAAAAAAAAAAAACCCCACAGTCGGTTATCAATTGAGAAAGGAACCAACTAGTCCAATGGGTAAGACTAAAGCCAGATAAATATCAACTTTTGGAAAAAAAAATAATTAATAATAAAGGAAGTTAAGATATTTATTTGAAACAAACTTGGTCTTCTTCTTCTAGCGGATCGTAGACACCTGCATCGTACAATGTCCTCTTAGATTGATCGGAGAGAACTGTAAAAATCAACGGACGTTCACGGCGTTAAGAGTTCGAAAATCAAAAAGACTAGAGAGTAAAAGAGTTGTTGAGGAGGTAAGTCAATAATAAAAATACCGGAGTAAGCTTCTTGGATTTGCTGAAATCGCCGTTTTGCATCTCCGGCAACGCTCGGGTTCTTGGCCCACTTGTCAGGATGCCATTTCTCCATTAACGCAAAAACAAAAACAGAAACTCAAAACTTTTGATCCGAAAAGATAAAGAATTGATTGGAAAGTTTAAATAAGAGAATTACCATGGCGAGTTTGCGATAGGCAGTGCGAATATCGGAGAAGGAGGCGTCCTTGCGAATGCCGAGGACGGAGTAATAGCAAGATCCGGCGTTGGATCCTCCTTCCCGCTCCATCTCTAATCACCCAGCAGCACTCAAAACCTCAGAAGAGAGCACAAACTGTCGCTCTCTTCAAATATATATATTTATCTATATGACAATAAGCCGATTGTTATAGTTGTTGTGGTCTATGTTTATAGCAGGCAGCCGGTAGTTTTAGCAATAGCTGAGAGGAAGAAAAATTCTGGGCGTCTTTCTGGCTGTTTATTAAGAATGAGAGAGAAAAATATCTTCTGGGACTATGAGAGACGGAGGGCACAACGGGGCGTTGTGGGTGCGTTGAAGGTAGAACCTTCGAGAGTATTCGGTCTTTTACTTTTGGTGTCTTCCAAGGGAAAGGGTTAGATATTTTCTTGCTCTTCTGCGTAATTGCCACTCGACTTTGTTATTATCTACTGGTTTCGCCTTCGGGTTATTTCCCGGTTGTTACCCGAATTGCTTAGCTCTCTACTTACCCGAGGATAAAGGACGACTCCAATTATTGAACTTTCTAAATATTTTTAATAAAAATGTTAATTTAAAAAGAATAAATTAAATTCATAACCTTTTTAAAGTGCAATTTATCTTGTAAAACTTTAAATGTGTATTTTTAATAAATAAGATAATATTTAACCGATGTTTTCAAAATTAAATATAATTTGTCAATTTAGCTAGGCATTACAAAGAAGGTGTTAAAGACTAGTGTGTATATATCTTACGTTAATAAAATCTTTTATATTCCAAAAATAGGTATAAATTGACTTACAATGTGAAATATTTGGATAAGTGATAATTAGGTATATAAAATTGTTCACTAATTATCGATAAATTGTACCATCATTAAGAAGATTTCTAACGGTAGCAAAAATGTGATCACTGAGTCAAATAGAGCACTAACAGTCTCAACATGAACGAGGCCAATATGAGAGATAAGATAAATTAACTAGAGTCATTATCTGAAACTTCAAAGCCCAAAAAATAGGTCATGTTGCTTAAGTCTTTCATTTTAAATTATTGATGGAGAAAAGATTTTAGATTATAAATACCCTAAGTATCATCCCTATTTATTATTAACATGACAAAGAAGAAGTGTGCATCCTTGATTTGTGTTACAAAGAAACAAGAAATGATTATAAAAAACAAATTTAAAGCCAAGACGGTTCATAGTGGTGCTAAATTTGATAAATTTCAAGCTCGATAAGCTTGTTTAAGTCCTTACAAAGGTAACAAACTTTATTAGGTGTATGGTCATATAAAGGTGGAGGTTGCATATAAACTTCTTCAATAAGATTATCATTGAAAAAAAACATTCTTGACATCCGTTTAGAATAGTTCCCAACGCTTAATGATAATACCTGTAATAAGGTTACGAACTGAAGTTAAATGAGTTATAGGAGAAAATGTCTCTTTTTAGTTAATTCTATATTCCCAAGTAAGTCCTTTAACAACCATTTGGGCTTTGTATCTTTTAATTGAACCATTAGCTTGAGTCTTGATTTTATAGACTCATTTACAACCAATAATAGAATTGCCTAGAATTAAGTCAATCAAGTCCTAGGTACCAGTGTTGAAGAGAGCTTGTAGTTTTTCGGCCATTGGTTATTGCCATAAACAGTCAGTTTTGGCCTCGCGGTAGGTGAAAGGTTCATATAAAAAAGCAATAGTGGAAATCTTTACAATAAATAGAAGGTTAACTTATTTGAGTAGAGTAATGGGGAAGTTGTTGTTGAGACTCAACATATTTGATGGGGGAGTATATTGGGAAGGGTTTCTTAATGAAGGTGGAGGTTCCATATTTGAGGAAGATAAAATGGAATTATGTGTTGGTTATGTTGAATTGGTAGAGTTGTATGATGGACTTGTAGGAAAATGCCAGGAAGCAAAGATATGGTAGGGTCAAAAAAAACTACCGTGAGAATGTTCCCAAAAGGTCACATATCGAGAGAAATGAAGCCTTTGAGATAGGGGATCGCAACATCTATACCCTTTGGATTTTATGACATATCTAAGAAAATAGCATAAGCGTGTTTTTGGTTTTAGTCTAGTATACTCATGAGGTTAGGGAAGAACAAAGCATGCACAACTGAAAACCTTGAGAGAATGATAGTTAAGATCATGATTATATAAGTGCTTAGAGGGAGAGATATTACCTATGGTAGGGGAAAGAATGCGATTGATAATATACATAGTAGTAAGAGAAAATTTTCCGTAAAGGTTTCGGGATAAGAAGAGGAAATAAGGAGGTCTTGAACTATATTAAGAATGTTTCTATATTTGTGTTCAGCTCAACCATTTTATTGAGATGTATTTAGGTAGGATCTTTTAATAATAATCGCTTGTTGAGAAAAGAAGTTGGTGAATTTCATACCTTTGTATTCTATTGCATTATCAATGTGAAATATTTTGATCTTGCAAGAGAATTGAGTTTGGATCGTATTAGCAAAGTGAGAATAAATAGACAATAGATCAAATCTATAAGAAATTAGATAAATCCATGTATAGTGAGAAAAATCATTGCCAAAGATCACATTATCTAAAACCACCTATAGTTTCATTATCAATCATATGAAACCAAACATTGGAATACTATTCTAGACATATCGGTTCAAGAGTATAAACGTATAATTGAGTCATAACAAATCAATAAATAAAACTGCATTGAATAAAGACTATATCATATTATTAATCATAGCTTAGGGTTCATTACACCTAGGCACTATGAAAATTAGTTCATAAGTATAGAAAACAAATCCATCATCAAATATTCAGAAGCACAAATAGAAATAAAAGAATTCATAATTCATATCCCCTTTTATCTCTAATGAAGTCTTTTTGAAATTTAGATCAAAGGTTGCTCTCTATTATATCTTGTGTTGTAATCTTCATATTCTCCTTCGTACTTTGTTTAGAACTGCCTCTTCTTTATTTTTCTAATGACTAACTTGACTTTAGTCTCTTCCTTTCCTAACTCTATCCTTCATAATTTCCTTTTATGACAAAAACTAGGGTCCCTATAAAGTACATGATCTGTTACACCCTCTAAATCATAACTGTACACTTTCCCAGAAGCTTACATGGGAAATATAAAAGGCCATGTATGTCAACATATATGGACATAACAATATCTTCGAACCTTCACATTTTTACAGTGACTTATGCTATCCTTATACACGACCATGTATCTCTAAAGTTGCTTCAAATCTTCCATTTTATGCCTCAAATTTACCCAAATTCGTCTCCTTTTGGTCTATAAAGGCAATTATCACCTAAAAACACACTTGAAGAAAATAAATATTAAAAATAGTATAAAACTATTAAACAATAAGCAAAACACACTAACTATGTGTATATAAATATATTCAATTAATCATTTATCAAACATTCTTACACTTAAGCTTTTACTTGTCCTTAAGCAAATCATAATCTAAACCATCAAGCTTACAAACATTCATCCCTTATTAGCCTCAACCTATCCATCCACACTCTAAAGCATCATGTCATATCAATTAAATTAACATATAATTAGATTCAAGTAATCATAAAACCAGCTTCACAGGTTAATCTTATAATAATAACATAAATAATAATTTTGAAATAAAAAGTGCAAATTTTCACACCCTCACTAAGGATTTACTTAATGCGCTCAAAGTATTCAGGGTGAAAAGTGTAGGAACTCAAATCAATACATAGCCGGATTCTTAACCATAGGTAAACTAGAAACAAAAATTAAAAGGTCTTGTTACAAGGTTTTAATGAGGCTTAGGTAATGATATGATAGGGATGATAAAAAGGTTAATAATATTGAAGGAAATTTATATAAATAAAATTACATAAAACTTAGTTCTTCACAACATAGTTCCTTCACACCATAATTCCATTGGTTCAATAACTTTAACACTAAAGTTTTTCTATGCTTGGCAATGCTATGAATACCATACATAGGTACCGATCAATACCAGGTACCATTTTGGATAATTTTAAATTTATAAAATATTTCCTATTTTTTAAAATTGTAAAATAGTGCTTTAATATATAGTATTGTATAATTTATACTTTGACCCCTATCTCCAAAATTTATAATAATAGAAATTTAAAATAACAATAATTTATTTTTATTAACATTATTTTCACATATTTCACATATATATAATAACCACAATTAATATGAAAATCATTTAATTATCATACAAATATAAAATTAAGAAGAATACAAAGTATTTAAAATATTACAATTTCATGATATAATAAATAATAATTACATCAAAACATCAAATAAAAAGAATAATAAACATCCATGACACTCTAACAATTACAACGAAAACTTGAAACTTCATTTAATCAAATACTTGCTCAAAGATCAATATTATTGATGCAACTTGGATCTACATAACTACTTGTTCTATCAAGAATCCTATTAAACAATAAAATTAAATTTTTAAAATTATTAAGAAATTATACCTAACTTAATAATGATAATAACATACCTTTTCAAAGCCTTAAATTGTATCGAACAAAGACCAATACATTCAATATTTTGTTCTCAACTCTATTCCTTTTCTCGAAATTGATGAATTCAAATATGCTCTAATTCCTTTCACACCTTATTGCACTCATACATTAACTTAGAATTCAAATTGCAAACTATTACAATTTTAGAACACCACCTCTAAATTGGTCCCACCAAGCAACTGTAAGACAATAAAAGTAACATTATAAACAAAATAAAGAGATGATTAACTTTCAACAAGTAACAAAAGTGAAAAAATATATATTTGAATTAAGTTTGTCTCTTTTATGAATAGTAATTGGCATTCCCAAATTAACAAAACCATCCTTATAAATCTCCATTTGTGAGCTTAGGAGATCATATATCATTTCATGGGAAACTATTGTAATAGTTAATAACATTTCCCTATTAACTTCATCTTTCTTTATAAAATATGGTCTAAAACAAACACTAGAATTTAAAAATTCCCTAGCTATAAATAACGGAGAGTACAATTGCCTTTCTCATCTCTCATTAATGACAGAACGATAAGGAGTGTAAAAAGAAGGTTATTTTTTATATTGACCTTAATTGCTTTTTTTGCTCTCCTTATGGCGTCATAAAAATAACTTATTGTTGCCTTCTCATCTTTATCAGCCAGAAAAAGTATCCTTACCAAAGGTTCACAAACTTGAAAGAGAAATTGACATTGGGAACAAAATCTATTATCTTTAAGAATCATGCTAGAAACCTTCAATCAAGCATTAGACCTAGCATGTTGAACTGCAACCCACTTATCACTTATAAACATTTTCCTGAATTGTTTCTTCATTATAATAAAATACTAAAGTGATAAGAATTTTGTTGCAAATCTTGCAATAACAAGACGAAACAAATTCTTAACAATGGTGAAATCATTTATTATTAAGTTCAAAACCTATGCACGATTGTAGATGAACTTGGTAACCTTTTTTACTTTTTGTATAGTCTCATCAATAATAGGAAAGTATCTACCATCCCCTATATTTTTCAACATCAAGTCAATGCAATGTGTAACATAAGAAGTTCAATAAAAAAAGAATTATACTTGCTTTACATTCTTCTTCCAGCCGATTTATAAGTGAAATCATTGTCAATAATGAACTCAACAATATTTTTTAGCCCAACTTCATTCACAACTTCATCAAATATTTTAAATAAAGTATCAGCATTCCTAACAAGGCCAAGTGCATCAATCGAAAACAAAAACATTGTGCCCTTTGTAGAATAAACCAAAAAAATTTATAATCGGCTCATTTTTTCTATTTGTATAGTCATCAAACATGATTGAATACCCAAAAGTAGCACAAGTCATTTTTATTTCATCCAAACAAATTTCAATTTCATAAATAGAGCTACTAAACAATTGAAGGATATTTGTCTCCTAGTAGTGCAGCGTAACAGTATAAAAAATAAATTAGTCCTACTACTATAACAGTGGTGAGTCTAGGTTAATCTCACAGAGAGTGTGTATAAAGCTTTTGAAATGAAATTAAATGGTGTTTAGGTTATGGGGGGTTGGTTGGTTTATCAAACAAGAAAATAAAATGAAACTAAACTAACAAAAGCAAATTAAAAAAAACATGCATAAATGATGAAAGTGGTGAATTCGTTAGGAGTCTAGTTCTTTAGTTCAATCTCGACCTACACCCTATTAAACATATTTCATTGAATTATTGTCTTTACATCTCTCTTTGAACTATTGGTCGTTGATTAACAACAAGCTTTGTTAATCCTAATTTTTCCTTAGGTCGTAGTTAATTAGGAAGAGCTCATTAAATAACCCTCGCTATCAGATAGAAGAGGAGATGCTTTCTAAGTTTAATCGGACAACCACCTTACGAATGAGAAAAACAAACCAATCTTAGCAATAATCACACAAGCTCGAATTATTTATCCTAAGTTATATTATCCCTAATGATTATAAAATAATCGAATGAACGCATTCAAATCATATTTTCATAATACCCAAATCCATGCACATAGGATAACACAATTAATTTCTAAAGAGAGAAAGAACAAAAAATACAAGGAAAGAGTGCTTAACTGGGTCATCAGTGTCGATATCCCTATTGAACCAGCATCAAGAAGTTACCTTTCCATGGGTCTCTCAAAGTTAAGGGGTTTGCCCCTTTTTCTCATCTCTCCCGAGGCTCCCTCCTTGTTTTTCCCCTAATTGAAAACCCTCCAATCTTTCATCCAGCCGACCACCACCTTTGGAAAATTGAAGAGGACTTGTTAAAGAGCGATGCTATTTTTTATTCACTCTCTTTCGTTACAACCCTCTTGCCCCCTTTAGTTCTCCACTCTCTTTGTTCACTCAGCTACAACTAACACTTCCTTCTCTTTTTCTCCAAAGGTACGCTATTCCCTCAACAAAAGATGATGCATCTAGGTTTTAAGGAAAAATGTACATGTGTCCTTGATCCCTCTTTTAGCCCCACATCACACACCCTCCATTTCATCCAAATGATAGGTTTTTAATTGGAGTGGATATGTGTCCTTTTTCAATTGCCCTTATATTCTTTATTCCTTAAAGAGCTAGTTTAAAATGTGATAAATGGACAACTAGTATTGGAATGAGACAGCTGGTGTGGGTGTGGGTGAGACACCATACAGTCCCATGAAATTCACGTTCTTGCTTCAACCTCCCATTATTTGATTCCAATCATGTCACACACAATGGAATGGCAGTTGGTCACCTTGTATAGGCGTGATAAATGACTCACGCCTATACAATACCATACAGAGCTGTGAGTGATACTCACAACTGTGCATTTATTCCAACATGGCCATCAGAACTCTTCGGCATTTTCTTCATTTTCTTGTCTTCTTCTTGTATTATTCTTGCTATAATCTTCTTCTTCTTGCTCTATGAAGACAAGTAAGTGTGATTCTTCAAAAGATAGCCCAAATATAGTGCTTTTGTCTCACTTTAACTCCTTCACTTGTGAATTGTGCCTAAAATCATATATAAGTCAAAGTGAGTATCTTAAGCAATTTCATGTCATTAATCACTAAGTATTAAGGAATAATTATACAATCAATTAAGCATATATCGCGTCTTGGATCGTAAAAGGCAATAAAATCTCTTATAGACTAATAATAATAAGATTGGGAAGTATTGAATGCTATACCTGAATCACACCACCTTTTAACTATTAGCTTATCCACATTATGAGCTGCTTCTCTAGATCGTAAGGCATTATGGAGTCAAGGTTGAGCTCCAGGAGTTATTTATAATGCAAAAAAAATTAGACACCTATCTTCTTTTTTTCCTAACATCAGGTGCAACATTCCCTTCTTAGTGGTTAGGAATACTACCACCTTCAACATTCCCACTATCATCCTAAACACCAATAAATGAACTCACACTACCAATTTTGTAATTCAATCTTTGCCTTCTATCTTTCTCACGCTGATACTCTTCAAGAAAAGTCTTATTTTTCATTTCACATCATATCTAACTTTTTACAAAGTTCCACATCACCTTTGACTCCAACTAAATGCTTCTTTAATTTGGTAATTCCTCCACGTTTCAAATGCTTGTTACAAAATAAAAAATGGTATCGTTCTTCATTTTGGGAACCAATCTAACATGAGCCCAAGCTGGATCATTGAATCTTCATGAAGTGGTTGAATTATCAAGAGTACTTGAACTTCCTTCAATTTATTTGTAAATTAAATTAATAAATTCACATACTAATTTCTACTATATATTTAACTAATCATAAGATAAGATGATAAATGTGTATTTTCTACACATAAGATATTACTAATATTTGTAATTTTATTTCTTGACAACAATAAACAATATAAAATGAAAACATTTAATTTTTAACTTAATCACATATATTAAACGATTTAATTATATATATTAAATCTTATACTTAAATTATTAATAATATGTTAAATAATTTTTTATATACAAACAATAATTAGTAAATTGTATGTTTCTTATAAATTAATTAACAAATTAACAACTTAATGCTTTAATTTTGATATAATTTTATGATAGTTAAAATAACAAATAATATGACATATTCTTGAATTATATGAATTAACAAATCAAAAATCACAATAGTTAAATATTATTCCATGATTCATACACAATATTATTTTGATTTCATTTCTTTATAAATTCACATTGCATAAATTACATTGAAATTGAACAACTCACATAAACAATTCTAACTTTCAAACCTAAATTTTCTAATGCATATTTTATAAACCATTCATAAAACACACATGACTTAACTAAAACATAATTCAATTGCAATTCAAACTAGAAAAAAGCAATTCAAAACACACACAAAATTACAAATTGTAATTTAGGTTAGGTCGGGTCAAGTCGAGTCTAGATCTGAAAAATGGAAATCTTGATTTTTGCAATCTTTTCTTTTTTTTGGCGAGTAGCAGGGCGGTGGTAGATTGTAGTAGCAATAATTGGCAATGTTAGAGTGGTGTAGACTGTTGCGGATGGGTGGAGAAACCAAACTTCTACAAGTGGTTCGACTAGAGGTTAAGGCTAGCGTGTAACATTAGGTAGGTCTAATGGTGAAGCATGGCATGGTGCGATGGTAGTGACTGTGGGTTGTAGAGTAGTAGTAGTGGATGGTTGACTATGGTGAATGTTGGAGGAAGGGAGAATGAATAATGAAAAATTGAAAATGGGTAGAGAGGAAAGAGAGAAATGAAAATAAGTGGTCTAATCTGTCGTATGCATACGTGGGTTTATTTTGTTGTTGTTTAATTCTTTCTACAATTTAGTCCCTAAATATTTAAAAGTTTACAGTATTGATCGATATTTCAAATAACGACCAATACTAACTAGTTCCATACAAAATTTTAGTACTGGTTGGTATCGACAGCCAGTACTGAAGACATTAATTTATACCATTTTCTGGCTAGTATGATATGAAATCTATATCTTTGATGATAATTCTTTTATCTTTTTTACTTGGTTTTCTAAATCAAGTGTAAAACTAAATATCTTATCTTTTTTCAGTAAATCTTGAAAAGGTTTTCTTAATTTTGCTAAATCTTTTATAAAATCAGAAGCATAAGTTAAGACTCCTAAAAAGCTTTGTACTTGTTTTTTTATCAATTAATTAATTAGGGAATTGAGAAATTTTTTCTACAATATGATTTTGTAGCTCTATCCCTTGTCCATCTACCTTCATACCTAAAAACTCTACATTATTTAGGCTTATAAGATTTGATTCCGCCTTACCTTCAACTCGAGTTTTGGGTAGAACAGTGGTATCAGAGCTTCTAGGTAACCACCACGTCTTGTGTTCGAATCGCAGTGACAACCATCCTGCACTCACAAGGTCTATAGAAGTCTGCTAACCAAGCACTGTTCTACCCAAAACTCGAGTTGAAGGTAAAGTGGAATCAAATCTTATAAGCCCACCACGCATCCGCTTGCTTGATTTAGAAAACCAAGTAAAAAAGATAAAAGAATTATGTTTTACATTACCAAAGTTATATTTACCAAGTGAAAAAGATGATTTAATATTAGAAATTGATGCTTCTGAATTCTATTGGAGTGGAATATTAAAGAAAATAGATTATGATACAAATAAAGAAAAAATAGGAGAAAGTTTATGTAGATATTGTTCAGGTATGTTTACCAATACTGAAAGTAGATACCATATAAATGAAAAAGAATTACTTGCAGTAGTAAAAAGCTGTAAATTTTTTTATTATTTTTTACTTCCAAAAAGATTTTTGTTAAGAACAGATAGTACACAGGTTAAGGCCTTTATTAATAATAATCTCCCTAGTAGACCTGAATATAAAAGATTAATTCGATGGTGGCTTATAAGATTTGATTCCGCCTTACCTTCAACTCAAGTTTTGGGTAGAACAGTGGTATCAGAGCTTCTAGGTAACCACCACGTCTTGTGTTCGAATCGCAGTGATAACCATCCTACACTCACAAGGTCTGTAGACGTTTGCTAACCAAGCGGATGCGTGGGGGCTTATAAGATTTGATTCCGCCTTACCTTCAACTCGAGTTTTGGGTAGAACAGTGCAAATTTTTTGTTGAGCTTGTGAGCTCGATCTTATGACTCCTAATTCGAGTAACCTCATTTTTGTCCGGAGGAAATTATGAGCAGCTATCAGGGTAGTCTTTGCAGGAGAAATCATTACTGAAGAAGCACTTATAAATCATAAAAATATAACCAAAGATAAAGAAAAATAGATAATGACTTATAAGATTTGATTCCTCCTTACCTTCAACTTGAGTTTTGGGTAGGCTATCACTACGATTCGAACACAAGACGTGGTGGTTACCTAGAAGCTCTGATACCACTGTTCTAAACAAAACTGTAGTTGAAGGTAAGGCGGAATCAAATCTTATAAACCTAGCTAATAATCTACCACCTCGATTGTCTTTTACTAATTCTGGAGTTGTTAGTCACCCTTTAACTCGACAATTAAGTTCGAATAGATATAATAATAACTTAATTCTAGCTAAAGAAGATAGTTTAAAGAATTATAAATTAAATGGAGAATATTATGAAGGATTTAATAGCACATTAGAAATAATGTTAGGAATAACATTTCTTGAGACTGTGAAACCTTATCAGATTACTTCTTATGGATTAAAGATAACTTATAATGGAAAATTAATCTATATTCCTAAATGATAAGTCGTTATAGTATATACATTCCTATTGTTGGACCCCAAACTTTTCTTGAAATTTTAAAGTATAAATTGACATTAAATGAGGAATTTGTGGTGAATTATTTATGTGAAAAGAAAAGAAAATTCAAGAATGTAAAGTATTATATGAGATTAAGATAGGTGAAATATGCTTTGTTATTGATGTTTATGATTAATTATGGCATAAAATGTTGTTTTGAGTTTAAATGGAATTGATAGTGAGTGAATTACTTTAAATGGAGTTGAAAAGCAAGAAATGATTAGTTAAAGTGTTAGATTTTGAAAAATTGAAAATCTGAAATTTTGAGGATGAATAGTAGCAGAAAGTGAATTTGTAAGCTGAAATCTTTGTGAATTTTTCTGGGATGATTAAGGTAGAATTTGATAAAATGATCTTCATAAAAATTGTAGCTTCTGTTGAAAGCTTTCTATCGCTATGAAGTATGACATTTTTCTATATCGAGATTGAAAGTTATGATCTTTTGAAGTTAAGGTTATTTTGCTTTGTTTTTAAAAATACTATTAAGGGTAAGTTTGTGTATACTGTGCTTTGAGGCCAATTTTGTACTGATGTGGTTTGAAATGAGACTAAGTGGTCTACATGAAAGTTATAGGGAATGTGCATAGCTTTTAAATGATGTAAAATCTACTGATTATGGATGTGAAAATTGAAAGATGTGAATGTTTGAAGTTTGGCTATTGTTTAGGTGATTTTTTAACAGGACAGAAACTTTGATTGAAAAATTGACCTAGTTAGAGGTTTGCTTTTAAGTTCTTCATGAAATTTTTATATTATGTTTTGAGCTTTCCAGTTATGTAAAGTATGGAATTTTTGGATCATGGAATGTGAAGTTATGATTTTTAGAAGTTTCTGTTACTGTTTGGCATGATCATTAGTGGACAGAAATTTTGAGTGACTTTTTGACTCCCTTAGAGGTCAAATTGATTTTTCTGTCCTTCATGGAAATTGTAGATTGCATTTTAATATTTTCATTGATATAAAGTATGACATTTTTGGACCTTGGAGTTTAAAGATAGAAATTTTAGAAGTTGCGATACTGTTTAGGGAGACTTAAATTGGACAGAAACTGTGAGTGGGATTTTTGACCTCTTTAGAGATGGAATTGATTTTTGAGTTCTTCATAGAAGTTGTATATCTTTCTTTTATCTTTCCATTGATATCAAATTTGAAAACTTTGGAGTTCTGAGTCACAAGTTATGAATTTTAGAAGTTGGAAGGTCAAAATAATAGAAGGAGAAGCGACCCCTCATGATGGCGAACGGCCAGCTCGGTCATCCTGGCGAGCGACCTCCGCTCGGTCGCCCTGGTGACCATAACTTTTTCCTGACCGACCTCTCTCCATTCTTTTGACCATAACTTTTTCGTCCGACCTCCGATCGACCTGATGTTTGAAACGTTGAATTCCTAAGACATCGCTTTATCTGTCAATGAAAAATTGTGGATTTTTTAGATTAAATTGAGGATTATTGATTTAGTCAAATTGAGTTAGGAAATTTTCTGGACATGGTTCAGTATTTTGGTAAATTCTTGGTCTGTGGAGATCCAATTAAGTTGATTCTTGTTGTCAAATAAACTAGAGACATGGGGATACAAGTAATATGAAGGAATTGAATTTCAATTTAGCTCATAAGACTTTCAATTTCTGAATTGAAGTTGGGATTAGTGTTCAGTCTTGGATTAGTAAGAGCTGAAAGTGTTTAGGCCATAACTTTTGCTCTAGTCATCCAAATGAGGTGATTCTTGATTTGGATTAAATTAGAGAAATAGGGCTACAAATGTTCTAAAGGACTTGAGTTTCAATTTAGTCTCTAAGAATGTCAATTGTTGGATGGAATTTTTTCATGAATTAGGGAATTTAAGTGAGGCAATGGAGAAAGAGAGGCTTTGATCAAGTTTCAAGCATGGAATTAAGGTGGGTACCATGTTTATAATTTGAATTATAAGCTATGTATATGTTTTCGAAAAATCAAGAAGAAAAATATTTTCAAATTCATTGTTTTAAAAATGATTCGATAAATTGCTGCAATTGCAAAGTGCATTAACTTGCAACTCTTTCACATACTTTTGTTGATGAATGAAGATCTTCTCTTCGGTCTGCTTAACTTGCAACCCAAGAAAGAACTTTAACTCGCCCATCATACTAATTTCAAATTCTTTCTTCATTAAACTCTCAAACTTTAAACACAACTCTTTTGAAGTAGCACCAAAAATGATATCATCAACGTAGATCTGTACTAAGATAAAATCATTCTGAAAACTCTTTCTAAAGAGTGTCTTATCAACTTGACCTCTACTGAAACCATTCTCTATTAGGAAGGTACTCAGACGATCATACCAAGCTCTAGGAGCTTGCTTCAGACCATATAAGGCTTTGTGAAGTCTATAGACATAGTCTGGTTTTTTAACATCTTCAAAGCCAGGTGGTTGTTTCACATACACCTCTTCATCTATAAAACCATTCAGAAATGCACTCTTAACATCCATATGAAATAACTTTATATCATGACAGATCACATATGCTAACAAAATCCTTATAGCTTCAAGTCTCGCCACTGGAGCATATGTTTCATTGTAGTCTATTCTTTCTTGTTGATTATAGCCTTGTGCTACTAATCTAGCCTTATTACGACTCACTCTACCTGATTCGTCTAATTTATTCTTGAAAACCCATCTGGTTCCAATAATGGATTTCTTAAAAGGTTTTGGGACTAAGGACCAGACGTTATTTCTAGTAAATTGATTCAGCTCCTCTTGCATGGCTAACACCCAAGCTTTGTCTTGAAGAGCTTCCTCAACCCTTTTAGGCTCTACTTCAGAGATAAAGGCTACATTAGCTTCTCTTCTGAATCTGGACCTTGTCTTAACTCCTTCTGAGGTGTCACCGATAACTAGTTCTTCTGGATGAGAACTTTTATATCTCCAATTTCGTCTTAGTTCTATAGTTTCTGGAATATCTTCAATCTTGTTCTCATGAGTGTCTGACGAGGGAGTTTCTGAGGTATCATCTAAGTTCTTTGAAGGACCTTCATTCTCCATGTCATCTTCCTTATGGGGTTGAGAACTATCATCAAACTTGACATGGATCGTCTCTTCAACAGTCTTTGAAGTCAAGTTGTAAACTCGAAACGCTTTAGACAATAATGAGTAGCCTAGGAAGATTCCTGGAAAGGTCTTGAATCAATTTATCCAACAGACTCTTTCAGATTCGAATGGAACATTTGCACCCAAATGGATGAAAGTAAGATATGCTTGGTCTTCTTCCATTCCATAACTCGTAAGGAGTCTTCTTCAACATAGGTCGCAATATGATCCTATTCGAATATAGCATCTTTGTATTCACGACTTCGCCTTGAAATACTTAGGAAGATTCGTCTCACATAGCATTGTCCTTGCCATCTCTTGAATCGTCCTATTCTTTCTTTCAACAACTCCATTTTGTTGTGGAGTTCTAGGGGCTGAGAAGTTGTGGGAAATTCCATTCTCCTCACAGTATACTCTAAACTTCTCATTTTCAAATTCTCCACCATGGTCACTCCTGATACTGGCTATGGACATTCCTTTTTCATTCTGTAACTTTCTATTTTCCCGATTCCAATAATTGTGCCCTGCTGATTGTCTCCGAAAGTTACTGATCCTCCCTTCTTATACTGAAAGTCTAGGAACATAGACCTTCTTCCCGTCATGTGTCGCGAGCATCCACTGTCTAAATACCAATGGTGCTTGCCGTATCTTCCAAGGAAGGATATCTGCAGGAGAAACTATTTTATTTGTTGGTACCCAAATTTTCTTGGGTCCTTTATGGTTAGTAGTATGCATATGATGTGATCTATGATGTATATTATTAGAATGTTGATTAAAATGAATCATCCTATATCTTCCTTTTTGAATGACAGATTTTTTACGAGATTGAATCTTATTTCCTGTAAACCCTAATCCAGTCTTATCACTCGGATGTCTACATTTTCCAAGCATCTCATTCATTTTCTTTGTACTTTTCGTGAAAGTAGCTAAATCGGTGATAAATTCTTAATCCTTAGCTTAAGTTGATTAATCTCTTCCGATCATCTATAATTTTCTTTTATCTTCTAATTGTTTCTTTAAACAAACATTTTCTCTCTATTACCTCAAGTATGTCTAATATTTTCTACATACTTCTTCTTTTGACTTAGATTGTTTCGAATAGCATGAGAATCTTCTAACAATTATGAATAGGCATCATGCAAATTATCATAATCTGATTTTACCTCCTCATCACTATCTTCCTCGGCCATTAGGCAAATGTTTGCATGTTCGATGACTCGGAGCTCAGATCGATTCAGATGAATCTAGGTCCTCTATGTTGCCATCATGCTTTTCTTGCCTTCTCTACTCTTCTTTGGTTTCTTCTTGAGAGTAGGACATTTAGACTTCAGTAGTGTCCAGTGGTTGCACTCGTAGCAAATGATGAAGACTTCTATTTTAGCTTCATCTTTCACATTCTTTACGAATACGGTTCCCTCTGGGCTTTTTCTTCCATCGTCTTATCTTTCGGAAATGAAAGATAATTCGTCATCTTCATCACTTGACTCGATTCGGATTGGTGGAGTTATCATCCTTTGATTCTTCAATTTTCAACGCTTTTGATGACTTCCTCCTTCTCGAGTCTTATGATTCTTTGTCCACCTTGATCTTTATTGACTTATCTCGCTTGGGCTTGTCTTGACGTTGAGTTCTACTTCATGAATCTTTAAGGATCCCAAGAACTCATCCGGCTTTAACACGCTCAAGTCTTTGGCTTCAGACCGCCTGATAACTTTAGGTCTCCATCTCTTGGGAAGACTTCTTAGAATCTTTCGAACATAATCTTGATTGTTGTATGTCCTTCCAAGAGCTTTCAATCCATTGACAATTGTTTGAAATCTTCCAAACATTTGATCAATAGATTCTTCATCTTCCATCTGAAAAGTTCATATTGATGCACGAGAATACTTATCTTGGATTCTTTAACTTGGCTTGGCCTTCAGTAAGCAATAGACAATGTGTCCCACATCTCTTTGCAGTTGTCACAACCGTGCACTTTGTCATACTCGCTCCTGCGCTAGGCACATGTCAAGAAAATTTCGCTTTGAATTTAATCAGTATTCTTGTTTTCGATCACCGTCCATCATTAGTGGAATATAATTGCCTTCTTCATCTACGGTGTGTAAGGTCCGTTCTCTATAACGTCCCAAAGGTCAACATGAGTAGATTCGATGAATAACCGCATCCTATCTTTCCAGTAGTGATAGTCTTCTCCGTTGAATCTTTGGAGGTCTAGTGATCGAGGCTCCTTCAATGATGTATACATGTGACTCGCCATTATCTTTAATCCACACTTCGCCAAAGTGATTCTTGGATACCTTGCTCGATACCAATTGAAGTGAATCACACGTTAATCTGACTTAGAAAACAATAATAGAATGCACGAGAAGGGGGTTGAATGTGTATTCCCTCTTTGTAAGTCTTTTCGAATTACTTGTTAGGAATAAAAATCTTTCTGAATTTTTATTTATTCCGATTGATCAAACTTCTCAATACTATGTATATGAGCGATAAGTAATGATAAAATTTGAAACTAAAAGCGAGATAGAGTAAGAGTGGTAAACACGCGGATTTATCTGATTCACCCCAAACCGTGGGCTACGTCCGATCCTCGAGTTTCTTCGAGATTTCACTATCTCTTCAATCGTTCTAAGTATTCTTTCACGAGCCTCTTCGTGTCTCTACAACCAAGATTCTTTCACACTTAGCTCTCTGCAAATATATCATACACCTTTTCTTTTCGAAAAAATATTTGAACACTTTGTTATAATAAGATAGCACTTTCACTAGTTTGCAGACTTAATCGCTTTTCACTTTGTGTAATTTTCTAAAATCAACAGACTTTTTAGTTTTCGACTTGACTTGAATTTATAGCCTTCGTCTCTCTAATCGCTTCGATTCTTGAATCTTGAATCTTTAATCTTTAAAAAGCAGTTAATCAGTTGAGTTCAGAACTAACTCGAACCGACTCTTGCGTCTGCTCTTACTGCCGTCTGCATCTGCTTCACATTTGCGTCTGCGTCTGTTTTGCATTTGCGCGTCTGCGTCTGCTTTGCATTTGCGTTTGCGTCTGCTTTGCATTTGCGTTTGTGCCTGCTTTGAATTTGCGTCTGCGTCTGCTTTGTATTTGCGCGTCTGCGTCTGCTTTGTATTTGCGCGTCTGCGTCTGCTTTGCTTTTGCGTTTGCGTCTGCTTTGCATTTGCGTCTGCGTCTGCTTTGCATTTAAGTCTGTGTCTGCTTTGCATTTGCGTCTGCGTCTGCTTTGCATTTGCGTCTGTTTTGCTTTTGCGTCTGCGTCTGCTTTGCATTTGCGTCTGTGTCTGCTTTGTTTTTCTTGTATATAATATCTCTTTGTTTGTTATACATCAAAATCATTTTTATGTAAAGTCATTTTGACTATATATATATATATATATATATGTCTATATATATATAGGTATATCAAAAATAACCTCCCCTAAAAAAAGACTATAGGCTTTTAAATTTTTCTAAGTCTCACGTATTAAGAAAACTTTTACTATTGTTATTGTTATTGTTTAATTTTACTTTATTTTGCCAATTAAACTAAGCTTCTTAATTTTAAACAATCATTTATTCAGTGGAAAATCTAAACACTCGCTTTTTAACGTGCGACCACTTTTCACCGTTAAACGCAAAACGTTTATGGAAAAAAGATCATGTCATAATTATATAAAAAAAAGAAAACAAGCGGTACATATTTCTCTAAACTAAGGCGAGCACAAATCACGACTCAACCTCGCGCGTGTAGAAGAATAGTGAGAAGAACATAGCGTTCCATATGCTGCCACGTGGCTA
The DNA here is from genome assembly GCA_029891385.1 of Erythroxylum novogranatense. Taxonomy (NCBI): domain Eukaryota; kingdom Viridiplantae; phylum Streptophyta; class Magnoliopsida; order Malpighiales; family Erythroxylaceae; genus Erythroxylum; species Erythroxylum novogranatense. The sequence continues at coordinate 15,462,534 of CM057233.1, forward strand.
CTGACAATCTCCAAAATTTTGGCGGGTGTTCTGTCCCTGAAAGGCTGAAACGAGTTCTGCCATAAGTATCACAATGAACTGGGGCGTTTTCGTCATTGTAATAGCATTCAACTCACCTCCAAAACCCACCCTTAACGCTAGGGTTTTTGTGCTTATCCACCGATAAAGAGCCTGTCTCTCTTGTCGGTCCGTGCGTACCTCCCTCCCTCTGTTTCTATGTCTTCACCTTTTACTCTATTTTTTGTTCCATTTGTACGTTTGTTTCTATCGTTGCCTTTTGAACAAAACTGGCGTGATCGTTACTGTTGCACAAAGTTGTAAACTTTCCATTTTTTGGCATCTCGTTTACCTTCGAAACCCATTAGTCCTCTATCTATCCTTGTCCCTTTTGATGGCTATTTGTTGAAAAGAAGAGAAAAGTAAAGGGTTTTCATTGGCATGATGGATCTCAAGGAAAGGGTTAGAAAGCAAAATCATTATCTTCATTCCACCTCGCTTCAGTGTTCTGCTCTGTCTTTTTTTCCCCTCTCTGTGCTTTGTCTTTTTGGATTCACTTGTGTAGTATGAATTAATGATGGTTTGTGATTGTTGTTCCAGAAACCATCGCGTGACGAAGAGAACAGAAGTGATCACAAGAAGAAGTGTTGCACTGATTGTAAGACCACACAGACCCCCTTGTGGAGAGGTGGACCAGCCGGGCCCAAGGTGCTGTCTTTTCACTTTTAATTTATGTTCACTAAGGTGCTGTCCTTTCGCTTTTAATTTATGTTCACTCCTTGATTTGTCTCCGTATTTCGTTGTTTATTACTAAGAAATCACGTTATTACCCCGTTTATTTGCGTTTTATTGGTTAAAGTATTCGCTTCTCTGTGTCTGCATCCATGATCATAATTCATAACTAATGGGCACTTCTCTTGGAATTCTGGTTTTGGGTCAGTCTTTCTGAATTCAGATCATATATTTTAATCGATATATCAAACTTGTTTATTTCTTTTCTTAATGGTTTATTTTGGATTTGGTTTCGGTTTCAATGACGTGATCAGTTCTTCCCTTCTATGGTTGATTGTTTTGGGCCTCTGCGTTTGTCCATATTCGTGGATTGCATTGCTTGATCTGTGTCAGTGGTTCGATCTATCGGCGTTAGATCGTTACACACTTGCCATGTACATGGGGCTCAGTATGCCCTTTATGACTGGCTGTTTTGACATTTTGCAGTCGCTGTGTAACGCCTGTGGGATTAGATACAGAAAGAGAAGAATAATCGGGGTGGGACTGGACAAAGACTCCGACAGGCAAAAACAAAGGACTAATATCACCTTCACTGCCACAGCCACCTCTGCCTCCACAAGTGCTGACAGCGTATGTAGTAGTGACAGTAGCAGTACTAGTGCTAGTGGTAATAATCCGATGAGAGAGCCATTGAACATGAGTTTTGTGGTTTGGGGTAAGGAAGTAATGATTCAAAGATCATCAGCAATTAAGAAGCAAAGGTGCCAAAGGAGAAGGAAACTGAGAGAAGAAGAAGAGGCTGCTTTCTCATTGATGGCTTTGTCATGTGACTCAATTTTTGCATGAAAGTAGGAAAAGTTAGAAGATTACTAAGAAAAAGGGTGACAAAGTAAGTCGAACCCAAGTTCATAGCCTATACACCTATACTAGTTGTTTTGTACTTTGACATAAATTTAATAGCCTTTCTTTTTCAAGTTAAATGGTGAAATGAGAACGATCATACCCTTTGTTAATGATGTATTTTAAGGGTTTTATTTCAAGTAATCTTTTATTAAGATAATAAATTTAAATTTTAAATAGTTAATAAGATAAAAATTTAATATTTAATAAGATTTGAAAATATTATTAAAAATATAAAGATAAATAAAAAGCAAAGAAAAGTGGATCTACTTATTACAAGAATTCTTTTTGTTTTATACTCCTCTTAAGTTCAATAATTTTTCCATTTCTTCCCTTACATGACTTACAACCTTTGTAAAATTTCGCCGCCTTAGTCAACTACTAATTAAGGTTGTTGATTTCCCATTTTGAGTTTGCTTTCAGGCATGCATTTATAGGAACTAAAATAAGAACAAAGGCGATATCTATCTAAAGAGAAGATATGTTACTTCTGATGTAAAGTTTTGAAGCCTTTATATAGATAAATGCATACTAGAACAATATCAAGAAATAACAACATATACTCTATATAGATCAATTAGATAATGACCTATAATTTGAAACTAGGATAAAATGTATTGGAGCAATTGAAAAATAATTTAATAGATAAGATAAGATATATGATAAATGTTAAATAGACTATATTTTTAATTCTATATTTAATGCATTTTTCTTGTTTATTTGAGATTTTCTTATTGTTTATAGCACTTATTTTATTTCTATTATGTTTTTAGGTTTTATCAGCCTTCGCAGATAAAAAGGAGAAAAATTAGGGCAAACTCGGGACAAAAATGAAAGAATTAAAGCCATTTTGGTGGTTTCCTATTTAAGTCTATACGATTGTGTGGGGGCTCATTTAGCTCTCGCTTTAAGATGTGTTCTTTTTTATTTTTTAAGATTAAAGCAAGATTAAGGGACACAGTCATACGAACGACCATGTAAGTGACTGCACCCATTCAAAAAAACATTAAATTCGAGATAAAAATTTATAAAATGAAGAGAAGATGGGAAAGTCAAAAGTGGTTCATAAGAGGCCCAGAAAAACACAAATTAATGTCCTAGAATGATAGAGAGAACAAAGAATAAGCAAGAAAGCATATTTTCATCAATATAAAGTGGATTTCATAAACATTAAAAGAGATTTGATCATGGTTCTTTCAATTTTTTTGCTTTTCCTTTAGTCTTGATCTTCTGCTTACAAGCTCAACTTTTGTTAGTACTTAGATTAGATGAACCCTACGATAGACCTTACAATGATTTTATTTTAACTTAATTAATTTTTAATTTTATTATGATTCAATGATGTATTCTTAATTATTCTTGAATTGATATTGCTAATGTATTATTTCATGTATGATTTCGTGCAATTGAGATTAAGAAATTCATTTGTATGAATAGACATACTATAACTGGAAAAAGTTGCATGCAAACCTAGAGATAGGTTGATATAAATCCTCTAGATTAAGATCAAACTTATAGTGAAATTCACTAATTGATTAATACAGTCTTAGGAGCTTTAACTAAAAGAGATTTTAATTAATTAACCAAGGGTTAGGTGTTAATAGTCTTAAGAAAGATACTAAAATAAGATTGGAATTTCTATGGTCTAATAAACTATAGATTAAGTTGAGTATTGAAATCATGATTGCAAGGAAAATCTTATGGGAACTCGAAGTTCAAGTATCATTATTTCCTTGATTGTTTATTAGTTAATTCTAGTTTGTTAATTGTGTTCATCTATTTTATTTTATTGTTTTAATTTTTCCTTTGATTTATCTTAAACACTATAATTTGTTAGATTGGATAATTAAAGACAATAAATACTAGTAATTCTAGTCTTTGTGGAATTGACCCATTATTACTAGTGCTAACTATAACTATACAGTGCAATTGTTGTTTAAAAATAAAATTATATATACAAAATTTTGGGCATTGTTGCTAGGAATTAAAATATTAGGAAAATCTTATTTCTAATAATCTAGGCATTTTTAAGGTAGTTTTTATCTAACACTTGAATTAGATCGTGAATTTAGTTAAAATTTAAAGAAAAACTAAACTAAAATTAACATAAGAATGAACTTAGATAAAGAAAATAATATGAAAATTCAATATCAAATAAGTAGTCCCTAGGTGATGAATCCTCCTAGAATTCTTAAATATTAACCCTTTATTAGGCAATTAAACCATTGATTGTTGGACTATGAAAATTATTATCTTATATTAGTATCTTTCTCAAGTACATTAATCACTAACTTTATTTGATTAACTAAAATCTCTTTCTAATTAAAACCCCATAAGATTGCATTATTGATTTATGAACTTCACTATTAGGTTTGACTATAATCTAGATGATTTATATTGATCTATTTCTAGGTTGATATGCAACTCCTTTCAATTATGGTAGATCTATTCACACAGAAGGATTTCTCAATCTCAATCATATGAAATCAAATAATGATATAAAATTCTAGATATATTAGTTCAAAACTGTAACGCGCAATTGAATGGAAATCAATCAATCAATAAAATTGCATTGAATAAAATATTAAATCATATTATCATCATAGCATCACACCTAAGCACTAAACAATTTGGTTACTCCATATAGAAAACTAAACTAGTAACAAATATTCATAAGAACAAATAGAAATAAAAGAATTTATATTCTAAATCCCTCTTTTGTCTCTAATGAATCTTCGTACAATTTAGATTAAATTATGCTCTCTATCAGATCTTGTAATGTAATCTTTAAGTTTTCCTTATCCTTTATTCAGATTTGCCTCTTCTTTATATTTCTTATGACTAAAAAATGCTTCTAATTTGCCTCCGATAATATCCTTTATTGTAAAAAGTAGGGTTTCTAGGATGTAAATAATCACTCACACGGTCATGTAGGCAACTGCGTATCTCCAAGAATACCTAAATTTGCATTTTTACACAACACAATGACTTATGTGGGCAATATACGTAGCTGTGTATGTCAACTTACACGGTCCATATCGGTAGGAATTATGTTGTTAAAGCTCCACACGTTTAAAGAGACTTAGATGGTCACTATACATAGTCGTGTAAGTCCATAGTTGTTTTAAATCTTCATTTCATGTAACAATTTCATCCAAACTCTTCTCTTTTTGGTTTATGAAGGCAATTATTACCTACAAACACACTTGAAGCAAATTAAGTACCAAAAATACTATAAAACTATTAAATAAAAATTAAAACACTTTAAATGTGGGTATATAAATATAGTCAAATAATTATTTATCAAACATCCCCACACTTAAGCTTTTGTTTGTCCTCATGCAAATCATAATCTAAATCATCAGTATGATAAATTCACTCATGAACAAAACATTGATATTCAATGCTCATGTAAACAATGATGACATACTTAAGTAAAGTATACGATGCAAATATGCTTCAACATATTATCTATATAGCACCCCACTCTCACAAGACACGTACCCGATATCCTGAATAATGGTCGAATACGAATCCCGTAAGGGTGGCATGCTAGAACGGTCAAACTCAAGAAAACTCAGTACAATTTTTTTAAATCACACATATATACAAAAATTAATAATCAAATCGGGCCTGTTTATTTCGTAACATTTTGATTTATAGCATTTCAACTGTTACACAATTCATTGAAATTTCCCTTTCCACTTGGACCCATTACAAAGATAAAACACTTATAAACATAATAACATTACACTTCAAAATCATTCTCATTTACAAACCCTTCCATTTTAGAAAGTTATTACATAGAGAAATGCTCAAGTATATTTTTTTTCAATAATTGTGGAAGACTCTATTAGATACAAGAATAAGAAAATACAAATGCAGACGCAAATTGATCCCAACATCTATCTCTTACTTGAATGCAGTGACTATACTCCCATTAACTTAATGGGGTAATTTTTCTAAGCCTAAAAAATAATTGCAAATTTTGGGTGAGTTTTGTGAACTCAATGAGTGACCATCCTCGATGGCTTACTCAATCATATAACAAAATCAATTCATACAAATCACATTCATTGGAACATATCTTACATACGTAAATCAGTCAAATTATTCAAATCATACACATCAAATGCATATGTGATGCTTATGAGACTCACTTTTAATTTGTTATTGTTGTGACCGAGTACTTATAACTGTCCTGTATCTATTGTGGATACCGAGCTTATTAATAACTGTCACGTATCTATTGGATATACGAGGCTCATTTTACATAATGAGCCTTTGGCTCTTATACACTTTTTGAGCTTTAAGCTCTCTTTTTTTTTCACAATCTGAGCTTTAAGCTCTTTTTCTATGGCTACTCTGGTCACATCAGCCTTTTCATGCCTTCATGAAATGAAATGCATCATATTCACATCTTTTCAATCAGTTATTTTATTTCACTTTATACATATCATCGGTCCTTAGTCCGACATTCATCATTAAGTTGAGAATTACTTTTTCATTTATATGCATATTCACATTTCTCTTCGAAACTCGGTCCGACATTTGACAATCAATTTGTGTATCACATATTTCATCATATTAACATACAAGGAGCACTTATATAATTATTCATGCATTTATCAAACTCCTCGGACATTTAATGTCCAGAATCAGAACAATCATATTTCATTTCAATAGCAATTCTAAACAGAAATTTAAAACATAACAAATAGTGATTGAAATCATCTAGGTCGACTAACAGTATACCCCAGATTAGCAATTGCTTCCAAGATCTGGAAATATCTAAATTCAAACGTTATCCTGCACATCCAAATTATGCAACACTCACATTAATAATTTTGCATAATTATAAGCATTCATTTATGCACAAATGTGTATACGGAATAAGTACAATGCATGCTCAATGGCAATCTTGGGTATCGTTCCATTATTCTCGTCATGTAAACATTCATATTTCTAAACTCACATAAGTATCATTTTATACTTTGGTTTTATGTCTCACTAAAATCATTATAATTACAATTCATTTCTCCCTTGGTCCAATTAAGATTTTTCCAGAAATATCATTTTGGGTCTACTTTTCTTGATCATTGAGACAATGTAAATGAAGAAATTTGACAATACTCTCTTCTAGAAAAGTGTTCTACTATCTCTTAAGTTTCTAATTAAACCAATATTTTTCAATTTGGTTCATAGATCTGAAAGTTATACTTTAAACCTTTCAGAATGTTCTTATTCTGAAACAATACACTGTACTCAACTTTCATCCAGAAATTGGAAGTCTTAGAGACTGAATTAAAATTCAACTTCTTCAAATACTTTGTATTCCTATGTCACTAGTTTACTCCAAATCAAAAATTATCTCATTTGGAAATCTACAGATCAAGATATAACCAAAATATGCAAGCATCTTCAATAAAATCATACCAGTTATCATATTCCAGTACTTCTCCACATTTTCATCTTAAATCCAATAACCCCACTAAATAAATTGTCACAGCCGTGCAAAATCAACACTACGCGAGAGTCATAGGCATGTAACAAAAACTCACGCTCGTGCACACCAACAAAAATAAATCACAACTGTGAGAACTCAACGGACGGGCGTGCACACCTGATCATACCAGTCCCACATTTTTGCTCAATCTCTCCCATATGATTTCAGATGGCTAAGATTTTGGGTGGAGATGTATATTAGTCTGTTACGAGCCAATGGTTCAAGTCCTATGTTATTTGGAGGTCGGAAGAAGGAGATATAGCTAAAAGATCGAAGGATGTTATGTTTGCCTCTAGCCTTAAAAGTTGCACGATCACGAGTTTGCCATCGACTTACAAAGTGGCGATCGTGAGTCTTCAATCTTTAAAGGAAAGTCACAATCGTGCTTTAACACGATCATGCTTTCCTATCCTTTCTTCCAAAAATGCATTCTGAACCTCTACACTTTTTCTTCTTCCTTTTTTTCATTTTTGCATTTTCAACTTCCACTACTGCAATTTTTCCTCTCTTGTACATTTTCCATTTTCTTCTCTAACTTCCATTCAATCCTACACTTCTAACTCATGTCTACTCTTTCTACTCCATTTCCATTCAACATATTCATAGAACATGCAAGTTTATACAAAAAGATCTAAACCCGCATATCATTCATGCATCTTCTTCATGTTCTGCGTTCTCCATTTTTCTGCTACACTCATTTATCTCTATCAACATTTTCATTTCATCTTAACTTTACATTTTTTTTATTCAACTCATCTTTTAAAACACCAAAATATTTACATATGTGTATATATATATAACAGAGCATATATGCTTGAATCTTTCATAAATTTCTGTACTCTTCTCATGCATATTTTCATTAATCTTTCTAACTCATAAATCATTTCCACACTATATTATAACATATTTATCCTCAAATCCAAAAAATCAACACATGTTGTATGCTCTAGTTTTTCACTCATGTTTCAGCATATGTACATTTTCATTTTATAACTTCAACAGATAACTAACATGATGCATGTTTCATCTTATGTAACCATAAAGAACCATAAAATTCTTACTTATCTAAAGCTCCAAAGTCTTTGAAATCATGTGAACCCTAGCTTTCCAATAACACCTGATCATTAACAATTCAAGGTTGTAGGGTTAGGTATTTTAGTGATAGTAAAGGAGATACAAAAAGAGATAGCAAGCAGAAGATAAGAGTAAGGCTTGCATTGCGAGGATGATAAATCTCTGAAAGAAATGAAGCTTCCAAAAGATGAAGGAAAATCTCGAAGAAGATATTTTAAGACAAGAGCAAGCAGTAGATGGCTCTTTCAAGTTTAAAAGAACGTGTGTTTAAGAATTGGACACTTGTCCATTTCTTAAGACCTTATAGTTTCCTAACTAACTAGTTCTTATTGAACTAGTTCCCTAACTCTCATCCTTTCATTCCAATTATCTCTAAGGTTTTCAATGTCATCTTCTCACAAGTTTCTTCAATATCATTACACTCATTTCTATTTTCTATATATCAATTTACTTGCTAAGTGGTATTTTTTCTAGTATAACAATATCCAACATTTCTAGAAATTATTCCTAAAATTCACCAAAATTCAAAATTAACAGTTACACTTTACAAATAAATTTTCAATGCAACAAATTCACAATTCTCAATAATATCACATCACAATTCTATTATACCCAGAAAGTGTCAATACATGTATAATTATTTTAATATGCAAATATCCAATGTTCACGTGTATGTGTATGTCATAATATGCATGAGCATCAAAATGCATTTTCTAATCTCTCATTGTTATTTTCTTAATTACCGAAATCTAGGGCTCTAACCCTTAGTATAGAAACGGGATGTTACAATCTATATAGCAAAAATGCACATTTGTAAGCCAAATATTGACATTCATCGCTCATTGATACACATTATGAATATAATTACACTTCATTACAATTCATCATTACAATCATTACAATTCATCATTACAACCAATACAATGCTCATCAATACCAATTATTAATATTGTCGTGTTGTATTTCTTATTTATGATTGTTAAGTTTACTTTTTGTGTTAAGTCTGCACATTTTCTATGGGTGACCATAACAAGTGTTATGGATGTCCAAAGATAATAAACTATGGATACTTGAAGGTATCAAATTGTGGATACCTAAAGGTATCAAACTGTGGACACCGGTGGTGTCAAACTATAGAAGCTACATTATAACCCTATAGACATACCTATCTATCCATCACCAAGACAATGAAGCGGGCACTGTAACATTTTCTTTTAGTCATTTACCAATTTCATGATTAATATATTGACAAGTTATATGATATACATTTCAGGTCATAAAATCTTAATTCGTGTTCATGCATGTAAGTCATAATTCCCCACCATTTGAAGGGTACCAAAATTATTCTTGCATAATCATAATATACGTATATGAGTAATGAATATGCATATAAATCATTTATGTACATGTAAATTTTCATTTGAATGCATTATGCTTAATTTTATATTCCAATGTTCAGTCATCCAATTCACATATGGTAACTCCTATTTCATTTATTTCTAGGTGTTTGAAAATTGTCACATACATTCATAAAAGTTTGGATAAGATGCGGTAGAAATTAGAAACAAAAAATTTCACGGTTATGATAGACACTTTCTCTATTTATACCACTACTTATTCTTTAATATTCATATACAAAATGTCAAAAATGGGTTTTTAGGTCTTTTATAAATTTCTTCCTCTTTGTCTCTTGTTTCTATAGCACTAACAATTAGGTCATTTGGAATCCTAACTCATGAGATATAGACCAAATATCAGAAGCTGCTCCAAAATAGGGTAGCATCAAGTCACCATTTTTTATTTCAATTTTCAAGGTCATAAAGCCATAATTAAGTCAGAATCTCTTCTAAAGAAGTTTAACTCTATGTCTTAGGTTTCATAAGCAACTAAAATCACACAATGTAGAGGTATGTAGGCTGAGTTATGACTCAAACAATGTGATTGAATCAAACAAACCTTAGACAAAATTCCACTGCATGATACTCTCTTTTCATATACAACCAAGTTCATGTAAAGTAACACCAAAATAACACCAAAAATCATCCCAGAAACCATTTCATATCCAAATAAATCTTTTTACACAAATATAGAAATTAACTAAGTGAAGTCCCAAACCTCAAAATTGGTAAAGTAGTTCTTCTAATGCCTTTCCTTCCCCTCCTTTTTGGCTTTGCTTGTCTTACCAAATGAAAAATAATGGGATGAAGAAGGTAAAATGGAGAGGAGAAAAATATGAAGTTAAAACCCTGAAAGTGTCGTTCATCTCCCCTCTCTATATGCCTTTTCATGAATTTTCTTGTATTAGACACATGTTTTAATCTCATTGGACCATATGTTACAATCCTATTGGACCAAGTGTTACATTCCTATTAGACTGTATGTTACGATTCTATTGGAATATGTGTTACAATTCGATTAGACCATATGTGACAATTTTATTGGACACAAATAAGCTTTAATCTTACTGGTCACGTATGTTTTACTTCAATTGGTCAATGTGTTAACTTTAGAAAAATTACATATTGGTCCTTCTTCTTCTTTTAATTCCCACATTGACCTATGATCTTATCAATTAATTTCATTTCCCTATGTCTTAAGTTTATAATGGCATAAATTTCATACAATTTTTTATATCAGGAGTTATAACCCAAAAACTATAGGCTGTTTGAAAACAATGATAGTAGCTAGAACTCAACTTCAAAATAGATTTCAAAACTGTTAGAGGCAGAATCAGATTTTGGTTCCTTCATGAAATTTTTAGACCTATGTCTCTAATTTAATATCCAATTGAAATTATCCAATTTTAAGTTTTACATGCCAAGATATAGCCAAATTACAGAAATATGTACAGTGGAACCTATCCATTCAGCAGGGTACATATCCCAAATCAACTAATTTCGATTTTATCATGCAAGAGCAACACAAAAATACATCTAATTTAACCAAAAACATCCCATTTGCTTATGGAATACTTCTTTTATCAATTTCCCTTACATCACATTCATAAATCCAAGCAAACATATCAAAAGTTTTCATACATATTTCACGTCCAAGTATGTATGTTCATGCCAAACCAAACAAATTATCCATTTACCCTTGTCTTTACATTAAGTACCATTATATCTCTTACTATACTTAGATGTACTTAATTCATTATGTTCACTTCTTAATACATTCTAGACATGATATAATACTTCCAAGGTATACATTGGGACGTTATAGATAGCAAAACAATTAGATCAGGTAATGAGAGTTAAACAATCTAATAGATCACACAAATAATCAAATTGGTAATTTATACGAAGAGAGATCTCGTGTGAGGACCTGATAATCTATTAGAGGGCTTAAGATCTAATTGGATGTGTGGGCTTTTTGTTAATTAAGAAATTGCAAATTCCATAATTCAATTAGAGTTTGTGATTTGGGGTTTAATGATTACAATTCGAGAGAGACTGATCCACCATATTAACTCAAAAGTAATCATGTTAGCATTTGATAATTAGATAAATCCCCCTTCTCATAATTGGCTAATCTTCCTTGTGTGAATTTTGATTATTCATTGGTGTTGTTCAATTGTGATTTCTTTGTGTTAATTTTACAATATCATTTTCAATCAATCCATATTCGCTTCTTTACTTTTCTATTTAGTTTTCCTTTTCATTTTAGTTATCCTTTAGGCCTTAGACAATTAGGATTCAATTAGTTCACTAATTCCTCAATGGATCGACAACTCATATTCTATGTTACGACCCATGTGCTTGCGAGAATATTGAGGATTTTATTAATTGTAAAACTTGCTCAACAGTTGTATTTTTAGTAGTCACTGAGATAGTTAATATGAATAAAAATTGCATATTATTTACACATATTAAATCTAAATATGAGCTTTTGAGCCTCAAAGTAATATATGAAGTAAATCACACGTTAGTACAATGCTTATAATACGATAGTGAATATACGAGAAGGGTGGGTTGAATTATGTATTCCCCTTCTTTGAAAACTCTTTCAAAACTGTTTCGTTAAAAAACAAGTTCTTTTACAGAAACTTCAGTAAGTTCCAGTCAATCAAAACTTTGAAAACTTATTTCAAAAATTAAGTAATAACACAACTTGAACTTTAAGAGATATAAGGTAGAGAGAAGTTGACACAGTGATTTTATCCTGGTTCACCCCAAACCGTGGGCTACGTCCAGTCCTCAGAGTTCTTTATGAGATTTCACTAAGTATACAAGTATTCTTTCTGAGCCTCTTCAGGTCTCTACACTCAGTATTCTTTCACTCTTAGCCTCTGCAGGCTATCTGTATTACTTTCTTACAAAAGTATTGAAAACTTGTTACAGTAAAGCTAGCTCTCAGCTAATTTTGCATAGTAATCTCATAAAAGCTTTTCGTTCGTGTAATGTTCAATAATAATCTCTTTTTCGCTAACTTTGGCTAACTTTGCAATTTTAGACTTCGACTCATATTTATAGCCTTCGTTTGCAACTGCTTCTTGATTCTTGAATCTTGTTTCTTGAATCTTGAAAGAAACGGTTAATCAGTTGAGTTCTGTAACTAACTCGAATTGACTCTCGTGTCTTCTTTTGAATTCTGCGTGTGCTTTTCTCCGTCTATATTTTTGCATCTGCGTCTGCTTTTATCTTTGCGTCTGCGTCTGCTTTTCACTTTGCGTCTGCGTCTGTGTCTGCGTCTGTTTCTTACTTTGCGTCTGCTTCTGCGTCTGTATTTTTATTTTGCGTCTGCTTCTGCATCTGCGTCTGTTTCTTACTTTGCGTCTACGTCTGCGTCTGTATTTTTAACTTCGTCTGTCTGTTTTCTATTTTGCTTCTTCTTTTACTACTTCGTTGTTATTCATCAAAATCATATATATGTAAAATCATTTTGACTTAACAATCTCCCCCTTTTTGATGATAACAAATTATACACATAAAAAGAAAACAAAATACAATGTTTAAAACATTAAAAAAAACTTATCTTCAAAAATTCTTCTTTCTTTTCTTCCTTTCTTTTCTTCTTCTCCTTCAATCACACCCTTTGAGATTCTTTTCTACTCATTCTCTTCTCCTCTGCTCATACTCTTCTCCCCTATTTGTAATAATAAAAAATGATTAACGACGATGACTCTTCAACAGTTCTATCATCATCTTCTTTAAATCATTCATTGTCTCCTTTATCTCGTTGACTTCTCCGCGTAATTTGCTGATTTCAGCTTGTGAGTCTAACGGTGAAGAGGATTGATCATTATCTGCTGAGGGTGAAGTGAACGCAATTGTTGTGGCATATGCACCCGAGGATGGAATGTAATCTTCTCGAATCGCAAATGTAGGTGGATGAACGAATAGATTTGACTCTGGAAGGTCTAAATCAAAAGGAGCAGGTAGCATTAGCAACTATCTTCCTTGCAGGGGTATGGCTTCAGCTTCAATAGAAAGTGTATTAGATAACGGTCTAATACGCAAAACTGTCTGAACAAGGAATTCAATAAACGTCCCTGTTATCAATCGTCCCCCTACTGGACAATATTCATACTTATCTGAGTAGCTACAACTAGCTCCATCAGTATTCTCTTTTGAAGCGCATGCTTCATCAATTTGACGCACTTCTTCTTCAATTTGATCTGCAGACAGATCATCACTGTTTTCTTCAGGAAATAGCTTCGACTTCCCCTTATTGAAATCCACAGGATATCGTGACTGAATATCTAGTACAACCTTTATTTCCGTCTGCTCTGTGATTGGATAAATAGTACACGGTTTGCTGGACATTTTTGTAGGGTATGGCTTTGTAGCAACATCCCTCAAGACATCATAGAAAGTCTTTTCTTCTTCATTCAGTAAATGCCATGTGTCACTATTTATTGAAATAGGTTGTACGACAGCCATTATCTTCTTCCTTGGTTGATTACAGATGGCGATTGCAGTCCTCCTCTTGGTAACAACTTCAACCATTTTGATCTTCAACTTGTATCTTCTAAAAAATTTAGAATAGTTGAATATAATCAGACCAGGTTCATCATTTTTCTCCTGTGGTACCTGAACCAAGTTTGGTTCTGCTGCAGCCTCTGGTTACGCTTCAATAGGATTCTCCTGAACCAGGCTTATCTCCTTTGGTTCCTACTGTTGAGCAGTGGGGATTTCCTGAACTCTGCTATGCTCAATTTCTTTTTCCTTTTGAGCAGCATTGAAGGTTTCTTTCTTTCGACTAACTTCCCCAGCAGTGAACACACTCTTCTTCCGACTAATCTTCTTAGTCTTTTCTTTTGCTTCAGTCAGTCTCGAAGATTTCTGCACTTGAGATTTTTCCTTCTCAGACTCTGACTTTCTTTTCTTCTCAGTCTCTTTAACCTTTTTAGCTGAGTCTTCTTCTAAAATTGAGACTAGAGATCTTGTTCCTTTCGGTACGTGAGATCCAGATATTTCTGCTTGACTCTGCTCTCTGGCTCTCTTGTCTTCCTGTTGTCACAGAGTGCGAATCCTAGGTGATCTCTTCGCCTTTTTAGAGATCTCACCCAAAAGATTCTCTCCTTTTCTTTTCTGCACACCTTCTTTTGTTCTCCGAACTGGGCTCACTTCCCTTTGAGGACTTGCCTGTTTTATCAACGGTCTACCCGATAGTTTTCTTCTTTCATCTACCGGTAATCTCATACTTACTTGAGATTTAGAGCTAGTGGCGGGAGACTTCTTCAATAACCGCTCCCCCTCAGTTCTAGCTTTCTTTGTAGACTCTGCTTCTACTTTCACCATAGTCTTCAAGCTCATTCTTCTGATAGTATCTGAGTTAATGGTACTTTTGACAGCTACCATCCTTCTTATTCCTCTGTGAAGAAGGACCCCGGATTCCTTAAAAATCCTGGTGAGTAGTATGTCGTAAGGATAACTGTTGGTATCCTTCATCCCCTTAACCATATAATGAAAAATAAAAAATGGTAGGTCTATTGGTCAACGATTCAGCAGATAGAACATACATTGTTCATCCAAGGTAGTCACAAGATGTCTTGACCCGGCTCTTGGTAAGATGCAATTAAACAAAATCGCATGTAGAACCCTAGCCTTCGGGACCAGACTTGAAGTCTTCCTCTCCCATGGGTCATTAGCTCCATATAGCTGTTTTCTGACATCTTCTTCCTTCATACTAACCTTGGACATCCATCCGGCTTTGGTTGATAGGGTTTCCCCAACCGAAGAGCATTCAATCACCTTCTCCACTAACTCCTTTGTCACAATAACATTTATTCCATCTACTGTGGAGACGATGGTGTTATCAACCAGTTGCACATGCTTCCAGAAGTCATATACCTCGTCTGTATACACTAGTTCCCGTACCTGGAAGAAATCTCTCCACCCAGCTTCTACAATTTCTAGTTCAACATCCATAGCATCTCTCTTCAGAGATTCGAAGTCCACATGCCTTCCGAACATCATAGTTGGCTCCATTGCTTCTAATTTGAAACTGCTTCTGGTAGGATATTCTTCAAAAATAAAGTTGTTTGCAAGAGTTTTTCGGGAGAGAGTTGAAACGTCTGGGAGTAAAAGTAATCGAAATGATTATAGTATCAGACTACTCGAAGGGTCTTATCTGATGGGTTCTAGAATCGTTGGGATCCTCAAGGCTGTCAAAAAATTCCCTCCAAGACTTCCTTGTGAGAGAAGTTACCAGCTGTAACCTACTGTTTCTGACACCGTTAACTTTGACGGTCTTCTAGCCTGACTGGTCATTTAACATAACCATATTAAGGTTCCGTCTGATTTCCTTAAACCAATCTTCACTCAGTGGTTTAGTGAAGATATCTGCCCATTGATACTCTGTTTCAACGAACTGTAGTGTCACCACCTTCCTCTGAACGTAATCCCCCAAGAAATTATGTTTAACTTCAATATGCTTTACTCTCAAATGCTGTATCGGATTCTTCGATAGATTTATGGCGCTGGTGTTGTCACAATAGAATGGGATCTCATCTTCTCGAACTGAATAATCCTCCAGTTGATATTTAATCCACAATGTTTGTGAACAACAGCTTTCAGCAGACATGTACTCGGCTTTGGCAGTTGATAAAGCTATCGAGCTTTGTCTCTTGCTTGACCAGGAAACTAGGTTTGCACCAAGAAAGTGACATCCTCCACTGGTGCTCTTCCTTTCAATTCTGTCTCTGGCATAGTCCGCATCGCAATATCCGATTAACCTGAAATCTTTACCTTTCTCAAACATTAAGCAAAGATCAGTAGTACCTGCGAGATATCTCATAATCCTTTTAACAACAATAAAATGAGACTCTCTAGGATCGGCCTGAAACCTTGCACACAAGCATACACTGAACAGAATATCAGGTCTACTTGCTATAAGATACAGTAAAGAACCGATCATCCCTCTATACAGGGTTTGATCCACCTTCTTACCAAGTTCATCTTTCGACAAAAGGTTTGAAGGATGCATTGGAGTCGTCATAGGCTTCACATTATTCATTTCAAATTTGGACAACAATTCTTTCACATACTTTTGTTGATGGATAAAAATTTTCTCTTCGGTTTGCTTAACTTGCAACCCAAGAAAGAACTTTAACTCACCCATCATACTCATTTCAAATTCATTTTTCATTAGATTCTCAAAACTCATACACAACATCTTTGTGGTAGCACTAAAAATAATATCATCAACATAAATTTGTACTAAGATAAAGTCATTCTCATAAACCTTTCTGAAAAGCGTTTTATCCACTTGACCTCTAGTAAACCCATTCTCTAAAAGAAAATTACTTAGACGATCATACCAAGCTCTAGGAGCTTGTTTCAGGCCGTATAAAGATTTATAAAGTCTATAGATATGCTCTGGATTCTTGACATCCTCAAATCCAGGAGGTTACTTCACATACACTTCTTCGTCTATAAAGCCATTCAGAAAAGCGCTCTTCACGTCCATCTGAAAAAGCTTTATATCATGACAAACAACATATGCCAACAAAATCCTAATAGCTTCAAGTCTTGCTACTAGAGCATATGTCTCATTATAGTCTATTCCTTCTTACTGATTATAGCCTTGTGCTACTATTCTAGCTTTATTCCGACTTACTTTGCCTGATTCGTCTAGCTTATTCTTGAAAACCCATCTGGTTCCTATAATGGATTTATTCGAGGGTTTTGGAACTAAGGACCAAACTTTATTCCTAGTAAACTGATTCAGCTCCTCTTGCATGGCTAAAATCTAAGCTTCGTCCTGAAGGGCTTCCTCATTCTTCTTAGGCTCTATTTCAGAGATGAATGCCACATTAGCTTCTCTTCTGAATTTGGACCTTGTCTTAACTCCTTTTGCTGTCTCTCTGATAATTAACTCTTCTGGATGAGAACTCCTATATTTCCAATATCTCTTTAATCCTATAGTTTCTGGAATATCCCCGATCTTATCTACTTGAGTTCCTGATGATGGAGTTTCTATTGTATCATCTAAATTCTTTGAAGGGCCTTCACTCTACATGTTATCTTCCTTATGGGATTGAGAACGATCATCAAACTTGACATGGATGGTCTCCTCAACTATCTTTGAGATAAGGTTGTAAACTCGAAATGCCTTAGACGATGATGAGTAGCCTAGAAATATTCCTGAATAGGTCTTCGAATCGAACTTATCCAACAATTCCTTTGTATTCAGAATAGAGCACTTACAACCGAATGGATGAAAGTAAGATATGTTTGGTCTCCTTCCATTCCATAGCTCATAGGGAGTCTTCTTCAACAAGGGTCGCAATAAAGTATTCATTACGAATATAACATCTTTGTATTCACGACTTACGCCTGAAGTACTTAGGAAGATTCATCTCACATAACATAGTCCTTGCCATCTCTTGAATCGTCCTGTTCTTCCTTTCAATAACTCCATTCTGTTGTGGGGTTCTAGGGGCTGAGAAATTGTGGAAAATTCCATTCTCCTCACAGAATAACCTAAACTTCTCATTCTCGAATTCTCCACCATGATCACTCCTGATACTAGCTATAGATACTCCTTTTTCAATCTGTAACTTTCTGAAGAGGGTTCTAAAACACTTAAAAGATTCATCTTTGTGTGACAGAAACAATATACAACAAAATCTAGTAAAGTCATCAACAATAACAAGTCCATATTTCTTTCCGCCAAGACTTATTGTTCTAGTTGGACCAAATAAATCCATATGTAACAATTCTAAAGGTCTAGAAGATGTTACAAAATTTTTAGAAGAAAACGATGTTTTGACTTGTTTTCCTTTCAAATAACTTTCACAGAAAAATTCCTTGTCAAAACTCATTTTTGGTAAACCTCTTACCAAATCAAATTTTGCCAATTTTGAAATGTGTTTAAAGGAGACATGACCTAGCTTTTTATGCCAGATTAGTCTTTCTTCTTCATAAGATAGAAAACATGAAACATTTTGGTCTTGAAAATCTTCTAAATCAAATTTTTAAAGGTTATTTCTTCTCTTGGCAGAAAAGAATATAGACCCATCTTTGTTTCTGACTTCACAAAGACTTTGATTGAATGAGACTATGAAACCAGAGTCACACAATTGACTTACACTAATCAAATTGTGCTTCAGACCATTAACAAGCAGTACATTATCTATGCATGCAAAGGAATCTTTACCTATCTTACCGATTCCAATTATCTTGCCCTGCTGGTTGTCTCCGAAAGTTACCGATCCTCCCTTCTTATACTGAAGATCTAGGAACATAGACCTTCTTCCTGTCATATGTCGCGAGCAGCCACTGTCTAAATACCAACGGTGCTTTTCGCATTTTCCAAGGAAGGATATCTGCAGGAGAAACTATTTTACTCTTTGGTACCCATATTTTCTTGGGTCCTTTCTGGTTAGTAGTATGCATATAATGAGTTTTCTGATCCCTTTTCTTAAATTGTTGATGAAAACGTGTTTGACAATTCCCTTTATTTTGAGAAAGAGGCTTCTTATTATAATGAGACTTATTATCCGAAAACCCTAATCCGGTTTTATCGCTCGGATGTCTACATTTTCCTAGCATCTCATTCATTCTCTTTGTACTCTCAGTGAATGAAGCTAAATCAGATGAAAGACTTTTAATTCTAAACTTTAACTGATTTATTTCATCGGATCTATCTACAATTTTCTTTTTATCCTCTAGTTGTTTCTTTAAGCATGCATTTTCTCTCTCTATCTCTTCTGTATATTTAAGATTTTCTACATACTTCTTCTTTAACAGTTTGTACTGTTTTAGAATAGCATGAGAATCTTCTAATAATTCTGAATAGGCTTCATGCAAGTTATCGTATTTAGAAGTTACCTCCTCATCACTTTTTTCCTCGACTACTAGGCAAATATTAGCACATTCAGATGACTCGGAATTTGTGTCTAACTCTGATGAATCTAGATCTTCCCATGTTGCCATCATGCTTTTCTTGCCTTCTCTACTCTTCTTTGGTTTCTTTTTCAGAGTAGGACATTCGGACTTGTAATGTCCAGGTTGATTACACTCGTAGCACATGATAGATGTCTTTTCTGCTTTGCCATCATCTTTGCTATTCTTCTTGAAGAATTGACTTCCTTTGGACTTCTTCCATATCCGTCTTATCTTTCGAGAAATGAACGATAATTCGTCATCTTCATCACTTGACTCTTGTTCTGATTCGCTTGAGTCATCATTCTTCGATTCTTCTATCTTCAATGCTTTTGATGACTTTCTCCTTCTTTGAGTCTTGTGGTTCTTCTGTCCGGCCTTCAATGCTATTGACTTTTCTCGTTTGGGCTTATCTTCAGCATCAAGCTCTACTTCATGAATTTTCAGTGATCCAAGCAACTCGTCAAGCTTTAGTACCCTCAAATCCTTCGCTTCCTGCACTGCTGTAACCTTTGGTCTCCACCTCTTCGGAAGACTTCTTAAGATCTTTTGTACGTGATCTTGATTATTGTACGTTCTTCCAAGGGCTTTCAATCCATTGACAATTGTTTGAAATCTTCCAAACATTTGATCAATAGATTCTTCATCCTTCATCTTGAAAAGCTCGTATTGGTGCACAAGAATGCTTATCTTGGATTCTTTGACTTGGTTTGTACCTTCATGAGCGATGGACAGTGTATCCCACATCTCTTTCGCAGTGTCGCATTCGTGAACTTTGTCATACTCACTCCTGCTTAGGGCACACGTCAGGAAAAACTTCGCTTTAGAGTTGAGCTGAATTCTCGCCTTTTGGTCAGCTGTCCATCTGGTCCATGGAATAAGATTTCCATCTTCGTCTACTGGTGTATATGGTCCATTCTCTATTACATCCCAAAGGTCGACATGAGTAGATTCTATGAACAACCGCATTCTATCTTTCCGATGAGTGATAATCTTCACCGTTGAATCTTTGGAGATCTAGTGGTCGAGGCACCTTCGCAATGGATATATGTGATTACGCCATTATCTTTAATCCACACTTTGCTACTGATGATTCTTGGATACTGAGCTCGATACCAATTGAAGTAAATCACACGTTAGTACAATGCTTATAATCGATAATGAATACGAGAAAGGGGTGTTGAATTGTGTATTCCCTTCTTTGAAAACTCTTTCAAAGCTGTTTCGTTAAAAACAAGTTCTTTTACATAAACTTGAAGAAGTTCGATCAATCAAAACTTTGAAAACTTGTTTGAAAATTAAGTAATAACACAACTTGAACTTTAAGAGATATAAGGTAGAGAAGTTGACACGGTGATTTTATCTGGTTCACCCTATGGCGTGGGCTACGTCAGGTCCTCGAGTTCTTTATGAGATTTCACTATATCTTGGCGTATACAAGTATTCTTTCCGAGCCTCTTGGTCTCTACACTCAAGATTCTTTCACTCTTAGCCTCCATGATATCTCATATTACTTTCTTACAAAAGTATTGAAAACTTATTAAGATAAAGTTAGCTCTCACTAATTTTGCGATAATCTTACAAAAGCTTTTTGTTCGTGTAATGTTCAATAATAATCTCTTTTCGCTAACTTTGGCTAACTTTGCAATTTTAGACTTGACTCATATTTATAGCCTTCGTGCTAATTGTTTCTTGATTCTTGAATCTTGAAAAAGCAGTTAATCGATTGAGTTATGTAACTAACTTCAGGCGACTCTTCGTCTTCTTTTGAATTCTGCGTGTGCTTTTCTCCGTCTATATTTTTGCGTCTGCGTCTGCTTTTCTCTTTGCGTCTACATTTGCTTTTCACTTTGCGTCTGCGTCTGCGCCTGTATTTTTACTTTGCATCTGCTTCTGCGTCTGTATTTTTACTTTGCGTCTGCTTCTTACTTTGCGTCTGCGTCTGCGTCTGTATTTTTAACTTCGTCTGTCTGTTTTCTATTTTGCTTCTTCTTTTACTACTTCGTTGTTATTCATCAAAATCATATATATGTAAAGTCATTTTAACTTAACAATATATCATTATATTATGCTCTTTTACTTTTTGTTTGGTATATATCATGCATAGTTGGGTGATCCTAAAGCTTGTTTTTATTAATTTATAGAAATCCAAGCAATGTATTTGCCTCACTCCTCCCTTATCAGCTTTTCGACCAAATGTTTGATCAAAGAAGACAAATCATATATCATAAATCACAAATCAAAGTAACACTAAGGTGTGGAAGATAGAACACAAAGTTTTTCATTTCAGCTATATATGAAGAAAGGCAATAAAATTAACACGTGTGGCTACGTGAAATGAGAGGACTGAAACTTTAGGAGACCAATTAAATCGAGAGATATAATTAACAGAGCAACCGCATATAGGTGATACTAAGAAACGTTATTCCAATGTTTTATAGGATTAATGTCAAGTAAAGAATTAATATGCTAGGACCCTAACATTATAGTCTAATTGTTAGCCAATCCCCTGTAATTTAGGCCAAAAAAATCATGGGAACGTAATTAGTTCTAATTCCTTAATCTATTGCAAAATTTCAACATCATCAAATATACATTTTCCCACAAACAACAGGAACTCCTATGATTTAGTTGTGTTAGTGAATATATTACAAGTGCTATGAAATTTGAGAAAAATAAGAACAAGGAAGAATAAAAGATAGAGGGTAATTGGAGAATAAAATTACAAGTAAAAGATTATGATGTAATCTGTTTCTTTTATAACATATCATAGAATTCTATCAATTAGAATATGCATTTACATAATTATTTTGCACACTAAGTAATTCAATTAATTATGACGTTCATTGGACAATAGGAACAAGAATCTGGATTTGCATTCCAAACAAAGAAAAAAAAATCTACACTTATTGAGTGAATTTGATATCTTATTACAAAAAAATTTGATACAACGAACTTAAACAAGGCCTCACTCCTCCAATGATCTATGGAGTTCAAAAGAATCAATGATAAGTACATGGGGAAGGGACAGCAGCACCAGCTCTATACAGTATCAAGGGCAACCCAATGCCTATTAATGACACCATGCCCTTCGCCACAAAAATAAAAGAAACGAGGTGAACGAGCTGGATTGATTCCTATACGTAATTGGTGTGATAAAGAACTTTCAGTGTACTGCCAGTGACAGTGTAAATATCTATATGAACCATGTAAATGTTGAAGAAATGTCAGTGGTTCTACTCTGGCAAATGTCTATGTTCACTGAATCACAGGATTGACTTGAGTACTAAGAGAACCAACATGATGAAGCACATGATAACAAGCACTGTTGCACACATCACCATTCCCCCTTGCTTCTGTGTTCTCTCTGCCTGCAAATAGATCAATCAGCTTTCATAATATAGCCGTGAGATACAAAAATGAAACTGACAGAAGTGAGCCATGACAGTATGAACTGAACTGCTAACAGGAAAAGTCACCTTCTGCAATTGTTTAAGCCCCTCTTCAACTGTTGAGGAGACATTCTGAATGTTGTAGTCTATCCTATCAACAATAGTACCCTGTTTTAAGAAATTTCAGTTAGTGGCCTGGTTATAAGAGGAAAAGTTCGTGTGCAGGGAAACAGCTTCTAACCTGGTCTATTACAAGTACTGACAAATCCTTCATAATTTGAGCAAGTTCATTTACTGATTCCACAACCTATATTAAAAGGAAATAGACATCATCAACCAAGACAACCGTGTGGGATCAGTGACAATATCCAGATAACATAGGGAGAAGCACATTACTCGCCTGTTGAATCTCTCTGTCCCTTTCAGCTGTGAATTCCTCGCTCTTCTTCAGCTTTGCCATTTGACGGTCATTAAACACCTATTTTTCAGTTTTGTCACTATTAGATACTATTAATACTAGAAGAATACGAAGAATAAAGTGTTACTTTTACTCACAGAAGCAGGTGCTGTCAGAAAAAAAATCTGATAAAATACTGTTTCTTGACCTAAACAATGGATAACAACAAAACCAAGCTGGAGAGGATTGGAAAAAGCAGAACGTTTACCATATCGTCCAAACTATCATTATCCATTCTAGATCTACCATTTAGATTCATTTCTAAATCAACCCCATCTTGACCCTGCAATGAAATAAAATCTGTCAGCAAGTCTTGAAATATCATTTCCAGATGTGAGAAAAAATCAGAAAAAAATAAGCAACTACTGATATCCTCAGTATGATAAATGATCATCAAGGAAAATATTAATTTTTTGTTAACAACAAGAATGGTCTATTGAAGAGCCATAGTTGAAAACAGATTTTTCCAGACCTCTTTTTGTTGCCTAAGACGCTTTAAGTAAGTTGATTGTTTCTTTCTCAGCTCCATTGACAAGCTCTGGAGGTCAGTGGCAAGAGAGCGCTACAAAGTAAAATAATTAGAGTAAGCAAAATGCAAAAGACAAACCCCTGATATTGGATGTTACTTTACAAATGTGCTTAAATGCTGAAAAATGCCTGCTTGCAAACTATGGAACAAACAATATGATAACATATCACCACATTCATGTATTCATGGTTTCATTGAGCAAGAACAGTTAGAGGTTTTATTTAGAAGAGAAGTTATTTTAATTCTTCTAGTACTTGAACAAGTTAAGAAGCTAATGGAAATAACTAGCAAACAACTATTTGATCAAGGTGCACAAAGTTGTAGATGAAAATGTATAGGGAAACTATTTTATTCGCCAAGGAAAACCTTAATAGTTATTCTTGGAGAAGTCATCAAGTGATACCTGAACATTTTTCCTAACATTGGAATCCTCAGAAGGCCCAGCTGCAGAAAGTCTCTGTAATTTTTTCTCAGATTTTCTTATTATATTGGTGATCTCTTGGGTTAGAGCCTCAATCATGCGTTGATCTTCTTTGCCATCACCAAAAGAAGGCATCAGTGCTTTAGCATGAGCTTTGGCTAACTCGGTCATTTTTGTCCGTGCAAGTTGCACATTTGCTGCAATATCTTCAGATACATCCACCCAAGCAGGTGGCAGACCTACTGTAATTACACCTTTACTGCAGATAAAATGAAATGTGCTAAACCTTTTCAGAATCATAAGATTGACAAGGGCATTTAAATTATTCAGGAAACCAACTTTTCTCCTTTTGGAAATACATCATCCAGATCAGTCAATTCATTACTTCTTTAAAAATTTTAAACAAATTTTTTATGATTTAAAAGATCCATAATTTCAGATTTCAGGTTCGTGGGTATTTAGGTCTCAAGCTTCGTTATAAAAAGATGAACTTTTACATCATCTTGTTAATGCCATCGTCAAAACAAGAGAAACATCACTCCAAAATCAGAAAAGATCATCAAAGTGCTAAAGCTACAAATATCCACTTCTGAAGAAATATAAAAGCAAGAAGGTAAAACTTCCGATTTTCCATTTCAATGATTCAATGCTACATCCTTTTGCAATACTTAGAGAATGCAATGCTATAAGCATAAACAGTTGTGAAAGCTACAAATTTTCCTTATCCAATAAAATTAGTCAAAAACTTAAAAGACCATCCTAGTCACAACATTCCTAAATAAAATAAACAGCATCAATTGAAATCCAGCTCAGTTCACGGCTAGACTCTAATAGTTCAAAGAAACATTTCTTCAATTTTCTTGGAAACTCAAAAAAGACTTCAGAACTAACTACAATAATAATAATAATAATAACAACAATAAATAAACCAATTTAAAAGGATAATTGCTTAAAGATCTCAAACTATTATAGACTAGAGAGCATATGCATACCTCGAATTGCCGGGATCCTCCGTACTAAGAGGAGCATAGGAGCGATTAGGATTAAGCAGGGACGTGCTCGCCAACTCGATAACTGGACCACCGTTGGCGCTTGTGGATGCCGAAGCATGCGCCGTGGAGGAGGTCATCGGAACCCTAACGCTCTTCAACGCATCTCTGTACTTTCTAAATATCAAAGTTCGATTCCGTGAAGCCATTACAGAGAGATATCTAGAAGAAAATGGAAAGATCAAAGCATATCGTATCTGAATTCTAGATTGTAAAGGAGGGGGGCTGATCGGAGAATGAAGACACGGCGGTGCGCAAGGCGGAGGTGAGAATTAATACAGCGGGACAAATTTAGAAATTATACGGATGGACGCACCTACTGGTTTGTTTGTTGGTCCAACTGCTTAATTAATCGCAATAGAATTAAAACTTAATATTCTTTTAATGTCAGTAAAAACGACTTCAACTTTATTTTACTCTAAATCAAATTCCACATTACCTGAACCCAGCTTACATTTTTTTTAGAATTTTAAAATTCGTTAAAGAATAGAGAAAATTATATCAAAAGAGGATCTTTCCCACATGAGATAGACCCACCTGGTACATTGAATACATCTATGTAGCGCCCCCTTATTGCAGGGTACCCATTGGGACACCTGGAGATCATTTCGGTATATATCCTACGGTGAGGGGACGCTACGATCAATTACTACATTCCCTTCATATAACATGGTAACATAATTCACCTATAGAGCATCATAAGGAGATCACAATATTTTAAAACCAACCTTTCCCTCATTACATTTTACAAAAATCAGAGTCTACATTGTCTTTCAACATTATTCATATGTACATCATCAGAAAGCTAATACAATAGTGCTACGTGAATGAGGAAAGTGTATCAAAATTATCTAAACCACCCAAAAGAATCCCAGCTGACTGACCTTTGAGCTATGACTTCTATCTATAATCGCAATCTACTCGGCTAGTAGAGCCTCTTTAGTAGTTAAAGTCGTCTCTCGGTCCTGAAAAGACAACGTTGTAATTTTGGTGAGTTTTGCGAACTCAATGAGTGTAAGCGTCGATGGTTGCTCGATTCAATCACATCACGTCATTGCACATAGCATAATATTCACTTCATTGCATATTCACAATGTATCACATTAATCATACAAAACACACATCAATTATAATTGGCGGTGCGTGAGACTCACTTTCATTTATTATTGTCGTTATGATAAGTGCCTTTTTTCAGCTCATCCGCCATGGATGTCGAGCTTTGTCGTATAACGTCCCATATCCCTTAGTGGATATCGGGACGATCGTGACGAGCGAGGCTCTATTCACATTATGAGCTTTAAGCTCTTTATCCTGGCAACTCCGGTCATAACTTCCTTTATCTTACATGCATTCATGTAATTAATGTTTCACATAACATAACCTCAATCAATCACATGGATGCACATTCACATTTATCATCGGACCTTTGTCCGGCATTCAGCAGAAATGCTGAGCACGTTTATGCATTCATAGGCACATTCAAAATTTTCACAATTGGGAGCACTTAAGTAACTCATTCAAACCATATTCTAAAGCAGACAATTAATTAAGTGAGACCATCTAGGTTACTCACAAGTTGCTCCTGAAGCTAATGCCTGAAAGATCCGGCAACGTCTGGAAGTGGACGTTCCCGTTGCTCCTCTATAACAAATAGCATACACGATATCACAATTTGTACCATTAAAACATTCAATAATGCACATGTATGAAATGAATTATGTACAATGCCTGTTCATGATAAGTCTCGGGTATCGCTTCTTAAAACTTCTCAACACTATCCCCATACCAAATTCATTTACGTATAACTAACACTTAGGTTTCTGCCTCATTAGAACCATTGAAAACACAATTCATTTGTCACTAGCTTACTTTCAGACCTTTAGAAACACCCTTTCGAGTTTACTGTTCACATTCAATAAGAAGGCAAAACTTGTGAAATTTAAGTCCACTCTCTTCTATAAAAGTGTTCCTCTATCTTTTATCTTTCCATTGACACCAAAATCACTCAATTTGGTTTAGTAATTTGGAAGATATACCTCAAACATTTTGGACTGTTCTTGTCCATAACAGTATACTATGCATAACTTACATAACAATTTTAGACATCCTAGAGACTGAATCAGATTCCAAGTCCTTTATACAATTTGTAGCTCCATGTCTCTAGTTCACCACTAATCAGAAATCATCTCATTTCGACCTCTACTGATTCAGAAAATATCAAAATACTGAAATATGTTTAGTGAGATAACACCAGTTCATATGATTGAAGAACACACTCACTGTACCCGTCTCACTCTTTTCACTCAATCTCTCTCTGTAAATTTTAGATAGCTTCTATTTTTTGTGGAGATGTAGAGAAAAGTCTTACGAATTTAATGGTTCAAGAATCAGGTCATTTGGAGGTCTAGAGAAGAAGTTATGGCCAAAAGACTCCAACACGTTTCTGCCCTTACTTGGAATGTACATGTCTCAGTACGAATGTCATAACTTTTTCTACAGACTTCTAATTGACTTCGTTTTTGACCATTAAAAAGAGGACTTCGAGATCTACAACTTTTATGAACACCTCAAAGGTCAATTCTATCTTCTACCTTCTGTATCGTCTCATTTTCTATCGTTTGCTTTTTTCCGTCTGCTTTTCTATCGTCTACTTTTCTATAAATGCGCTTTCTATTATGCGCTTTTCTATAAATCTACTTTTCTATTATGCGCTTTTATCATCTACTTTTCTATAAATCGCTTTCTATAAATGCGCTTTTCTATAAATGCGCTTTTGCGTCCATAACGTATCCACTTTTAAGAATCATAACTTTTGACTCCGATGTCCAAAATTTTCATATAGTATGCCGTTAGAAAGATAAAAGAAAGATCTACAACTTTTTAGAAGGCAACTTTGCCAGAATCTATCTAAATTAGGTCTGGATTTCTTCCCGAAGTTGGAACATGAATTTTTGCTCATTTCTCAACGTCCTGCACTCAGTTCTCAACTTCGTGACATTTTGAAACTCTTAGAGATAGAACTGAAATTCGATGTCTTCATAAGAATCGTAGCCATACGTTCCTAGTTTACTCCAAATTAAGAATCATTTCGTTTAGATCACTAGAGAAAAAGTTGTGGCTAAAATACTGAAGCACATTCAGTGAACCTTTTTCCAGATTTGTCCAACTTTCAACACTTTACCTTTAATTCATCTTCTACCTGAATTATCTCTTCCATCCAACTCAAAAAATCACTTTTACAATACTCAATGCTCTTAACCTTTCAAATACTAAATTAACACCGTAACCGGATTTTTCATCCTCCAACAACATAGTATTTATGAACAATCACAAGCATGTCATTTTTCATGCAAATGATAGTAACTTAGCAATTTGTTGCATGAATCCCCAACTCTAAAAGATTTATTTACTACTTACCTGCTGAAATGATCAGCTTCTGCGTGAAATGATCAGCTTCTAGTTTTTCTTAGGGTAGAGGACACAAATGGTAAAGTAGGTTTGGTGAAAGAAAGGAAAAACACAGAAGTCTCTTAGAAGGTATTTGGTGGAAAACTCTAGATCTCAAAAGGAAGTTTTAGAAAGATGATAATAGAGAAGGGACTTGGACAAGACTTAACCTGTCAATTCTCAAATAATAGTAACCTACTTTTAGCAAGAGTACAAAAGCCTAAGTAACACTTGTCACTTACCCAATACCCAAGTTCCAACTTAGTTTCTTTTGAAACTAACTCCCTTGACTGTCATCTTTACAATCTAACTATCTCCAAAGCTTCTTTTAATTTCTTGTTTCCTATTATAAATATGTCTTTCTCAATACTCCATAATTTTCAAAGGAAACTCCTAAATTCACCAACATACACAAATACGATATTTCCACCAATCACTACTATTTCCAATGTAAAAACATTCATAATTCTCAAATCAATCTAATTATACCCGGAATTATTCATAAATGCATGTACAATTATTTTCATGTGCAAATAAATTCACTATTTATGTGTAAGTGTATGGCATATCATGCATGAACATGGAAATGCATCTCTAACTCTCATTAATCACTCACATTTACCATTCTAACCCTCCCACAAGTAATGGGATGTTACAACTCTCCTCTCCTTAAAGATATTTCGTTCTCGAAATTCTTACCTGCTTGCTCGAATAGGTAGGAATATTGTTTCCTCATATGCTCCTCTGTCTCCCATGTTGCTTCTTCAGTTGAGTGGTTCCTCCAAAGGACTTTTACCAATAGAATAATCTTGTTCCTCAACTGCTTAATCCGTGATCCCACAATCTTGATCGGCTCCTCAACATAACTTAAGTTACTAGCAACTTCAATCTCCTGAGCCGGTATCACATGTGTCGGATCCGATCGGTATCTTCGGAGCATACTCACAAGGAACACATTATGTAATTGAGACATCTCATTCGGTAAAGCTAACTTATAGGACAAAGTTCAAATCCTCTCAATGATCTCATAAGGACCAATGTACCTAGGGCTCAACTTGCCCTTTTTACCGAATCTCAAAACTCCCCTCCAAGGTGACACTCTAAAAAATACTCTATCTCTTACACTGTATTCCATATCATGTCGGTGTTGATCCACATAACTCTTTTACTTATCCTGAGTCGCTTTAATTCAGCTTCGGATTAACTTCACCTTATCCACTATGTCCTGTATCAACTCTGGGCCTTCGACCATTCTCAAGCCCTCTTCATCCCAATACAATGGCGACCGACATTTCCTACCGTACAATGCCTCTTATGGTGCCATTCCGTTACTACTGTGGTAATGATTATTGTAGGCAAATTCTATCAATGCCATATATTGGTACCAAGCTCCTCTAAACTCCAATACATAAGCTCTAAGCATATCCTCAACAGTCTTAATTGTCCTCTCACTCATCCATCATGCGAGGATGAAATCTTTGTCTTGAAGTTCAACTTAGTTCCTATAGCAGTCTGCAAGCTCTTCCAAAATCTCGAAGTAAATCTCGGATCTCTATCCGATACTATGGACACTGGTACTCCATGCAGTCTCACCACCTCATTCACATACTTCTGGGCCAACTGATCAAGTGAGTTATTCTCTCTTACTGGTAAGAAGTGGGCAGACTTAGTCAACCGGTCCACTATGACCCAAATAACATCATGCTGCCTCGGAGTCTTAGGCAAACCCATGATGAAGTCTATAGTGATCCGTTCCCATTTCCACTCCGGAATGGGCAACGAATTCAACTTCCCTACTGGAGCCTGGTGCTCTGCCTTCACTTGCTGGCACGTCATACATCTAGACACTTACTCAGCTACTTGCTTCTTCATTCCAGGCCACCAAAAATGTTGCTTCAATTTTTTATACATCTTGGTAGTACCAGGATGCATAGCATAGGCAGCCATATGAGCTTCCTCAAGGATCTCCTTCCTCAAATCATCCACATTAGGTACACACAGCCTCTGTCTCAACCACAAAGTCTCATCCCTTAATTCAAACTCGGAATCTGGATTTGCCTTCGCTCTTTTTATAAGCTTTACCATATCATAATCTTTGTTCTAAACTCTTCTGATTCTATCATGTAGCATCGGTCTCAACTTCAAAGTGGCAATTAGTGCCTCATCTTGTTCCAGATTCAGCTCTACATTTAGAGCTCTCAAATGAATCAGATTAGGTAACCTCGATAACTGAATCTGAGCTGTACTAACATTAGACTTCCTGTTCAAAGCATCTGCCACCACATTAACTTTCCCTGGGTGGTATTCAATAGTACAATCATAATCTTTCAATAACTCAATCCACCTCCTCTGCATCAAGTTTAGCTCCTTCTGACTCATCAAATATTTCAGACTCTGATGATTAGTATATATCTGGAAAGTCTCCCCATACAAATAATGTCTCCAAATCTTTAGAGAAAAGACAACTGCAACTAGCTCTAAATCATGTACCAGGTAATTAATCTCGTGAGACCTTAATTGTCTCGATGCATAGGCGACCACCTCACCATGCTGCATCAGTACACATTCCAAACCTTGATGCGAAGCATCACTATACACCACATATCCTCCAATCCCTGATGGAATGGTCAACACCAGTGCGGTAGTCAACCGATGTTTCAGCTCTTCAAAACTCTTTTGACACTCCTCACTCCATCTAAACACTACATTCTTCCTCAGAAGTTTAGTCAGAGGGGCTGAGATCAGAGAAAACCCCTCGACAAACCTTCGATAATACCCAGCCAATCCTAGGAAGCTTCGAATCTCCGACACATTTCTCAGAGTTTCTGTTGGGACTCGATCCGGAAACCGGATCCCAACCGAAAAATGAAGGAAAACGAAGGAAACAAAACGGATTCAAATCGAATAAATCGAATCACAACATGCGGAAGCAAACGCGAAACAAATACGAAGGTATCGAATCAAAACGAATCGAATACAAATCAAATCGAAACCAATTTCCGATATGTAACAAAACAGACCCGACATCCGTGAACAAATATTTTAGGAATCACTGTCGCGTTGCGTTGGAAACCCTAAGACTGATCCAATCCGAAACCGGTATAATTTTTTTTTCTTTTTCTTTTCTTTCTTTTCTCATTCCCTTCTTTTCCATTTCTTCCACCTTCTTTAATCAATTTCTTAATTCATAATGAGTTTGGATGATTTGACTTCGAATATATAGGAGATGCAATAGCAAAATACTTGAAAGATGAGCTTGATGATAGGGATATATGTATTGATATGGTATGAGTGCTATGTGACTTAAGAATTAAGAAATTGTGAAGAGATTGAGAATATGTATTATGAGGATATTAGATAAGAAAAGTGATTGATTAAGCTCTTTTCGAAAGAAATTAGTTAAGAGATTGTGTTACTTGATAATGTCTTAGTAGGAATTTCGAGGGAAAAATTCTTTTAAGAGGGGGAGAATTGTTGGACCTTGAACTTTCGATAGAAATTAGAAATATTAAATGAATTCAATGAGTGTTTACGGATATGAATTGTGTTATAGATGTTATTGTGCTTAAAGGAGATTGATGAGAAATGAAGTGATTGATTTTGATGACTTTGAAATTTGAGTAGAGTTGTATGAGTTATGAAAGTCAAAATAAACTAGTTGATTGAAATGGAAGTTGAAAAGCAAGAAATAATTAGTGAAAGTGTTATATTTTGAAGAAATTAAGAAAGTTGATTTTTAAAGATAGAAAGTTTGATTTGAGAGTTGAATTTTTGAGTTAGACACATTTTGAGAAAATGATCTTAATAAAAATTGTAGCTTATGTTGAGAGCTTTTCGTAGCCATAAAGTATGCAATTTTTCGATATCGGAGCAAGAAGTTATGATAAATTGAAGTTTGGATACTGCTTAGGTGATTGCTAGCAGGGCAGAAACTTTGATTGAAAAATTGACTTAACTAGAGGTTGAAGTTACTTTGGAGTTCTTTATGAACAATGTAGAGGTTGTTTTTTTTAATCTTTCCATTGATATAAAGCATGAAAATATTGGACAAGAGAGTAGAAAGAGTGATCTTGGTATGAGTTGTGATAAGGAAAGATTTAGAGACAAGATTGGTAGTGATATGAAAAAATGTTCACTGAATATGATTTAGTCTTTTAGCCACAACTTTTTTTTTCTAGTAATCCAAATGAGATGATTCTTAATTTGGATTAAACTAGAGATATATGGCTACATTTTGTAAGAATACATCAAATTTCAATTATGTGCCTAAGAGTCTCAAATATTGTCATGAAGTGAAGAATTGGGTGCAGTGTTGGTGTAGGAATGAAAGTATTATCTTCTAACTTTAGGGGCAAATTTGGGATTGATAAAGATATATTTTGATAAAATTTCCTTCTGAAAAGTTGTAGATATTTCTTTTATCTTTCCAACGGTATAAAGTTTGTAAATTTTAGACATCTGAGTGAAAAGTTATGCATCTTCGAAGTGGAGACATTATAGAGAAAAAGGTCAGACGAAGTTAATCTTCATCTTCGTCTGTGATGACGTCACTTCGTTTGTGGTGACGTTACTTCGTCTATGGTGACATCACTTCATCTCACTTCAACTTCGTCTATGGTGACGTCACTTCGTCTATGGTGACGACACTTCGTCTCAGTTCAACTTCGTCTATGATGACGTCATCTTCGTCTATGCTGACATCATCGTCTGCTTTTGTGTTTTTGACCTCTCTTCCTTCTTTTGGCCATAACTTTTTTCACAGACCTCCGATCGACCTCATTTTTGAAGCGATGGATTTCTAAGAGATTTTTCTTTCTTTCCACACTTGATTTATCAGATTTTCTTTTAAATTGAAAACGGTGGTTTGAAATAAAGTATGGCGATCAGTTGATAAAGTCTGAATATATTTTACTAATTTTGAAATATTCGGAGCTGTAGAGCTCAGAACGAGGCGATTCTTATTTTAAATTAAACTAGAGACATGGGGATACAAATGTTATGAAGGAGCTAATCGACAACTAAGATTCTAAGACTTTCAATTTCTGGAGTGAAGCTCGGTGTAGTGTTCAGCCTTGGGTCTGAAGAACAGACTTCAGTATTTTGGAGATATCTTGAGTTATAGAGCTCCAATCGATCCGATTCTTAAAGCATTGGATTCGTAAGACATAGAGGAACATTTATATAGAAGAAAGTTTTGTCAAATGACTTTATTTACCTGATCGAAATAATCAGAGAAGATGTCAATTTTAAAGACCAATGGAGGGGCAATTTTGGAAGTTTACTTAAAGGGTTAAGTTTATAGGCTTAAATGGAGGGGCTTATGGGTCATTCCTCATTCATTAAATGTCATGGCACTATAAAAGCAAGTGAGCTGTTGTTTTTATCAAAGGAAGCACGACATTTGAACAAAGAAAAGAACAAAAGAAAGAAGAGAGAAGGGAGAGCAAGCTTTCGAATGAGTGAAGGAGAAAGAAAGAAAGAGAGCTAGGGCTCGATTTTTCTACCACTTAAAGAGAGATTTTGATGTCATTCCAAGAGAGAAAAAGGTGGAGGATGGAGAGAGCTTCATCTTGAATCAAGAAAATCCGAAAATGGAGGAGAAATGAGGTAAGAGCAATTTTTAAGATTTGAGTTTCTCTTGAAGTTTTGGTTTAAAATTATAGAAAATGGTATGAGTTTGTGGAGTATGAAGTCAATTTTGTTGATTGCTTAATATTATGGGTTTAGTTTTGGATGGAAATTAATTAGGGTTTATACCCAAATTTGGAATTTGGGGGATTTTGACAATTTATGATTTAGAAAACTTGAATATAGGAGGGATTTATGTTTTCTAAGTTCAATTTGAGTAATTAAGTTAATTATGATGTTGAAATTGGGTGGAATTGCTTTAGGTAAAGTTAAATTGGAAGAAAGAAGGAATCAATGGACAAATTGGAGCGAGGAACAAGTTTCTAGAATCGATTCGAGGTGGGTACCTATTTATAATAAAATTTATAAGCCACTAATGCTTTCTTTAAATAAAGAGATTTTCGATTTCAATTACATCATAAATGTTGCACCATTGTGTGAATGATTTGAAAAATCATTATTGATTCCATACATGAACTTTTGATGAAATGCAAAATACATTTTTGTTGTGCTTTGAAAGATTCCATGGCATTTTGTATATTTGGAAAAGAGCATTCGATAAATTGATTGAGCATGAATATGTGCTTTTGTTTGGGCGAGAGAGGAACGTTGTGTTAATCACGTGCATGTCGACGTATAGCCTTCCCCCGACTGCTCTCTTGGAGCCACGAGATTCTGAGAAATCAGACTCGTTGTGTTTACGATAAACTTCGGTTTATTCGTTGTGTTCCACGAAACTCTCGAGCCATGTGTTGTGCATTGCATATGTGGTTTGTCATTGCATTTATTGTAGCATCCCACTCCCACGAGACCCGAACCCGACATCGACGGTAACATCCGAGCCCGCGACCATGAGTGGTATCTAGAGCGATCAATCTGATTTAAAACTTGGTAATATATATAAATTTTTTTAAAACCCATCGAGAGCGCAAATATCAAGTAAATAATTTGGGCCCGTTCTAATCTGTAAATCATTTTCAATCGAACATTATTTGGTAATCAAATTACAATACAACATTAATCAATTGGGCACTCAAAGCAATACCAAGACGAATCTTGCGAAATAAAAGTTTACATATAATTCAAAAGACACAAATGCGGGCGTGGGCGATCCGACCTTAACTCGACTTGCAATTGGTAATCATACTCCGTGCCCAACGGGTACTCTTCGATCCCGAAAATATTTGCAATTTTGGGTGAGTTTGCGAACTCAATGAGAAACCATCATCGATGGTTCACTCAATTCATGCATAAACACACAATTTACCAATTATCACATACAATCACAATTCACAAATGTAAGGCGACGCCTTTCATACCATCCACATTTACTCATACTATATATGCAATGCAGATAAGACCCTTTTCATTTTCATTACGTTGTTGTGACCGTGCGCTTGGCTGTCGGTGATGGGCATTGCGTTGAGCCGTGGCTCGAAAACATGGGCTTGAAGCCTCGATACATTGAGCTCGAGGCTCAATACGTTGGACACGAGGTCTGTGCGTTGGTGAAAGCTCATGCTCGTTAGGCGTGATATGCCCCGACACGGTCTTGCTTTCGGTCACAACCGCCTTTATCGATTATGCCATCATGCATGGATGCATATGCTCCAATTCCCATTCTGATCGAGTTATAGTTCGGTGACCAATTTTCATTTTTGGACCTTGGTCCGTGTTTGATCATATACATTTACAATTTATTGCATCCTACCATCTCATATTAAAAGTCACATCCAATGTATCAAATGGACAATTAACACTTCAATATTAATTTCCCATTCCTCGGACCTTTGGTCCGAGATCTCAATGTAATTATTCACAAACGGTCACACACAAATAGCACTTCGATATGAAGTTTCCAATACTTGGACACCTATGGTCCGAAATCAATCAAAAGTAAACACATAATCCCTCCATTATCTCCCATGGCATCAATCGTCATATTAAAGACACATAGATTGAGAAACCAACTAGGTTACTCACCTATTACTTCCGAGCTATTTCAGGAAGTCTCGCAGCGTCTGTGGAACGGCGTTCCAAGCGAAACCTCTATAACAATGAAAATAAGTACACATTACCAACTGTATAGTTAGAATGACCAAGCAATGCACATGAAATCATTAAAACGTGTATAATGCATGTTCATGGCATTCCCGACCCTAATACAAAATTTTTCCGTCACAATAATTTCATAAAAAAAAAAGAAAGTTATAGCCATTGACAACATTCAATTCGGACCTCGATCGGTCCAAAAATAAATAAAACAGTGACCATAGAATAATTACCCGGGTCCACGTCAATTTTTCGGCTAAAAATTCCCAATTTCTCACAAAATGAAATTCAATGTGTTACCAATCCGATGCCTCAAGAATCAGGTCAATCGGACGTCGGACGGAAAAGGAATTGACAAAAGAAATCAAAATTCAAATTAAACAATTAATATCTATATATATACCTAACCCTTATTCCCTTCTTTAATTTCTTGATTTCAAGCCAACTTTCAACACCAATAACTCATTGCACACAATTCAGAAAATTACCAACTATATCTCATTGGAAAGATCATGAAACCCTCTACAATTCTCAAGAAGACCATAAAATCAATTTCACCCTAAGGGTGTCAAAATCCTATCAAATCTACTGCCTACTCAAAACCTATCAACACAGGGCAGTACATTGCAAATTCAATAACTCTCTGATTCTTCAGTCAACAATTACAAAATAATTAAGGAAGTAAGATCACAATGTTATCTACACCTTTCATGAACAACCCAAAATCAGATTCACTTTCTAACAATGTCAAACAATTCACCAAAGCATCAACCCTCTGAAATCAACCAATCTGGACAGTAATTTTCCAAATAGCATATCTCTTAACACAAAAGTCATAAAATTCACTACCTTATATCCATGAAAAGCTAAGATCTCAAAATTCAATTTTCATGAAGAACTCAAACTCCAATTCGATTTCTAACAATTTCAAAACTGTTATGGAAACTACTGTCATGATCAGCCATTCACAATCTAGTTTAGGTTCAGTTTTTGCAAAATCGTAACTCCCAACTCTGACCTCTAAAAATTACACAACATAAATCATTTTCAAGATAATTTCTTCCTCTACAACTTTTCAGAAGATCACTCACACCAATTCAGTTCACATAATTTGTTAAAATTGCTTCCAATCCGCAAGCTCATAAACTCAACACTTAGGCTAGGTTTCATCAAAATGCTCAAAACCAGTCAATAGTAATCAGTTCTTATCTCCCAATATACAACTCAAAAATTAGCAAGATCAGTGGAAATGGAAAGCTAATAATGTAGGCTTCAACTCTCATGAAGACCATTTTTCCTAATTCCATCTCAATTAATTTAGAAAAATATAACAAAACTCTAGGGTATGATTTCGGATACTGTCCAGTTACGAACAGTAACTTTCCAAGTCATATTGCAACCCCTTAAAGTTAAAATTAGACAACACCTATTTCACCCAAAAATGTAGCCAACATCCCAAAGTTTAAGTGGCCACAAACCTCACCTCATTTTCATAACCACACAATGAGTTATGCTCAAAACAGTGCAGTAGGTCAAAAACAAAATTTCCAGCTTTACTTCTCCATTCACTTCCTATCATGCCAAGTCCAATTCTACTTCACTAAGCATACCAAATGGACAAGAAATCAGTCCCTAGGTCATGCATACATTCACTAGGAAATACGATCTCAACTTGGCAGCATTAAACTTCTTAAGTTATATGCAAGTTCAATCCAAATTCAAAACTACATAATTAAAGCTTAATTAAAACTAACTTAAAACCTTACCTAACTTAAGCTTCCAATCTTCACTTCCTTTCAAATCTTTGCTTCCTACCCTCTCTAACAACTTCTTCTAGTACCAAGCAAGGGCAAGTCTCCATGGCAAGAAAATAACCTGACTTCTTGAAGGAGCTCTTAAGGTTTGGAGGGAGGTTTGAGGGAGGAAGAAGAAAAACGATGGTGAGAGTAAAATGGAATGAGTTTCGTTGGATGGAGAGCAAGTAAAGCAAACAAATTGATTTCTCCTTCTTTTATGTAGGTAACAACCGAGAGAGAGGGATAAGAAGGCCTTAATTGGTGTGGATAGGTGGCAATTTAGGATTAGTCCAAGTTTTAAAAGAAAAGTCAAAGAAGCAACTACATTACTTTAATAAAATCCAACTTATCAACCCAATTTTCGGTGTTTAAAAGTTTTAAGGGTCCACATTTGGGTCCCACCAAAATATGCAATGGTTTAATACCAAATAACAGTAAAAAAATCAACTGGTTGTCATATGGCGATTTTTCCCGGTCCGGAAATTTTCGGGAATTTCCCCGAATCATTTTTTTAAAAATTACCTAAATTGCCCAAAATTGTAAAACATATGACAGTCCACTTCCAATAATTGTTCAAACACGAAAACCACATTTTCCACAACAAAAACACATTTAGGCCATTTACCGGCGATTTTGCCAGTTCGGGAATTTTCTCCGGACAATTCCAGAAAAATTCCTATAAATTCCTAAAAATGTAAAATACTCAATGACGTACTCCAAATAATTTTTCAAATACAATTATCCCATAAATTTCACAAAAGATCTCAATTTGAAACCTAAGCCGGAAAATGTCATGAATGCATGTTTACCATGTGCAAGTGCAACAAACCATCAATCATAGAGGCGATAAGTTGTATGTTCAAGCCGAGATATAATTCAATACTCCTAACCCGTCCCAATTTATGAGAAGACCCTTCCCATCGGAGATGGGATGTTACAATTCTTCCCTCCTAATAAAAATTTCGTTCGCGAAATTTCATATACGGTTGATCAGGAAGGCAGGGGATTCTTTTCGATTAATACTCTCTGTTTCCCACTGATTTCACTACACGACCAAATTCTGTCAATTAACGGAGATCAAAACAACCAATTACTCTTTTTCCTTTCTCAAACTTTACATGATTTTACTGCTTTCTCATGATTACGCGCAATTCGTCACTTTCAATATCAAACACATATATATCGAATCCTAACAATATTTCCTAATTCTAGCTATGAAACACGTTGTGAATCTGAATCATCTGTTAGGTTTTAGCCTAACTTACCAATCCATAATGCTATTCACACCACAGTCGCATAGAGGCCACTCCTCACGAATTCAATTTTCCGTAATTACACCTTTATTTCCATCTAAGTACCTTTTGGCCGAGGTCATACCCTTCAAAATATTTCATTTATTACTTATCAGATTTCGTTATTATCAACCCACAAATCTCATGACATTTGTAACCTCAGTGTGAATCAATTCGATTCATTGTCACCATCTTAAATTACTTAACCTATCACTTTATTGCCCTGATCACATAATATAGGGATAACGACTCCTTTTGGATAGTAAGACCCCTTATACCCTTTTCGAATGGTGACACCAATATAATGATTGTCATGCCATAATCCCTTTGCACTATACATCAATCTCATATCCAAACGAAATCCAAAAATACCTGTTGGTTAATCACACATGTCATCGTTCACTTTGACAGACTATACCATCAATTGCTTTTCCACAATACTTTTACTAGAACATAACACTTAGATTTTTTTTTGTGCTTTCTCGAACCATTCACTTATAATCATTTGATTTCTCATTCTAACCTTTCAATTACTCTTTCAATACGCTCTTGCTAGAACATAAAGCTTCAATCATTCCTTACGTTTTCCTAAACAGTTCCGTAATGAGTTTCACCCATATTTCTTAATTTGAACTATACCTATCACTTTCCTCAACAATTGGAATTATCTTCAGTTCTTCGATACGGTTTACAATTTCTACATCCTTACTTTGGGTTTTGCCAATTCGTTTTGATGCACACCTACTTTGAAATTCCCATAACTAATAATGCTTTCTTTTGCCCCTTTTTGTCAGTTCGACTATTAACACTCAATAATACACTAGATTTGATAACCTTATTACCCTTATTACCCGAATTTTGATCTTCTACAATTGAATTTATTTATCTATTTATTTATTTATTTGCTCAATCCCTTGAATTGCACCATTAGCTTAGTTTGGAGTAATCAGCCGCTGAATCCTTTTCAAATCATTCAAATGCACGAAATAACTCAATCGGTATCGATTTGCATATTCATAGACATCTCCAAACTATTTCTAATATCTCCAAGCTTTTAGGCCACACTCAGTGTATCAAATTTCAAATCATCAATCATAATACCGCCCATGGAATCATATTTATCCCAAGGTGCATAAAATCACTTTATCCAATTTCTATAAATCACA
The DNA here is from genome assembly GCA_029891385.1 of Erythroxylum novogranatense. Classification (NCBI taxonomy): domain Eukaryota; kingdom Viridiplantae; phylum Streptophyta; class Magnoliopsida; order Malpighiales; family Erythroxylaceae; genus Erythroxylum; species Erythroxylum novogranatense. The sequence continues at coordinate 15,503,305 of CM057233.1, forward strand.
TCAGAACCTTTACTGGAACACTTCAATATAGATAGTAAATTCATCAAATGTCTCCTTTAAGATCATCAGTCATCACATTCACACGTTTTCCTCAATTATTCTTGTCAATTTGCTAAAACTAGAAAATCTTTGACAATTTCTGATCGCATCCAGCATTCCGTTAGTTCTAATTAATTCCAAATTCCGCATACACATATCTTTTGAACTTTCACATTTTATCAATACCTATATCTTGATTAATTCTCCCAATATCCCATGTTCGCATACTAATTCATCCCTTATTTTACTCTTATGAAACTTGAATGATAATCAATTTCCTCACCTACCAATTTATCTATTTCTTATACTTATATCCATTATCCACTCCAAACACAATTGAGACATGTTCCTTATCTAAATTTCTCTATATAACTCGATTTATTCACGGTAGATCACTCACTGACGTGAATACACAATCGTTATATCAATCTCTTACTTTCAGAACATAACTACACAAAGTAGACACGAACCTTTAAGCCCTTCAACTTCGCAATTAATATTTCCTTAATATTCAGTAATTCTCTTACATAATCAGAGTCATCTCATTAACATAATGTACACGCTTTCAGTAACATAGTTTAGCTCTTACGCTAGAGTCTCTGCTAGATGTAATACAAATCAGTTACTCTTGATACTTCACGAAGATAAATTTTTGAAGGGCACTTAAACAATTTCATTTCCTTTAATATCTTGACATACATCACTCTGATCGTCACACCTTATCTAACAATATATATATGCTCATTAATTTGCTCGTTAATAGCTCATACTGCTAAAAACACCGTAATCTCATTTAATTTTCGATAACCATTCTCTTTTTGGTACCAATTCTTGATCATGGGGACCTTACTATATTCATGTCCCTCTTTTTATTCCCTCAAGCTCATTACCAATGCAAACATCTTTAACTGTCTCACTTCTTTCTCAGAGCATGCTTATGCCTGACTCTAACTCATGCTCAACTTGAGCTACTGACATTATAGTCGGAGCTTATGTAATAGGCCACCGATTACTTCCTATAGCATATTCACGTAAATTATTCATTTATGCTTGATCATTTCACCCATGATGGTAATCCCACTATCAGATATACACTTACAGTGACAAATGAACGCATCAACCTTCCTCAGTATACACCGTCCTCGATCGTGAGGATCATATACAATCTCTAGTCATTCCTGTTGATCGTTATAAGCACTTTCATTTCTTCTTCTAACTCATAAAGGATTTTTTGACAAGACTTCGGCTAGCAATTATCCATTAACTCATCAATTCTGACTTGACATTTCCACTTACCATAGGGCTCCCATAATCGGTGTGCATTTACTTAGGCGGATCAATTAAACCCGAACAACTTTTCATCTACCAATTTTATTGTCTTACATTTCAATCCTTTCATTATTGCATTATACCCATATATTTCCGCACTCAAATCACTATCACGAATCTGAAATCATTCTTGATTTTGCACTTAATATATTTTGACTTCAAATCACCAATCCTTATATATAACACTCATCATGGTAATCAATCCCAAATGTAACTTCTATATCATAGAACACTTTATTTTCATTTACCTTATACATCGGAAATCTTACCATTGTCACATCTCTATTTTCCTCTATGAATTCACAACTTCAATGATATACCCAATATAACTCTAATATTGTATTTCACAAGATATCCGTCAATACTAGTACACTAACTATTCATCCATCTGGTCGAACCATACACTTTTCCTATTTTGCGATATCAATTACTTCCTTTTCTCACATTCTAACACATTATCCTTTTTCTCACCTTTTCTAACCGCTTAAACGACTAAGACATACTTATGCCTACGACTCACATACTACACTGGGGATCAGTTGTCACTGTCTGCCGTGACATGACTTAAATGCACGTAACTTGACACTTCTCTTCTTTTTTTTCTTCAGAAAGCCCATGTAAGATTGTACTTCTGGGCTCTGATACCACAAATGTAGCATCCCACTCCCACGAGACCCAAACCCGACATCGACGGTGATATCCGAAACTCGCGACCATGAGGGTGGTATCTTAAGCGATCAATCTGATTTAAAACTTGGTAATATATATAATTTTTTAAAACCCATCGAGTGCGCAAATATCGGTAAATAATTTGGGCCGTTCTAATCTAAATCATTTTCAATCGAACATTATTTGGTAATCAAATTACAATACAACATTAATCAATCGGCACTCGGCAATACCAAGACGAATCTTGCGAAAATAAAAGTTTACATATAATTCAAAAGACACAAATGCGACGTGAACCGATCCCGACCTTAACTCGACTTGCAATTGGTAATCATACTCCGTTCCCAACGGGTACTCTTCGATCCACGAAAATATTTGCAATTTTGGGTGAGTTTGCGAACTCAATGAGAAACCATCATCGATGGTTCACTCAATTCATGCATAAACACACAATTTACCAATTATCACATACAATCACAATTCACAAATGTAAGCGCGACGCCTTTCATACCATCCACATTTACTCATACTATATATGCAATGCACATGAGACCCTTTTCATTTTCATTACGTTGTTGTGACGATGCCAAAGCTGTCGATGATGGGCACATTGCGTTGAGCCGTGGCTCTGAAAACATTAGGCTTGAAGCCACGATACATTGAGCTCGAGGCTCAATACGTTGGACACGAGGTCACGTGCGTTGAGTGAAAGCTCATATATCGTTAGGCATGATATGCCCACGATACGATCTTCGCTCGGTCACAACCGCCTTTATCTCGATCATGCCATCATGCATGGATGCATATGCTCCAATTCCCATTTACTGATCGGTTATAGTTCAGTGACCAATTTCCGTTTCTTGGACCTTGGTCCGTGTTTCATCATATACATTTACAATTTATTGCATCCTACCATCTCATATTAAAAGTCACATCAATGTATCAAAAGCAGACAATTAACACTTCAATATTAATTTCCCATTCCCTCGGACCTTTGGTCCGAGATCTCAATGTAATTATTCACAAACAATACACACAAATAGCACTTCGATAACAAGTTTCAATACTTGGACACCTATGGTCGAAATCAATCAAAAGTAAACACACATAATCCTCCATTATCTCCACATGGCATCAATGCGTCATATTAAAGACACATAGATTGAGAAACCAACTAGGTTACTCACCTATTACTTCCGAGCTATTGCCGGGAAGTCTCTGCAACGTCCGTGGAACGACGTTCCAACTGAGTCTCTATAACAATGAAAATAAGTACACATTACCAACTGTATAGTTAGAATGACAAAGCAATGCACATGGAATCATTAAAACGTGTATAATGCATGTTCATGGCATTCCCGGCCCTAATCCAAAATTTTCCCGTCACAATAATTTCATAAAAAAAATTAGAAAGTTATAGTCATTGACAACATTCAATTCGGACCTCGATCGGTCCAAAAATAAATAAAACAGTGACCATAGAACAATTACCCGGGTCCACGTCAATTTTTCGGCTAAAAATTCCCAATTTCTCACAAAATGAAATTCAATGTGTTACCAATCCGATGCCTCAAGAATCAGGTCAATCGGACGTCGGACGGAAAAGGAATTGACAAAAGAAACCAAAATTCAAATTAAACAATTAATATCTATATATATACCTAACCCTTATTCCCTTCTTTAATTTCTTGATTTCAAGCCAACTTTCAACACCAATAACTCATTGCACACAATTCAGAAAATTACCAACTATATCTCATTGGAAAGATCATGAAACCCTCTACAATTCTCAAGAAGACCATAAAAATCAATTTCACCCCTAAGGGTGTCAAAAATCCTATCAAATCTACTGCCTAATCAAAACCTATCAACACAGGGCAGTACATTGCAAATTCAATAACTCTCTGATTCTTCAGTCAACAATTACACAATAATTAAGGAAGTAAGATCACAATGTTATCTACAACTTTCATGAACAACCCAAAATCAGATTCACTTTCTAACAATGTCAAACAATTCACCAAAGCATCAACCCTCTGAAATCAACCAATCTGGACAGTAATTTTCCAAACAGCATATCTCTTAGCAAAAAGGTCACAAAATTCACTACCTTATATCCCTGAAAAGCTAAGATCTCAAACTTCAATTTTCATGAAGAACGCAAACTCCAATTCGATTTCTAACAATTTCAAAACTGTTATGGAAGCTACTGTCATGATCAGCCATTCACAATCTAGTTTAGGTTCAGTTTTTGCAAAATCGTAACTCCCAACTCTGACCTATAAAAATTACACACCATAAATCATTTTCAAGATAATTTCTTCCTCTACAACTTTGCAGAAGATCACTCACACCAATTCAGTTCATATAATTTTCTAAAATTGCTTCCAATCCGCAAGCTCACAAACTCAACACTTAGGCTAGGTTTCATCAAAATGCTCAAAACCAGTCAATAGTAATCAGTTCTTATCTCCCAATATACAACTAAAAAATTAGCAAGATCAGTGGAAATGGAAAGCTAATAATGTAGGCTTCAACTCTCATGAAGACCATTTTCCCTAATTCCATCTCAATTAATTTAGAAAAATATAACAAAGCTCTAGGGTATGATTTCGCATACTGTTTATTCCAGTTAAGAATAGTAACTTTCCAAGCCATATTGCAACCCATTAAAGTTAAAATTAGACAACACCTATTTCACACAAAAATGTAGCCAACATCCCAAAGTTTAAGTGGCCACAAACCTCACCTCATTTGCATAACCACACAATGAGTTATGCTCAAAACAGTGCAGTAGGTCAAAAACAAAATTTCCAGCTTTACTTCTCCATTCACTTCCTATCATGCCAAGTCCAATTCTACTTCACTAAGCATACCAAATGGACAAGAAATCAGTCCCTAGGTCATGCATACATTCACTAGGAAATACTATCTCAACTTGGCAGCATTAAACTTCTTAAGTTATATGCAAGTTCAATCCAAATTCAAAACTACATAATTAAAGCTTAATTAAAACTAACTTAAAACCTTACCTAACTTAAGCTTCCAATCTTCACTTCCTTTCAAATCTTTGCTTCCTACCCTCTCTAACAACTTCTTCTAGTACCAAGCAAGGGCAAGTCTCCATGGCAAGAAAATAACTTGACTTCATGAAGGAGCTCTTCGGAGTTTGGAGGGAGGTTTGAGGAGGAAGAAGAAAATCGATGGTGAGAGTAAAATGGAATGAGTTTCGTGGATGGAGAGCAAGTAAAGCAAACAAATTGATTTCTCCTTCTTTTATGTAGGTAACAACCAGAGAGAGGGATAAGAAGGCCTTAATTGGTGTGGATAGGTGGCAATTTAGGATTAGTCCAAGTTTTAAAAGAAAAGTCAAAGAAGCAACTACATTACTTTAATAAAATCCAACTTATCAACACTTATCAACCCAATTTTCGGTGCTTAAAAGTTTTAAGGGTCCACATTTGGGTCCCACCAAAATATGCAATGGTTTAATACCAAATAAAAGTAAAAAATCAACCAGGTTAGTCATATGGTGATTTTTCCGGTCCGAAATTTAAGAATTTCCCGAATCATTTTTGAAAATTACCTAAATTGCCCAAAATTGTAAAACATATGACAGTCCACTCCCAATAATTGTTCAAACACGAAACCACATTTTCCACAACAAAAACACATTTAGGCCATTTCTGGCGATTTTGCGGTCGAGAATTTACTAGGACAATTCCAAAAAATTCTATAAATCCCTAAAAATATAAAACACTCAATGGCGTACTCCAAATAATTTTTCAAATACAATTATCCCATAAATTTCAAAAAAGATCTCAATTTGAAACCTAAGCTGGAAAATGTCATGAATGCATGTTTACCATGTGCAAGTGCAACAAACCATCAATCATAGAGGCGATAAGTTGTATGTTCAAGCCGAGATATAATTCAATACTCCTAACCCGTCCCAATTTATGAGAAGACCCTTCCCATCGGAGATGAGATGTTACATTTATGAATTGTCAAGTTGATGCATTCATGATTGTCAAGTTGATGCATTCATGTTTAGCAACCTATGGGTTTATGGCTGAAAGCCTAAAAATCATACGTTTTGCAATTATGATTTGACTACAGCAAGAGCAGAATTTTTAGAAAATGTGTTTTACGGATTTCAAAGAAATGTTTTCTAAGACCAGAAAAGAAAAAGAATTTCAAAGATTTTGCTTATATATTTGTTATAAACTGTTACCCACGGGCTGTAAAGCTCACCCCTTTCATTCCTATCCACAGGTGATGAGAAGAAGATCGGGTGAAAGAAAATGAAGATTTCTGTTTGCATGTGTTTATATTGTATTATTGTTAAGTTAGATGGTTGCTGAGGAGTCTAGAATCGTTGTGTATTGTGTACTTTGGTTTAGGGTTATGGGTAATGTATAAGGCTTGAAAATGCCACTATGATTTGTATAAAGCTTTGATTTATGAAATGGTGTATAAATCGTAATTGTATTTATGAGGTTTGGATGAGGCTATTGAGTTATGGTATTGCACATGGATATGTTATATAACTTGTGTATGTTCAATTGAGATATAAGCATGATTTGTATATGGAAAAATGTGAATGAACGGGTATTGGACATTGGATAGTGCGATTGTATGTGAATGTATTTGGATTGAGGAATGAGAAAAGAGAGAAAAGAAAAGGAAAAAAAATTTATACCGGATTTTGGACAGTTTAAGTCTAAGGTTTTCAACGCGACCATTTTGACACTTTTCTAAGATATTTGTGCGGATGTCGGAAATTGTGTTTCAATTCGATTGGATCGTTTGTTTGGTTGTCTTCGAGCCAATTCGATTTGATTTTGTTGTACGCTTTGCTTCCAAGTTGGCTTTCGATTCGTTAATGATTTGTTTCGCTTTGTGATCAATCGTTTTATTCGTTCCGCCTCTTTATGATTTGTATTCGTTAAAGTCTTCCATTTTGGGTTGGTAGCGGTCTCGGATCGGGTCTAACAGTTCCCAATTCATAGCTGTTAGGACCCGATCCGAGACAACATGCCCAACCGAAAACGGAAGACGGAATGAATACAAATTTGGCATCTCCAGTTTCCCAATTCATAATGGCCTCTACCTTCTTTACCATCTCCAGTCACTATATGCCCCAGAAACACAACCTGATTTAACCAAAATTCACACTTACTAAATTTAGCATACAACTGTTTCTCTTTCATAATCTGTAAAATAACTCTCAAATGCTCAGCGTGCTTCTTTCTACTCTTTGAATACACCAAGATATCATCAATAAACACAATCACAAAACAATCCAAGTAGAGCTGAAACACCCTATTCATCAAGGCCATAAAAACTGCTAGGGCATTAGACAGCCCAAATGGCATCACTAAGAACTCGAAATGCCCATACCTGCTTCTGAATGCACTCTTAGGTACATCAACTTCAACTATTCTCAACTGATAGTACCCCTGACCTCAAATCCAACTTAGTAAACACTTGAGTTCCCTGCAACTGATCAAGTAAATCATCGATTCTAGGCAGTGGGTATTTATTCTTCATTATAACCCGATTAAGCTATCTATAATCGATGCATAACCTCAAAGTCCCATCTTTCTTCTTCACAAACAGCACTGGAGCTCCCCAAGGTGAAACCCTAGGTCTTATGAAACCCTTTTCCAATAACTCCTACAATTGAGCCTTTAGCTCCTTCAGTTCCGCAGGTGCCATCCTATATGGAGGAATGGATATAGGAGCAGCACCTGGAACCAGATCAATTGTGAACTCTGTTTTCCGATCTGGTGGTAAACTAGGTAACTCCTCGGAAAATACATCTAGGAATTTCTTAACCACTGGAATGTCCTGTACGCTCTGCTTAACCCTTGTATCAATAATGTGGGCCAGATAAGCCTCACATCCTCCCTGCATCAACCTCAATGCACTAATGAAGGATATCATCCTAGCTAGCACTGCCTGACTAATTCCTCTGAATACTGCCCTTGGCTGACCAGGAGATTCCAGTACTACCTCCTTGGTATAATAGTTCATGATGGCCCTATGGGTAGTGAGCCAATCCATGCCTAAGATCACATCTATCTCCTTCAATTGCAATACTATCAGGTCTGCCTCCAACTTTGCTCGATCAATGTTAACTAAGCACCCTTTGCATACCTCACCAATAACATTAGTGCTACCTAGAGGTGTACTCACCTCTAGCCCATACTGTAGTAACTCCTTATCATAATGCAATCTATATGTCAAATGCGATGCAATAAAAGAGTGTGTGGATCCATGATCTAGTAGTGCAAATGCCTCCAAATCATAAACAAGAAGCGCACCTGCAAGCACGTCTGGTGAGTCTTGGGCCTCTTCCCTGGTCATAGCATAGACCCTAGCCTGGGACTGAGGTCAGCTGCCCTGTCCCTCAAGCCTCACGGAAGAACTCCCAGCTCTCCCTTTATCTCTACCTTTACCTCTCTGTCCAGATCCACCACCTCTGCTTTGCTGAACTGTAGCATCGCTACCGGATCTCCCACTCACACCAGACTGGGTTCCAGCAACAACCGGACAATCTCTAACATTGTGTTCTAAAGAGCCACATGCAAAACAAGCTCCTGATGCAGCCCAACACTCTCCACCGTGCCTTTTCCCATAATGCTCACATGGGGGCCGCTGGTTTTGCACTGTACCTCGTCCCCTACCAGTCTGTGTAGATCTACCTCTCTTTCCAGTTCCTGACTGTCTAAATCCACCTGATGATCTGAATGATCTACTCTGGCACTTACTGAAACTCCTGCCAGAACTGCCCTGACTCTCACTAGGCCTCTTTCCTCTGGACCCTTGCCCAATCTCTACTTGTTTCTCCTTCATTAGCTGTTCAATTCTGATTGAGGCAACTCTCAACTCAGTGAAAGTGCCCATATCTGACCTTGTCAGCCTTGTCCTGATCTCCATGTTCAGCCCATTCTCAAACCTCCTGCATTTATATTCTTCGGTAGGAATCAGAGCGGTAGCATAACCCATCAATTCATTAAATCGGACCTCGTAGTCCGCCACTAACATCTTGCCCTGCTTCAGTTCCAAGAACTCTTGCATCTTCATGTCCAAGTAGACCTTGGGCATGTAGTTATCTCTGAAGACTCTCAGGAAGTCTTCCCACTTCAATTGACAAGGCTTGGTGGTACTGCCTGGAATAGTCTTCCACCACTGGTAAACTGGGCCCTGCAATAATGATACTACGTAGTTAAACCTCTCATCAGGCTCGCAATCTATCTGATAAAAAACCCTCTCAGTCCTCTCTAACCATCCCTCGGCCTCAGCAGGGTCTGTGCTACCATAGAATTCCACAGCTCCCTGCTTCCGTAGTTTATCATACCTCCTCTCCCTTTTCTCGGGAACTCTAGGAGGCAACCCCTCAGATCAAGGTACCGAGGACTCTCTACTGACTCCTACAGATCCTTGGTTAGCTGGTTGATCAATCTGATCACCTAGGGCAGATGACCTATAACGAATAATAACTTCAATCATTATCCACATTGCTTAAGATATTTCATGCTTATCATTCCTATATGTCCCAGCAGATGATGAACCATGCTCTGATATCACCTAAATGTAGCGCCCCCTTACCGCAGAGTACCCACCGGGACAGCTGGAGGTCATTTCGACACATATCCTACGATGAGAGCACGCTACGATCGATCACTACGTTCCCTTCATATAGCATGGTAACATAATTCACCTATAGAGCATGTTAGCCCCAAGATTTTTTAGGATTAATCATGATTAGATTAAATTAATTAAGTTAGATTAGCATTAATTAATGTGTCATAAATTAATATATAATAGCATTAATGAGTTAGGTGAAGAATTTATGAAGTTAAATATGTTAGTTGGACTTAGGTGAGTTAGGTGTAATTAATGTATTAATTGGGCTTTGGGTCCAAATGAAGTAAGAAAGAAGAGAGGAATTTAATGCAATGGGCTTGAAGGAAAAGAGTTAGTGGGCGAGTAAGTAAGGAGGAGAAATGAAAAGAAGAAAAGAAAGAAGAAGGAAGTAAGTTGGGCTTAGGCTTATTGGGCTTAAGTAATTTAGAAAGGAGTATATAAGGAAGGAGATAAGTGATTTTGTAGGAAAAGAAGATAGAAGCGAAATTTGGAGGAGAGGAAAGAAGAGTGTCGTGAAAGGAGGAGGAAAAGGAGAAAGAAGAGGCTTGTTAGGGTTTGGCATTTCCATGAAAGTGAGTGGGTTTTGAAGAAAGTCAAGAAGAAAAAGTGTGGAGGAGAGTCTAAGCTTCACTTTGAACCAAGAAACCACTTGGTGGGTTAAGGATTTAAGGTAAGTTCTTGGTTTAAGGTTAAGTTTTTGTTTGGGTTTTGGTTAGAAAGATGAAGAATAAGATGAGTCTAGTGATTCTCTTATGAATTTCATGATTTAGATTTTAGGTATTTCAATTTCTAAACCCTATGTTGATATGGGGTTATTTTCTTGTTATGCTTGAAGGAGGACAAGAAAGAGGAGAAGAACAAGGAGAGGAACTTCCTTAGGCAAGTTTAAGCAAGGATAAAAGGTGGGTTTCATATTTATCTTTATGTATATAAGCTACAAATGTAAATAAATGCATGACATTAATGAGCTTTGATCACTTGGTTGTTGTATTAAATGTGTGTGATGGAATGATGAATGTGAGTGTATTAAATGCTTGATGATGATTGAAGCTGTCATGAAGAAACTTATTGAATGAATATAATGAAAGGCATGAGCGATGTATGAAAAGATGATTTCAAAGAAACAATGAATTGGATAAGAACAGTCCAATTTCCTTGTATGATTCATGATTGCTATGTTATGTGGGTAAGGTATTGTCCTAAGAAGCATCACGTGCACGTTGACCATGAAGCCTTACCGACCGCTTGATTGTGGCATAGGATGATCCAACATTTTGGACTCTAAAGATTTGCCCATATAGACTCATGAAATGAGACTATATGGTTGCAAAATAAGGACTTACCGAGCCATTTGATGTGTTTCATATGTGAATACATGAAAATGCAAGAATGATGAATGTTTGAATTGTGAGAAATTATGTTTGAGTATTGATGAACATTGCATGATGCATGTATTATGATTGTATTGAAAGATTGCTAAAAGTATGAATAACTAATAGGACTGCTTGATATATAAATATAAATGTGTTACCCGGAGCTTAAAGCTCACTTAAAAAATTTTCAAGAAATGGCGGGATCTCGAGGAGCAAGCTTAAAGGCATTTACTCCAAGATTTTCTTTTGACTTTGTATTTGAAATGATTTTGTAAAACAATGCTTTAGTTGCATTTTGAGAAGATATTGTATTTTGAAACTTCATCGTAATTGGGCTTGAAATGCCCACTAAAGCATTGTATGAATATGACATGATTTGATGAAGATGGAATGAATGAATTATGAAAGCAAAAATGTTCAGTTTTTAATGTATTTTGAGAAATCCATGTATGTTTAAGACAATTGAATCATTGTTATAGTTTGGATATGATAGATGATTAAGAGTGTATTTGTTGCTTGAATGGTGTTTGAAGATACCTTAGGGTTTAATCATGTTATATGAGGTTGTATGATGAGTTTTATGCAGGTGGAAGTCTTAGAATTGAAAATTGGGTAGTTGCATTTTAAGGGGATTGTGCTGTCAAATTTTCCTAAAATTTGACAGTACTTTGCCTCAATATTAGACCCTCTTCGGGTATGAATTAGATCAATGAGTCTTCATGAAGATTGTAGTAGGAGTTTAGAGTTTTCCAAGGGTATATCGTTTGCTAAATTTGGAGTTCGGAGTCAAAAGATATGATCCTTACTAGAAAAGCAGAAGGAAGGAAATCAGAAGATAGAAAAGCAGAAGGAAGGAAAGTAGAAGATAGAAATCAGAAGATAGAAAAGCAGAAGGAAGGAAAGCAGAAGGAAGGAAATCAGAAGATAGAAAAGCGAAGGAAGGAAGCGGAAGATAGAAATCGGAAGATAGAAAAGCGAAGGAAGGAAGCGAATATAGAAATCGGAAGATAGAAAAGCGAAGGAAGGAAGCGAAGATAGAAATCGGAAGATAGAAAAGCGAAGGAAGGAAAGCGGAAGATAGAAATCGGAAGATAGAAAAGCGAAGGAAGGAAATCGGAAGATAGAAATCGGAAGGAAGAAATCGGAAGATAAAAAAGAAGGAAGGAAATCGGAAGATAGAAATCGGAAGGAAGGAAATCGGAAGATAAAAGCGAAGGAAGGAAATCGGAAGATAGAAATCGAAGGAAGGAAATCGAAGATAGAAAAGCGAAGATAGAAATCGGAAGATAGAAAAGCGAAGGAAGGAAATCGGAAGATAGAAAAAGCGAGAAGGAAGGAAAGCGGAAGATAGAAATCGAGAAGATAGAAAAGGAGAAGGAAGGAAATCGGAAGATAGAAATCGGAAGGAAGGAAATCGGAAGATAGAAAAGGAAGGAAAGAAAGCAGAAGATAGAAATCAGAAGATAGAAAAGCAGAAGGAAGGAAAGCAGAAGATAGAAACCAGATGATAGAAATCAGACGATAGAAAACCAGATGATAGAAATCAGACGATAGAAAACCAGATGATAGAAATCAGACGATGGAAAAATAGGACGCTGCAGAATGTAGGAGATAGAATCAGCCTTTGTAGTCTTCATAAGAGTTGTAGATCTAGATGTCTACTTTCATATGATGAAAGAACGAAAACATTTGGATCTATAGATTATAGGTTATAGCAATCGCGCCAAAAGAGTTTCGATTCGATTTCGGAAGTGAGCATGGTCCGTTGTTTTGGGTATATTTCCCTCATACGACCTCCAAATGAGGTGAGGCTTGAACCATTGGATTTATAAGACATATCTTTCACTCCATAAAATTCGGTATCAATTGGAGTTAAATGGAGAAAGTTTGTTCTAAAACAAGTGAAAGGTCAGTTAAGAGGGCATGTTTCGGGTATGAACTCTCTTAGTTTTTTTTTGGAGTGTATCTTGAGTATATGACTCCGATTAAGGTGATTCTTGTTTCAGAGAGAACTTGAGACATAAAGCTACAAATTATATGAATAAGTCAACCCATGATTTTAGTGTATACATGGTGTGTGCTTGCCACGAAGGTGGAGTTACAATTAAGAATCTGCAAGATTATAAGCGCAAGGTTTTGGGACAACGAAAGTTGGGCTCAAAGCAGGTTCCGGCGTCTATGGTACTATAGTAAGAGTAAGAGTGTCAAGTTTAAGGTGTCAGCAAGGCAAGTGTCTCGGGGATGGGCTCCACTCGGGCTCACATCCCGGACGATCAGACTCCGGGATCGGTTCGACATCTGTGGTATCAGAGCGAAATCGGGTTTAGGGTTTCCTAGGAACCTTAGTGTGATGTCTAAGGGTCAAGTCAGCATGCATTTTCCTACATGAATTATGTGAAGTATGTGCCTTTATTTTAAATGCATAACATGCAACATTGTTTTCAAATGAGTGAATTGAATTTGTTTTATGTGAACTAAAGATTTTCACCGATTTTTAAATTGAAGGAGTAATGCCGCCTCGAAGAGAACTCGAGGAGCTCAATCTCGGCCCACTCTCGGCGCTGAATACGGATGAGTCGTATGTTCCGCAGGATGCGAGGACCATTCATTTCGATTCCGATGCACCAAGTGTGCAACATGAGCCGCCCACCTCCTCCTCCTTAAGTGAACCTATGGATCCCCAGTTCTTCAGGCATTCGCCTGAGCTTTCACTTATGCCATGGGCCAAGGAAGGCAGACTCAAGTACCCATTGATGAGAGAAGGCGGGTAGTATGATAAGCTCAAAGTATGGGCAGTTGACTTCATGGGACCACTAATCCAGGAAGTGAAGCATGGCTGAAGAGGACCGAGAGGGTCCTAAATCAGATGAAGTGCAATGATGATGAGAAGCTCGATTATGCAGTCAGCTTACTGCAAGGGGATGCACTACACTGGTGGGAGTCAGTGCCCCGCAGTCAGGAAGTACCTCCGGTACTGACATGGAGGGAATTCCTAGAGGCCTTTCGGAGGAAGTACTTCTCGATGGTCTACATGCAGGATAAGGCCAGGAATTTTGAATCTCGCTCGAGAGGAGTTGAGTGTGGCGAGTCTGAATTGAAGTTCACTCGGTTATCACGGTATCGTACCAATATCGTGGCAATCAAGAAGACAAATGCCGAAATTTGAGGTGGATTACACCTAGGGATCCGAGAAAAGTGGTGATCCACAACTTAGTGATTACCGGAATTGGTGGATCTTGCTCTTAGTGAGAAATTTGAGAACATCCGCTGAAGTGACTAAGAAGAGGAAGAACAGAGCGATTATCCGAAAAGGCATGAGTGCTCCAGACTGCTAGAGCATTAGAACTCGATATCTGCAGAGTGGTGTGGGTAGCAGTGGCCCCACTAAGAGTAAGCGACCTAGGGCTACTACGGTGCAAGCTTCGGTCGGCAAGTCCGGGATGGACGGTAAAGGAATCTCCGTGTGATCACATGGGAGATTCCACAAGGAGGAATGTCTGCTGAAGATAGGAGCATGTTTTGGTTTGTGGCCAAAGGGGCACGAATCAAGGATTGTCCCAAGCGATCGAGCGAGGAAGGGTCTCGATCTCAGCCTCAAGAAGAGCGAAACAGTGGCATCTCGGCCATTACATGGTGTGGGCGATTCAGAGGCGCAAGGAAGGCATATCCGTGAGGGAGACCTAGAGGACAGAGTCAGCACCACCAAGTCTTTGCCATGACCGGGGAAAGAAGCTGCGGCTGCTCAGGAAGTAGTGTGGGTATGTCTATGCTATTCGACTCTCTGTTTATGTGTTGATTGATCTGGCTCCACCTATTCATTTGTATCTGCAAGTATGAATATGCATGTTGTGTGTCCCGAGGTTATGGACAATTTTCTGGTTGTTAGTACTCCTTTAGGGGTAAGGTGGTGATTAGTATGGTCTATAAAATTGTGAGCTCGAGATCGACGGTGCTAGGTGGTAGTAGATCTACTACCTCTAGACCTTCGAGGTTGGATGTCATTTTGGGATGGATGTCATGGAAGTATAAAGTGAAGCTAGATTGTAGTTTGAAAGAAGTAGAGTTTGATCTGGGCAATGATCAGAAAGTGGTTTTCAAGGGGGACAGGAAGCTGCCAGTGCCGAGGATCATTTCGGTTATGTTAGCTGACAATATGATGAGCCAAGGGTGTGAGGCCTTTTTGGCGCATGTAGTAGATTCAGAAGTGAATGTGGGCAGATTAGAAGATTATCAGGTTGTGAGGGAGTTTCCTGATGTATATTCGGAAGAATTACAGGGTTGTCGCCGGTGAGAGAAATTGAATTCGAAATTGACTTGATTCCGGAACCGCGCCAATCTCCATACCACCTTATAGAATGGCTCAGGTTGAATTGAGAGAACTTAAGGAGCAATTGCAGGAATTGTTGGAGAAGCGGTTCATCGTGCCGAAGTTCTTCACCTTGGAGAGCTCGGTCTGTTTGTTAAGAAGAAGGATGGAGCGTGGAGGATGTGCATAGACTATAGAAGGCTTAACAAGATGGCGATTGAGAACAAGTATCCGTTGCCACGGATAGATGATTTATTTGATCAGCTCATGAGGGAGCAAGGGTCTTTTGAAGATTGACTTAAGATCGGGATATCATCAACTCCGAATCAAAGTCGATGTAAGTAAGACAACTTCGGGACCGTTCTGGGCACTATGAATTTAGGGTCATGCCTTCGGATTGACCAATGCCCCAGTGCCTTCATGGATCGATGAATATGGTGTTTAATGAATTCTTAGATCGGTTTGTCATTGTGTTCATTGATGACATTACGGTCTATTCTAAGGATGAAGGAAAGCACGAACAAACATCTCGAGATTGTATTGCGAGAGATTGAGAGAGCGGGAGCTATATGCCAAATTCAAGAAGTGTGAGTTTTGGCTGCGTGAAGTAGTTTTCCTTGGACATGTGATTTCCAGAAAAGGATTCATGTTGATCAGGAAAGTAGAAGCTGTGGTGAATTGGCAAGAGCCTAAGGCAAAGTGAAAGAGGTAAGAAGCTTCCTAGGCTTGGCGGGTTATTATAGGAGATTTGTAGAAGGATTTTCAATGATAGGCGCCTATAACTAAAGCTGATAAGAAAGAATCAGCAATTCATATGGAGTGCGGAATGCCAAAAGAGCTTTGAGGAGCTCAAGAGCAGATTGACAAGTGCTCCAGTATTGGTTTTGCCCAATGGAGACCAGGGTATCTGATTGTCTGATGACACTTGAGGAAGGGTTTAGGATGTGTGCTGATGCAGAATGATAAAGTGATAGCTTATGCTTCACGGCAGTTGAAGCCATATGAGTTGAATTATCCGACTCATGACTTGGAGTTAGCAGCGGTAATTTTTGCCCTAAAGATTTGGAGACACTACTTGTATGGAGTTCAGACAAGGGTCTTCACGGACCACAAAAGTCTTAAGTACATTATGAGTCAGAAAGAGTTGAACTTAAGGCAGAGACGATGGTTGGAGTTGCTCAAAGACTATGACCTGATGATAGAGAATCATCCAGGCAAGGCGAATGTAGTGGCAGATGCTTTGAGATGGAAGTCATCCATAGTTTATGTGCAATCGGTTTACTTGCCTCTGTTGGAACAGATGGCCAAGTTGAAGATCAGTTTAAAGCAGAATGAATCAGATGGTGTTATTGCTCAATTGAGTGAGACCTATCCTTGGGAGAAGGTCAAGGAGTTGCAGAGGCAGGATCTGAAATTAAGTAAGTTGAGAGATGAAATTCAACATGGTAGCGATCGAGAAGTGCAAGTAAGGGATGATGAGCTAATGGTAGTGGAAGCAGGTTGTGTATTAGAATGATAAAGCGATTAAGGATGAAATCATGGATGAGGCACACAATGCGCCTTATTCCATGCAGTGACACCAGAATGTCTGAGAGATTTGAAGGAACATTTACGGTGGAAAGGCATGAAGAGGGCGTAGCTAAATATGTGAGCGGATGTCTAGTGTGTCAAGAGTCAAGGTGAACACGTGCACCTTCAGCATGCTAAGGCCATTGTCCATTCTGAATGGAAGTGGCAAAGGATCACGATGGATTTTCGATGGGTTTGCCTAGGACCAACAAGAAGCATGATGCCATTTGGGTTATAGTTGATCGGTTAACCAAGTCAGCCCATTTACGGCAAATCAAGCAAGCAGTTCATTGCAAGTCCTAGCCAGAAGTATATTGATGAAGTGGTAAGGTTGCATGGAGTTCGAATTCTATAATATCCGACAGGACCCACGATTCACATCGAGATTTTGGGGAAGTCTGCAGGAGGCATTAGGAACTAGGCTGAATTCGATCGGCGTTTCATCCTCGAGACGGATGGTCGATCGAGAGGACAATCCAGACTCTAGAGGGGATGCTTAGAGCATGTGTCATGGACTTAAGAGGAGCATGGGATGATCATTTGCCGTTAGTTGAATTTGCTTACAACAATTCGTACCATTCGAGCATCTGAGATGGCTCCTTATGAAGCCCTTTATGGCGAAGATCAGGACTTCGATATCTTTGGGATGAGGAAGGTGAGAGGAAGCTAGTGGGACGAGTTGGTCCAGATGACGATTGAGAAAGTGGAGGTAATCAAGCGGCGACTTAAGGCCGCCCAGATGAATGAAAAACTATGCCGATGCTAACAGAAAAGAAATGGAATATGCAGTGGGTGACAAGGTGTTCCTCAAGACGTCTCCATGGAAGGGAGTTATGAGATTGATGAAGAAGGAGAAGTTAAGCCCTCGGTATGTGGGTCCGTATGAAGTATTGGAGAGGATTGGGCGTTGGCCTATAGGTTAACATTCTTGTCGAATTGTCGCAGATTCATGATGTGTTCCATGTCTCGATCTTTGAGGAAGTACAGATCGATCCTTCTCACATCATTCGGACCTCGAAGTTCGGTGGCGATGATTTGAGTTATGAAGAAGAGACTGTGGCAATTCGGATAGCAAGGATAAGATCCTCGTGAACAAGACAATCAAGCTAGTCAAGGTCTGTGGAGGAATCATGCATTGAAGAGGCGGCGTGGGAACCTTTGGATGCGATGAAGGAGAAGTATCCACACCTCTTGATGACTCGAGGTAAGAATTTCGAGGACAAAATTTCTTAAGGGGAGAAATGTTAGCCCAAGATTTTTAGGATTAATCATGATGCCAAAAGAGCTTTGAGGAGCTCGAAGCGATTGACAAGTGCTCCAAGTATTGGTTTTGCCCAATGGAGACCCGGGGTATCTGATTGTCTGATGGCGCTCGAGGAAGGGTTTAGGATGTGTCTTGATGCAGAATGATAAAGTGATAGCTTATGCTTCCTGCAGTTGAATCCATATGAGTTGAATTATCCGACTCATGACTTGGAGTTAGCGGTAATTTTGCCCTAAAGATTTGGAGACACTACTTGTATGGAGTTCGACAAGGGTCTTCACGGACCACAAAAGTCTTAAGTACATTATGAGTCGAGAAGAGTTGAACTTAAAGCGCGAGGCGATGGTTGGAGTTGCTCAAAGACTATGACCGATGATAGAGTATCATCCGAGCAAGGCGAATGTAGTGGCGAGATGCTTTGGTGGAAGTCATCCATAGCTTATGTGCAATCGGTTTACTTGCCTCTGTTGGAGCAGATGGCCAAGTTGAAGATCGATTTAAGCGTAATGAATCAGATGGTGTTGTTGCTCAATTGAGTGAGACCTATCCTTAGGGAGAAGGTCAAGGAGTTGCAGGAGTAGGATCTGTAATTAAGTAAATTGAGAGATGAAATTCAACATGGTAGCGATCGAGAAGTGCAAGTAAGGGATGATGGGCTAATGGTAGTCGGAAGCAGGTTGTGTATTAGAATGATAAGCGATTAAGGATGAAATCATGGATGAGGCACAATCGCCTTATTCCATGCACCAGCGACACAGAATGTACAGAGATTTGAAGGAACATTTACGGTGGAAAGGCATGAAGAGGGGCGTGGCTGAATATGTGAGCGGATGTCTAGTGTGTCGGCAGGTCAAGGCTGAACACGAGGCACCTTCAGCATGCTAAGGCCATTGTCCATTCTGAATGGAAGTGGCAAAGGATCACGATGGATTTTACGATGGGTTTGCCTAGGACCCGAAGAAGCATGATGCCATTTGGGTTATAGTTGATCGGTTAACCAAGTCAGCCCATTTTCCGGTCAAGCAAGCAGATTCATTGCAAGTCTTAGCCAGGAAGTATATTGATGAAGTGGTAAGGTTGCATGGAGTTCCGAATTCTATAATATCCGACAGGGACCCATGATTCACATCGAGATTTTGGGGAAGTCTGCAGGAGGCATTAGGAACTAGGCTGAATTTCGATCTGGCGTTTCATCCTCGAGACGGATGGTCGACCGAGAGGACAATCCAGACTCTAGAGGGGATGCTTAGAGCATGTGTCATGGACTTGAGAGGGCATGGGATGATCATTTGCCGTTAGTTGAATTTGCTTACAACAATTCGTACCATTGAGCGTCAGATGGCTCCTTATGAAGCCCTTTATGGCGAAGATGCAGGACTTCGATATCTTTGGGATGAGGAAGGTGAGAGGAAGCTAGTGGGACGAGTTGGTCGGATGACGATTGAGAAAGTGGAGGTAATCAAACAGCGACTTAAGGCGCCAGGGGCAGAATGAAAAACTATGCCGATGCTAACAAAAAGAAATGGAATATGCGATGCGTGACAAGGTGTTCCTCAAGGCGTCTCCATGGAAGGAGTTATGAGATTGAAGAAGGAGAAGTTAAGCCCTCGGTATGTGGGTCCGTATGAAGTATTGGAGAGGATTGGGCGTTGGCCTATAGGTTAACATTGCCGTCGAATTATCGCAGATTCATGATGTGTTCCATGTCTCGATCTTTGAGGAGGTACAGATCGATCCTTCTCACATCATTCGGACCTCGAGAAGTTCAAATTGGCGATGATTTGAGTTATGAAGAAAGACTGTGGCAATTCGGATAGCAAGGATAAGATCCTCGAGAACAAGACAATCAAGCTAGTCGAGGTCTGTGGAGGAATCATGCGATTGAAGAGGCGACGTGGGAACCTTTGGATGCGATGAAGGAGAAGTATCCACACCTCTTGATGACTCGTAAAATTTCGAGGATAAAATTTCTTAAGGGGAGAAATGTTAGCCCAAGATTTTTAGGATTAATCATGATGCCAAAAGAGCTTTGAGGAGCTCGAAGCGATTGACAAGTGCTCCAAATATTGGTTTTGCCCAATGGAGACCGGGGTATCTGATGTCTGATGGCGCTCGAGGAAGGGTTTAGGATGTGTCTTGATGCGAGAATGATAAAGTGATAGCTTATGCTTCACGCGATTTAAGCCATATGAGTTGAATTATCCGACTCATGACTTGGAGTTAGCAGCGTAATTTTGCCCTAAAGATTTGGAACACTACTTGTATGGAGTTGGACAAGGGTCTTCACGGACCACAAAAGTCTTAAGTACATTATGAGTCGAAAGAGTTGAACTTAAGGCGAGGCGATGGTTGGAGTTGCTCAAAGACTATGACGATGATAGAGTATCATCCGGCAAAGCGAATGTAGTGGCGAGATGCTTTGGTGGAAGTCATCCATAGCTTATGTGTAATCGGTTTACTTGCCTCTGTTGGAGCAGATGGCCAAGTTGAAGATCGATTTAAAGCAAAATGAATCGATGGTGTTATTGCTCAATTGAGTGAGACCTATCCTTAGGGAGAAGGTCAAGGAGTTGCAGGAGTAGGATCTGAAATTAAGTAAGTTGAGAGATGAAATTCAACATGGTAGCGATCGGAAGTGCAAGTAAGGGATGATGGGCTAATGGTAGTCGGAAGCAGGTTGTGTATTAGAATGATAAAGCGATTAAGGATGAAATCATGGATGAGGCACACAATGCGCCTTATTCCATGCACCTGAGCAAAGACACCAGAATGTCTGAGAGATTTGAAGGAACATTTACGGTGGAAAGGCATGAAGAGGGCGTGGCTGAATATGTGAGCGGATGTCTAGTGTGTCGGTGGTCAAAGTGAACACGAGGCACCTTCAGCATGCTAAGGCCATTGTCCATTCTGAATGGAAGTGGCAAAGGATCACGATGGATTTTCGATGGGTTTGCCTAGGACCGAAGAAGCATGATGCCATTTGGGTTATAGTTGATCGGTTAACCAAGTCAGCCCATTTTTGGCGATCAAGCAAGCAGATTCATTGCAAGTCTTAGCCGGAAGTATATTGATGAAGTGGTAAGGTTGCATGGGTTCGAATTCTATAATATCCGATAGGGACCCACGATTCACATCGAGATTTTGGGGAAGTCTGCGGAGGCATTAGGAACTAGGCTGAATTTGATCTGACGTTTCATCCTCGGACGGATGGTCAGTCTGAGAGGACAATCCAGACTCTAGAGGGGATGCTTAGAGCATGTGTCATGGACTTCAGAGGAGCATGGGATGATCATTTGCCGTTAGTTGAATTTGCTTACAACAATTCGTACCATTCGAGCATCAGATGGCTCCTTATGAAGCCCTTTATGGGAAAAGATGCGGGACTCCGATATCTTTGGGATGAGGAAGGTGAGAGGAAGCTAGTGGGACCGAGTTGGTCAGGATGACAAGTGAGAAAGTGGAGGTAATCAAACAGCGACTTAAAGCGCTTCGCCAGAGAATGAAAAGCTATGCTGATGCTAATGTAAAAGAAATGGAATATGCGATGGGTGACAAGGTGTTCCTCAAGGCGTCTCCATGGAAGGGAGTTATGAGATTGATAAGATGGGAAGTTAAGCCCTCGGTATGTGGGTCCGTATGAAGTATTAGAGAGGATTGGGTCGTTGGCCTATAGGTTAGCATTAAGTCGAATTGTCGCAGATTCATGATGTGTTCCATGTCTCGATCTTTGAGGAGGTACAGATCGGATCCTTCTCACATCATTCGGACCTCGAAGTTCGGTGAGTGATGATTTGAGTTATGAAGAAAGACTGTGGCAATTCTCGGATAGCAGGATAAGATCCTCGGGAACAAGACAATCAAGCTAGTCAAGGTCTGTGGAGGAATCATGCAGTTGAAGAGGCGACGTGGGAACCTTTGGATGCAATGAGAAGTATCCACACCTCTTCAATGACTCGGTAAGAATTTCGAGGACAAAATTTCTTGAGGGGGAGAAATGTTAGCCCAGATTTTTAGGATTAATCATGATGCCAAAGAGCTTTGAGGAGCTCAAAGCAGATTGACAAGTGCTCGAGATTGGTTTTGCCCAATGGAGACCAGGGGTATCTGATTGTCTGATGGCAACCGAGGAAGGGTTTAGGATGTGTCTTGATGCGAGAATGATAAAGTGATAGCTTATGCTTCACGGCGGTTTAAGCCATATGAGTTGAATTATCCGACTCATGACTTGGAGTTAGCGGTGTAATTTTTCCCTAAAGATTTGGAACACTACTTGTATGGAGTTGGACAAGGGTCTTCACGGACCACAAAAGTCTTAAGTACATTATGAGTCGAGAAGAGTTGAACTTAAAGCGAGAGGCGATGGTTGGAGTTGCTCAAAGACTATGACACGATGATAGAGTATCATCCAGGCAAAGCGAATGTAGTGGCGGATGCTTTGGTGGAAGTCATCCATAGCTTATGTGCAATCGGTTTACTTGCCTCTGTTGGAGCAGATGGCCAAGTTGAAGATCGCTTTAAGCGTAATGAATCAGATGGTGTTATTGCTCAATTGAGTGAGACCTATCCTTAGGGAGAAGGTCGAGGAGTTGCAGGGGCGGGATCTGTAATTAAGTAAGTTGAGAGATGAAATTCAACATGGTAGCGATCGGAAGTGCAAGTAAGGGATGATGGGCTAATGGTAGTCGGAAGCAGGTTGTGTATTAGAATGATAAAGCGATTAAGGATGAAATCATGGATGAGGCACACAATCGCCTTATTCCATGCACCGAACAACACCGAATGTCTGAGAGATTTGAAGGAACATTTACGGTGGAAAGGCATGAAGAGGGGCGTGGCTGAATATGTGGCGGATGTCTAGTGTGTCGGCAGGTCAAGGTGAACACGAGCACCTTCAGCATGCTAAGGCCATTGTCCATTCTGAATGGAAGTGGCAAAGGATCACGATAGATTTTCGATGGGTTTGCCTAGGACCGACAAGAAGCATGATGCCATTTGGGTTATAGTTGATCGGTTAACCAAGTCAGCCCATTTACGGCGGTCAAACAAAATGATTCATTGCAAGTCTTAGCCAGAAGTATATTGATGAAGTGGTAAGGTTGCATGGAGTTCAATTCTATAATATCAAGCGGGGACCCACGATTCACATCGAGATTTTGGGGAAGTCTGCAGGAGGCATTAGGAACTAGGCTGAATTTCAGTACGACGTTTCATCCTCAGACGGATGGTCAGTCTGAGAGGACAATCCAAACTCTAGAGGGGATGCTTAGAGCATGTGTCATGGACTTCAGAGGAGCATGGGATGATCATTTGCCGTTAGTTGAATTTGCTTACAACAATTCGTACCATTCGAGCATACAGATGGCTCCTTATGAAGCCCTTTATGGGAGAAGATGCAGGACTCCGATATGTTGGGATGAAGAAGGTGAGAGGAAGCTAGTGGGACCAGAGTTGGTCCAGATGACAGTTGAGAAAGTGGAGGTAATCAAACAGCGACTTAAGGCCGCTCAGGACAGAATGAAAAGCTATGCCGATGCTAACAGAAAAGAAATGGAATATGCAGTGGGTGACAAGGTGTTCCTCAAGACGTCTCCATGGAAGGGAGTTATGAGATTCGGTAAGAAGGAAAAGTTAAGCCCTCGGTATGTGGGTCCGTATGAAGTATTGGAGAGGATTGGGCGTTGGCCTATAGGTTAACATTGCCGTCGAGAATTGTCATGATTCATGATGTGTTCCATGTCTCGATCTTTGAGGAGGTACAGATCGATCCTTCTCACATCATTCGGACCTCGAAGTTGGTGAGTGATGATTTGAGTTATGAAGAAAGACTGTGGCAATTCGGATAGCAAGGATAAGATCCTCGGGAACAAGACAATCAAGCTAGTCAAGGTCTGTGGAGGAATCATGCAGTTGAAGAGGCGTGGGAACCTTTGGATGCAATGAAGGAGAAGTATCACACCTCTTGATGACTCGAGTAAAATTTCGAGGACAAAATTTCTTGGGGGGGAGAAATGTTAGCCCAAGATTTTTAGGATTAATCATGATGCCAAAAGAGCTTTGAGGAGCTCAAGAGCGGATTGACAAGTGCTCCAAGATTGGTTTTGCCCAATGGAGAACGGGTATATCTGATGTCTGATGGACGCTCGAGGAAGGGTTTAGGATGTGTCTTGATGCGAGAATGATAAAGTGATAGCTTATGCTTCATGGCGATTGAAGCCATATGAGTTGAATTATCCGACTCATGACTTGGAGTTAGCAAATGTAATTTTGCCCTAAAGATTTGGAGACACTACTTGTATGGAGTTCGCATAAGAGGGTCTTCACGGACCACAAAAGTCTTAAGTACATTATGAGTCGAAAGAGTTGAACTTAAAGCGAGACGATGGTTGGAGTTGCTCAAAGACTATGACGATGATAGAGTATCATCGAGGCAAAGGCGAATGTAGTGGCGGATGCTTTGAGCTGGAAGTCATCCATAGCTTATGTGCAATCGGTTTACTTGCCTCTGTTGGAACAGATGGCCAAGTTGAAGATCGATTTAAAGCGAATGAATCAGATGGTGTTATTGCTTAATTGAGTGAGACCTATCCTTAGGGAGAAGGTCAAGGAGTTGCAGGAGGCAGGATCTGTAATTAAGTAAGTTGAGAGATGAAATTCAACATGGTAGCGATGAAGTGCAAGTAAGGGATGATGGGCTAATGGTAGTGGAAGCAGGTTGTGTATTCGAATGATAAAGCGATTAAGGATGAAATCATGGATGAGGCACACAATGCGCCTTATTCCATGCATTCGAGCAACACCGAATGTCTGAGATTTGAAGGAACATTTACGGTGGAAAGGCATGAAGAGGGGCGTGGCTGAATATGTGGCGGATGTCTAGTGTGTCACAGGTCAAGGTGAACACGGGCACCTTCAGGCATGCTAAGGCCATTGTCCATTCCTGAATGGAAGTGGCAAAGGATCACGATAGATTTTCTGATGGGTTTGCCTAGGACCAGCAAGAAGCATGATGCCATTTGGGTTATAGTTGATCGGTTAACCAAGTCAGCCCATTTTCGGCAAATCAACAAGCAGTATTCATTGCAAGTCTTAGCCAGGAAGTATATTGATGAAGTGGTAAGGTTGCATGGAGTTCCGAATTCTATAATATCCGACAGGGACCCACGATTCACATCGAGATTTTGGGGAAGTCTGCAGGAGGCATTAGGAACTAGGCTGAATTTCAGTACGACGTTTCATCCTCAGACGGATGGTCAGTCTGAGAGGACAATCCAAACTCTAGAGGGGATGCTTAGAGCATGTGTCATGGACTTCAGAGGAGCATGGGATGATCATTTGCCGTTAGTTGAATTTGCTTACAACAATTGCACCATTCGAGCATCAGATGGCTCCTTATGAAGCCCTTTATGGGAGAAGATGCAGGACTCCGATATGTTGGGATGAAGAAGGTGAGAGGAAGCTAGTGGGACCAGAGTTGGTCCAGATGACAGTTGAGAAAGTGGAGGTAATCAAACAGCGACTTAAGGCCGCTCAGGACAGAATGAAAAGCTATGCCGATGCTAACAGAAAAGAAATGGAATATGCAGTGGGTGACAAGGTGTTCCTCAAGACGTCTCCATGGAAGGGAGTTATGAGATTCGGTAAGAAGGAAAAGTTAAGCCCTCGGTATGTGGGTCCGTATGAAGTATTGGAGAGGATTGGGCCGTTGGCCTATAGGTTAACATTCCGTCGAATTGTCGTGATTCATGATGTGTTCCATGTCTCGATGCTGAGGAGGTACAGATCAGATCCTTCTCACATCATTCAGACCTCAGAAGTTCAGCTGAGTGATGATTTGAGTTATGAAGAAAGACCTGTGGCAATTCTGGATAGCAAGGATAAGATCCTCAGGAACAAGACAATCAAGCTAGTCAAGGTCCTGTGGAGGAATCATGTAGTTGAAGAGGCGACGTGGGAACCTTTGGATGCAATGAAGGAGAAGTATCCACACCTCTTCAATGACTCAGCTAAGAATTTCGAGGACAAAATTTCTTAAGGGGGGGAGAAATGTTAGCCCAAGATTTTTTAGGATTAATCATGATGCCAAAAGAGCTTTGAGGAGCTCAAGAGCAGATTGACAAGTGCTCCAGTATTGGTTTTGCCCAATGGAGAACAGGGGTATACGGTGTACAGTGACGCTTCGAGGAAGGGTTTAGGATGTGTGCTGATGCAGAATGATAAAGTGATAGCTTATGCTTCATGGCAGTTGAAGCCATATGAGTTGAATTATCCGACTCATGACTTGGAGTTAGCAGCGGTAATTTTTGCCCTAAAGATTTGGAGACACTACTTGTATGGAGTTCAGACAAGGGTCTTCACGGACCACAAAAGTCTTAAGTACATTATGAGTCAGAAAGAGTTGAACTTAAGGCAGAGACGATGGTTGGAGTTGCTCAAAGACTATGACCTGATGATAGAGTATCATCCAGGCAAGGCGAATGTAGTGGCAGATGCTTTGAGCTGGAAGTCATCCATAGCTTATGTGCAATCGGTTTACTTGCCTCTGTTGGAACAGATGGCCAAGTTGAAGATCAGTTTAAAGCAGAATGAATCAGATGGTGTTATTGCTCAATTCAGAGTGAGACCTATCCTTAAGGAGAAGGTCAAGGAGTTGCAGGAGCAGGATACCGAATTAAGTAAGTTGAGAGATGAAATTCAACATGGTAAGCAGTCAGAAGTGCAAGTAAGGGATGATGGGCTAATGGTAATCGGAAACAGGTTGTGTATTCCGAATGATAAAGCAGTTAAGGATGAAATCATGGATGAGGCACACAATGCGCCTTATTCCATGCACCCAGGCAGCACCAGAATGTACAGAGATTTGAAGGAACATTTCTGGTGGAAAGGCATGAAGAGGGACGTAGTTGAATATTTGAACAGATGTCTAGTGTGTCAACAGGTCAAGGCTGAACACCAGGCACCTTCAGGCATGCTAAGGCCATTGTCCATTCCTGAATGGAAGTGGCAAAGGATCACGATGGATTTTACGATGGGTTTGCCTAGGACCGAAGAAGCATGATGCCATTTGGGTTATAGTTGATCGGCTAACCAAGTCAGCCCATTTTACGCGATCAAACAAGCAGATTCATTGCAAGTCTTAGCCAGGAAGTATATTGATGAAGTGGTAAGGTTGCATGGAGTTCCGAATTCTATAATATCCGACAGGGACCAACGATTCACATCGAGATTTTGGGGAAGTCTGCAGGAGGCATTAGGAACTAGGCTGAATTTCAGTACGGCGTTTCATCCTCAGACGGATGGTCAGTCTGAGAGGACAATCCAGACTCTAGAGGGGATGCTTAGAGCATGTGTCATGGACTTTAGAGGAGCATGGGATGATCATTTTCCATTAGTTGAATTTGCTTACAACAATTCGTACCATTCGAGCATACAGATGGCTCCTTATGAAGCCCTTTATGGCAGAAGATGCAGGACTCCGATATGCTGGGATGAGGAAGGTGAGAGGAAGCTAGTGGGACGAGTTGGTCCAGATGATGATTGAGAAAGTGGAGGTAATCAAACAGCGACTTAAGGCCGCCCCAGATGAATGAAAAGCTATCTTGATGCTAATGTAAAAGAAATGGAATATGCGATGGGTGACAAGGTGTTCCTCAAGACGTCTCCATGGAAGGGAGTTATGAGATTGATGAAGGGAAGTTAAGCCCTCGGTATGTGGGTCCGTATGAAGTATTGAGAGGATTGGGCCGTTGGCCTATAGGTTAACATTGTCAAAATTGTCGCATGATTCATGATGTGTTCCATGTCTCGATCTTTGAGGAGGTACAGATCGATCCTTCTCACATCATTCGGACCTCGAAGTTCGGTGGCGATGATTTGAGTTATGAAGAAAGACACGTGGCAGTGCGGATAGCAAGGATAAGATCCTCGTGAACAAGACAATCAAGCTAGTCAAGGTCCCGTGGAGGAATCATGCAGATTGAAGAGGCGACGTGGGAACCTTTGGATGCAATGAAGGAGAAGTATCCACACCTCTTCAATGACTCGTAAGAATTTCGAGGACAAAATTTCTTAAGGGGGAGAAATGTTAGCCCCAAGATTTTTAGGATTAATCATGATGCCAAAAGAGCTTTGAGGAGCTCAAGAGCGATTGACAAGTGCTCCAAGTATTGGTTTTGCCCAATGGAGACCGAGGGTATCTGGTGTCTGATGGCGCTCGAGGAAGGGTTTAGGATGTGTCCGATGCAGAATGATAAAGTGATAGCTTATGCTTCACGGCGATTGAAGCCATATGAGTTGAATTATCCGACTCATGACTTGGAGTTAGCAATGTAATTTTGCCCTAAAGATTTGGAGACACTACTTGTATGGAGTTCAGACAAGGGTCTTCACGGACCACAAAAGTCTTAAGTACATTATGAGTCAGAAAGAGTTAAACTTAAGGCAGAGACGATGGTTGGAGTTGCTCAAAGACTATGACCTGATGATAGAGTATCATCCAGGCAAGGCGAATGTAGTGGCAGATGCTTTGAGCTGGAAGTCATCCATAGCTTATGTGCAATCGGTTTACTTGCCTCTGTTGGAACAGATGGCCAAGTTGAAGATCAGTTTAAAAAAGAATGAATCAGATGGTGTTATTGCTCAATTCAGAGTGAGACCTATCCTTGGGGAGAAGGTCAAGGAGTTGCAGGAGCAGGATACAGAATTAAGTAAGTTGAGAGATGAAATTCAACATGGTAGCGATCGAAGTGCAAGTAAGGGATGATGGGCTAATGGTAGTCAGAAACAGGTTGTGTATTCCGAATGATAAAGCAGTTAAGGATGAAATCATGGATGAGGCACACAATGCGCCTTATTCCATGCACATTCCAGACACCGTAATGTCTGAGATTTGAAGGAACATTTCGGTGGAAAGGCATGAAGAGGGACGAGTGAATATGTGAGCGGATGTCTAGTGTGTCGCCAGGTCAAGGTGAACACCGTGCACCTTCAGCATGCTAAGGCCATTGTCCATTCTGAATGGAAGTGGCAAAGGATCACGATGGATTTTTCGATGGGTTTGCCTAGGACCCGAAGAAGCATGATGCCATTTGGGTTATAGTTGATCGGTTAACCAAGTCAGCCCATTTTCCGGCGATCAAGCAAATGATTCATTGCAAGTCTTAGCCAGAAGTATATTGATGAAGTGGTAAGGTTGCATGGAGTTTCAATTCTATAATATCCGACAGGACCCACGATTCACATCGAGATTTTGGGGAAGTCTGCAGGAGGCATTAGGAACTAGGATGAATTTCAAGATCGGCGTTTCATCCTCGAGACGGATGGTCGATCCGAGAGGACAATCAGACTCTAGAGGGATGCTTAGAGCATGTGTCATGGACTTCAGAGGAGCATGGGATGATCATTTGCCATTAGTTGAATTTGCTTACAACAATTCGTACCATTCGAGCATCAGATGGCTCCTTATGAAGCCCTTTATGGCGTAAGATGCAGGACTCGATATCTTTGGGATGAGGAAGGTGAGAGGAAGCTAGTGGGACCGAGTTGGTCCGGATGACGATTGAGAAAGTGGAGGTAATCAAACAATGACTTAAGGCCGCCCAGATGTAATGAAAAGCTATGCCGATGCTAATGAGAAAAGAAATGGAATATGCAGTGGGTGACAAGGTGTTCCTCAAGACGTCTCCATGGAAGGGAGTTATGAGATTCGGTATGAAGGGGAAGTTAAGCCCTCGGTATGTGGGTCCGTATGAAGTATTGGAGAGGATTGGGCCGTTGGCCTATAGGTTAACATTCTTCAGTCGAATTGTCGCAGATTCATGATGTGTTCCATGTCTCGATGCCGAGGAGGTACAGATCGATCCTTCTCACATCATTCGGACCTCGAAGTTCATGAAAGTGATGATTTGAGTTATGAAGAAAGACCGTGGAAATTACGGATAGCAGGATAAGATCCTCGTGAACAAGACAATCAAGCTAGTCAAGGTCTGTGGAGGAATCATGCGATTGAAGAGGCGACGTGGGAACCTTTGGATGCAATGAAGGAGAAGTATCCACACCTCTTCAATGACTCAGGTAAGAATTTCGAGGACAAAATTTCTTCAGGGGGGGAGAAATGTTAGCCCCAAGATTTTTTAGGATTAATCATGATGCCAAAAGAGCTTTGAGGAGCTCAAGAGCAGATTGACAAGTGCTCCAGTATTGGTTTTGCCCAATGGAGACCAGGGGTATCTGATTGTCTGATGGACGCTCGAGGAAGGGTTTAGGATGTGTGCTGATGCAGAATGATAAAGTGATAGCTTATGCTTCACGGCAGTTGAAGCCATATGAGTTGAATTATCCGACTCATGACTTGGAGTTAGCAAATGTAATTTTTCCCTAAAGATTTGGAGACACTACTTGTATGGAGTTGAGATAAGGTCTTCACGGACCACAAAAGTCTTAAGTACATTATGAGTCGAAAGAGTTGAACTTAAGGCGGAGGCGATGGTTGAGTTGCTCAAGACTATGACCGATGATAGAGTATCATCCGGGCAAAGGCGAATGTAAGGCGATGCTTTGGTGGAAGTCATCCATAGCTTATGTGTAATCGGTTTACTTGCCTCTGTTGGAACAGATGGCCAAGTTGAAGATCGCTTTAAAGAAGAATGAATCGATGGTGTTATTGCTCAATTGAGTGAGACCTATCCTTGGGGAGAAGGTCAAGGAGTTGCAGGAGCAGGATCTGTAATTAAGTAAGTTGAGAGATGAAATTCAACATGGTAAGTCAGAAGTGCAAGTAAGGGATGATGGGCTAATGGTAGTGGAAGCAGGTTGTGTATTAGAATGATAAAGCGATTAAGGATGAAATCATGGATGAGGCACACAATGCGCCTTATTCCATGCACTCAGCAACACTGTAATGTACTGAGATTTGAAGGAACATTTACGGTGGAAAGGCATGAAGAGGGACGTGGCTGAATATGTGAGCAGATGTCTAGTGTGTCAGGTCAAGGTGAACACTGTGCACCTTCAGCATGCTAAGGCCATTGTCCATTCTGAATGGAAGTGGCAAAGGATCACGATGGATTTTCGATGGGTTTGCCTAGGACCAAAGAAGAAGCATGATGCCATTTGGGTTATAGTTGATCGGTTAACCAAGTCAGCCCATTTTACGGCGATCAAGCAAGCAGATTCATTGCAAGTCTTAGCAGAAGTATATTGATGAAGTTGTAAGGTTGCATGGAGTTCAATTCTATAATATCCGATAGGGACCCACGATTCACATCGAGATTTTGGGAAGTCTGCAGGAGGCATTAGGAACTAGGCTGAATTTCAAGACGGCGCTTCATCCTCGGACGGATGGTCGACCGAGAGGACAATCCAGACTTAGAGGGATGCTTAGAGCATGTGTCATGGACTTCAGAGGAGCATGGGATGATCATTTGCCGTTAGTTGAATTTTCTTACAACAATTGCACCATTCGAGCATACAGATGGCTCCTTATGAAGCCCTTTATGGCGTAAGATGCAGGACTCCGATATCTTTGGGATGAGGAAGGTGAGAGGAAGCTAGTGGGACGAGTTGGTCCGGATGATGATTGAGAAAGTGGAGGTAATCAAACAGCGACTTAAGGCCGCCCAGACGTAATGAAAAGCTATGCCGATGCTAATGTAAAAGAAATGGAATATGATGGGTGACAAGGTGTTCCTCAAGACGTCTCCATGGAAGGAGTTATGAGATTGAAGAAGGGAAGTTAAGCCCTCGGTATGTGGGTCCGTATGAAGTATTGAGAGGATTGGGCCGTTGGCCTATAGGTTAGCATTGCCGTCGAATTGTCGCAGATTCATGATGTGTTCCATGTCTCGATGCTGAGGAGGTACAGATCAGATCCTTCTCACATCATTCAGACCTCAGAAGTTCAGCTGAGCGATGATTTGAGTTATGAAGAAAGACCTGTGGCAATTCTGGATAGCAAGGATAAGATCCTCAGGAACAAGACAATCAAGCTAGTCAAGGTCCTGTGGAGGAATCATGCAGTTGAAGAGGCGACGTGGGAACCTTTGGATGCAATGAAGGAGAAGTATCCACACCTCTTCAATGACTCAGGTAAGAATTTCGAGGACAAAATTTCTTAAGGGGGGGAGAAATGTTAGCCCCAAGATTTTTTAGGATTAATCATGATGCCAAAAGAGCTTTGAGGAGCTCAAGAGCAGATTGACAAGTGCTCCAGTATTGGTTTTGCCCAATGGAGACCAGGGGTATACGGTGTACAGTGACGCTTCGAGGAAGGGTTTAGGATGTGTGCTGATGCAGAATGATAAAGTGATAGCTTATGCTTCACGGCAGTTGAAGCCATATGAGTTGAATTATCCGACTCATGACTTGGAGTTAGCAATGTAATTTTGCCCTAAAGATTTGGAGACACTACTTGTATGGAGTTCAGACAAGGGTCTTCACGGACCACAAAAGTCTTAAGTACATTATGAGTCAGAAAGAGTTAAACTTAAGGCAGAGACGATGGTTGGAGTTGCTCAAAGACTATGACCTGATGATAGAGTATCATCCAGGCAAGGCGAATGTAGTGGCAGATGCTTTGAGCTGGAAGTCATCCATAGCTTATGTGCAATCGGTTTACTTGCCTCTGTTGGAACAGATGGCCAAGTTGAAGATCGGTTTAAAGCAGAATGAATCAGATGGTGTTATTGCTCAATTCAGAGTGAGACCTATCCTTAGGGAGAAGGTCAAGGAGTTGCAGGAGCAGGATACAGAATTAAGTAAGTTGAGAGATGAATTTCAACATGGTAAGCAGTTAGAAGTGCAAGTAAGGGATGATGGGCTAATGGTAGTGGAAGCAGGTTGTGTATTAGAATGATAAAGCGATTAAGGATGAAATCATGGATGAGGCACACAATCGCCTTATTCCATGCACCCAGCAAACACTGAATGTACAGAGATTTGAAGGAACATTTCGGTGGAAAGGCATGAAAGAGCGGACTGAATATGTGAGCAGATGTCTAGTGTGTGTCAGGGTCAAGGTGAACACCGTGCACCTTCAGCATGCTAAGGCCATTGTCCATTCTGAATGGAAGTGGCAAAGGATCACGATGGATTTTCGATGGGTTTGCCTAGGACCAAAGAAGAAGCATGATGCCATTTGGGTTATAGTTGATTGGTTAACCAAGTCAGCCCATTTTTGGCGATCAAGCAAATGATTCATTGCAAGTCTTAGCCAGGAAGTATATTGATGAAGTGGTAAGGTTGCATGGAGTTCCGAATTCTATAATATCCGACAGGGACCCACAATTCACATCGAGATTTTGGGGAAGTCTGCAGGAGGCATTAGGAACTAGGCTGAATTTCAGTACGGCGTTTCATCCTCAGACGGATGGTCAGTCTGAGAGGACAATCCAGACTCTAGAGGGGATGCTTAGAGCATGTGTCATGGACTTCAGAGGAGCATGGGATGATCATTTGCCGTTAGTCGAATTTGCTTACAACAATTCGTACCATTCGAGCATACAGATGGCTCCTTATGAAGCCCTTTATGGCAGAAGATGCAGGACTCCGATATGCTGGGATGAGGAAGGTGAGAGGAAGCTAGTGGGACCAGAGTTGGTCCAGATGATAGTTGAGAAAGTGGAGGTAATCAAACGGCGACTTAAGGCCGCCCAGGACAGAATGAAAAGCTATGCCGATGCTAACAGAAAAGAAATGGAATATGCAGTGGGTGACAAGGTGTTCCTCAAGATGTCTCCATGGAAGGGAGTTATGAGATTCGGTAAGAAGGGGAAGTTGAGCCCTCGGTATGTGGGTCCGTATGAAGTATTGGAGAGGATTGGGCCGTTGGCCTATAGGTTAACATTGCCGTCGAATTATCGCAGATTCATGATGTGTTCCATGTCTCGATCTTTGAGGAGGTACAGATCGATACTTTCACATCATTCGGACCTCGGAAGTTCGGTGGCGATGATTTGAGTTATGAAGAAAGACTGTGGCAATTCGGATAGCAAGGATAAGATCCTCGTGAACAAGACAATCAAGCTAGTCAAGGTCTGTGGAGGAATCATGCGATTGAAGATGCGACGTGGGAACCTTTGGATGCAATGAAGGAGAAGTATCCACACCTCTTCAATGACTCGTAAGAATTTCGAGGACGAAATTTCTTAAGGGGAGAAATGTTAGCCCAAGATTTTTAGGATTAATCATGATTAGATTAAATTGATTAAGTTAGATTAGCATTAATTAAGGTGTCATAAATTAATATATAATAGCATTAATGAGTTAGGTGAAGAATTTATGAAGTTAAATATGTTAGTTGGACTTAGGTGAGTTAGGTGTAATTAATGTATTAATTGGGCTTTGGGTCCAAATGAAGTAAGAAAGAAGAGAGGAATTTAATGCAATGGGCTTGAAGGAAAGAGTTAGTGGGCTTGAGTAAGTAAGGAGGAGAAATGAAAAGAAGAAGAAGAAAGAAGAAGGAAGTAAGTTGGGCTTAGGCTTATTGGGCTTAAGTAATTTAGAAAGGAGTTTATAAGGAAGGAGATAAGTGATTTTGTAGGAAAGAAGATAGAAACAAAATTTGGAGGAGAGGAAAGAAGAGTGTCGTGAAAGGAGGGAGGAAAAGGAGAAAGAAGAGGCTTGTTAGGGTTTGGCATTTCCATGAAAGTGAGTGGGTTTTGAAGAAAGTCCAAGAAGAAAAGTGTGGAGGAGAGTCTAAGCTTCACTTTGAACCAAGAAACCACTTGGTTGGTTAAGGATTTAAGGTAAGTTCTTGGTTTAAGGTTAAGTTTTTGTTTGGGTTTTGGTTAGAAAGATGAAGAATAAGATGGGTCTAGTGATTCTCTTATGAATTTCATGATTTAGATTTTAGGTATTTCAATTTCTAAACCCTATGTTGATATGGGGTTATTTTCTTGTTATGCTTGAAGGAGGACAAGAAAGAGGAGAAGAACAAGGAGAGGAACTTCCTTAGGCAAGTTTAAGCAAGGATAAAAGGTGGGTTTCATATTTATCTTTATGTATATAAGCTACAAATGTAAATAAATGCATGACATTAATGAGCTTTGATCACTTGGTTGTTGTATTAAATGTGTGTGATGGAATGATGAATGTGAGTGTATTAAATGCTTGATGATGATTGAAATTGTCATGAAGAAACTTGTTGAATGAATATAATGAAAGGCATGAACGATGTATGAAAAGATGATTTCAAAGAAACAATGAATTGGATAAGAACAGTCCAATTTCCTTGTATGATTCATGATTGCTATGTTATGTGGGTAAGGTATTGTCCTAAGAACTGTCACAGGCACGTTGACCATGAAGCCTTCGCCCGGCTGCCCGATTGTGGCATAGGATGATCCAACATTTTGGACTCCTAAAGATTTGCCCATATAGACTCATGAAATGAGACTATATGGTTGCCAAGAATAAGGACTTACCGAGCCATTTGATGTGTTTCATATGTGAATACATGAAAATGCAAGAATGATGAATGTTTGAATTGTGAGAAATTATGTTTGAGTATTGATGAACATTGCATGATGCATGTATTATGATTGTATTGAAAGATTGCTAAAAGTATGAATAACTAATAGGACTGCTTGATATATAAATATAAATGTGTTACCCACGGAGCGAAAGCTCACCCCCTAAAAATTTTCCAGGAAATGAGCAGGATCTCGAGGAGCAAGCTTAAAGGCATTTACTCCAAGATTTTCTTTTGATTTTGTATTTGAAATGATTTTTGTAAAACAATGCTTTAGTTGCATTTTGAGAAGATATTGTATTTTGAAACTTCATCGTAATTGGGCTTGAAATGCCCACTAAAGCATTGTATGAATATGACATGATTTGATGAAGATGGAATGAATGAATTATGAAAGCAAAATGTTCGAGTTTTAATGTATTTTGAGAAATCCATGTATGTTTAAGACAATTGAATCATTGTTATAGTTTGGATATGATAGATGATTAAGAGTGTGGCTATTGCTTGAATGGTGTTTGAAGATACCTTAGGGTTTAATCATGTTATATGAGGTTGTATGATGAGTTTTATGCGGTGGAAGTCTTAGAATTGAAAATTGGGTAGTTGCATTTTAAGGGGATGTGCTGTCAAATTTTCCTAAAATTTGACAAGATTACTCAATATTAGACCCTCTTTGGTATGAATTAGATCAATGAGTCTTCATGAAGATTGTAGTAGGAGTTTAGAGTTTTCCAAGGTATATCGTTTGCTAAATTTGGAGTTCGAGTCAAAAGATATGATCCTTACTAGAAAAGCGAAGGAAGGAAATCGGAAGATAGAAAAGGAAGGAAGGAAAGCGAAGATAAAATCAGAAGATAGAAAAGGAAGGAAGGAAAGCGAAGATAGAAATCAGAAGATAGAAAAGCGAAGGAAGGAAAGGTAAGATAGAATCGGAAGATAGAAAGCGAAGGAAGGAAAGCGGAAGATAGAAATCGAGAAGATAGAAAAGCGAAGGAAGGAAAGCGAAGATAGAAATCGGAAGATAGAAAAGGAAGGAAGGAAAGCGAAGATAGAAATCGAGAAGATAGAAAAGCGAAGGAAGGAAAGCGAAGATAGAAATCGAGAAGATAGAAAAGCGAAGGAAGGAAATCGGAAGATAAAAAGCGAAGGAAGGAAATCGGAAGATAGAAATCGAAGGAAGGAAATCGGAAGATAGAAATCGAAGGAAGGAAATCGAAGATAAAAAGCGAAGGAAGGAAATCGAAGATAGAAATCGAAGGAAGGAAATCAGAAGATAGAAAAGCGTAAGATAGAAATCGGAAGATAGAAAAGCGAAGGAAGGAAATCGGAAGATAGAAAAGGAAGGAAGGAAAGCGAAGATAGAAATCAAGATAGAAAAGCGAAGGAAGGAAATCGGAAGATAGAAATCGAAGGAAGGAAATCAGAAGATAGAAAAGCAGAAGGAAAGAAAGCAGAAGATAGAAATCAGAAGATAGAAAAGCAGAAGGAAGGAAAGCAGAAGATAGAAACCAGATGATAGAAATCAGACGATAGAAAACCAGATGATAGAAATCAGACGATATAAAACTAGATGATAGAAATCAGACGATGGAAAAATAGGATGCTGCAGAATGTAGGAGATAGAATCAGCCTTTGTAGTATTCATAAGAGTTGTATATCTAGATGTCTACTTTCATATGGTAAAAGAAAGAAAACATTTGGAGCTATAGATTAAAAGTTATAGAAATCGCGCCAAAAGAGTTTCGATTCGATTTCGGAAGTGAGCATGGTCCGTTGTTTTGGGCATATTTCCCTCATACAACCTCCAAATGAGGTGAGGCTTGAACCATTGGATTTATAAGACACATATCTTTCACTCCATAAAATACGGTATCAATTGGATTTAAATGGAGAAAGTTTGTTCTAAAACAAGTGAAAGGTCAGTTAAGAGGGCATGTTTCGGGTATGAACTCTCTTAGTTTTTTTTTTTGGAGTGTATCTTGAGTATATGGCTCCGATTAAGGTGATTCTTGTTTCAGAGAGAACTTGAGACATAAAGCTACAAATTATATGAATAAGTCAACCCATGATTTTAGTGTATACATGGTGTGTGCTTGCCACGAAGGTGGAGTTACAATTAAGAATCCTGCAAGATTATAAGCGCAAGGTTTCAGGACAACGAAAGTTGGGCTCCGAAAACGGGTTCCGACGTCTATGGTACTATAGTAAGAGTAAGAGTGTCAAGTTTAAGGTGTCAGCAAGGCAAGTGTCTCGGGGATGGGCTCCACTCGGGCTCACATCCCGGGACAGTCGGGCTCCCGGGATCGGGGTCTGACAGAGCATCATAAGAAGATCACAATATTTTAAAACCAACCTTTCCCTTATTACATTTCACAAAAATCAGAGTCTACATTGTCTTTCAACATTATCCATATGTACATCATCAGAAACCTAATACGACAGTGTTACGTGAATGAGGAAAGTGTATCAAAATTATCTAAACCACCCAAAAGAACCCCAGCTGACCGACCTTTGATCCATGACCTCTATCTACAATCGCAATCTACTCGGCTAGTAGAGCCTCTTTAGTAGTTAAAGTCGTCTCTCGGTCCTGAAAAGACAACTTTGCAATTTTGGTGAGGTTTGCGAACTCAATGAGGTAACCATCATCGATGGTTCACTCAATTCATCCATCACATCATTGCACATAGCATAATATTCACTTCATTGCATATTCAAAATGTATCACATTAATCATACAAAACACACATCAATTATAATTGGCAATGCACGTGAGACTCACTTTCATTTATTATTGTCGTTATGACCAAGTGCCTTTTTCCAGCTTATCCCTTCATGGATGTCGAGCTTTGTCATATAACGTCCCATATCCCTTAGTGGATATCGGGGACAGTCGCACTCGAGCCCGAGGCTCTATTCACATTCTGAGCTTTAAGCTCTTTATCCTAGCAACTCCGGTTATAACTTCCTTTATCTTACATGCATTCATGTAATGAATGTTTCACATAACATAACCTCAGTCAATCACATGGATGCACATTCACATTTAGATCACATTTATCATCGGACCTTAGTCCGGCATTCAGCAGAAATGCTGAGCACGCTTATGCATTCATAGGCACATTCACAATTTCACAATTGGGAGCACTTAGGTAACTCATTCAAACCATATTCTAAAGCAGACAATTAATTAAGTGAGACCGTCTAGGTTACTCACATGTTGCTCCCAAAGCTAATGCCTGGAAGATCTCGCAACGTTTGGAAGTGGACGTTCCCGTTGCTCCTCTATAACAAATAGCATACACGATATCACAATTTGCACCATTAAAACATTCAATAATGCACATGTATGAAATGAATTATGTACAATGCCTGTTTATGATAAGTCTTGGGTATCGCTTCTTAAAACTTCTCAACACTATCCCCATACCAAATTCATTTACGTATAACTAACACTTAGGTTTTTGCCTCATTAGAACCATTGAAAACACAATTCATTTGTCACTAGCTTACTTTGGACCTTGAAACACCCTTCGAAGTTCTTGTTCACATTCAATAAGAAGGCAAAACTTGTGAAATTTAAGTCCACTCTCTTCTATAAAAGTGTTCCTCTATCTTTTATCTTTCCATTGACACCAAAATCACTCAATTTGGTTCAGTAATTTGGAAGATATGCCTCAAACATTTTGGACTGTTCTTGTCCATAACAGTATACTATGCATAACTTCCATAAGAATTTTAGACATTCTAGAGACTGAATCAAATTCCAAGTCCTTCATACCATTTGTAGCTCCATGTATCTAGTTCACCACAAATTAGAAATCATTTCATTTCGACCTCTGCTGATTCAGAAAATATCAAAATACTTAAATATGTTCAGTGAGATAACACCAGTTCATATGATTGAAGAACACACTCACTGTACCCGTCTCACTCTTTTCACTCAATCTCTCCTTGTAAATTTCAGATAGCTTCTATTTTTGGTGGAGATGTAGAGAAAAGTCTTACAAATCTAATGGTTCA
Source organism: Erythroxylum novogranatense (assembly GCA_029891385.1). Lineage (NCBI taxonomy): Eukaryota > Viridiplantae > Streptophyta > Magnoliopsida > Malpighiales > Erythroxylaceae > Erythroxylum > Erythroxylum novogranatense. The sequence continues at coordinate 15,542,997 of CM057233.1, forward strand.
AGAATCAAATCATTTGGAGGTCTAGAGAAGAAGTTATGGCTGAAAGACTTCAACACGTTTCTGCCCTTACTTGGAATGTACACGCCTCAGTATGAATGCCATAACTTTTTCTACAAACGTCTGATTGACTTTTTTTTTTGGACCATTAAAAAGAAGACTTCAAGATCTATAATTTTTATGAAGACCTCAAAGGCCAATTCTATCTTCTACCTTCTGTATTGTCTCATTTTCTATCGTATGTTTTCTTTAAATTTCGCTTTTCTATCGCCTTTTCTATCGCTCCGCTTTCTATCGCTTTTCTATCGCCTCGCTTTTCTATTATCGCTTTTATCGTCTCGCTTTTTATCGCTCGCTTTTCTATCATCTCGCTTATCTTACGCTTTTCTATCGCGCTTTTATGTCCAAAACATATCTACTTATAAGAATCATAACTTTTGACTCCGATGTCCAAATTTTTCATATAATATACCGTTGGAAAGATAAAAGAAAGATCTACAACTTTTCAGAAGGTAACTTTTCCAAAATCTATCTAAATTAGGTCCGGATTTCTTCCCGAAGTTGGAACACGAATTTTTGTTCAACTCTCAACATCCTGCACCCAGTTCTCAACTTCGTGACATTTTGAAACTCTTAGAGACAGAACTGAAATTTGATGTCTTCATAAGCATCGTAGCATATGTTCCTAGTTTCCTCCAAATCAAGAATCATTTCGTTTAGATCACTAGAGAAAAAGTAAAATACTGAAGCATATTCAGTGAACCTTTTTCTAGATTTTTCCAACTTTCAACACTTTACCTTTAATTCATCTTCTACCTGAATTATCTCTTCCATCCAACTCCAAAAATCACTTTTACAACACTCAATGCTCATAACCTTTCAAACACTAAATTAACACCGTAACTGGATTTTTCATCCTCCAACAACACAGTATTTATGAACAAACACAAGAATGTCATTTTTCATGCAAATCATAGTAACTTAGCAATTTGTTGCATGAAGATTTATTTACTACTTACCTGCTGAAACTCTAAAATCTTCAGGCCCTAATCTCCACAAAATTTTCGTACTTCACTGAGTGAAATGATCAGTTTTTAGTTTTTCTTAGGGTAGAGGACACAAATGGCAAAGTAGGTTTGGTGAAAGAAAGGAAAAACACAGAAGTCTCTTAGAAGGTATTTGGTGGAAAACTCTGAGTCTCAAAAGGAAGTTTTAGAAAGATGATAATAGAGAAGGGACTTGGACAAGACTTAACCTATCAATTCTCAAAGAATAATAACCTACTTCTAGCAAGAGTACAAAAGCCTAAGTGACACTTGTCACTTACCCAATACCCAAGTTCCAACTTAGTTTCTTTTGAAACTTACTCCCTTGACTATCATCTTTACAATCCAACTATCTTCAAAGCTTCTTTTAATTTCTTGTTTCCTATTATACATATGTCTTTCTCAATACTCCATAATTTTCAAAGGAAACTCCTAAATTCACCAACATACACAAATATGATATTTCCACCAATCACTAGTATTTCTAATGTAAAAACATTCATAATTCTCAAATCAATCCAATTATACCCGGAATTATTCATAAATGCATGTACAATTATTTTCATGTGCAAATAAATTCACTATTCATGTGTAAATGTATGGCATATCATGCATGAACATGAAAATGCATCTCTAACTCTCATTAATCACTCACATTTACCATTCTAACCCTCCCATAAGTAATGGGATGTTACAATTTAGCTATTACTTGATTTGGGAGGATGAGAGTTGATACTCTGCCGACGATGCTAGCGGTGACTCCACGGAGTTTCTACTACTCGCTTCTTCGCACAAGTAAGAACTCAACTCAGGTAACAAACTTAACCTCAGAAGACTTTAGCGATTAAGGCATGACTATTTTGTGTTTCGACATTTCAGACCTTGCTTTATTTTCAAAGGAGGGAGTCAGCTCTTCGGAGACGAACCGGTGAGGGAGATCTCGACTTAGATAAATGTACTCAGGTTAGTGTGATTCCATCCTTTATATCATTTCTCAAATCTTCACAACAATTCTCAATTTAGGGAAGGTGATGATTCTGGCTAGTCGATCAATATTTCCAGCTACTCCCACTTAGATCTTCATACAAGAAGCTCGACACAGGTATCAAACTTAACCAAACTCTATTATCGTTTAGGGCATGGATAAGGTAAGTTCATCTCATCAAGATTTGATTTTCTTAAAGGAATTCGGAGGCTAGCTAGAGAGGCAGATCGGAGAGGAGATCTCATCAACAAAAAAAGTACACATTCAAAGATTTTGAAAGCTTTCTTTTGTTTTCCTTGAAACCTCCACTGATTAAACATTAATCTGTTGATGAAAGGGATATGGATAGATAGCATGGATCTTCAAGCAATGCTCAACCCAGAAAGGAGAAGATCTTAGTAATTCCAAGTGAGTCCAGATATGAACAAACCTCATTTGTTCCTTAGACACTATGAAAGAATAATTTGCTTGTTTAAAACATGGGAACTATTGTGAAGAATTGTTTTTGGATTTCATTTCTGCATGTGTGAACTAAGTAACTAGAACTTAGGAGAGATCTGATAGGGTTAGTGCTATATTCTCCATACAAGGGCCATTCTCTTACTACAGTGTAGGTTTAACTGATTGATGATCAGTTGTTCCCTTATGCTGGCAGTAGTGAGTTCTATAAGAGGTATTAACGGAGTAGATTTGTTTTTAAACCTTCTACTATTCCTCTCATTCCAGATTACTTGAAAACATGTAGCCACCAAGAGTAAAATAATAGCTCTATCATATTTAGAAATAAACAAATTTGGTAATTCCTGTAAGATATCAATGAGTCTGCCATAGATAAAACCAAGGGCATATAGAGTATAAATTTTTGCCCAAACTTCTTTAGAGAAGACACATTCAAAGAAGAGGTAATCTCTAGTTTATCCTTTAGATTGCATAAGATATATTGTTTAGAGAAGGTTAGGAATTTCAGCCTATCCAAGGTATTAAGTCTATCCCACATTACTAGCCAGAGCAGCAAACTAACATTAAGTCTAAGGGTCTTGTTCCAAATCAGTGCATCCCATCTTACTTGATTTACAGACCCATCCCTCATCTTTCTGACTTCGCTAACAGTAATCTCATAAACAGTAATACTCTTCCATAGGTAGATATCACTCTCGCCGTGACTTCTAAATTGAGGAAAGTGTACAAGTTTAGTCTCATTTGAAGAAAGGGACCAGTTCCTATTCCTAACTATTTCTTGGAGCTTAGTATCCTTAGGGAACCGATTTAATAGGGATCTTGCTATATGATTTTGTATTAAAGGTCCATTCCCTATCCAGTTGTCGTACCATAAGGAAATTCTTTCCCTTGCCCTTATTTGGCAAGTAATGTGTTAGTACCTTTCCTCCCTCATTATAAGAAGTTGGTTAAAAATTCAGGTGTAGTTGTCTTTGGTTTTTAGAGCCCAAAAACTCCCTCTTTTTAATAAATAAAAGTAAATCGATTTAGTCCACATAGATTGTTTTTCACTTAGAATTCTCCAAATCCTCTTGGATATAAGAAATCTGTTTTTATTGGAGATTGACTCCAGTCCTAATCCTCATTCCTCTCTCGGTTGCAAATTTTCTTCCAACTAATTTTGGCTATTCCTCTCTCTCCATTCCCTTTCTCCCATAGGAATTGCTTCATCAGTTTTTCTACTGTGTTTAATCAACCCCTTTAAAGAGAAAAAGGTACGAACACCAATAAGTATTCATAGACAAAATTACCAACTTTAGTAGCTGGAGTTTCCCCTCAAAGGATAGTGTTTTATTAGTTGATGTTCCTAATCTTTTCTGGATCTTTTCAATCAAAGGAATACATTTACAAAACCTAAGCCTCTTTAATGAGATAGGAATCCCTAAGTAAAGGAGAGGAGGATCTTTAGTTTCCATACCCGTGGCTCGAGATAAGGCATTTGAGAGGTGAGAAGCACTTTTGGAGAGAATGAAATATCTCTTATGTAGATTGACACATAGACCCAACAAATCCTTAAATAAATTGATAGTTCTCATCAGAAGAGAGACTAAATGAACATTGGTCTTGCTTAGGAGAATAAGGTCATCTGCAAAACATAAACTAGTTAGAGAAACTTTCTTATATTTGGAGTGAAATCTGAAGTTTGAAGTGTTATGCTTCAGTAAGTGAGTGAGAACCTACATACAAATTAGGAATAGGTAAGGGGATAAAGGATCCCCTTTCCTAAGACCTTTTTTGCCTTTAAACATCTCAGTAGGGCGCCCATCTATCAATATCCCATAGAAAGCAACAGAAATGCATTCTTGAATCCACTTTATGAACTTTAGGGGAAGTTTCATGATCTCTATAGTTTTTAACAAAGAAAACCCCAATTCACACTATCGAAAGCTTTCTGTAAATCAATTTTTATAATTCAATTATGGGGACTTCTCCTGCGATTATACCCTTTTAAAAGCTCCTGCATGATAAGGATATTGTCTCCTATATCGCTGCTAGTCATAAATGCTCTTTGATTCTCACTAACGAGAACTTTTAGAACTTTTTTCAACCTATTAGCCAAAATCTTGGCAATGATCTTATAGAGGAAATTTGTACATGAAATAGATCTGTAGTCACTCCAAATATCCAAGTTGGAATTTTTAAAGACCAGATAAAGAAAGGTCTTATTTATTTCTTTTAGTAAAACCGCTTTTAAGAAGAACTCATACACTTAGCATGACGAGCCATATTATGTGTCTTTGTCTTATACTCCTGATTGTCACTCCATAACTAGTCCACTTGTCATTTAATCAGTAGGCCATATGTCATTCAACTATACTACCATTTGTCACTCATGGATTCAAGCCATTTTTCACTTTATTATTAATGTCACATGTCAACATTTCATAGGCTTATTCAACCTACATTCCCATGTATCATTTTGTTTTTTCCATTAATAAAGCATCAATATGAAAATCACTTTTTTAATGGAAAATCACTTTATGTTAATGGAAATCATCAATATGAAAAATGTTAATGGAAAAAACAAAATGAAAAATATTAACATTTAATGGAAAATCACTTTATGTTAATGGAAAACATCAATATGAAAATCACTTTTTTCTTTTTTCAAACTGTTGGACAAATGGTGGTTGACAAATTAAATCCCACTTATGTTTTGATAATAATAAAATGTATAGAATTGGTTAAGAAATTGTTTCAGGTATCTTGGGATCATTATTCAATGAAAGAATTGTGCAAATCAATATGGGCAAGTGTCTAATCATTGAAGAATCAAGATGGGAGTTTCCTTATAAGTGAAAATGGCATAAAACATGAGGATTATAGAAGATTTGGTTAAATGTTACCGTTGAAGGCAACACAAGTCGACTTGCAAAGCATAAGTCGACTTACACATGAAGATATGTCAACACAAGTCGACTGATTATACATAACTCGACTTATCGAGGACAACAAGTCGACTTACATAGCACAAGTCAACTTATTGGAGAGCGGAGACGAAATTTTACATAAATGGTTGACACAAGTCGACTTATTCATTAGACAAGTCGACTTATAGATGCAACAAATTAATTCTAATGGTTTTATTAGCCACAAATGGAAAGGAGGATGTTAAGGAACGGTCATAATAATCATGCAACGGCTAGGATGAGTTCCAACAACTATTTTCCTTCAAGTATAAGAGTGGATGATCAAGGAAAAATATTAAGGAAGTTCTACAAGTGAAAATACTCTTCAATTGCTTCAAAATTGCTCATTATTGTTCTTATCTTGTTACACAATTGTATTGAGCATTTTTTCTTCAAATCGTTATCTTATTTCTCTTACAATTTGAGTGACCAGTGAAAGGTCACATGTGAGGTAGCTTGAGCCAGAAATCAAGTGGTGTTGGTAGGATTTGTGTCGGAAGACAAATCATTTGTAAAGGTAGCTTGAGCCGAAAATCAAGCGGTATTGGTAGGATTTGTGCCGGAAGACAAATTAAGTGTAAAGGTAGCTTGAGCCGGAAATCAAGCGATACTGTAAGAGTTCACATTGAACTACAAAGTGTGTAATAAAGTGGTTTGCAAAATCCTAAGTGGGAGCTTAGGTAGAGGACGAGGTCTTAGCACCGAACCTCTATAAAAACAAAGGTTTGATCTTCTTCCCTAATCTTTTCATTTAAATTTGTTTAAATTGTTTTGTGTGAATTAACTTCTGATTTTATTGTAGAAAATTACAAAAAGCTTAAAGATCTATTCAACCCCCCTTCTAGATTGCTTACAATTGGTATCAGAGCAGAAGTATCCAGGGATGGCACACAACAAACTAGCGGAAGAAGGTAACACAAATTATTGCCCTCCTTTATTTAATGGTACTAATTATTCTTCTTGGAAAAATCCTATGAAGTATCACATTATAAGCAAGGGAGTAGAATATTGGAAGATCATTATCTTCGGTCCACAACCACCGTTGAAAGAAAATGGTGAGTTAAAAACGGAGCTGGAATACGATGACAATGACTGGAGGCAAGCCTACATCAACGCAAAAGCTATGAAGTTGATATATTGCTCTCACGGTTGAGGAAAGAAATCGAGTTAATTCCTGTACCAGCGCCAAGGAAATGTGGGAAAGACTTCGCATCACCCATAAAGGAACCAACCAAGTCCGGGAAACAAAGATCAACATGCTTCTCCATGACTATGAAATGTTTGTCATGAAGGAAGGTGCGTCTATTTCCACTATGCTTGATCGTTTTGCAGAAATTATCAATGAATTAGGAAATCTTGGAAAGCACATGACGGATAGCGAGAAGGTGAAGAAAATTCTTCGCTCACTACCGAAGGAATGGGACTCACAAGTCACCGCCATTATGGAATCCAAGGATCTCAATCATTTGGAATTCAACGCCTTGGTGGGATCACTTATCAACTATGAGATCATTCTCAAATCCAGAGGAGGTAGAGGTAAGTCACAAAAGTCAATTGCTTTAAAAGCTAATACTTCTTCTCTTGTTGAAAGTGATGAAGAAATAGATGAAGAGGAGGAAGACGAAGAAATAGCAATGTACGCCAGAAATTTGAGAAAATTCAAAGGACTTCTCAAAAATCGGAGGAAGGAATTAAATTATGGAAGAAATGGAGAAAGGAAGAAATTTTCCATGGAAAGAGGACATCATGCTAGAGAATGCAAACAATCATCCTCAAATTCAAATCTCCAGAAAAATGACAAAGGGAAAAAGAAAGCTAGCCTTATAGCCACGTGGAGTGATGATGAGGAAGCATATCAAAGCAATGATGAAAACAACCTTGCTCTTATGGCACATAGCTTCTTGACAAGTGATGATGAGGAAGAGGTAATAATCTTAGATCAATAACTTATAGATTCTTTTACTACTTTACAAATTGATTTTGAAGAAGCCATTGAAATCAACAAGAAATTGAGAAAGAAAATAAGAGAGCTAGCTGCTGAAAATGGTGTCTTGCATGAGACTGTTGATGATTTGGAATGCACTAAGGAAGATCATTCTGCATGCCTTACTGAAAAAGAAAATCTTACTAATGAACTTGGTAGACTTAGAAAGGAGTTTTCTTATGTGGTTGGAAAATTTGTTGGTGGAAATGCAAAGTTTGAAGAGATGTTGTCTTTACAAAGATATTCAATTTCTAAACATGGTTTAGGATATGATCCGTTTCATAGAGATTATTCCTTGATTTCTAAATTCACTAAAGACGGAAAAGTTGCTCAATGTGCTAGATGCTTGAAAGATGGTCATATAGAAATTGCATGTAAAAGTATTAGGAGATGTATCAATGTTAAGAAAATTTGGGTGATTAAAGGTACAACACCTCCTAATGTGGTTTATATGGCTAACCAAAATGGACCCAAAATGGCCTGGGTACCAATGAGTATAAAGAATGTTTCAGTTGTAGGTACAAGCAAGGAATGAAAATCTATCAAGCACATGGTACAAGTCGACCTATGATATACACAGCACTATAGAAATGAAGAAATTTCAAGATAAGTCGACTTATAAAAATTGACAAGTCGACTTATGAGGGTCGATAAGTCGACTTATGGAGGTAAACAAGTCGACTTATGTCTACATGGATTCTTTTAAACAAATTCTTCTTTTCACTCTCCGTAATGACTATTGTTATGTTATGTAATGACTATTGCCTTTATTTCTGTTTGCTGTTTTGTTTGTTTATGGACTGCATTGCGATTATTTTTCATTTTTCATATTGGTTTTTAATTATGACAAAAAGGGGGAGTAATATTGGAAATTGATAATTGGTATCCTTTAGTCACCGTCATTTGATTGAGGGGGAGTGTGTTTGATTTGAGACTATTTGTGTTTGATGAATTGTTTCTCTATTTAATGTGATTGCATCGATTGTTGGTTTGTATTAGTTGTTTTGATTATGAAAAAAAGGGGGAGAAAAATGAGAAATTGGATATTCTTTAGTTATTTGATTAAGGGGGAGTATGTATGTTAAATTGTCTTTAATTTGAGTTTATCTTACAAGGTTATTAAATGCAATGATTTATATGATTGAGGGGGAGACTTCTGACCAAAATGACAAGGTATAAAAACCTTGATCAATGTTTCTTTGTTTTCATTTCTTAAACAATTTCTAAGTATTTTGTCATTATCAAAAAGGGGGAGATTGTTGGACAAATGGTGGTTGACAAATTAAATCCCACTTATGTTTTGATAATAATAAAATGTATAGAATTGGTTAAGAAATTGTTTCAGGTATCTTGGGATCATTATTCAATGAAAGAATTGTGCAAATCAATATGGGCAAGTGTCTAATCATTGAAGAATCAAGATGGGAGTTTCCTTATAAGTGAAAATGACATAAAACATGAGGATTATAGAAGATTTGGTTAAATGTTACCGTTGAAGGCAACACAAGTCGACTTGCAAAGCATAAGTCGACTTACACATGAAGATAAGTCAACACAAGTCGACTAATTATACATAACTCGACTTATCGAGGACGACAAGTCGACTTACATAGCACAAGTCGACTTATTGGAGAGCGGAGATGAAATTTTACGTAAATGGTTGACACAAGTCGACTTATTCATTCGACAAGTCGACTTATGGATGCAACAAATTAATTCCAATGGTTTTATTAGCCACAAATGGAAAGGAGGATGTTAAGGAACGGTCATAAAAATCATGCAATGGCTAGAATGAGTTCCAAAAGCTATTTTCCTTCAAGTATAAGAGTGGATGATCAAGGAAAAATATTAAGGAAGTTCTACAAGTGAAAATACTCTTGAATTGCTTCAGAATTGCTCATTATTGTTCTTATCTTGTTACATAATTGTATTGAGCATTTGTTCTTCAAATCTTTATCTTATTTCTCTTACAATTTGAGTGACTAGTGAAAGGTCACGTGTTAGGTAGCTTGAGCCAGAAATCAAGTGGTGTTGGTGGGATTTGTGCAGGAAGACAAATCATTTTTAAAGGTAGCTCGTAGAAATCAGCGGTATTGGTAGGATTTGTGCGGAAGACAAATCAAGTGTAAAGGTAGCTGAGCCGAAATCAGCGATCATTGTAAGAGTTCACACTGAACTACAAAGTGTGTAATAAAGTGGTTTGCAAAATCCTAAGTGGGAGCTTAGGTAGAGGGCGAGGTCTTAGACCGAACCTCTATAAAAAAGTGTTTGATCTTCTTCCTAATCTTTTCATTTAAATTTGTTTAAATTGTTTTTGTGTGAATTAACTTCTGATTTTATTGTAGAAAATTACAAAAAGCTTAAAGATCTATTCAAACCCCCTTCTAGATCGCTTACACAAACCATAAATTTTCTTTTTCATTTCATAACATCAATAGCAGTAACGTATATAACTGTCAGTTTTTTTTCATTGTCTGTACATAGCTTCAAAGAAAACTACTACAAAAACCTAGCTAGGTCATCCCTAAAAAATGCCAGCTGACCGACCTGTGTGCCATGACTTCTCTTGCCAACAAGATCTACACGGCAGGAAAAGTTCCTCTGGAGCTATGAGTCTACTCTCTCAGTCCTGAAAAAATAATTTGCAATTTTGGGTGAGTTTGCGAACTCAGTGAGGAACCATCATCGATGGTTCACCCAATTCATGCATACACAAACAGATCACATTTATACCATAATAATCCGTTCAGAAGTACCACATGATTATTCATATGGGCACAAAGCAATTTACTTTTCAGCCAATCAAAACATTCAATTAAATGCATATGTAATGCGTATGTGACCCTTTTTTTCAATTTATTACGTTGTTGTGACAGAGCGCCTAAACTGTCCCATTAAGGGCGCATTAATAGTACAAAACCTGTTCACCTAGAGCATTGCACACCAAAACATAATTTGGACTGAATTACCATTTGAACATTAACAGACCATAACTTTCAATCTACACAGAAAATAAATTCATACTTAGTGGCGTTAGAAAGCTAACACAAAAATCTTCAACTTTTATGAAGACCAAAATAGCAAATTCAATCCAATTCAATCCTAAAAAAATCATTAAAGTTTCAGGTTATAAAGTTCAGATACTATTAACACAGCACCTAACAATTCACTTTGCATGCCAAAATTAAAATCCTCAAGGTCAGAATTGAACAAAACTTCCTTCATATGAAATCTAGTCATAATTCTAAATTTTAATTTAAAACAAACCTCAGCTCAATTGGAAAACTATATCAAAAGTTATGAGCCAAAATTTAAAACCTACACAAAGTCACATTTTCCAGATTTCCTCCCAACTCAACTCTTTTCATTTCATCACTTTACCTACATCAATATGCATCCATTTGGACCTTTAATTCAGCCATAAATTCATCAAAACAATTACTTAAGTAATCCATGCCAATTTGGCAGCACATTACACACTAGGTTCTTCACTAAATTTCCATTCATCTAGCATCACACATACATCAAAACCAATCCAAAACTAATCCACAACATATTTATCATTCACCCTCACACATACTTACACTTATACCCAACCAATACAACCACTCTCTTTATGAAATTCATGCACAATAAAACACCATAAATGCATCTAACTACCAAATTAAAGAACATGAACATCAATTCTCACCTAAACAAGTTGCAAGCTCTTCAATTCTCCAAATCACTCAAACTTCTCAACTTCTCTTCACACCTACGGTTTCCACTCTTTACATACACAAGTCATCATCTTCATAAGGCTTAAGCTAGAAAGTAAAGGAAGAAGGAGCAAGCAAGTAGTAAGGGAAGCTTTTTATAGGAGAAGAAGAAGACAATCGAATAAGGAGAATACCAAGGAAGTTTCAAGTTTCGGATGAAGGGGAAATAATTGGTTTTCCAAGTGAATTTTTTTAACTATGACCAGGAGAAGAGTCGAAAGTGATGAATGGAATAAGACAAAAATATTAAATGAGGAGGACACTTGGCTCTTGATGAAGAAAAAGACAAAAACCTTAATTAAGACCATTTAATCAAAGAACCCTAATACAATTTAATCTTTAATCCATCTAATACTAATGGCTCTATGACAATCCCAAAAATCATTTATCCCCTATTTCAGTACCATTAGGCAGTACTTTTTAGTACAGGAAACCCACTCAGTCAGCCAATTGGAAATTTTCCGATCCGAGCAAATATCCCGAAAAATTTCAGAAAAATTTCCACAAATCCCTAAAAATGTAAAACACACCTAGAGCACATTAATTCAATTTTTCAAACACAAATATCACATAATTTACAAAAAGTTCCGTTTAGACACATATGCCGGGAAATGTCATGAATGCATGTACAATCATGTGTATGTGCAAAAATTGCCATTCATATTTATATAGAGGCTATAAGATGCATATGCATGCCGAGATATATTTAAACATTCCTAACCTCTTCCAATTTACCAAAATACCCTTCCCATCGGTGATGGGATGTTACAATTCTCCCCTCCTAATAAAAATTTCGTCCTCGAAATTCTTACCTGCTTGGTCGAACAGGTGAGGATACTGTCTCCTCATATGCTCCACGGTCTCCCAAGTTGCTTCCTCAGTTGAGTGGTTCCTCCATAGGACTTTTATTAATGGGATAACCTTGTTCCTCAACTGCTTAACACGGGATCCCACAATCTGGACCGTCTCCTCAGCATAGCTCAAGTTGCTAGCTACCCCAATCTCCTGATCCGGAATCACATGTGTCGGATCCGATCGATACCTCCGGAGCATACTCACATGGAAGACATTATGCAGCTGGGACATCTCACTCGGTAAATCCAGCTTATAGGCGAAAGGTCTATACGCTCAATAATCTCATATGGGCCAATGTACCTAGGGCTTAATTTGCCCTTCCTATCGAATCTCAGCACTCCTCTCCACGGTGAAACTCGAAGGAAGACTCTGTCTCCCACATTATATTCCATATCTCTTCGATGCTGATCCATATAGCTCTTCTGTCTATCCTGAGCCGCCTTTATGCGACTCCAAATCAGTTTTACCTTGTCCACTGTATCTTGAATTAGCTCCGGACCTTCAATCATCCTCTCACCCTCTTCATCCCAATACAGAGGCGATCGACACTGTCTCCCATATAATGCCTCATATGGTGCCATCCCGATGCTAATATGGTAATGATTATTGTAGGAAAATTCAATCAGGGCTAAATACTAATCCCATGCTCCTCTAAACTCTAATACACACGCCTGAAGCATATCCTCAACAGTCTTAATCGTCATCTCACTCTGCCCATCTGTCTGAGGATGAAATGCTGTACTAAAATTCAACCTGGTACCCATAGCAGACTGCAAAGTCTTCCAGAATCTCGAAGTAAATCTGAGATCCCGATCCGATACTGTTGGATCCCGTTACCGGAACCCAACTACATACGCAGAACGGAAAATGAAGCAAACAGAAACGAACGGAAACGGAAATTTCGGATCAAAATTTCAAATCGGAAACAAAATGCGGACGCCAATCGAATAAACCTACCGAATCGGATAATAAATTACGAATAACAAAGTCGAGGGCGAGACGAAATCAAGTAGAACAGATCCGACATCCGAGCACAATAATCAAAGAAAACGATCGAATGAACATAATCGCGTTGGAAAACCTTAGACTAACTCAGCCTAAAATCTGGTATTTTTTTATTTCTTTTTTTTCTTTAATCAAACTCATTCTACATATAAACAATCCCTACATTTATATTCTTTCTCACTTCATTCATCTTAATCATTTCTTATACACTCATTTCTTTAAACCCATTTTACCGAAATTTTACGAAATTTTAAAAAGATAACTTGTATTTTGACATTGACCAAAATTTAAAACAAAGCAAACGCACTTTTAATATCATAATCCATCCAATAACACAAGGCAACATCGGACCTCCCGTCCGGAATCCCAACACCAGCAACAAAACACACGCTTAGTTCTAAACACTTCATAAAGTTCAATCCATAATACAGTCAATCACAAACCATTCATATACATTTCAATCCATAATACATAATTTAATCCAATCACAACTCACTCGTATACATAAACATTCACAATTCAAAATCTTCATCATAACCAAACTCAAATCCAAAACATACCTAACTCATAACTGATACACATCATGAATTTACAATAACGGCTTTTCAAATCATAAATAAAGGCAATACATAAACTATCGGGTTGACATCATACTCGTCTTCCATCCGATCTCCTGTGTGAAAACCTGGAGATGGGGATGAAGGGGGGTGAGCTCGGAAGCTCGTGGATAATATATTTATAAATTGAACCATAAGCGTAAAATCATTTTCAAAACGTTCTTCAAAGCTTATTTCTCAATCCTTCACTTAAAAAAAACACCATTTATAACACGTTTCCAAAGTCTTACATTTTCAAACATTGATCTCTTATTTTTCAAACTTTTCAAAACTTTCATATTCATAACCAAATACAAATCATGAATGCACTACAAACATAACAAAAACAAGACACATAACATATCAAATGGTTTGGGTCGGGTCTATAGAACGTCATCGCACATTCCGCGTGGCGATTCTCTGCGGCAAACAGTGAATGGAGGAGTCCAAATCGGACTCCTAAGCCACTTGCAGCAAATGGAGAAGGCTATCGAGAGGAGACAGTGCAATCGACTCTTACGGAGGGGACCTAACCAAACCCACATAATCACATAATTCAAAACTGAAACTTTCGGATTGCTAGAAGGCCTGATTGAAAACTTGATTTTCAAACTTTTCATACTATGTCATACTAGATACATTCGCATATTCACACAGTTCACGAGTTCATATATCACATCAATTTAAATACCAATCATATTATCGATTAATCACATATCAATCAAATGCATAGAAATGAATGCATTTATTTTTCAATCCTTTGAAAACATATTTTCGTAAATATTTGTTTTCCTTTCTTAATTTTCAAAATCACATACTTTACTCATAATTCAAAATATAAATACATTACCCACCTGAATTTTCCTTGCTAGCATCTTGGATTGGTCCAATTGCCTTTCCTTTACTTCCCACGACTTATGGACCTTAATCAAGACATAAAAGCCTTAATTAACACTAAACATCAAAGCTGGAAATTTCTAAAGAATGAAAAACATGACTAAAAACCTAACTCACTTTGCCTATGCCATTCCTAAACCATAACCATCAAAGCCTAACTCAATTTTATCAATTATTTTTAAGAATCTCATGCCTTAAAGAAACCCATAAACTCTGATTTTCTTCAAGAATCTCATGCCTTAAAGAAACCCATAAACTCTGATTTTCTTAAACCTCCATTACCTTTCTCATTTCTCTTTTCCTTTAATGCCTTCATTAAGCATAAAACCCCAATTACCAAAAACATCAATGCTGGAAAATTCTAAGGCATGGGAAAACTTGCATTTAACCTATCCTAATCTTTCCTATCTCTTCAATTACCTTATTTAACCTTAAACAAAGCATAAAAACCTTACTTAACATAAGATCACATGCTGAAAATTTGAAAGCATGGAAATATTTGACTTTCAACTTACATAATCTCACTTATACCTTTCCCATACCTTTCCTATGCTATAACAACAGAACCCTCTCAAAACTCGTCAAACTTGTTGAAAATCCCTCCTACACAAATCTGATTTTTCTGTTACTTTCATAACCCATCTTCTTTCCTCGACTCTTCTTCTAACTATCCCAATTCACTTTTATTAAACACATTAAATACAAAACCCTAATTTACCAAGAGAAAATCAATGCTGAAAATTTTGCGGAATGGTACAAAACTTCACTTTAAACTAACCTAACCTTCCTTACATCTTTCCTAAGCTCACCCAACCATAACTTCACTCAAATTCATGCATTATTTTCGAAAATCTCACCTTAAAGACACCTACACTATGCTGATTTTTTTCAAGCTTCCATAACCTTTCTTCTTTCCACTTTACTCTTAGCAAAACCTCTTAAACTTTCCTTTCTAAGCAAGAGAGGCAAAAGTCTAACCAAAACCATGAATTAATAAAAGTGAACAATGCTGAAATTTATTGGAAAACTTGGATTTAAACTTACCTAACTTCACTTATACCTTAATTAAGCTATCCCCATCACAACTCATCTAAATAACTAACTAAAATGGGAAAATCTTCTTACCCATGAGAAGTCCACTTAAATCAGATTTTCAACCCACAAGAATCGATTTTTCCTTCAATGAATCCCTTTCCTTATTCTTTTACCAATCACTCTTCAAATCATCATATAAAGCATGAAAACAAATCTCTCACAACAAAACCTTGAATTCAAACATGGGACATATGCTGAAAATTTTTTAAACAACATGAATTTAATTCACCTCACCTTACCCACACCTTCACTAAGCCATTGACATCAAAACTCATCCTTAAAACAACAAAATTGAATTCTCTAAGGTAAAATGATGACCCACGAAATCACCTTCTTGCTTCTAACAACAAAACTCTTTCTCTTCCTCTTTCTTTCATAATTAACTCTTAAATCTACCATGTTTAAGCAAGAAAGACAAAAATCCTAACTATTAAACCATAAATTTCGAAATCTCCTACCTTTTTGGAGAGACCCACGACATCTCTCTTCTCTTCTTTGCTAAACCTTCTTCTCATCTTCTTCTTCTTCCTCATCTTCAACGAAAATCACCCTTCTCCTCTCTTCTTGAAGTTTCGGTGGCTTCTCTCTTTTGCTTGAACAAAAACGATGAGTCTCTTCTTTTACATTCTCGTAATCTTCCTTCTCTTTATTTCTCATTTCCTTCTCTTTATTTCTGCTACTTTCCTGAATATTCCAGACCTCCCAAAACGACCATGCATCTTGAGTTTAAGCCATGTCACTTAAGTTAGGGTAAAAAGACCAAATGCCCCTCATTTAAGTTAACCTCCAACATTTTACCTGATAGCTTGCGACCTGATTTAGGGAAACTTAACGAAATAATTTGGACAAACGTTCTTCTTGAAAATTGTTCCTCTCGATCTTACGAATCCAACGCCACTGACGGCGCTTAATAAGGATCTAAAACGAAGAAGTTATAGCCGAAATACTATCGGACCTTAACAAAATCCGAGACTGAACATTACGCGAATTTAATTCCAAAAATTAACAATCTTAGGGATGGAATTAAATTTCGATCCCTTCACATGATTTGTAGCCCCATATCTTAACTTTATTTTTCCTGAAGAATCAACTCAATCGGAGTTGTATAACTCCCAAAAATCGCAAAATACTGAACCATGTTCAGAAAATTATCCAACTTATAACCTATAACTCATCTCTTACTTTAGTTCAATCAATCTCTTGTCATTTAATCTCCTAAAAATTATATTTCTTCATAAAAATGAACGTAATTGTCTTAGGAATCCAATGCTTCAAGAATCAAGTCAATCGGATGTCGGACAAAAGATTTATAACAAAAGATTGTAAAAGGGTCGGAGTTCAAGCAAAATTTTCAAAACCTTAAATATCCACTTATAACTGAATTTTTCAAAAATCATATCTCTTAATTTCGAACTCGGAATTTGACGAATTTGGTGTCTATGGAAAGGTAAAAGGAAGCTCTACAACTTCCCTGAAGAACAGAAAAATCCAATTGGCTTCCAAAGAAGTCAAATTTCCACTCAAAGATTCTGTCTTAATCAGCTTTTCCTAACCAACTTCCAATTTTTAATCGCTCATAACTCCTTGCTCCGATCTCGAAAAATTACATACTTTATGGCGTCGGAAAGATCGAAATACAAGCTCCAACTTTCATTAAGACCACTTATTCCAATTCAGACTAAATCCATACGACGAGTGGCCTCGAAGTATAGCACATGCAAATCTATACTTAATAACATTTTCAAAACAAAGCATATCTTCCGAAATTCATCTCTCAATCCCGACATCGAAAAATAGCAAACTTTATGTCCACGAAACTCAAAGATCAGGGTCCAACAGATACTATAGATAATGGAACCCCATGCAGTCTTACAATCTCAGTCACATACTTCTGGGCCAACTGATTAAGAGAATTGTTCTCCCTCATTGGCAAGAAATGGGCCGATTTAGTTAACCGGTCCACTATGACCCAGATAGCATCATGCTGCCTCGACGTCCTAGGCAACCCCATAATGAAATCCATAGTAATTCGTTCTCATTTCTACTCAGGAATAGGCAACGAATGAAGCTTCCCCACTGGAGCCTGGTGCTCAGCTTTAACCTGCTGGCACGTCATACACCTGGAGACATATTCTGCCACCTGCTTCTTCATGCCAGGCCACCAGAAATGTTGCTTAAGAATGTTATACATCATGGTAGTACCAGGATGCATAGCATAGGCAGCCATATGCGCCTCCTCCAGAATATCTCGCCTCAAATCATCCACATCCGGCACACATAATCTTTGCCCTAACCATAAAGTCCCATCTCTCAACTCAAATTCAGAATTCAGATCAGACTTCACTTTCTCAATCAATTTCACCAAAACAGGATCCTTATCCTGAACTCTCTTGATCCTATCATGTAGCATCGGTTTGAGCTTCAGAGTGGCTACTAAAGCTCCATTATGCTTTAGATTCAACTATACATTTAAAGCCCTCAACTGAATCAAATTAGGCAATCACAATACCCGAATCTGAGCTGCACTGATATGAGACTTCCTGCTCAACGCATCTGCCACCACATTAGCTTTCCCTGGGTGGTACTCAATGGTGCAATCATAATCCTTCAACAGCTCAATAGATCTCCTCTGCCTCAAATTCAACTCTCTCTGACTCAGCAGGTACCTCAAACTCTTATGGTCAGTGAAAATCTGAAAAGTATCTCCATACAGGTAGTGTCTCCAAATTTTTAGGGCAAAGACAACTACAGCTAACTCCAAATCATGCACAGGATAATTTACCTCGTGAGACCTCAACTGTCTTGAGGCATAGGCAACCACTCTACCGTGCTGCATCAAAATACATCCCAAGCCCTGATGCGATGCATCACTATAAATCTCATAACCTCCTATCCCAGATGGAATAGCCAACATCGGTGAAGTAGTCAACCGATGTTTCAGCTCCTCAAAGCTCTTCTGGCACTCCTCAGTCCATCTGAATGCCACATTCTTTCTCAGAAGTTTTTTCAGAGGGGCTGAGATCAATGAAAACCCCTCGACAAACCTCCAGTAATAACCAGCCAATCCGAGGAAACTCCGAATCTCCGACACATTCCTAGGAGTTTCCCACTTCATCACTGCCTCAATCTTATTAGGATCAACCTGAATACCCTCTCCAGTCACTATGTGGCCCAGAAACACTACCTTATCCAGCCAAAATTCACACTGTAACATCCCGTTACCGATGGGATGTGTACAGTTTATTGCATTCGTATTTGTTCATGTGCATGCATTATAGCATACTGTATAATTGGCATTTATGCGTACATGCATATATAACATGTTTCCGACTAGATTTGGATAATTTGAATTTGGAAATTGATTTGGGTTAAGTGGGCTGTGAGAAATTTAATTGGTATTAGAGATGAGAAATTGGAGATTGTAAAATGAAATTTGGAGATGATTAGGTATGTGTGATAATTAGGTTAAATAGGCTCGAAAATTGAATTTGAATGAGAAATGAAAGTTAGAGAGTGGAATTGTGAAATTGGAGTATATGATAATGAGTTTTCTATTTTTATGGATTTATAGGAATTTTCTGGAATTTTCAGAGCAATAGGCCAGGACCGAAAATTTGATAAATGACTGGTTAATTGAATATCCGGTTCCGAAATTGATTATCCAATGACACGGATAGGTTAGAAATTTGAATTGAGGAATTAGGGTTTAGCCATTGGAATTCGGAAGAAATTAGAATTTGAAATTGGTTTGAGGTTGTTCGGATTTGGACTGGTGATATTAAAATTTAGCCAAACAAGCCCTTAGAACCTTGGGTATAAATATCCTAACCTTTGAATCTTCTCCTCCACGAAGCTTCCTTCTTCTCCTTCTTCGTGAATTCTTCCTTTGATTTCTCCTTGAAAGTTGGCTTGATTTCCTTCCATGAAACTGTTCCTTCCTCCATCCTTGATCATTTCCTTAAGATTGGTGTAAGAAGAAGATGATAATGGGTTGGAAATGGATGTTGCCGTGAGAGGGGAAGAGAGGAGAGATTGTTGATTCTTGAAGATTTGAGATTATAAATCAAGTAAGTTACTTCTACCTTGCCTTATATAGTTTGATCTGTTGATTTATAAAGTTGGATTGATGATTTAATGTGTTTATTTGAGGATTTATGGATTAGGGTTTCCGAAAATGGTTTTCGGTGATTTAGGGTTGGAATTCTAGGGATATTAATTGTTTGATGAAATAGAAGCTAAAGAATTGTTATATGATGTGTATAGAATTATTTAGGAGTGATTGGTGAGAAGGAAATCTGGATTTGGAACTGAAATCTGTCGAAAATCTGAAAATTTCTGGGTTTTCTGGGCATGTCTGCAATTACTCGTCGCGACGTGCGAAGAACACGCCGCGACGAGCAGAATTGCTTCGTACGCCGCGACGTGTGCCGAGGCGACGCCGCGGCGAGGAGGTCAAGACATACGTCGCAACGAACGCGTGCGTAAGTCGCGACGAGGGATGCCCGGTTCGCCGCGGCATCGCAGTTTTTTCTGAAAATGGAATTGAGGTTTTAAACATTTGGGATTAGGCAATTGATGATTCAATTAGCTATAGATTATGTTCAATTTGGAGATTACGAAATTGGGAATTAGAATTTGAGATCGGGAAATTCAGAATTAGGTCGGAAATGTCATAATTTGCATAGTATGTACTTGATTTGATTCATATGCATAATTAAGCATCGGAATTGGTACCAGTAGTAATGTTAGTTATATTTTGATTGTTATAGCGGCTCGAGTGGATCACCGATCATCAGACGTAGGCGAGACTTCCCGGCAGTAGCTCGGAAGTTCTGAGGTGAGTAACCTAGTTGGTTTCTCAACCTTTATGTGTTTAAATTTTATGCAAATATGCCATGTGGAGTTAAGGACGGACTATATGTGGTTGATTTGATTGATTCCAGACCACGGGTGTTCAGAATATTGGATCTGTGATATAGAAGTGTTAATTGTGCATAAATTGTTTATAATTGATTTCAATTGGCAAGGATTAGATATATGAGGATTTAGTGTAATGCATGTATTGGAAATTGAATATGTGCATACATGCATGACGGTATAATCAGATAAAGGCAGTTGTGACCGGTGTAGCCACCGTATTCAGAGCTTTAAGCTCAACGTGGCTTCGTGTCTAACGATTTGCAGAGCTTTATGCTCAACGTATTAGGGCTTTTGAGCCCATGTTTACAGAGCCTATGGCTCAACGATATAAGCTCAAAGCACGGTCACAACAACGAAAAGAAAATGAAAGAGTCACATGTTCCTCGTGATATATAAATGATTGTCTGTGAATTGTGTGAAAGACAAATCGCCTTATAAATGTGAAATTGACTGCATGTGATTTCTTGAATGTGATAGTATACGATATTATGTGATTGTTTGATATGCATGAGTTGAGTGAACCATCGATGATGGTTACTCATTGAGTTTCGCAAACTCACCCAAATTGCGAATATTTTCGTGACGAGATAGTTTGATTCCTAGCTCCGGTCGGTGAGACTTATCTGCTTTGTGCGTCTTGCCGAGAGGAGCATGGCCCATGTGTGCATCACCGGGATGTTTTGGGGTATTTTGTGGATGGTGGTGTAGGAGCTATAGTAGTTCTTTTGGACTTGTTCAGATGTATATGTATGACTGATGATGTATGACGGTTTTATGAATGAATGGAAAAGGAATCTTTTGATTCTAAAATTTAGTGATTGTGATATTATGCTTTATTTATATTGATGCCATGAGGATATAGAAATGATAGATCGGTAGTGCACCCTCGTCGTAGGTTATGCATCGGTACGACCTAGGGGCGACCCGGTGTATACTCTACGGTGAGGGGGCGCTACACACACTTACTAAATTTGGCATAAAGCTACTTATCCCTCATAAGCTGCAGAACCACTCTCAGATGCTCAGCATGCTCCTGTCTACTCCTCAAATACACCAAAATATCATCAATGAATACAATAACAAACTGATCCAGATAGGGCTAAAAGACCTTATTCATCAAGGTCATAAAAGCTACCGGGGCATTAGTCAACCCTAACGGCATCACCAGAAACTCAAAATGCCCATACCTACTCCTGAATGCACTTTTAGGCACATCAGTCTCTGCCATCTTCAGCTGATAGTACCCGGACCTCAGATCCAGTTTAGTGAACACCCGAGCTCCTTGTAACTGATCAAACAAATTATCAATCCTACGCAGTGGATACTTATTCTTCACTGTCACCTGATTCAACTGCCTGTAGTCGATACACAATCTCTGAGTCCCATCCTTCTTTTTCACAAATAATACTGGAGCTCCCCAAGGTGAGACCTTTGGCCCGATAAATCCTTCTCCAACAACTCCCCTGAATCGAGCCTTCACTCCCTCGGCCCACAGTGCCATCCTATATGGAGGTATAGATATAGGAGCAGTACCTGGAACGAGGTCAATGGTAAACTCTATCTCCCGATCTGGCGGCAGCCCCGATAACTCATCAGAAAACACATCTGAAAATTCCCTAACCACGGAAATATCCTGAAGCCTTTGCTCAACTCTCGTGTCAATAACATGAGCCACATAGGTCTCACAGCCTCCCTGCATCAATCTCAGGGCACTCAGGAAAGAGATCATCCGGGCTGGCACTGCCTGACTAACTCCTCTAAACACTGCTCTAGGCTGACCAGGAGTATAGAGGTCCGAATTGTGCACCGTCAGCGCCAGTAGGTTTCTAATTTTTAGATGGAATTTTTATTATGGGAAAATTTGGATTTAGGGCCGGAAATCTCATGAACATGCATTCTACACTTACATGTGCATTATTACTAGTTCGGATTGGATAATTAGTGATCGGATTCCTCTCTGCTTGTTATAGAGGCACATTTGGAGCGTCGATCTATCGACGTTACCAAGACTTCCAGATATTAGCTCGAAAGTACAGGTGAGTAACCTAGTTGGTTTCTCAAATTTCTGATTGCTTACATGCTCTGTATGAATTACTTGCAAAGGTGAACTGTATGATCACTGGCGTGTTTAGGATCAAATTGCATGCTACTACTGAATTGGATTGGACTATTACGTGATTACTGAAATCTATTGGATTGAATTGCATGCTTTCACCGTGTTGGTGGATCACGGTGTAATCTCGGAGGCGATATCTTGGGCTTTATAGCCATAATTCGAATCATCGAACATCGCATCGCATGCATAAATGCATGATCGATAATGGATGTGTCCCAGTTGCTATTATCTTGAAAAGAGCCTCGAGCTCTCACATTGTCTCGACGGGCTTAGCCAGGGGAGAAATCACACGCGTCCCTACCGCTTTCTTGGTGAGCACTTGGGCACAACATGAATAATCGAAAAGAGTCACATATGCATTGCATACACGAATGACTGTTTTGTGACAATTATCGCTACGTGATGACATAAATTATCAGAATCGCGATATGGTATCGTAAAGTGTTACATGCTATCGTAAATAATCGTAAATTGTTATATAACGCAGTATGGCTGTGATATTATCTCGATGAATGAATATTATCAGATTATGCGGTACGCCATATGCGTAATGCATGATTTGAGTGAACCATCGATGATGGTTTCTCACTGAGTTCACAAACTCACCCAACATTGCAAATATTTTTCAGGGATCGAAGAGTACCCCGTTGGGCACGGGAGTATGAGTATTGATTGCAAGTCAGGGTTAAGGTCGGGATCAGTTCACGTCTGTATTTGTATCTTTTGAATTATATGTAAATTTGTATTTCCGCAAGATTTGTACTGGTATTGCTGAGTGCCCGATTGATTAATGTTGTATTGTAATTTGATTATCGAAATAATGTTCGATTGAAAATGATTTCATATTAGAACGGCCCAAATTATTTCTGATATTTACTTTTCGATGGGTTTTAAAATATCTATATATATTACCAAGTTTTAAATCAGTATTGATCGCTTAGCATACCACCTCGGGTCATGGCTCGGATATCACCGTCGATGTCGGGTTCGGGTCTCATGGGAGTAGGGTGCTACATTTAGGTATCGAGCCCGAAGTACAATCTTACATGGGCTTTCGAAAAAAAAATGTGTCAAGTTATGTGCATTTAAGTCATGTCACGGCAGACGGTGACAATCGATCCCCATGTAGTATATGAGTCGTATGCATAAGTATGTCTCGGTCGTTTAGCGATTAGAAAAGTGAGAAAAGGATAATGTGTTAGAATGTGCTAAAAGGAAGAAACGGATATTGCAAAATAGGAAAAAGTGTATGGTTCGATCGATGTATTTAATATTTAGTGTCTTTGGTATTGACGGGTATATTGTGAAGTACAATATTGGAGTTAGATTGGGTATATCCTTGAATATGAGTTAGAAATAAAGATTATAGTTGTAAATTAATAGAGGAAAATGAGATGTGATAATGGTAAGATTTACAGTGTATAAGGTAAAGGAAAATAAAGTGTTCTATGATATAGAAAAGTTACAATTGGGATTGATTACCGTGATGAGAGTTATAAATAAGGATTGGTGATTTGGAGTCAAAATATATTAAGTGCAAAATCAATAATGATTTCATATCTGTGATATTGATTTGAGTGCGGAAATATATGGGTATAATGCAATAATGAAAAGATTGAAATGTAAGACAATGAAAATGGTAGATGAAAAAGTTGTCAAGGTTCAGTTGATTTGCCTATGTGAATGCACACCTGATTATGAGAGCCCCATGGCAAGTGAAAATATTAAGCTACAATTGATGAGTTAATGAGTAATGCTAGCTAGAATTCTTGTAGTTTAAAATCCTGTTAAGTTAGAATAAGAAATGAAAGTGCTTATACTGATCAATTGGGAATGAATAGAGATTGTATACGATCCTCACTAGCGAGGACGGGTGCAAAAAAAAAAGAAAGTTGTTGAGTTCAGATTATATTGTCACCATAAGCGTACATCTGATAGTGGGATCATCATCATGGGTGAAATGATTAAGCATAAATGAATAATATACGTGAATATGATATAGGAGGTAATCGGTGGCCTATTAAATAAGTTCCGATCATAATTCCTGTAGCCCCGAGTTCATGATGAGTTAGAGTAAGACATGAGAATGTTTGTAATGATCAATTGAGAAAGAAGTAAGATAGTTAAAGATGTTAGCATCGGTAATGAGCTTGAGAGAATAAAATGAGGGACATGAATAGAGTAAGGTCCCCGTGATCGAGAATTTGTACAAAAAAAAAGAATGGTTATCGAAAATTAAATGAGATTAAGGTGTAATTAGCAGTATGAGCTATTAACGGGCAAATTGATGGGAATATATACATATATTGTCAGATAAGATGTGATGATTATAGTGATGTATGGCAAGATAGTAGAGGAAAAGAAATTGTTTAAGTGCTCTTCAGAGATTGATCTTCGTGAAGTATCAAGAGTAACTGATATGTATATCTATATAGTGATTAAAAAAAAATTTATTGATAAAGTTTTATGAACTGTATTAAATCTAGCAGAGACTCAATCGTAAGAGATAAAATATGCTACTGAAAAAGTGTACATTACGTTAATGAGATGACTCTGATTATGTAAGAGAAGTACTGCATATTAAGGAAATATTAATTGCGAATTTGAGGGGATTAAAAGTTCATGTATACTTTGTGTAATTATGTTCTGAAAGTACGAGATCGATATAATGATTGTTTATTCAAGTCAGTGAGTGATCTATTGTGAATAAATTGAGTTATGTGGAGAAATGAAGGACCATGTGGCAGAATATGTTATGATAAGACAAATTATACGAAAAATTGTTCCTCATTGGAGACGTTCGATAATTAAAGAGGTATATGAATCGACTATGGATATAAGCATAAGAAATAAATGAATTGTTATAGTTGAGGAAATTGGTTATCATGCAAGTCTCATAAGAGTTAAATAAGGGATGAATTAGTATGCGAACATGGGATATTGGGAGAATTAATCAAGATATTGGTATTGATAAAATGTGGAAGTTCAAAAGATATGTGTATACGGAATTTGGAATTAATTAGAACTAACGGAATGCGGGATGCGTACAGAAATTGTCAAAGATTTTCTGGTTTTAGTAAATTGACAAGAATATTTGAGGAAAACGTGTGAATGTTATGACTGATGATCATAGAGGAGACATTTGAAAAAAAAATTTACTATATTTACTGAAGTGTTCCAGTAAAGGTTATGATGTGATCTATTGACATTGTATAAAGTGATTTTATGCACCTTAGGACAAATATGATTCCATGAGCGGTATTATGATTGATGATTTGAAATTTGTTATACTGGGTGTGGCCTAAAATCTTGGAGACATTAATAGTATAAAAATAGTTTGGAGATGTCTATGAATATGCAAATCCATACCGATTGAGTTATTTCGTGCATTTGAATGATTTGAAAAGGATTCAACGGCTGATTAATTTAAACTAAGCCAATGGTGCAATTCAAGGGATTGAACAAAGAAAGAAAAAAAATTCAATTGCAGAAGATCAAAATTTGGGTAATAAGGTTATCAAATCTAGTGTATTATTGAGTGTTATAATCGAACTGAAAAAAAAGGGGCAAAAGAAAGTATTATTAGTTATTGGAATTTCAAGTTGGTGTGCATCAAAACGGATTGGCAAAACCGAATTGAGGATGTAGAAATTGTAAACCGATCGAAGAACGAAGATAACTCAAATTGTTGAGGAAAGTGATAGATATAGTTCAAATTAAGAAATATGGGTGATACTCATTACGGGCTGTTAGTGAAGGCGTAAGGAATGATCGAAGCTTTATGTTCTAGCAAGAGCGTATTGAAAGAGTAATTGAAAGGTTAGAATGGGAAATCAAATGATTATAAGTGAATGGTTCGAGAAAGCACAAGAAACAATCGAGCGTTACGCTCTAGTAAAAGTATTGTGGAAAAGCAATTGATGTTATAGTCATCAAAGTGAGCGATGACATGTGTGATTAACCAACGGTATTTTGGACTTCATTGGGATATGAGATTGATGTATAGTGCAAAGGGATTATGGCATGACAATTATTATATTGGTGTCACCATTCGAAAAGTGTATAAGGGGTCTTACTGTCCAAAAGGAGTCGTGATCCCTATATTATGTGATCAAGGCAATAAAGTGATAGGCTAAGTAAAATAAGATAGTGACATTGCGTTGAATTGATTTACACTGAGGTTATAACTCTCATGAGATTTGTGTTTTGATAATAACGAAATCTGATAAGCGATAAATGAAATATTTTGAAGGGTATGGCCTCGGCCAAAATGTACTTAGATGGAAATAAAGGTGTAATTAAGGGAAATTGAATTCGTGAGGAGTGGCCTCTATGCGACTGTGGTGTGAATAGCATTATGGATTGGTAAGTTAGGCTAAAACCTAAAAGATGATTCAGATTCACAACGTGTTTCATAGCTAGAATTAGGAAATATTGTTAGGATTCGATATATATGTTTTTGATATTGAAAGTGACGAATTGCGCGTAATCATGAGAAAGCTGTAAATCATGTAAAGTTTGAGAAAGGGAAAAAAAAGTAATTGATTGTTTTGGATTTCCGTTCAATGACCAATTTTGGTCGTGTAGTGAAAACAGTGGAAAACAGAGGGTGTTAATCAAAAGACTCCCCTGCCTTCCTGATAAATCGTATATGAAATTTCGAGGACGAAATTTTTATTAGGAGGGGAGAATTGTAACATCCCATCTCCGATGGGAAGGGTCTTATCATAAATTGGGACGGGTTAGGAGTATTAAATTATATCTCGGCATGCACATACAACTTATCGCCTCTATGATTGATGGTTTGTTGCACTCACACATGGTAAACATGCATTCATGACATTTTCCGGCTTCAAATTTGTGTGAAATAGGTGATGTTAAATTGTAATGTTAGAAGGGTGAATCTTTGCATGGAAAGTTTACATTTGTAGGTCTCGTGAACAGTACCGCATATATGACCTGATTATTTTGCTGATTTTTCTAAATTAATTGAGATGGAATTTGGGAAAATGGTCTTTATGGAAGTTGTAGCATATTGAGTTAGCTTTCCATTGCCACTGATCTTGCTAATTTTTGAGTTGTATATTGGGAGATATGAACTGATTACTATTGACTGGTTTTGAGCATTTTGATTAAACCTAGCCTAAGTGTTGAGTTTGTGAGCTTGCGGATTGGAAGCAATTTTAGCAAATTATGTGAACTGAATTGGTGTGAGTGATCTTCTGAAAAGTTTCAGAGGAAGGAATTATCTTGAAAATGATATATGGTGTGTAATTTTTAGAGGTCAGATTTGGGAGTTATGATTTTTCAAACATTGAACCTGCATTAGGTTATGAATTGCTGATCATGGCAGTAACTTGCATGACAATTTTGAAATTTTTAGAAATTTAAAGG
Source organism: Erythroxylum novogranatense (assembly GCA_029891385.1). Lineage (NCBI taxonomy): Eukaryota > Viridiplantae > Streptophyta > Magnoliopsida > Malpighiales > Erythroxylaceae > Erythroxylum > Erythroxylum novogranatense. The sequence goes on from CM057233.1 coordinate 15,571,052, forward strand.
GATTTTGAGTTCTTCATGAAAATTGAATTTTGAGATCTTATCTTTTCAGGGATATAAGGTAGTGAATTTTGTGACATTTGTGCTAAGAGTTATGCTGATTGGAAAATTACTGTCCAGATTGGTTGATTTCAGTATACAGATTCTTTGTTGAATTGTTTGACCTAGTTAGTTATGGAATTTGATTTTGGGTTGTTCATGAACGTTGTAGATGACATTATGAACTTATTGGGCATATTTATTTGGTAATTTTTGGCTGAAGAATCAGAGAGTTATGGAATTTGCAATGTACTGTTCTGTTTTAATGGGATTTGAGTAGGCAGTAGCTTTGAAGGGATTTTTGACACCCTTAGGGGTAAAATTGATTTTTATGGTCTTCTTGAAAATTGTAGAGGTTTTTATGATCTTTCCAACAAGGTATGATTTGTATTTTTCTGAGTTGTGTGCTAAGAGCTATGAGTACTGGAAGTTGGATTAGAAATCAGAAAGAAAAGGAATGGGAATGTGGAATCATGCCCCGTCACTAGGGCGACGTCTCGCCCTAGTGACGAGGCTCGGATGGCCAGCATCACTAGGGCGACGCGTCGCCCTAGTGATGAGGTCGATCAATCGACCTCGATGGCGACGCCTCATGAGAGGTGTGCTATTTTAATTATTATTTGATTTTTTTTTGGTATTTGGTGATTCTTTTGTCAATTTCTTTTCCGTCCGACGTTCGATTGACCTGATTCTTGAGGCATCGGATTTGTAACTTATTAAATTTCATTTTGTGAGAAATTGGGAATTTTTGGACGGGAAATTGACGTGGCCCCGAGTAACGGAGCCTTTAATCACTGTTTTGTTTAATTGGGGACCTATAGAGGTCCGAATTGCGCATCGTCAGCGCCAGTAGGTTTCTAATTTTTAGATGGAATTTTTATTATGGGAAAATTTGGATTTAGGGCCGGAAATCTCATGAACATGCATTCTACACTTACATGTGCATTATTACTAGTTCGGATTGGATAATTAGTGATCGGATTCCTCTCTGCTTGTTATAGAGGCACATTTGGAGCGTCGATCTACCGACGTTACCAAGACTTCCAGATATTAGCTCGGAAGTACAGGTGCGTAACCTAGTTGGTTTCTCAAATTTCTGATTGCTTACATGCTCTGTATGAATTACTTGCAAAGGTGAATTGTATGATCACTGGCGTGTTTAGGATCAAATTGCATGCTACTATTCAATTGGATTGGACTATTACATGATTACTGAAATCTATTGGATTGAATTGCATGCTTTCACTTTCTTTGGTGGATCACGGTGTATATGGGAGGCGATATCTTGGGCTTTTATAGCCATAATTCTTGAATCCTTGAACATCGCATCGCATGCATAAATGCATGATCGATAATGGATGTGTCCCAGTTGCTATTATCTTTGAAAAGAGCCTCGAGCTCTCACTTTGCATCGACCGGGCTTAGCCCGAGGGGAGAAAATCGACGCGCGTCCCCCTACTTATCTTGGTGAGCACTTGAGCACAACACTGAATAACTGGAAAAGAGTCACATATGCATTGCATACACCTGAATGAATGTTTTGTGACAATTACTGCTTACGTGATGACATAAATTACTGTAAACTGCGATATGGTACTGTAAAGTGTTACATGCTATTGTAAATAACTGCAAATTGTTATATAACGCTGTAAACTGTGATATTATACTGATGAATGAATATTACTGTATTATGCGGTACGCCATATGCGTAATGCATGATTTGAGTGAACCATCGATGATGGTTTCTCATTGAGTTCGCAAACTCACCCAACATTGCAAATATTTTTCAAGGATCGAAGAGTACCCCGTTGGGCACGGGAGTATGAGTACTGATTGCAAGTCAGAGTTAAGGTCGGGATCAGTTCACGTCTGCATTTGTGTCTTTTGAATTATATGAAAATTTGTATTTCCGCAAGATTTGTACTGGTATTGCTGAGTGCCCGATTGACTAATGTTGTATTGTAATTTGATTACCGAAATAATGTTCTGATTGAAAATGATATCGTATTAGAACGGGCCCAAATTATTTGCTGATATTTGCGCACTCGATGGGTTTTAAAAATATCTATATATATTACCAAGTTTTAAACTGTATTGACTGCTCTAGCATACCACCCTCGCGGGTCGCGGGCTCGGATATCACCGTCGATGTCGGGTTCGGGTCTCGCGGGAGTGGGGTGCTACAAGGAGACTCTAATACGACCTCCTTGGTGTAGCAGTCTATGATAGCCCTATGGGTAGTAAGCCAGTCCATCCCCATAATCACATCGATCTCTCTCAATGGTAACACTGTAAGGTCTGCTCTCAACACTGCTTGATCAATCTGGATCGAGCACCCCTTGCAGACCTCTCCTAGAGCAGTAGTACTACCTAGAGGTGTACTCACCTCTAACCCATACTGTAACATCTCCCTATCCCCATGCAATCTACATGCCATATGCGAAGCAACAAAAGAATGTGTGGATCCTGGATCCAGCAATGCAAATGCCTCAATATCAAAAATAAGAAGCATACCAGCTACAACATCAGGAGAATCCTGGGCCTCCTGCCTAGTCATGGCATAGACCCTGGCCTGGGACTGTGGTCAAATGCCCCGACCCTCAGCCCTCACAAAGGATCCCTCGGCTCTACCGTGGCCTCTACCTAAGCCTCTCTGCCCTTATCCACCCTCTCGGCTCTCCTGCACCGTAGTATTACTACCAGATCTAACACTAACAACAGACTGAGTTCCCACAGTAAAAGGGCAATCCCGAATCTGATGATCCATGGAGCCATATCTAAGGCAGGCTCCAGTCAATCGCCAACACTCCCCACTATGCCTCTTGTCACAATGCTCACAAATTGGGGCAATCTACCCTGCACCTCTACCACTGCCACTGCCAGTCTGAACAAATCTCCCTCTCTGTCTATACCCAGACTGTCTGGATCCTCCAGGTGAACTGAAAGTCCTGCTCTGGCGCTTGCTAAAGCCTCTGCCATAACTACCCTGACTCTCACTCGGTTTCTTCCCCCTGGACCCCTGACCCATCTCTGCCTGTGTTTGCCTCATAAGCTGCTAAACTCTCACAGCAACAGCCCTAAGCTCAACAAAAGTACCCATATCAGATCGGGCCAATCTAGTACGGATCTTCAAGTTGAGGTCATGCTCAAATCTCCGGCACATATCAGCCTCTGTCGAGATCAAAGCAGTAGCATATCCCATCAGCTCGTTAAACCTAACCTCATACTCTACCACTGACATCCTACCCTGTCTCAGCTCCAAAAACTTCTGCATCTTCATTTCCAGATACAACTTGGTCATATAATTGTCTCTAAAAGCCCTCAGAAAATCCTCCCATATTAGTGGGCAAGGCCTCAAAGACCCTATCAGTCCGCTCCAGCCATCCCTCACCTCGCCGAGGTGCAGATTACCATAGAAATCTGACCCCCCATGCATGATCTGTCATACCTCTTCTCCCGTCTCACGGGAACTCTGGGAGACAGTTACTCAGATCGAGGCACCGAGGACTCTCTACTAGCTCCGACAGATCCCTAGTCAGTTGGTTGATCTATCTGATCACCAAGAACGAATGACCTATAATAAAACAAGAACTCTGATCAGTTTCTGCATTTCTCATAATAATTCAAGCCTAATTGTGTACTAGTCCCAACAGATGCCAAACTATGCTCTGATACCACCTAAATATAGCCCCCTTATCATAGGACATATACCGGGACGTCCATAGGCCATTTCGATACACACCCTACGATAAGGGTGCGCTATGAACCATCATTAACACTTCATATGGCATCAATAATCATAAAGCATCAATATGAAAATCACTTTTTTCCTTTTTTCAAACCATAAATTTTCTTTTTGATTTCATAACATCAACAGCAGTAACGTATATAACTGTCTGTACATAGCTTCAAAGAAAACTACTACAAAAACCTAGCTAGGTCATCCCTAAAAAATGCCAGTTGACCGACCTGTGTGCCATGACTTCTCTTGCTAACATGATCTACATGGCAGGAAAAGTTCCTTTGGAGCTAGGAGTCTACTCTCTCGGTCCTAAAAAAATAATTTGCAATTTTGGGTGAGTTTGCGAACTCAGTGAGAAACCATCATCGATGGTTCACCCAATTCATGCATACACAAACAAATCACATTTATACCATAATAATCCATTCAGAAGTACCACATGATTATTCACATGGGCACAAAGCAATTTACTTTTTAGCCAATCAAAACATTCAATCAAATGCATATGTAATGCGTATGTGACCCTTTTTTTTCAATTTATTACGTTGTTGTGACCGAGCGCCTAAATTGTCCCATTAAGGACGCATTAATCGGTGAGCTTGAGGCTCTGAGTCACTGTGGGCTCAAGGCCCAATTACGTTGAGCTTGAAGCTCTCGGTGGCTACTCCGGTCACAACTACCAAATTACTGATCATGCATTTATGCATGGGATGCATATGACAATATAAAGCAATGCCCACATCCAAATTCATCCCAAATCAATGCAGTCAACAAATAGTTCACAAAATCACAATCACAACAGAACACTACTATGTCATAATCTCCCACATACATCGGACACCTTCAGTCCGGAATATAGGCATAGACAAACGCAATAGTCCCACCATTATTCTCCACAGTTTTATAAGTGCAAAATATAAACAAATTATAATTGAGCAACCATCTAGGTTACTCACCAAATAGTTTCCGAGCTAATGCCAGGAAGTCTCGACAACGTCCGTGGGACGACTTTCCAACTGTGCCTCTATAACAAGCAAAATAATCACACATTACTCAATGTATGTTCAGAAGTATCAAACAATGCACATGGAACAATTAAAACGTGTACAATGCATGTTCATGGCATTCCCGGCACTAATTTACAAATTCCCATCACAAAAATTCTGTCTAAAAATTAGAAAACCATAGCCACAAGAATCACTCAATTCGGACCTCTATAGGTCCAATTATAAATAAAATACGAATCAGAAAAATTATTTCTCGGACCCCTCACTTTGACCTAACCAATCCCCATCAATTTCAGCTCTAAAAATTTCCAATTTCACAAATAAATGAAAGTAAATATTTCCCAAATCCGATGCCTCGAGAATCAGGTCAATCGGACGTCGGACGGAAAAGTAATTGCCAAAAGAAACAAATTGGGCCAAATTAATTACCACATAATCAATAATTAATAAAAAAAATAAAAAATCAAAATAAAAAGAAAAGGGATGCAGCCCTCGCAAGCTGCGAGGGCTGATCGCCCTTGCGAGGATGCTGTAGGGTCCTCACCCTCGCGAGGTGCGAGTCTCAGCAATTGATTTTTTTTTTCAAAATTTTCAAAACCCTAGTTAAACCTTCTCTCTTTCCATAATTCATGACTTTTAGCACAGACATTGAAAAATTACAAACTTGGTCTCATTGGAAAGATCAAGAAAAATCCTACAAGTTTCATGAAGAGTGAAAAATCCAATTTCACCTCTAAGGGTGTCAAAAATGCACTCAAAACTTTTGTCAAATTACAAAATTGCCACAACAGAACAACATTTTTCCAAAAATCATAACTTTTCATCCTCTTTGTCAAAAATTCCAAATTTTATATCAATAAAAAGAGAAAAACAAATCTACATCTTTCATGAACAAATTGAAAGCCAATTCTATCATTAAATAGCTCAATTTCTCAATCAAAGCTTCAGCCTATCCAAATCATTCTCAACAGAAACCCAAGCTTTCAAAATTCATAACTTTCCAACCCATTATCGAACAATTACATACCATATAGAAAAAAAAAGCTTAGACAATGTACTACAATTCTCAAGAAGAACTTAGCACCCAATTCCATTTCTAACTAGGTTAAAATCTCCCATTACTGTGGCTGTCCAAGAAAACAACATTTAACCTATACCATAACAAAACTTTACAAATTTATGTCTAACAATTCTTACATCCAAAATTCACAAAAAAATACCTCATTAGAAAGCTACAACAATCCTCTACAACTTTACAGAAGGTCACTTAAGCTAATTTCACCACTAACAGTCTCAAATAAATACCAGAACATAAATAGTACAAAACCTGTTCACCTTGAGCATTGCACACCAAAACACAATTTGGACTGAATTACCATTTGAACATTAACAGACCAAACTTTCAATCTACACAGCAAATAAATTAATACTTAGTGGCATTAGAAAGCCAACAAAAAAATCTTCAACTTTCATGAAGACCAAAATAGCAAATTCAATCCAATTTAATCCTAAAAAAATCATTAAAGTTTCAGGTCATAAGGTTCGGATACTATTAACACAACACTTAACAATTCACTTTGCATGCCAAAATTAAAATCCTTAAGGTCAGAATTGGACAAAACTTCCTTCATATGAAATCTAGCCATACTTCTTAAGTTTAATTTAAAACAAACCTCAGCTCAATTGGACAACCATATCAAAAGTTATGAGCCAAAATTTGAAACCTACACAAAGTCACATTTTCCAGATTTCCTCCCTACCTCAACTCTTTTCATTTCATCACTTTACCTACATCAATATGCATCCATTTGGACCTCTAATTCAGCCATAAATTCATCAAAACAATTACTTGAGTAATGCATCCCAATTTGGCAACACATTACACACTAGGTTCTTCACTAAATTTCCATTCATCTAGCATCACACATACATCAAAACCAATCCAAAACTAATCCACAACATATTTATCATTCAACCTCACACATACTTACACTTATACCCAACCAATACAACCACTCTCTTTATGAAATTCATGCACAATAAAACACCATAAATGCATCTAACTACCAAATTAAAGAACATGAACATCAATTCTCACCTGAACAAGTTGCAAGCTCTTCAATTCTCCAAATCACTCAAACTTCTCAACTTCTCTTCACACCTACGGTTTCCACTCTTTACATACACAAGTCATCATCTTCACAAGGCTTGAGCTAGAAAGTGAAGGAAGAAGGAGCAAGCAAGTAGTAAGGGAAGTTTTTTATAGGAGAAGAAGAAGACAATCGAATAAGGAGAATACCAAGGAAGTTTTAAGTTTCGGATGAAGAAGAAATAATTGGTTTTCCAAGTGAATTTTTTAACTATGACCAGGAGAAGAGTCGTAAGTGATGAATGGAATAAGACAAAAATATTTAATGAGGAGGACACTTGGCTCTTGATGAAGAAAAAGACAAAAACCTTAATTAAGACCATTTAATCAAAGAACCCTAATATAATTTAATCTTTAATCCATCTAATACTAATGGCTCTATGAAAATCCCAAAAATCATTTATCCCCTATTTCAGTACCATTAGGCAGTACTTTTCAGTACAGGAAACCCACTCAGTCAGCCAGTTGTAAATTTTTCGGTCCAGGCAAGTACCCCAAAAAATTTCAGAAAAATTTCCACAAATCCTTAAAAAAGTAAAACACACCTAGAGCACTTCAATTCATTTTTTCAAACACAAATATCACATAATTCACAAAAAGTTTCATTTAGACACATATGCCGGAAAATGTCATGAATGCATGTACAATCATGTGCATGTGCAAAAATTACCATTCATATTTATATAGTGGCTATAAGATGCATGTGCATGCCGAGATATATTTAAACATTCCTAACCCGTCTCAATTTACTAAAATACCCTTCCCATCGGTGATGGGATGTTATATTAGAGGGGAATACTGACCTTTTGTAAGAGAGGGAAGTTGAATCCGAGATATATTAGTCCATATGAAATTATACATCTAGTGGAGTTGTTAGCTTATAGATAAGCATTATCACCAGAGTTATTACAGATTCATGATATGTTCTATGTATCAACGTTGAGATGGTACTGATCATATCCTAGTCATGTTTTATCAAGGCTTAAGATTGAAGTTACAAATGATTTAACTTATAAGGAGGAGCCTGTGGAGATATTGGATAGACAAATTAGAAAATTAAGGTGGAGGGAGATTCCAATGGTAGGAGTTTTGTGGAGTCATCATCGTTCTTCAAGAGAGGCAACTTGGGAGGTAGAGGATGAAGTTTAACATCAATATACTCTTTTTTTTAGATCCTCAAGTACGTAATTTAATTTCGAGGATAAAATTCTTTTAAGAGGGGGAGATCTATAAAGCTCAATCATTAATATAACTTACCTACAACCCATCCCAACTCACAACCTCTAAACATGTATAAAAGATGTAGAAATTAAATGATAATATACGAAAAAAATCACTTTTTAAACAGACTGAGTGGAGTTTAGGTGGGGCCAACAGATTACTTATGTAAGGTTTTTGAAATGTATATTTTTTAAAATGTGATAGCTCCTGTAATTATGTTATGTAGAATATTTTTGTATCTTCTAAACAATCATCTGTTTTGGAACTAATGAGGAATTTGATAATTAATGATATGCTTTGGGAATTATTTGGTAAATTATGGTTTAAGAATTTTAGGAGCATCACATATCGGCTGCTAAAAGATCTTGGTGGACAGCTGCACTTAGAGTAAATAACACATGAAAGAATGGAGGGTAAAGCATGCCTGCTGGAATTATTGCACAATCGTGAGACATACCTCATAGCTGTGCAGTATTTTTCACATGCAAGTCAGCTACCAAGCATTTAAGGTATAAAACAAAGGTGGAAAGAAAAGGAACAAAAAGGCAAGATAGATTGAAAGCAAAGAGGACCAAAACAATCAAATCAAAAGAACAAAATGCCAACATAAATAAAAGAAAGAATGCAGCAACTCTCACATAGGTGAGAGTGAAACCTTACCACCTTAACCCTAGGTTTTTAATAAAAGTAACAGGTGGATGTGAGGGTTTGTTTTATGAAAGCTTTTAGGTTTTTTCATTTAGAGAAAAGCATCCAGATGGTGACAATCGTGAGATATGAAAGAATAGGAGTGTTTTTGGCTGGGAAAAGCATTGGGAGTTTTGGGAGAGAATGAAGAGAGCAACCAAAACTCTCAACCATGAGAGACTTATAGAGGGGTAGCTTCCTGATACCAATTTAGAGGTGACATCGATGCTAATGACTCGGTTAATCATTCCTTCCTTATATTTGTTGTTTCCTTCTCTCTTTAGAATTAATTGTGTTATCCTATATCTATTGTTTGGGTATTATAAAAAGATGATTTGAAGGCATTCATGGGATCATTTTATTACAGTCTCATTGTTAGAATTTCAATATAATCCGTAATTGTTATGTTAAAATTTATTTGTAGCAACTAATGGTTCATAATCATTAGGGATAACATTAGGTTAAATGACTCTATCGTGTGGTTGTTGCCTTAATTAATCAGTTTCCCTAATTCGTAATGCAGCTTCCCAATTGAATATAGAGATCATATCCTAGGTTATTCGATGGTTAGGTTTAATTAACGATCATATCTTAATTAAATACAACCTAAGGGAAAACTAGAGTTAGTAGAGCATATCGTCACCCATGTTTAATAGTTGCTAGGAGAGTTAAAAGAACAACAAGTCAATGAAATATATTTAATCAGGGTGTAGTTCGAGATAGAACCAAAGAACTGGGTCTCTAATGAATTCACCACTTTCATCATTTTTACATGTTTTCTTCAATTTACGTTTTTTTTAGTTTAGTTTCATTTTTTTTTGTTTTAAAACCAAAACTCCCTAAACCTAAACACCATTTATGTTGGCCCCTAATTTTTTTCTTGATAATTAAGTATGATTTACATTAATTATGAGGTCTTTATGAAAGTTTGTGGAGTTAATTATTATATTGATGTTAGAAAGATTTTATGGTATAGGATAGATTGAATTAAAGTGTTAAGGTTATAAGAATGTTAAAGGTGTATTTGGCAAGACACTTAAGGTTAAAAGAACCTAAGCTTATAAGGAAGGGTAAAATTGACTTTTTGAACTCATTAAGGGTAGAAATGGAAGAAAAAATGTTGGCTTGTTATTTTAAGAAGGGAAAAAATGAAAATAGGAGAGAAAGAAGAGAAATAACAAATCAAGAGAGAAAGAAGAGAGATCTCAGTGGTAGAGAGAAAAGAAGAAAGATAGTTAGGGTTTCTTCATTTCTTAGCTTTTGAGAGAGATTTTGAAGTGGTTCAAGAAGAGAAAAAGGTAGAGGAAGAGAAGAGCTTCGATTTGAGCCAAAGATCTCTTCATTTGGTAAAGAATCAAGAAGGAAATCAAGATAGGTAAGAGAGGCCATAGTAGAGACATTTTAATCAAGTCTTTAAGCAAGGAAATCAAGGCAGGTACATGTTTATAATAGAGTAAATAAGCCACTAATTTTTTCTCTGAATTAAAGAAGTTTAATGATTTCAATTGCATCATAAGTGTTACATTTATTGCTTTTGAATGATTTGAGAAATTTCAATATGTTGTTTTATGAATTGTGTGATGAATTATGAAAAGGCTTGAAAGTGATCTTTTTGAAAAGATATCATGTTTATGAAATCATGTTTTCGAAATATCTCATGAATATGAAAAGTTAAGATTCAGAAGAGTGTCATTTTAGGCAATAAGTTTATAAGATGTGAAATACATGATTATGTAAGTTTATGGTGGTCCCATAAGTATTTCAAGTGCATTTTGATAAAAGGCTTCTCCCTCCTGCTTTTAGTGGCATGAAGCTCCTTCAAGGACTCCCATAAGTTCACGACTACGCAAAACCATTATATGGGATTATGTTAGTATGTTTTATTAATGGCTATACAGGATCCTTAGGGGAAATGTGTAGTACATTATGTTTTGGATTCACCCAAACCATTCTGATGTGCTTATGTGCCTATGATCTGTGAACAAGTTTGATGCATTCATGATTTATGGTTTGTGAAATTGACTACACGATGAGAAATTGAGAAACATGTGTTTTATGAACTAAATGAAAATTTCCTATGACAAGTAAAAAGTTTTCAAAGGTTTTGCTTTTTTTGTTATAAACTGTTACCCACGAGCTTCCAAGCTTACCCCCTTTCTCATCCCATCTTCAGGTAATAGCTAAGAGATCAAGTGATCAAGAGTCTAAATGAATTTCTCTAAATTCATTAATTTTGTGTTTTGAGTTGGTTTTGGAAAGCAACAAGTTTGTTTATTCAAGAATCCTTTGTAATTTGAGATTTTAAGATGATGTAATATGGCTTGGAATGCCATTAAAGATTTGTGTAAACTTTATTCTTTTGATGTTAGTGAAATATGAATGGTGTATGGATACTGTGAGTTGAAATTAGGTATATTTGAAGAAGTTATTAACTTGAGTTGATGATTTTGGAACATAAATTATTGATATATATATGAATAGAGATATATATATATATATACATAAGTGAGGTTTCATGGAAAGGAAGATAGGAATTTATGACTGATCGAATGTAGTTGAAGGTGATGAGATAAATGAGTTGAGATTTGAGAGTTTAACGAAGCCAATTTGGTAGTTGAACGGTTATGCTTAGGACATCCCAAATTTTGCACAGTGCAAGATTTCAAGTCTTCCTAGGGGAAGAATTCGTGTTCTGACTTCAGGGGAAAATTTGGACTAATCTAGGCTGAATTAATTAAAGTTGTCTATTAAAAAGTTGTAGAATATCTTTCTATCTTTCCAACGGTACATAGTATAAAAGTTTTGGACATTGGAGTCGAAAGTTATGTCCCTTATAAGTGGGGATGCTTAGGAGTGTATTCTACTTCGTCTTAAAAGTCACTTCGTTTTAAGTTGACTCTGCTTTGTCTTAAGAGTCATATCGTCTTAGGTTGATTTTCTGTTTCGTTTTACGTTGAACATAACATCTTCTGGTCAAAATTTGGCCCCCTAGATGATAGAATTTGTCTTTGAGGTCTTCATGAAAATTGTAGATTTTGAAGTCCTTTTTCAAATCATCAAATAACACCTTAATCTTAGTTCTCTAGAGAAAGTTATGACCCTTTTGCAATTCGTCTCACCCTTTATCTGGGTTCATCTGAACCTATCATCTTATCCCCCTTTTGACCCTGTAGATAACCGAATTGGTTCTCAATGTCTTCAATAGAGTTGTATATCTTGAAGTTATCTTTCTAACCATCTAAAGAAAACCTTAATCTGATTTCTCTAGAGAAAGTTATGACCATTTTTCCAATTTGTCTTAGGTTGACTTTCTGCTTCATCTTACATTGACCAGAACATCTTTTGGTCCAAAATTTACCCTCTAGACGATAGAATCTATCTTTTAGGTTCTCATAAAAGTTGTAGATCTTGAAGGCCTCTTTTAAATCATCTAAATAACACCTTAATCTGAGTTGTCTAAAGAAAGTTATAACCATTTTTCCAATTCATCTTAGGCTGACTTTCAGCTTCATCTTACGTTGACCAAAACATCTTCTAGTCCAAATTTGACCATTTAGATGACATAATTTGTCTTCAAAGTCTTGATGAAAGTTGTAGATCTTGAATTACTATTTCTAATCATACAAAGAAAACCTTAATTTGAGTTCTCCAGAGAACTTTATGACCATTTTTCCAATTCATCTTAGGTTCACTTTCAACTTCGTCTTACGTTGACCAGAACATCTTTTGGTTCAAATTTTGACCCTCTAGATGACAAAATTTGTCTTCAAGGTCTTCATGAAAGTTTTATATCTTGAAGTCCTCTTTCGATCTGTCTAAATAAAACCTTAATTCAATTTCTATGGAGAAATTTATGACAATTTTTCCAATTTGTCTGACCCTTCATCTAAGTTCATCTGATCCTTTCGTCTTATCCCACTTTTGACCTAGTAGGTAACCGAATTGGTCCTCAAGGTCTTTCATAAAAGTTGTAGATATTGAAGTTCTCTTTCGAACCATCCAAAGGACATCTTAATCTGAGTTGTCTAGGAAAAGTTATGATAATTTTTTCAATTTATATGACCCTTCATCTAAGTTAATCTGATCCTTTCGTCTTATTCCACTTTTGACCCTGTAGATAATTGAATTGGTCCTTAAAGTCTTCATAAAAGTTGTAGATCTTAAAATTTTATTTTGAAACATCTAAAGAAAACTTTAATTTGATTTCTTTATGGAAAGTTATGTCATTTGTGTCGAAATAGGTTCAGTATGATTGAGGACAAAACCTTGTTTGTATTCTTTCGACCCAATCTTTGTTATCCGACCTCTAAATGAAGTGATCCTTGAGAAACTAGATACCTAAAACCTTGTGCTATCTCTCCACACAAAAAAAGGGCAGCAATCTCGAGTGATTGGAAAAAGGTTTGATTGAAGGAAAGTGAGGGAATCTGTTGGAATGTTATGAACTGGAGTTATTTTACTGAACATGTTTCAGCATTTTGAATATATCTGAATCTGTGGAATTCCAATTGAGATGATTTTAAATGGGGAGTAAACTAGAGATATAGGTTTACAAATTGTATGAAGAGGTCAAATTCTGATTCAAATTCTGATTCAATCCCTAAGACTTTCAATATCTGGATGGAAGTTAAGCATAGAATATTTGTTTCAGTATAAGAATGATTCAGAAAATAGGGTTCGACACTTACGGTATCAGAGAATGAAGATAAACCGAGGATAAAAAATGAGGGTTAATTGAAATAACCATACTTGGTAACAAACATAAGCACGTTTTATGACATCTAGTTTGAGGTTTCCAAAACCTATTATGAAGTTGAAGAAATGTGTACAAGCACACGTCTTATGACTCTTAATGTTAGGCTTCGGAAGTAGGGTCTAACAATTTATTTTCATTGTGAAAGCTAATCAAAAACTCTCTTTGGGATCGACCTAGACTCACCACTACTATAGTAGTAGTAGGTCTAGTTATATTTAGACAAAGCGTTATGACGCATTGCCTGACAATGTTTGAACACGCATCTGAGTAGGTGTTATGTCTCTTAACTCCATCCTCTTAGACAATGTATAAGGCATCGTACTTATACTAGCTCCTAGATTTGCAAATGTCTTATTTATTCTAACACTACCAATAATGTATGGGATGTAGAAATCTCCCAGATCATCTTACTTTTGGGGTAATGCTATAACTTCACTAGGGTTCTTTATGCTCAACAACTCATTTTTCAACTTCCCTTTTATAGATTCAATCTGAATGATTTACAATTTTAATTGCTCCATTATATCTAGAACTTCATTCAATTTAGCTTCCTTTGATCTCCTTTTTGCATGAATAAGGTATGGAATTAGAGGCTGATATCTTTTAATTTCAGTCAGGTTATATTTAACCTGTAGGGAACCTTCATTAGTCTTTCGTCTTCCTTCTTCTCCATCGTCTTTAACTTGATCGAACATATCTTCAGCAGCCTAGGTGATCACCATTATTCTTTCCTTTGGATTCGTCTCATTATTACTAAGGAGGGTTCCCACACTTCTTGTTGACAATGCCTTTGCTAACTGGCTCATTTGGACTTCTAAATCATGTATGGATGAGGTATGATTCTTTGTCACTTGTTCAAATTTTCCTTCTAGCCTGTTGTAGGCATCTTCCATGCCCCCAATCTTTTCCAAAATTTTATCTAGCTTAGAGTCCATTGAATTTGGTTTCTTCTGCGGGAAACCAAGTGGTCCTTAAGGTCGAAATTGACTTTCATGTGTTGTTTGACTAAGATAAGTTTAGGTGATTCTTCCACCCAAGGTTGTAAGTACTTGAGTAAAGGTTTACCCCCCCCCCTACCCTGACCATATAGCGCTCCCATATAGTTCACTTTTTCTAGTTCCTAATCCTTCATTAGGAAACAATCAATGGTGTCATAGGTTATTTGCACATACTACTCGCATTTTTACTGAACAACTTTCACAGGAGTTGAGGAAGAAGCCTTCATATTGTTTAGTTGTTAAGTCAAGTTGTCGATCTTAGCTTGCATTTCTATGATTGGGTCGACAGCTAAAGCTCCCTTTTTCTTGCAAAGGGTTATGGTTTGTCTACTCCTATCTATTTTCCAAAGACAATTTTTACTAGCCAATTCTTCCAATAACTCTTACGCTTCGTCCATCATCTTCCTCATCAACGATCCTCCTGATGCTACATCAATAGTGCCTCGGGTAGGTAGGCTCACTCCAATTATAAAAAGTTTGCAATAAGAACTCGTTAGGTAGGTTATAGTGAGGGCACCTTCTTTACAAAACCTTATACCTTTCCCAAACTTCATAAAGTGACTCCCTATCACTCTGTTAAAAGTTTGTGATTTCCTTGATGATTTTGGTAGTCTTTGTGAGGATAAAGTACTTGTATAAGCATGCATGCACCAATGGCTCCCAAGTTGTGACATTTGCAGGACTGAGTGAATGATATCATGCCTTTGCTCTATCCTTTAACATGAAAGGGCAGAGCCTCATCCTAACTGCATCTTTCGACATTCCATGATATAGAAAGGTATCACGTATTTCTAAGAAATTTACTATATGCGTTTTAGGAACCTCATTGGTCAGTCCATAGAATTGCACATTTTTTGCAACATGCTTAGTAATGTTGGATTTATTTCGAATGAAGGTGCTTGAATAGGTTGTTTAACATCCTGTCCTTATATTAAGGGTTAGAACCCGAAATTTCAATACATGTGAGCTCAAAGAGAGACTAAGGAAATGCATTCTTTTTTGCTCATGCATCATGTTAACATATATGCACATAAATACTGAATGTTTTCACATAAAAAAGTGGTACATGCATTCATTGACAACTTCTGGGTATAATTGATATTAAATGTGATTTTATTAAAATTAAGGAGTAGAAGGAGTAGAAAGAGTGATCTTGGTATGAGTTGTGATAAGGAAAGATTTAGAAACAAGATTGGTAGTGATTTGGAAAATGTTCACTGAATATGCTTCAGTCTCTTAGCCATAACGTTTTCTCTAGTTGTCTAAACAAGAAGATTTTTAATTTGGATTAATCTAGAGATATATGGCTATATTTCGTGTGAAGACATCAAATTTCAATTCTATCTCTAAGAGTCTCAAAATTTGTCATAAAGTGAGAACTGGGTGCAGTACGTTGGAAGAGGAATGTAAAATTGTGTTCTGACTTCAAGAAAAAATATGGATTGATCTAGATATATTTTGATAAAATTTTCTTTTGGAAGTTGTAGATGAGCTTTCTAGCTTTCCAACGGTATAAAGTTTGTAAATTTTGGATATCGGAGTTGAGAGTTACGAGTATTACAAGTTGCAACGCTACATTTTCTTAGTTATTGTGCAAAAGTGAGACGCAAAAATGAGACGCAAAAGTGAGACGTAAGAAGTGAGACGCAAAAGTGAGATGCAAAAATGAGACGCAAAAGTGAGATGCAAGAAATGAGACGATAACAATGACACGATGGAAATAAAGCGATAGAAATGAGACGATGCAAATGAGATGATAGAAACGAGATGATGCAAATGAGAGGATGGAAATTAGACGATGGAAATGAGACGATGGAAAGTGAGACGAAAGGAAAGTGAGACGATGCAGAAGTCAGAAGACAGAATTGATCTTTGAGGTCTTCATGAAAGTTGTAGATTTCGAAGTCTTCTTTCTAATATTCTAAAAAAGAAGTCAATCCGACATCTGTAGTGAGAGTTATGGCAATCGTGCCAAGGCATGCACAATATGAGTAAAGATATGAACATGTTGGATTCTTTTGACCATAACTTCTCCTATAGACCTCCAAATGACTTGATTCTTGAGCCATTGGATTCTTAAGACATTACCCTACATCTCCACCAAGAATCATAGCCATATGAAACTAATGGAGAAAGATTTAGTGAAAAGAGTGGGAGGGGTACAGTGAGTGTGTTCTTTAATAATATGAACTGGTGTTATCTCACTAAACATACTTCAGTATTTTGATGTTTTCTAGATCAATAGAGGTCCAAATGAGACGATTTTTATTTTATGGTAAACTATAAACATAGGGATACAAATTATATGAAGAAATCAAATTCTGAGTCGGACTCTAAGAGTTTCAAGTTTTGGATGGAAGTTGAGTATATGGTACTATCTCGGGATAAAAGCAGTCCGAAGATATTAAGGTATAACTTTTACACTACTGAACCAAATTGAATGCTTTTGGTGTCATTGGAAACGTAAGACAATAGAGAAGATTCTTCTAGAATAAAGTGTTATGTCAGAATATTCTATGGTATTTTTGGCAAGACACTTACGTGTAAAAGACGTAAGGCATTAATGGAAGGGGCAAATGGGACAATTCTCAATCATTAAGGGCATAATTAGAAGAAGAAGTGTTGTCTTGCCTATAAATGGAGTAGAGACACGAAAATGGAAGGAAGGAGAAGAAAAGAATGAAAATTCTAGAGAAAGAGAGAGAATGTCATGAAAAAGAGAGAGAAGTACAAAGAGAAGAAGAGACAGAGAGAAACAAGTTAGGGTTTCAATTTCCCTAGCCTAAAAGAGAGATTTTGGGGTTGATCAAGAAAGGAAACAAATAAAGAAAGAAAAGAGCTTCCAATTGAGCTAAAGATCTCTTCATTTGGTGAAGAATCAAGGTAAGATAATTTTGAATCTTTTAGGTTTTTGGAAGGATTCTAGTTTATCGAGTTTGGAAAATGTTGGGTTCAAGTATTCTAGAATCAATTTTAGTGATTTTGCATTATGATATTTTCAATTGGATTCCTATTGGATGATGATTTGGATATTTTGAGATCATATGAGGTTAGAAAAGAGATGATGAAGATTAGGTTATGATATAAAGTAACCAAGTGTTCTTGAGGTGTAAGCTTATGAATAAGTTAAACACACATGAATTATGAAAAGGGAATGAGCAGAATATGTGTTCTAGAACAAATGTCGGGATTGTCATTAAGCATGCATTATACATGGTCTATTATTACAATTGTGCATAAATGAATGTTTTTACGTGTGCAATTATTGATGAGTGTGCAATGTGTGTTTTGCATATATGGGTTGTGCAGGTTATGTGTCCGCATTCAGGCATTCCCAGAATTTGAAAGAAAATGCTAATCTGGAGCGCACTGTGAGTATACCTAGATGGTCTCATTCTATTGTTTGTTCTATTTACCTTTTCGATATTAATTGAATTCTGAATGTGTTTGATTATGTTGGGTTCCGGACAGGAGGTCTGATGATTGTGATTGTGATTGTGATTTGGATATTGAAGTGTTAATTGTATGTGAATAAGATGAACTAAGTGCACTGAAGTGTTTGCTAAGTGAACTCTGAATGTGATATTGCATGCAAGTTAAGTGTGAATTCTCAACTATATGTTGAATATCGGACTACGGTTCAAGGATAAGTGATTGTGACTGAATAAGAGCATGCAATATAAGTGATGCATTCCATCTCATGAATGCATGAAATATAAAGGCGTTGTGATTTATGTTGCCTGTATGAAGCGCTTTCACGCAGAGCTATGCTCCGTGATTCTGTTCTGATTGAGCCCTATTGTAGCACCCCACTCCCACGAGACCCGAACCCGACATCGACGGTGATATCCGAGCCCGCGACCCGCGAGGGTGGTATGCTAGAGCAGTCAATACAGTTTAAAACTTGGTAATATATATATATATATATTTTTAAAACCCATCGAGTGCGCAAATATCAGTAAATAATTTGGGCCCGTTCTAATACGAAATCATTTTCAATCAGAACATTATTTCGGTAATCAAATTACAATACAACATTAATCAATCGGGCACTCAGCAATACCAGTACGAATCTTGCGAAAATACAAGTTTACATATAATTCAAAAGACACAAATGCAGACGTGAACTGATCCCGACCTTAACTCTGACTTGCAATCAGTACTCATACTCCCGTGCCCAACGGGGTACTCTTCGATCCCTGAAAAATATTTGCAATGTTGGATGAGTTTGCGAACTCAGTGAGAAACCATCATCGATGGTTCACTCGATTCATGCATATATACACACTTTACCATTTATCACATACAATCACAATTCACAAATGTAAGGCGTATCGCCTTTCATACAGTCCACATTTAATCATACCATATATGCAATGCACATGAGACCCTTTCCATTTTCATTACGTTGTTGTGACCGTGCGCCTGAGCTCAATAACGGTGAGCCAGTGGCTCTGAAATTTCGTTGGGCTTGAAGCCCTAATACATTGAGCCTGAGGTTCTGAATACGTTGGACCTGAGGTCCTGTGCGTTGAGCTGAAAGCTCTTATATACGTTGGGCGTGATATGCCCTGATACGGTGGCTGCTCCGGTCACAACTGCCTTTATCTGATCATACCAATATGCATGAATGCATATGTTCCAATTTTCATTTACATTTCATGCCATTTCCTATTCCTTCGGACCTTTGGTGCGGTATGTCAATCATATCATTTTCAATTTATTGCATTGATGCATCATAATCATTTACATATAATAGCACTTCAATATCACATTCCCAATATTTCGGACACCCATGGTCCGAAATCAATCAAAATCAAACACACATAAACCCTCCATTATCTCCACATGGCATCAATGCGTCATATTAAACACACATAGATTGAGAAACCAACTAGGTTACTCACCTATTACTTCTGAGCTATTGCCGGGAAGTCTCTGCAACGTCGGTAGGTCGACGCTCCAACTGTGACTCTATAACAAGCAGAGAGGAATCCGATCACTAATTATCCTATCCGAACTAGTAATAATGCACATGTAAGTGTATAATGCTTGTTCATGAGATTTCCAGACCTAAATCCAAATTTTCCCATAAAAAAAATTGCAACTAAAATTCGAAAGCTATAGCCACTGACAGCATTCAATTTGGACCTCAATCGGTTCAAAAATAAATAAAATAGTGATAACAGAACAAGTACCCGGGGCCACGTCAATTTCCCATCTAAAAATTCCCAATTTATCACAAAATGAAATTCAATATGATACAAATCCGATGCCTCAAGAATCAGGTCAATCGGACGACGGACGGAAAAGAAATTGACAAAAGAATCACCAAATACCAAATAATCAAATAATAATAAATAAGAAAACCAGCCTCATGGGCGAGGCGTCGCCTCATGAGGCCGATCGATCTGGCCTCGTCGCTAGGCGAGGTGTTGCCCTAGCAATGCCGTCCATCTGAGCCTCGTCACTAGGCGTAGGCGTCGCCTAGTGACCGCCATGATTCCACATTCCCATTCCCTTTTTCCCGATTTCTAATCCAACTTCCAACACTCATAGCTCTTGGCACACAATTCAGAAAATATAATTCATACCTTGTTGGAAAGATCATGAAACCCTCTACAATTCTCAAGAAGACCATAAAATCAATTTCACCCCTAAGGGTGTCAAAATCCTTCAAAGCTACTGCCTACTCAAATCCCATTAAAACAGACAAGACATTGCAATTTCCATAACTCTCGATTCTTCACCGAAATTACCACATAAATATGCTCAATAAGTTCACAATGTCATCTACAACTTTCATGAACAACCCAAAATCAAAATCACTTGCTAACTAGGTCAAACAATTCCTCCACAACCTAACCTTACACCCATTACTTCAAACCATCATTATCAACAATTTAATACATCCCTAAGCATAATAAATGCTCCATTAATGACTCCTAACTACCATGGCATTCAATTCATCATTAAACCAACATGTAAAGCTTAATTAAAGCTTAAAACCTTCAATTAGCACTTACCTCCTATAAAGCTTCCCTTAAAGTGTCAACTACCAACTTTAACTTCTACACTTGAAATACCAAAACACCAACCTCCATCACTTTTCTAGCACGAACAACAATCATCATACCAAGAGGAGTAGAAGAGGAACTATAGGAAGGTTCCACTTTGAGAGAGAAAAAGAAGAAAATCGATGATGAGAAGCAAAAATGGGAGAGGATGCCTTTCGGATGAGTCTTTTACACATATCAACTTATTCTATCTTGTTTTGAAACAAGGAAAACCGATAGGATCAAGCAATGGACATTAAATGAAGGTGTTTGGTGTCAAACTTTCATTTGTCAAAGGTTTCCAAAGAAAAGTCAACATAATATATTATAATTCAGATGAAAAATGAACCCAATCAACTCAAATGACCCTAATTTCAATCCCAAAATAATATACCCCATAATATAGTACCATTGGGTAGCAATTTTCGCTACCAAAAATCGACTGATTCGCCAATTGGTGATTTTTCCCGGTCTGGAAATTTCCGAAAATTTCCCCGAATCATTTTTTTGAAAATTACCTAAATTTTCCAAAATTGTAAAACATATAACAGTCTACTCCCAATAATTTTTCAAACATGAAAACCGCATTTTCCACTACAAAAACACATTTAGGCCATTTACCGACGATTTTGCCGGTCCGGGAATTTTTTCCGGACAATTCCAGAAAAATTCTCATAAATTCCTAAAAATATAAAACACTCAATGGCGCACTCCATATAATTTTCCAAGTACAATTATCCCATAAATTTCACAAAAGATCTCAATTTGAAACCTAAGCCGGAAAATGTCATGAATGCATGTATACCATGTGCAAGTGCAACAAACTATCAATCATAGAGGCTATATGTTGTATGTGCATGCCGAGATATAATTTAATACTCCTGACCCGACCCAATTTACTAAAATACCCTTTCCATCGGAGATGAGATGTTACACCTATGGGCCAGTATTCTGCTATGATTAAGCCCTATGGGCTAGTATTATATTTTGACTGAGCCTATGGGCCTGTATTCTGTATATGTGAGTGACAGGCACTCAGTCACAACAATAAGAACGAATGTGAGTCCCATACAAATGGCATATGCATAATATGATTGTTTGAGTGAATTGAATATGAACAAAAATGTGAAATTCTGTATGATATGTAATTTATGTATTATGTGACTGGGTGAGCCATCGATGATGGTCACTCATTGAGTTCGCAAAACTCACCCAAAATTTGCAATTATTTTTCAGGACTTAGAAGAATACCCCGTTGGGCCAACGAGAGTATACCTACAGCATGCATGTGAAGAATAGAGGTCGGGATCAGTTCGCGTCTGCATTTCATTTCTCTATTTTTGTATTGCATTGTATATTCCACAAACTTTCGTATAAATTTATATTTCAAAATGACTCGAGTGTTTTGTATTTATGAAAGGGCCCGAATGGCTATTAAAAATTGTGTTGATTGAAATTGGTTATGCATGAATGTGGGCCCAATGTGAGTTTCGATTTCCGCATATATGTTCATGATTTTGGAAAAAATGTACCGATTTTCTAATGATTGAGTGCTTTAACACGTCACCCTCGTAGGAAACGGACTCGGATATCATCATCGATGTCAGGTTCGGGTCATCGCAAGAGTGGGGTGCTACAAGTAGTCTAGCGACACCTTGATTGGTCGCATTAAATACTGCTCTCATGAAATCCATGATGGTTCGCGGTTGGTTCCCTTGGTTTCCTCCTTGTTGAAACTCTTGATGAAATTCTTCAACCATAGTTGCTTCAATATTCTCTTTTTCTTCACGTCTAGCTCTTCGGATTGTCACTGTAATCGGGAGATGTCAAGATCTAGTGTTTTTGCTATCAGACTCAAACTCCTAGTAACTCTTGTCTTCATGCAATTGCACAGAGAAAAGAATGGCAAAAACCCCCCTTAGACTAAAAGAATTAAACTAATCCTACTAACTCTCTACAATGGTGCCAAAAAATTGGTAAACAATTTTTACTTTTAAGAAAATCCCTAATATTCATAAGTATACGGATCATAAACTTGTAGTATTAAAGGTTTTGATCCCACAAGGAGTTGGTGAACTAATCTAATTCTAAGTTATGTAAGACCTAAAAGGATTACTAGAAAATAGAAAAGTAAATTCATGAATACGGATTGATTGAAAATTAAATTATAAAATTAACACACAAGGAATCAAATTGAGCCCCACCAATGAACAATCAAAAATCACACGAGGAAGATTAATGATGAGAAGGGGGATATATCCTATCTTAAAATGTTAACATGATTACTTTTGAGTTAATATGATATCAGTCATAGACTTTCGAATGGTGGATTGCTCTCTCTCGAGTGATAATCATTAAACCCTAAATCATAACTTCTAATTGAATTATGAAATTTGCAATCTCTTAATTAACAAAAAACCCACACATCCAATTAGATTTTAAGCCCTCTAATAGATTATTGAGTCCTCACATGAGATTCTCTTCGTATAAATTATTGATTTGATTATTTGCATGATCTATTACATTGTTTAACTCTCATTATGCAATCTAACCGTTTTGCTATTAATTTAACTTCTCTCAATTTGTTACCAAAGCATGTAAATACAACAAATAATCACAATACCCAATGTATTAACATCAAAAGAAATCACATTATAATTGATTCAAGAACAAATCCCTAAAAGGAGTTTATCATCAATCCCAAATCTATCACAATCAAATCCATCCATACATTCAAAAGAAAGAATAATAAAGATGAAAATAAATGTCAGTTGGAAGGGTCAAAATGGAACAGGAAGATAGCAACACTACAACCTTTCTTCTCCTTCTTCCTTTCTCCTCCTTCTCTCTTCTTCTTCTCTCCCATGGATCTTTCTCAAAGTGGCACAAAAATGGAGCTTTCTTTTTATTCTTCTTTCTTTTCTTTATATGTCTTTTCCATTTAGGTCAAACATTAGGGTTTACCTAAGTCCAAAAGTCTGAAATATCCCTAAAAATTTTGCATTTAGAAGCTGGTTTGAGTTTGTTGTGGCACTTGAATTTGCTCTCTGCCAGGATCATGACAGATGCGGCCACAATCGTGGCAAACCCACATCCTTACTTCGAGCTTCCTCCGAATTTCCTCTTTTTTTATATTTGATCTGAAATATTAAAAAACATCAAGACACCTCAAATACACAAAATTTAAGCTCAGTAACTTGCTCTAACCTATAAAACACTCAAAACACAAATATCTAAGTAAATAACACAATCCTAACCTAAACATGCACTAATCATTCAATTTAATAGCAAAGCACATACTAAATTACTGATTAAAATATTATGCAAGCTACAACTATCAATTGTCTTTGTTTTTCTCTAAAGGTGATGTCTAAATCCTGGTAGATCTGAAACATATAAGAGACAGTAAATGAGACAAAAAAATCATAATACAAAAGGCAACCCTATCATATCACTACAAGAAAAGGAGGCCTTTTGCGTCGTTTTTGTAAACGTCGGTAAAGGAAATTTTCCATCGTAGAACACTATCTTCGACGTCTATTCAGACGTCGCAAACAACGTCGTGGAAGGTAAGGTAAGCATTGGTGATCTACGACGTCTGTTGTAACACGTCGTTGAAGGGGCAGATATTCTTCGACGTTTACAAAGACGTCCGGAAAAGTTTACACAGTTTGCGACGTCTGGAGTAGACGTCACATATTGAAACTAGCATTTTACGACGTGCATGAAGACGTCGATAAAGGATTGTTATGCCGACGTTTAGAAGACGTCGTGAAAATTCCCTTTCTACGACGTCTCCTTGTGTAGACGCCGTAAATTGCTTAATAATTAATAATTAATAATTAACGAATATTTATTTAAACTATTTTGCAAAATTAATTATTAATCAATTTGAATTAATTATTTGTGTAAATTTCAATTTTGAATAAAATTGAATTTAATAAATATGAATTATAATTAATTTTGAATTTAAATTTGTTTTATAATTTTTGCAAATTTAATATTTATCAAATTTGTAAATTATTAATGAGTTAGTAAAAATAAAAATTGCTTATGGATAAATTTATTTAACAATGTATCAATTTTTGAATATATCATTAATTCTAATAATTGTTAATGTATAATAAGAATTGAATACATGCAAAAAACAACTTATTATTTAATTGCAATTCCCAAACATGTCATAATACGATAATTGAAATAAAGTAAACGTCATAAGTGTTTAATATATCAACATGTTTAGTCTAAATGAACATTATGTGTAGAAGATAAAACTTGCAAGAGCTTATTTTGTTGTTCGACTTGTGAAGTTAATCGATCCTTCATTTCTTGAAATTGTTTAGTCAACTCATTGACTTGAGACTGTAACTCCTGATTAGCCCTCATTGACTCCTGATGAGCCCTCTTTGATTCCTCTAATTCGTCTCGAAGTCTCTTTCTGGTCGAAGTATTCCCTTGTGGTCGAGGCCCAATTCCCATGCCAACAATGTAATATGATCTTGTACCCAAGACTTTGTCGCACACTTCATCCACTGTCATGGGATGACCTTGTTCTATTGAATGTGTCATTTCATGACACATTAATTCCTAGAAAAGTAAGAATAAATTACATACAAATTCTCATGTAGCAAATATTTGTAAATGAACTATGTACTCACCCATTTTGCTTTGCATTCGGGAGTTGTCCATTGATCTTTGGTTTCATTATAATGAGTGTGATACCATAGCTTCATCCGGTCACACTCTTCTCCTTCCCTGTCAGTCTGTTGTAAAGAAATATATTACTAGTAATTTTTTTCATAAATTTTTAAAATGTCAATCAAAGTAAAATATAATTTAAAAGATAATAACCCACAATCTCATGTCGTATCGCTACAAAGGCCTTGGAGCCGGAGTTTGGTGGACATTTGACCTGATTCCTTGCCATTTTAGCTTTTTGACTTTTTTCCTAATCATACACTTCCAATTAGCCGCACTTCCAATTAGCTGACGGTACAAATGGGGCATCAGTGGAAATAGCATTGTTTCCAGTTTTACTAATGGCAGACCTAGCTAATGACACCTGGCTATTCAGGGGAGAACAAAAGTTCAAAACAAGAAAACACAAAACTATTATAGACTGATTTTGAATGAAGAGCTAGATGATTGGCATTAGTTATGCTATTTTTGTTCTTTGTGAATGAAGAGGTAGATGTTCTTTGTGAATGAAGAGCTAGATGTTTACAAATCCAGCTATGTTGTAGCTAATATACAATTAATAAAATTTACATGCATTATGCATTTCCAGCTATGTTGCATTGGCATCTCCATGTTGAAATAAATTACAAAGAAACCTATGTTGTTGCTAAAACATTATCAACTACTAAAGACTACTTATTTGTTCATCTCTATGCAGCTTCTACTTCATACGCTACAACATATCATCAATCTATAGTTGTAATAGAGCTATAACAATAGATATAAATTACAATAAAGTAAAAGCTGGGAGCATCAATTTGTACATTACAATTTGTAAACTACAATCTGTAAATTACAATCTGTAGTTGGGAGCATCAATTTGTAAATTACAATAGATTATCTACAATAAAGTAAAAGCTTGAATGTAGAATGATACAAGGGTTACGATTGAGTTGAGAAGGCAAGTTCAGATTTTCACAACACAAATACATTATCTAATGCATTGTTGAACTTTAAACAGGATTGCAAAATCAGCAGATTGAAAGCCATTGAAGAACTATGAGCTATGAGAAGTCTATACATTGAAGAACTTTAAACTAATGCATTGTTGAAATTTCATGAACTTTAAACTAATGCATTTTTGAACTTTAAACAGGATTGCAAAATCAGCACATGGAACTTTAAACAGGATTGCAAAATCAGCAGATTGAAATTTCATGAACTTTAAACTAATGCATTTTTGAACTTTAAACAGGATTGCAAAATCAGCACATGGAACTTTAAACAGGATTGCAAAATCAGCAGATTGAAATTTCATGAACTTTAAACTAATGCATTTTGAACTTTAAACAGATTGCAAAATCAGCACATGAAACTTTAAACAGGATTGCAAAATCAACAGATTGAAATTTCATGAAATTTCTTGTCACTCTTGCCAATTGTTCATAACTAGCAGATTAAAAATCTGCATATAATAGCATTGATAAGTTGAAGAAGAAGGGTTATGAAGTCCTCTACATGGTTAGTTCTATTGATGTTTAGGTATACTATCTTGCACAACTGAATTTGTACTTAACTTCATAACTGAATTGTTCATAACTGAATTTGTTCTTAAGTTCTTTCACAACAGTAAAAAAGTAAAGCAGCATGTCACCTAATCTATAAGAAACTAAATCTACTTTTCTAAGATGTTAAAGTTTATAAAATGGCTATAGGAAAGAAAATCATACACATTTAATGCTGCTATATGAAGTGAAGAGAGATACATCATTTTTAGTTGCATGAAACAGTGCAACTACAGAAGATTAAAAACAGGCCACTGTTTAAAATGTAGGATTATGTTTTAAAATAACACAACAAAACCCTCGGCAGCCTCCAACACATACACATTTTCTTAGCATTTGGGAAGCTATATATGTTTCAAATTTTGCATCAAAATATAGCAAGACTTATGCATACATATCATAAGATACACAATCTGGAAAATTTTTAAACCATTATTCTCTACTCACAATCTGAGATACACCTTTGGATGTAGACATTACATTCAAAACATGTAATGTCTCGTTCTCAAGATTCATAAAGCTAAAGTAGACCTAAAGAAGCCTAAGAAGGTAAGATGAAAAACTATAAGGTGAACAAAATCACCGTATAAGAAGTTATATGGTGAACAGAATCACCATATAAAAATTAATCAAAACAAACGACTTCACAATCTTAAACCCAGATTAAATAGTCACTCCAATCTGACTCAAAAACTTACATTACCCGACTTTAATCGCAATTTACCTCAAAAAACCCGCACATGCACTCTGACTGCTGATGATAGAGGGCCAACTGGAGATGAAGCAATCTCCACAGATTTTAAGCGACAAAAACCCTGGCTGGTGGGAAGGTTAAAATGATAAAGAGGGAAGGTTAAAATAGAGAGAGGGAAGGGGAGACTCAGAAGATTAGAACGCTGGCTGGTGGTGGACGAGAGAAAGAACGGTGGAGACTGACGAAGATGAGAGAAAGAACGGGGGGCTTCGGATTTCGTTTGTAAAATTGGTGGGAGGGAAAATTAATTACGTGGACATGACCTTTCCCGACGTCTACTTCTCCAAAACGACGTTTATCCTATTTTCAGACGTCTTTCTACCAAGACGACGTTAAACGCTTCCCTTATCCCCGACGTCTTAATGCAACGTCTCAGAATATTCCATCTTTTCTTGACGTCCTTCCAGACGTCGTGAAATCCTGAGACCATTCACGACGTCTACTTCCAAGACAACGCTATATGTGTTGTTTTGTTGTAGTGTATCATAAGTTATTATGAATTCAATCCTTTTTAATTATATCATTCGTGAGATGAGTTGGGCATTGCCCTAATGGTCGGGTCTTAATAATGGGACAAATCTTTAAGTGGAAGGAAGGAACTATATATGGAGAATAAAGTTAGTCACTGGCTCAAATTGTAGAAATAAAATGGGACTTTTCATTTATAATGAATTTGATGGTATCTAAATTTGTATAAAACATATTAGAAAGTTGTTTCTACCCATATGTATAGAAGCCAAAATAAGTAACCAGATGATGAATATTTATATAACTTGATGAACACAAGAGTCAATATATTTTTAATATCAACTAATTAATATATATTGTATATATATTAAAAATTCTTTAGTTTGACTAATAATTTTATCATCACTTTGCTATTACATAATCTTTATTTTTGTTGACTAGAACAATTTGGATATTTCCAATTCTCGAAACTCTTACACAAATAACATATGCATTTGCCAAGGAATTAAATATGTTTTAACTCTGTCGTAGACTTTTGTTGGTTTATCATGCGGACCATCACATTAATATATAGAGGATAACACTTTGAATTGGCCTTTAATTTGTTATTGAGCTTTGGATATATTCGAAAAAGAAAAAAAACATTGGCTTTTTAAAAAGAAAAAAGTCGCGGAGATTCACAAGTTTTGAATTCATTCTTCTTTTTTTTCTATGAAAAAGATTTGGATTCTTAAGCCATGAAAGATGCACTAAATCATGCAACCATATAAGGAAGAATCTCTTTTGGCTTCCAATTCCTTTTGACAAGATGATTCTAATTGTTAGACCATTCGTCAACCCCTAGGGGTAGGCAGAGCAAAAGAAAACTTTTAGCAAAATTACTGTTTGGTTCTAGCGTACTTGGGGGTTCCTCCCCCTAAGCACATGGCATACTCGACCGATATAAATAGGGTTTAGCGCTTATAAGATCCTTTCCTATCAATAGTTTGATTAAGTTTAGAGTCTTATTAAAAATACTATATTCATCTCAATGCTTTCTTCTCTTATGATATTTTATTTTGAGTTTGAAAGAAAGAGCTCGGAAACCTCGTTAACTCCTACTTTACTATAAGAAATTTTCTATTTACGAGTGTCGATAAGAAAAATCCTTGATTAGTGTAAGTTTCCCTAAACCATACATGCTATCAAAGGGGACTTTTTACCTGATTTTGAGTAAAAATATCAAATATAATGCGGAATAGAAGATTTTGAAGTGAATCACACGTTAATACAAGACTTATTAAATGATATGCAAATGCACAAGAAGGGGGGGTTGAATCGTGTATTATTTTTAAAAGCCCTTTTCAAAAACTTTTTGTTAAAAGAAACTTGTTCTTTTCACAAGAACTACTGAAATTTAAAGTTATAACATATTTTTCAAAAACTCGTATAAGAACTTGTAAAATCAAAAATTGAACGATAAGAGAGATAAAGGGTAGAGAGATGTTGACAAAGTAATTTTTATACTGGTTCACCCCAAATCGTGGGCTATGTCCAGTTCTCAGATGTCTTTCTGAGATTTCACTATCTCTCAAAACTTTTACAAGTATTCTTTGTCTCTGAGCCTCTTCAGGTCTCTTACAATCAGTATTCTTTCATACTTAGCCTCTACAGGCTATCTGTACAACTTTCAACTGAAAGATATTTGAGCTTTGTTACAGAAAAGAATAGCTCAAAGTTTTGCACAATAACTTCTCTCAAGTATTGACAGCATTTTGTGTTCGTATTCGTATACGTCGTGTGTGTGTGTGTAACTTTGTAATCTTCGACTTCGAATCTTATTTATAGTCTTCATCTTCAACAGCTTCTTGATTCTTGATTCTTGCTTCTTTCAAGAATCGATTATTCAGTTGAGTTTTGTAATTAACTCGAACTGATTCTTGATCTGACGTGGTTTGTTTCCGTCTGCTTTTGCTTTCGTCTGCTTTTGCTTTCATCTGCTTTTCCTTTTGACTGTTTTTTCTTTCGTCTGTTTTTTCTTTCGTCTATTTTTGCTTTCGTCTGCTTGTGCTTTCGTCTGCTTTTCAACTTCCGTCTGTTTTTCTTCTTTCGTCTGCTTTCTTCCGTCTACTTTCTTCTGTCGTCTGCTTTTCTACTTAGCTACCGTCTGCTTTTCATTATTATTTTTACTTCATCAAAATCATTTATGTAAAGTCATTTTGACTTAACAATCTCCCCCTTTTTTATGATAACAAATAATTATACAAGTAAAATGAAAAAACTGTAAAACGATATACAGATGAGAAATAAGAAAAATGTCTTCACTCTGTCTTCTTCATTTTCTGCTTACTCTTCCTCCATTATCTTTTTCTTTCTTGTTCAAATCTCCCCCTATTTGTTATTAATCAAAAATGATTATGACCGATGACGCTTCAATAATTCTTTCACCATCTCCTTTAACTCCTTGACTTATTTGTGTAGGTGTATTACTTCTGCTTGTAAGTCAAAAGATGAGGTAGGTCGGTCATCATCCTTCGGTTGTTCTTCTTCAAAAACAATTGTTGTGACATATGCGTCTGAAGATGAAACATATTCTTCAATAATTTGAAAGGTAGGAGGTTGAACAGATAGGTTGGGTTTAGGAAGATCTAAATCATCAGGAGCTGGTAGTCTTAACATTTGTCTTCCATGCAGGGGTGGGGCTTCTTCTTCAATCGAAGATGTATTAGATAGTGGCCTAATACACCTAATTGTCTGCACAAGGGATTCAGTGAATGTCCCTTTTGTAAGTGTTCCCCCCACTGGACAATGTTCATCTTTCTTTGTTGCACTACTACTAGCTCTTGAAATGTGATCGGAAATAAAGGTTCCCATCATCATCCTCTCTACAGAGCATGCTTCATCAATGCTCCGTACTTCTTCGTCAATTTGATCTACTGACAGATCCTCTACTATGCCTTCAGGGTATAATTTCTTCTTCCCCTTATTTTGATCCATGGGAAACCTTGGTTGAAGATCAGGTACAACCTTTATCACCGTTTCCTCTGTGATTGGGAAAATAGTGTACGGTTGGCTTGTCATCTTTGTGCGGTAAGGTTTTGTTGCTGCATACCTAAAAGCCTCACAAAATCTCTTTTCATCTTCATTCAACAGATGCCATGTACAACTATTTATCGGAAGAGGTTTTAAAAATGCCTTCATTGACCTTTTTGGAGTATCCCTGATGATTATCGAAGTACTTCTCCTATTCACCGATTGAACCTCTTCAATTACTTTGACTCTCAAATCTTCTTTCCTCCGAAGTTGAGAAGAGGTATACCGAACCAGACTAAGTTCTGTTGATTCTACCTAATGAATTACAATAGGAGTAGCCAACACCAGACTAAGTTCTACTGATTTCTCCTGTGGAACGTCAATAGAAGTAGCCTCCTTCTGGCTTGGTTCTGCCGATTTCTTCTGTTGCACAGCAGTAGAAGTAGTCTTCACTTGACTTGGTTTCTCAGCAGTGGGAGTAGTCTTCTTCTGATTGACTTTCTCCACAGTCTTCTTCCCTACCTCAATCATTCTTGGAGTCTTTTGAGGTTGAGGTTTCTGCTTCTCAGACTCCAATTTTCTTTTTCTCTCAGTCTTTTTAGCCTGTTTGGCTGTATCTTCATTTATGATACAGACTAAAGACCTTGTAGCCTTCGGTGCGCCTGTCTCAGAGACTTCTACCTGACTTCATTCTCTGGACCTCTTTTCTTCTTGTTGTCACAAGGTTCGAATCTTGGGTGATCTCTTCACTTTGTTTGGAATTTCACTCAGAAGCTTCTCCCCTTTTCTATAACACTCCACTCTCGCGTGACCCAAACCTGACATCGATGGTGATATCCGAGTCCCTGTCCCGCGAGGGTTGCGTGCTACATCACTCTGTCAAAACTTAGTATAACTTTTTTTATACAATCATATGCGCAGAAATCAGTAGGCACTTTGGGCCCGTTTTAATTTGGAAATATTTTCAGTCATAACAATACACTCAACATTATTCAAGATAGCCATTTAATGTACAAAAATTCATAATCAAATGGGACCCAATTTTATACACATTACAATCAAGAGAAGTCCAATAGCCAATCGGGGCCCCCTATAAATACAAAGCACTACAATCCGTTGACTTTATAGGTTGACTTCATCAATTGTACAAAATTAAAAAAAAAACAAATACAATTTTACTAGACACTATTGCAGACGTGACCTGATCCCGACCTCCATCTCAGACTTGTAGGCAGTAGGCATACTCCCGTTTTTCGAACGGGGTACTCTTCAAAGCCTAGAAAAATAATTGCAAATTTTGGGTGAGTTTTGCGAACTCAGTGAGGAACCATCATCGATGGTTCACCCAATTCATGCAGCACATCAAGTCACATATCATATACTCGCCTTATTGCATGTGGGATCATATTTCACAATTTTACTTGAGCATAGATAATTGCACTTTCACTTGAGCATAGACCATTTAAACATATCAGTAATACATGCAACACTCACAGTTGTATCACAATTTCACATTCAGAAGTACCATATGCTTGCACTCAAGCAAATCACAATTATTTCACAATTGCATGTTCAGAAGTGCCACATGATTACGATCACATAAATAGAAGGCATTTTTTCCTTTCACCTAATCACAATTATTCACTCAAATGTATATGTCATGTACATGTGACACTTTTCTAATTTATTTCGGTGTTGTGACCGAGCGCCTGAACTGTCCCGTATCTTTTAGATATCGGGCTCATTGATAACTGTCCTATATAGGGCTCATTAATAACTGTCCCATATAGGGCTCATTGATCGGTGAGCTTGAGGCTTTGCATCACTGTGGGCTCGAGGCCCTAATACGTTAAGCTTTTAGCTCTCGGTGGCTGCTCCGATCACAATTATCATTATCTGAGTATGCATTTATGTATGAAATGCATATGTCCCAATTTAACAGTCAATATATCATACTTAATCCACATGTCACAATTAGGTAGTCACTGTATCACAATCAAAAGCAAGTAATTCACGGATTCACAACAGATAACACTTCTATGTCATAGCCCCCAATACATCAGATCTTCTGTCCGGAATTCCCAGTCATAACCAATCACAAAACCCACCAT
Organism: Erythroxylum novogranatense; assembly: GCA_029891385.1. Lineage (NCBI taxonomy): Eukaryota > Viridiplantae > Streptophyta > Magnoliopsida > Malpighiales > Erythroxylaceae > Erythroxylum > Erythroxylum novogranatense. Next base: position 15,604,291 of record CM057233.1, read on the forward strand.
TATTCACCACAGTAGACATATAATAATTGAGAGAACCATCTAGGTTACTCACCTATAACTCTCGAGCTAATGCCTGGAAGTCTCAGTAACGTCGATAGATCGTCGCTCCAATTGTGCCTCTATAACAGTCACAATATATAAACATTACCAACTAAACGATCAGAAATATTTAATAATGCACATGTAGCAATTACAATGTGTACAATGCATGTTCGTGACATTCCCGGCACTATTCCACGATTTCCTGTCACAACAGTTTCCTAAAAAATTTAGAAACTCATTGACACAGAAATCAATCAATTCGGATCCCTATAGGTCTAATTATTAATAAAAGACGGATAAAAAAAATAGTTACCCAATCACCTCACTTTGACCTGACCAATCCACGTTGAGTTCATCACTAAAACTTGCCAATTTCACATAAAAATGAAATGAAATATTTCTCGAGTCTGATGCCTCGAGAATCAGGTCAATCGGACGTCGGACGAAAAAGTTATTAGCAAAAGAAGATTTGAACCGAAAATTAAAACAAAATCCATATGTACATATCCACTTAAAAACCCCTTTTCTTCCACCAAATTTTTAACATGCATAAAATTTTCTACACTTATCCAAAAATCACAAAAGAGGTCTTCTTGGAAGATCATAAGCAACCCTATAAGTTTCATGAAATACACAAACATCAATTTCACCCTCTAAGGGTGTCAAAAATGTCAACAAAGTTTCTGCCTTAACACACCCACTCAAAACAGTATATCATTTTACAAAAATCATATCTTTTTATTCCCTTGGCCAAAAACTGCAAGCTTTATGTCAAAAGAAAGATAAAAAGGTGTTCTACAACTTCCATGTACATCTTGAAACCAATTCCACCTCTAACTCAATCAAATTCTCCATTAAATCTTCAGCCTACACAATCATTCTTTAACAGTGCAACAATTTTCAAAAATCATAACTTCTTAACCAAATGTCCAAAAATTTCCCACTTTATATCACTTAAAAGATAAGAGAAAATACTACAATTCCCATGAAGAACATGCATGCAATTTCCCTCTCTAACCAAGTTAAATTCTTCCTTGAATGATGTTACCCTGTTAAGGGTAGTTAACCAAGTTCTTACCTACATCAGATGCAAACTTTGGAAATCCATAACATTCAATTATGACATCCAAAATACACATAAGATACCTCACTTCGAAGCTAAAACAATCCTATACAGCTTTCTATAAGACCATGTAAGCTAATTGGGGCCATAAAAACCCAAAATTTGATCTCAAAGTTCAGTCACCACAACCTACACTTAAAACAGTTTTTCCAGCATTAAACACATTGACATCCGAATTTCAACAAGGCATAACTTTCAACCTAGATATCAAAAAATTGTGTACTTAGTGGAGATAGAAAGATAACAAGACCCTCTTCAAGTTTCATGAAGACCAATTGTGCAAAATCTGTCTCTAACCCCTTGATGAAAGACCTCAAAGTTTAAAGTCACTAATCCCGATTACTGTTCACATTGCATCCACACTTCATCTTTCAATGGAAAATTCAACCTCTTCAAGCTACAATTTGATAGAACTTCCTTCATAATAAATGTGGCCAAATGTCTCCATTTTAATTCAAGACAAGCGTCACCTTATTTGCTCAACTCTTTAACTCAACTACATAAAGAGTTATGGCAAAAACATTGAAACATGTACAAATGAAATTTTTCAGTTTTTACACCTAACTCAAAAACCTATCTTTCCAATACCAATTCTATACTCATAAGCATCCAATTTATTCATTAATTCACCCATACTATAATCAAAAACTCCACTTGAACAATGTTCACAAAAATGACAGCAACTCATACACACTCATTCATCTATTTTCTACACCATTAACATCATTTAAAGCAATCCAAACCCTCTCAAATGACATACATCACATATTATCCTTACATGCATCATCCTAATTCATCAACCATCAATTAATCACTCAAAGCTCTCACCCAACTATACCAACACAATACTCATACACTTAGGTGCACAACCATCACAAAGAATGCATTTAATTACCAATTTAAGAACATAGAACATACTTCTTACCTATAAGCTTCAAATCTTCTCAATCTTCTAACTACTCCAATTTCTCTCTCTCTCTTCACATACACGACATCACCATCAACTTGAGTTTAGGTTTGCTTTTCTTCTCTTTTTTTTTTGTGAACAAAGGAAGAGGAAGCAAGTAGAAGATGAGAGCTTTATGTGGTGGGAATTTGTAACAAAGGAAAAAAAACAAAACCAACTAAGAAGGAAGGAGAGTGAGCTACGAAGGTGAAGATGAGAAGAACCCAAGACAATTTTTCACTCTTTCCCTTTAGAAGAATCGTGAATGTGTAGAACAAAATACAAGCATTAAAAGAGTGTAAGATGTGTCATATGACACTTGGCATTTAAATAAGAAAAGACAAAAATCATTTAATATTATTTAATAAGAAGCCCTTAATCCATCAAATGGTTCTAATTAATCCATCCAATGGCTCTAATTACAAACCCAAAATTATTTACTTCAATATCCGGTGTCATTGGGCAGAAATTTTCAGTACCGAAAATGAATCGGTCCGCCACCTAACGATTTTTTCCGTCCGGAAATTTTCCCCGAATAATTCCAAAAAATTCCCAAAATTCCCCAAAAATAGAAAACACATAACAATCCATTCCAAATAAATTTTCACGCATAAAAACCACATTTTTCACAATAAAATCACATTTAGGCACATATACCGAGAAATGTCATGAATGCATGTACATTCATTTTCATGTGCAAATTTCACTATTCAGATGGAAGAATATGCATATATATTGCACAAAAATCTAAACACTCTTAGCCCTTTCCAAATTACTATCTACCCTTCCCATCGGGGGTGGGATGTTACAACTCCCTCCTCCTAATAAAAATTTCGTCCCCGAAATTCTTATATGATTGATCAGAAAGGCAGGGGAAATTGCTTTGTTCATTACATCACCTTTTCCCATTTACTTCACTCCGCTAATACTTTTTGTCAATTGACTATAGTCAATGCAATCAATCACCCCTTTACTTTCTTCAAATACCACACTGTCTTAACTGTTTCCTCATGATTACTCACAATTCTTCACTATCGGCATCAATAACACATATATGTCGGATCAGAACAATATTTCCTAAGCCTATCCATGTAACACTGTATGAATCCAAAACATCTTTTATGTGTTATACCGACTTACCAATCCATAGTCCTACTCACACCATAGTTGCATATTGGTCGAGGTGATACTCTTCGAAATATTTCATCTTTCGCTTATTAGTTTGCATCTCGTTAGTGTTAAACCACGAATCTCAGAGATTCCATAACCTCAATGTCAATCAATTCAACTCATTTGTCATTAACTTGGATCACTTAGCCCCTATTACAGATTCATTTCACTCATCACCATTATCTCAAGTCAATCATGGTCTTCAACCATTTTTAGGCCCTGTTCACTTCAAGATAGGGGTGAACGACTCCTTTTTGTTGTATGACACCTTATACACTATTCGAATGGTGTCACCAATATAACGATTGTTATGCCCGCAATTAATTTGAACTATACATCAATATCTTGTCCATATGAACTCCAAAAGTATCAGCTTTACACTTGTCACCAATAGTCAAGTCTGTTGGTAATTCCAACATATAATCACTCGGTTTTACATTCTAAACCATCTCTTATCATTTTGATGTACGCTTCGATTGTTTCTTGTGTTTTCTGTTGGAACCCCTCCCCGATGAGTCGCATGCCCGACGTCCTACGTGACATCTGGACGCGCATCTCACGAGGGAGGAATTCCTCACCATGAAAGAAACCTCAAATCGAACTTATTTTAACGTCATCCGAACAAAACTTGATAAGTTCACCCTAATTATCACCCAATAAAATTTATCTGCTTAGGGCCCATAACTAAATCCTAATCCTAAGCTAAAATGAAATTTCATATCTCTCGATCAATTAGAATCAGAAATCGCCTCAATCGGATCTCTATAGCTCACGAAATCGCCCGAAAACAAAATTATATTCAAAACTGTCACGTAATTGACTCTCTTTAATACCATCCGTAAAGTCCGACCAAAACCCGTCACTCTCATTTTACTAAAAAGGGGTATAAAATTTTTTTAGAAACCCAATGCTTCCAAAACCGAGTGAATCCGAGGCCAAACGAAAAAAGTTACAAGAAAAAGAGTGAGAGGAGGACATTCAGTGATTAGGCGTGGGCACGTCTAAGAGATTTAGAGACTAGACGTGGCCACGTCTAAGGATGAAGTCTGGATTTGTAGGAAATTTTCAGAATTTACAAACATCATAACTTTTGCTCTCGAAGTCCAAAATTCATAAATTTGGTATCAATAAAAAGGTAAAAGAAAGCTCTACAATTTCCTAGAAAGATTTAAACACTAACTTAGCCATTAAGAGGGTCATAATTTGCTTCAAAGTTGCTGCTATAAAAATTTCCAATTTCCCTACACAATGCCAAGAATTTGAGAATTCATATCTTTTAGCACATAACTCTAAAATTGACACATTTTACCTCATTGGAAACATAAGAAGAGGATCTACAAACTTCATGAAGGGTACTAAAATCAATTCAATCATTAAAGAGGGTAAAAACACATTCAAAGTTTCAGCCTATAAAAAAGATCAATGAAACAGTAAATTTACCTAAATGAACAGTAACTGTCAACTTCCATACCTCATAATTTTTTATTCCTAACTCCAATAATTGCAAATCATACCTCATTTTAAAGATAGAAAGAAAATCTACATTTTCTATGAAGAAATAAAAACTTGAAACTGTCTCTAAGAGGGTGAAAAATCCATTCAAAGGGACTGCAAAAATTTTTACTTCTATCAACAGCAGCTGAAACCTTTCACCTCTCATAACTCTTTAATTTTAAGTCCGATTGTGACAAACTTTATGTCATTGGAAAGATCTCAACATGTTCTACATTCTTTAAGAAGACCACCCAAACTAGTTCAAGCACTAAAGTAGTCCAAAACTTAAGTGAAGTTGCTGCCCAATTTTAGGAAAAATTGGACAACACCTCCCCTATTAAGTCACTAACCAAACTCTTCAATTCAATTCATCCCGACTCAAGTACCTGCATGAAAACTCAATATCTAATGACAGCAACACACTCCTAGGCTTCTAAATATTTCTCAACCATAAGGCAATATCACTCCTAAGCATGTACTCATTTCCAATCCATAAAGTCACATGATTTCATTCTTTCCTTTTTGGTCATTCTCAACCATACAACAATACATTCTTAAAAACCATACATAAAATACATTTAAACTTCAAAACTCTTACATTTACATGGAAATGAGTAAATACAAAGCCTTAGAGGGCATTTTAGCCTAAATACATCAAAGTTTCAAGGAACAAAATACGAAATACAACATTAGTCCCAAAATGCTATCTAAAGCTTTATTTTCTTAAATACAACTTCAAAAGCAAAATGCATCGGAGTTGCCTCAATCCCGATGCGGTGACCCGGTTTCTCGCTCAACACCTGTGGAGGGAAAATGGGGGGTGAACTTGACGGTTCCGTGGGTAATAACTTAATAATCAAGGAATAAGCAAAACATTATACATTCATTTTCTTTCAAAATCAATGTCACATAGATCAAACATGTTCAATTTCTCAGTCTCTTCACCCAATTCATCATATCAAACAAGTTACAAATCACATATCACGAAAAACACATCAAAAGTGGTTCGGGTGGATCCGAAACAGAATGTACTACACAATCCCGCGAAGCAGTCATGTGTAGCCGTGACTTATAGGAATCCCTGAGAGGAACTCCAATGCCTCTAGCAAGCAGACGAGAGAAACCTATGGGTAGACAGGTGCACCTAACTCTTATGGGACCACCACAAACCCAAAGTAAACATGCAAATCACATAATTTATAAGCATTAGCCACAATGGCCCTTACAAAATGTCACTTTCACACAATTTGCACATAATCGCCAAGTTCACATATCCGAACTTTTTTCACTTAACAAATCATTTAATAAGCACTTCCAACATAAACTTACATACAAAAGACACTTTATACAAATTATAATCAACAAAAAGAGTAATTAATTTAAAATTATTAATTCATTGCAAAGCATAATTAACCTTTAGTATAAAAACGTTAAATAGCCTATTAACTCAATTATTAAGAAAATCACCCACCTTAAATTCCTTTAGCTTGTAGGATGGTCAAATGGCCTTGGCTCTTCCTCTAAATGCCTCACTTCACCTTCATTAAGCATGATTATCCCATAAGCACATAGGATAGCAAAATTTAACTTTCTAAGGAAAGAAAAACATAAATTCAATCCCATCTAACCTTACCCATACCTTAACTAAGCTATTAGCATCAAAACCCATTAAAAATTCCATGAATTTCACATTTTCTTACCTTAGAGATTGAGACCCACGAAAATTCCTTCTTGCTTCTAATGGAGGATTAACCGTTCCTTTCCACTTTCTTCTTGAATAAAACTCTTAAACCCTCCTTTCTAAAGCATAAAAACCTAAGCTTCACTTCTCTTCTTCTTCTTCTTCTTCTTCTTCTCCTTTAGCCGAAAACTCCTTCTCTTTTCTTTCTCCTTTCTTTGTAGTTTCGTAGCTCTTCTAAATGACTTAAGGAAAATTTGTCCTAACTTATAACCTAAGCCCAAAACTACAACGTTTCATCATTCCCTCTTATATTTCCTTACAATTCCGTGCTTCCACCTATAACATATGACTACTCCTCTTTTGCTTCATTCTTTTCTCCTTTAATTGCAACTTATGTGGACCCTAGCCCAAATGCTTCCTTTTTTCTTCATTTAAATGATATTTAAAAGGGCTAAAAGCCCACTTTATTAACCTTAAGCCTTAAACATATGTATGATCTTCCTATCATGCCCTTATTCCATCTTAATCTTTTTAATTTCTAAAAACTTATCCAACCTCTAATTTTAACTAAATACCTCCAATTAATTTCTATTAACTAAGTACTAAAAATCCCAAATTAATCTAATTAAAAGGAATTTATCAATCTAAACCTTAAAATAAAGAAAATAAGCTTAAAGCGAATCGGGGTTCAACATTTCTCCCCCCTAAAAAAAAATTTCTTCCTCGAAATTCGTACCTGACATACTGAAGAGATGGGGATACTTCTCCTTCATAACTTCCAATGGCTCCGACGTGGCCTCTTCCACCGAGTGGTTCCTCCATAAGACTTTTACCAACTGCACAGTCTTGTTCCTAAGAACCTTTTCTTTAGTATCCAAGATCTGCACTGGAAGCTATTCATAACTCAAATCATCACTCAATTGAACTTCATCAGCTTGAATGACATGAGAGGGATCTAATCGATATCTCCTCAGCATAGAAACATGAAAAATATCATGAATCTGGGATAATTCTGGCAATGCTAACCTGTAAGCCAACGGACCAATCCTCTCTAGAATCTCATAAGGCCCCACATACCTCGGACTCAGCTTACCCTTCTTACCAAATCTCAGAATCCCTTTCCAAGGGGAAGTCTTAAGAAACACCTTCTCACCGACCTCATACTCCATCTCTTTCCAGTGTGCATCTTCATAACTCTTCATCCTGTCCTGAGCTGCCTTCAGCCTATGCTTTATCAAATTGACCTTATCAACGGTCATCTGTATCAACTCTGGACCCAAGAGTTTCCTGTCTCCCTCTGCATCCCAACACACTGGAGTCCTACATCTCCTCCCATACAGAGCCTCATAAGGAGCCATCTGAATGCTCGAATGATACGAATTATTATATGCAAATTCGATCAAGGGCAAGTGCTCATCCCATGCTCCTCTAAAACCCATAACACAAGCCCTGAGCATTCCCTCAAGAGTCTGAATGGTCCTCTCAGACCGACCATCGGTCTGAGGATGGAAAGCAGTGCTGAAACTCAACTTAGTGCCCATAGCCTCCTGCAAACTGCCCCAAAATCTCGAAGTAAAACGAGGATCCCTATCAGACACTATCGAATCCGGGATCCCATGCAATCTCACAACCTCATCAACATACTTCTTAGCTAGCACATGCAGAGGATCTGTCTGTCTGATTGCCAGAAAATGGTCTGATTTCGTCAATCTATCCACAATCACCCATATGGCATCATGCCTTCTACTGGTCCTGGGCAACCCCATCAGAAAATCCATAGTGACTCTCTGCCATTTCCACTCAGGAATGGATAATGGCCTCAACTGGCCTGAAGGTGCCTAATGCTTAGCCTTGGCTTGCTGACACATCAGACACTTACTCACATACTCGGCCACATCCTTCTTCATACCTTTCCACTAGAAATATTCCCTGAGATCCCTGTACATCCTGGTGCTGCCTGGGTGCATAGCATAAGGTGCATTATGTGCCTCATCCAGAATCTCATCTTTTACCTCCTTGACATCAGGAATACAGAGCCTATTCCTGACTGTCAGGAGTCCATCATCACTCAGTACCATACCGGACTCCTTACCCCTCTGCACCTCTTCCCGCAGCTTACTCAATTCGGGATCCTGAACTTGCAATTTTCTCACCTTTTCTCTAAGGATCGGTCTTACCCTGAAAGTAGCAATCATGCAATCAGATTCCTCCTACTTCAAACTGATCCTGAGCTTAGCCATCTCTTCCAATAGCGACAGATAGACTATCTGCACATATGCTATGGAAGACTTCCTGCTCAAAGCATCTGCAACAACATTGGCCTTACCTGGATGATACTCAATCAACAAGTCATAGTCTTTGAGCAACTCAATCCATCTCCTCTGTCTCAAATTCAGCTCCTTCTGACTCAATAGATATTTGAGACTCTTGTGATCTGTAAAGATCCTGGTTTGCACTCCGTACAGGTAATGCCTCCAGATCTTCAAGGCAAAGATCACAGTTGCTAACTCCAGATCATGGGTCGGATAGTTCACCTCATAAGGCTTAAGCTGTTGTGAGGCATATGCTATCACCTTATCTTCTTGCATCAGCACACATCCCAACCCCTTTCTGGAAGCATCACTATACACAGTATAACTCCCCTCTCCTGTGGGTAAAGCCAGAACTGGAGCACTAGTCAATCTATGCTTCAGTTCCTCAAAACTCTGTTGGCACTCATCACTCCAGACAAACTTATGGTTCTTTCTCAATAGCTTAGTCAAAGGAGCTGCAATTATCAAGAAACCCTCTACAAATCTCCTATAATAGCCTACTAAACTAAGAAAGCTCCTCACCTCAGTCACTGTAGTCGAAGCATGCTAGTTCACTATAGCTTCAATCTTCTTAGGATCCACATGCACCCCTTTTTCAGAAACAATGTGGCCAAGGAAGACCACTTCTCGAAGCCAAAATTCACATTTAGTGAATTTGGCATACAACTCTCTCTCCCGTAATCTCTGCAAAACAATTCTCAAGTGCTCCTCATATTCTCTCTCACTCTTGGAATATATCAGAATGTCATCGATGAACACGATAACAAACTGATCCAAAAACTCCTTAAAAACCCTGTTCATCATATCCATAAAAGCAGTAGGAGCATTGGTCAATCCAAAAGGCATAACCAGAAATTCATAATGGTCATACCGTGTCCTAAAGGCTGTCTTGCTCACATCAGACTCCTTAATCCTGAGTTGATGGTAGCCAGACCGGAGATCAATCTTAGAGAAGACCGTTGCCCCTGCAGCTGATCAAACAAATCATCTATCCGAGGCAGGGGATACATGTTCTTCACTGTCACTTTATTTATCTTCCTGTAGTCAATACACATCCTCCAGGTTCCATCTTTCTTCTTAACAAATAAGATCGGCGCTCCCCAAGGTGAAATGCTCGGCCTAATGAACCCCTTCTCTAAAAGATCCTCTAACTACTCCTTAAGCTCTTTCAGCTCAGTTGGAGCCATCCTGTAAGGTGGAATAGAGATAGGAGCTGTCCCGGGAGCCAAATCAATAGCAAACTCGATCTCCCTCTCTAGTAGCAAACCAGGCAACTCCTCAGGAAACACATCAGGAAATTCCTTCACAATGGGAATATCCTCCACCTTGCTCTCCCTCACACTGGTATCCATAACACACGCCAAGAAGGCTTCACAGCCTCTTCCCATCAGTCTATCAGCTAACAAAGGTGAAACAAGCCTTGACGGTGTCACCTTTCTATCTCCTCTGAAAACTACTTTCTGACCCTCTCCCAAATCAAATTCCACTTCCTTTCGACCACAATCCAGTTTCACCTTATACTTCTCCATCACGTCCATTTCGACGATCACTTCTAACCCCTTCAGATCTAGAGGTAGTAGATCTACTACTAAACTAGATCCATCGATCACAAGCTCACAATCTCGAAAGATTCGACTCACAATAACATTCCTCCCTAACGGAGTACTAACAAGTAGGAAATCATCTAATAGAATTGACTACAACCAGGCAATATCATACTTGCAGAGACATAGGAATGCGTGGAACCAGAATCAAAAAGTACATATACATCAGAATGAAAAAGTTGAGCCATACCAGTAACAACCTCCGGTGCAGTTGCAGCCTCCTCTCGAGTCATAGCAAACACCCGAGCCTGTGCTTGCCCTCTTGGTCTCCCTGGAGGATTGGGCTTCTTTACTGACCCAGAACTGCTTGCCCCAGCAGCTGGTCTGGACCCTACTGTCTCTGTTCTCCTACGAGCCTGAGGTTGAGATCCTTCCCTTCTATACATCTGTGGACAATTTTTGATTCTGTGACCCTTCTCCCCACAATTGAAACAGGCACCCGAAAGCTTATAGCACTCACCCCGATGCAGCATCCCATAGTGTTCACATCGAGGGTACTGATTCCTGCTTCTCTCCGTCCTACTGTTTCCTCCCACTGAGGAAGCCTGTACTGATCCTGCCCTAAACTGCTCGCTCTGCTCAGGGGCACTACTGCCACCCTGACTCTGAGTCCGGGCACTCCTTCCACCCCTATCAGCTGAATGTACACTGTCCCCTTTCCTGGATGACTGCTCTCTGCTCTTTCTCTTCCTGCTCACCTCCTGCCTGATGTTCTCCAGCTTCTCAGCTTGGAGTGCAGCATCCACTAGCTTCTGATAATCACTGAAATTATAAATGATAACCTTCTCTTTAATGCCCAGGTGGAGGCCCCCCTCAAACTTTCTGCACTTGTCTTCCTCACTGGCCACAATATGAGCTGCATATCAGGACAACTGGGTGAATCTCAGCTCATACTCGCTAACAGTCATCTCCTTCTAGGTCAAATTGAGAAACTCCCTGACCTTGTCCTGCATGTAGACCCGGGAATGATACTTCTTTCTGAATAATTCTTCAAAATCTCTCCATAAAAGCACTGGTGGTACAGCCTGACTCTGTGGGACTGACTCCCACCAGTGGAGAGCATCACTCTGCAATAAACTGACAGCATACTCCAGCTTCTCCTCATCTGAACATTTCATCTGAACCAGGACTCTCTCTGTCCTCTTCAACCAAGATTCTGCTTCTTCAGGATTGGTGGTACCATAAAAGTCCACCGCTCCGAACTCCTCAGTTTATCAAATTGTCCACCCCTAACATCATAAACTGGCACAGGAACCCGAGATCCCTGACCTAAGGCATGGATGAAAGCCTGGGCCAGAGCCTGTAAAAATTGGAGATCCATAGCAGGCATAGTAGGAGGAGGAGGAGGAGGCTCCTCAGGTTACACACTAGGTGCCTCAGGGCCACGAGCAGAATGTGTCCCTGCAGCTTGTGGGACGTGAGACCCATCTGTGCTCCCCTGGCGAGAGCTTGAGCGAGACCGAGTCCCTTGGGTTCTACCCCGACGTGGCATATTACTCCTTCAGAATAAAACCAGTGAAAAACTTTAGTTCATGCAAAAACAAATTTTCAAAGTATCTTGAATGCTTTAATTCATGAAAAATCAACATTTAAAATCATTTAAAACAATTCAAAATAATACAATTTATGCACACAATGCACATAAGTCACTTTCAAAAGGTCCACAAAAACCCTAAATTTCTCTTTCTACCCGAACCTAAACTGAAAGCTCTGATACCATAAGTGTTGGAACCCCCTCCCCGATGAGTCGCATGCCCGATGTCCTACGTGACATCTGGATCCGCATCTCACGAGGGAGGAATTCCTCACCACGAAAGAAACCTCAAATCGAACTTATTTTAACGTCATCCGAACAAAACTTGATAAGTTCACCCTAATTATCACCCAATAAAATTTATCTTCTTAAGGCCCATAACTAAATCCTAATCCTAAGCTAAAATGAAATTTCATATCTCTCGATCAATTAGAATCATAAATCGCCTCAATCGGATCTCTATAGCTCACGAAATCGCCCGAAAATGGAATTACATTCAAAACCATCACGTAATTGACTCTCTTTAATACCATCCGTAAAGTCCGACCAAAACCCGTCACTCTTATTTTACTAAAAAGGGGTATAAAAATTTTTTAGAAACGCAATGCTTCGAAAACCGAGTGAATCCGAGGCCAAACGAAAAAGTTACAAGCAAAAGAGTGAGAGGAGGACATTCAGAGATTAGGCGTGGGCACGTCTAAGAGATTTAGAGACTAGACGTGGCCACGTCTAAGGATGAAGTCTAGATTTCCAGGAAATTTTCAGAATTTACAAACATCATAACTTTTGCTCCCGAAGTCCAAAATTCATAAATTTGGTATCAATAAAAAGGTAAAAGGAAGCTCTACAATTTCCTAAAAGGATTTAAACACTAAATTATCCATTAAGAGGGTTATAATTTGCTTAAAAGTTGCTGCTATAAAATTTTCAATTTCCCTACACAATGCCAAGAATTTGAGAATTCATATCTTTTAGCACATAAGTCTAAAATTGACACATTTCACCTCATTGGAAAGATAAGAAGAGGATCTACAAACTTCATGAAGGGTGCTAAAATCAATTCAATCATTAAAGAGGGTAAAAACACATTCAAAGGTTCATCCTATAAAAAAGATCAATGAAACAATAAATTTACCTAAATGAACAGTAACTGTCAACTTCCATACCTCATAACTAAATGATATCTCATTTTAAAGATAGAAAGACAATCTACATTTTCTATTAAGAAAGAAAAATTGAAACTGTCTCTAAGAGGGTGAAAAACCCATTCAAAGGGACTGCAAAATTTTTTACTTCTATCAACAGCAGCTGAAACCTTTCACCTCTCATAACTGTTTCATTTTAAGTCCGATTGTGACAAACTTTATGTCATTGGAAAGATCTCAACATGTTCTAAATTCTTCAAGAAGACCACCCAAACTAGTTCAAGCTCTAAAGTAGTCCAAAACCTAAGTGAAGTTGCTGCCCAATTTTAGGAAAAATTGGACAGCACCTCCCCTATTAAGTCACTAACCAAACTCTTCAATTCAATTCATCCCGACTCAAGTACCTGCATGAAAACTCAATATCCAATGGCAGCAACACACTCCTAGGCTTCTAAATATTTCTCAACCATAAGGCAATCTCACTCCTAAGCATCTACTCATTTCCAATCTATAAAGTCACATGATTTCATTCTTTCCTTTTTGGTCATTCTCAACCATACAACAATACATTCTTAAAAACCATACATAAAATACATTCAAACTTCAAAAATCTTACATTTACATGGAAATGAGTAAATACAAAGTCTTAGAGGGCATTTTAGCCTAAATACATCAAAGTTTTAAGGAACAAAATACGAAATACAACATTAGTCCCAAAATGCTATCTAAAGCTTTGTTTTCTTAAATACAACTTCAAAAGCAAAATGCATCGGAGTTGCCTCAATCCCGATGCGGTGACTCGATTTCTCGCTCGACACCTGTGGAGGAGAAATGGGGGGTGAGCTCAATGGCTCCGTGGGTAATAACTTAATAATCAAGGAATAAGCAAAACATTATACATTCATTTTCTTTCAAAATCAATGTCACATAGATCAAACATGTTCAATTTCTCAATCTCTTCACCCAATTCATCATATCAAACAAGTTACAAATCACATATCACGAAAACACATCAAAAGTGGTTCGGGTGGATCCGAAACAGAACGTACTACACAATCCCGCGAAGCGGTCATGTGTAGCCGTGACTTATAGGAATCCCTGAGAGGAACTCCAATGCCTCTAGCGGGCAGGCGGGAGAAGCCTATGGGTAGACAGGTGCACCTGACTCTTATGGGACCACCACAAACCCAAAGTAAACATGCAAATCACATAATTTATAAGCATTAGCCACAATGGCCCTTACAAAATGTCACTTTCACACAATTTGCACATAATCGCCAAGTTCACATATCCGAACTTTTTTCACTTAACAAATCATTTAATAAGCACTTCCAACATAAACTTACATACAAAAGACACTTTATACAAATTATAATCAACAAAAAGAGTAATTAATTTAAAATTATTAATTCATTGGAAATCATAATTAACCTTTAGTATAAAAACGTTAAATAACCTATTAACTCAATTATTAAGAAAATCACCCACCTTAAATTCCTTTAGCTTGTAGGATGGTCAAATGGCCTTGACTCTTCCTCTAAATGCCTCACTTCACCTTCATTAAGAATGATTATCCCATAAGCACATAGGATAGCAAAATTTAACTTTCTAAGGAAAGAAAAACATAAATTCAATCCCATCTAACCTTACCCATACCTTAACTAAGCTATTATCATCAAAACCCATAAAAAATTCCATGAATTTCACATTTTCTTACCTTAGAGATTGAGACCCACAAAAATTCCTTCTTGCTTCTAATGGAGGATTAACCGTTCCTTTCCACTTTCTTCTTGAATAAAACTCTTAAACCCTCCTTTCTAAAGCATAAAAACCTAAGCTTCACTTCTCTTCTTCTTCTTCTTCTTCTTCTTCTTCTTCTCCTTTAGCCGAAAACTCCTTCTCTTTGCTTTCTCCTTTCTTTGTAGTTTCGTAGCTCTTCTAAATGACTTAAGGAAAATTTGTCCTAACTTATAACCTAAGCCCAAAACTATAACGTTTCATCATTCCCTCTTATATTTCCTTACAATTTCGTGCTTCCACCTATAACATATGACTACTCCTCTTTTGCTTCATTCTTTTGTCCTTTAATTGCAACTTATGTGGACCCTAGCCCAGATGCTTCCTTTCTTCTTCATTTAAATGATATTTAAAAGGGTTAAAAGCCCACTTTATTAACCTTAAGCCTTAAACACATATATGATCTTCCTATCATGCCCTATTCCATCTTAATCATTTTAATTTCTAAACACTTATCAAACCTCTAATTTTAACTAAATACCTCCAATTAATTTCTATTAACTAAGTACTAAAAATCCCAAATTAATCTAATTAAAAGGAATTTATCAATCTAAACCTTGAAATAAAGAAAACAAGCTTAAAGCGAATCGGGGTCCAACATTTTCTCTAACAATTTCTTTAGCGGGTATTGCACATACTTCTTACTCCTATCATAAATATCATTTTCTCAACAGTTGGTTTCATTTTCAATTTTGCGATAAGATTCGAAATTTCTAAATCCTCAATTTAGGCTTTGCCAATCCTTTTATACACACCTGATTTGGAATTCCAATAGCTAATAATACTTCCTTTTTGCCTCCTTTTTAGGTCGACATTTTGCACTCAGTATAACACTAGGTTAGGTTTGATAACCTTATCATCTCAATTCATAGACATATCCAAAATATTTCTGTACGAATAGTGTCTCCGAGCTGTCAAAGGAATTTTTAGTACCAAAAATTTCAAGTCATCAATCCAAATGCAGCCCATGAGGTTATACTTGTTCCTAGGTACATAAAACCACTTTACACTATTCCAACAGATCACACCATAATCTTTATTGGAACACTTCGTTATATATTGCAAAATCTCCAAATCGAAGTGATACAATCCATATCCGAGTTATAAATTTCTCATCATATCTCTTTTTACATTCATCGGTCATATGATTCACACTTTTTTTTCCCAAACATTTTCTCAAAGAGTTAAGACTAGAAAACCTTTAACAATTTCTGGGCGTATCCAACATACAGCTAGTTCGAAATAACTCCAAATCCCATATATATATTCTTTGCAATCACCTCTATCTGCATTAAGTCTGCCAATGTGCCATGTTCAAATACGAGACCATCCACAATTTATTTGCTCAAGCTAAGATCCACTTTAATGAAACTTTCAACATATATATAGATATAAGATTTCCTCAAATATTCAAATTATTCTTCTCCATTTTTCCAAATACATTCCATATCTCATTATGATCCTAGTCACTAACCAATCCAAACACAATGGAGACACTCTACTCTTCACTAGTATAACACTGTCAGGGGTATTGTTACTTCCTACAATTACAACCCAAAACTGTGCCCATGATTGATTCTCATAACTAAGTCTCGATTTTCCCCCAATGAGGTAAAATTCTCTTATATTTTTCTCAATTTCCCAACTGGCTTTTGCTTTCGAATGATTTTCTCAATTCATTTAATTTCTCTCAAGTTTCACATTGACGTGTTCTAACATCTGTTCAGTTACACTAGTTTCTCCACATACTTCAATTTATTTGCAATCTTTACTTCCTGGGCTGGTAACACATTTGTCATATCAAATTTGTATCTCCTGAACATATTGACACATAATATAACGGGAACCTATATTTTCCTCATATTCGTAATTAATGTCTCCGCAATTCGATAATCTGTGATTGTCAGATCCTTTACATCAAACACAATGCATACCTTCTCAGTAGCTTATCCTACCTCTTACACTTAAGGGCTCCAATAATCATTTTTAATTCATTTCAGATTTATTTCTAATTTGTCCTTTCATTGATCATTTTTAAATTGAATCATCTGATCGACTTAACCCAATTCAGGGAAATTCTTCTTTGAAAGAAGATTTCTTGCTACTTTCATCGATACCGCTCATGGAATTCCTACTCATCAACTGTCGTCACCATTTCTTGTCAGCCATTCTCAATGCCTTAGGAAATCAATTTTAGCTATTCATAATATCCCATGAAGATCAATTTATGCCATAACTCATATAATCTGAACATCCTTTTTAATAAGGCTCATTGAAGTATATACCATCAAAATAATTACATCTATCGAGAGACATATTTAGGACAACTCACCACTTAGTCGCTTATGCTCATGATACCTTGATCTCTTTTGGTTTTTGACAACCCTTCCCTTTTTGCGCTTGTCCTTAATCATGAGGATTTATTTTTACCATCTCAATTCATTCCCAATTGATCACTATAAACACTTTCACTTCTTATTCTAACTCATATTGGACTTTAAACGATAGGAACTATGACTAGCAATTAGTCACTAATTCACCGATTGCTTTCGATATTCACTTGCCATGGTGCTCCCCCTTATCAGATGTGCATTCACATAGGCAAATCAACTGAACCTTGACAACTTTTTCATATACTATTATCATCGTCTCCCATTCCAAATTTTCATTATTTCATCATACCCACATATATTCACATTCAATTCAGAATCATAGCTACATAATTATCCTAACATTTTGATTCCCACTACCATATTCTGACACTAAGTCATAAACTCTTATCACGATCATCAAACAACCATTCCAAGCTCAATTGCAACCTCTCTAACTTATAGAAAATTTTTGTTTTCACCCAACTTTGTTTATATACTTTCAATCTTTTCATTTCTAACATATCTCTATTTTCCTCTATCAAGCCACAACTAGATATTCATATCTATCCCATATTCGAGGATATACCCCAATATAACACGGATGTCGTATTCCAGAATACATCCACCAATACCAATACGCTTAATCTTTATTTGTCATATCGAACCATACACTTTTTCTTATTCCATGATATCCAAAACTTCCATTTATCACATTCTAACATATCAGGCTTTTCCTCACTATTGCTAACCGCTTAAACAATTGATACATGCTCATGCATGTGACTCATATGCTAGACTGGGGATCAGTTGCCACTGTCTGCCGTGACATGACTTAAATGCATGTAACTTGACCCATATTTCAAAAAAATGGCCCATATAAGATAGTACTTATGGGCTTTGATACCACTTAAATGTAACACCCCACTCCCGCGTGACCTGAACCCGACATCGATGGTGATATCCGAGTCCGTGCCCCGCGAGGGTGGCGTGCTACATCACTCTGTCAAAACTCAGTATAACTTCTTTTTTTATATACAATCATATGCACGAAAATTAGTAGTCACTTTGGGCCCGCTTTAATTTGGAAATATTTTCAGTCATAACAATACACTCAACATTATTCAAGATAGCCATTTAATGTACAAAAATCCATAATCAAATAGGACCCAATTTTATACACATTACAATCAAGAGAAGTCTAATAGCCAATCGAGACCCCCTATAAATACAAAGCACTACAATCCGTTGACTTTATAGGTTGACTTCATCAGTTGTACAAAATTTCAAAGAAAACAAATACAATTTTACTAGACACTAATGCAGACGTGAACTGATCCCGACCTTCATCTCAGACTTGTAGGCGGTAGGAATACTCCCGTTTGTCGAACGGGGTACTCTTCAAAGCCTGGAAAAATAATTGCAAATTTTGGGTGAGTTTTGCGAACTCAGTGAGGAACCATCATCGATGGTTCACCCAATTGATGCAGCACATCAAGTCACATATCATATACTCGCCTTATTGCATGTGGGATCATATTTCACAATTTTACTTGAACATAGATAATTGCACTTTCACTTGAGCATAGACCATTTAAACATATCAATAATACATGCAACACTCACAGTTGTATCACAATTTCACATTCAGAAGTACCATATGCTTGCACTCAAGCAAATCACAATTATTTCACAATTGCATATTCAGAAGTGCCACATGATTACGATCACTAAGTAGAAGGCATTTTTGCCTTTCACCTAATCACAATTATTCACTCAAATGCATATGCCATGTATATGTGACACTTTTTCAATTTATTTCGGTGTTGTGACCGAGCGCCTGAACTGTCCCGTATCTTTTAGATATCGGGCTCATTGATAACTATCCCATATAGGGTTCATTAATAACTGTCCCATATAGGGATCATTGATCGGTAAGCTTGAGGCTCTGCATCACTGTGGGCTGGAGGCCCTAATACGTTGAGCTTTTAGTTCTCGGTGGCTGCTCCGATCACAACTATCATTATCTAAGCATGCATTTATGTATGAAATGCATATGTCCCAATTTAACAGTCAATATATCACACTTAATCCACATGTCACAATTAGGTAGTCACCATATCACAATCAAAAGCAAGTAATTCATGGATTCACAACAGATAACACTTCTATGTCATAGCCCCCAATACATCGGATCTTCTGTCTGGAATTTCCAATCATAATCAATCACAAAACCCACCATTATTCACCACAGTAGACATATAATAATTGAGAGAACCATCTAGGTTACTCACCTATAACTCCCGAGCTAATGCCTAGAAATCTTAACAACGTCGGTGGATCGACGCACCAATTATGCCTCTATAACAATCACAATATATAAACATTACCAACTGAACGATTAGAAATATTTAATAATGCACATGTAGCAATTACAATGTGTACAATGCATGTTTGTGACATTCCCGACACTTTTCTACGATTTCCCGTCACAATAGTTTCCTAAAAAATTTAGAAACTCATTGACATAGAAATCAATCAATTCGGACCCTTATAGGTCCAATTATTAATAAAAGACGGATCAAAAAAAATAGTTACCCAATCACCTCACTTTGACCTGACCAATCCACGTTGAGTTCATCACTAAAACTTTCCAATTTCACATAAAAATGAAATTAAATATTTCCCGAGTCCGATGCCTCGAGAATCAGGTCAATCGGACGTCGGACGAAAAAGTTATTCGTAAAAGAAGATTTCAACCGAAAATTAAAACAAAATCCACATGTACATATCCCCTTAAAAACCCCTTTTCTTCCACCAAATTTCTAACATGCATAACTTTTTCTACACTTATCCAAAAATCACAAAAGAGGTCTCCTTTTTATAAGACCATGTAAGCTAATTGGGGCCATAACCACAACCTACACTTAAAACAGTTTTTCCAGCATTAAGCACATTGACATCCGAAATTCAACAAGGCATAACTTTCAACCTAGATTTCGAAAAATTACGTACTTAGTGGCGATAGAAAGATAACAAGACCCTCTTCAAGTTTTATGAAGACCGATTGTACAAAATCTGTCTCTAACCCCTTGACGAAAGACCTCAAAGTTTCAGGTCATTAATCCCAATTACTGTTCACATTGCATCCACACTTCATCTTTCAAGGCAAAATTCAACCTCTTCAAGCTACAATTTGATAGAAATTCCTTCATAATAAATGTGTACAAATTTCTCCATTTTAATTCAAGATAAGCCTCACCTCATTTGCTCAACTACATAAAGAGTTATGGTAAAAACATTGAAACATGTACAAATGAAAATTTCCATCTTTTACACCTAACTCAAAAACCTATCTTTCCAATACCAATTCTATACTCATAAGCATCCAATTTAGTCATTAATTCACCCATACTATAATCAAAACCTCCACTTGAACAATGATCACAAAAATGACAGCAACTCATACACACTCATTCATCTATTTTCTACACCATTAATATCAATTAAAGCAATCCAAACCCTCTCAAATGACATACATCACATATTATCCTTACATGCATCATCCTACTTCATCAACCATCAATTAATCACTCAAAGCTCTCACCCAACTATACCAACACAATACTCATACACTTAGGTGCACAACCATCACAAAGAATGCATTTAATTACCAATTTAAGAACATAGAACATACTTCTTACCTATAAGCTTCAAATCTTCTCAATCTTCTAACCACTCCAATTTCTTTCTCTCTCTTCACATACACGACATCACCATCAACTTGAGCTTAAGTTTGTTTTTCTTCTCTTTTTTTTGTGAACAAAGGAAGAGGAAGCAAGTAGAAGATGAGAGCTTTATGTGGTGGGAAAACACATAACAATCCATTCCAAATAAATTTTCACGCACAAAAACCACATTTTTCACAATAAAATCACATTTAGGCACATATACTGGGAAATGTCATGAATGCATGTACAGTCATTTTCATGTGCAAATTTCACTATTCACATGGAAGAATAAGCATATATATTTCACAACAATCTAAACACTCTTAGACCTTTCCAAATTACTATTCTACCCTTCCCATCGGGGGTGGGATGTTACATTTTCTCTTCAAAGCACCTTCGTCTGTTCTCTGTACTCGACTACTTTCTTTCTGAGAAATCATCTTTTCCTTCAAAACTTCTTCAGATGATTTTCTTCTTTCAATCATGGGCATGCTTGTACTGGTTGAGATTTAGACCTTTTTGTAGGAGATTTCTTCTTTGTACGCCCCCCCTCAGTTCTTGCTTTAATCTCAGAATCTGCTTCTAATCTGTCCAGATTGTTCAAGCCCATTTTTGCTACAGTACCTGAGTTGATAACACTCTTGACAAACATCTTCAATATGTTTTCTCTGTCAAGGACTCCAAACTCCCTGAATATCCTTTTTAGCAACATTCCATAAGGGAAGCTGTTAGTATCCTTCATTGCCTTAACCATATACTGAAAAATAAGAAATTGTAAGTCTATGGGTTGGCGATTCAACAAGTAAAATAGGCTTTGTTCATCCAAAGTTATCACCAAATGCCTTGAACCTACTCTCGGTAAGACGCAGTTGAACAGAATCGCATGTAAGACCCTAGCCTTCGACACCAGATTCGAGGTCTTCCTCTCCGTTGGGTCATTGTCTCCATACAACTGTCGACTGACTTCTTCTTCCTTCATACTAACTTTCGTCATCCATCTAGCTTTGCTTATAAGCGTCTCTCCGGCAGATGGACATTCAGTCACCTTCTCAATCAACTCCTTTGTCATAACAATAGAGAATCTATCTACTGTAGAAACAATAGCACTATCTACTAGCTGCACATTCTTCCAGAAATCATACACTTCATTTTTATATACAATTTCCCGCACCTGGAAGAACTTCCTCCATCCTGCTTCTACTATCTCCGGTTCGATATCCATGTCGTCTTTCCTCAAGGATTCAAAATCAATATGCCTTTCGTAGATCATTGCTTGCTCCATTAATTCTTTGATGAGTAGAAACTGAGTTAACTGATATTTTTTTTCTTCACAAGGTAAAGTTGGTTACTGAACTTTGAGAGAACTGAGAGCTGAAAGGTTTCTGAGTTGGGAATTCTCAAGGCTATGAAACTTTCCCTCCAAGAGGTTCTTCTGTGAGAAGTTACCAGCTGTAACTCACTGTTACTAACGCCGTTAACTTTGACGTCCTTTTATCTTACCTGTGGCATGTTAGATGATTGATCACTTAACATCACCATGTTAAGATTCTGTCTGATTTCTTTAAAACATTCTTTACTTAGTGGTTTAGTGAAGATGTCCGCCCATTGAAACTCTATCTCAATAAATTGAAGACACACAATCCTTCTCTGAACATAGTCCTGTAAGAAGTGATGTTTGACTTCGATATGCTTCACTCTCGAATGCTGGATTGGATTCTTTGACAAGTTGATGACGCTGGTGTTGTCGCAAAAGATTGGGATCTCCTCTTCTTATATTGAGTAATCTTTTAGTTGATATTTGATCCACAATGTTTGTGAACAACAGCTTACGGCAGACATGTACTCGGCTTCAGCAGTTGATAATGCGATTGAGCTTTGTCTCTTGTTTGACCAGGAAACTAGGTTTGAGCCAAGAAAGTGACAGCCTCCACTCGTACTCTTCTTTTCAATTCTATCTTCGGCATAGTCCGCATCGTAGTATCCAATCAACCTGAAATCTTTACCTTTCTCATACATTAAGCAAAGATCAGTAGTACCTGCGAGATATCTCATAATTCTTTTAACAACAATGTAATGAGACTCTCTAGGATCAGCCTGAAACCTTGCACACAAGCATACACTGAACAATATGTCAGGTCTGCTTGCTGTAAGATAAAGCAAAGAACCAATCGTCCCTCTATACAGGGTTTGATCCATCTTCTTACCAACTTCGTCTTTCGACAAAAGGTTCGAAGGATGCATCGGAGTTGCCATAGGTTTAACTTTATTCATATCAACTTAGATAACAATTCTTTCACATATTTCTGTTGATAGATAAAGATCTTTCCTTCGGTTTGCTTAACTTGCAACCCAAGAAAGAACTTCAACTCTCCCATCATACTCATCTCAAACTCATTTTTCATCAAACTCTCAAAACTCATGCATAAACTTTTTGAAATCGAACCAAAAATAATATCATCAACATAAATTTGCACTAAAATAAAATCATTCTCATAATTCTTCCTAAAGAGTGTCTTATCTACCTGACCTCTACTAAAACCACTCTCAATAAGAAAGGTACTTAGAAAATCATACCAAGCTCTAGGAGCTTGCTTCCAGCCATATAAAGCCTTATAAAGTCTATAGACATGATCTGGATACTTAACATCCTCAAAACCAGGAGGTTGCTTAACATACACATCTTCGTCTATAAAACCATTCAGAAACACGCTTTTCACATCCATCTGAAAAAGCTTTATATCAAGACAAACAACATATGCCAGCAATATCCTAATAGCTTCAAGTCTTGCTACTGGAGCATATCTCTCATTATAGTCTATTCCTTCTTGCTGATTATAGCCTTGTGCTACTAATCTTGCTTTATTCCGACTTACTCTCCCTGATTCGTCTAACTTATTCTTAAAAACCCATCTACTTCCTATAATGGATTTCTTCAAGGGTTTAGGAACCAAGGACCAAACTTTGTTCCCAGTACAATGGTTCAACTCCTCTTGCATAGCTAAAATCCATGCTTCATCCTGAAGAGCTTCATCAATCTTCTTAGGCTCTATTTCAGAGAAAAAAGCTGCATTAGCTTCTCTTCTGAATTTGGACCTTGTTCGGACTCCCTCTGAGGTCTCTCCTATGATTAACTCTTCTGGATAAGAACTCTTATATCTCCAATCTCTTTTTAACCCAAGAGTCTCTGGAATATCCTCAATCTTATCTAACTGAGTTTCGGATGAAGAAGCTTTTTTAGTATCACCTAAGGGCATTGAAGGGATTTCACTATCCATGTCATCTTCCTTACTTGGTTGGAAACTATCATCAAACTTGACATAAATGTTCTCTTCAACAGTCTTCGAGGTAAGATTATAAACCCTAAAGGCCTTCGATGATGAAGAGTAGCCTAGAAAAATTCCTGAATGAGTCTTTGAATCGAATTTGTCCAACAGTTCCTTTGTATTCAGTATAGAGCACTTGCAACCAAATGGATGAAAGTAAGATATATTTGGTCTCCTTCCATTCCATAACTTATAAGGAGTTTTCTTCAACAGAGGTAACAACAATATTCTATTCTGAATATAGCATGTTGTATTCACTGCTTCTTCCCAGAAGTACTTAGGAAGATTCATCTCACAGACCATATTCCTTGCCATCTCTTGAATCGTCCTGTTCTTTCTTTCAACAACTCCATTTTGTTGCGGAGTCCTAGGAGCAGAAAAATTGTGGAAAACTTCATTCTCCTCACAGAATATTCTAAACTTCTCATTTTCAAATTCTCCACCATGATCACTCCTGATACTAGCTATTGACATTCCTTTTTCATTTTGTAACTTTCTGTAAAGGGTCCTAAAACACTTAAAAGACTCATCTTTGTGCGATAGAAACAATATCCAACAAAATCTAGTAAAGTCATCAACAATAACAAGTCCATATTTTTTTCCGCCAAGACTTATTGTCGTAGTTGGACCAAATAAATCCATATAAAATAACTCTAGAGGTCTAGATGATGTTACAAAATTTTTAGAATAAAATGATGTTTTGATATGTTTTCCTTTCTGACAACTTTCACAAAAGAACTCCTTGTCAAAACTTATTTTTGGTAAACCTCTTACCAAATAATGCTTTAACAACTTTGAAATATGTTTAAAACTGACATGACCTAGTTTTTTATACCAGATTAGTCTTTCTTCCTCAGTTGATAAAAAACATTAAATATTTTAATTTTGAAAATCTTTTAAATCAATTTTGTAAAGATTATTTCATCTTTTGGAAGAAAAGAATATAGACTCGTCTTTGTTTCTGACTTCACAAATATTTTGATTGAACAAACCTTCAAAACCAGAATCACACAATTGACTGACACTAATCAAGTTGTGTTTCAGACCATCAACAAGCAGCACATTATCAATACATGCAAAGGAATCTTTACCTATTTTACCGATTCCAATTATCTTGACCTGCTGGTTGTCTCCAAAAGTTACCGATCCTCCCCTTTTATTTTGAAGATCTAGGAACATAGACCTTCTTCCCGTCATGTGTCGCGAGCATCCAGTATCCAAATACCAATGGTGATTGCTGCCTCTTCCAAGGAAGGATATCTGCAGGAGATTTTATTTTATTCTTTAGTACCCATATTTTCTTGGGTCCTTGTGGGTTAGAAAAATACACAAAATGATAGAGATGCATTTGATAAGATTGTTGATGAAAATGAGAATGTTGAAACTTCTTTTTTTGAAAGAAAAACTTCTTTTTATGTTGAGACCATTCTCTAGTAAACCCTAATCCAGTTTTATCACTCGGATGTCTACACTTTCCTAACATATCATTCATTTTCTTGGTACTTTCAGTGAAAGTAGCTAAATCAGCTGAAAGATTCTTAATTCTAAGCTTTAGTTGATTGATCTCTTCAGATCTATCTATTACTTTCTTTTTCTGAATTTCCTCTACTTGTTTTTTCAAGCAGGTATTCTCTCTTTCTATTTCTTCAGTATGTTTCAATTTTTCTACATACTTTTTCTTCAACAGTTTGTACTGTTTCAGAATAGCATGAGAATCTTCTAGTAGTTCAGAATATGCATTATGCAAATCATCATATTTAGAAGTTACCTCCTCATCACTTTCCTCTTCGGCTACAAGACATATATTTGCATGTTCTGATGTCTCGAAGCATGTATCTGATTCGAATGAATCTAGATCCTCCCAAGTTGCCATCATGCTTTTCTTGCCTTCTCTACTCTTCTTTGGTTTCTTCTTCAATGTTGGACACTCGAACTTGTAATGTCCTAGTTTGTTGCACTCGTAGCATATGATGGAAGTCTTCTCTATCTTCCCATCATCTTTTCTGTTCTTTTTGAGGAATTGGTTTCCTTTGGACTTCTTCTTCCACATTCTTCTGATCTTTCTAGAAATGAAAGATAGCTCATCATCTTCTTCACTCGACTCCTGTTATGTCTCACTAGAATCATCGTTCTTTGATTCTTCAATCTTTAGTGCTTTTGATGAATTCCTCTTCCTTTGAGTCTTATGATTCTTTTGTCCGACCTTCAGTGCTATCGACTTGTCCCGTTTGGGCTTGTCTTCAGCATCAAGCTCAACTTCATGTATTTTCAACAATCCAAGCAGTTTGTCAAGCTTTAATACGCTTAAATCCTTGGCTTCCTGTATAGCAGTAACTTTTGGTCTCCACCTCCTTGGTAGACTCCTTAAGATCTTAAGAACGTGGTCTTGGTTGTCGTAAGTTCTTCCAAGAGCTTTTAATCCATTGACAATTGTTTGAAATCTTCCAAACATTTGATCAATAGATTCTTCATCTTTCATCTTGAACAGCTCGTACTGGTGCACAAGAATACTTATCTTGGATTCTTTGACTTGGTTTGTACCTTCATGTGCGATGGATAACGTATCCCACATCTCCTTTGCAGTATCGCATCCGTGGACTTTATCGTACTCACTCCTACTTAAGGCACAACTCAAGAAGAACTTTGCTTTTGAGTTTAGTTGAAATCTCGCCTTCTGATCAGCCATCCATCTGATTCGTGGAATAAGATTTCCTTCATCATCCATTGGGGTGTATGGTCCATTCTCTATCACATCCAAAAGGTCAACATGAGTAGATTCGATAAACAACCACATCTTATCTTTCCAGTAGTGATAGTCTTCTCCGTTAAACGCCAGAGGTCTAGTGACTGAGGCACCTTCCGTTATGTATATATGTGATTCCGCCATAATCTTTAATCCACACATTGTTAATGTGATCCTTGGATACCAAGCTCTGATACTAATTGAAGTGAATCATACGTTAATACAAGACTTATTAAATGATATGCAAATGCACAAGAAGGGAGGGGGGGTTGAATTGTGTATTATTTTTAAAAGCCCCTTTCAAAAACCTTTTGTTAAAAGAAACTTGTTCTTTTCACAAGAACCACTAAAATTCAAAGTTATAACGTATTTTTCGAAAACTCGTATAAGAACTTGTAAAATCGAAAATTAAACGATAAGAGAGATAAAGGGTAAAGAGATGTTGACACAGTAATTTTTATACTGGTTCACCCCAAACCGTGGGCTACGTTCAGTTCTTAGATGTCTTTTTGAGATTTCACTATCTCTCAAAACTTTTACAAGTATTCTTTGTCTCTGAGCCTCTTCAGGTCTCTTATAATCAGTATTCTGTCACACTTAGCCTCTGCAGGCTATCTGTACAACTTTCAACTAAAAGATATTTGAGCTTTGTTGCAGAAAAGAATAGCTCTAAGTTTCACACAATAACTTCTCTCAAGTATTGACAGCTTTTTGTGTTTGTATTTATACGTCGTGTGTGTGTGTAACTTTGTAATCTTTGACTTTGACTCTTATTTATAGTCTTCATCTTCAACTGCTTCTTGATTCTTGATTCTTGCTTTTTTCAAGAAACGGTTATTCAGTTGAGTTCTGTAACTAACTCGAACTGATTCTTGATCGGACGTGGTTTGCTTTCGTCTGCTTTTGATTCCGTCTGCTTTTGTTTCCATCTGCTTTTGCTTCCGTCTACTTTTGCTTCCGTCTACTTTTGCTTTCGTATGCTTTTCCTTTCGTCTGCTTTTACTTCCGTCTGTTTTTGCTTTCGTCTATTTTTGCTTTCGTCTACTTTTGCTTTCTTCTGCTTTTCAACTTTCGTATGTTTTTATTCTTTCGTCTGCTTTTTCTTTCGTTTGCTTTCTTTCGTCTACTTTATTCTATCGTATATTTTTGATCGTCTTCTTTTCTACTTAGCTTCCGTCTACTTTTCATTATTATTTGTACTTCATCAAAATCATTTATGTAAAGTCATTTTGACTTAACAGATTCGGGTTCGACTCTCGAGTTCATGTATGAAAAAGGGTAAGAAAAAAACAAAAACTCTTTTTTTAAGGTTAGGATAGGACAAGCCAAAGCCAACATGTCAAGTCAAGTCAGATTTAGCAATTGACGTAACTGATTCAAATGCTAGAAGCTAGTTCATAGAAGGTAGATTTGATTCGACAATTATTTTAATTGTTAAGTATTGGAAGACATTTATTGTTGTGGTTGTCTCATGTTTATTTTGAACCATATTTAGCATTTAATACTTTGTGATTGTTGTCACTTATATGTGAATACATTTAGAAATGGAAGGTTTGAACAAGATGAACTATTCCAATGATTGTGTGGAAATAACTAAAAAAGATGGGGTATGAAATGATACCATAGAGATGTATTTAATCTCCTCGATGGTTGAAGAAGTGAAGAAGGGAAATCGAAGGGATTTAAACAAAATTCAATAAGGAGTATACTGATTTTCAATTGAAGAATAAGGATAATAAAATAAAGGATACATTGAAGAATTTCAATAACTTACTAAAAGAAATAGGAATTGGTTACAACACCTTTACTGGTGAAGTTAATGCTAAAAATGAATGTTGGGAAAATCTATTTAAGGTAAAATATATCTTTGTTTTATTAATATATCATATTATATAATATTTATTCTCATATTCCTTTTTATCATGATAGGTTCATAAAATGACTAACCGATTCAAGGAAAAAGGATGTAAGGAATTTTGGACTTGTGTCATATTTTTGGAGATACTACTAGACTAGAGTACATGGACATCCATCATCTAAATCTCCATCAAATAGTTCAAAAGAGGAACATGAAAATGATGTTGATTAAGATTACTTGTAGAATGAAAAAGAAAATCAAGATATAAGTTCTCCATCTAGGAGAAAGAAATCTCTTAAGAATAAGAAGGCAAAGAAGACACATTCTAACATTCTATAAGAGGTCTTGCTTATACTTGGTTAGCAATAAAAAAGGAAGAATGATTTACTTGAAAAAAAACTTAGTGAAACATCATCCATTGCAAAGAATAGATCTCAAGGGACTTAACATAATGATGGAATGTCTGAATTCCTTAGATGAATTGAGTGTTGATGATGTGCAATATGGAAAAGTTATAAAGGCTTTATATGATTTTCCACCTTATAAGGATTTTTTTATAAAGATGAAAAATATAAGGAAGTTGGATTGGATTATATTGCTTTAGTTATATTTTCATGTTATTGCAAATCAAATTCTTATTAATTTGACACTTTTATATTAATCACTAATCCATAGTTTGAACATTTTAAGTTTGTGCTTTGTATGAATATTTGACTTAAGGTTAAGTTTATATGTTTTATGAATATTTTGTTATATTTAATTAAACCATTTGATTAAATGGTTTATTAATTATTTAATGTTGGCATTGTAAGTACATGGATTTCTTATAAGACTTCAAATCATATTCTAATAATGAACAAAAGAAGGTAATCATTATTTCTGTAGTTGGAGGAGAGAAAAAATATTTTTATTTACAAAAGCAAATACATAAAACTTCTGCTTGATAGGTCATAATTGAATGTTAAACTTTTGAAGGGGAATCCTACAAGGATTTATAAAAACTAAAGAATAAAAAAGATAATCTTCTTGAGCTTATGTGAGTTGAAGAGTTTAGGAGGTTTAAAGGCAATAAGTCATTTGATTGTGGAGGAGCAAGTAGCAAGTTTCTTGATGACCATAGGGCATAGTGAGACAACTAAAGTCTATACAAAACGATTTCAACATTTGACTGGACAATTTTGAAGTACTTTTGTAAACTCTTATATGTAGTTAATCGTCTTACAAAAAGAGTCATTACTCCATTATCTTTTACTAATACACCTCCTTAAATTTAACATAATTAAAAAATTTCCATATTTTCATATACATTCATATATTTTATTACTATTTTAATTATGTCCTTATGATTAATAATTATTTTAATATATATTTTAATATTTAGGATTGTATAAGTAATAGATGATACACATATTGATGCATATGTTAACAAATACCATACAAGGGAAAAGAATTAATCCAACCTAAAATATTATGTGTTGTTGCTCATTTAACATACGTTTTACATATGTAATAACTGGATAGGAGGATACTGCAAATAACTCTCGAGTTCTTTTAGAAACCGTGACAAATCTAGTAAATTAATTTTCTATACCTCCATGAGGTATTATATGATTTTAAATAAACATAGTAATTATGATTCATTTTTAATATCTTTTTGTTAATATTTTGTTCTTTATATGTTAGGTAAGTACTCTTTCATCATGTTGACGTGAAAGATATCATTAGCAAGATTATAGAGGCAAAGGAAGACTTCAAGGTCCACAAGAATTGTTCAACTACAGACATTCTTTATTAAGAAATATTATTGAAATATGTTTTGGCGTTATAAAAGCATGATTCCAAATACTTAAAAATATGTCGAGTTATGATATAGAAAAATAAAAATACATCATTATTGCATATTGTGTTATACACAATTACATTAAAAACTATGGATAAAGACATCAATTGTAGCACCCACTTCTGTAAGACCCAAACCCGACATTGATGGGTAATATTCGGGTCCGTGTTCTACGAGGGTGGCATGCTAGATCACTTAGTCAGTCAAAAACTCAGTAATTTTTTTTAATACAATCAAATACACGAAAATCAGAAATCAGTTTGAGTCTGCTTTATTTCATTCATAATCATTTTCAATTACACAACTCATCAGAGATTCACTAATCATTTGGGGCCCATTAAAAATACAAAACACTTAGACATAATGTCTTTACATTACAACGTAAACACATTTGTACAACCATTTCTGAATATACAAATTCATATAAAAATAGGAAAATACAAATGCAGATGTCAACTGATCCCGACCTCTATCTGTTACTTGCATACCGTAGTAAGTATAATCCCGTTTTCTTAATGGGTTATTCTTCGGAGTCCTGAAAAATATTTGCAAATTTTGGGTGAGTTTTTAGAACTCAATGAGTGACCATCATCGATCGCTCACCCAATCAGGTAACACATAATTCACATCATTACATATTTCACACTTCACCTTCAATACAATTTAATCACTTATATTATGCATATGCAGTGCACATAAGACCCACTTTTCATTTGTTACTTTGTTGTAACCGAGTGCATAAACTGTCCCATATAGGGCTCATTAAACGTTGAGCCTGAGGCTCTGAATCACTTTTGAGCTCGAGACTCTTTTTCCCTCACTGAGCTTTAAGCTCTAATCGGTGGCTACTCTAATCATAACTGCCATTATGTTTCATGCATTCATGAAATGGAATGCATCAATTACATATGATCACTTATTCACTTTCACATATCATCGGACTTTAGTCTAGTATTCAACATTTACGTTGAGAAACACTTTACGATCATGCATTCATGTCATAAAGCATTTAGTTCATTACATTCACATACAATTAGCACTTCAGTATTACATTCAAGCATCAGAAACCTTGGACCTTCATTGTTCAAAATCACACAATCAATTCACATCTCATTCATAATCACTCAAGTCATGACACAAAAGAAACAAACAATAAGGTAAGACCATCTAGGTCTACTAACAGTATGCTCCAATTTAGCATTCATTTTCAAATTCTAAAAATGCCTGAATGTGGACGTTCTAACCTGCACAGTTCATTCATGCAATACATATTTCACACACGTTACAACTTTGGATAATTATAATTGTTCAATAATGCACATGTATGAAAAGGATTATGTACAATGCATATTCATGACAATCCCAGGTATCTTTCCTTCAATTTCATCACAAAATCATTCCCATATCAAAACTCAACCAAGTATAATTTATACTTAGGTTTATACCTCAACAAAACCATTAAATCACAATTCATAATTCATTGAATCACTTTTAGATTTTTCCAAGACACCCCTTTCGGGTCTACTGTTCACATTCAACCAGAAGGTGAAAATGAGGTAATTTTGTAACATCCCACCCCTAACAGGAAGGGTAAAATAGTAAATTGTCATAGGATGAGATTGATAGGGATTAATTATTATTGTTCATGCATACTAGTATTAGTAAACAGTGAAATTGTGCACATGCAAATTTCGGTAAATGCATACATGACATTCCCGGTAGAAGTGCCTACTGTAATTTTATTGTAATTAACGTGGTTATTGGGTTCGAAAAATTATTCTGAGTGCGCCATTGAGTGTTTTATATTTTAAGGGATTTTTAGAAATTTTTTTGGAATTTTTTGGAGAAAATTCCAAGACTGGAGAAATCGCCAAGTGGCGAACCGACTGATTTTCTGTACCGAAAATTTTTGTCAAATGGTACTGTAATATTGGGCACATTATTTTGAAATTGTAATTGAGACCCTTGGAAATGGATTGAAGACCTAATTCTATTTGGATTATTTTATCAAAGGTTATTAAGTTATTTTGGATTATGCCCTGTGTAAGTTGGGATGTCGGAGGACGTTGTTCCAGATCTGCTATTGTATAGCATAAGTCGGCTTGCACCCCATATAAGTCGACTAGTACATACACAGTAGCATAAGTCGACTTGCATCTCAAGCAAGTCGACTAGGATCATATATTTTCCTTCTTTTGCTTATAACTTTTCCATCCGACATCCGATTGACCTGATTCTTGAGGCATCGGATTCGTGAAACATTGAATTTCATTGCATGAGAAATTGGGAATTTTGGACGGAAAATTGACGTTGGTCCGAGAAATGATTCATTGGTCACTGTTTTATTTGTTTTTGGACCTATAGAGGTCCGAATTGAAATCTTGCGGCTGTTAGATTTCTAATTTTAGACAGATTTTTGGTGATTGGAAAAATGGGATTAGGGTCGGAATTCATGAACATGCATTATACACCTACATGTGCATCATTAACGAATCCGATTGATAATTAATGATCGCTTTTCTTCTCCGATTCGATAGAGGTCCAATTGAGCGCCGTTCAACCGACGGGCGTAGACTTCCCAAAGATTAGCTCGAAAGTAATAGGTGAGTAACCTAGATGGATTTCTCAATTATTACTTGTCAAATATGGGGATAATGGCGGGACCAGGAATGTGTACATTGTGTGACTTCTCTGCCATTACTATGATTGATTGTAAATTATGAACTGTTCATTGTTGTGAATTATGGACTGTTACTTGTTCATACTGACTGTTAATTGACTGTTCTTGACTATGAATGATTAACTGTTTATGGGGATGTTGTAACTGGGCATGTGCATTCATACACAGATGCATAAATTGATAAAGGAAAATTGTGAACCGAGTCGCTACTGATACTGAAACGAGCCTAGAGCTCGAAATACTGAAATGAGCCTAGAGCTCGAAGGGAGATAATTCTCCCCAGATGCGTCATCGATCATCGAATATCTGCTTACGCGCTTCGGTCACAACATCGTAATTAAACCGAAAAAGCGCCACATGTGCATTGCATCATTATCGATCAGATACCGAAATGGGTTTTATCAGACAGGATCGTTTATTATCGTGGATCAGAGACCGTAGTATTATCGCAATCGCTTTATTACCGTGAATTGATTATGTGATGTATGAATTGGGAGAACCATCGATGATGGTTCCTCGATGAGCTCGCAAACTCATCCAAAATTGCAATATATTTTTAGACTTGAAGAGTACCCGCTTGACACGGAGTAGGTCTCATCAGCAAGTGAAGGATGAGGTCGGGATCGATTCAAGCGTCGCATTGGTGTCTTATCGAATTAGTTTCCGCAATCATTGTACAACAATGCTTTATATTTATAATGAGCCCATTGTGGTTTTATTGTTTTATACATTGGTGATTGTAAATTATTATCGATGACCGTAATAAGCGAAAATGGTTAATTGTGAACATGGACTCAAGATTATATTCCGCAACCTTTGTAAACTGATTAGTATGTGAACTTTATGGTTACTATAAAATATTGTTAAATGATTGTAATAACTGCAAATGTTTTCATCGCTCATCTGCCTTTTGCCGCGCTAATGTACGGTTAAAAAAAAAACAAGAGAGAAGAAAATGATATACTGAGTTTTCACCGAT
This sequence comes from Erythroxylum novogranatense, assembly GCA_029891385.1. Lineage (NCBI taxonomy): Eukaryota > Viridiplantae > Streptophyta > Magnoliopsida > Malpighiales > Erythroxylaceae > Erythroxylum > Erythroxylum novogranatense. Next base: position 15,638,662 of record CM057233.1, read on the forward strand.
TGATGTAGTATGCTACCCTCGCGGGACACGGACTCAGATATTACCAACGATATCGGGTTCGGGTCACTCGGGAGTGGGGTGTTACATTTAGGTGGTATCAGAGCCCAGCAATACGAATGTATCTCGGCACAGTTTGAAACATAGGTCAAGTTGCATGCATCTGAGTCGTGTCGTTGCAGACCGTGGTCACTGATCACTAGTCTGAGTCACACGAGGATGAATCCTACGTGTGCATACATGTTAAGTGACTAAGTGAGAGAAAGTGAGACCGTATTAGAATGTGAGCCCATGAATGTGTATGGGCAATGAGGAATGGGAAAAAGGAAACATTGATAATGAGAATTATAATGTACTGTGGTTAGAATAACTATGTTGGCTTATACTGATTAAGGAAAGAATTGATATCAAACTGAGTTTCCTGATTAGTGTGGCAATATTACGGCGACAGAAAACGAATATGTCTAGAACTTGGAGAGGTCCACTGGAGATATGAGAAGCATACTGGTTATAGTAGGACTAAGTGAGATGAAAAGTCCGGGATGATTAGGGAATTAGAGGTTTGACTGTAGATGCGATGAAATGGGAAACATTAGAACTGAGTAAAACATAGATGGTCTGATCAGGCAGATATTGATTCACTGCATTTGTGTTCGATATCAGTAGATATCATAGGTAGATGATGATAGCAAGATTATAATAAGGTCAATATTGTACCATAACGATCTACCTAGAACTGAAAGAGCAAAGTGCCTAGTAGGGTAAGAAAAAGTAGAAATGGTGAGATAAAAGTGTACAGATAAACTGAAATGAACTCGTGAAACGGGTATGATCATGAGCGCATAAGCTTGAGACTGAAATAGGTATGCGAATATTGTGCTAAGAGTTTGGAAATCAGTATAATAAGATTGTAAGGGAAAAAGAAAGACTGACAATTTCTACTGATTGTATATCGGGAACTTCTGGATTGGTTGAAAAGATGTATATGGACACAGAAATGGTAAATGGATGGGTAAATAGATAGAGATACAGTGGAGTTGTAACACCGATTTTGTCGTGTTTTGGGGACTGTGAATACCCTATTATTGTTTGAGGAAGATAAAGAGATATGTAGCAATAAGGAGATGACATTGTATAAGTCAAGTAGATATGACCTTAAAAGGTCAAGCTGATACATGAATGATATGGGAATGAAACTAGGAAAAAAAATTAAACAATGATAGTAATATATGAAAAGAGTTGTCACATTTAAGTCGATTTACCGTTGGGAATATCTATTGGACAGTAAAGTTGATCATGATTAATGAAACTTATGTTAAAGATACATGGAAATAAGAGAGGAGATGATCGGTGAATGATTAAATATGTGCTATTATGAGTGGCTATAAGTGTAAAGTTCATAATGGGTTAAAGTATGACATAAGAAGACTGAGTGTACTTGTATGAGAGGAAATGAAGAATGATAATGGCATCATCCTCTATTTGAGGATCAAGATAACCGTAAAGGAGTTTTATGGAATGTTTAATAGTATAAGTTCCTATTTGGTCTCCGTGATGTGTAGTTTAAAGAATAAGTGTTAACGAAAGTGTTTAGTGTCACAGGAACCTTAGTGCAAGGAATGTTTTGATCTTTTCAATTATGGCATAACATTGTTCGACCGAAATAAAGGCGTATAGTTACGAATGATTGAAAAGCAATTAGGGACACTAATTGGCTTATGAGACTTTCGTGAACAAAGATAATGACAAAGAGCAAGACTAATGGTCAAACGAAAAGAAGTACGACGAAATCAAAAGTGAAATTGAGTCATATCTCAAGAGGAGAGTTAGACATAACAAGTGAAATATACGATCGAGGTTATCTCAGATTGTGTGTACGAAATGTAAAGTATCCAACTACGTAAGTGGAATTTTAATTTGAGGCGATTCTATTGCAATGTGAAGTGAATAGATTTCCTTATGTGATGCAAAACTGTTGAGAAATCTTGATTTGAAACTAAGAAAAAAATAGTCCCGAACTGCGAAGTGAAATACTCAAATAAAGTGGAATTTATGAAAGTCCAAGTACGGATGACTAGGTATTGGCATATGTTGATGTGAATGACAGGAAATCAATTGAAAAGAAAAAAAATGAGTAGAGACAAGAAGTCCTAAAGGGAAACTGACAATGACACTACTTGTGGACTCAATGAAAAAGTTGAATGATGTATGGTAAATTCAACAAGAACCTAATAGGGAATTATGTGAGGTAAGCAAATGGTAGTGACTATGTTTATAGACGGAATGTGTTTGAAAGTGTTGAACAGTGAAAAGTAAAAAGAACTATATGAATAATAGAGGAATTTGATACTGAGGATAAGCATACCCTTGGAGAGTGGGCAGTGTGCGATGAACTGAGACAATATATTAAAATGGTATAAGATAAATTGAAATGACTTTGATAAATGGTATTGGAGACTTTAGATTCCTATAAGGATACATTGTGTTAATTCGAGGAAAAAGACGGGCATAAATGACTACTATTGAAGTATGTGTACCCGACAAAAAGTGCTAGAAAAAGAAAGTGAACAGTTGAAGCTAGACATTCTAGTAAGTATATGCGAAAGTGAAATTGAATAACTATGAGTATAGAACGAAGTGGTTATAGATTCAAGTGCGTAGAGGTTTGAATGTTCAATAGGAAAAGTGTTTAAGTATTTGGACTATAGAGGATTATAACCTCATGATATAATTTTGACTGAATGATTATAGAACTAATGGTGAGCACAAGATGGAATTGTACACGCTTGTATTACACAAAAAAAAGCCTAACAAGAGACAAAGACCAACAGTGAGTCGAGATGCTTGTGATGAGTGAAACAAAGGAAAGGGCTTAGGAAAACTGCATGGGATAGCTGGAGTGGATCAGGATCGGACTAATGAAAAAGAATTAAATACATATCGAACAGTGACATGTCAAAAGAACACTGAATCTGGACTAAGAGTCAATGTAATATGAGGGGTAAATGCGTTAAGTGGATTACCACCGGTTATAGTGAAAAAATAGAGATAAGTGCCACTGTGTCAGTACTAAAGGAAAGGGAAGTGTCGCAGACGAGAGAAACTATTTTATTGGAAGTATCATAGTGACAAAGTGTACGCAGAATTGGCAAAAAGGGTATTAATGAAGTTATTGGAATAAGTCTATATATTGAGAAAAAGGTATTGGATGGATAAAACGTGATGAGTGAGCAGGTTCAAAAATAATAAACTGAGTCATAGCATCGGAACTAAAAGTAGTGGCTACTGTGAAAATGGCAAGTGAGATAGTTAAGAGAGTGAGATCGCCAACTGACAGCCTTGTTGAATCCGTCTACTGTGATGAGTGATAATGAGTTAGCCAAATAAGTGATTGAACAACTGACTGAGTGTGGTTACTGTGACCTTTCGAAAAATGAATCATTGAGTGGAAAAGTATATGGGACATGTAGGGTCATTTGATAACTGTCATAGTGAACCGTTGACTGAGAATTTCAAGGACGAAATTTTTATAAGGAGGGGGGAGTTTACCACTGTAGGAAAATCCCGGGAGGAACATCACATGTTCCAGCAGCGGAAACAAAAATTTTTTGGTCCCGGGACCTTCCCGAAAACCCAAGATCCCGGTGTCGGTATGAAAACTCAAACCTGAATAGCCAATAGAGACTATCTCTAAAGGTATCCACGCAGAGATCAGAAAACCTAACCGAGTCAAACCCCTTTGACCCGGGAATAGTTAGAACAGATTAAGAGCTGCTAGACCCTACCTCTATCCTGGAGAGCTTGAGAATAACGTTGAATCCTTTCTTGGAAGAAGAGAGAATCGATGAAGCTTGATGGAAGAAGACTTGAAAATCCACTTTCAATCCAAAGCTTAACCTTTAAGCTTTCTTCTTCTCCTTTTCAAAACCTACTACCACACCCTCTTGCATAAGCCTTTTATGTTGATTTTTAACCTTTAAAAACTCTTCCATAAGCTTATGACAAATGGTGGATTAATGGCCATTCATTCTTTAACTTAATAAAGAAATAAGGTTTGACTTTTCAAACCATTTTCTTCTCCTCCCCATTCCAACGCACATGACTATATATTTATATATATTAATTAATTATTTACTTAATTAATTAATATATATAATTGCTAAATGATCCATCAAACTGGGTTGGTCTACCACTACCTCTGGGCCCCGATGTCAAACAGCCCTAAACCTTTCTTAGCAATATTGATGTCGCGATCTCATCGACATATCCCAATCCCATTGGGATCCATTTAATCTAATGTTTCCATAATTGGAACTCGTCCAATTACTATTTTACTGATTCTCGAGACACTCTTATGCGTGTGGCCCTTTAGGTTTCGGTTATGTTGGCCACTTAGATTAACAATTAATCTGAGCAAGTCATGAGCGTATCTAGCAACACATCATGACCCCCAATTGACCGGAAAGTAATTGGTTTGATGAATTCATCACGAACCGGATCATTTAACCCTTCCATGACAATTCATGCAATTCGTCCTTTCATCATCCTATACCCCACTTGGTTATGAGTATGGCTAATATGTCAACTCTTACTAGACTAAGTCTAGCCCAAGTGAAATCGCCTCGTCTCGAGGACTCATTACTTTATATGTCCATGAAGACACTCTTCATGACATAGTCATGCTCGCCGAGACTTAAAGTAATGATCCCGACAAGAGGTCAGGTATCTCTTACATTTTCACGAAGTGATGAATCCTTTATTGGCTACTCAATTACCTTGAATACCTCAAACTGCACTCCAAGCACCACCCTATGAGTAACCTCCGAAGGCCACAAGGAATGGAGTCAGCACGTGATCAAGATTCAAGATATCCTCGAGTACCTCAAGTCTAAGGATACTTGCACCATTGCTATGATGAGATTATCACCGACATAAATCCATGTGATGATCTCATGGCGTGTCATCCAATGAACTTACTACCACTAGTAAGCATCCATATGTCAACTCTAAATATCTCATATTTACAGCTTCGAGATCCACCGCCGATCCAATCAAGGAGTATGACATATGTTAGTCGTCCGGATTAATGATGTCCAGCCTCATTAATCCTATGACTAGGAAAATTTAGATACCGACATAATTACACATGATAGGAATCTCGTGAGTATGATCACATCATAATTTCCTTCATGCTATGTCATATATCATGGACTTCATTAATTTGATTAAAGATCACTATCAATTCATAAAGAACATCAAATAAATGAAACATGCCTTTCTTTATTTATTCATAAAGTCCATACATGACTATGAACAAAATGCGCTAAAGGGATTGCCTTTAGGCACTACTCTAATAAAGAATATCCCACCCCCGATGTGAAGGGTAAAATAGTAAATTATCATAGGATGAGATTGATAGGATTAATTAGTATTGTTCATGCATACTAGTATTAGTAAACAAGTGAAATTGTGCACATGCAAATTTGGCACATGCATACATGACATTCGGTAGAAGTGCCTCTTGTAATTTTATTGTGATTAACGTGGTTATTGGGTTTGAAAATTATTCGAGTGTGCCATTGAGTGTTTTATATTTTAAGGATTTTAGAAATTTTTTAGAATTTTCCGAGAAAATTCTGCATCGAGAAATCGCCAAGTGGCGAACCGACTGATTTTCGGTACCGAAAATTTCTGTCAAATGGTACTGTAATATTGGGTACATTATTTTGAAATTGTAATTTAGACCCTTGGAAATGGATTGAAGACCTAATTCTATTTGGATTATTTTATCAAAGGTTATTAAGTTATTTTGTCTTTTTCTTAAGTGACAAGGTGGCAAAGCATTTAATGCTTGGATGATGGGGCTCCATTCTCGACTCTTCTATATATGTTTGAAGAGTGAAAATTGAATTATTAACATGTTGGCTTTGTCTCATCCGAAAATCTCCTCCTCCTTCCTTCTCATCGATTTTCTTCACTTGTTCCATTTAATTACTACTCTCCTTGTTCTTCCTTGCAAGCTTAAGCCTTGAGTGGATGATGATGTTGTGGGTGGAAAGTGAGAATTAGAAAGTAGAGAAAGTGGAGAAGTTGGTGTAGTATTGAAGGGGGAAAAGCTTGATTTGGTAAGTTTTTGTTTTAAGCTTTCATTTATGCATTTAATGAATAAATTGGTTGTTAGATTCATTGATTGGTATGTATTGGTCATTAATCATGATTTATGATGATCTATTGGCTCAATTCTTGTGTGATTAGGATGCTTATGCATGTGGAATTGGTATTAGAAGTGATAGGATTTAAGTTGAAGATGAAAGTTGGAAAATTGATTTTGACCTAGTACACTGATTTGAGCATAACTAATTGTGTTGTTATACAAATGAGGTGAGGTTTGTGCCAAATGAAACTTTGGCTTGTTGGCTACAATTTTGTGTGAAATAGGTGTTGTCTAATTTTAGCATTAAGAGGTTGAAATTTGGCTTGGAAAGTTACTGCTGGGACTTATGTGAACAGTATCCGGATTGATGACCTGATTGTGTTGATGATTTTTCTAAATTAAGTGAGAAGGAATTAGGGCAAATGGTCTAAATGAAAGTTGAAGCATGTATTGTTAGCTTTCCAATTCCACTGATTTTGTAATTTTTCAATATGTATATTGGGAGATATGCATTGATGACTATTGGCTGGTAAAATGCATTTTAGTGAAACCTAGCTGAAATGTTAGTTTTGTGAGCATTCTGATTGGAAGCAATTTTAGCAATTTTTTTGAATTGAATAGGCTTGAGTGATCTTCTGAAGAGTTTTAGAGGAAACATTTATCTTGAAAATGGTATATGTCATGCTATTTTTGGATATTAGATTTGGGAGTAATGAATTTGCAAATACTGAACCTAAGTTAGATTATTAACTGCAGCCCTGATCAGTCACTTGTTTGGCAGTTTTGAACTTGTTAGGGATAGAATTGGATTTTGAATCCTCATGAAAATTGAAGTATGAGATCTGATCTTTCCAGTGATATAAGGTAGTGATTGTTTTGACATTTGTGATAGGAGATATGCTATCTTAAAATGTACTATTCAGATTGGGAAATTTCAGTGGGCAGATGATTTGGTGAATTGTTTGGCCTAGTTAGCAAATGAATTTGATTTCAGGTTGTTCATGAAAGTTGTAGAAAACATTGGGATCTTTCTTAGCATATTTATTGCTTAATTTTTGACTAAGGAAATGGAAAGTTACGGATTTTATAAACTGTTGCCCTGTTTTGACAAATGTTGCACTGTTTTGAGAGGCATTGTGAGGATAGTAACTTTGATTGCATTTTTGACACCCTTAGAGGTGACATTGGCTTTTGTGTCCTTCATAAAACTTGTAGAGCTCTCTTTTCTCTATAAAATAGACAACAAGTTTGTCCAATTTGGAGTCCAGAGTAGGGAGTTATGCCCTGTGTAAGTTGGGATGTCGGAGGACGTTGTTCCAGATCTGCTATTGTATAACATAAGTCGACTTGCACCCCATATAAGTCGACTAGTACATACACAGTAGCATAAGTCGACTTGCATCTCAAGCAAGTCGACTAGGATCATATATTTTCCTTCTTTTGCTTATAACTTTTCCATCCGACATCCGATTGACCTGATTCTTGAAGCATCGGATTCGTGAAACATTGAATTTCATTGCATGAGAAATTGGAAATTTTGGATGGAAAATTGACGTGGATCCGAGCAATGATTCTTTGGTCACTGTTTTATTTGTTTTTGGACCTATAGAGGTCCGAATTGAGTACTGTTAGTGCCGTTAGATTTCTAATTTTTAGACGAATTTTTGGTGATTGGAAAAAATGGGATTAGGGTCGGGAATTCATGAACATGCATTATACACCTACATGTGCATCATTAACGAATCCGGATTGGATAATTAATGATCGTTTTCTTCTCTGATTCTGATAGAGGTCCAATTGGAGCGTCGTTCGACCGACGTGGAAGAGACTTCTCGGCATTAGCTCGGAAGTGATAGGTGAGTAACCTAGATGGATTTCTCAATTATTACTTGTAAAATATGGGAATAATGGCGGGACCAGGAATGTGTACATTGTGTGACTTCTCTGCCATTACTGTGATTAACTGTGATTGATTGTCAATTATGAACTGTTCATTGTTGTGAATTATGGACTGTTACTTGTGCATACTGACTGTTAATTGACTGTTCTTGACTATGAATGATTAACTGTTTATGGGGATGTTGTAACTGGGCATGTGCATTCATACACAGATGCATAAACTGATAAAAGAAAATTGTGAACCGAGTCGCTACTGATACTGAAACGAGCCTAGAGCTCGAAATACTGAAACGAGCCTAGAGCTCAAAAGGAGATAACTCTCCCCGGACGTGTCTACTGATCACTGAATACTGTTTACGCGCTCAGTCACAACACTGTAATTAAACTGAAAAATGAGTCACATGTGCATTGCATCATTACTAGATTGTATACCCGAAATGGGTTTCTTCAGATTGTGATTGTCTATTATCGTGGATCAGAGACCGTAGTATTACAAGAATCGCTTTATTACTGTGAATTGATTATGTGATGCATGAATTGGGAGAACCATCGATGATGGTTCCTCATTGAGTTCGCAAACTCATCCAAAATTGCAATCTATTTTTCAGGACTTGAAGAGTACCCCGCTTGACACGGAGTAGGTCTCTTGTAGGTAAGTGAAGGATGAGGTCGGAATCGCCAAGGCTCTGCATTAGTGTCTTATCGAATTAGTTTCCGCAATCATTGTACAACAATGCTTTATATTTATAATGAGCCCATTGTGGTTTTATTGTTTTTATACATTGACTGATTGTAAATTATTATTGGATGACTGTAATAACTGAAAATGGTTAATTGTGAACATGGACTCAAGATTGTATTCCGCAACCTTTGTAAACTGATTAGTATGTGAACTTTATGGTTACTGTAAAATATTGTTAAATGATTGTAATAACTACAAATGTTTTCTACTGTCTACTGTCTTTGTCGCGCTAATGTACGGTTCAAAAAAAAACAAGAGAGAAGAAAATGATATACTTAGTTTTCACCGATTGATGTAGTACGCCACCCTCGCGGGACACGGACTCGGATATCACCACCGATATCGGGTTCGGGTCACTCAAGAGTGGGGTGTTACAAATTTGGTCAAACTCTCTTCTAGAAACGTGTTCCTCTATGTCTTATCTCTCTATTGACAAAAAAATAACTCAATTTGGTTCAATAATTCGGAAGATATGCCTCAAACATTATCGAGTTATCCATATTCAAAAAAAGTGTACTATACACAACTTCCATCCATAAATTAAACATCTTAGAGGCTTAATCAAAATTCTACTTCTTAAGAAAATTTGTATATCTATATCTCTAGTTTACTCCAAATTAAAAATCATCCCATTTGGAATCCTATAGATCAAGATATCATCAAAATACTGAGGGGTGTTCAATAAGTCAACATCAGTTCATATCATTCCAACCAATACCCTTACTTTGAATCAATCAATATTTTTCAAATCAATTCAGAATACTAACAATTCTTTTTTAGAGGTAGAACAATGTCTTAAAAATCCAATGCTTTAAAAATCAAGTCATTTGGAGGTCGGATGAAGAATTTATAGCCAAAAACCTATCAGATATTCATCAGCCTCTCAAAACTTCAAAGTCGTTATCGTGCAATTGCACGATAGCAATTTTTGCTATCAAATCTCCAAAGTCGTTGTCGTGCTTTTGTACGACGGTGCTTTTTGGATAACTCTTAAAGTCACCCTCATGCTTTTTCACGATGGTATTTTTTGCCTAAAGTCTTAAAAGTTGACGGTGTCTTTTAAGACTTTTCCACTTCTTCTTTTTCACTGACACCCCAAATTCTAAACTCCATAACTTTTGATCCACAACTCCAAATTTTGCAAACTTTATATCAATGGAAAGCTAAAAGAAAGATATATAACTTTCATGAAGAAAATTTTATCAAATTCTGCCTATATAAACACAAAAAAATTATGAAAGTTTAGATCGAAAATTAAACTCTCACTATTTATTCTCATAAATATTTTGGACTTTATTATCTAAAATCCAACATTTAAAATTTTATTTCTAGTTTTTATACTCCATTTCAATCAAATCATTCACTATACATTCATATTACCCCAAAATATACAAGTTTAATTAAAAATCATCAAAAGTTAAAAATTCATGTTCATCATATTCATGCTCTGTCACTTTTTCTGCATTTTTAACTTTTATTCTCAGTCTCCATGTTTCCTCTCAACCTTCATTTTTACACTCATTTTCATCTTAGACCATCATTTTACAACTACACTTCAACTCAAAAACCATTCTTTTGATTATCTCTAAATACTCACATATTCACGTACACTCATATAAATATATACATATTTATAGTGAAGAGAAACGAGTATATCATAATATCATCCTTTTTACATTCTCTATTTTTCTTCTCAACTTTCATTTAAACACTCATTCTCATCTCAAGCCATCACTTTACAATTGCTCTTCAACTCAAACATCATTTTCTTTATCATCCCTAAAGCTTCCATTTACTCACATATACACATGCATATATATATTTACATGCACAGTGAAGAAAAACCGAAAACAGAGTATATCACCTTTTCACACTTTAATTTTCTATACTCATCTTATACACCATTTCATTTCTATTTCTAACTCCAAAAATAATTTTTACATCACTTTATCACTAACAATCCATCAAATACTAAGTTAACTCTAAAACCAAAATTTCATCCCATTTACACTGTGTTCATGAATGTATACACGTAAACATCATTTTCTATGCATATGACAGTAATTCATCAAATGTATTTCGTAACTCCCTAACTGTACATAATTTATTTACTACTTACTTGTCAAAAGCTTCAACTATCCCAAAGCCCTAACTCCATGCAAAATCACATACTCCTCTGTGAAAAATGACCAACTTTTGGTTTTCCTTAAGTAGAAGAAACACTTAGCAGTAGGGTAGAGGAAGGAAAAGCAAGGAAATTCCTGAGAGGAATTTGATAGAAATCTCTGTGTGTTGAAGAAGATTTGAAGGAGGTTACTACGAAAGAGAAAGAACTTAGGAAAAACACTAACTTCTATTCATTCTTTAGATAACTCGAACTTATCCCAAACAAATTATAAAAGTAACTTACTAAAATAGTGACACTTGTCACTTTCTTAATGACTAAACTCTAACTTAGCTTCTTTTGAAACTAATTCCATTAATTTTATCTTTACAATCCAAGTATCTCCAATATCCTTTCAATTCCTTTTCTAATTTTCCAAAATACTATAAAATTTCTGAAATTCACCAAAATTCACCAAAATTCAAAAATATTACAATTCCACTAATCAATAATATTTCCAATATAAATAGAATTTGAATTCTCAAAATTTTCAATAATCACAACTCAATCTAATTATACGGAATTATTCGTGAATATATGTACAATTATTTTCATGTACAAAACAAATTACTATTCATATGTATCTATCGTCATATTATGCATGAGCATGAAAATGCTTTTCTAAGCTCTCATTGATCACTCATATATACTATTCTAACCTTTCCGCAGATAATGAAATGTTACATCAATTATTTGACAGTTGTGTTGAAATAAAGAACAAATTATAGAAAGTGAAAATGAAGATGAAAATTTGAGGTATGTTTTTGAAGTAATATGAAATTGCTAGATAAATGTGAAGTAATTATATTATTTTTAATTGATTAATATGAAGGATTTTTTTTTTTGGAAGAGCAAAATACTCAAATTCTCATTCAGGATGATAAAACTCACTCAAAAACTGAGGAGTAGAAACTTAAATCCGTAGATGCGCGAAGCGAATAGATACTCGAGCTAAAGAATGAGCACGTCTATTGGCTTGCCTACGAATCCACCTATAAGAAATATTTTGTAGCGATAATAACAAAGTCTTACAATCACAAATAATAGTACCCAACTCAGAAAGAACAAAGTCAGGTGAGCTAAGTGCGGAAAATAAAATTTAAGAATCCATAAAAATAGTGCCATTGCCTTCAATGTGCTACTGTCTTTGATATGTGCTTAATTGTTGATATTTTTAATTATTTTCACTTAGCGATTATCGATGCAAAAATGCTTAAGATACTCACTTTAATTCATATTTGATTTTAGGCACAATTTAGAAGCAAAGAAATTAAAGTGGGTTAAAAGCATCATACATGGGTCATTTTTTTGGAAAATTTATTTCTACTTACTTTTATGGAGGAAGAAGAAAAAGAAATTAATTAAAAATATATAAAAAAAACAATGGCTGCGTTTCACGCAGCCACGCATGCGTTTCATGCATGCGTTAATGCTGCGTGAAACGCAGCGTTACGCAGGCAGCACAGTGCAGAGGTGAGCAAAATAAAAAGCAAAGAGGCGTGAAACGCAGGCGTTAAAACGCAAGCAGCATGCGTTAAAACGCAAGTAGCGTTTAAGCAAAAGGAAGCAGCGTCGTTTTGGGGAACGGAGAAGACACACGCAGAGGAACAAGGTTTAAAACGTGATGGTGACCCTTATTTTATCCCATCATTGTACAGTAGAGGAATAAAACAAGCACAGTAGCGGCGTTGAAGGAAGAGTGTGAGGAATGTAGAGAGCTGGAGAATAAAAACCGCAGGAGACTAGCGGCGCTGGTGTGCGTGCTGGCAGCTTGACCGCCCGCCGCTTGGCTGGGCACGAAGGCAAAGACGCAGAGGAGAAGGAGAGCGATGAATAAGTGTATAACACCAACATTAAATTGTCTTGTCCATAAACAGTAAAGGAAGAAAGGGCTGCGTTGGAGAGTGAGAACATTAAGGGAAATTTTGGCTAGGGATTAAATGGGGGTTAAAGCTATTTGTCGAAAAATACCTATGAAGGGCTGAACATCCCGACACCGGTTCGAAGGTAATATCGACGCCGACGACCCGGGTTAAGTGGTTTTAATTATTTTGTTATTTCTTTCTCTCATTAGGAATTGATTGTGTTATCCTGCTTTAATTGATTTGGGTATTATGTATGGATAATCAGATTTTCTTTATTATTCAATTATTTGTGTATGAACCTATTGGGTTTTGTGATTTGATAATTTTAATGCGTTCATTGAATTGCTAATTGCGAACCCATTGCTAGAATTTCAATTTAATTCGTAATTGTTATGTTGAAATTCATTTGTAGCGACTAATGATTCGTAATCATTAGGGATAACATGACCTAGGTTAAATGACCCGAGCTTATGTGGTTGTTGCCTTGATTAATCGGTTTTCCTAATTCGTAATGCTACTGCCTAATTAAATCTAGAGATCGTATCCTAGGTTGTTAGGTGGTTAGGTTTAATCAACGATCATATCTTAATTAAACAAAACCTAAGGGAAAACTCAGGTTAATTTTTAATCCACGATTAATAATTTCTAGGAGAGGTTAAAGAACGACAAATTAATAAAATATGCTTAGTCAGGGTGTAGGCTGAGATTGAACCGAAGAACCGGGTCCCTACAGAATTCCCCACTTTTATCATTTTTGCATGTTTTCTTTGATTTGTTTTTATTAGTTAGTTTCATTTTTATTTTTGTTCTTTTAAAAATCCAAACCCCCCCTTTTTAGTATAAACACCGATTAATTTCTTTTCATAAACTTTACACACACTCTCTGTGGGATCGACCTAGACTCGCCACTGCTACAGTAGTAGTCTAGTTATTTAATTTTGACTAGCGTTACGACGCACGGTCAGTCTTATAATTTGCAAGGATTGTCGAAGTGCTAGTGCTTCCACAATCAATGGATTCGCACCACCAACATAATGACCAGAAAAAGCTCTAATAAACTCTCCCTCAGCACTCTCCAACACTGTTCCAAAGCCAAGCTTACCTTCACGATGGAATACCGCTCCGTCAATGAAAAATTTTCAACCGTTATTGCTACTTTTGTAGCGCTCCCTTACCGTAGGGTACGCACCGAGACGTCCGTAGGTCGTTCTGATACATAACCCACGATGAGGGTGCACTACGAACGATCAATTCTATGATCCACATGGCATCAATAATAATAAACCGTAATATCAAAATCACTAAATTCTAAAGTCGAAAGATTTTCATTTGATTTCTTAAAAACCATAAAAGTACAAGTCTATCAGTTTTCCAAAGTCTAACTACAATACTTCAAAAGGAAACTGAGACAAAAGTCTAAACTAGGTCATCCTCAAAATCGATCCCAGCTGACCAACTTGTGTGCCATAACTTCTCTTGCCAACGCTCACACGGCAGGAAAAGTCAAACTCTGGAGCTAGGAGTCTACTATCTCTGTCCTGAAAAATATTTGCAATGTTGGGTGAGTTTGCGAACTCAGTGAGAAACCATCATCGATGGTTCACTCAACTCATGCATATACACACAATTTGCAGAATATCACATATTAGCACATTCAGAAATATCACATTCATCCTATTTCACAAATATAAGGCGTTTCGCCTTTCACACCATTCGTATTTAATCATTCGTATACAGAATGCATATGTGACACTTTCCATTTTATTACGGTGTTGTGAACGTGCGCCTGATTACGGTGGGCTTGAAGCCCTGATACGTTGAGCCAGTAGCTTTGAAATACGTTGGGCACGAGACCCTGTTGCGTTGAGCTTAAAGCTCTGAAATACATTGGCCGCATCGGTCACAACTGTCATTATCTGATTACACCTTTAACATGAATGCACAAGTTTCAGTTTACAATTATTGCCACAATAGAACACCGTATATCCAATTTCGCATTAAAACCAATTAATTTCAATTTATGCACAAATAACACTTCTATATCAAATTCCAAATATTTCGGACACCTATGGTCCGAAATCAGTCAAAAGAAAACACACATAATCCTCCATTCATCTCCACATGGCATAAGTGCATAAAATTAATCACATAAAGGTTGAGGAACCAACTAGGTTACTCACCTCTAACTTCTGAGCTACTGCCAAGAAGTCTCAGCTACGTCGAAAGATCGACGCTCCACTTGAGCCTCTAAAACAATCAGAATATACAATATTACCAATTGCACAATTTACAATATTCAATAATGCACATGTTGCGAATGAATTATGTACTATACATGTTTATGACATTCCCGATTCAACTCTTTCACTCTAAAAGATAGCAATTCACGGACTCCATAACTTACTTAACTAAGTTCCGAACTCCCAAGAGTCAAACTCCAGACATAGGGACTATCTTCATATCAAAATCGAATTCACTACTCAATTGCCATCCGACTTTGAGAACTTTCAAAAATTAATTGAGAAATTCTATTCTCATAAATTCTCAATTCTTAGTCTCTAAATTTCAAACACTCAAGAACCAATTCAATAGGAATAAAACCTCAAAACCATCGATTAAAACAATCAACTTCAATTTTAGGAAAAAGGGCGTCCTCGCCGCGGCCTCAGAACCCTCGCCGAGGAGTACAAAGGGTCGCTCGCTGCGGCGAACAAGTTCCTTAGGCTCGCCGCGACGCAAGGAAAAAGGCTCATCGCGGCGTAGAATTACACGCTCGTCGCGACGTCCAACCGAGCTCGCCGCGGCGAGTAATTGTTTGCTCGTGGTGACAAAGCCCTCAGCGCACATCGCGACGTGCGAAGCTCCGATCGTCTTCTCCGACGCATTTTCCCCATTTCTCTCACTAAAACTAGTCATAACTCACTCTTAACTACCCATTTTTACATAATAATTACCATAAATGCATTCTAACGACAATAAAACAACATTAAAGCCATTAACTTACTAATCGAACCTCAAATCTTCAAAACTTCCGCAACCCTACTTCCTTTCTCTAACATCCACGGTAAGCTCTTCTCCTCTCACAACACCTCGTTCTCTCAAAGCTTCTAGATGTTCTTCAACCACAAAGAAGAAGTAAACAAGAATCTCTAAGGTAGGGAGATCGAAATCACCAACAAGAAGAGAAGGAAGAAAATCATGCCCTAGGTAAGAGGTAAGCTTCTTCTTTTTTTCTACCAAATTTCAAAACCTAAAGCTTTTAAAGGGTTGATTTTAACCTATAGCTCATAGTCCCCAATTCTTTTAAATTTCAATGGCTCAATATTTTCATTCCAAAAAAATCATAAATCTAATTTTCCCGTGCCATTTGCCAATCAACTTCGGAACCGGAATCCAATTAATCAGCCATTAAGTCATTTTTCCGGTCCGGACCCATAACTCTAAAAATTCCAGAAAAATTCCTATAAATCCTCAAAAACATGAAATACCTATACTCCAATCTCAATTTTTCAAACCCCTAAAATTCAATTTTCACTCCAATTCAATAATCACAGCACAATCTATACAATAATCACAAAATTTCCAATTCACACAATTATACCGGGAATATGTCATACATGCATGTACATGCATATGCTAGTGCAACAATAATCATTTATCTATAAATATAGAGGCTAAAATGCATGTGCAATTCAAAATATGAATGCACTCAATTCTAACCCAATCCGAATTACCAATATGCCCATCACATCGGTAACAGGATGTTACAACTGTCCGTCAGAGAAGAAGATGAAAAACGTTGCAATAATCTACTTGTTGATGAAGAAGAAGCCGACGCGAGTAACCTAGAATGATTCCAAAGCTCCAAGAAATTTAGAGTTTCCAAATGCGTTGTGTAGCATATTGTATTTTTGTGAGACCAAAGCATATTATTTCTTGCCATCCAAATGTGTCTTGCACAAATCACAAATTTTTTTATCTGAATTTTGTCACAGCGCTTAAGTACCTGCAAGAAGAAATTAATAAAAGAAGGGTTAGTGTCTTCCTCCACAAACCGGCCTTGCCTCCAGACTCCACGAGCTTTAAAACATGCCACAAGCATATGATTCACATCCTCCTCCTCACCACACCATGGACACCCTAAATCAAACTCAACTCCTCTCCTCTTTAACCTCTCCTTGGTTGGTAAAATATTCCGCAAAGCACGCCACATAAATTCCTTATCCTTTGGTGAGACGTCTAACTTCCAAATTTTTCCCCACCAATCTCCCTCAACTACCTCCCCACTCCCCCTAATCAAACGCCATGCTACATGATACCCCGATTTAACACTATATTTCCCTTTCTTATCCCAATGCCACAATTGATGATCTTGACAAGCATGTAAACTGAGAGGAATACTAAGGATAGCCCTAAACTCCCTCAAACTAACCAAGCTCATGATTTTCTCCACATCTCAGCTCCTCTCACCCTCCACCAATAACTCACTCACCCTCATATTGGGAGCAATAAAGGCCCTACTACCTTCCACCATAAAATTATGATCAATTGGTAACCAAGGATGTTTTGTAACCATTATACTCTCCCCATTCCCAACCCTCCACCGCACTCCCTGTTTCAAAACCCCAATTGAAGCATGAATACTCCTCCAGATGTAACTAGGAGATCGTCCCAGAGATGCCTCCAAAAAATCCCTATTATGGAAATATTTTTCTTTGAAGATCTTAGCAAAAAGAGTATTGGGTTCCGTCATAAGATGCCACCCTTATTTCACTAACATGGTCAAATTGAAAAAATGGAGATCATGAAAGCCCATACCACCCGATTTCTTCTCACCAGACATCCTATCCTAAGCTAACTAGTGGACACTTCTCCTCCTATCTGCCTTATCACCCCACCAATATTTATTCATTCGCTTATGCAAAGCATCACAAATAGTAACAGGGTTTTTGAACACACTCATACAATAAGAAGGAATGGCTTGGGCAACTGATTTAATAAAAATCTCCTTTCTTGCTCTCGAAAGGAATCTATTAGACCAACACCCCATCCTTTTTTCTAACCGATCCCATAAGAATCCAAAAACCTGCTTCTTAGACCTCCCAATCAATTATGGAAGCCCCAAATAATTACTGTCACCCAGCGGATTATAAACATTAAGAATATTAGAAATTCCTGACTTAGTAAAATTGATAGATTGCCCAGAAGCCCTTTCATATTTCAGCAAAATATCCCTAACAACAACGACATACGCCACTGATCCCTCAAAAAAGAAGAAGGACTCATCCGCAAAAAGGAGATGAGTGACACTAGAACAACCACATCCAACTTTAACACCCTCCAACAACCCCACCCTACTAGCCTTATGAAACAAGAGAGAAAGGCCTTCTGCACATAACAAGAATAAATAAGGAGATAATGGACACCCTTGTCGTAATCCTCTACCCGGAATAATAGGTCCAACCTCTTCCCCATTCAGTAAAACAGAATATTTGACATTTTCACACACATCATAATCCAGTTCACCCTGTTACTCGAAAAACCCAATCGAATCATCATATTTTGCAAGAAGTCCAAATTAACTCTATTATAGGCTTTAGAAATATCAATTTTCAAAGCACAAGCCCCTCTCTTATTATTTTCCCGACCCTTAATACTATAAAGCAACTCAAATGCAACTGCCACATTATCAAAGATCAACCTCCCCGGGATAAATGTCGACTGACTCTCATCAATCAAATTATGCAACAAAACTTTAAGCCTATTAGCTAAAATTTTAGCTATTATTTTGTAAAACACGTTACACAATGAAATAGGCCTATAGTCTTTCAAGCTCAAAGGATGAGCACACTTAGGAATAAGAACAATATGATTATCGGCTAAGTATCTGAAAAAGTACCTGCATCCAACCACAGTTTGCAAGCTTTCCACACGTCCTCTCCTATCACATGCCAATATTTTTTATAAAAGGCTGGATTAAATCCATCCGGTCCTGTTGATTTATCCGACTTCATACCAAACACCGCTGTTTTCACTTCATCAAGAGTCACCGAAGCAGTAAGCATATTATTTTGAGTCCCTCCTATTTTAGGCCACACCAGATTGAGAACGTCTTTACCATTCGAAATCTCTCTTTCAAAAATCATCCCAAAATAATCTTTAATTTCCTCTTCTAACTCAACTCTATCAGTAACCACTCTTCCATCTTCTTTTTGTAACCTTTCAATCGAAACTTTCTTTCTACGGGCACGAACTGTTGCATGGAAAAACTTTGAGTTCCTATCACCATTTAACAACCACCTTTGCCTAGAATTCTGTCGATTCTTGCACTTTTCTTTGTACAAAATAACATTCCACTCTTTTCGAAGCCTCTGAACCTTCCTATCATCAAACACGTCCCTCGCCTCCTCCAACAATGACTGTAACTGTCTTCATTTTTTCCAGAATGTAGAATTATGCTCTTTGCCCCACCGTTTAATCTCTTCTATACACGCATCACGACTTCTCATAAAATCAGTAGCAGAGGCAAGATTTCATGAATTTTTGATTACCTGTTCCAAACCAGCGTCCCCTAACCAACTATTATCAAACCGAAACTTTCTACATTTTGCACCAACTAGCCTTCCATTCAATCGAACCAAAATTGGAGAGTGATCAAAAACTGGGGCTACAACAGACTTAACGACAGCATTAAGAAAAATGGATAACCAACTTAAAGATGTCATTGCTCTATCTAATTTTTTGCGATAAACCACCATATTATCCCTCTTCTTTTCTCACGTATATCGATACCCTTTCCAAGGAACATCGCTCAACCCACAATCTGAAATACCCTCGGCAAACTCGTTGATGAAATGTCTCTGAACAACAGCACCACCCAACTTATCTTCTTCCGTCAATAAGTCGTTAAAATCTCCTAAGCACAACCAAGGCCTTAAGTCTCTACTTGACAAATCACGAAACAAATCCCATGAAGCATGACGTCTAGAACTCTTAGGAAAGCCGTAATAACCAGCAGTCGCCAACTATTATTTTGGAAAATCACATTAGCATCAATAAAATTACTCGAGAAACCCCTAACAGACACTTCAACTTCATTCTTCCATAATAAACATAAACCCCCACTCCTACTAATACAATTCACTGTAAAACAATTGTCATAGCGAACTAAACGACAAACCTCCTCCATTTTATTCCGTTGCACTAGCGTCTCCATAAGAAAAACAATCATAGGTCTGAAGTGAATCACACGTTAATACAATACTTAGAAAACGATATAAGAATGCACGAGAAGGGGGTTGAATTGTGTATTCCCCTTATTGAAATTCTTTCAAAACTATTTGTTAGAAATAAGATTCTTTTACAGAACTTCCGATAGATTCTAATTAATCAAAACTTTGAAAACTTTGTTTACGAACTAAGTAATGATAAAACTTGAATCTAAATGAGAGATAGAGTAAGAGTAGTTGACACAGCGATTTATCCTGGTTCACCCCAAACCATGGGCTACTTCCATTCCTCAGAGTTCTTTATGAGATTTCACTATCTCTTCAACTTTTACAAGTATTCTTTACGAGCCTCTTCAGGTCTCTACAATTAGCATTCTTTCATACTTAGCCTCTGCAGGCTATCTGCACTACTTTCTCACAGAAAAGTATTTGAAAACTTGTTACAGTAAAAAAAGCTCTCGACTAATTTGCACAGTATGCTTTTTATGATCGCGTAGATGTAATTCAGCTAATTTTTCAACTAACTTTAAAATCTTCGACTTCGACTTGTATTTATAACCTTCGTCTCTAACTGCTTCTTGAATCTTGTTTCTGGATTCTTACTTCTTGAATCTTTAAAAGAAACGGTTAATCAGTTGAGTTCTGTAACTAACTCGAACTGACTCTTGCGTCTTCTTTTTTAATTCCGCGTCTGCTTTTCTCCGTCTGTATTTTTATGTCTGTGGTTCTGCATCTGCGTCTGCGTCTACATTTCTCTTTTGCGTCTGCTTCTTTTTTTTACTTTGCGCCTGCGTCTGTATCTGTTTTTTACTTTACGTCTTTGCCTATTTTTCTTTTGTGTCTATGTCTGTGTCTGTATTTTTCTTTCCGTCTGCGTCTGCGTCTTATTTCTCTTTTGCGTCTGTGTCTGCGTTGCTTCGTTTGTATTGCTTCGTCTACTTTTTTACTTTTATGGTTCTCTTTGTTATACATCAAAATTATATCTAAGTAAAGTCATTTTGACTTAACAATCTCCCCCTTTTTGATGATAACAAATTATATACAAAAAGAAAACAAAATACAATGTGAAACAAAAAAACAAAACTTATCTTCAAAACTCTTCTTTAACTTCTTCCTTTCTTTTCTTCGTCTTCTTCAGTCACACCTTTTGAGATTCTTTTCTGAACATTCTCTTCTCCTCCTCTACTTATTCCCTTCTCCCCCTATTTGTTATAATCAAAAATGATTAACGACGATGGCTCTTCAACAGTTCTGTCATCATCTTCTTCAAATCATTCATCGTGTCCTTTATCTCGTTGACTTCTCCACGAAATTTGCTGATTTTAGCTTGTGAGGCCAACGGTGAAGAGGATTGATCATTCTCTGCTGAGGGTGAAGTGAACGCAATTGTTGTAGCATATGCATCCGAGGAAGGAATGTAATCTTCATTAATCTCAATAGTTGGTAGACGAATGAATACATTTGACTCTGGGATGTCCAAGTCATAAGGAGCAGGTAGCATAAGCAACTGTCTTCGTTGTAAGGGCATGCCTTCAGTTTGTATAGACAGAGTATTAGATAAAGGCCTAATACGCAAAATTGTCTGGACAAGTGATTCAATAAATGTCCCTATTATCAGTCTTCCCCTTACTGGGACAGTGTTCATTCTTGTCTGTAAAGCTACAGCTAGCTCCGACTTTATTCTCCTTAGAAACGCATGCATCATCAATTTTACACACTTCTTCTTCAATCTGATCTACGGACAGATCATCACTCACTTCTTCTTCAGGAAATAGCTTCGATTTCCCTTTATTCAAATCCAAAAGATATCTTGGCTGAATATCCGATACAACCTTTATTTCCGTCTTCTGTGTGATAGGATAAATAGTAAACGGTCTATTGGACATTTTCGTAGGGTAAGGCTTGGTAGAAGCATCCCTCAAAACATCGTAGAAAATCTTTTCATCTTCTTTCAGTAAATCAAATGTGTCACTATTTATCGAAATAGGTTGTACGACAGCCACTATCTTCTTCATTGGTTGACTACAGATGGCGATCGCAGTCTTCCTCCTGGTAACAACTTCAACCATTCTGACCTTCAACTTATGTCTTCTCAAAATTTTGGAATAGTTGTATACAGTTGGACCAAATTCATTGGATTTCTCATGTGGTACCTGAACCAAGTTTGGTTCTGCTGCTACCTCTGGTTCTGCTTCAATAAGATTCTCCTTAACCAGGCTTATCTCTTCTAGTTCCTCCTGTTGAGCAATGGGAATTTCCTGAACTCTGCTATGCTCAATTTCTTTTTCTTTTTGAGCAGCATTGAGGGTATCTTTCTTTCGACTAACCTCCCCAGCAGTGGACACAGTCTTCTTCCGACTAATTTTCTTAGTCTTTTCTTCTGCTTCAGTCAATCTTGAAAATTTCTGCACTTGAGATTTTACTTTTTCAGATTCTGATTTTCTCTTCTTCTCAGTCTCTTAAGCCTGTTTGGCTGTATCTTCTTCTAGAATAGAGACTAGAGACCTTGTTGCTTTAGGTGCACGAGATTGAGAACCTTCTGCTTGACTCTGCTCTCTGGCTCTCTTTTTCTCTTGTTGCCTCAGAGTCCGAATCCTTGGTGATCTCTTCGCCTTTTTAGAGATCTCACCCAAATGATTCTCTCCTTTTCTTTTCTGCGCACCTTCTTCTGTCCTCCGAACTGGGTTCACTCCGCTTTGAGGACTCGCCCGTTTTATCAACGGTCTTCCGATCATTCTTCTTATTTCATCTGCAGGCGATCTTATACTTACTTGGGATTGAGATCTTGAAGTGGGAGTCTTCTTCGATACACGCTCCCCCTCAGTTCTTGTTCTCCTTGAAGAGTCTGCTTCTTCTTTAATCACTGTCCTTAGACTCATTCGTTGTATAGTGATTGAGTCAATAGTACTCTTCACAGGTATAATCCTTCTATTTCCTTTGTGTAGAAGGACTCCGGATTCCTTAAAAATCCTTGTAAGAAGCATGCCGTAAGGATAGTTGTTTGTATCCTTCATCCCCTTAATCATATAATGGAAGATTAAGAAGGGTAAGTCAATAGGATTGCGATTCAGCAGGTAGAACAAACATTGTTCATCCAGGGTGGTCACCAAATGCCTTGAACCTGCTCTGGGTAGGATGCAATTAAACAAAATAGCATGAAGAACCCTAGCTTTCAGGACCAGACTCGAAGTCTTCCTCTCCGAAGGGTCATTCACTCCATACAACTGTCTGCTAACATCTTCTTCCTTCATGTTGACCATTGTCATCCACTTAGCCTTGGTTGACAGAGTCTCACCAACCGATGGACAATCGGTCACCATCCTTATCACCTCCTTTGTCACGACAACATATATACCGTCTACTGAGGATACAATAGTGTTGTCTACAAGTTGAGCATTCTTCCAAAAATCAAATACCTCATCGGTGTACACTGGTTCTCGTACCTGGAAGATATTCCTCCAACCAGCTCTTTCAATCTCAGGTTCTACGTCCATACCATCCTTCCTTAGCGACTCGAAATCCACATGTCTTCCGAATATCATAGCTGCCTCCATTGTTTCATAACGAAAACTAACTCTGGAAAGCTTTTCTTCTAGAATTTCCAGAGTCAGTTTTCGTTCTGAAACAATGGAGAAAGCTATGATATTCAGAAGACATGTGGATCTCAACTTCAGGCTACTTGAAGGGTCTTATCACGCATGCCCTAGAATCGTCGGGATTTTAAAGATCGTGAAGCATTTCCCTTCAAAACTTCCTTGTCAGAGAAGTTACCAGCTGTAACTCACTGTTTCTGACACCGTTAATTTTGACGTCCCTTTAGCCTGACTGTTCACTTAACATAACCATGTTAAGGTTGCGTCTGATCTTCTGGAACCGTTCTTCACTTAATGGTTTAGTGAAGATGTCTGCCCACTGATACTCTGTTTCGATGAACTGTAGTTTAACCACCTTCTTCTGAACATAGTCTCTCAAGAAGTGATGTCTGACTTCGATGTGTTTCACTCTCGAATGCTGGATCGGATTCTTTGATAGATTGATTGCACTAGTGTTGTCGCAATAGATTGGAATCTCCTCTTCTTGAACTGAATAATCTTCAAGTTGATATTTGATCCACAACGTTTGTGAATAATAGCTTGCGGCAAACATATACTCTGCTTCGGCAATTAATAGAGCGATTGAGCTTTGTCTCTTGCTTGACCATGAAACTAAGTTTGAGCCAATAAAGTGACATCCTCCACTTATGCTCTTCCTTTCGATTCTATCTCCGGCATAGTCCGCGTCGCAATATCCGATTATCCTGAAATCTTTACCTTTTTCAAACATTAAGCAAAGATCAGTAGTACCTGCGAGATATCTCATAATCCTCTTAACAGCAATATAATAAGACTCTCTAGGATCGGCCTGAAACCTTGCACACAAGTATACACTGAACAAAATATCAGGTCTACTTGCTGCAAGATAAAGTAAAGAACCGATCATCCCTCTATACAGGGTTTGATCCACCTTCTTACCAAGTTCATCTTTCGACAAAAGGTTTGAAGGGTGCATCGGAGTAGTCATTGGCTTCACATTTTGCATATCAAATTTATTCAACAATTCTTTCACACATTTTTGTTGATGGATAAAGATTTTCTCTTCGGTTTGTTTAACTTGTAACCCAAGAAAGAACTTCAACTCACCTATCATGCTCATTTCAAATTCATTTTCATTAGACTCTCAAACTCCATGCATAGTTTCTTTGAAGTAGCACCAAAAATAATATCGTCAACATAGATCTGTACTATTATAAATTCATTTTCATAATTCTTCCTAAAGAGTGTCTTATCAACTTGACCTCTACTAAAACCATTCTCTAAGAGAAAAGTACTCAGACGATCATACCAAGCTCTAGGAGCTTGCTTCAGGCCGTATAAGGCTTTATGAAGTCTATAGACATGGTCTGGATTTTTAACATCCTCGAAACCAGGTGGTTGCTTAACATACACCTCTTCGTCTATAAAACCATTCAGAAAGGCACTCTTCACATCCATCTGAAATAGCTTTATATTATGATAGACTGCATATGCCAGCAATATCCTAATGGCTTCAAGTCTTGCTACTGGAGCATATGTCTCATTGTAGTCTATTCCTTTTTGCTTATTATAGCCTTGTGCTACTAATCTAGCCTTATATCGACTCACTCTTCCTGATTCGTCTAACTTATTCTTAAAGACCCATCTAGTTCCTATAATGGATTTCTTAGGGGGTTTCGGAACTAAAGACCAAACATTATTTCTAGTAAATTGATTCAGCTCCTCTTGCATGACTAACACCCAAGCTTCGTCTTGAAGAGCTTCCCCAACCTTCTTAGGCTCTATTTCAGAAATAAAAGCCATATTAGCTTCTCTTCTGAATCTGGACCTTGTCCTAACTCCTTCGAGGTCTCCGATAATCAACTCTTCCGATGAGAACTTTTATATTTACGCCTCTTTTCGCCTAATAGTTTCAAATATCTTCAACTTTTTCTTCTTGAGTACCAGTGCTGGAGTTTTTTTGTGTCGCCTAAGTTCTTTGAAGGACCTTCACTCTCCATGTCATCTTCCTTATGGGGTTGGGAACTATCATCAAACTTGACATGGATGGTCTCCTCAACTGCCTTTGAAATAAGGTTGTACACTCTAATGCCTTAGACGATAATGAATAGCCTAGAAAGATTCTTGGATAGGTCTTTGAATCAATTTATCCAATGCTCTTTTGTATTCGAATAGAGCACTTGCACTAATGGATGAAAGTAAGATATGTTTGGTCTTCTTCTATTCCATAACTCATAAGGAGTCTTCTTCAACATGGGTCGCAATGTAATTATATTACGAATATAGCATCTTGTATTCACGCCTTCTCGCCTGAAGTACTTAGGAAGATTCATCTCACAAAGCATAGTCCTAGCCATTTCTTGAATCGCCCCGTTCTTCCTTTCAACAACTCCATTCTCATTATGGAGTCCGGAGCAGAAAAATTGTGGAAAATTCCATTCTCCTCACAGAATAATCTAAACTTCTCATTCTCAAACTCTTCACCATGGTCACTTCTGATACTAGCTATAGACATTCCTTTTTCATTCTGTAACTTTCTGGATAAGGTCCTAAAACACTTAAAAGATTCATCTTTGTGTGATAAAAATAATATCCAACAAAATCGAGTAAAGTGATCAACAATAACAAGTCCATATTTCTTTTCGCCAAGACTTATTGTCCTTGTTGGACCAAATAAATCCATATGTAATGTTGGACCCCGAATTTTTTTTTATGATGTCATTAAGCATGAATTGTGTTAACTATGTGTTTATGCTTTAGTTTGATTTATTTTGGAGTATTATGGGATAATTAAGGTTTAATTGTGATTAAGTGAGGATTAATAGGGTAAAAGAACTTGAGGGCATTTTGGGAAGATTTCTTGAGTTGGATTGGTTTAAGCTTTGCTAAGAGGGGTATAATGGTCTTTTTGTTCCCTTTTGACTTAAGTAGGAAATTAGAAGGAGAAGAAAAGAGAATAGAAGAAGGAAGAAGAAAGGAGTTGCCGTAGGTGGAGGGAGAAGAGAAGAGAATAGGATTTGCGATCCAAGAGACTTTTCGACAGTTTCAAACCATTTTCGGGTAAGTTCTACTTGCGTTAATCTTGTTGTGGTTAGATTAAACTTAGAAGAATGTAGAATGTAGAGAATCGGTGGTTTTAGGGTTTTCAAGGCAAAAATGGTTAGATTTCTTGGGTTGATGCATTTATGACTGATTTTGAGATTGTTGCTGAGTTAGAAATGTAGTATAAGTCATGATCTAAGGCTTAGGTGTGTTGCATTTGAGTTTGAGAAAGGATTGAAGTTGGAAAATGCTAGA
This sequence comes from Erythroxylum novogranatense, assembly GCA_029891385.1. Classification (NCBI taxonomy): domain Eukaryota; kingdom Viridiplantae; phylum Streptophyta; class Magnoliopsida; order Malpighiales; family Erythroxylaceae; genus Erythroxylum; species Erythroxylum novogranatense. The sequence continues at coordinate 15,665,581 of CM057233.1, forward strand.
GATCGGATTTCGGAGTCGAGCTCCAGACCCGCACGTCGCGACGTGCGTATGAACACGCCGCGACGTGCGAGAAGGGGAAGCAATGTCGCGACAAATAAATGTTTATTCGCCGCGACGTGCGAGCAGTGTCGTGAACATCGCAACGTGTGACAGCTTGCTCATCGCGACGTGCGAAGGGATGCACGTAGCAGCGTGTGGCATTTTGTTCGCCGCGATGAGGGTACGCCGCGGCGAGTGATCCGACGTCGCGGCGAGCCCCCTGTTTCTAGCGAGAAATGTTTAGTCTTTTGGGCATATCTTTTGGTGTAGATGTCCAATTGAGGTGATTTTTGATTCAATGTGATCTAGAGATTAAGGACACCAGTGAGTCGGATACTCAAGCGATATTAGGTGGGTAATGTACTTATAGTTATTGTGTGACTAGACAATTTCATGCCTATGTATGAATATATGTTATATGGTATATATGTTTACATATGATGATCTGAATGATTTTGATTTCTTATATTTTGAAAGTATCATGAGAACTGATAGCATTACATTTTCATTCTGAGCATGTTATGCCTCGACTTCGGTCATGGCATTTTGACTAAATGCAAAGTATGAAAGCATACCATATGATAAGATGATTTGAGCATGATTATGTGCTTTTGTTTGGACGAGAGTGGAACCATTTCGTTCGTCACGTGCACGTAGACAAGAGCCTTCTCCCGGCTACCCGCTTGTGGCCTATGAGATCCGAATGGACTCACTTCGTTCAAGGTGTAAACTTCGGTTTCTTCCTTTTGTTTCGATGGAACCCTCGAGCCATATGATGTGCATTGCATATTTGATTTGTTCACATTATGAAGCATATTTGTGCCATGTTCTGTAACTTGGATTAATTAGGCGTAAATTGTTTGATTAACATGTGAGTGCTAGAATTGTTGCATGTATATACATATTTATGTACATATTCCTGACTTTGTGCTAGTCCCCGATGGCTATAATTATATTAGCCACTGAGTTGTGTAGCTCAACCCATTACTTTCCCTCCTCAGGTGCAGAGCAGGCCGATCATTGATCTTGCAAGGCATCAGAAACTTCGAGCTAGTTAGGAGCTTTGTATTAAGTTAGTATTTTGGTTGGCCCTCTGAGCATCTTATCATGGAGCATTTTCATGTATTTTGGATTGAAACTTTATTCTGTCTTTTGTACGATTTTTTGAATACTTGTTAAATTTCTTCAGATTGTAATGGCATGAAGCCCCTTAGTTTATGGGGTGTTTAATTTATGTTTAAAATGCATGTGTAAGCGCTTGATCGTATGAGAACGTTAGTGTGTGAATTATGAATCGAACTATATGTCTATGTATGGATGTTGGGATCGGGTCCGTTATGTTTGGGCTCCCGTTGCTAGCGCAGCCCAAGGGGCCGCCTCGGGATTAGGGATCCGGGGCCCGGGCCTAACATGTTTGTTATCAAAGCGACTAGGTTCAGTGTCCTCGGCTTAGACTACATAGTAGGATGAATTATCTGATCTATGATTATTTGTTGCATTAATTGATTGCGTTAAGTGACATGCATATCATGCATACATGTAGATTGACCAGTAGCTAATCCTTAGTGGCTGCCTGTGAAGGAGTATGATGCCACCTCGTAGAAGGACACGAGGAGTTTTGCAAGGATCTGCTTTTTGACTCTCCGACTAGGAGGAGAGGATGATGAGTCAATAGCCCTGTGAAATGCCGAGGCTTCAGAGCTAGGTAGTGAGCCCATGCTTGTCATGATCTCGAGTCGCGGGATTCGCAAGAGCCAAGGCTCCACTTGATCCGAGGTTGTTTCTGTGCCTTCACCAGATATTTGTTCAAAGCATGGGCCGATGCCACCTTTACGCTTCTTATTTCTGTAAGGGAGACGGTTTGATAGGTTGAGAAAGTATGGGGCAGTCGATTTCTTTGGGACATCAGATCATGAAGAAGCCGAGACTTGGTTGAGAAAGACTGAGAGAGTGCTGGATCAGATGGAGTGTGAGGATGACGAGAGAGTCATCTATACTGCAAGTTTGCTTCAGGGAGATGCTCTACATTGGTGGGAGACCGTGCCAGACAGTCAGATGAGACCGTAGGGTTGTCATGGTAGGATTTCTTGGTTGTTTTTAAGAAGAAGTATCTATCAGAGGTTTACATTCAGCAGAAGCAGAGAGAGTTCCTCAGTTTGACTCAGAGGGAGATGTCAGTGAGTGAGTATGAGCGTCGATTCACGCAGTTGGCAAGGTATGCTTTAGATCTGATGCTAAGTGAGGCTGCTAGATGTCACCGGTTTGAGTCGGGTCTGCACTTGGCTATCAGAGAGAAGGTGATAGTGCAGAACTTCTGTGACTTCCAGCAATTAGTTGAGGCAGCTTTGAGGGTGGAAAATATTGAGAATATCAAGAGTGCAATGAACAAGAAGAGAAAGGGCAGAGAGCAGTTCAGGAGAGGAGGTAGCACTAGTACTCCTATGCCTGACAGGAGTGCTAGGAGCTTCCCTGTTCAGTCTGAGGAGAGGAGTCGTAGTGCCAGTCGACCGAGACCGATGAGGACTTCTACTGTTTTTCACCAAGCCTCGACGGTGGGCGGCAGTAGAAGGGGAGATGGGGACAAGTCATCCGTCCCTAAGTGTGAGCACTGCGACAATTTCCATGGTGGAGAGTGTTACCGATTGACGGGAGCATGTTTCAATCAGGATGAGAAAGGACACAGGGCGTAGAGTGTCCTCAACCGCTCAGAGAGAGGGATCTCAGATGCAAGCTTCTAGGAGGCCAGAGACTGTGGGTCAAAGGACTGCAACAGAAGTGGGTAGTTCTGATGCAGCTAAGAGAGTGGGTCTTCCAGGTAGACCGAGGGGACAGGCACCGGCTAGAGTGTTTGCTATGACGCGGGAGGATGCAGAGGCCACTCCAGATGTTGTCACTGGTATGGATAGATTATTTGCTAATGATATGCTTATTTTGATTGATCCAGGTTCTAGTCACTTGTTTGTTTCTTCGAGTAGACATGTGTGTGATAGGATTGTGAGCCCTTTGGATACTCCACTGATGGTGAGTACTTCAATCGGCCAGTATATTGTGATTAGTCAAGTGTATAGAGACTGTGAGCTATGTATTGGTGGAGCACGGTTGATGGTAGATTTGATGCCACTGAAGATGGGAGGATTATATGTGATTTTGGGTATAGATACGTTGGAGAAGTACAATGCCTGTTTGGATTGAAAGCAGAAGACAATGGAATTTGATTTGGGTAATGACAAAAGAGTGGTGTTTGTGGGGGACAGAAAAGCAGGTTCGCCCAGAATTGTTTCAGCTTTGACAGCAGAAAAGATGATGAGGAAAGGATGTGAGGCATTTTTGGCCTATGTGGTGGACACCAGGACAGATAGAGGGAAGCTGGAGGATATTCCAGTAGTCCGGGAATTCTCGGATGTCTTTCCCAAGGAATTACCAGGACTACTGACAGCTAGGAAAATTGAGTTTCCCATCGAGCTTTTGTCGGGTACAGCGCCGATTTCAATTCTGCCTTATCGGATGGCTCCGGCGGAATTGAAAGAGCTTAAGGAGAAGTTAGAGGAATTGATGGAGAAAGGGTACGTTAGACCGAGCTCTTCACCTTGGGGAGCTCCGGTTCTTTTTGTGAAGAAAAAAAATGGATCGTTGAGGATGTGTGTAGACTATCGGAATCTGAATCAAGTCACGGTGAAGAACAGATATCCGCTTCCTCGCATTGATGATCTGTTTGATCAATTGCAAGGGGAAAAAGTCTTCTCTAAGATAGACTTGAGATCGGGTTACCATCAGTTGAGGATTAAGGAGCCTGATGTGCCAAGATCGCTTTTAGGACGCTTGTATGGGCATTTTGAGTTTTTCGTGATGCCTTTTGGATTGACGAATGCTCCTGCAGCTTTTATGGATTTGATGAATCGGGTCTTTAAGTCATTCTTGGACCAATTTATCATTGTCTTTATCGATGATATCTTGGTTTATTCCAAGAGTGATGAGCAGCATGAGGAGCATTTGAGGATTTCTTTGGAGACTTTGAGGAGGAACGAACTGTACGCCAAATTCGGTAAATTCGAATTTTGGCTGAGGAAAGTTGTATTTCTTGGACATGTGATTTTCGAACAGGGAGTGCATGTGGACCCAAAGAAAATAGAAGCTGTGGTGAATTGGGAAGCACTGAAGAATGTAGCAGAGGTGAGAAGTTTTCTGGGTTTGGCAGGTTATTACAGGAGAATTGTGGAGGGATTCTCCATGATAGCCGCTCCGATGATGAAGTTGTTGAGGAAGAATCAGAAGTTTATCTGGAGTGATGAATGTCAGAAGAGTTTTGAGGAGCTCAAGTGTCGATTGACGAGTGCTTCGATTCTGATTTTGCCATCGGGTGATGAGGGCTATACTGTGTATAGTGATGCTTCGAGGAAAGGTCTTGGCTGTGTTTTGATGCAGGGAGATCGGGTGATTGCTTATGCTTCGAGGCAGTTGAAGCCCTATGAGTTGAACTATCCGACGCATGATTTGGAGTTAGCAGCTGTGATCTTTGCTTTGAAGATTTGGAGGCATTATCTGTATGGAATTCAGACGAGGATCTTTACTGATCATAAGAGTCTCAAGTATTTGTTGAGCCAGAAGGAATTGAATTTGAGACAGCGAAGGTGGATCGAGTTGCTCAAGGATTATGATTTGTTGATTTAGTATCATCCGGGCAAGGCCAATTTTGTGGCAGATGCCTTGAGTAGAAAGTCTTCGATTGCGCATGTTCGATCGGTTTATCTTCCTTTATTGGAAGAGATGGCCAAGATTAAGATAAGCTTGAAGCAAGAGGAGTCGGATTGCCTTCTAGCTAACTTTCGAGTAAGACCGATACTCAGGGAGAAAGTTAGAGAGTTGCAGATTCAAGATGCAGATTTGAGCAAGCTCAGAGATGAAATTCAGAAGGGTAAGATTTCAGAAGTCGTAGTGAGGGATGATGGGCTTATGACAGTGGGGAACAGATTATGTATCCTAGATGTGCAGGAGGTTAAAGATGAGATTATGGATGAGGCACACAATGCGCCTTATGCCATGCATCCGGATAGCACCAGGATGTATCGAGATCTGAGAGAGCATTTTTGGTGGAAAGGCATGAAGAGGGATGTAGCAGAGTTTGTGAGCAAGTGTCTAGTGTGTCAGCAAGTCAAGGCTGAACACCAGGCACCTTCAGGCATGTTGAGGCCATTGTCCATCCCAGAATGGAAGTGGCAAAGAGTGACCATGGATTTTCTGATGGGTTTGCCTAAGACCAGTAGGAGGCATGATTCCATATGGGTTATTATGGATCGATTGACGAAGTCAGCTCACTTCTTGGCAATCAAGCAGACTGATTCTTTGCATGTGCTGGAAAAGAAGTACATCGATGAGATAGTGAGATTGCATGGGATTCCAGATTCGATTGTGTCTGATAGGGACCCTCGGTTTACTTCGAGGTTTTGGGGTAGTTTGCAGGAAGCTTTGGGTACTAAGCTGAATTTTAGTACGACTTTTCATCCTCAGACGGATGGTCAATCTGAGAGGACCATTCGGACTCTTGAGGGAATGCTCAGGGCATGTGTGATGGATTTCAGAGGAGCTTGGGATGAACATTTGCCATTGGTCAAATTTGCTTATAACAATTCGTACCATTCGAGTATTCAGATGGCTCCATATGAGGCATTGTATGGCAGGAGGTGTAGGACTCCGATTTGCTGGGATGAAGACGGAGAGCGGAAACTAGTAGGACCAGAATTGATTCAGACGACGGTTGATAAAGTCAATCTGTTAGCAAAGAACTTAAGGCAAAGACAGATAGGATGAAGAGTTATGTTGATGCTCATCGAAAGGAGATGGAGTATGAAGTCGGTGAGAAAGTGTTCCTTAAGACATCTCCTTGGAAAGGAGTATTGAGATTCGACAAGAAGGATAAATTGAGTCTGAGGTATGTGGGTCCTTATGAGATCCTTGAGAGGATTGGACCACTTGCCTACAGATTGGCGTTACCTCCAGAATTGGCTCAGATTCACGATGTTTTCCATGTGTCTATGTTGAGGAGGTATAGATCGGATCCTTCTCATATCATTCAGACTAGTGAGGTTCAGTTGCGGGATGATCTGAGTTATGAGGAGCAACTAGTGGAGATCTTGGATACCAAGGAAAAAGTCCTCAGGAACAAGACGGTTCAGCTAGTCAAAGTCCTGTGGAGGAATCATTCGATAGAGGAGGCTACTTGGGAGCCATTAGAAGCTATGAAGGAAAAGTATCCGCATCTCTTCGATGATTCAGGTAATAATTTTGAGGACGAAATTTCTTTTAAGAGGGGGAGAAATGTTAGACCCCGAATTTTTTTATGATGTCATTAAGCATGAATTGTGTTAACTATGTGTTTATGCTTTAGTTTGATTTATTTGGGAGTATTATGGTATAATTAAGGTTTAATTGTGATTAAGTGAGGATTAATAGGGTAAAAGAACATGAGGTCATTTTGGGAAGATTTCTTGAGTTGGATTGGTTTAAGCTTTGCTAAGAGGGGTATAATGGTCTTTTTGTTCCCTTTTGACTTAAGTAGGAAATTAGAAGGAGAAGAAAAGAGAATAGAAGAAGGAAGAAGAAAGGAGTTGTCGTAGGTGGAGGGAGAAGAGAAGAGAATAGGATTTGCGATCCAAGAGACTTTCTGACAGTTTCGAACCATTTTCTGGTAAGTTCTGCTTGCGTTAATCTTGTTGTGGTTAGATTAAACTTAGAAGAATGTAGAATGTAGAGAATCGGTGGTTTTAGGGTTTTCAAGGAAAAAATGGTTAGATTTCTTGGGTTGATGCATTTATGACTGATTTTGAGATTGTTGCTGAGTTAGAAATGTAGTATAAGTCATGATCTATGGCTTAGGTGTGTTGCATTTGAGTTTGAGAAAAGATTGAAGTTAGAAAATGCTAGAGATCGGATTTCGGAGTCGAGCTCCAGACCCGCACGTCGCGACGTGCGTATGAACACGTCGCGACGTGCGAGAAGGGGAAGCAACGTCGCGACGAATAAATGTTTATTCACCGCGACGTGCGAGCAGCGCCGTGAATGTTGCGACGTGCGACAGCTTGCTCGTCGCGACGTGAGAAGGTATGCACGTCGCGGCGTATCGCATTTTGTTCGCCGCGACGAGGGTACGCCGCGGCGAGTGATCCGACGCTGCGGCGAGCCCCCTGTTTCCAGCGAGAAATGTTTAGTCTTTTGGGCATATCTTTTGGTGTAGATGTCCAATTGAGGTGATTTTTGATTCATTATGATCTAGAGATTAAGGGCTACAAGTTGTATGAAGAAGGGAAGTTCGGAATTTGCCTCGAAGGGTTCGGAATTTTAGGAGGAGGTCGAATATAGACTTTTAGTGTTTTATTTTGGATTTCCAAGCTTTGAATATTTTCTATGGATACTGATTGAATGGAAACTTGGTTGTTTTAGGAAACCAAGCTGATCCGATTCCATCGCAAGAGGAAGGACACCAGTGAGTCGGATACTCAAGCGATATTAGGTGGGTAATGTACTTACAGTTATTGTGTGACTAGGCAATTTCATGCCTATGTATGAATATATGTTATATGGTATATATGTTTACATATGATGATCTGAATGGTTTTGATTTCTTATATTTTGAAAGAATCATGAGAACTGATAGCATTACATTTTGATTCTGAGCATGTTATGCCTCGACTTCGGTCATGGCATTTTGACTAAATGCAAAGTATGAAAGCATACCATATGATAAGATGATTTTGAGCATGATTATGTGCTTTTGCTTGGGCGAGAGTGGAACCATTTCATTCGTCACGTGCACGTAGACAAGACCCTTCTCCCGGTTGCCCGCTTGTGGCCTATGAGATCCGAATGGACTCATTTCGTTCAGGGTGTAAACTTCGGTTTCTCCCTTTTGTTTCCATGGAACCCTCGAGCCATATGATGTGCATTGCATATTTGATTTGTTCACATTATGAAGCATATTTGTGTCATGTTCTGTAACTTGGATTAATTAGGCGTAAATTGTTTGATTAACATGTGAGTGCTAGAATTGTTGCATGTATATACATATTTATGTACATATGCCTGAATTTGTGCTAGTCCTCGATGGCTATAATTATATTAGCCACTGAGCTGTGTTGCTCAACCCATTACTTTCCCTCCTCAGGTGCAGAACAGGTCGTTCATTGATCTTGCAAGGCATCATAAACTTCGAGCTAGTTAGGAGCTTTGTATTAAGTTAGTATTTTGGTTGGCCCTCCGAGCATCTTATCATGGAGCATTTTCATGTATTTTGGATTGAAACTTTATTCTATCTTTTGTACGATTTTGAATACTTGTTAAATTTCTTCAGATTGTAATGGCATGAAGCCCCTTAGTTTATGGGGTGTTTAATTTATATTTAAAATGCATGTGTAAGCGCTTGATCGTATGAGAACGTTAGTGTGTGAATTATGAATCGAACTATATGTCTATGTATGGATGTTGGGACCGGGTCCGTTATGTTTGGGCGCCCGTCGCTGGCGCAGCCAGAGGGATCACCTCGGGATTAGGGATCTGGGGCCCAGGCCCAACATGTAACAACTCTAAAGGTCTTGATGATGTTACAAAATTTTTAAAAGAAAAAGAAGTTTTAACTTGTTTTCCTTTCAAACAATTTTCACAGAAAAACTCTTTGTCAAAACTCATTTTTGGTAATCCTCTTACCAAATCAAATTTTGCCAACTTTGAAAAGTGTTTAAAAGAGACATGACCTAGCTTTTTATGCCAGACTAGTCTTTCTTCTTCAGAAGATAGAAAACATGAAACATTTTGAATTTGAAAATCTTCTAAATTAATTTTGTAAAGATTATTTCTTCTCTTGGTAAAGAAAAGTATAGACCCATCTTTGTTTCTGACTTCACAAAGATTTTTATTGAATGTGACTGTGAAACCAAAATCACACATTTGACTTACGCTGATCAAATTATGTTTCAGACCATCAACAAGCAGTACATTATTTATGCATGCAAAAGAATCTTTACCTATTTTGCCGATTCCAATAATCTTGCCCTGCTGGTTGTCTCCAAAAGTTACCGATCCTCCCTTCTTATACTGAAGATCTAGGAACATAAACCTTCTTCCTGTCATATGTCGCGAGCATCCACTGTCTAAATACCGATGGTGCTTGCCGCATCTTCCAAGGAAGGATATCTGCAGAAGAAACTATTTTATTTTTTGGTACCCATATTTTCTTGGGTCCTTTAGGGTTAGTAGCATGCACATGATGAGTTCTTTGATGCATATTATTAGTACGTTGATTAATACGAGATTTATTATAGTTTCTCTTTTGAGAGAAAAAGTTCTTATAAGGATGAGACTTATTGCTTGTAAACCCTAATCTAGTTTTATCACTCGGATGTCTATATTTTTCAAGCATCTCATTCATTTTCTTTGTGCTCTCGGTGAAAGTAGCTAAATCAGCTGACAGATTCTTAATTCTTAGTTTCAACTGATTGATATCTTTTGATCTATCTACGACTTTTTTTTTCTCCTCTAATTGCTTCTTCAGACAGATATTTTCTCTCTCTATTACTTCCGTATGTTTAATATTTTCTGCATACTTTTTCTTTAACAGTTTGTACTGTTTCAGAATAGCATGAGAATCTTCTAACAATTCTGAGTAGGCATCATGCAAGTTATCGTAATCAGATTTTACCTCCTCATCACTTTCTTCCTCGGCTACCAGGCAGATGTTTGCATGTTCAGACGACTCGGAACTTGTATCTGACTCTGATGAATCTAGGTCCTCCCACGTTGTCATCATGCTTTTCTTGCCTTCTCTACTCTTCTTGGGTTTCTTCTTTAGAGTAGGAAATTCGGACTTGTAGTGTCCAGGCTGATTGCACTCGTAGCAAATGACAGATGACTTCTCTGGTTTAGCTTCATCTTTGCCATTCTTCTTAAAAGTCTTATTTCCTTTAGACTTTTTCTTCCACATCCACATGCGTCTTATCTTTCTAAAGATGCAAGATAATTCGTCATCTTCATCACTTGACTCTTGTTCTGATTGGCTGGAGTCGTCATTCTTTGATTCTTCAATCTTTAATGCTTTTGATGACTTCCTCCTTCTTTGAGTCTTGTGATTCTTTTGTCCTGCCTTCAGTGCTATCGACTTGTCCCGTTTGGGCTTGTCTTCAACATCGAGTTCAACTTCATGAATCTTCAAGGATCCAAGCATCTCGTCAAGTTTTAGCACGCTCAAATCTTTGGCTTCCTTTACCGCAATGACTTTAGGTCTCCACCTCTTCGGAAGACTTCTTAAGATCTTTCGAATATGATCTTGATTGTTGTACGTTCTTCCAAGTGCTTTCAATCCATTGACAATTGTTTGAAATCTTCCAAACATTTGATCAATAGATTCTTCATCTTTCATCCTGAAAAACTCGTACTGGTGCACAAGAATGCTTATCTTGGATTCTTTAACTTAGCTTGGGCCTTCGTGAGCAATGGAAAATGTGTCCCACATCTCCTTCGCAGTGTCGCATCCGTGGACTTTGTCATACTCGCTCCTGCTTAGGGCACAGGTCAAGAAGAACTTCGCTTTTGAGTTCAGCTGTATCCTCGCCTTTTGGTTAGTCGTCCATCTGATTCGTGGAATAGAATTCCCATCTTCATCTACTGGTGTATAAGGTCCATTCTCTATCACGTCCCAAAGGTCGACATGAGTAGATTCTATGAATAGCCACATCCTATCTTTCCAGTAATGATAATCTTCTCCATTGAATGCTGGAGGTCTAGTGGCTGAGGCTCCTTCTGCGATGTATATATGTGATTCCGCCATTATCTTTGATTCACACTTTATTATATTGATCCTTGGATACCAGGCTCTGATACCAATTGAAGTGAATCACACGTTAATACAATACTTAGAAAAAGATATAAGAATGCACGAGAAGGGGGGTTGAATTGTGCATTCCCCTTATTGAAATTCTTTCAAAACTGTTTGTTAGAAATAAGATTCTTTTACAGAACTTCAAATAGATTCTAATTATTCAAAACTTTGAAAACTTTGTTTACGAACTAAGTAATGATAAAACTTGAATCTAAAAGAGAGATAGAGTAAGAGTAGTTGACACAGCGATTTATCCTGGTTCACCCCAAACCGTGGGCTACGTCCAGTCCTCAGAGTTCTTTATGAGATTTCACTATCTCTTCAACTTTTACAAGTATTCTTTGCGAGCTTCTTCGGGTCTCTACAATCAGTATTCTTTCACACTTAACCTCTGCAGGCTATCTGCACTACTTTGTCACAGAAAAGTATTTGAAAACTTGTTACAGTAAAAATAACTCTCGGCTAATTTGCACAGTATGCTTTTTATGATCGCGTAGATGTAATTCAGCTAATTTTTCAACTAACTTTGCAATCTTTGACTTCGACTTGTATTTATAGCATTCGTCTCTAAATGCTTCTTGATTCTTGTTTCTGGATTCTTGCTTCTTGAATCTTGTTTCTTGAATCTTTAAAAGAAACGGTTAAACAGTTGAGTTCTGTAACTAACCCGAACTGACTTTTGCGTCTTCTTTTTGAATTCCGCGTCTGCTTTTCTCCGTCTGTATTTTTACATCTGTGTTTCTGCATCTGCGTCTGCGTCTGCGTCTACATTTCTCTTTTGCGTCTGCGTCTGTTTTTTACTTTGCATCTGCGTCTGTATCTGTTTTTTACTTTGTGTCTTCGTCTATTTTTCTTTTATGTCTGTGTCTGTATTTCTCTTTCCGTCTGCGTCTGCGTCTTATTTCTCTTTTGCGTCTGCGTTTGCGTTGCTTCGTCTGTATTGCATCGTCTGCTTTTTTTCTTTTATTGTTCTCTTTGTTATACATCAAAATTATATCTAAGTAAAGTCATTTTGACTTAACAAGGTCTATAGGTAAAAAGGAGATTGCTGAGTGCCCGTACCGCATCAGGATTACCTAACCCCCGGCAATTCCAGCTTAAGATACTCATTGTCGTTGGCTATCCCATCTTGCGGGATCAGCCGTTTCATTATGCCCAGTCGATGAAAGAACTGAGTTAGAGCTCGATGGAGAATCCTTATTGTGCATGGAAACTGTATGAGTTGAGATTTTAGTAATACGTTGACGTTTCTTGATGTTTTTGGGTTTATTTAGAGGGGCGTTTTCACTTAATCCTCCCTCACAGTCCATACTATTTCTTTGACTAGGTGGGATACTCCCTAGGTGACCACTAAACAACTTATTACGGAAATCCATTGCCACAAAAGCCGATTGATTCTCATTTACTGCCCTGTTTGAAATTCCGTCATTACCGCTAGATTCTGTGCTTTCCATAGTACGGATCCAATTGCTGGTCATTTGTCTCCTTCGATAAGGCAATGCTCGAAGAGATTCATTATAACATCCCTCCCCCGACAGGAAGGGTAAAATAGTAAATTGGCATAGGATGAGATTGATAGGGATTTATTAGTATTGTTCATGCATACTAGTACTAGTAAACAGTGAAATCTGTGCACATGAAATAACTGTACATGCATACATGACATTCCCAGTTTTCGTGCCCAATGTAATTTTATTGTGATTAACGTGGTTATTGGGTTTGAAAAATTATTCGGAGTTAGCCATTGAGTGTTTTATATTTTTAGGAATTTATGAGAATTTTTATGGAATCTTTCGGGTTACTTGCCCGGATCGGAAAATTTTTCAACTGGCTGACTGAGTGAGTTTTTTGTACTGAAAAGGACTGCCTAATGGCATGAGATTATTGGATAAATGAATTTTGGGAATTATTCTAAAGCCATGATTAGAGATTAATTGGGATTAATGTTCTTTATTAATATGATTAACTTGATTTTTGTCTTTTTCCCATTTTAAAGCCAAGTGTCCCTCTTATTAATTAACTTTGTCTTCTTCTATTCATCCCATACGACTATTCTTCTTGCCTTATATAAAAAAATTACTTTGAAAGCCTACCATTCCTTCATCCGTGGATGTTTCTTCCTCCCTCCTTCGTGGGTTTTGTTCCTCCTCCTTCCTTTGCTTGTTTTCTTCTTCTTTTAAAGTGCTACCTTCCTCCACTTATCTAGGCCTTCATATCCTATGTGCTTACTCTTCTTTTATGCACAAAAAGCTCAATCCTTGCCTTAAAGAGTGGTAACCATAGGTGTGAAGAAAGGTTGAGAGGTTTGAGTGAAGCTTGGAGAAGTGAAGAGTTTACAACTTGTTAGGTGAGAATTGATGTTTATATTTCTTCTCTTGGTAGTTAGAAGCATTCATGGGGATCCTTTATGCATTTATTTGATCATGAAAGTGGTAGTTTTGTTTGGGTTTACAAGTATGCTTGTGTGAGGGAATTGGATATGGTAGTTAAAGAATGTAAATGTAATGTTTCTAATGATGTTTATGATGTTTAATGAATGGAAATAAAGTATGGAAGTTGTGTATGTGGTTGCTGCCAATTATGCTCAATTATACAAGAAATTGTTGTGATGATTTTTTGGCTGAATTAGAGGTGTAAATGGATGTTTAGTGATGTGTTATTGGTAGTAGAAGTGATAGGAGTTAAGTTGAAGATGAAAGCTGGAAAATGGATATTGAACCTATTGTAATGTTTTGATCATAACTCATTGTGTAGGTAAGAAAATGAGTTGCGGTTTGTTCCCAATTAAACTTGAGCTTGTTGGCTACAATTTTGTGTGAAATAGGTGTTGTTAAATTGTAACTCAAAAAGGTCGAATTTTATCATGGAAAGTTACTGCTGATGGCTGGAATGCACAGTAACCGAACCACATAACCTAGAGTTTTGCTGATTTGTCTAAATTAATTTAGAAGGAATTAGGGAAAATGTTCTTCACGAACGTTTAAGCATGTTAAGTTAGCTTTCCATTCCCACTGATTTTGCTATTTTTAGATCTGTATATTGGGAGATATGACCTGTTTACTATTGACTAGTTTTGAGCATTTTGATGAAACCTAGCCTAAGTGTAGATTTTGTGAGCATTCGGATTGGAAGCAATTTTAGCAATTTATGTTAATTGAATTGGCATGAGTGATCTTCTGAAAAGTTTTAGAGGAAGCAATTATCTTGAAAATGATATATGGCATGTAATTTTTGGATGTCATATTTGGGAGTAATGAATTTGCAAAAACTGAACCTACATTAGGTTTCTCACTGCTGCCCTGATCAGTACATTGTTTGGCAGATTTGAAATTGTTATAGGTTGAATTGGAAATTGGGCTCTTCATGAAAATTGAATTTTGAGATCTTATCTTTTCAGGGATATAAATTAGTAATTTGTTTGACATTTGTGCTAGGAGATATACTGGTTGGAAATTTACTGCTCAGATTGGGACAGTTTAGTAGACATATGTTTCGGTGAATTATTTGACCTAGTTAGTAAATGAATTGTGATTTTGGTTATTCATGAAAGTTTTAGATAACATTGTGATCTTGATGAACATATTTATTGTGTAATTTTTGACTGAAGAGAATGAAAGTTACTGAATTTACAAGATACTGTACTGTGTTGAGTGACTTTGAGTGAGCAGTAGCTTTCATGGGGTTTTTGACACCCTTAGGGGTGGAATTACTTTGAATGGTCTAAATGAAACTTGTAGAGCTTTTCATGATCTTTCCAATGAGATGTGATTTATAATTTCCTGAATTGTGTGCAAAGATTTATGGGTGTTGGAAGTTTGGTTGGAAATTAAAAAAAAAGGAAATAAGGGTTATATAAAGTGAATTTTGTTTTCTTTCGTGAATAACTTTTCCGTCCGACGTCCGATTGACCTGATTCTTAAGTCATCGGATTCATAGCATATTTAATTTCATTTTCTGAGATATTGGGAATTTTTTTGGATGGGAAATTGACGTGGGTCCGAGTAATAGTTATGTGGCCACTGTTTTATTTATTTTTGGACCGATCGAGGCCCGAATTGAGTAATTTCGGTGCCGGTAGATTTCTAATTTTTAGGTGGAATTTTTATGTTGGGAAAATTTTAGATTAGGGTCGGGAATGCCATGAACATGCATTGTATACGTTTTAATTATTTCATGTGCATTGTTTAATATTTCTAACTATACAGTTGGTAATGTGTACTCATTTTAATTGTTATAGAACCATTGTTAGAACGTCGTTCCACTGACGCTGCGAGACTTCCAGTATTAGTTTCTAAGTAATAGGTGAGTAACCTAGTTGGTTTCTCAACCTATATGTGTTTAAATTCATATACGATTGCCATGTGGAGTTAAGGAAGGATTATGTGTGTTTGTTTTGATTGATTTCGAACCACAGGTGTTCGAAATATTTGGAATGTGTTATAGAAGTGTTAAATGTGCATAATTGAAAGTGAATTGGTTAAATGCGAAATTGGACCTAGTGTATTAATTTGTGACACAAATTATTGTAAAACGAGGCATATGCATTCATGCATAATTGCATGATCAAATAATGGCAGTTATGACCGGTGGAACCAACGTAATTCCGAGCTTCAGTTCGATGATCAGGGCTATGCCCAACGTATATGAGAGCTTTAAGCTCAACGCACAGGACCTCTGGTCTAATGTTTACAGAGCCACTGGCTCAATGTATCAGGGCATATCACGCCCAACGAGTATCAGAGCCTCAGGTTCAACGCAATATGCCCGTCACTGGGACAATTCAGGCGCATGGTCACAACAACGAAATGAAAATGGAAAAGTGTCACATGTGCATCATATATATGAATGATAAAATGTGATTTGTGTGAAAGGCGATACGCCTTATATGTGTAAAATTGGCAATGCATGGGATAATTTGGAATGTGTTAATATGTGCTATGATATGAATTGATTGTATATGCATGCGTTGGGTGGACCATCGATGATGGTTTCTCATTGAGTTCGCAAACTCACCCAACATTGCAATTATTTTTCAGGTATTGAAGAGTACCCCGTTAGTGGAATGGGAGTATGATTACTGCAAGAGAGTCGGTATTTGAAGTCGGGATCAGTTCACGTCTGCATTTGTGTCATTTTGAATTATGTGTAAATTTATATTCCGCAAAGATAGTACTAAATTGTTTGAGGGCCCTAATTGATAAATATTTTTTTGAATTGTGATCTTTGATAAAGTGTATAACTGAAAAGGGTATTCGTATCACGGGCCCGAATCGTTTATTATTTTCGCGGTGAAAAGAAAAAAAAATCATAATGAGTTTTTAAACTGCATTGACTGCTTTAGCATACCACCCTCACGGGTCGCGGGCTCGGATATCACCGTCGATGTCGGGTTCGGGTCTCGCGGGAGTGGGGTGCTACATTTAGGTGGTATCAGAGCCCAGCAATACGAATGTATCTCGGCACAATCTGAAACATAGGTCAAGTTGCATGCATTTGAGTCGTGTCGTTGCAGATCGTGGTAAGCGATCCTGGCTCGAGTTGACGAGGATAAATCCTACGTGTGCATACGTGTTAAGTGACTAAGTGAGAGAAAAGTGAGACCGTATTAGAATGTGAGCCCATGAATGTGTATGGGCAATGAGGAATGGGAAAAAGGAAACATCGATAATGAGAATTATAATATACTGTGGTTAGAATGATTATGTTGGCTTAGACTGATTAAGGAAAGAATTGATATCAAACTGAGTCCCCTAATTAATGTGGCAATATTACGGCGATAGAAAAACGAACATGTCTAGAACTTGGAGAGGTCCTCTGTAGATATGAGAAACATACTGGTTATTGTAGGCCTATGTGAAAGTAAATGATGAAGTAATTAGAGCTCTGACTGTATATGTGATGAAATGGGAAACATTGGAACTGAGTAAAACGTAGATGATCCGATCAGGCAGATATTGATTCACTGCATTTGTGTTCGATATCAGTAGATATCATAGGTAGATGATGATAGCGAGATTGTAATAAGGTCAATATTGTACCGTAACAATCTACCTAGAACTGAAAGAACTGAAAGAGCAAAGTGCCTAGTAGGGTAAGAAAAAGTGGAAATGGTGAGACAAAAGTGTACAGATAAACTGAAAAGAACTCGTGAAACGGTTATGATCCTGAGCGCATAAGCTTGAGATTGAAATGGTTATGCGAATAATGTGCTAAGATTTTGGAAACTAGTATCAAAAGATAGTAAGGGAAAAAGATAGACTGACAATTTCTCCTGATAGTGTACTGAAAAAAAAATTCTGGATTGGTTGAATGTCTGAATATGGACATAGAAATGGGAAATGGATGGGTAAATAGAGAGAGAGACAGTGTATGATTATCTATATTTTTGTCGTGTTTGGGGACACATCCCCAAATGTACTAGTAATGTGAATACCCTATCGTGGATTGTTTCAGAAAAATACAAAGATACGTAGCAATAACACGATGACAGTATATAAGCCAAGTGGATATGACCTTAAAAGGTCAAGCTGACACATTCATGATATAAGAAGAAAACTATGTGAAAAGAAGTACAATGACGAGTGGGAAAGAAAACAAGGATAAAGATAGTGAAACAATGAAAATGCTAATGAAACAAGTATAGTGATATATATAAAGAGAGTTGTCGCATTTACGTTGATTTACCATTGGGAGTATATACTGGATAGTGAGGTGATCATGATGCATGAAACTGATGTGACATATACATGGAAAGAATAGAGGAAATGGTCGATGACTTAGTTTCTATAAGTTTAAAGTTCATAATGGGTTAAAGCCAGACATAAGAGGACTGGGCATGCCCATGCCCGTATGGGAGGAAATGAAAAATGATTATGGCATAAGTCCTCTATTTGAGGATTGGCATAAACGGAAATGAGTTTGTGGAATTCTGAATCGTATAGGATAATAATTGGCTTCCGGATAAGATGAAATGATTTCGGGTAATGTGTATAGGAAAGTATAAGGGTTAAAAAAAAGTGTATCGCATCTCACCGAACCTAAGTGCAAGGAATGATTTGATTTTTCCAATTATGGCATAAAATTGTTCTGACTGAGATCGTGTGTATAGTTGAAATTGAGCTTTTGAGATACTACGGATGCTTGAAAAGCAATTAGGGAAACGAGTTGGCTGATGAGAATTTGGTGAACAGGATAATGCCGATAGTAAGACTAATGGTCATGATAGGAACAAATCGAAAATATGTATGGAAGAAATTAAAAGTGAAATTGAGTCATATCTCAAGATGAGATTTAGGTATAACAAGTGAAAAATATACTACTGAGGTTATCTGCATTGTGTGTACGGGAATGTAACGTATCCACCTACGTGAGTGGAATTTTAATTTGAGATGATTCTATTGCAATGTGAAGTGAATAGATCTCTATATGTGATGCAAAACTGTTGGGAAATCTAGATTTCAAACGAAGAATAAAATAGTCTCGAATTGCGAAGTGAAATACTCAAATGAAGTGGAATTTATGGAGGTCCAAGTACGGATGACTAGGTATTGGCATATGTCGATGTTAATGACAGGAAATCAATTGAAAAGAGAAAATTCGTAGAGACAAGAAGTCCTAAAGGAAAGCTGACAATGACGTGATGTAGTGTTATCTTCATAAAGGGATTGCAAATACACTAAATGTGTAACACCCCACTCCCGTAAGACCCGAACCTGATATCGTTGGTGATATCCGAGTCCGCGTCCCACGAGAGTGGCGTACTACATCAGTCGATTTAAAATTCAGTATACTTTTTTTTTCTTTTCTTTTTGTAGCCATTAACTCCACGTTCACACGGCAAACACAGTAAGTAATTAAAACCGTGTCAATAAAAACCAGTTTGATTATTACGGTCATCCAAAGAATAATTACAATCAGCCAATGCAGTAAAACATTAATACCACAATGGCTCAGTAAAAGTATAAAGCCTTGTTATACAGTGATTGCGGAATACAGTTTACTAAGATACTCATGCAGACACGAACTGATCCCGATCTCTAACCTTTACTCATCTACAGTAGACATACTCCCGTGTCAACCGGGTATTCTTCAGACTGAAAAATAAATGCAAATTTTGGGTGAGTTTTGCGAACTCGGTGAGAAACCATCATCGATGGTTCACTCAAATCATGCATTACGCCCATGGCGCATACAACACGATCAAGAATAATCAATTACGAAGAAGCGGTCAATAACAATGTCCGAGAATTCATGCCATTACAAAAGCAAGACATGTCACGTAGCGGTCATTTATGCGAATGCAATGCATATGTGACTCTTTCCGGTTATTCAAGATTGTGCCCAAGTGCTCGGTCAAGATTCGGTGGGACGCGTCGAGATTTCTCCCTCGGGCTCGTGGGGTCTTGCCAAGACAAGATGAGAGCTCAAGCTCTTATCAAGAAAATAAGCAACTTGGGGCACGCCCATTATCGATCATGCAATTATGCATGCAAAGACAAGATAAGAATAAACAAGATTTGGCTATAAAGCCCAGTGTATCAGTGAATCAATGATATGGCTATAAAGCCCAGTATAGCAGTGTTCAGTACGGTGGCTATAAAGCCCAGTCTACCAGTATCAGTAAAATCATACAATACAATCCCATACATTACATGCCAGTATTCATACAGTGATCATTCAATTCACTTTTGCACGTAATTCACGTTGAGCATGTAAACAATCAGAAATTTGAGAAACCAACTAGGTTACTCACCTATTACTTCCGAGCTAATGCCGGAAAGCCTCTGTGACGTCGGTCAATCGACGCTCCAATTGGGCCTCTATATGAATCAGAAAAAGTACGAGTCACTAAATATAAAATTTGTGCTCATATTGATGAGATATGCATGTTCATGAATTCCCGGTCCTAATTCAATATTTTTCTATAATGAAATTCTATCAAAAATTAGAAATCCATAGGCGCTGACGGTGCGCAATTCGGACCTCTATAGGTCCTCAATTAAATAAAACAGTGTTTACATGTTCCGTCGATAGGGCTACGTCAAATTCCGCCTAAAATTCCCGTTTTCTCATAATATGAAATTAAATGTTCAACGAATCCGATGCCTCTGGAATCAGGTCAATCGGACGTCGGACGGGAAAGAAATTGACAAAAGAACAATCGGATCAATTTATGCCAAATAATAAGCAAAACAATAATATATATATATATCTGAGTTCGCCTCATGAGGCGAGACGCCCTCGCGAGGCTGAATCATCCTGCTTCCTCGCGAGGGCAAGCCGTCGCCCTCGCGACCAGGCCAATTATCTCGCCCTCATGAGGCGAGAAGTCGCCCTCATGAGACGGCGAGTTCCCCCGCTTGCTTTTTTTTTTTTTTTTTTCCAGATTTCAATTCCTAATTTCCAACTACTCTAACTTTTAGCACACAAATCAGAAAAATACCCACTATACCTCATTGGAAAGCTTATGAAAAGCTCTACAATTCTCAAGAAGACCAAAAAATTCAAATCCAACCTTAAGAGTCTCAAATAATCCATCAAACCTTCTGCCTAATCAATTTCCCTCAACACTGGGCAGTACATTGACAATTGCATAATTCACTGATTCTTCAGAAATAAATTACCACAAAATATGGTCAATAATTTCACAATGTCCTCTACAACTTTCATGAACAATCCAAAATCAAATTCTATTTCTAAACCAGTCAATTAATTCATTCAATGTCACTGTCCCTGAAATCCTTCAATATGGGCAGTAACCTTACAACAAGCATAACTCCCTATATACAAGTCAGTAAATTCAGAACTTTATATCCCTGAAAAGATAACATCTCAAACTTCAATTTCCATGAAGCACTCAACATCCAATTCAATCTCTAACAATTTCAAAACTGTTATGGAAGTTTCTGTTATGATCAGCCACTCATAACCTAATGTAGGGTTCACTTTTGAAAATCATAACTCCCAATTCTGACTTCTAAAATTACAAACCATATGTCATTTTCAAGGTAATCTTTTCCTCTACAACTTTTCAGAAGCTCACTCACACCAATTCAGTCCACATAAAATGTTAAAATTGCCTCCAATCAGTAAACTCACAAAATCACACTTAAGCTAGGTTTCATCCAAAATGCTCAAAACCAGTCATTAGTAATCAATTCATATCTCCCAATATATAATTCCAAAAATAGCCAGATCAGTAGAAATGGAAAGATAATCAAATATGCTACAACTTCCATGAAGACCATTCTCCCTAATTCCATTTCAATTAATTCATAAAAATCAACAAAACTCAGATGTCATGGTTGCGGTTACTGTTCATAGGCAATGGAACAGGAACTTTCCCATTCAAAATTTCACCCTTCTATCATTGGAATTCAACAATACCCATTTCACACTAAATTGAAGCCAACATCCCAAAGTTTCAGTGGCCACTAACCTTACCTCATTTACATTTCTACACAATAAGTTATGAATAAAACAGTAACATCACTTATAATTCCAACTTTCCAGATTTAAGGTTAACCTTAGTTCAACCACTTCCAATGCCTTTTTCACATCACTAGACATCAAAATAAATACAAATTAAATATTACTCCAGTCATACATATACTAGGGTTAATACTGAAAAATTTACAGCATTAAATTCCTCAATTCAAAGACTCAAATAATTATCCCTATTCAATTCAAAATCACACCATATCATTAATTTCAATTCAGTCATCACTTAGCTTTATACCCATTACTTTAAATCATATAATCAACACTTTAATGTCTACATGAACCTTATACATGCTTTAAATCCTTATATTAACTACCCCCATACTATCATGACATTTATTTCCATGTAAAAATACATTTAAAGATCAAAACTTAAGGAAAACTTACCAAATCAAAACCTCCTTCAAACCTTCAACAATCACTCTCCAACTTCTACACCTAAGTACCAACCTCCTTCCCTTCTCAAATATGTACAAAGCTCATCTTTAAGCTTTGATGGAATCAAAGAGAAGAGCTTGAAGTTATGGAGAAAGAGGAGAAAAAACAAAATTTTCGATGGTTTAAATGATGAGTGAGTTTCGGATGAGTTAAACAAAAGCAATTCATTTCCTTTAAACACATATCCGAAAACTTTGAGAGAAGCACTCAAAGTTGCCTTTTGCAATGGCAAATTCTAATTGGTTCTTTTGAATTTGAAAAGTCAAAATATCCATTCTTTAATCCAGTCCAAAATTTTACTCCATTTCACTCCAATGGCCCTACTTTCAGTCCCAAAATAAAATACCCAATAGTACAGTACCAGTGGGTAGCGATTTTTGCTACTAGAGAATCGAATTTGTTCGCCAATTGGCACTTTATCCGATCCAAGGATTTCCCCGAATTATTTTTCTGAGAATTAATGAAATTCCCTAAAATTATAAAACAGGTAACAGTGCACTCTAAATAATTTTTTAATCACAACAATTACCTTTTCTACCCCAAAACATGTTTAGGCCAGTTACCGGCGATTTTGCCGGTCCGAGAATTTTCTCCGGAAAATTCCAGAAAAATTTCTATAAATCCCAAAAAATTTAAAACGCTTAATAGCGCACTCAGAACAATTTTTCAAATCCCATAACCACGTTAATCACAATAAAATACCGTTAGGCCCAATTACCGGAAATGTCATGAATGCATATACCGTAATTCCATGTACACAATTGATACTGTGTATCAATCCTATTATGCACGAACAGTACTAATTATTCCTTACCAATCTCATCCTATGCCAATTTTACTATTTTACCCTTCCAGGAGGGGGTGGGATGTTACAATTCTCCCCTCCTTATAAGAATTTCGTCCTCGAAATTCTCAGTCAACGATTCCC
Organism: Erythroxylum novogranatense; assembly: GCA_029891385.1. Classification (NCBI taxonomy): domain Eukaryota; kingdom Viridiplantae; phylum Streptophyta; class Magnoliopsida; order Malpighiales; family Erythroxylaceae; genus Erythroxylum; species Erythroxylum novogranatense. Next base: position 15,688,347 of record CM057233.1, read on the forward strand.
TATGACAGTAATCACATGATTCTACATATCCCATACACTTTTCCACTTAATGATTCACTTTTCAAGTGATCACAGTAACCACACTTTTCAAGTGATCACAGTAACCACTCTCAGTCCGTGGTTCAGTTACTAATTTGGCTAACTCGTTATCACTTAGTACAGTAGACGGATTTGACAAGACTATAAGTTGACGATCTCATTTTTCTTAGCTATTTCACTTGCCATTTCTAGAATTGTCACTATCTTTGGTTTCGGTATGTATAACTCAGTTCAGTATTTTCAAATCTATTCGCTGATCACATTTTATCCTTCTAATATCTTTTTCCCACAGTGCCATATAGTCCAATTCGTATTCCATTGAGTACATCTCCATTTCTTTGATACCTCCCTTAATCACGCCAGGGACAATTTACATTCCTTTGGTACCAATACAGTGACATTTAATTCCAATATACTATCATCAGTAACAATGTACCTAATGCAGTCACTTATTATATGCCATTCACTTTATATTTAAAATCGATTCTCGTAAGACAATTCACTATTCTATAATGTTCACACACTTAATCCGGATATACAGTTTACTCTGTCTCATTTGTCCGATCCAATTCCACTTTAGCTAACCATGCAGTCTTCCTAAGTCACTTTCCTTTTTCTCACACATTTTAGTCTCAAACCCATTACGGTCTTTAACTCTCAGTAGGCACTATGCAGTGTAACAGTATATATTCTCCAGTGAATCAAAACTCTATAACAAAAACATAATCAAACCTTTTTCTTATTAGACATTCAATCTATAAACTCTTGAGCCAAGAATCACTTCATTCTTTACCTACAATCACTCAATTTCACTTTTCAAATATGCTTACTAGAATGTCTAACTTTGACAGTTCACTTTCTTGTTCTTATACCTCTTTATCGGGTACACTTACTTCTTCTTCAACTTTTGTTCACTATATCGTATATTCAAACTCATTATAAAACTTCCCCCCTTTACTTTCTGCACTCTTAACCTTTCGTATCACTATTTTTTTTTACAACTTCAATTTTCCAAAAACACTTCACTATTACCCAATATCTGCTTGACATTGATTGAAAACCCCAATATCTGTAATTGATCTGTTCATTGAAGCATTATCGTATTTACACCGGTCTCTTTCCTCAAATTAACCCAGTGTATCCTTATAGGAATCTACAGTCTCCAAGGCTTTCAATAATGAGAATGGCACTAATACCATTTATCACAGTCAGTTCAATTTATTTCATACTTATTCAACATATTGTCACAGTGCAACACGCACTGCCCACTCTTCCAGTGTATGCTTATCATCAGTATTAGATTCCTCAATTCATCCTATCGTTCTTTTTACTTTTCACTGTTCAACACTTCCAAACACATTCTGTTTCTAATCACAGTTACTACCATTTGCTTATCTCGCACCTATTAGGGTCTTATTGACGTTACCGTACATCTTTTACCCTTTTCATTGAGTCTACAATGAGTGTATCTACAATTTCTTTATGAAGGTGTCACTACATCACCTCATTGTTAGTTTCCCTTTTTGACCCTCTTGTCTCTATTCAGTTACTCTTTTTCATTTTCTCTTCTCATTTGTTTTCATATCATTCCTATCAACATATGTTAATACCTTGTCATCTATATTTAAAACTCCAAAATTTTCCATTTTATTTTAGTATCTCTCTTCTCAGTTCGGGACTCTTTTATTTTTCGTTTCAAATCTAGATTCCTCAACAGTTTTTGCATCATAAACGGAGATCGATTCACTTCACATTGCAATAGAATCACCTCAAATTAAAATCTCACTAATATGGAATTCTTTACATTTCTGTACATACAATGCAGATAATCTCAGCAGTATGAGCTATGACCCAATTTCACTTTTAATTTTGTCCACAAAAATCTCATCAACCAATGATTATCCTAATTGCTTTTCAATCATTCATCACTATACGTACTATCTCAATCAGAACACTTTTATGCCATCATTTAACATATCAGAACATTCCTTTCATAACGGTTCCTTGTAACAGTCACTTAAACACTTTCTTTCACACTTATTCAGTAATCTATACCACAACATTTTATCCGGAAACCAATTTGTAACCCATAGACTCCTTTCCGTTTATACTCATCCTCAACTAAATGACTGATACCAGAATCATTTTTCATTTCCACTCATATAGGCACACTTAATCTACTTGTGTCTTACTTTAATCCATTAAAAACTTCACACTTATAATCACTCTAAACATTTACCGCTCATTTCCTCTATGGTTTCCATATATCTGTAACATACATTTCATTAGTCACAATTCAACATTACTGTCCAATAGATATTATCAACAGTAAATCGATTTAAATGCAACAATTCTTTTCATATACCACTATTGTGGTTTCATTTTTTTTTTTTCAAGATCTTTATTTCATTCTCCCCGAATCATTAAACTGTATGTCTCATTCCCATATCCGTTACGTGCAACTTGACCCTGTAAGGTCATATCAATTTGGCTTATCAGCTTATGATCATTATTCCTATTTTTTTTCATTCTGTTTTCTGCTACTTATCTTCTATTTTCCTCAAACAGTCTATGATCGGGTGTTCACAGTCCCCAATACCCGACAAAATCGTTGATACCACTCCATTTTATCTCTATCTATATACCTATCCATTTACCATTTTCGTGTCCATATGCACCTAATTTAGAATTTCCCGATACACCATCAGTAGAAATCATCTGTCTGTCTTTTTTTTTCTTTACGATTTTATCATACGAATTTCCAACCTCGAAGCACCATAATCACCTAACAATTTCAGTCTCAAACTTATGCGGTCTAGTTGATAACCATTTCCCGAATTCATTCCATCTATCTCATACACTTTTACCTCACTCTAATAGGCACTGGGCATCACTTTTTCGGTTCTTTCAGTTCTCAATAAACCATTACAGCACTCTATTGAGCTTCTTTCCATTTCGCTATCATCATCTGCTTATAATATTTACTGATCTCCAACTCGAATACCGTGAATCAAAGATGCCCGATTGGATCATCTACATTTTACTCAATTCCAATATTTCCCCCTTTCATGTCATATACAGTCAGAACTGTAATTACCTAACCCTCCCGGGCTTTTAATTTCACTTAGATCTACTATAACCAATATGCTTCCCATATCTCTAATGGACCTCTCCAAGTTCTCAACATCTTCATTTTTCTGTCACCATAACATTGTCAATTTAATTTGGAAATTCTTAATTAATCAAGGCCAACACAGTCATTCTGTTATCACATATGAGGGTTTCTAACCCAGTACAGCATCAACCTTCTTATCCATTTTTTCTTTATCCTTTCCTAATTGATTATCCCCTTTTAGGGATTTTCACTCTAATCCAGTCTCACTCTTCTCTCACTTAGTCACTTGACACTTATGCACCCATAAGATTTATCTTCGTGCGACTCTAACTAGGGATCAGTTACCACGGCCCGCAACGACGCGACTCAAATGCATGCAACCTATGTTCCAAATTGTGCCCGAGATACATTACGCATCTCGGGCTCGATACCTAAATAATAACACCCACTCCGTAAGACCCGAACCCGATATCGTTGGTGATATCCGAGTCCGCGTCCACGAGAGTGGCGTATTACATCATCGATTTAAAATTCAGTATACTTTTTTTTCTTTTCTTTTGTAGCCATTAACTCCACGCTCACACGGCAAACACAGTAAGTAATTAAAATCCGTGTTCAATAAAACCAGTTTCAGATTATTACGGTCATCCAAGAATAATTACAATCACCAATGCAATAAAACATTAATACCACAATGGCTCAAGAAAAGTATAAAGCCTTGTTATACGTTGATTGCGAATACGGTTTACTAAGACACTCATGCGCATACCTAACCGATCCCGATCTCTAACCTTTACTCATCTAAGAGACATACTCCCGTGTCAACCGGTATTCTTCAGACCTAAAAATAAATGCAAATTTTGGGTGAGTTTTGCGAACTCGGTGAGAAACCATCATCGATGGTTCACTCAAATCATGCATTACGCCCATGGCGTACAAGACGATCAAAGAATAATCAATTACCGAAGCGATCAATAACAATGTCCAAGAATACCATGCCATTACAAAAGCAAGACATGTCACGTAGCGGTCATTTATGCGAATGCAATGCATATGTGACTCTTTCCGCTTATTCAAGATTGTGCCCAAGTGCTCGATCGGTGTTCATGGGGACGCGTCGGGATTTTCTCCCTCGGGCTCGGGTCTTGGCCAAGATAAAGATGAGAGCTCAAGCTCTTATCAAGAAAATAGCAACTGGGGCACGCCCATTATCCGATCATGCAATTATGCATGCAGATAGTATGCAAGAATGTACGGTGTTTGGCTATAAAGCCCGTGTATCGTTGAATCAATGATATGACTATAAAGCCCGATATAGCAAGTTGTTGAAGACGGTGGCTATAAAGCCCGATCTACCAAAGATGTCGGTAAAATCATACAATACAATCTCATACATTACATGCCAGTATTCATACAGTGATCATTCAATTCACTTTTGCACGTAATTCACGTTGAGCATTTAAACAATCAGAAATTTGAGAAACCAACTAGGTTACTCACCTATTACTCCGAGCTAATCTTTGGAAAGCCTCGTGACGTCGGTCAATCGACGCTCCAATTGGGCCTCTATATGAATCAGAAAAAGTACGAGTCACTAAATATAAAATTTGTGCTCATATTGATGAGATATGCATGTTCATGAATTCCCGGTCCTAATTCAATATTTTCCCATAATGAAATTCTATCAAAAATTAGAAATCCATAGGCGCTGACGGTGCGCAATTCGGACCTCTATAGGTCCTCAATTAAATAAAACAGTGTTTACATGTTCCGTCAATAGGGGCTACGTCAAATTCCCGTCTAAAAATTCCCGTTTTCTCATAATATGAAATTAAATGTTCAACGAATCCGATGCCTCTGGAATCAGGTCAATCGGACGTCGGACGGGAAAGAAATTGACAAAAGAACAATCGGATCAATTTATGCCAAATAATAAGCAAAACAATAATATATATATATATCCGGAAGCCTGCCTCGCGGGGGCGAGACGCCGCCCTCGCGAGGCTGAATCATCCTGCTTCGTCGCGAGGGCAAGCCGTCGCCCTCGCGACCAGGCCAATTATCTCGCCCTCGCGAGGCGAGAAGTCGCCCTCGCGAGACGGCGAGTTCCCCTGCCTTGCCCTTTTCTTTTTTTTTTTTCCAGATTTCAATTCCTAATTTCCAACTACTCTAACTTTTAGCACACAAATCAGAAAAATACCCACTATACCTCATTGGAAAGCTTATGAAAAGCTCTACAATTCTCAAGAAGACCAAAAAATTCAAATCCAACCTTAAGAGTCTCAAATAATCCATCAAACCTTCTGCCTAATCAATTTCCCTCAACACTGGGCAGTACATTGACAATTGCATAATTCACTGATTCTTCAGAAATAAATTACCACAAAAATATGGTCAATAATTTCACAATGTCCTCTACAACTTTCATGAACAATCCAAAATCAAATTCTATTTCTAAACCAGTCAATTAATTCATTCAATGTCACTGTCCCTGAAATCCTTCAATATGGGCAGTAACCTTACAACAAGCATAACTCCCTATATACAAGTCAGTAAATTCAGAACTTTATATCCCTGAAAGATAACATCTCAAACTTCAATTTCCATGAAGCACTCAACATCCAATTCAATCTCTAACAATTTCAAAACTGTTATGGAAGTTTCTGTTATGATCAGCCACTCATAACCTAATGTAGGGTTCACTTTTGAAAATCATAACTCCCAATTCTGACTTCTAAAATTACAAACCATATGTCATTTTCAAGGTAATCTTTTCCTCTACAACTTTTCAGAAGCTCACTCACACCAATTCAGTCCACATAAAATGTTAAAATTGCCTCCAATCAGTAAACTCACAAAATCACACTTAAGCTAGGTTTCATCCAAAATGCTCAAAACCAGTCATTAGTAATCAATTCATATCTCCCAATATATAATTCCAAAAATAGCAAGATCAGTAGCAATGGAAAGATAATCAAATATGCTACAACTTCCATGAAGACCATTCTCCCTAATTCCATTTCAATTAATTCATAAAAATCAACAAATCTCAGATGTCATGGTTGCGGTTACTGTTCATAGGCAATGGAACAGGAACTTTCCCATTCAAAATTTCACCCTTCTATCATTGGAATTCAACAATACCCATTTCACACTAAATTGAAGCCAACATCCCAAAGTTTCAGTGGCCACTAACCTTACCTCATTTACATTTCTACACAATAAGTTATGAATAAAACAGTAACATCACTTATAATTCCAACCTTCCAGATTTAAGGTTAACCTTAGTTCAACCACTTCCAATGCCTTTTTCACATCACTAGACATCAAAATAAATACAAATTAAATATTACTCCAGTCATACATATACTAGGGTTAATACTGAAAAATTTACAGCATTAAATTCCTCAATTCAAAGACTCAAATAATTATCCCTATTCAATTCAAAATCAAACCATATCATTAATTTCAATTCAGTCATCACTTAGCTTTATACCCATTACTTTAAATCATATAATCAACACTTTAATGTCTACATGAACCTTATACATGCTTTAAATCCTTATATTAACTACCCCATACTATCATGACATTTATTTCCATGTAAAATACATTTAAAGATCAAAACTTAAGGAAAACTTACCAAATCAAAACCTCCTTCAAACCTTCAACAATCACTCTCCAACTTCTACACCTAAGTACCAACCTCCTTCCCTTCTCAAATATGTACAAAGCTCATCTTTAAGCTTTGATGGAATCAAAGAGAAGAGCTTGAAGTTATGGAGAAAGAGGAGAAAAAACAAAATTTTCGATGGTTTAAATGATGAGTGAGTTTCGGATGAGTTAAACAAAAGCAATTCATTTCCTTTAAACACATATCCGAAAACTTTGAGAGAAGCACTCAAAGTTGCCTTTTGCAATGGCAAATTCTAATTGGTTCTTTTGAATTTGAAAAGTCAAAATATCCATTCTTTAATCCAGTCCAAAATTTTACTCCATTTCACTCCAATGGCCCTACTTTCATCCCAAAATAAAATACCCAATAATGCATACCGGTGGGTAGCGATTTTTGCTCTGAGAATCGATTGGTTCATTAATTGGCGCTTTATCCTATCCAAGGATTTCAATTATTTTTCGAGAATTAATGAAATTCCTAAAATTATAAAACAGGTAAAAGCACTCTAAATAATTTTTAATCACAACAATTACCTTTTCTACCCCAAAACATGTTTAGGCTGCCATTCTGGCGATTTTGCGGTCCGAATTTTCTCGAAAAATTTCAGAAAAATTCTATAAATCCCAAAAATGTAAAACGCTTAATAGCGCTTTCGAACAATTTTTCAAATCCCATAACCACGTTAATCACAATAAAATACCGTTAGGCCCAATTAACGGAATGTCATGAATGCATATACCGTAATTCCATGTACACAATTGATACTGTGTATCAATCTTATTATGCACGAACAGTACTAATTATTCCTTACCAATCTCATCCTATGCCAATTTTACTATTTTACCCTTCCAGGAGGGGGTGAGATGTTACAAAATGTGGATTCAATGAAAAAGTTAAATGATGTATGGAAAAGTCAACAAGACTCTAAGAGGGAATTATGCGAGGTAAGCAATGGTAGTGACTATGAGTGTAGACGTAATGTGTTTGAAAGTGTTGAATAGTGAAAAGTAAAAGGAACTATGTGAATAATTGAAAAAGTTGATACTGATGATAAGCATACCCTTGGAGAGTGGGCAGTGTGTGATGAAATGAGACAATATGTTAAAATGGTATTAGATAAACTGACTCGACTTTAATAAATGGTATTGGTGTTATGATCGCAATTGTTTAAAGCCTTGGAGACTTTAGATTCCTATAAGAATAAATTGTGTTAATTCGAGGAAAAAGGCGAGCATAAATGACTACTATACCGCTAATTTCGAAATGAATGCACAAATTCGCCTACTAAATTCAAATAGTGAATGATAATGTTGCAAGGAATGCACCAATTACAGATATAGGGATTTCCAAAGAATGTCAAGTAGATTATGAGTAATTATGAAGTGTTTCTGGAAAATTGAGATACTAGATAAAGGTAAGAAAGGTTAAGAGTGCAGGAGTTAAGGTGATGAGTCCTATGATGAGTCTGAAAATGCGAGTGAAATCGGAAAAAACAATATTGAATGATTCAAAGAAAAGTATTCGCATTCACGTAAAGTGATAGAACAAGAAAGTGAGCAATGGGCTAGACATTCTAGTAAGTATATGCGAAAAGTGAAATTGAATCACTAGGGGTATAGAACGAAATGATTATAGATTCAAGTGATTATAGGTTGAATGTTCCACAGAAAAAGTGCTTAAGTGTTTTGGACTTCATAGGATTATGACCTTGTTATATAGTTTTAACTGAATGACTTTAGGGCTATTGGTGATCATAAAAAGGAATTGTACACGCTTATATTACACAGAAAAGTGCCTAACAAGAGTCGAAGACCAAAATTGAGTCGAGATACTTGTGATGAGTGAAACAAAGGAAAGTGACTTAGGAAAACTGCATCGGTTAGCTGAAGTGGATCAGGATTGGACAAATGAAATAGAATGAAATGCATATAGAACAATGAAGTGTCAAAAGAACACTGAATCTGGACTAAGAGTCAATGGAATATGAAGGATAAATGCGTTAAGTGGATTACCACCGGTTATAGTGAAAAATAGAGATAAGTGCCACTATGTCAGTACCAAAGGAAAGGGAAGTGTCGCAGACGAGAGAAACTATGTTATTGTAAGTATCATAGTGACAAAGTGTACGCAGAATTGGCAAAAAGAGTATCAATGAAGTTATTGGAATAAGTTTGTATATTGAGAAAAAGGTATTGGATGGATAAATCGTGATAAGTGAACATGTTCGGAAATAATAAGTTGAGTCATAGCAACCGATTGCCTTACTGCGATCTTTTGGTAAAGGAATGATTGAGTGACTTAGTGTATAGGAATTGTAGGAACATATGATCACTGTCATCTGGAACCGTTGACTAAGAATTTCGAGGACGAAATTTTTATAAGGAGGGGGGAGTTATAACATCCCACCCCCGACAGGAAGGGTAAAATAGTAAATTGGCATAGGATGAGATTGATAGGGATTTATTAGTATTGTTCATGCATATTGGTACTAGTGAATAGTGAAATCTGTGCACATGAAATAACTGTACATGCATACATGTCATTCCCAGTTTTCGTGCCCAATGTAATTTTATTGTGATTAACGTGGTTATTGGGTTTGAAAAATTATTCGGAGTGCGCCATTGAGTGTTTTATATTTTTAGGAATTTATGAGAATTTTTCTGGAATTTTTCGGGTTACTTGCCCGGACTGAAAAATTTTTCAACTGGCTGATTGAGTGAGTTTTCTGTACTAAAAAGGACTGCCTAATGGCATGAGATTATTGGATAAATAAATTTTGGGAATTATTCTAAAGCCATGATTAGAGATTAATTGGGATTAATGTTCTTTATTAATATGATTAACTTGATTTTTGTCTTTTTCCCATTTTAAAGCCAAGTGTCCCTCTTATTAATTAACTTTGTCTTCTTCTATTCATCCCATACGACTATTCTTCTTGCCTTATATAAAAAAATTACTTTGAAAGCCTACCATTCCTTCATACGTGGATGCTTCTTCCTCCCTCCTTCGTGGGTTTTGTTCCTCCTCCTTCCTTTGCTTGTTTTCTTCTTCTTTTAAAGTGCTACCTTCCTCCACTTATATAGGCCTTCATATCCTATGTGCTTACTCTTCTTTTATGCACAAAAAGCTCAATCCTTGCCTTAAAGAGTGGTAACCATAGGTGTGAAGAGAGGTTGAGAGGTTTGAGTGAAGCTTGGAGAAGTGAAGAGTTTACAACTTGTTAGGTGAGAATTGATGTTTATATTTCTTCTCTTGGTAGTTAGAAGCATTCATGGGGATCCTTTATGCATTTATTTGATCATGAAAGTGGTAGTTTTGTTTGGGTTTACAAGTATGCTTGTGTGAGGGAATTGGATATGGTAGTTAAAGAATGTAAATGTAATGTTGCTAATGATGTTTATGATGTTTAATGAATGGAAATAAAGTATCGAAGTTGTGTATGTGGTTGCTGCCAATTATGCTCAATTATACAAGAAATTGTTGTGATGATTTTTTGGCTGAATTAGAGGTGTAAATGGATGTTTAGTGATGTGTTATTGGTAGTAGAAGTGATAGGAGTTAAGTTGAAGATGAAAGCTAGAAATTGGATATTGAACCTATTGTAATGTTTTGATCATAACTCATTGTGTAGGTAAGCAAATGAGTTGCGGTTTGTTCCTAATTAAACTTGAGCTTGTTGGCTACAATTTTGTGTGAAATAGGTATTGTTAAATTGTAACTCAAAAAGGTCGAATTTTAGCATTGAAAGTTACTGCTGATGATTGGAATGCACAGTAACCGAACCACATAACCTAGAGTTTTGCTGATTTGTCTAAATTAATTTAGATGGAATTAGGGAAAATGTTCTTAATGAAAGTTGAATCATGTTAAGTTAGCTTTCCATTCCCACTGATTTTTCTATTTTTAGATCTGTATATTGGGAGATATGACCTGTTTACTATTGACTGGTTTTGAGCATTTTGATGAAACCTAGCCTAAGTGTAGATTTTGTGAGCATTCGGATTGGAAGCAATTTTAGCAATTTATGTGAATTGAATTGGCATGAGTGATCTTCTAAAAGGTTGTAGAGGAAGAAATTATCTTGAAAATGATATATTTCATGTAATTTTTGGATGTCATATTTGGGAGTAATGAATTTGTAAAAACTGAACCTACATTAGGTTTCTCACTGCTGCCCTGATCAGTACATTGTTTGGCAGATTTGAAATTGTTAGAGGTGAATTGGAATTTGGGTTCTTCATGAAAATTGAAGTTTGAGATCTTATCTTTTCAGGGATATAAAGTAGTAATTTTTTTGACATTTTTGCTAGGAGATATACTTGTTGGAAATTTACTGCTCAGATTGGGACAGTTTAGTAGACAGATGCTTCGGTGAATTATTTGACCTAGTTAGTAAATGAATTGTGATTTTGGTTATTCATGAAAGTTTTAGATAACATTGTGATCTTGATGAACATATTTATTGTGTAATTTTTGACTGAATAGAATGAAAGTTAATGAATTTACAAGATACTGTACTGTGTTGAGTGACTTTGAGTGAGCAGTAGCTTTCGTGGGATTTTTGACACCCTTAGGGGTGGAATTACTTTGAATGGTCTAAATGAAACTTGTAGAGCTTTTCATGATATTTCCAATGAGATGTGGTTTATAATTTTCTGAATTGTGTGCAAAGAGTTATGGGTGTTGGAAGTTTGGTTGGAAATAAAAAAAAGGAAATAAGGGTTATATAATGTGAATTTTGTTTTCTTTCGTGAATAACTTTTCCGTCCGACGTCCGATTGACCTGATTCTTAAGGCATCGGATTCATTGCATATTTAATTTCATTTTCTGAGAGATTGGAAATTTTTTTGGACTAGAAATTGACGTGGGTCCGGGTAATAGTTATGTGGCCACTGTTTTATTTATTTTTGGACCGATCGAGGCCCGAATTGAGTAATTTCGGTGCCGGTAGATTTCTAATTTTTAGGTGAAATTTTTATGTTGAGAAAATTTTAAATTAGGGCCAGGAATGCCATGAACATGCATTGTATACGTTTTAATTATTTCATGTGCATTGTTTAATATTTCTAACTATACAGTTGGTAATGTGTACTCATTTTAATTGTTATAGAGGCACTGTTAGAACGTCGTTCCATGGCTGTTGCAGAGACTTCCCGGTATTAGCTCGGAAGTAATAGGTGAGTAACCTAGTTGGTTTCTCAACCTATATGTGTTTAAATTCATGTACGATTGCCATGTGGAGTTAAGGAAGGATTATGTGTGTTTGTTTTGATTGATTTCGAACTACAGGTGTTCGAAATATTTGGAATGTGTTATAGAAGTGTTAAATGTGTATAATTGAAAGTGAATTGGTTAAATGCGAAATTGGACCTAGTATATTAAGTTGTGACACAAATTATTGTAAAACGAGGCATATGCATTCATGCATAATTGCATGATCAGATAATGACAGTTGTGACCGGTGGAACCAACGTAATTCGAAGCTTCATTTCGATGATCGAGCTATGCCTAACGATATGAGAGCTTTAAGCTCAACGCATGTGACCTCTCGGTCCATGTTTACTGAGCCACCGCTCATGTATCGAGGCATATCATGCCCAACGAGTATCGAGCCTCAGCTCAACGCAATATGCCCGCCATGGGACAATTCAAAGCACGGTCACAACAACGAAATGAAAATAGAAAAGTGTCACATGTGCATCATATATATGAATGATAAAATGTGATTTGTGTGAAAAGCGATCGCCTTATATATGTAAAATTGGCAATGCATGGGATAATTTGGAATGTGTTAATATGTGCTATGATATGAATTGATTGTATATGCATGCGTTGGGTGGACCATCGATGATGGTTTTCATTGAGTTCATAAACTCACCCAACATTGCAATTATTTTTCGGTATTAAAGAGTGCACCATTAGTGGAACGGAGTATGATTCTTGCAAGAGAGTCGGTATTTGAAGTCGGGATCGGTTCAAATCGCATTTGTGTCATTTTGAATTATGTGTAAATTTATATTCCTCAAAGATAAGATCAATTGTTTGAGGCCCTAATTGATAAATATTGTTTTGAAATGTGATCTTTGATAAAGTGTATGGTGAAAAGGGTATTCGTATCACGGTCTGAATCGTTTATTATTTCAGCGGTGAAAAGAAAAAAATCATAATGAGTTTTAAAGCTGCATTCGCGCTAAGATACCACCTCATGGTCGCGGCTCGGATATCACCGTCGATGTCGGGTTCAGGTCTCTCGGGAGTGGGGTGCTACATTCATCCCATGTTGGAATTAGTTCTTCTGACTTTTTGTACAATCGCAATTCACAAAACTTATTGGTATGACCGATAATACCACACAAATAACAAAACATTTTGAGCTTTTCCTAGCGAAACTTGACATAGAACATATCACCATTATCTTTCGCTAACCTTTTTCTTCTTTTCAATGACTTCCTAATATCTATCAACAGCCGTATTCTCATGTATGACTCCTTATCATAATCTTGGAAAACTTTTGCATCATATTCCAGAAATTTCCCAATAAAATTACCCAATAGCTTCGCCATCTCCTGGGACATAAAACTTAGTTGGAAATCATGCACTTGAACCCAATAAGGAGAATGGGTCAATGGGATTAACAACGGATCATCCTTTTTACCTATCTCATTCCACACCAGCAAGTGGTTATTAAAAACTCAAAGAGAACCCTCTTGAACCCGATCCAAATCGACTTGAATGAAAAATGAAACAGATAACGCTTGACTCCCAGATCGCTAATATCCACCCCTCCCAAGGGATGCCAAATATCGGCTAACGTATTCTGCATAGATTCAAAGTGAATCTTACTGTATGTCATAAACATGCCCACCATACAGAATTGAAATGCAGCAGCCTGAGATTGGCTATGACCAACAATTTTAATACAGTCGTCTTCTTCATCAAATAAGGCTAAAGCTGAAAAGTGGTCCTCCATAATCCCACCAACAGAAATCAGAAAAGAAAAGAAAGAGAACCAAAAAAAAAAAAAAAAGATAAACAAGAAGAAAGGTGAGATTAGATCATTCTAGGGTTCAATATTAAAAAAATCCGTTAGTTTCTACCATTGCTGCAGTGTTGCGTATCGCTTCTCATCCCGGGACAATTGGAGTTTTAACCATAAGTAAAGCGTCAATTGGACCTTCAATAATGAGAAGGACTTTTTTATTCATTAGAATGGCTTAAATTTATTTCTAATGGAAAAATAGAATTGGACAAAATAGATATTTCTATCTTACTCTCGATAACACTAAATTAAGAAGCTATCGGAAAAGACCTAACTTATCAGTACCATCGTTACCTTTGATTTGTCTTTTGTGTTATCTTCCTCTGCAAATCTCCGGTCTGCGTTAATAGATTCTTGAGAAATACGATCGATTACCCATCAGTCACTGAGTAGCAGAAATTTCGTTATTTTTTAGATTGATTTTTTATTTTTTTTTAATGGGATCGGTTTCTGGAGTTTGGAAATTGGGAACTGAAACTATAAAGACATTGATTTTCTAGCTATGGACGCTGATTCGAGGAGCGTTCGTCTTTCCTCAACCTCTAAACGATATCAATCAGCTCTCCATTCGCGATCCGGTGAGACTTTTACATTTCGAAGACCTTTGTTTTTCTTAGAAATTTTCTGTTTGGCTACTGAAAAAATGATAGGCAATCAAATGAGGTAGGAATTGGAAAAGTTGGGTACTTCCTTTTTATTTATTTATTTACTAGGTGGGATGTTTAACTTTTTCTCTCTACAATTCGAATTAATAAATCTATACAACTTACTTGATTTTTCTAGAGTGGGCTGTTGAATATGAAATATGATAGGAGATGTAAATTTGGTGTTTTGGTGTTAATAAAGTTACTTCTTTTCCTTTTTTTCCTTCCTTTTGTGGGAGTTATTGTTGACAATCCCTAAATAGGGTGTTGTGGATATTTAATGAGCAGGAGACAATGTCGTCGACTAGATGCTTGAAAGATGTGACTCGGTCGTTTTCATTTTTTTATATGTATACAAAGATTTCCCTTCGGTAACATGACTGTTTCGTAGAATCATACGCTAACTGAGAGTATTATCTCAACATTTTTGTTTTGTCAAATGATGATTTTGATAATGACCCTAAGTTAGCACAGTTAGAGGTAGAAATGATAAGGGTTCTTTAGATAGTTCCTTTTGTGGTTTTGAAACAATAGATCTTATTTTGGAACTAGAGTTCTTAGATGAAAATAGTTCTGGTATTCCAAATTGAAGATTTTGTGGACGAAATTTTCACCACAATTCATAAGTACCAGCGTCTAATCAATGGGAGATAAAATGGAGAAGTATGGCTCTCAATGACTGAATTTGTTTTGGCCAAACAAAGTTTTATTGAAGAGGGCTGTCGAGTTTTCTATCTCCAAAAAATGTTTTGGGGGCTTCTTCCATTTACTATTTATGTAGAAGAAACAGTAGAGTGCTTGCAACAATGCCATTTGCATTAGAAAGTTTGCTTTGTTCATCCCTCTCTGCTCCCCATCATTGACATGGAAATTTTTTTCTACTGGAGCTTATATTGTGATAGTGGAATGAAGTTCATTCCAACAGTAACACACACAAAAACTATATATAATAGAGAGAGAGAGAGAACTGTTAGGAAGTGGCAAGTTGTGATTTGTAATTGAAAAGTGACATAGTGTTAATGATGTGATCAAAAGGTAATAACTCAAACTTTGCTTCTATTAGCTGAAATAGTAAGGTGAGTAGTGGTTTTAGTTGGCATGAATGGGGTGCATAGGGTATTGATACGAGCTAAACTTTCACCTAGCAAGTGCTCTAGAATTATAGTATAGCAGTATAGATATTGTTCCCACGAGGATTGATAACTAATACTCAAAATTACACCTTTAACTACTATTCAAGCTGTCAAATATGAAGTTATTGCCTAACAATTAATAACTATCCAAAAATACGTGAAGAACTAATTAATTCACTAAAAATGTACCAAAGTTCAGCTTTCCCTCACCTCCTCTACCATGAAAAGCACTAAACATACTTTCTTTACATGAATTTGTGTAGTTTCCTCCAGTAAATCAGCCATATTTCAGGTTCTAACCAACTATCTAGACGAATTTCTGACATCAAACACCTAGTTTTTCAGGTCATGTAATCAATCAAAAACTATCTAGATGCGTTAAAAATCAATGAAACTCATGTAATATTACCACCAAAATTATCTAAGAGTCCAATCTTTCAGGTTGTATTAGTAATCCTAGCTATGCTTTATCAAGATCTAATAATCAATTCATCTAAGAATTTTATACAATATCAATTCAAGGTCCATGTTTTAGGTTGCTTTAATGAATAACTTGCATAAAAATCAAAGACGCATTAAGAACATGATTTTCTTTTTTTCAGTTTTAGATATTACTCCATTAGACAAGTTTGATATTTCATCATCAAGATAGTGAAGCATGCAGCTTTCCCAGTGAGGGGGCGAGAGAGAGAACCTATACTTTTTTGTTTCACAAGAACTATATGCTTCAATTAACAGCTTAGCACTAATGTAGAATATGATAATTGAAATAGCATAAACTGTGGATTTAAATAACATTCCATGATGTGTTATTTAATATTTCCTCCACTGATCAGGCTTTTAGAGATTGTGGAGGTAATTATGGAAACTCTTCATGACTCATCATAATAATATTTGTAACTGCAGATATGTTTATGGGGTTTGAGGAAATTGATGGAGATGATGACATAAGGGAAGAATTTCCATGCCCATTCTGCTCAGAATATTATGATATTGTTGGCTTGTGCTGCCATATCGATGATGAACATCCTATGGAGGCAAAAAATGGGGTACTTGTTTTTACATCTTTCATGGCTAACATCTTTCATTACAAATTTTCATCTTCTGTACACCGGGTTTGTGCATGATTTCTTCACTATTATTATGTAGTTTAAAACTTTCTGTTTATGTTTAGAATTTCTGAATTAGTCCAAACAATAAAAATGTTCTGAATGTCACCATGATATCTTATCTGAACAATTTCCTGCATGGCAACTTGAAACAGCCATTACTGGTTGCTTCATTGATTATTGTTGATTCACGTACATGACTGACATTTAACCATATTTGATGTGCTTGATGATTTGGAAAATCATTCTGCTAGGTTATGATTGTCTTTGACGATATGATCCTTGATTATACCTACATCAAGTATAGTTGTCTACATCAGTGATACAGATTGGGTTGATTCCCTATATAAACAGTTTATTGTGTGATACCATCCCTTTAGCCGGTGTTGTGAGTGTCCTTGGATTGAGATAATTTGGATGGTGGCTACCTTTGCCTGACCTCATTTTATATTTGTGGAACTGGAATTAGTACTTCGGTAAAGGAATTTGATTTAATGAGCTCTGAATTTATATGATGTAGATTTTTTTTTAATGTAAAATGATAAAAAAAAAAACTAATTTGAAGGGTTTTCCTGTCCATGATTTATCCTCTTTGTTTACAGATTTGCCCAGTTTGTGCAGTGAGGGTGGGGGTTGATATGGTTGCGCACATAACTCTACAACATGGGAACATATTTAAGATATCCTTTCCTCTAGTTAATATGGGCTCAGGAATTTCCGCGTGGATTTGCAAATATGTTACATAACTTTATTGCTAAAAAGAGGAGATACTGTTTGTATTTTCCAGTGAATTTTGCAACTAGTTTTTCTTGTAATACACATCATACATGATATGCACCTTTATCAGGGTATTTAATAAATTAAGACCATTTTTGTTGCTATTCTTGGATTACCTGTTAATGAAAATCTGAATCATAGGCAGTGAAGTGTTGTCAAAATAAGGATCCCAGTTTAACTTCTCGTTGCCTTTGGCATAAGAATTGCATGGACCTTTTGCACCCCTTTCGCAATGATTCTCATTTTATGATTGTAGGAAGTCTTGAACCAGATGGTTGTTTATTGAGTTTGAACTTTTTTAATGGTTTGATATTCGTGTCAACATGCTAGTGTAAACATGCTAATAATTAAGCATTCATTATTGGTTTCCTTTTCCAAACTTTTCAACTAAATTATTGGTATCTGAATACAGTTTTCCTTCAGTTCTGGGTTTTTTGCAATGCTTCACTATGGCCTTAATGTCATTAGTTCCTTAACAAGTGCATACTTGCAGCATAAGAGAAAATCACGTAGAGGTGGACCTCATTCAACACTTTCTTTGTTGAGGAAAGAATTGCGAGAAGGAAATCTACAATCACTGTTTGGGGGTTCGTCGTATATAATATCCTCATCGAATGCAGCACCAGATCCATTGTTGTCTTCATTCTTTTTGCCTATGGCTGATGATTTTGCTAGTGGACCGCCTTCTTTTAAAACTGAAACAACCTCAGAAAAGAAAGCTTCAGATGAAAATGTTGCAGTGCGGTATGTTTCTTGTTCTTCTTTACATATTTTGCATGGTGATGCATGGTCCTGTAACAACAGAATCAACATCAACTGGCATACTTCCATTGATAAGTGTCAAAGTAAGGGAGATATCATGATTATTCCCATGATTTTGATTTTGAAAGGCCCACGAGTTGATATTTTCAACAAAATTTATTGTTCTGTACATGGATAAGACAACAAATTAAGTTGTGTAGGAAGATTGTTTGTGCTATTCCTTCCCTTGATCATGTAGCCTAAACTTTCGATGCTTCTATGGTACCTTTCATGACAAATCTTATGTTATCGCTAATTGGTTACAAAAATATGAAGTTTGGTGATTTAGTTTTAAGTGCACAGTAGTCTTTAGAGCCATCTTACGGTCACATGGATGCATACTCATGGAAATCAAGCTTGTTAAGGGACCTATGTCCACGTAAAGACCACAGTAAATTAGAAGTTAGAGGGAAGGATGTCTCAGTTGATACATTTTCTGGATTGAAGAGTTCAGTTCATTAACTGAAAGATTTTGTTAACACAGTTCAAAGGGTTACCTTGCAAAGAGATAAATGGGATGTACGTTGAAACTTATCTAGGAGTGAGGATATAAGATGCATGGTAAAACTTCACTGGGAGGATATTGAGATAAATCTCTTTTTCTTCTAAATTGATGGAATCCCTTCTTTTGTTGGTGATGTAGACCTAGTTTTTGTTGCAGTTAGCTGGAATATGTTATAAGATTAGCCAATACTACCCCTCTGAAAATATTCTTCCTTGTCCATTGCTTTCATTTTTATTTTTGTCGACAGAAATGTGAAGTCATCACCCTTATCTATTAAGGACCAGAAAGAGAAAGCGAAAAGGAGTGAGTTTGTCCAAGGCCTGTTATTGTCCACCATTCTTGACGATATCTTATGAAGATCCATGCAGGTCACTGCAGGACTGGATGCGAAAATTGCAACTAGAAGCACTGTCATATATAGTCCATTAGTAGATAATATCTCTTATGTATTAAACGCAGAGTGTTGAATAAAGTGTAGGAACTGACTGTAGGTTATGTTGCCTCTGTACTTCAGTTGGTGGACCTGACAAGCTTTTTCTTTCAGGTCATATTTAAATGAGAAAAGAGAATAATTTCTTCATAGAACGACCCTCGTTTTGCCATGATTTACTCTGTTGGCATTAATGTGTTCCATCTAGTGGTAATGTAATTAGATTTGTCCTCAATTCCTGATTTGAAATATATGTACATTTTAATATAGCTAAATCTTATAATTCTGGTTGGAGTTTGATCACTGTGGAGTTCATTTCAATTGCATAGCAGCCTTGACTGAGTTGGATGGTTTTTCCAGTTCAAGATAACGTTGTTGGTCATTACAGTCTGAGTTATCCCATCATTTCCTCTCTCAACAGGTAAGGTTCAACTTGCATATATTCTAATTAGACTGCTTCCACTGTTGCCCATGAAATGCTATATGGGGATAAACAGCAGAACTGCACTGGTGGTTTTGTTTTTCCTTTTGGCTACTTGAGACTGGGAATGATGGCGACGCTACTTTGGACTCACTTTTTTTCTCAATGACCAAATGGGCTATCCGTGCGGGCAATGGCGACGCTACTTAAGTTTGTTTTTCAGTGGGGATGATCAAGGGGCTGTTGGTGATGCATGATTAAGTCCATTAGAATTGTGAACCCATTAGAGGAGGAAAAGTTATATGGTGATGGTACATTAAACACAAAATTTTAAGTTATAAATAATTATAAGCAATTTCTACACGTTTGCTAGGGGTTTACATGAAAGTTGGAGAATATAGCGAGTTGTGTTTACGTATAAACGATTGCCACCTGTCATCATTCGACAAAAATCTAATTTAGGTCAATTGGTTTTTTTGGATTACATTAAAAAAAAGGACTAAATGAGCAAGAATTAGGGTAAAAAGGATTATTTAAACAATTAATTTTAATAAAATTTCAAATTATATTCAATTTGAACTTTTAAAAGTAATGCTAAAAAGGTCAAATTTTTAGTTTATCACAAAAAGTACGTGGCAAATTAAATCAAATTTTTTGCTCGTCATGTGTCTTTTTTCAATTCATTTTTTAAAAGTCAATTAAATTAAAAAGGACCATTAAAAGCCTATCCCCGTTTATGCCTATTTTCCTTTGTTCTTGATGATACAAAACTTTCTTGCATAGTTTCATCGTTTATGGAGTGTTGTATTTAAAAAATTACTATTGTCTTTTGCAGTTGGGTATGATTAGGAGTGTCTCTATCGCTTGTGATTAAGAGTTTCTCTATTGCACTTTTTCGGGAGATGAGTTCATCTAACCCTAAATTATTTGTTTAATAATTAATTGTGTTGTTGAGTTTGGTTATTTGATCTTTTATAGATATTCTCATTATTCTATTCAATTTCATGCAACTCCAATTCTTTTTAATAACCTATTTTGCTTCCTTCCTATCGAATCGTCAACAGTAAAGGTAGAGGCGGAAGATTAGATTCCTTCTAATAATTTAGCTTTCTATTGTTGAATTTGGTTATTTGTTTTGCCTACTTCAAAATAATTTTTCAATTCTTTTGTTCTTAAAGGCATGTCGTCTTCTATTGATTCAGTTTACTTAATTATGTGTTCTGTTATTAAATTTGGTTATTTTTGTTATGTTTTTCTTTTGTTCAATTTTGTTATTAAATTTGGTTAGTTAATTATATATTGATTTATTATGTTTATTATTTTCCAAAAACATCTTTTTAGAATTCTTAAACCTCACCATTATAACTCTCCTTGTATGCATGGAAAGACATCATAAACTTCCACAATATAACTTTTTCTCTTGTTGACTGATTATAATTATCGAATAGAGCATTCAAATACACTTTTCATATGAAGATGATAAAATGGTCTTCCAAATCTCCCTTTGTAATTTGGTTTATAGAATATGGAAAGAATGTAGCAACATAATATTCTCAAATTAGGATGTAGGTGTTTATCTATATAATTAATCAAGGTTGCAATTTATCATCTTCATCTATAGAATATATAGGAGACTATCTTTTATCTTTAGACAACTATAGACCCTTTGACATACAAGGCAATATGTGCAAACTTTGATATGCTATCTTGTGAGGCAATTGGTGGGATTACATTTAGTTTTTTATTGGATTTCTCAGTACATCTATTTTCCATTATATATTACCCTATCGTTCATCATTTTAAAGGATGTTTTATAACTTTTTTCAATGATGGTTATTAATTCCTTTAAAAAAACATAACGCTTCTATTATTCTCACTGCTTCAACCAGGCCTTAAATTTTCCTTACTAATACTTCTAGTTGAGTTTCTACGAGTAGTTTATGTGCCTTTTCCCTACTTGATTTCCAATTAAAGTTGTAAACTATAGTAAGCGAATAAATGAGTTAAGATGATAGGGATTTCAGTTACTTATCTATTAATTACATATTTTATTATTTATATTAAATAATAGGATTTTGTTACTTTCTATATCAAATTCTATAACCTATTTCGGTTTAATTTTCTTTTTGTTTCACACATTGAGGACTTGTTTTATAAATAAGTTATGACAATAAAGTCCTTAGAAAGAGCATGCTATGGATTTGGTTTAATGAAGTGCTTACAATTTTGATTTGTTGGAAACTAATAGTAAAATTCTTTGTAATGCAGATGCCAGTAAATTTTAAGTTTCATTATGGTCAGGTATTGGAAAGAAATAGAAACAACAAATATGCTGGAGGCAAGATCAAATAGAAGAGGGATATTAGTGTTGATGAACTTAGTATGTTAGTAAAAGGAGTATCATAAGATAAAGGGCATAAAGTTGTATCTATATTTTACAAATTTCTAGAGGAGTCAATAAGATGCTCAAAAGAGTTGAGATTACGTCTTGACAAGGTCATGTTGTCAATGCTTTAATCGATGGAAAAATTGAAGAATTATAATGTTGAAATCTATTATGAGCATGGTTATGATATTCTTGTTGGTGATAGTGAAGAAAATGATTATGATATCGACAATGAAGAGGGTTTGTTCCAAGTTTATGTAGAACGAGATGATGAAGATTTTGTTACGAAGATGGTTGAATATGAAAATGATATAGGTGATGATGAAATTTATGAATATGTTAATGCAAAAGCTAATGAGAAGAAAAATGGGAAGAAGGTAGGTAGTGGGTTCGAATATGTTAGTGCTATTGATAAGGTGGGAAGTAGTGGAACATGTAGTAATGAAGAGCAAAATTATTCAAACAGTTCACAAAAAGAAGTAGAAAGTTGATAGGGTTAATTTAGTGAGGAGTATGAGAACAATGATGCTGAAGTTCAATCACCAAGATGCATTGATGAAGGTGGGTGCCAGGCCTTAGACAGAAGGAATAAATATGTTATTTTTAATCCAAAAGTGGACATGAAAGGTTTTTAGTTTGAAATTCACATGAAGTTTAAGGATAAGGTTTAGTTTAGGGAGGCAATAAAAAATTATACCATTACAAATAGATATGATGTTTCAATGACGAAATACTTATAATATATGGAATGATATCATAATCTTAAGCAATTAGATCATCCCTATGAGGAGCTAGCAATCCATTATTTAATTGTGTTGTACATATAAAAGAGGTATGAAAGAAATTGGGTCATTTTTAAACTTGCTCTAAGTAGCACAATTTACTACATTCTGGTTGGAAAGAAATCAACTCGTCTTTTTGTAATCATACATTTAGATTGAAGCTCTATTTTGGTCCATAGTCTACTCCATAAGAGAACAGATTATCACCCAGAAAGCTGATTAGTTATACTACCCTTTCTTGAGTTCTAATTAGAAGCTGGTTTATAGATCACCAAGGACTATTGCTTGATTATCTCCTCTTATACGCACACCTAACTGTTGGAACAATAAGAAACTCTAGTGAGAAAAGAAGCTAACTTAGATTGTTTGTATTTTTGGCTTTAAGTTTTCTTGTTATCTTGAGATACTAGTCTATTTAGTCCTTAGAGCCTTATGCTTTGTACATTAATTCTCCTTAATATAAATTATTTGAATTTCTAAAACAAATTGCAATGTAACAAATTTTATTAAATATAATATATATGCATTCTTATTAATATTATTTTTACATTTACTTATTAATATCCTTACAATTAATTAATAACTAAAATTTACTGATTTCTTAATTAATATTTTATATGATTAATATTTTAAAATAATAATATTAGAAGTGTAGCGCTTAGTTATTATTAGTGTTTTACTATACTTATTTCTATGAATTATGATATAAGAATTTTGTTTAAACATGTTTTGCATAGATAAAATATTAATAAATGTATAATAAGGCAAATCCATTGTTTTAAAAATGTATTCCACCTTTCACTCTCATATAAAATTATTAGTTAAAAGCATTCAAGTTATTTATTTTGTTTATGCATATTCTACCTATAATATGTAATACAAGATAAATTAACAAAATTAATTTTAAGTTATAATAATATATCCTCATTTTATAGAACATTTTATACATAGAATTTTATAAATTCACTTAAAGGAAAAGGATACGCATTGCCTTCTAATATTCCCTAAAAAGTTTAAGTTAGTCCTTACCATTATTTATGTTATTACATTACACCTTAACATTTTCAAATAGTACTAATAATACCCTAAATCCTAACAAAGGTAACTTTTTATCAGTTGCTAGTATATGGGTCATCAATTTTGTTGGAACCTGATTTCGGAACCGGACCCCAACCGGAAAACGGAAAAGACAAAAGTGAAAACGGACGGAAACTTTTGAAAACAAAAAGCGAAGGTCGAACCCGGAAGTGGGCCGAAGCGAAAGCGGAAGTAAAAACATAAGCGACATTGAAACGAAAATGGGAACGCAGAAGCGAAGCGAACGAAAACGGATTCAAAAGAATGAAGCACAGTAATTCTAATCGAATTCCAAACGAACTGAAACAAACTGAGTGGCAAGATTCCGACATCCGCGAAAAAAAACTTTTCGAAACAACGTCGCATTGGATACCCTAAGACTAACTTGGTCCAAACTAATCCGAAACCGGTATAATTTTTTTTTGTGTCATTCATGTTCTCTTTAATCAATCGCATACAACTCAAAACAATACAATTTCCCATTTGGAAATTCTCCCATTCTAATCTCACTATCCTTTGCCATTAGCTCAAAACACTCTTAATCATGCATATTTTAATCGCAGCTTTAAAACTCTTAATCTTAAACTTATTCTAGCTTGCCATAACCCGATTTTATCGAAAATCGGGCAGCATAACGGCTGTATTTTGAACAGCCCAAAAATCTGCAGATAAAAAATACACACTTCTAAAATCACATCCGACCATAACAACCATCATCGAAACTCCCGTCCGGAATTTCCAGCAGAAACAACGCAAACCAATAACTACACCACTTCAATAATTCTCAAACCAAAATCTATCATTAGAACTCAATCTCATTCATATACATCTCACGTCAAAATACAAATGCAAGATTCAATCTAATCTACTCATATTCATCAGCAATCATAACTCATATCCCAAAATCATACACAACCCAACTATATACATTAATTCATAATTCATGTACATCATCAAACCAAAATGACATTTTCAAGCCACGATACAAAACTAAATGCCAAAATCTCAACTAACCCTATTACAGAAACATGCAAAACTGATGTCTTGACCGTCTTCATCCGATCTCCTACTCGAAACCTGGAGATGGGGATGAAAGGTGGGGTGAGCTTGACAGCTCAATGGGTACCACATTTGTAAAATAAAACATAAGCAGAAATCATTTTTCACAAAGTTTTTCCCAAAGGCTTATTTTTCAAACTTCTCAACTTTTCAAATGTTCATAAATAATTTCAAAGGTTTTTCTCAATTGAAACCCTTAATTTCTTATTGCTCAAACTTCTCGAATTCTTTGTTTTCACACTTCATAAATAACTTCAAAACATGCATGCAACACATAACAATGCATTACAAAGTAACAAATCAAAAACACATAACATATCAAAGTGGTTTGGTTCGGTCCTAACGGAAGCGGTCATGTGCAGCCGTAAAAGGAGGGGAGTCCGAAATCGGAGCTCCTATGCCACTAGCGGGCAGCCGGGAGAAGGTTATTAGAGGAAGACCAGTGCACTGACTCTACGGAGGGGACCTAACCAAACCCACATAATTCACATATTCATGCTTAAAACAAGCAGATTGCCTGAAGGCACTTTTTGAAAATTCAAATTTTCATGTCGTGTCTTACTAGACACAGTCACATTCACTAAGCACATAATTTCATATGTCATATAACAAAACACAAATTCACTAATCAATTTCTTACAAATTCACAATCATTCATCAAACAAGTATGCAACACATTTAATAATTTATCAAAATCATCCATAAAGAATAAATAACAACTTTATCAATTCCTTTGAAACATAATTCTCACACATTTAAAATCACAATACACATTTATCATCCAAAATTTAAACAACAATTTTCACCTTTTATTCAAACAACAAAATCACCAATCATTTTAATTTCTTAAATCAATTTCCAAAAGCATTTCTCTCCTTGATTTCCCAAAACATAAATAACAATTTCTTTAAATAATTCAAACATAATGAATAGCAATTTCTTAAATCAATTTCTAAAATCCTTTCTCTCCTTGATTTTCCAAAACACAATTTCTTTAAATAATTCAAACATAATGAATAACAATTTCTTAAATCAATTTCCAAAATCATTAGAAACAATAAATCTAACCTTTGTAATAATTTTGTAATTCTAGACATTCTCTAAATCTATCAATATTTAAAACTTGTAACAATTTTTGAAAACTTTCAAATTAAAAATTTCAATTTCTTATATCATTGAACATATAACAAAATTTCTAAAGTTATTCCAAAAGCAAGGAATTTATTCATACTAAAATTATAATTTTTTAATCTTTGCCATAAACACTACATTATAAGCAAACTCAAAGAATATTAAGGAATCATAATTTTTTGTTTTTTAAACCCTTCTAAAACTATTCGAAATCATAATTCTTCAAACCTTTCAGATAAACAATATTTTGTAAACACTTCCAAAAATATTTGGAAATCATATCTTCATAAACCCTTCTTTTATAAACAATTTAAAAATGTTCGAACTTATAATAATAATTTTTTGAAATATTTTTGTAAACAATATTTTCTAGCTAATTCAAAGTATTCGAAATCATAAAATTTTCAAACATTTTCACAAACGATATTTTATAACTAATTTCAAAAGTATTCGAAATCATAATTTGTTCAAACATTTATAAACCATATTTTTATAAATAATTTCAAGAGCAATAAACTTAATCATTCCAAACTTGTAACAATTTTTCAAACCCTTTGGAAATAGATAAAATCGACATCTTGTCTTTTTAATTTTTTTGAAATGGAAGCATGGCTTATAATCAAATCAATCAAATACAATGTATTCAAACCATTTTGAAAATTTCCTAGGTCACTCCAAAACAATGAATTTAATCATCTTTTCATTTTTCTTTTAAAAAAATCAAAGAATGCGAAATCAAAACATTTTATTCACTTATCCAAACAATTTTAGCAATATGTCCAATCGGTCGAAAACATTTTCGTTAAACACATTTGGTAATTTCTTTAAATACTTCAAACCTAAAGTAATAAAATTTCTTAACGAACTCATTCAAAACTATAATTTATAAACTCGATACTTTCTTGAAGTTTTCAAAAGCATACACAGAGCTTATAATTTCAAAATAAATATGATACCCACCTCGAATCGATGCTTGAATCTTGTCCTAATCATCAATTTCTCCAATCCTTTCTTCTTTCTTTCAAATAAAATTTCCTAAGCCAATATCATCAAAATTCAACATCATATTAGACATAATCCTCAAATTAACTATAGAAACCCAATTCCAACATATTTTCAAGTTATCTATAGCAAAAATTTCCAAAAACCCCAAATCCCAAAAATTGGACATAAACCCTAACTCATAAAAATCCTAAAATCAACCATCATCATAGCATAATCACTTCAATTAATCATAGATAACTCAATCCCATAACCTTTCCAAGCCACCTAAACCAATATCTCACTAAAAATCCAAAGATCAAAGTTTTTCGAATCTTACCTTTCTCCCTCATTTTCGGCACTTTCTTGCTCAAGATGAAGCTCTTGGGTTTTTCTTCACTTTCCCATTGGAAAGCATCGAAAATCCTTACTTAAAACCCTAAGAATCTGAAACCTAGCTTCTCCCTTCATCTTCTTGCCTCTTCTTCATCACCGTCGGCTCACTCTTTCATTTCTCTCTTCTTTTTCTTTCTTTCTTCTCTTCTATCGTGTTTCTCCTCTCTTCACTGTCGACAGCTACTTGCTTAAGGGTGCCATGTCATTAAATGACAACCAAAAGACCATAATGCCCCTCCATTTAAGTTAACTTCTAAAATTACCCCTGCACAGAATCTTGAAAAACTGATAACTTACGTCCTGATTTTGAGTGGCTAAACAAAATAATTTGGCAAAACTTTCTTCTCGAGAATTATTCCTATATGTCTCCTCTTTAAAAATGACACCAAAATCACTCAATTCGGTTCAAAATTGACGAAGTTATGGCCAAAATACGTACAAACCATACAAAACTGCGACTGAACAATAACACTAACTTCGACTCAAAAATTGACAACTTGAGGGACTAAATTGAAACTCGATCCCTTCACATGATTTATAGCCCCATATCTTAATTTTATGTTGCCTCAAGAATCAACTCAATCGGAGGTATAAAGATCAAGATATCGCCAAATTACTGAACTATGTTCAGAAAATTATCTAACTCATAACCTTTAACCAACCCTCTCACTATGGTTCAATCAATCTCTTTCCATTTAATATCCTAAAAAATCATAATTACTCATGAAGGAGTAGCTAAATGTCTTAGGAATCCAACGCTTCAAAAATCGAATTAATCGGATGTCGGACGAAGGAATTATAAGCAAAAGATTGAAAAAGGGTCGGATCAAAAGCAAAAGAACAGAATCTCAATTATACATATATAATCGAATTTTTCAAAAATAGTAACTCTTGATCCTGAACTCCAAATTTGACAAATTTGATGTCGATGGAAAGATAAAAGGAAGCTCTACAACTTCCATGAAGAACTCAAAAATCAATTTCATCTTTAAAGGGGTCAAAAACCTAGTCAAAGTTATTGCCCTGTTAAACATCACCCAAACAAACTCCAAACTTTCAACATTCATATCTTCCAATTCCCACATCCAAATATTGCATGCTTTATAGCGTCGAAAAGATTGATAGACAAGCTACAACTTTCATGTAGACCACTTACTCCAATTTAGACTAAATCCTCACGACGAGTGGCCTCGAAGCATAGAACATACAAACCTATACTTAATAGCATTTTCAAAAACAAAGCAAAAGAACCTTATCTTCGGAAAATCATATCTTCCACTCCCGATATAAAAAAATTGCATAATTTATGGTGTCGGAAAGATTAACATACAAGCTACAACTTTTATTAAGACCACTTTCTCCAATTCAGACCACAACCTTACGGCGATTTGCCTCAAAACATAGCACACGCAAACTTACCCTATGAACATTTTCAAAACACAAAGCAAAATACACTAACTTCAAAAAATCATAACTTTCACTCTCGACATAAAAAAATATCAAACTTTATGGCTACGGAAAGCTCTCGACAAAAGCTACAAGTCTCAAGAAGATCATTTCCTCAAATTTGGCCTAAATCAAAAAGTCAACTTTTACTCCAAAAAGTCAAACTTTCATAATTTTATTTCTAAATTTTCACTTCCATTTTAAATCAACTCATTCTCTAACACTTTCATAACCCAAATAAATGTACTCAAATATCAAAGTCATGAAAACTAATCGATTCTTTTTCTCATTAAATTTTTCTTAAATTCATCAAATTTTCTTAAATTCATAAATTTTCTCACCAATTTCTTTCTTATTTAAATTCATATTAATATTTCTAATTTTCACCAAAAGTTCGGGGTCCAACAAATTTAGCCTATGTAATGTCATAACTACATAATATGGACCATCCAGACATTGACGTGATCTTAAAAATGATTTCTTTAAATATTGGTTAAGTAATTATCTTTGTTAGAAATTTTATCTCCTATTTAAGGTGCAATAAGTGCTATTTTAGTAATGTTAGGGTGCAAAGTGGTACCAAAGATAACATTAAGGCCTTACTTAGACCTTTTTATGAAACGTTGATGTACAAATCACTCCTTTTGCCTTCTTATGAAATATAAACTTGATTTATCTATGTAATAAAGTATATTAGTTCAATCCCCATTACGTGTGGTGGCTCAAACTTAAAGGTAACTCCTTTATGTGTGTTTTGATTTCTTCTCCAAGAGCTTAGGAAACTCCTCCACTATTCAATCATACTTTCAAATCATTAATTCTATTATGATTGACACCATCTCTAATACTAATGCATCATCTTTAGTTGCATTTTTTAGTAATGTAGAAGTAGTATTGATGCATCGTCTTTAGTTGCACTTTTTAGTGAATTAGAAGTAGAAAAGGCTCTTTTTAAGCTAAAGGATAATAAGGCTCTAAGACTCGATGACCTTAATGCATTCCTTTTCCACAAGTATTAGAGATTCACTATGGAGATTGCAATAGATGTAGTTCTAGAATTCTTCACAAATGGGAAATTACTTAAGAAGCTTATAAAATATTTATCACTCTTTTTACTAAATCTATTAAATCTTGTTCCTTATTGGATTTCATGTCAATTTCTTGTTGCAAAATAATTTATAAGATCATTACCATGTTACTAGCCTTAAGAGTAAAAGTTCTCCTAAGTTCGATCATCCATCCTTCTCTAAGAGCATTTGCAACTGGTAGACAAATTGGGGATAATATCTTGCTTGCCCAAAATTCTTTAAAAACTATAAAAGGAAAAGCTTCTTCAAGAGTTATGCCTTCAAAATGGATTTTCGCAAAGTATTTGATTTAATAAGCTGGTAATTCATTGTCCAGATCTTGAAAGCTTTTGGTTTTTCTAATCAAATTTTCAATTAGATAAGACAATGCATAGACAATACCCTTTTATTCTTTTTATTGAATGAAAAGCCTATAGAACTAGTACTAGGAGCTAAAGGATTGAGACAAGGGGATCTAATATCCCATTATCTCTTCATTCTCATAGAGATCTTACATAGACTGAGTAGGAAACAATAGGTTTGGAAAGGAATTCTAAATTCCACTAAATGTAAGCTAGAAAAGATCCTTAGTCTCTCATTTGTAAATGATTTAATCTTATTTTCTTTTATAGATCACAAGTCCATATCTACTCTTATGAACTCCTTAGGGACTTTTAACTAGTTGTTATGATTATCTGTGAACAAGGACAAGAGTTATGTCATTATCTATACTAGTACAACTAACTTAACCTCATAGATTTCTAACTTTACTGATCTACTTATCAATGAGCTTCCTTTCACTTATTTAGGAATTTTAATTTTTCATAAAATTTCTCCATATGGCGAATTCATTCCACTAAAATAAAAGGTGAAAAGAAGAATCAGTTTTTGGTATAATTAAAACCTTACCTTCACTGGAAGAACTCAGCTTATCAATTTTGTCTTAAATTTTATATATCTCTATTGGACTGCTCATTTCTACCTTCCCCACTAATCTAGTGTAGGAGACTGAGGGGTTATTAAGAAGTTTCTTATGGTCTAGTGAATCCACTAAAAGGGAAAGAGCTAAATTAAAATGGAGCGAGGTATGTACTTCTAAAGAAGAAGGAGGGCTATAAATCCAATCTGTAAAGTTTACTAATAAAACTTTCATAACATTACTTGGCTAAAACATCCTTCAAGTTTATTCTCCAATAAATCATACATCTCCTTTCTTAAGGAAAATATGCCCCATATGCCTTTGCATATAGTGAAAATAAGACTCTTTTAAAGCTTCATTTGTTCCACAGTTGCAAATGCAAGAGAAGCTAACAACATTTGACAAAACTCATAGTTCTAGACTCATAAACAACTGTTGTCTTCTCTTCGCAAGCACATTCCAGAATTTATCTCACACATATTCTTTCATTGCACCTATTCTTTAAGACTACTATGGGCTATTTGTCTTGTTTGTAACATGCATCACTAAAAGAAAGATATAATTAGCATGAATTCAACATTTAGAAAAGGAAGGATTAATAGAGAGGACCATTTGATCACTAAAATAGCTTTTTGATGTAGTGTGTCATAACACTACTTAAAATAAACTAGACCTACAACTATAATAGTGGTGAGTCTAGATCGATCCCACGGAGAGTATTTAGTTAGTTCTTGTTATGAAATCAATCAATGTTTAGGTTATGGGGGGTTTTGGTTTGCAATAAGAAAATAAAAATGAAACTAAGATAATGAAAAAAATTAAAGAAAACATTGAAAAATGATGAAAGTGATGAATTCGTTAGGGACCTAGTTTTTTGGTTATATCTCAGCCTATACTCAATTAAACATATTTCATTGATTTGTTGTCTTCGCACCTCTCTTTGAACTATTGGTAGTAGATTAACATCAAGCTTTGTTAATCTCGATTTTTCCTTAAGTCATAGTTAATTAAGAAGAGCTCATTAATTAACCCAAACTATCGGTTAATCTAGAAGACACTCTCTAAGTTTAATCAGACAGTTGCCTTATGGATGACAAAAACAGACCAGTCTAAGCAATAATTTGACAAGCTCAGATTATTTAACCTAGGTTGTATTATCTTTAATGATTCAAAACCATTAGTTGCCACAAATGAATTGAAAAAAAAACAACGATTATGTATTGTATTCAATTCTAACAATGGATTTATACATAAAAACAATCAAATAGAGCATTCAATCATTCTTACACATCGAAACACCAATTATTTTCATTTCAAAAGCTTTACACACACTTTCTGTGGGATTGACCTAGACTCACCATTGTTGTAGTTGTGGGTTTAGTTATTTTGAGTAATGTTATGATGTGTTGCATCAATTTTGGTGTTGTTGTTGGGGAGTGTGGTATTTTTGTTTTTGTTCATGATTTTAATTGGTTTTTTTGTAAATATTTGTTTGTCATTAATTTATTTTCATTTATTTTTTTATCTTTTTACATTTTTTAGTATTTTTATGTAATTTTTTTAAAATTACATGGTTAGAAGTAATTTTTTATTTAACTCATATTCCCAAACTTATAACCATGTTTGGAGTGATCATACAAACATTAGTTATGGATGAGATAACCAGCAAAATTACTTCCATGATAGTTTGCAGGATGCACAACAATTTTCATGTAGACCAAAAGCTTCTTATTATGACTCAGGTCCATCTTTAAAAGAACTAGTTAATGCTATCACTACTAACACTTTACATTTATAATAGAAGGAAAGACAATTTTGGACTAACTTCTAAGATTTAGAGTGGCAACAAAACTTAAGTACATTTCTAAAAGAATCAGTTAATGTTTCTATTGCTAATACTTTGGAAGGTCAACAAGATATGTTACAATTCTAGCAAGAAACAAGTTCTAGAATCCAGAATTTGCCATATGGGTTAGTTGGTGGAAGCTATTAACCACCTAGCATTACAACGTGAAGAAATGTAAACATATAAACCTGAGGAGTACCTAAGGGAAGTTAGCACAGAGACCTTATAGAGAGAAGAGGAGCTTGATAATCTTGAGAGACCTACTCAAGGGATTACTTGTGAAGAAGAAGAAGTGGAGAAGGAGCTTCAAAAAGAAAATGATACATCATTTAACTCAAAAATAAATACTAAGTTCCTAATTGTTGTTAAGACTAGCTCTTTACCTTTACCTAACAGATTAGAAAAAGTGAACAAAGAAGAAAGAGGTGAAGAGAAATTCAAGATCTTTCTAAGTGTATGGACTAAGTAAAGATTAAGAATCTAAAGATAGGGAATATGTTGAAAATCAAAGGTCATCAACTAAGGCCTTATCTTGAAGAACCTCGTGTGGAGGAAGCACATGTGATACTTGATGATCATAATTTTGTCATGTGATGAGGATAAAAAGGAGTCAAGCTAGCAATAGTAAACAAGGACACTTCTTAGGAGGCAATGTAAGTGAAGTTTATTTCTTTTCCTTACATTTTTGCATTTCTTTCTTATATGCATGTTTGTTTTTTACATGTTTTAAGTTTTCAATAAAAGAGAGAGAGAAACCAAAAAAATACATAAACATTTTCTCTTTTTTTTTATATTACTTCTAGGATTATGTAGTTATGATTAGAGAATGAATTAACTAGAAAAACCCATTGCGACTTTAACATGTACTTTTGCTCTTGTGATTGGTTCATATGAATTATCTTTAGAAGATTAGTGACTAGTGGTAGACAAAAGTTAGTGAGATTTTAAGCCTTATTAAACTGACATATCTGTATCAATCTTATTGTCTTTTGTTTATGTGTGACCTTGATGATATGTACATCCTAAATTTGTTTTTTTCTAATTAAGACTGCATTTTTGTCGCATGCATTAATATGGAAATGATATATGCATTTTTTGTTCATAAGCAACATTAACAAAATAAGCCGTCTATTTATTCATATGGTTTTCCTTTATTAAGCCTCCTTGAGCTTTATTAACCTTTCTTTTATGCTAACCACATTATATGATTTAAGCCTAACCAAATGTCCTACCTAAGCTTTAAAGCTAATGGAACATTTGTTAATTATTGATGATTGTAGGTGTACAAAAGTATAAGTGTGGGGGTGTGTATATGTGTGGGATGGTTATGACTGTTGGGCACTACTTTTATAGCACCCCACTCCTGCAAGACACATACCTGACATCTTGCATGACATCTGAGTCTGTGTCCCGCAAGGGTGGTGTAAAGCCCGGCCTCTACCGCTATCACTCCAGGTATTGTCCTCTTTGGTCAAGGGTGAGTCCACGACTCGAACCCAAGACCTCAAGGTTTTGTTCCACTTTAAGTGGACGCCTCTTACCATTGAGCCATTTTTTAATGTAGAGCCTGGCCTCTTACTTTGAGGTCTTGGGTTCGAGTCGTGGACTCACCCTTGACCAAAGAGGACAATACCTGAGTGATGGAGTCACTCAGGTATTGTCTCTTTAACACTTTGAGTCACGACTGAACACAAGACTCAGTTTGTTCCACTTTAAGTGGACGCTCTACCATTGAGCCAATTGGCTTAATGGTAAGAGGTGTCCACTTAAAGTGGAACAAAATCTTGAGGTCTTGTGTTCGAGTCGTGACTCACGCAAGTGTCAAAGAGGAAAATACCTGGAGTGATGGCGGTAGAGGTCGTGGCTTAATGGTAAGAGGCGTCCACTTAAAGTTGAACAAAACCTTGAGGTCTTGTGTTCGAGTCGTAACTCACGCAAGTGCCAAAGAGGACAATACCTGGAGTGATGGCGGTAGAGGCCGGGCTCTACACTGGAACCCTATGCAGTCTCACTATCTCAGACACATACTTCTGGGCCAACTGATCAAGAGAATTGTTATCCCTCACTGGCAAGAAATGGGCCGATTTAGTTAACCGGTCCACTATGACCCATATAGCATCATGCTGCCTCGACGTCCTAGGCAACCCCATAATGAAATCTATAGTAATTTGTTCCCATTTCCACTCAGGAATAGGCAACGAATGAAGCTTCCCCACTGGAGCCTGGTGCTCAGCCCTAACCTGCTGGCACATCATACACCTGGAGACATATTCTGCCACCTGTTTCTTCATGCCAGGCCACCAGAAATGTGGCTTAAGAGTGTTATACATCTTGGTAGTACTAGGATGCATAACATAGGTGACCATATGTGCTTCCTCCAGAATCTCTCACCTCAAATCATCCACATCAGGTACACATAACCTCTGCCCCAACCATAATGTCCCATCTCTCAACTCAAATTCAGAATTCAAATTAGACTTCACTTTCTCAATCAGTTTCACTATAGCAAGATCCTTGTCCTGAACTCTCCTGATCCTGTCGTGTAGCATCGGTCTGAGCTTGAGAGTGGCTACCAAAGCTCCATCATGCTCCAGATTCAACTGCACATTCAAAACTCTCAACTGAATCAAATTAGGCAACTTTAATACCTGAATCTGAGCTGTACTGATTTGAGACTTTCTACTCAAAGCATCTGCCACCACATTAACATTTCCTGGGTGGTACTCAATCGTACAATCATAATCCTTCAGCAGCTCTATCCATCTCCTCTGCCTCAAATTAAACTCTCTCTGACTCAGCAGATACCTCAAACTCTTATAATCAGTGTAAATCTGAAATGTCTCACCATACAAGTAATGTCTCCAAATTTTCAAGACAAAAACAACTGTAGCTAACTACAAATCATGCACTGGATAATTTACCTCGTGAGACCTCAACTGTCTCGAGGCATAGGCAATCAATCTACCATGCTGCATCAAAATACACCCTAATCCCTGATGGGAAGCATCACTATACACCTCATAGCCTCCAGTCCCAGATGGAATAACTAACACCGGTGCAGTGGTCAATCGATGTTTCAGCTCCTCAAAGCTCTTCTGGCACTCCTCAGTCCATCTGAATGGTGCATTCTTCCTCAGAAGTTTTGTCAGAGGGGCTGAAATCAATGAAAACCCCTCGACAAACCTCCGGTAATAATCGTCCAATCCTAGGAAACTTCAAATCTCAGACACATTCCTTGGAGCTTCCCACTTGATCACTGCCTCAATCTTATTAGGATCGACCTGAATACCCTTTTCAGTCACTATGTGGCCCAGAAACACCACCTCATCTGGCCAAAATTAACACTTACTGAATTTGTCATATAGCTGTTTCTCCCTCATAAGCTGCAAAACAGTCCTCAAATGCTCAGCATGCTCCTGTCTACTCCTTGAATACACCAATATGTCATCAATGAATACAATTACAAACTGATCAAGATAGTGCTGAAAGACCATATTCATCAAGGCCATAAAAGCTACCGGGGCGTTAGTAAACCCAAACGGCATCACCAGAAACTCAAAATGCCTATACCTGCTCCTGAAGGCACTCTTAGGCACATCAGTCTCTGCTATCTTCAGCGATAATACCCTGACCTCAGATCCAGCTTAGTGAATACCTAAGCTCCCTGCAACTGATCAAACAAGTCATCGATCCTAGGCAGTGGATACTTATTCTTCACTGTCACTCGATTCAGCTGCCTGTAATCGATGCACAATCTCAGCGTCCCATCCTTCTTCTTCACAAACAATACCGGAGCTCCCCAAGGTGAGACACTAGGCCTGATAAAACCCTTCTCCAATAAATCCTGTAACTGAGCCTTCAGCTCCCTCAGTTCCACAGGTGCCATCCTATATGGAGGTATAGATATAGGAGCAGTACCTGGAACTAAATTAATAGTAAACTCTGTCTTCCGATCCGGCGGTAAACCTGGTAACTCATCAAGAAACACATTTGAAAATTCCCTAACCACGGGAATATCCTACAGCTTCTGCTCGACTCTAGTTTCAACAACATGAGCCAGATAGGCCTCATAGCCTCCCTGCATCAATCTCAGGGCACTAAGGAAAGAGATCATCTGGGCTGGCGCTGCCTGGCCAACTCTTCTAAACACTGCTCTAGGCTGACCAGGAGATTCTAAGACAACCTCCTTGTTATAGCAATCCATGATAGCCCTATGGGCAGTAAGCCAGTCCATACCCAGAATCACATCGATCTCTCTCAATGGTAACATTATAAGGTCTGCTCTCAACACTGCTTAATCAATCTGGATGGAGCACCCCTTGCAGACCTCTCCCAATGCAGTAGTACTACCTAGAGGTGTACTCACCTCTAGCCCATACTGTAATATCTCCCTATCTCCATGCAATCTACATACCAAATGCGGTGCAATAAAAGAATGTGTGGATCCTGGATCCAACAGTGCAAATGCCTCAATATCAGAAATAAGGAGCATACCAGTTACTACATCTGGAGAATCCTGGGCCTCCTGCCTAGTCATGGCGTAGACCCTAGCCTGGGATTGTGGTCGGCTGCCCCGACCCTCAGTCCTCACAAAGGATCCCTTAGCTCTGCCTCGACCTCTACCTCGACCCCTCTGCCTGAATCCGCCACCTCTACTCTGCTGCACCGTAGTATTGCTACCTGATATCGCACTAACAACAGACTAAGCTCCCACAGTAGCAGGGCAATCCCTGATCTGATGATCCATGGAGCCGCATTTAAGGCAGGCTCCAGTCAATCGTCAACACTCCCTACTGTGCCTCTTGTCGCAATGCTCACAAACTGGGGGAATCTGGCCTATACCTCTATCACTGCCACTGCCAGCCCGTTCAAACCTCCCTCTCTGCCCAAAACCAGACTGCCTGGACCCACCTGGTGACCTGAAAGTCCTACTCTGGCGCTTGTTAAACCCTCTGCCAGAACTGCCCTGACTGTCACTCGGTCTCTCCCCCCTGGACCCCTGACCAGTCTCAGTCTGTCTCTATCTCATCAGCTGCTCAACTCGTACTGCAGTAGCTATCAGCTCAACAAAAGTGCCCATATCAGATCGGGCCAACCTGGTGGGAATCTCTAAATTGAGGCCATTCTCAGACCTCCGGCACCTATCAGCCTCCGTGAAAATCAAGGCAGTAGCATAACCCATGAGCTCGTTGAACCTCACCTCATACTCAGCAACTATCATCCAACCCTGTTTCAGCTCTAGGAACTCCTGCATCTTCATCTCAAGATACACCTTGGGCATGTAATTGTCTCTAAATGCCCTCAGGAAATCCTCCCATGTCAATAGGCAAGGCCTGGTGGTACTGTCCGGGACAATCTTCCTCCACTGATAAGCTGGGCCCTGCAGGAGAGATATGGCATAGTCAAATCTCTCATCTGAATCACAGTCCATCTGGTCGAAGACTCTCTCAGTCCTCTGTAGCCATCCCTCAGCCTCAGCAGGGTCTGTGCTGCCATAGAAATCCACAGCCCCCTACTTACGCAGTCCATCATACCTCCTCTCCCGTCTCACAGAAACTCTAGGAGGCAACTCCTCTGAACGAGGCACCGAGGACTCCTTACTAGCCCCGACTGATCCCTAATCAGCTGGCTGATCAATCTGATCACCAAGAACGGATGACCTATAACAAAACAATAATCCCGATTGGTTTCTACATTTCTCACAATCATTCAAGCCTAAATATTTGACTAGTCCCAATAGATGCCAAACCTGGCTCTGATATCACCTAAATGTAGCACCCCCTTACCATAAGGTATACACCGGGACGCCCGTAGGTCATTCCGATACATATCCTACGATAAGGGTGAACTACGAACAATCACTACTGTACCTCACATGGCATCAAATCATAAAGCATCAATACTGAAAATCACTAATTTTTTTGAAACTATAATTTTTTTTTCATTTCATATCATCAAAAGCAGTAATTTACATAACTGTCAGTTTTTCACTGTCTGTACATTACTCCAAAAGAAATCTACTACAAAAAGCCTAACTAGGTCATCCCTTAAAAATTCCAGCTGACCGGCCTGTGAGCCATGACTTCTCTTGCCAACACAATCTACACGACAGGAAAAGTCTCTCTGAAGCTAGGAGTCTACTCTTTCGATCCTGAAAAATAATTTGTACTTTTGGGTGAGTTTGCGAACTCAGTGAGGAACCATCATTGATGGTTCACCCAATTCATGCATAGTCAAACAAATCACAGTTATATCATAATAGCCTATTCAGAAGTACCACATGATTATTCACATGAACATAAGGCGTTTTGCCTTTCACTCAATCAAGACATTCAATCAAATGCATATGTAACGCGTATGCGACCCTTTTTCCAATTTATTACGTTGTTGTGACCGAGCGCCTAATCTGTCCCAATAAGGGCGCATTAATCGGTGAGCCTGAGGCTCTGAATCACTATGGGCTCGAGGCCCAATTACGTTGAGCTTTAAGCTCTCGGTGGCTGCTCCGGTCACAACTTTTAATTACTGATCATGTCTTTATGCATGGAATGCATATGTCAAAGTGAAACCATATCAACATCACAATCATTCCCAATTATCACATTTAACCAATTAGTTCACAATTAATCACATTAAAATCACATATCACACTTCTATGTCATACTCTCCCAATACATCGGACCTCTCGTCCGAAATCCAGTCATAAACAAACGCACAAGCCCTCCATTATTCTCAACAGTGTTATAAGTGCAAAATTATAAACAATTAATAATTGAGAAACCATTTAGGTTACTCACCAAATAGCTTCCGAGCTAATGCCGGGAAGTCTCGGCAACGTCTGTGGGATGACGTTTCAACTGTGCCTTTATAACATTCAAAATATTCACACATTACCAAATGTACAATCAGAAATATTAAATAATGCACATGTAGCAATTTAGATGTGTACAATGCATATTCGTGACATTCCTGGTACCATTCTATAATTCACATCATAAAATATTTCCCTATGTCTTAGGAACCCATAGACACCAAAATTACTCAAGTTGGACCTCTATAGGTCTGAATATTGCCAAAAATTTAATCAATTCTCTCACTTGGATTCAATCCCTAAGTTTCAATTTAAATCCCACAAGTCCACAATTCCACATGGAGAGGTAGATAATTGTCTTATGAAACCGACGCCTCGAGAACCAAGTCAATCGGAGGTCGGATGACGAAGATATAAGCAAAAGAAGCTTTAGGACAAAACAAAAGATAAGAGAGTTTGCACTTGTTTCCCTCTCTTCCACCATCTGAATTTCTAACATGCATAACTCTTTACACACTTATCCAAAAATTACAAACAAGATCTCATTGGAAAGATCACAAGAAACCCTACAAGTTCCATGAAGGTCTCACAAACCAATCTCACCTCTAAGGGTGCCAAAAACTACTTCCAAGTTACTGCCCATAAAATGACAATATGAACAGTAACTGTGTTCTTCCAATCCTCATAACTCCAAATAAGGTACATTATACACCATTAGAAAGCTCTAAACATTTTTTACAATCTTCAAGAAGACCCCCCCCCCCCCCCAATCCAATTCAATCTATAAGAGGGTCAAAAACACAAACAAAGTTTCTGCCCAAAGAAACAGTAAAACTACCATATGAACAGTAACTGCACTCTACTAAAAATCCTATCTTTCCATTTCTTATGCCAAAAATTCCAAGCTATAAGTCAAAGAAAGATCAAAACATGTTCTACAAGTTTCATGAATAACTTTGAAGCAAATTCAATCTCTAAACAACTAAAATTCTCAAGCAAAGGTTCTGCCCATAAATTACCCCTGAACAGTCACATATTCTTTCAAAAATCATAACTCATTACCCAAATGTCCAAAAAATTCATACTTTATATCAATAAAAAGATCAGACAACATACTACAACTCTCATGAAGGACTTGGAAGCCAATTACATTTCTAACTAAGTCAATTTCTTCCATGACGGTGGCTGCCCTATTAAAGCTTGTTAACTAACAGATGACCTAAATCAGATTCATTCTTGCAAAATCTATAACTCACAATGCGTACATCTAAAAATAGCATAGTATGCACCATTTTAAAGCTAAAACATTCTTCTACAACTTTCCAAAAGACCATTTGAGCTAATTACCATCACAACAGTCCAGAATTTAGCTTTAATGCACAATCACCACAAACCTTATACTTAACACATTTTCCAGCACTAAGCATATTAACACCCAAAAGTCAACAGATTAGTACTCTCAACCTAGATATCAAAAAATTTCATACTTAGTTGTGATGGAAAGATAACAAGACCATATTCAAGTTTCATGAAGAGCTTGAAATTTAATAACACCTCTAAGGGTGTCAAATATGCATTCAAAGATACTGCCTAGTCACACATTTACCATAACAGTGCAGCACTTTTCCAAAATCATAACTTTTCATCCCCTTGGCGAAAAATTCCATACCATATAGCAATAAAAATCACAGACAATATTCCAAAATTCTCAAGGACTTAAAACCAAATTCCATCTCTAATTAGGTCAAATCCTCCTATTAATGTGGCTGTCCTGTTAGGGTTTATGAAATCAGCATTTAACCTAAACCATAACAAAACTTTACAAATTTATATCTAATAATCCTTACATCCAAAATTCGCATAAAATACCTCATTAGAAAGCTACAACAATCCTATACAACTTTCCAAAGGTCACTTGAGTCAATTTCACCCTTAACAGTCCAAAATTAATATCAGAACATAAAAAACACAAAACCTATGCACTTAGGGTCACTTACACACAAAACACATTTTCAGCTAAATGACCATCTGAACATTAACACACCATAACTTTCAACATAAAAATAAAAAAAATAATAAAAAAATTCATACTTAGTGGAGTTAGAAAGCTAACACAAAAATCTTCAACTTTCATGAAGAACAAATTAGCAAATTCAATCCAAATCAACCTAAAAAAAATCATCAAAGTTTCAGGTCTCAAGATTCGGATTACTGTTCCTACAGCACCTACAACTTACTTTTCATGCCAAATTTAAAACCCTTAAAACCATAATTGGACAAAACTTCCTTCATATGAAATCTAGAAATACTTCTTAAGTTTAATTTAAGCTAAAGTTCCATAGGACAACCATGTCAAAAGTTATGAGCAAAAATCTGAAACCTACACAAAGTAACATTTTTCAGATTTCATATCCAACTCAACTTATTTCATTCTAACACCAATCCTACATCAATAAGCATCCAATTTAGTCTCCAATTCAGTCCCAAGTTCATCTAAACATTCACTGGAATAAAAAGGCACCAATTGGCAGCACACAACACAAAATTTTCTCACTTGAATTCTCCACTCATCTTCCATCATTCTAACATCAAATCCAATCAAAAACCAATTCAAAACATAGTCATCATTCATCCTCACGCATCCATACACTTATACCCAAACAATCCTACCATTATCTTTATGAAATTAATGCATAATTAATCCCCATAAATGCTTCTAACTACCAAATGAAAGAATACAATACACAATTCTTACCTTAAACAAGTTACAAGCTTTAAATCTTCAATCTTCCACTAACTCACCAAATTTCCTACTTCAATTCTCATACCCACGACAACCATCTTCACAAGGCCTAGGTTGGCTATTTTTCTTTATAAACACAAGGAGGAGCAAGCCAAGAAGAAATAAGGTAAAAAAGAAGAAGAAGAGCAAATTCAAGTGATCAAAGATGGAAGAAGGATACGAAGGTGAAGGAGAAAAACAAGCACCAAAGCTCTTAAGAAGAAGAAATGCCGTGAATGACTCTCCAAAAATTAGGTTCATTTATAAAACACTTAAAAATAAGACTAAGTAGGCAAGTGACATGTGTCACTTGCCACTTGTCCTGGTTTTAAGCACTCCTCAGGTCTTTTTCCAAACACAATTTAATTTCTACTTCAAATTTCAATGGCTCAACAATCATAATTCCTCAAATCATGTATCTAATTTTCTAGTGCCATTGGACGGTCATTTTCAGTACCGGAAATCCATTCAGTTTGCCACTTGGCAATTTTTACGGTTCGAAAAGTTTCTCCGAAAAATTTTAGAAAAATTCCTAAAAGTCCCTAAAAATGTAAAACATACATAAATCACTCCAATTCAATTTTTCAAACACAATTATCACATATTTCACAAAATTTACATTTAGACACATATGCCGGGAAATGTCATGAATGCATGTACAAATCATGTGCATGTGCAAAAATTACCATTCATATCTATATAGAGGTTATATGATGCATGAACATACCGAGGTATATTTACACTCGCCTAACTCATCCCAAATGACCAATTTACCCTTCCCATCGGTGATGGGATATTACATAAATGATTAAGAATAGAGAACAAGAGAAGCAAGAGACAAAAATATCAAATAACATTTCTCAAGTTATTCTCTATTTCTTTATGATTGCTCCTTTTAAACATCATATTGCATTCATGTTGTGGTTGGATTCGTCTGGACCAAGAGATGTAACCTTTTGAGGTTTCAAACCGTTTGTGCTTTTAAAGAGTGAACCCTTTCGAAGAAACCTAAATAAAAAGAAAGAAGATCAAATTGGTCGTTTTTCCTTACTGGAGAACAACATGGGTGGTCTTTAGTGCTCACTCTATTCCTCCCTCGCCTTTGCCCCTTTACGTGTGATCATTTCAGGTTTGCTTTATCCTTCCCTTGCCTTTTTCCCTTAACTCTATAACCCTTTAACTAAAGTTGAATTTCTTTTTTGATTCGAATCCTAACTAAAAAAATGAAACATGTTATTTTGTAAGGATTTGGTTTTTTCTTAAAAGGTGAGAAATTAGGTAAAAGAGTTCGACACATTCATATGTATAAATTACACATATTTTTGTGTACTTTGGATATAAATTACACATATTTTGTTTACTTTGGAGTAATTGTATCATCTGCTTAAATTTTACTAAATAAAAATTAGTGGGCCATTAAATTTTTCCGCATGATTCGAATACTCATTAATAAATGGAAAATTTTATATTTTAAATATACATTAATAAGTAGTTATATTAGTAAATATGTAACATTAGTAAATACCCTTTAGTAAATAGATAATTGGAACTATAGCAATAATTCCAAATGTTGCATATATAGGAGTTTATTACAACCTTTTTCTAATTTTGTTGCCTTTTCTTATATGTAGCAACCAATTATTATTATCATTGTTTTTTAATATTCTTAAGGGCAATACCTTAAAAAATGTTGCATTATATTTGTTGGAGTATGTAAATTGTAGCGTCCCCTCATCGTAGGGTACACATCGGGAAACCCGAAGGTCGCTTCGATACAAATCCCACGATGAAGGTGCACCACCTGAACATTTCCCAATAATATCTACTTGGCATCGCAATAAATTAAATCACAATATATATCAGAAATCAGTAAATTAGAATCCAAAATAATAATCATCTGGTACAGTCATCCAATAACAGAATAGACAAGTCTATCAGTCCCCTAAACAAAACCAAAAAGGAAACCGATACAAACATCTATCCTAAGTCATCCTCAAAATCCAACCCGGTGACCGACACGCGAGCCATCGCTTCTCCCGCCAAAGACGCTTCGACGGTAGGAAAAGGCTATCTCCGGAGCTAGGGGTCTACTCTATCGATCCTGAAAAATAGGTTGCAATTTTGGGTGAGTTTGCGAACTCGATGAGAAACCATTATCGATGGTTCACTCAAATCATGCATTACGTAAATTGCGATGCAAGACGATACAAGAATATTCAATTAACGATATTATATAACAATTTATGTAGTCTATAACGATTTACGATGATCGGTAATAATTTACAACAAATCATGGCATCACGCGATTCAAGAATCGTCACACAATTTGGCAAT
The DNA here is from genome assembly GCA_029891385.1 of Erythroxylum novogranatense. NCBI lineage: Eukaryota > Viridiplantae > Streptophyta > Magnoliopsida > Malpighiales > Erythroxylaceae > Erythroxylum > Erythroxylum novogranatense. The sequence continues at coordinate 15,733,054 of CM057233.1, forward strand.
TCAATCGGTCATGTATATAATGCATATGAGACTCTTTCCGCTTATTCAAGATTGTGCCCAAGTGCTCAGTCAGTAAACAGTAGGGACGCGTCAGGGATTTCTCCCCTCGGGCTAAGCCCGGTCAGTACAGTGTTCGAACTCTAGGTTCTTTTCAGTGATATTAGCAACTTGGGGCACGTCCATTATCTGATCATGCATTTATGTATGCAGTGTAGTGTTCAGTAATTTACAGTGTATGGCTATAAGCCCGAAGATTGCAAAGATTCAAGAATCGCTATGATATGGCTATAAAGCCCAAGATTTAGTCTCGTGTCACGAATGATGCAGTTCGATTCAAAGAAAAGCATGCAATTCACTCCAATACATGCCAGAAATCATACAGTAGTCATACAATTCATCTTTGCATGTAATTCATGTAGAGCATGTAAGCAATCAGGAATTTGAGAAACCAACTAGGTTACTCACCTGTAACTTCCGAGCTACTGCCTGGAAGTTCTAGCAATGTCCGTGGAACGACGATCCAACGGCGCCTCTATAACAGTAAAATACAGTCCCATTACTAGATGCTCAATTAAACCATTCAGTAATGCATATGTCTCAGTGAGATGATGTACAATGCATGTTCACGATTTTTCCCGGCGCTAAAACCTAATTTATAACTCTTATATCCCAATCTAACTCTTCGCTCAATTGATCGACAATAATTGATCCAATCCTATAATTCGGTTCAATTTCCTCAATTCATAATCCCCATAGTAATTTCCTATCCATCGGGTCAAAACCTCTATTGAAAATCCCAATTAAACTCCACTTGTCTCAATTCAGTATTTAGGTCACACTATGAACCATAATCGACCTTATTCTCTATAAATCAATGTCACTTAAATCAATTCTAATTCCTATAATTATCCTCAATTGTAGACCTCTTTCTCTAGTTCATAACGAATCAGGAATCACCTCAATCGGAGGTCTATACCATAAATTATGCCCAATATACTAACAATCATCCCTTCAGAATTGCCATCTTCGCCGCAACCTACATCCGCTCGTCGCGACATAAACGGGCCGCTCGCCGCGGAGTGAAACACGCTCGCTGCGGCGTGCGTCCTCTTCGCCGCTCGTCGCGACGCAAGCTAGAAGGCTCGTCGCGACGTATCTCCAGGCGCTCGCCAATTTATTCGCCGCGACGAGGCACGCCAGACGTCGCGACGTGCGACCACGCCACCTTCTTCTTCGATCGATTTTCCGCCATTAATGCTATTTAAAACCTCCATTAACTCTCTAACCACTCAATCTAACCCAATAAATGCCATAAATACTTGAAACAACTACTAACAACAACTTTAAAACCATAACCACTTACCAATCACGCTCAAATCCACAAATCTCTAAGAATCGCCGTAAACCCTAAAACTTTCTCAAACCAACGATAACTCACTCCAATCCTTCTCAACCTTCATCAATCACAATAAATCAGTTAGGCTAGCACAATAGGAAAAAAACCATAGAGGAAAGATTGAAGAATCCTTACCTATGGAGGAAATCGAAATCACCGTGGAGAAGAGGAAGAAGAAAAACGTTAATGCCTTAGGTAACTTTCCCAAATCTCAAACCTAGGCTATATATATAGACCTAAGTCTTCAAATCAGTCCAAATTTCAGTCTCTAAATTTCAATGGCTCACATTTTAATTCCCTAACAGTATAACCCTAATATTTCCTTTGCCATTGGAAAATTATTTGATCTTATCAAATCAATCACCATCACTCCAAAATTTCCGGTCTGGGTATTTTCTCCCGAATTTCTCAAAAATTTCTCATAGACCACTATCATTTGCCAATCACTCTTAGACTATTCTAAATCAGTCATTCGGGCTCACTTACTCTTAATTCCTCAATCAATTACAATCCAGTCAGTCCAGTCAGTTCACAATTCAATCAGTTCTTACTCACAATTAAGTGCCGGAAAATCATGAATGCATGTACCTAAGAATAAATGCATATGCAATAGACCTGTTCCTCTATAATCAGAGGCCAGTGACATGCTCAATTGGTGAATGCAATGAAACCTATCAGTCTGACCCATAATTACCAAAATGCCCTTGCTAACAATAACGAGATGTTACAATTCACCCCTCCTAATTAAAATTTCATCCTCGAAATTTAATACCTGTCCGATCGAATAAATGAGGATACTGACTCCTCATATGCTCCTCAGTCTCCCATGTAGCCTCCTCAGAAGAGTGGTTCTTCCAAAGGACTTTCACCAATGGAATTACCCTGTTCCTCAGTTGCTTGACCCATGATCCAATAATCTGTACCGGCTCCTCAACATAGGTCAAATCGCTGGCTATCTCGATGTCCTGAGCCGGAATCACATATGTTGGGTCTGATTGGTACCGTCGGAGCATACTAACATGAAACACGTCATGCAACTGGGACATCTCACTCGGTAAAGCCAATCTGTAAGCCAGCGGTCCAATCCTCTCAGTATTCTCATAAGGGCCAACATACCGAGGGCTCAACTTGCCCTTACGGCCAAATCTCAGTACTCCTTTCCAAGGAGACACTCGGAGGAATACTCGATCACCCACACTATACTCCATATCACGCCAATGCTGATCCGCATAACTCTTCTGTCTGTCCTGAGCCACCTTGATGCGACTCCTGATCAACTGTATCTTGGATCAGCTCGGGACCCTCTATCAATCTCTGACCCTCTTCATCCCAATACAGCGGTGATCTACACGGTCGCCCATACAGGGCCTCATACGGTGCCATCCCGATACTACTCTGATACTGGTTATTGTATGCGAGCTCTATCAGTGCCAAGTATTGATCCCATCCACCTCTGAACTCCAGTACACATGCCCGAAGCATGTCCTCAACAGTCTTGATCGTCCTCTCACTCTGTCCATCCGTCTGAGGATGAAATGTCAGGTTGAAATTCATCTAGTACCCATAGCGATCAGAGGCTCTTCCAGAACCTCGATGTGAACCTGGGATCCCTGTCTGAGACTATAGACAACGGAACCCCATGCAACCGTACAATCTCTACTACATACTTCTGGGCCAACTGATCGAGAGTATTACTCTCCCTCACTGGCAAGAAGTGAGCCGATTTAGTCAATCGGTCTACTATGACCCAGATAGCATCATGTTGCCTCGGTGTCCTAGGCAATCCTGTCACGAAATCCATGGTGATTCGCTCCCACTTCCATTCCGGAATGGGCAACGAATGCAACTTTCCTAGTGGAGCCTGATGCTCTGCCTTAACCTGTTGACATGTCAGACACCTGGACACATACTCTGCCACTTGCCTCTTCATGCCAGGCCACCAGAAATGCTGTCTCAGAGTACGATACATCTTGGTCGTACCAGGATGCATCGCATAGGTAGCTACATGTGCTTCCTCTAGGATCTCACGTCTCAAATCATCAATATCTGGCACACACAGTCTCTGCCCCATCCATAAAGTCCCGTCTCTCAACTCAAACTCTGAATCAGTACCAATCCGCACTCTATCAATCAGTCTCACTAACACTGGGTCCTGATCCTGAACCCTCCGAATCCTGTCATGTAACATCGGCCTAAGCCTCAGAGTAGCAATCAGTGCTCCATCCTGACCCAAATCTATCTGTACATTAAGAGCTCTCAACTGTATCAAACTAGGTAATTTCTCAATCTGTATCTGAGCTGCACTACAATGCGATCTCCTGCTCAAAGCATCGGCCACTACATTGGCCTTCCCTGGATGGTACTCAATCGTGCAGTCATAATCTTTCAGTAACTCTATCCATCTCCTCTGTCTCAGATTGAGCTCTCTCTGACTCAACAGATACCTCAAACTCTTGTGATCAGTGAAGATCTGGAACGTCTCCCCATACAGATAGTGTCTCCAGATCTTCAGAGCAAATACTACTGCAGCTAACTCCAAGTCATGCACTGGATAATTCACCTCGTGAGACCTCAACTGTCTTGAGGAATACGCTATAACTCTCCTGTGTTGCATCAATACACATCCCAATCCCTGATGCGAGGCATCACTGTAAACCACAAAGCCTCCAGTCCCAGAAGGAATGCCCAACACCGGTGCGGTCGTCAACCGATGTTTCAGCTCCTCAAAGCTCTTCTGGCACTCCTCAGTCCATCTGAACGGTACATCTTTCCTCAATAGCTTTGTCAAAGGGGTAGAGATCAATGAAAACCCCTCAACGAATCTCCAATAATATCCAGCCAATCCTAGGAAACTCCGCAACTCTGGTACAGTCCTAGGAATCTCCCAACTCATAACTGCCTCTATCTTGTGAGGATCCACCTGGATACCCTCACTGGACACTACGTGCCCCAGAAATACAATCTCGTCAAGGCAAAATTTGCACTTAGCGAATTTGGCGAACAACTGTCTATCTCTCATGACCTGCAGTACAATCCTCAGATGCTCAGCGTGCTCCTGTCTACTCCTCGAATAAATCAGTAAGTCATCAATAAATACTATCACGAACCGGTCCAGGTAGGGCTGAAAAAATCTATTCATCAAAGCCATGAAGGCTGCAGGGGCATTAGTCAACCCAAACGGCATCACTAGGAACTCGAAATGCCCGTACCTGCTCCTGAAGGCACTCTTAGGCACATCGGCCTCTGCAATCCTTAACTGGTAATAGCCTGATCTCAGATCCAATTTAGTGAACACCTGAGCTCCCTGCAACTGATCAAATAGATCGTCAATCCTAGGCAGTGGATACTTATTCTTCACCGTCACCCGATTCAACTACCTATAATCAATACACAGTCTCAGAGTCCCGTCCTTCTTCTTTACAAACAGTACCGGAGCTCCCCATGGCGAAACACTCGGTCTGATAAATCCTTTATCCAAGAGCTCTCACAATCGAGCCTTAAGCTCTCTCGGCCCACCGGTGCCATCCTATACGAGAGGATCGATATAGGAGCTGTACCGGGAACGAGATCAATCTCAAACTCTATCTCCCGCTCTGGCGGCAATCCCGGTAACTCCTCGGGAAATACATCCGAAAATTCCCTGATCACGGGAATATCCTCCAATCTCTGCTCAACTTGGGAATCCACTACGTGAGCCAGATAGGCCTCACAACCTCCCTGCATCAATCTCAGGGCACTCAGGAAGGAAATCATCCTCGTTGGCACTGCCTGACTAACTCCTCGAAACACCACTCTGGGCTGACCAGGAGATTCCAATACAACCTCCTTGGTGTAACAGTCCATGATAGCCCTATGAGCAGTCAACCAATCCATCCCCAATATCATGTCAATCTCCCTCAGAGCCAAAACGATCAGATCGGCACTCAAAACTACTCGATCGATCTGAACCTGACATCCCATCTGGACCTCTTCCAATACAACAGACTACCAGAGGTGTACTCACCTCTAACCCATCTGTAATCTCGCGCTATCCCCATGCGTCTACATGCTAAATGCGGTGCAATGAAGAAATGAGTGGATCCAGATCCAACAATGCATATGCTTCAAACCGAAATAAGAAGCATACCCGCAACAACATCCGGGAATCTGGGCCTCCGCCGAGTCATGGAATAGACCAGCTCATGATCGCTATGCCCGCCGTCCCCTCGACCATCTGCGGACCCCTCTGCTCGGCCCCGGCCTCGACCTCGACCTCTCCATCCCGATCCACCACCACGACTCTACTGGATTGTGGTATTGTTGCCTGATCTTCCAGTCATAGTAGATGGGCTCCCCAGTCTCTCGGCTCCTCACTAGGTGGTCCATCGAACCACACCTCAAACAAGCTCCAGACAACCATCGACACTCTCCACTGTGTCTCTTGCCACAATGCTCACAAAAAGGAGCAGATCGCCTCGAAAATCGCATCGCCGCCACCACTAATGATCTGCACAAATCGCCCTCTGCCCATGACCGGTCTGTCTAGCCCCTCCCGCAGTCTGAAGGGCCTACTCATCGCCATGAACCCTCTCGTCTGCACTACAGGTCCTTTGGATCTCTTATGCGGGCCCCCGATCGTCTCGGTCATCTGTTGTCTCAAAGAATGCTATCCTCACTACTGCAGCCCTCAGTTCAATAAAACTGCCTATATCAGATCTAGCCAATAGGGTACGGATCTCCAGATTGAGTCCACCCTCAAAACGCCGACACTTGTCAGCCTCAGAAGCCACCAGTGAAGAAACATATACCACTAACTCGTTGAACCGCACCTCATAGTCGACCACGGTCAACTGCCCCTGTCTCACTCTAGGAACTCCTGTAACTTCATTTCCAGATAAATCTTGGGCATGAAATTGTCCTTAAACGCCCTCAGAAAATCATCCCATGTCAGTGTGCAAGGCCGGGTGGTATTGCCCGGGACAGTCTTCCACCACTGATACGCAGAACCCTGTAGCAGAGAAACCGCGTAGTCGAAACGCTCATCCGGGTCACAGTCCATCTGAACGAGGACTCTCTCTGTCCTCTCTAGCCATCCCTCAGCCTCCGCAGGGTCGGTGCTACCATAGAAATCAACCGCCCCCTGCTTGCGCAGTTGATCATATCTTCATTCCTGTCTCACAAGAACTCGAGGAGGCAACTCCTTTGAACGAGGCACAGGAGACTCCCTACTAGCTCCTACCGATTCCAGGTCAGCTGGTTGTTCAACTCGATCTCCAAGAACGGATGACCTAAAATAGATAAGAAATTTCGATCAGTTATGCTATTCTTACAGTGATTCAAGCCTAACAATACACTATGCCCAAAAGATGCCAAACCATGCTCTGATACCACTTAATGTAGTGCCCCCTCATCGTAGAGTACACATTGGGAAACCCGAAGGTCGCTCCGATACAAATCCCACGATGAAGGTGCACCACTAGAACATTTCCCAATAATATCCACTTGGCATCGCAATAAATTAAATCACAATATATATCAGAAATCAGTAAATTAGAATCCAAAATAATAATCATCTGGTACAGTCATCCAATAACAGAATAGACAAGTTTATCAGTCCCCTAAACAAAACCAAAAAGGAAACTGATACAAACATCTATCCTAAGTCATCCTTAAAATCCAACCCAGCTGACCGACCTGTGAGCCATCGCTTCTCCTGCCAGCACGCTCGCACGGTAGGAAAAGGCTATCTCCGGAGCTAGGGGTCTACTCTATCGATCCTGAAAAATAGGTTACAATTTTGGGTGAGTTTGCGAACTCAGTGAGAAACCATCATCGATGGTTCACTCAAATCATGCATTACGCAGATTGCGATAAAGACGCACACAAGAATATTCAATTAACAGTATTATATAACAATTTACAGTAGTCTATAACAGTTTACAGTATCAGTAACAATTTACAACAAATCATGGCATCACGCAGTTTAGTAATCGTCACATAATTTGGCAATTCAATCAGTCATGTATATAATGCATATGAGACTCTTTCCAGTTATTCAGTATTGTGCCCAAGTGCTCATCAAGAAGCGGTAGGGACGCGTCGAGATTTCTCCCTCGAGCTAAGCCGGTCGAAGACAAGTGTTGAACTCTAGGCTCTTTTCAGTGATATTAGCAACTTGGGGCATGTCCATTATCTGATCATGCATTTATGCATGCAGTGCAGTGTTCAGTAATTTACAGTGTATGGCTATAAGCCCAAGATTGCAAAGATTCAATAATCACTATGATATGGCTATAAAAGCCCGAGATTCATCTCGGTGTCACGTAATGTGATGCAGTTCGATTCGGAAAAGCATGCAATTCACTCCAATACATGCCAGAAATCATACAGTAGTCATACAATTCATCTTTGCATGTAATTCATGTAGAGCATGTAAGCAATCAGGAATTTGAGAAACCAACTAGGTTACTCACCTGTAACTTCTGAGCTACTGCCTGGAAGTTCTAGCAATGTCCGTGGAACGACGATCTAACGGCGCCTCTATAACGATAAAATACGGTCCCATTACTAGATGCTCAATTAAACCATTCAAGAATGCATATGTCTCAAATGAGATGATGTACAATGCATGTTCACGATTTTTCGGCGCTTAAAACCCAATTTATAACTCTTATATCCCAATCTAACTCTTCGCTCAATTGATCGACAATAATTGATCCAATCCTATAATTCGGTTCAATTTCCTCAATTCATAATCCCCATAGTAATTTCCTATCCATCGGGTCAAAACCTCTATTGAAAATCCCAATTAAACTCCAATTGTCTCAATTCAGTATTTAGGTCACACTATGAACCATAATCGACCTTATTCTCTATAAATCAATGTCACTTAAATCAATTCTAATTCCTATAATTATCCTCAATTGTAAACCTCTTTCTCTAGTTCATAACGAATCAGGAATCACCTCAATCGGAGGTCTATACCATAAATTATGCCCAATATACTAACAATCATCCCTTCAGAATTGCCATCTTCGCCACGACCCACGTCCCATTGTCGCGACGAAAGCGGGTCTTCATTGTGGCGTGAAGCACGCTCGCCGCGGCGTGCATCCTCTTCGCCGATCGTCACGACGCAAGCCAGAAGGCTCGTCGCGACGTATCTCCAGGCGCTCGCCAATTTATTCGCCGCGACGAGGCACGCCAGACGTCGCGACGTGCGACCGCGCCATTAATGCTATTTAAAACCTCCATTAACTCTCTAACCACTCAATCTAACCCAATAAATGCCATAAATACTTGAAACAACTACTAACAACAACTTTAAAACCATAACCACTTACCAATCACGCTCAAATCCACAAATCTCTAAGAATAGCCGTAAACCCTAAAACTTTCTCAAACCAACGATAACTCACTCCAATCCTTCTCAACCTTCATCAATCACAATAAATCAGTTAGGCTAGCACAATAGGAAAAAAACCATAGAGGAAAGATTGAAGAATCCTTACCTATGGAGGAAATCGAAATCACCGTGGAGAAGAGGAAGAAGAAAAACGTTAATGCCTTAGGTAACTTTCCCAAATCTCAAACCTAGGCTATATATATAGACCTAAGTCTTCAAATCAGTCCAAATTTCAGTCTCTAAATTTCAATGGCTCACATTTTAATTCCCTAACAGTATAACCCTAATATTTCCTTTGCCATTGGACAATTATTTGGTACTATCTGATCAATCGATCATCACTCCAAAATTTCCGGTTCGGGCATTTTCTCCTAATTTCTAAAATTTCTCATAGACCACTATCATTTGCCAATCACTCTTAGACTATTCTAAATCAGTCATTCGGGCTCACTTACTCTTAATTCCTCAATCAATTACAATCCAGTCAGTCCAGTCAGTTCACAATTCAATCAGTTCTTACTCACAATTAAGTGCCGGAAAATCATGAATGCATGTACCTAAGAATAAATGCATATGCAATAGACCTGTTCCTCTATAATCAGAGGCCAGTAACATGCTCAATCGGTGAATGCAATGAAACCTATCAGTCTGACCCATAATTACCAAAATGCCCTTGCTAACAATAACGGGATGTTACATAAATATAGTGCCCTGGAAAGCAGGTATATTTACATATAACTTAATTTTCTTCCAATTGCTTTTGTAATGAAAATATTTATTATTAATAAAACAAAAGAGTTTGGTTTTATCTCGTATAATCATTATATATGTAGTCATAATGTACCAATATTCTTTTGTAAGTAATATAAATATACATGAAGATGTATAGGAAACATGTATATTATTAAAATCTAAATTAGTTGATTCACAATTGAATAATCAAATTGATTGTTTGATTATGGTTTATACTGTAGTGACGCAATTTATCTCCTTGTAAGTAAAAGAGTTTACTTCAAGGAAATGATGGTTTTCATATCATGATAGTAGGTGACTATTGATAATGACATAGTTAAATGAATCTGGAATCAAGTATGTTTTTAAAGAATAAAGTGTGTCGTTACTTTAATCTTAAAACATACACCTTTGCATTCTTTTATTAAGAACCACGATCTTGATGAGTGGTGAACTCATGTGTATTTCATTATAATTCTTGATATGATCGAAATGGATTTTTATAGAGTATCAATCCAATGTCTACATGTTGAGATTATTAATTGAAATATGTATCAGGGAACATTCACTCAAATAAAGAGTTTATAGTGATATCATCACTTCTAGATGTTTATGGAGTTTGGTGATTAAACTTATGCCATTAGTTTGATGGACTAGTTATCCATTAAGTCTTAACACCAAGATGATATCTTGTGTGTTAATCACCATATAGAGGGGAGATCTATGAGGAAAAACCAATATAAGGAAAAAACGGTAATTTTACCCGTTATTGTGTGGATGGCTATAATATGGTTCATAATAAAGTTTACAACTGGACATCTTATTTGAAACATGTGTTCTCATAATATTTAGTAATTCAAGAGTTCAACCAATTGTCTTTAATGGAATGACATTTAGTTAATAAGCTGAAATTAATTATAATAAGATTAAATTAATTCTGGGCTTATTGGAGCTTGAATTATATAAGTCCAATTAGATTCTCCTTTTGGCTTCTAGGAAGGTTATCAAACAAAGTAAGAAATATAAATAGTGGTTTTAAAGCCTATGACTGAATGTTAGGCTTACTTTAATTAGAAGCCCAAATAAACATTTAATATTGGGCTTGACTTTGGCTTGATTTGATTAATTAGATTAATTAAATTGAAAAAAAGTTATTAAAGAAAGGAGGGCATACTTCAATTTTTTATACCTAAATGTGCAGCTACACATTCTGCACATTTAGCATTGAATTTCTAAATTAAAGATAGTTTTTATCATGCTTTTATCATCATTAAATGGAGTAATGATCTTATCATTAAATGGTTTAATGGTTGTCTTTTAATGATGTCAAGTAATGTAACCTTTTAACATTCATTTGATTAAAGAAAAGAAGAAGTGCATTTGATGTACTCTCTCTTCTTTCTTTCATCCATAACAGAAAATGAGAAGGTCTCATTTGGGTTATTGGTCTTTTCATATAGCCATCTTAAACAAATGAGAAGAGTTTCATTTATTGGCTTCTTTATGATTGATTAAAAAATGAATTGATGCATTGGATGCACATTACTTGTTTCTTTCATGATAATTGAAATTGACAAGGAGAGTAAGAGGTGTTCTTGCATTTTTTTGACTCACTCTCTCGGCTCTCATGGATGCATAGTTGAAACTTGAATGAGAAGAGTCTCATTTTTGGTTTCTTTCTTCTAAAAAAATCTCCTCAAAATATTTCTTCTCCTTTCCCACCAAAAGATCTTGTTAACCAAGTTGTCCAAGAAAAATAAATGGTAGATTGGATTGGTCGAGGATACATCAATAAGGAGAGAATACTTTGACAAAGGAAAGGATACAAAAGAATGCTAAAAGGTTTATATTTTTTTCTACATGCCATTTAACCATTTAATGATGATTAAGCATGATTAAAAACCCATCTTATATGTAAGGCTGTCCATTTAGCTATAAAGACAAAAACTACATCGTTGTAGTTTCGATTTTTGCCCTCCTTTTTTGTCTTTACAAGTCTTGTTTTAATTTAATTAATTAAATCAAACCAAAATCCAGCCCAGTATAAAATGTTTACTTTGGGCTTATAATTAACAATTAATTGGAGTAAGCCCATCATTTAATCATAGGCTTAAAACCCAATTTAATTAACTCTTAATTAAATTATTTTGGTATTATTATTTTGAATCTAATTCGATCCTTTCTTTTTTATTTTCTTTCTAATAACCTCTATTTATATTTCTTACTTTGCTTGATAACCTTTCCTAGAAGCCAAGTGGGGAATCTAATTGAACTTATATAATTCAAGCTCCAATAAGCCCGGAAATAATTTAATTTCCTTGGAATTAATTTCAGCTTATTAACCAAATGTCATTCCACTAAAGACAATTAGCTAAACTCTAGATGTAACATCCCACCATCGATAGAGAGCATAAAATAGTAATTTTGAGGGGCTAATGAGCGTTAGAAATTGCCTTTACATGCTCATGCATAATCTAGCATCCGCATACTTATGAATAGTGAATTTTGCACATGAAAAATGACTGTACATGCATTCATGACATTTCCCGGTATAATTGTGAAGAAATGTGATTGTTTATGAAAATGTGATTTGTGTGTATGAAAAATTGAGTTGGAGAGGGTCATTGTGAGTTTTGAATTTTTGGGAAATTTTAGAAATTGTTTTTTTAAAATTTCGGGGTATTTTTTGGACTAGAAAAAATGCCAAATGGCAGACTGATTATTTATCGGTAGTAAAAATTATTGTCCAATGGCACTAAAAATTTAGATACATGATTTGAGGATTTATTAATTTGAGCCATTGAAATTTTGGGAAAAATTGGAGTAGAAAATGAATTTTAATTGGAAAGAAACTAAGAGAGGGTTTAAAAATGTGACATGTGGCAAGTGACACTTGTCACTTGCCTAACATGCCAACATGTATGTTGTTTAATAAAAACCCACTTTCTTTTGGGTTTTCTCGATACTTCTTCCTTGAAAGGGTTTTGGTGATTTAAGTTAAAATTTTCCATCATTTTCGTAGCCTCCTTTCTTCCTTGCTTCTTTGGAATTTTGCCCATCTTTTCTTCCTCCTTTCACCTTGCTTTCTCTTCTTTTGGTTCACTAAAAATCCAACCTAAACCTCACCCCCCTCAAGTTGATGATGATGATCGTGTGGTAGTGGGAGGTAGAGTGTTAGTGGTGGTTTTGAAGACTTGAAGCATTGGAAGTCAAATTAGGTGAGAAATATGGTTTAGATTATGGATTTGTAGTTTAATCAATTATTTTTGATGTTATGTGAACTTAATTTAATGGGAATTGTGTCTTGATTGTATGAGTATGAATTCTTGTTTGATTGTGGATGAATGATGTTGAATGTGGTGTATGTAAATTAGAGTTGTTTTGGATTGAATTTAATGATGTTAGATGAGTGTATGAAAAGGAAGATGAGTGAGTGTATGTTGATGCTATGTTGTAGGTTAATGTTCAAATAGAGGTTTTGTTTTGGTTATGGTTGTTTTCATGAGTAAATTGAGTAGTATTTGAGGGAGGAAATGTGTAACATCCCGTCCCTAAATGAAGGGTGAGGACCCGAAATATTGTACAAGTGTGCTCAAGGAGGGACAAAGGAAATGCATTGGTTTTGCTCATGCATCTTATTAACATGCGTGCATTTACATAATGATTACTGGCTCTTTAAGTGGTACATGTATTCATTGATTATTGCTAGGAATTAAAGATAGGGAATGTGAATTGCTAAAATTTATGGGTAGTAGGTGTTGGAAGAGTGAAAGTAATATGTTTGTGCTGCAAATTGGGATTTATTACTCAAGTAAATGTCTTGATCAATTTATGGTAAAATTCTCGGTTAAATGGGATGGTTATTGATGTGGTATTGATGCTTGCATGAAAGGAGTAGAGTTGTGGTTGAAATCTGGAAAAATGGAAGTTGTGCCTATTTCAGGTATTTATTTATAATTTTTGATGTAGTTATGCTATTGAGGTGAGATTTGCTTTAAATTAAACTTTAGAAGTATGGCTAGAATTCCTATGAAGGAAGTTCTGCTCAATTTTGGCTTTAAGAGCTGTGAATTTAGCTCGGAAGTTGAGATTTGTGTGTCAGATGAACAGTATCCGGATCTTGGTCCTATTATTGATGACCTGAAACTTTGAGAATTGTTCTAGGATAAAGGAGACAGATTTTGTGAAATTGGTATTACTAAAAGTTGAAGATCTATGTGTTAGCTTTCCAACGCCATTGAGTATGATATTTTTCGATGTGTAGATCGCAAGTTATGGCCTGATAATGTTTAGGGGGTAATTAAGCCCAAATTGTGTTTTAGTGTGCAAATGCTCTAAGGGCATAGATTTTGTGCTCTTTGTGTTCTGACATTTATTTGGGACTGTAAAGGGTGAAATTGGCTCGAGTGACATTATGGAAAGTTGTAGAGGATTGTTATAGCTTTCTAATGAGGTATTTTATGTGAATTTTGGATGTGAGAATTGTAAGATATAAATTCGGAAAGTTTTGTTATGGTTTAGGTTAAATGTTGATTTCATAAACCTTAACAGGTCAGCCACATTCATGAGGGAATTCGACCTAATTAGAGTTGGAATTTGCCTTGAAGTCCTTCCTGAGAATTGTAGTAGATTGTCTAAGCTTTTTATTGCTATATGGTATGGAAATTTTTGCCAAGGGGATGTGGAGTTATAAATCTTGAAAGATTGGACTTTTGTTGAGGATAAATGGGGTAGGCTGAACCTTTGTTTGCAAATTTGATTTAGTTCGAGATGGAATTGGCTTCTAAGCTATTCCTGGAAGATGTAACATTTGTTTTTCTCTTTCTATTGATATAAAATTTGAAATTTTTGGTTAAGGGGATGAAAAGTTATGAATTTTGGAAGTTCTGATGCTGTTTAGTGTGAAGCTGATCGATCAGTCACTTTTGAGGGACTTTTTGACCTCTTTAGAGACCGAAATTGCTTTTGAGTTCTTCATGAAAAGTGTAGATCTTTCTTTTATCTTCCCAACGGTACCAAGTTTGTAAAATTCGGAGTTCAGAGTCAAAAGTTATAAGTGTTAGAATTTGAAAGGTCGGTCAGGTTGGCCGATCGGCCCACACGCAGAGCTCGTTAGTGCAAGAGCTCGCCCCCCCTATCGAACGCCATCCCGATGCACGAGCACCGCTCAGCAAAATGGCCGAGCCGCATTTCTGTTGGTGTTTCGGCTGACCGACCTCCTTTCACTCTTTTGAGTATAACTTTTTAGTCCGACCTCCGATTGACCTAATTTTTGAAGCGTTAGATTTCTAAGACATTTTTCTATCTTTCCATACTAAATAGATTGGTTTTGGAATTAAATGGAGAAAGATCGACCTGATTAAAGTGAGCTGACCTGTGGAAAAAGTCTGAACATTGCTCGGTATTTTGGAGATATCTCAAGCTATAGAGCTCCGATCGATTTGATTCTTTTTGTAAATGAAATAGAGACATGGGGCTACAAATTTCCTGAAGGAGCCTACCTACAATTTAGCCTCTATGACTTTTAATTTCGGGTCGGAAGTTAGGTATAGTGTTCAGTCTCAGTTTTGTAACGGTCTGACTAGACTCCAGTATTTTGGAGATATTTTGAGCTATAGAGCTCCAATATATTGGATTCTTTTTCAAATGAAACTAGAAACATATATCTACAAGTTATATGAAGGAGTCGACCTACAATTTAGCCTCTAAGACTTTCAATTTCAGGTCGGAAGTAGGTGTAGTGTTCAGTCTCAGTTTTGTAATGGTCTGGACAGACTTCAGTGTTTTGGAGATATTTTGAGATATAGAGCTCCGATCGATCTGATTCTTGAAGCCATGGATTCGTAAGACATAGAGGAACATCTGTATAGAAAAAAGTCTTACCAAATTGTTTTATTTACCTGATCAAAATAAGGGGCCAAGATGTTAGTTTTAAGGCAAAAAGGAAGGGCATTTTTGGAGCATCACTTAAAGGGGTAAGTTTATAGGCTTACATGGAGGGGCATATGGGTCATTCCTCATTCATTAAATGAAATGGCACTATAAAAGCAATTGGGCTGTGCAAAACAGAAATGAAAGAATAGAAGAAAAGAGAAGAGTCGAGAGCCTTCGGATGGGAAAAGAAGAAAGAGTAAACTAGGTAGTGATTTTTCTAAGCCCTTCAAGAGGGATTTTCATGGTGCTCAAGAAGAGAACAACGTGGAGGATGATGAGAGCTTACATCCAAGCCAAGAAAATTCATTGATGGGTGAAAGATCAAGGGAAAATTGAGATTGTTGATTTGTTAAATTTTGAAGGGGTTTGGTTCATATGGCTTAAGATTGGTATAGGGTTGTGTTTCCTAAGCTCAATTTTAGTTGTTTATACAGTATGTGATGTTGAATTTGGGTAATTGTGGCTTAGGAAATTTTAACTTGGATGAAGGAAAGAAATAATGAAGAAATTGATGCTTTAGATAAGATTCAAGCATGGATATGAGGTGAGTGACCTAGACGGTACCTCAATTATTATGTACTTAGAATTATGTCTTTATAAAATTGTGGTGAATAATGGTAGGACTGTGATCGATTCAGAACTCCAGACCGAAAGTCCGAAGTATTGTCATGATATGATATAGAAGTGTTATAGGAAAGTGAAAACTGTTATGGTCTTTCCTTTTTATGTGACAAATTGTGAATCATTTGTCCATTTGTGGTAATTTGGAAATAATTGTGGTCATTGAATACATAAATAAAGTGATAAATCGTGGTATATGAAATTTATATAGGAATGCATGAACAGAAAATTGATAGTTGTGACAAGAGCATCCACAGTTTCAAAGCTTTTTAGCTCAATAATTAATGAGCCCCAAAAGCGGACAGTTTCAGAGCTTTTTAGCTCAACGATTAATGAGCTCCAAAAGGGGACAGTTTCAGAGCTTTTTAGCTCAACGATTAATGAGCCCCAAAAGGGGACAGTTTCAAAGATTTTTAGTTCAACGATTAATGAGCCCCAAAAGGGGACAACTTCAGAGTCTATAGCTCAACGATAAATGTGCCCTTATAGGGACAGTACAGGCGCTCGGTGACAACACTGTTATAAATTGGAAAAGGGTTACACACTGCTTTTGTTTGATATAGTTGATAGTTGATTGAATGCACAACAAATTGCCATCTGCTGATGTGATATTAGTCATGGGGTATCTTTATAACTGTGAGACTATGAGAATAGTGATATGCCTTGTGTTGTATGAATTATAATGGATGTTGACCAAAGATTGCCCCGATCAGAGCTTCTAGCTCAACGTGTGAAGATGAGCTTGGAGCTCATGAGTGATATAGAGCTTCAGGCATAATGTATTAATGAGCCATGTATCCACTATTGGATAAGGGACAGATACTAATGAGCCCTTAAATGTAATAGTTAGGCACTCGGTCACAATAGAGTAACAATTGGAAAGTGAGTCTCATATACACTGGGTATGCACGACATAAATGATTAATTGATATTGAATGTAAAATAACTGAAAAAGTTTATGTGATTCAATATGGTTGTTAACGAAATGATATGAACATGGGAAATATTGTAATATAGGAAATATAGTGAGATGGGTTCAGTGATTGAATGTGAAATGGTATGAACATGTGCGACGTTGGAAAAATGTGTAATGAAATGTGATTTATGAAATATATGTGTCTTATGTAATATGTGATGAGTGAGTCATCGATGTTGGTCACTCACTGAGTTCGCAAAACTTACCCAAAATTTGCAATTATTTTTCAGGATCAGAAGAATACCCCGTTAGGCCAACGGGAGTATATTTGCAGGATTCAAATGAAGGATTAGAGTCAGGATCAGTTCGTGTCTACATTGCATGTCTTATTTATGTATTAAAGTGTACATTTGTATTTGGGAAATAGGCCCGAGTGGCTATTGGAAATTGTATATAATGAATTTGTATATGATTAATGAGGACCCAACTTGGGCATTGTTTTCCATATATATTGTTTTGAAAAAAAATGTATCAATAACTGAATGAGTGTTTTAGCACGCCACCCTCGCGGGGCATGGACTCGGATATCACCATCGATATCGAGTTTGGGGTTGCACGGGAGTGGGGTGGTACAAAATGGTATGGAAAAGGTAGGAGAAGAGTTAGGTAATAATCTGGAAAATTTGATTTGAATATGTTCCAATGATTTGGCCATAAATTCTTCTATAATTGTCCAATAGAGATTATTTTTGGCTTGAATTAAACTAGAGGTGTTTGGCTATATTTCTTGTGAAGGAAGTGATGTCCAATTTTAGCTTGAAGAGTTCTAAAATTTGACTTGAATGTAGTAATGTGTGTAGGGATGAATAGTCAATTTTAGTGACACTAACATTGAATTTGTGATATGAAACTTTGGAATTTTTCTGGGTTGAATGAGGCTGATTTTGCTAAATTGGTCTTCATGAAAGTTGTATCTCTACTTGAGAGCTTTCGATCTCCATAAAATGTGTCATTTTTTGACATTGGAGTTGGTAGTGAAGAGAGATTGAAATTTGGAGGTGGTCTAGGGTGCCATTATGGGGGCAGAAACTTTGATTGAAATTTTGACCCAATTAGAGGTTAAAATTGCTTTTAAGTGCTTCATGAAAGTTGTATAATATGTTATGATCTTTTCATTGATATAAAGCATGGAATTTTTGGACAATGGGATAGGAAGTTATGAATTTTAGAAAGTTGTGTTACTGTTTGGGATGACACTTATTGGGCAGAAACTTTGATTGAGATTTTGACCCTTTTAGAGGTTGAATTTGCTTCCAAGTTTTTTATGAACGTTGTAGATTGTGTTCTAATCTTTTTATTGATATAAAGATTAGAATTTTTAGACAATGGAATGAGAAGTTATGATTTTTAGAAAATGTGTTACTATTTAGGGTGAGATTTACAAGACAGATATTTTGAAGTGATTTTTAACACCCTTAGAGGTGGAATTGGCTTTTAAGTCCTAATTAAAACTTGTATAGCTTTCTGTGATCTTTCCATTGATACATAATTTGTCAATTTTGGATACTTGTGTGAAAAGTTATGTATTGTGGAAGGAGAGAGGGAAAATAGGTGGGACAAAAAAAGGGAAATAAATGAAAAAGGGTACCAACGTCGCGGGTGCGACTCGCGACCAGCTCGTGACCTGGGCAGACCCGACCCGACCCGACCCAATCGGACTTGGCCCGGCGCGGCCCAACCTGACTCCCTTTTCCACTCTTTTGCTTATAACTTGTCCATCCGACCTCCGATTGACCCGATTTTCGAAGCATTGGATTCATAAGACACTCCTTTACCTCTCCATGAGAATTTGTGAGATTTTGAGATTTAATTGAAATTGATGGATTAAATCAGAGTGAGAGAACCGAGTGATTATTTTCTGGACAGTATTTTGGCAATATCCGAACCTATAGAGATCTGAATTAAGTAATTTTGGTGTCTATGGATTCCTAAAACATAGGGGAACATTACAGGTTGCCTAGGTTACCTTATGTTAACTGTCTCATTGATCGAAAACAGTAGACCTGAAATATGTGTTTCAGAAAAATTGAAATATGTCTATGAGCAATAAATTGCATGTTAAATGATTTTATGTGGCTTAAACCTAGCAATAATGAGTTTTGATATGGGAATGGTTTTGTGATGCAATTTATGGAACAATACCGGGATTTTCATGAACATGCATCGTACATATTCCATATACACACATGTACATAAATGAATGCTTATAATTGTGCAAAATTATTAATGTGTGTGCAACGTATTGCATAAATGGGTTGTGCAGGTTAAAAGTTCGTATTTTGGCGTTTCCAGAATTTGGAAGCAAATGCTAATCTGGAGCGTACTGTGAGTAGATCGAGATGGTCTCATTTCATTCTTTGTTCTGTTTTGTTTCATTTTGTATAAATTGATTGTTGAATGTGATTGATTGTGGATTTCGGAAAGAAGGTCCAATGACTATGTATTGGGGGAGTTGTGATATTGAAGTGCTACTTGAATGTGAATTGGATGAACTATGTGTATTTAATGTTATTGAAAAATGTGTTTTGAGTGTGCATTATATGATTGATCAGTGCCGAACCATAGTCCGATGACAAATGTCTTTTGAATGTGTATTGCATATTTATGAGATATGTTTCTCAACTCTACTGTTGAATGCCGGACTACGGTCCAATGACATGTGAAAGTAAATGAATGGGATTGAGGCATTTCATTGCATAAGTGAATGAAATATAATGGCTGTTGTGACTAGAGTAGCCACCGATAAGAGCTTAAAGCTCAACGAGTGGAAATGAGTTTCGAGCTAAAAAATGATTCAGAGCCTCAGGCTCAACGTTTAATGAGTCCTGTAACCTCCAAATAGATAAGGGACAGTTATTAATGAGCCCTACATGGGACAATTTAGGCACTCGGTCACAACAAAATAACAAATAAAAAGTGAGTCTCATGTGCATTGCATATGCATAATATGACTGATTAAGTGTATCGACTTTGACATAATGTGAATGTGAAATAATGTGAAATGTGAAATAGAGTGAGATGTGTAAATTATGTGTTGTGTGACTGGGTGAGCCATCGATGATGGTCACTCACTGTGTTCGCAAAACTCACCCAAAATTTGTAATTATTTTTCAAGACTCAAAAGAATATCTCGTTAGGTAACGGGAGTATATCTATTACATGTGAGAGAGAGAAGAGCGTCTGCATTGTGTCTCTTTATTTTCGCACTGAATTGTATTTTCCGCAAATCATTGTATTTTGTGTATTTGCGTATATTATTTATGTATAGCTTTCCGATTGAAAAAAAAGGGTTTTGAAAAAGAAATTGATTAAAGTGTAATATGTTTTATTTTTGGAATGGGCTAATCGAACTTCCGGTATATGAAAAAAAAAACAAAATTGGCAACAACTATAAATGAAAATGTTTCTGAATAAAAGTGGGCCCAAATTTACGTTTATTGATTTTCACGTACGCTTGAAACAAAAAAAAGTTTTGTACTGAGTTTTTGACGAACTAAGTGATGTAGCACGCCACCCTCGCGGGGTACGGACTCGGATATCACCATCGATGTCGGGTTCGGGTCAAGCGGGAGTGGGGTGTTACACTTGAATTGCTAAATATTATGAGAATACATGTTTCAAATGAGATGTCCAATTGCGAACTCTATTATGAACCAAATTACAGTCATCCATGTAATAAAGCGTAAAATTACTGTTTTACCCTTAATTTTTTTTTTAAATCTCCCGCTTTACTTTATATGGTGATTAACACACAAGATCTCATCTTAGTGTTAACACTTAATGGGTAGCTAGTCCATCAAACTATTGGCTCCAGCTTAATCACCAATCTCTGTAAAGCATCTAGAAGTGATGATATCACTATAAACTCTTTATTTGAGTGAATGTTCTCTTATACATGTTTCAATTAATAATTTCAACATGTAAAAAGTAGATTGATACTTTGTAAAAATCCATTCTGATCATATCAAGAATTATAATGAAAAACATATGAGTTCGCCACTCATCAAGATTATGGTTCGCAATCAAAGAATGCTAAAGTGTATGTTTTAAGATTAAAAAAATGACCTACTTTAATCTTTAAAAACATACGTGATTCCAGATTCATTAATAGTGCCATTATCGATAGTCAATTACTATCATGATATGAAACTCACCATTTCATTGAAGTAAAATCCTTTACTTATACAGAGATAAATTGCAACATTACAGTCTAAATCATAATCAGCGACCAACTTGATTATTCGGCTCTGAGTCAACTAATTTAGATTCTAATAATATATATGATTCCCGTACATCTCCATGTATATGTATATGTATATTACTTATATTAAAAATCTTGGTATCTTATGACTAGATATACAATGCTTATACAAATAAAATCAAACTTTTGTTTTATTAATAATAATATTTTCATTACAAAAGTAACTAGAAGAAGGTTAAGTTATATGTGAAAACACTTGGTTTTTGGGGAACTATATTTACTTAACTCCAACACAATTACTACTGACTGAATTATGTTAGGACGATTCATAAGTAACATCAAAACATAGTAATTCCCACACTAGATACCTTGGTAATCTCAAGTCTGATGATCAATTATACAACCATCATTATGAGATAATCCATAGATACATAAGTAATATTCCATTTGGAATTCTCATAATCGGGTCAGTTAGGGACTTATTCTCTAATAATGACCCACACATTAGTTTAAGTATTTCTATACTTTAATTTATGAGATCAATTACTTTCTTTATAAGAAAGAAGCGTAATATATGCTAGTTTTACCTTTTCAATAATATCCGGTCTTAATGAAACTACAACTAGGAATATTTAGGAATAACACATACTTGTAAATTGAATCTTGTAATTATGATCTCATCATAATTTCAATTATATAGTAATTATTCCAAGGATTTTATCTTTAGTATTAAAACATAAAATATTAATTAAATTAATACATAAAGATAAATAAAGCCTTTCCATTAATAAAAAATAATGTCATGCATTAATTTACATCCAATTGATTGGTTGCAATGGCATAAATTAACAATCTTCCACTTACATTAAAGCCAATCCCTTATGAATCTAATGCCATATCCATCCATATGATGATCATGTCTCTTTTGAGACAATGGCTTAGTAAGAGGATCTGCTAGATTCTCTTCAGTGGAAGCTCGCTCCAATATTATGTCTTTCCACTCCACTATCTCCCTGATCAAGTAAAAATTCCTAAGTACATGTTTGGACCATTGATGAGACCTGAGTTCCTTTGTTTGTGCAATAGCACCATTGTTGTCAAAATACAATACTATGGGCTCAACAATGCTAGGAGCCATTTCAAGTTCAATGATGAACTTCTTGATCCAAACAACTTTCTTTGTCGCCTCTGATGCTGAAATGTACTCTACTTTGGTCATTGAATCTACGATGGTTGGCTGTTTCGAACTCTTTTAACTAACCACACTACTATAAAGAGTAAAAATATATCTTGACTGCAATCTACTATCACCTTGATCAGACTGGAAACTGTCATCTGAATGACTCTAAACTCTCAGTTCATCTCCTCCATAAACCAAAAAAATATCTTTAGTCCTTTTTAAGTATTTCAAGATGTTTTTCACAATCGTCCAGTGACCCTCACCGGGATTAGCTTGATATTTGTTTGTTATGCTCAAAGCATAAGCAACATCTGGTCTAGTATATAGCATTGCATACGTGATTGATCCAATTGTCGAAGCATATGAAGTATAATCCATTTTATCTCTCTCCTTTTATGTTTGTAGACACATACTCTGTGAGAGAGAAATCCCATGCGATATGGGGAAGAATCCCTCCTTAGAATTCTCCATGCTAAACCTCTTTAGTAGTTTATTTATATACGTGGATTGAGATAAATATAGGCTGCTTCTCCCACATCCTTCATGGAAAAGTTTTTAGATAACTATATCTTATTAGACTAGGGCATTAAAATATCATTTCCAATAAGCAATATGTCATCCATATAAAGCACTAAGAAAACGACTGCACTCCCATTTACCTTCTTGTAAACACAAGATTTATCCACATTTTTTATAAAATCAAACTCTTTGATTGTTTCATGAAAATGGATGTTCCAACTCCGCGACGCTTGCTTAAGTCCATAAATGAACCTTTGTAACTTGCATACTTGATCAGGAAATTTTTTGGAATCGAAACCTTCAGGTTGTGTCATATACACATTCTCTTGCAAATTTTCATTGAGAATGTTGTTTTGACATCCATTTGTCAAATTTCATAATCATGGCATGATGTTATAGCCAATAAAATCCTTATGGATTTAAGCATTGCTACTAGTGAAAAAGTTTATCAAAATCAACCCTTTGTTTTTGTCTGTAACCTTTCACCACCAACCTTGTTTTGTATGTATGTACATTTCCATCCATATTAGTTTTTCTTTTAAAAATCCATTTACATCCAATAGGTACTATACCTTTAGGCGTATTTAGTAAAGTCCTTACTTGGTTAGTGTATATGGATTCCATTTCAGATTTTATGGCTTCTTGCCATTTTAAAGAATCGATGTCTGACATTGTTTCTTTAAAAGTAGTAGGCTCATCATCTATGAGTGATATGTTATCCTTTCCATGCTCTATATGTAGATCTAATCTAGTGGGAGGAAGACATATCCAACTAGTTCTTCATGGACTGTGTGTCTCTTGAACTCTCAATTGTACATCATATGTATCAACTTGAGGTTCTTATTCCATGTCAATGTGAATTTGTGGTTCTTGAACTTCTCTAAGTTCAACCTCACTCCCACTACTTTCTTTGAGAGTAAATTCTCTTTTTAAGAATGTAGCATGTCTTGAGACAAACACCTTTTGCTTAATAAGATGGTAGAATTGATAATTGAAACTTTGTTTCAAATACCCATAAATTTTCATTTATCTAATTTAACTTAAAGCTTATCAAATATAAAACGCTTCACATAAGCTTCACATCCCTAAATCTTTAAGTGTGAATCTAGGTCTTCTACCAAGCCATATCTCATATGATGTCTTATCAATCGATTTAGATGGAACTTGATTTAGAAGATATATTACGATTTTAATTACATATCCCCAAAAAGATATAGGAAGGACTGCATGACTCATCATGGAATGTACCATATCTAATAGTGTATGATTTCTCCTCTCAGAAACTCCATTGTATTGTGGAGTTACAGGAGTAAACCATTGTGAGAGAATCCCATTCTCTTTTAGGTAACCAAGAAACTTGTGGTCTAAGTATTCACCACCTCAATTTGATCTAAGTTTCTTAATACTTTTTCTAGTTTGTTTCTCTACCTCTAGGCTAAATTCTTTGAACTTTTCAAATGATTCAGACTTTTGTTTCATCAAGTACAGATAACCATATCTAGAATGGTCATCTATGAATGTAATGAAATACAAGTATCCACCTCTAGCATTTGTGGACATAGGTCCACAAACATTTGAATGTATTAATTATAGTAAATCACTAGCATACTGTCCCTTTCCCTTAAATGGTAGTTTAGTCATCTTTCCCTATAAACAAGATTCACAAATTTCATATTATTCATAATCAAAATGATCCAAATATCCTTCTTTATACAATTTTATGATTTTAGTTTCACTGATATGACCTAACCTACATTGCCATAAATAAGATGGAGTTTGGTTACTTAATTTACTTTTCTTACTATTTATGTTAATAATTATCCTTTCTAGATCTAGCTCATACAAACCGTTTGTAAGCAATCCAAATCTATAATAAACATCATCTTTATAAAAAGAATAATTGCTATTTTTAATTATAAAGACAAATCCATTCAATTACAAAGGGGTTAGGTGTCTGACGCGTGCAATGACACACGATCAAAGGAGACTGCATGCACCAATCACGTCTGCTAGATACGATCTGCGAGGACTAGAAGCATCCAACTGCTTCTATATCTGCTCCATGTTGTCTTCTTCCTTATCAAAAACGCTCCCACGTCCTTCAACTATCACCCATGTTTCAACTCACATTTGTTTCATCCCGACGATTCCCTAATCGCCGCCTCATCAACTTCTCTCCCTGCCACCATCTACCACATCGGATTACCCGAGCGACACCATCCATGGCATTGCCCGCAATCCCATCCAATGTCGATGCCAACCTGTGGCATCCCAATAGACATTGCCGCTAGCGACGATGGTTCCATAGATGGGTAATGATCACCCATCTTGGCCAGTAGACACAAAATAAAAAATGGTAGAAACACAAGCATAGTAAACCTAGAAAAATTAGGGTTTTCATCGCAAATGCAGAAGTTAGGGAATACGATACAACAGAGGCAGAAAACACATAAATTGCCTTGTTCGTGTTCACCTAGAAAATGCAACACATTTTGTTACATCCATAACATATCACAAAAACCCAAAAACAGTTAGGGATTTGTCGAAGAGAAGCAAATTTTGTTTTCAAAATCAGAAAGCAATAGAACAATCGCATAATAGAGAGAATACACAATTTAGGGGCAACAGAAATTAGGGATTTTAAAGAACACCCACAAGGCTTACATCGTAGAATAATAATTTTAGAAAACTCTAAACCCATCAGAACATGTATAGTCATCGTATTCAGAACATGAAACACAGAAATAATTTCTAGATTATGCATGTTTAAGATATAGTATGAACATATACATTTTTCATAGGTTTTCGACTATGAACATTTCAAAAACAGAACACAAAAGAAGAATCAATTTCTAAAATAGGAACAGTCTTGAAAACATTTTGTCTTTTCCGAAGCATTAAAAACCAAATCAACAATCACAATCAAGCCTCTAATCTAAGATTAACAATTACAGGATGCTCTAATACCACTATTGGAATCCAACTGTGATCAAATCACGGGCGCAGCAGAAATTTTTTTAACAGATTCTGAGCAGATCCCGATAATTCATTAAAATTGAATAAAACAGAAATTGATTTGGAAATTGTACTTTATTCGCTTTCCATTGAAAAATCTGTGAAACCTGTTAGTGTCGTTATTTTCTATCTTTTTGTGTGTTAATTTTCTTTATTCTTGAGGTTTGAAGTTATACTTAATGGGAATTAATCTTGTTTTATGTTAAGGTGTATTTTAGAACTAAATAGAAAGAACCGCGACAATTTTAGGATAAAAAGAGCTGAATTAGACGTTGACCTTAATTAGACATGGCCTCGTGCAACAACCAGAAATGTAAAACACAGCAGGTTAGAAGTCTGAAGCAAATTAAATGGGCAAAAGACGCTACAAGGAGGCAGCAGGCATGAGCAACGTGAAGAGCAAATTAGAGCAAAGGATTTAAAGGTGGAGACAAATTAATTGTCTAATCACGCACACATAATACAAGCACGAGAGGGGAATAGAGAGTCGTCATTGAGTAAGTAATAAATCAATTAACAAGCTACAAAGGATATAAACGACGACAAAGCAATGGGTTTTAAATGAGGGAGCAATTTAATTGTCCCACCAAGAGAGCAACAAGGATTTAAGGAGTGTGGCATTTTAATTGTCACATGAGGCTGAACAAACGACAACGGTACAGGCAAAATTAATTAGCAAAGTTGGAGCACGCAAGAAGCTTACGTATATGACGCAGTTTTTGGTCTGAAAATTAAATCAGTCAGGAATTAACGCAGAAGGAGACAACAAGTGTAGGGCTAGCGTGGAATAAAGGAGAGCAGGCTTTTAATTAGAAAAAAGAACGCAACAGTGCAGGGCAGACGTGGAAAAAGAGAAGGGACTGGGGAATTAAAAAAGAAAATCACGCAAACTGGGGGAAAAAAATAGGTCGGCGGCGTGAACAGTTAAAGTAGCTCTTAATTGACACAAAAATCACGCACGAGACAGCAGAGAAGAAGACGTTAAAAATCAGAGAGGGGTTGGCATTTTGAAGAGCATCATAGGTGCTGGAGGAGCGTAGAGGTAGGAAACGCACAGTACACGAAAAAAAAGAAGAAAGAGTACGGCGGTAGCTAGGAGAAATAGAGAGCAACGCCGATGACAGTCCCAATGCCAATGATAGTCGGAATAGATAGGAACACTATGATGTTTGGTAACTAAATTTTTATTTCTTGGTTTCCGTAATCCTAGTTATTGAACTTTGCATGTTGTGAGACTTTTGTTCTTTGTTTCAATCGATTTATTAGTCAAGTATCAATTATTTTTCTGGGTCATTATTTGATTGTTTAATTTGACATCTAGGCGCGCAACTAGTTTGTGTTTTTATTCAATCAATTGCTAGATTAAAAAGGTTGACGTTCAATTCTTTTAATCAAAAGTAGCGACTAGGATTTTTGTTTACTACGTTAGGGACATGATTCTAGGAAAAATAACTGTCTAGGCTAAATGTACATCGTATGTATGTTGTCTAGTTCGTCGATTTTCTTGATTCGTAAAGCTATTAATTAATTAAATATGAGATCGTATCCAGGTTATTAATTAATAAGGTTAATTCAAATACATGTTTTGGTTAACTAAGCATAAGAGAAAATAGGTAGAGAAATTTACCGCGATGAATGCTGAACTAATAAATTGGTTATTTTTAGTGTCGATGATCAACGCAAGTTCAATAATGAAGGAGACCGGAAACCAAGATTTATTTCTATTGATTGTTAAATTCTCATTATTTTGTTTCTAGTTATTTTTTCAATTTCAATTTTCAATTGAATTCTGTTTAATTCACAATCACAAAACCCCCCATTTTGACTCCATTCAAAATTCATTTCATTTCTTTGTATGTGTGACACTCCCTTAGGTGATTACCTTCAGAACTTGCTCTAAACTAGTTTGAATCTATTAGATGCATGCTAGATAGAAATGATTAAGGCCATTTTTTCTTTTAGCCCTTGACTTAAATGACCCACCTTTCTTATTTACCCTTGCAAACCCCTTTGAGACTTTACCCATTTTGTTTCTTAAAAAAAAAAACCTCATTCTGAAACAACAAACCCCATTAGTCGTACCTGTTCACAAGTTTAATAAAGTACTAAGTTAGCTAGTTTTGGGACTTTTGGCTTTATTTTATTTTCTGAGACAAGTTTACTAATACTTCTACTCATAGAACACATTGTATTTAGCTGCTGTTTTGGTTATTATTTCTTTATTATTCAAAAAAAAGAGAAAAAAAAGTAAAAAAAGTAAAAAAAAAGAAGAAGAAAAGGATCTGGTATTGTAGCAATAACAAAATCTGAGTAGTTGGTTTGTTTTCATACAATTATCAGAAATACATTTTGTTGTCCCTTGGTATATTTAGTACTTTATGACTGCTTGTGAAGAATCCTTCTAAATCCTTTTGACTCACCCTAACCTTAGCCCCATTACAACCTCAAATAAAGTCCTTTTGATCTATTTTAGCATGTAATCACTGTAGAAGAGAATTGGTGTATTTGCAAGCCTATGGTAGTGTGATTTTCTATAGGGAGTTTTTGAGCGAAACACAACCTATAAACACTTGAATGAAATGAGTGAATTCTGTGAGGAAAATCCATTGTGAGTTTATGCTTATCTTTGAATGATAGTTTCATAAGTTGAGTTTGTTTATGTGCACCGATGAAAACTAATCAAGATGTGTGTGGTAGCTTGACATTCATTTGGCCAAAGTTTGATCGATTGCATGCGTTTGGTTTCTTTGAAAAAAAATTGATAGAATTTGATGGTCGTGTTTAATTTGCTCGAGGGAGAGTAAAAGGTTAAGTGTGGGGGAGTTTGTTAGTGTCGTTATTTTCTATCTTTTTGTGTGTTAATTTTCTTTATTCTTGAGGTTTGAAGTTATACTTAATGGGAATTAATCTTGTTTTATGTTAAGGTGTATTTTGGAACTAAATAGAAAGAACCGCAACAATTTTGGGATAAAAAGAGCTGAATTAGACGTTGACCTTAATTAGACATGGCCTTGTGCAACAACCAGAAATGTAAAACACAGCAGGTTAGAAGTCTGAAGCAAATTAAATGGGCAAAAGACGCTACAAGGAGACAGCAGGCGTGAGCAACGTGAAGAGCAAATTAGAGCAAAGGATTTAAAGGTGGAGACAAATTAATTGTCTAATCACGCACACATAATACAAACACATGAGGGGAATAGAGAGTGCGGCAGCTGAGTAAGTAATAAATCAATTAACAAGCTACAAAGGACAGAAACGACGACGCAACAATGGGTTTTAAATGAGGGAGCAATTTAATTGTCCCACCAAGAGAGCAGCAAGGATTTAAGGAGTGTGGAATTTTAATTGTCACATGAGGTTGAACAAACGACAACGCTACAGGCAAAATTAATTAGCAAAGTTGGAGCATGCAAGAAGCTTACATATGTGACGCAGGTTTTGTTCTCAAAATTAAATCAGCCAGGAATTAACGCAGAAGGAGACAACAGGTGTAGGGCTAGCGTGGAATAAAGGAGAGCAGGCTTTTAATTGGAAAAAAGAACGCAACAGTGCAGGGCAGATGTGGACAAAGAGAAGGGACTGGGGAATTAAAAAAGAAAATCACGCAAAGTGGGGAAAAAAGGGGGGTCGGCGACGTGAACAATTAAAGTAGCTCTTAATTGACACAAAAATCACGCACGAGACAGCATAGAAGAAGACATTAAAAATTAGAGAGGGGCTGGCGTTTTAAAGAGCAACATAGGCGTTGGAGGAGCGTAGAGGCAGGGAATGCACAGTGCACGAAAAAAAGAGAAGAAAGAGTGCGGCGGCAGCTAGGAGAAATAGAGAGCAACGCCCATGACAGTCCCGACGCCAATGATAGTCGGAATAGATAGGGAAACTATGATGTTTGGTAACTAAATTTTTATTTCTTAGTTTCCGTAATCCTAGTTATTGAACTTTGCATGTTGTGAGACTTTTGTTCTTTGTTTCAATCAATTTATTAGTCAAGTATCAATTATTTTTCTGGGTCATTATTTGATTGTTTAATTTGACAGCTAGGTGCGTAACTAATTTGTGTTTTTATTCAATCAATTGTTAGATTAAAAAGGTTGACGTTCAATTCTTTTAATCAAAAGTAGCGACTAGGATTTTTGTCTACTACGTTAGGGACATGATTCTAGGAAAAATAATTGTCTAGGCTAAATGTACATCGTATGTATGTTGTCTAGTTCGTCGATTTTCTTGATTCGTAAAGCTATTAATTAATTAAATCTGAGATCGTATCCAGGTTATTAATTAATAAGGGTTAATTCAAATACATGTTTTGGTTAACTAAGCATAAGAGAAAATAGGTAGAGAAATTTACCGTGATGAATGCTGAACTAATAAATTGGTTATTTTTAGTGTCAATGATCAACGCAAGTTCAATAACGAAGAAGACCGGAAACTAAAATTTATTTCTATTGATTGTTAAATTCTCATTATTTTGTTTCTAGTTATTTTTTCAATTTCAATTTTTAATTAAATTCTGTTTAATTCACAATCACAAAATGTAGCTTCCCCTTTCCGTAGACTACGCACCGGGACGCCCGTAGGTCATTCCGATACATAACTCACGTTAAGGGTGCACTACGATTCGATCATTTCTATAATCCACATGACATCGATATAATAAAACTGTAATATCAAATTGAATAAAATTTAAAACCAAAAGATACTTCTCATTTCATTTCTTAAAAACCATAAGTTCACAATTCTGTCGTGATAACAACTGTACAAATCTAAAAGGAACTATAATAATTCCTAACTAGGTCACCCCCAAAAGATCCCAGCTGACCGACCTATGAGCCATAGCTTCTCGTGCCAACGCGCTCAATAAGGCAAAAATATCTGCTAACTGGAGCTAGGAGTCAACTACTGTTGTATGTTGGGTGAGTTTGCGAACTCAGCGAGAAACCATCATCGATGGTCCACCCAATTCATGCGTATACAAATAGTACACAGATAATCACATAATATCATGTTTAGAAACGTTACAAGCATTATTCAATTACACATATAAGGCATTCCACCTTTCACACAATCCACATGTAATCATTTGTATATGCAATGCACATGTGACACTTTCCATTTTAATTCTTTGTTGTGACCGTGCGCCTGAAACTGTCCCAGTGACGGGCACATTGCGTTGACCCTACGGCTCTGAATACATTGAGCCTGAATGCCCTGATACGTTGAGCCAGTGGCTCTAAAATACGTTGGGCACGAAGCCCTGTGCATTGAGCTTAAAGCTCTGTAATACGTTAGTTGCTCCGGTCACAACTGCCATTATCTGATCATGCAGTTATGCATGAATGCATATGCCTCAATTTGCAATAACTGTGCCACAACCTAACACACTATATCCAATTTCGCATTTAACCAATTCAATTTCAATTATGCACAATTAACACTTCTATAACATATTCCAAATATTTCGAACACCTGTGGTCCGAAATTAATCAAAACAAACACACATAATCCTTCCTTAACTCCACATGGCATAGGTGCATAAAATATAACACATACAGGTTGAGAAACTAACTAGGTTACTCACCTCTGAACTTCCGAGCTACTGCCGGGAAGTCTCAGCTATGTCGGACAATCGATGCTCCACTTGAGCCTCAATAACAATCAGAATAAACAAGATTACCAATTGCACAATTTCTAATATTCGGTAATGCATATGCAACGAATGTGATGAGTACTATACATGTTATGACATTCCCGATCCTATTCCCAAATCTTTCCAATTCAATTCTCTTTTCCTCTCAAAGATAGCAATTCCTAACCCTCAAGCTCAATTGACTAAGTTCTGAACTCTCTGAAGTCACACTTCAATTATAATCACAGTCCCTAATAAATCGCCATCCGATTTCGTGAACCATCGAATTCAATTCCGAGTTTCCCTCTTATCAATTCACAATTCTGAATCGCTAAATTTCAATCACTCAAGGAATAATTCAATAAGAATTTAACCTCAAAATCATTCATTCAAACAAACAACTTCAATTTCAGGAAATAGGCGCCCTCGCTGTGGCGTAGGGTCGCTCGTCGCGGCGTCTACACAGTGGCTCGTCGCGACGTCCAACTCACCGCTCGTCGCGGAGAATGCTCGTCGCGACGTATAATTATTCTCACGTCGCGACGTGCGAGGTCTGGTTCGTCTTCTCCGATTCCCCTTTTTCATTTCTCTGTCTAAAATGTAGCCATAACCCAACTTCTCTCTTTAAAAACACTCCAAACAACTCTATATACTCAAAACAACTCATTCCTAACCTCAAATCCATCATAAACCAATTATTCTCCAAATACCCAAATCAAAATTAATAAAATTCTCAAAACCTATATCATCCGAAACTTCTAAATTCCTAAACAAGTAATAACTTAATTCAATGATCAAATCCAACGACTTAAAGCATAAAAAAGTAAAAACTTACTTGATTCAAGCCTTCAATCTTTCAAAAATCACCAAAATACTCCAGTTCCAATTTTCAAACTCCTAGAATTCAATTTCACTCCAAATTCCAAATTCACAACATACAATATACAATCATCACCTAATTTCCAATTTACACAATCAAGTCAGGAAATTGTCATACATGCATGTACATACATATGCTTGTGCAATAACAATCATTTATCAATAGTATAGAGGCTAAAATGCAAGTGCAAAACAAAATATGTATGCACCCAAACCTAATCCATCCAAATTACCATTATGCCCTTCACATTGGTAACGGGATGTTACACAAAACCCCCCATTTCGTTACTTTATTTTAGTTTTAAACTCGCTAACCTTTACCGTTAAAAATTCCTCGTGGGAACGATATCCCTACTTTCCACTACTATATTAATTTGTGTTACAGGAAGTTGGTTTCTTTTTATGTTTGGTTGCAGGCGACAACATTCACCAAAACCTTTTCTGATTGATCAATCACAAACTGTGCAATTGTCTAGCCTCTGATGGTATCCACAAAATAATTCCCAAATTGCTTTGAGAGGAAGAAGACAAAAAGTGCTAGCTTCTAAAAAACTCTTCCCTTTAAATAGAAAAATTATGACAGTCTTTCATTAAAGTTAAATCTCTTTAATTATAATTAGAATCAAATTCTAATTCTAATTAATTTAATTTTAATATAATTTTTCTTTCACAGATTGCTCTTTAATGTGTGACCCATTAGGTTCCTAATAAATTGGAAATGATTATAAATTATAATTCTAATTCACAATTAATCATAAATTATTATTGACATTTAGCAACATGTCACAATTACCCAAATATCAAGAATGTTAAAGTGATTGACTTAACATGTCCATGCATGGCTATAATGTATAATTTAATCCTTTCATCATTCAATATTCTAATTGGACAGAGTATGGATACAATATCTACTCTTATCATCCAATCATGTTTGTTCTTGCAAATTAGTAATTGATTTATAATTGAAATTTGAAAAACTCTTTTTAAATATCAATTCACTTTAGCCAGAGAATTCCATAAATCATTACTAATCAAGAATAACAGAATATTCTCTCTAATTATTTTATTGTGACGAATCCTATATTGACTTATTCAACTCTCTACATATGGTTCATACTGTATCTAATTATCACCGACTGAATTATCCTAGAACGATTCATAAGTAGCATTAAAACACAGTAATTCCCACAATAGATACCTTGGTAATCTCAAGTCTAAGGATCAATTATATAACTATCATTATGATATAATCTACTGAGACACATAAGTAATATTCTATTTGAAATTCTCATAATCGGGTCAGATTCGGTGACTTATTCTCTAATAATTACTTACACATTAGTTTAAGTATCTCTATACTTTAATTTATGAAATCAATTACTTTCTTCATAAGAAAGAAAGATAATATGTACTAGTTTTACTTTTTCAACAATATCCGGTCTTAACGAAACTATAACTAGAAACATTTAGGAATAACATATAAGTGTAAATTGAATCTCATAATTATGATCTCATCATAATTTCAATTACACATTAATTATTTCAAGGATTTTATTTTATTATTAAAACATAAAATATTAATTAAATTGATACATAAAGATGAATAAAGTCTTTTCATTAATAAAAAATAATATCATATCGATTGATTGACCTGCAAGGGCATAAACTAACGGTTATTGCCTAAAGCTCTTTTTGTTGTCTTGAGATTATATTTTACTTTCATTGAATGAATTTATATTTATATCACTACAAAACTTCTTTTGTTATATATTTTAATTTTTTATTCTTCTAACATTTACAATTATTGGTGAATACAAAAGAGTTGGACTAAAAGTATAATTAATTAAAAAGATATATCTTGGCTTATACTTATACTTCCATTTTATTTTGTTTTCATATAATAATATATATTCTAAAGTGAAGATGTCGTATTGAGTGGAGAGTTTTGATGGAGGAAGATTTACATTTAAAATTGAATATGATAATATAAAATCATTGTAAAGTGAGTTTTATGCCTTTTCATTTTCGTATACTATAGTTAGTAAAAGTAATTATGACTTGCAATACATATGTATACATATAATTAAAATTTTCTAGCATATCTGTATATATATCATTATCAACACCCAGTTGAAGTTCAGCTAAGGTACGGATCTAGGCTATATCCGTATGTACATATGTAGATAAAACTTTTCTTTCTAAAGATTAAACTTTGACTTTCTAATGAGTATATTTCCTAACTGACTCATCAAATAAAACCAAACAGTCGAATCTTGTAAAGCTTCCTTGTGCCGAACCGTATTTAAGCTAAACCTACGAAAATAAATAATGTCACTTTTAACATAAAGGAGATAACTAAAAGAATGTTCTTTTGGGGACGAAGACTTTGATAAATGAAGTTTAAAGCACCACCTTTATTAGCTTTATTCCTACGATTATCAGTTCCCCTCAACTATTATATAAGTAAGCTAGCATGGTCCTGGAGTTCGGGTATGATGTTGTTGAATGAACTTTGAGAGACTTGGCATGTGGTTATCATTAACACTTCAAAGTCTCATTGAATTGGACAGCTCAACTCACTTCAATCTCTACGTGGGGAAACAAGAAATAAAACATGGAATGGCCTATCAGGAAAGCAGATTCCAGATTTAAAGATGCCCACGTAAACAAAAGTGTACAGACTAGTGTAAACTTAAATAGTGAACCTCTCTTTGTAGTGATGAATATTATTAAGAGGATATTACCGTCGTGTGATCATGAGCTACCGACCTAATGTTCGAGCTATAAGCATTCTTTTATATAATAAATATTTTCAATCAGATGGATTCGTTCGATGCAGCAAATAGGTTGGAAGTGGAAAACTTTTATTCATCAAAAGAAAAGAAGAAAGGCTAGTTTGAGGCAAATTATTCCGCTCTACTTCCTTACATCGTCCCAACATCAGACTAAAAGATACACGCAGCACCATCAGCCAAGGCCAGAAAAAAGTTGAACCATTTGAATTGATTATTGAATATATGTAATCGCTTAGTTCATGCTTATGATCAAGCAGTTAAATGAGTGCCTTTAATTGTAAACATGATCTTATATTTTAGATATGATATTTTATAGGTGTAATTTGATACAATTATCATAAGCTCAACCGGTAAAACTAGAATCAGATAAGCAGGAAATTTTTGATCTAGGGTAATCAACAAAGTTGTATGAACTATGAACTTGGGATGTTAAAACTACAAATAGCTTAAGAAAAAAAAGGGTCATTTAGTTCCTCATTAAGTGCACATTTCACTTTACAAATTTTTTTTGTCAATTGAACTTCAACCTTTTTAAACCATCTTCAAACTCAAATTTCAATTTATTATAATGTGCGATCCACCTATTCTAAATTTGGATGATGTGACAACTGTATAATGATTTGATTATGAGATTGATCTCTTTTAATAATATTTTAAAAAATTAAATAGGTCCTTCAACTTTGATAAAAGGTACAATCTTTTTTTCCCAAAACTAATATTTTAAATTTATTAATTTTAGTTAAACTTTATCAATCAATATATTTTTTAGAAAATAAAATGAATTTATAAGTCAATAATAGATAAGAACGAGTTAACTAACCTAAAGGATAAGCTTTGTCTAATTATCAGGTTGAACCAAAAGGGACATAACTACTAGAAATAGTCCAGTTATTTTACACCCTACCAATAAGAGAATTTACTCAGCTTCTAGACCTTAGATGTTGAGACTTCAGATTTCATATTGTACTGTAGTTAGGTCATGCACATTAAAGATGCTTAAGTTTGAAGTCTCCAATTAATGGCAAAGCTCATGCGACACTTTATATGCAGTTGATGAATGAGTGCAAGCTCCATTATTCTAAGTTTTAAATCCTTTAGCAGAATAAAATAATGGCTATCTATATTTTTACGATTCGAGAAGTTCTTTCAATCCAAATTAAGTAAACTAGTCAACAAAAAGTGATATATGCTTAATTGATTATACATTTATTCCATAACACTTAGTGATTAATAATATGAAAATGCTTAAGATACTCACTTTAATCCATATATGGTTTTAGGTATAATTCGAAAGAGAAAGAGTTAAAGTGAGTTGAAAGCACTATATTTGAGTTATTTTTCAAAGAATCGTACTCACTTGTCTTCACGGATCAAGAAGAAGAAGATTAGATCATGATAAAGACAAGAAAATGAAGAATATGAAGAACATGAAGAGTGAAGAGAGTTACTTATAACTTGTATGAGGTTGCATGGGTGTGAGACGTTTTTCACACTATGAGCAGCCACTCATGGGTGAGAGCAGGGCTTGCTATCCCATTGAACCTTACCTTTTAGTATAAAACCATAGATTTTTTGACGACAAAGACATGAAAGGTTTGAGAAACGTTTAGGGGTTTTGGGAGATGATGAGAAGGGCGACAGAAGAGATACCTTGGAAACCCATGGAGGGTTAGACATTTCGATACTAGTTTGGAGGTGATATCGAGCTGACGAACCCAGTTAAGCATATTCTTCATTATGTTTATTATTCTTACTCGCTTTGGAGATTGATTATGCTATCTTGTGTTTAGTGAATTCAATATTGTGTAAGAATGATTGAATGCTCTATTTGATTATTTTTTATGTATAGACCCATAGCTAAAATAGAATACAATACGTATTCATTGTTTTTCCAATTCGTTTGTGGCAACTAATGGTTTCGAATCATTATAGATAACATAACCTAGGTTACATAATCCGAGTTTGTGAGATTATTACTTAGATTGGTCTATTTTTCTCATTCGTAAGGTGCCTATTCGATTAAACTTAAAGAGCATCTCCTAGGTTATCCAATAGCTAAGGTTAATTAACGAGTTAGTCTTAGTTAACTATGACCTAAGGAAAAATCAGGATTAACAGAGTTTGTTGTTAATCTACGACCAATAGTTCAAAATGAGGTGTGAAGATAACAATTCAATGAAATATGTTTAATTGAGTATAGGCAGAAATAAAACCAAAGAATCGAGCCCCTAACGAATTCATCACTTACATCATTTTTCAATGTTTTCTTTAATTTGTTTTCATTAGTTTAGTTTCATTTTTTTTTCTTATTTAAAACCAAAACCCCCAATAACCTAAATACGATTGAATTCATAACAAGAACTAACCGAACACTCTTTGTGGGACTGTGGTGTTTGAGTTTGTTCTTGATTTTAATTGGTATTTTTTACATATTTGTTTGTAATTAGTTTCCCTTTAGTTATTTCATGATCTTTTCACTTTTAATTTAGTGTTTATGATTTAAAAATAATAATATTACATAGAAGTAATTTTTCTATAACTCATATTCTCAATCTTATAACTATATCTAGAGTGATTATACAAACTTTAGTTATGGATGGGATAATCAAAAAAATTACTTCTATGATAGTATACAGGATGCACAACTATTCTTGTATAAAACTAGAAACTTCTTATTACGACTCAAGTCCATCTCTAGAAGAACTAGTTAATGTTCTATTGCTAACACTTTACAATTTTAGTAGGAGGATAGACAATTTTGGTCTAACTTCCAAGATTTGGAGTGACAAAAAAACTCAGGTACATTTCTAGGAGAATCAGTTAATGTTTGTGTTGCTAATTGATATGTGCTTAATTGTTGATATTTTTAATTATTTTCACTTAGCGATTATCGATACAAAAATGATTAAGATACTCACTTTAATTCATATTTTATTTAGGTACAATTCGGAAGCAAAGAAATTAAAGTGAGTTAAAAGCACGAAATTTGAGACATTTTCCGAAGATCAATTCTCGCTTGCCTTCATGGAGTGGACAAAGAAAAATTAAAAGATAAAAATTGGAAGACAAAGAAGAAGAAAAAGTTTAATGCAAGTAATTAAAAAAAAAGAACAGTGGCTGCGTGTCACGCATGCGTTACGCAGGCAACGCCAGCGCATAACGCAAAATGCAGGCGTTGTGCGTTATGCGCTGCGTTGTCCGTTAAACATACAACGCACCTGCATTAAACGCAAGATGAAAACACAGCGTAGGAGGATTTAAGAACAACAAGTTTTAATTGTCTTGTCAGAGGGAACAGTAGAGGAAGAAGAAGAGGAGAGTGCGGCGCTGACGTATCAAGTAATAGGAGAGGAATAAGAAGAGGAGAGTGCGGCGCTGGAGTGAGGAGGACAAAAATAGTGAGGGTAACACGCAGACGCAGAGCTACAACGCCAACGCCAGACGCACACAGGAGCAGCCAACGTTTTAAGTGAGGAATCTTATTTGTCACATCATAAACAGTGCATTAATGGGCTGACATAAATTAAAGGCAAAGTTAAGGGGTTTTTGGTTAGGGATGAAGATGAGGGCTGAGGAAAGACCTATGAAGGGCTAAACATCCTGACGCCGATTCGGAGGTAAAGTCAACGCCGACGACCCGGGTTAAGTATTATTTTAATTATTTTATTGTTTCTTTCTCTCATTAAAAATTGATTGTGTTGTCCTGCTTAAACTGATTTGGGTATTATGTATGAATAATCGGATTTTCGCTATTATTCGGTTATTTATGTATGAACCCATTGGGTATTGTGATTTGATAATTTTAATGCGTTCATTGAATTGCTAATTGCGAACCCATTGCTAGAATTTCAATTTAATCCGTAATTGTTATGTTGAAATTCATTTGTAGCGACTGATGATTCGTACTCATTAGGGATAATATGACTTAGGTTAAATAATCCGAGCATATGTGGTTGTTGCCTTGATTAATCGATTTTCCTAATTCGTAATGCTACTGCCTAATTAAATCTAGAGATCGTATCCTAGGTTGTTAGGTGATTAGGTTTAATCAACGATCGTATCTTGATTAAACAAAACGATCGTTGATTAAACAAAACCTAAGGGAAAACTCGGGTTAATTTTAACCCATGATTAATAATTTCTAGGAGAGGTTAAAGAATAACAAATTAATAAAATATGCTTAGTCAGGGTGTAGGCCGAGATTGAACCAAAGAACTAGGTCCCTACCGAATTTTCCACATTTTTCATTTTATTGCATGTTTTCTTTAATTTGTTTTTATTAGTTAGTTTTATTTTATTTTCATCTTTAAAAATCCAAAACCCCCCTTTTTCATAAACACTGATTAATTTCATTTCTTAAACATTTCACAAACTCTCTGTGGGATCGACCTAGACTTGTCACTGCTACAATAGTAGTCTAGTTATTTTAATTTTGATTAGCGTTACGACGCGCGGTCAAATTTTGGTGTCGTTGCCGGGGAGTGCAGTGTTTTAGTTTTTGTTTATGATTTAATTGGTGTTTTGTATATATTTGTTTGTGATTGATTTCTTTTCTGTTATTTTATGATCTTTTCATATATTTTTTCGAAAAAAAATTGCTATGGATAGAAGTA
This sequence comes from Erythroxylum novogranatense, assembly GCA_029891385.1. Taxonomy (NCBI): domain Eukaryota; kingdom Viridiplantae; phylum Streptophyta; class Magnoliopsida; order Malpighiales; family Erythroxylaceae; genus Erythroxylum; species Erythroxylum novogranatense. The sequence continues at coordinate 15,772,925 of CM057233.1, forward strand.
ATTTCTTTTATAATTCATATTCTCACTCCTATAACAATGTTTGGACTGATCAACCTAACTTTTGTTATGGATGGGATAATCAACATAATTACTTTCATGATAGTTTGCAGGACACACAGCAATGCTCATACAAACCAGAAGCTTACTATCACAACTCCGGTCCATCTCTGGAAGAGTTGATGTTGCCATTGTAGGATAATACTTTACACTTCCAGAAGAATGGAGGGCAATTTTCAGAAGACACTTGGTCCCAAGATCGGGAGAGCCAATTTGATTCAGGTGCATCTTTAGAAGAAATTCTTACCAAACTTGTTGCTTCCAACTTGCAATTGCACCAGAATTTTCAGGAAATCATAGCAAGTCAACGGGAGATGCAGTAGGAAATGCAAGAATTCGTACAAGAGACAAGAGCACATCAATAGAGGAGGGAAAACCTAATGGGTCAGATGGCAATAAGCCTTGATCACCTCGAATCGCAACGAGAAGAGACACAGCCGTATCAACCCGAGGTGTATCCAATTGAAGTCTGTGAGGAAAATTTGCAAAGTGATGAGGAGCTTGAGAATTTTGAGGTCAACCCTCAACGAATTGTTTGTGTCGAAGAAGTGAAAAAGGAGTCAGAAGCCACAAAGGACATATCTTTTAGCTCGGAGGTAAGTACTGAGTCCATAATTATTTTTGAAACTAACTCTTTACCTTTACATTACAGATTGGAGGAATTGAATGATGAAGAAAAAGGTGAAGAGACGTTCGAAATATTTCCAGATTATATGGACACAGTTAAAATTGAGAAGCTGAGGATAGGGAAGATACTGAAGGAGGATGATGATCAACTAAGGCCCTATCCGGAACTACCTCACGTGGAAGAGCCACATGTAATTCCCGAGGATCATAATTTTGTCACGTGAGGAGAAAAGGAGTCCAGCCAGCGACCCTAAACAAAGGCGCTTCTTGGGAGGCAACCCAAGGGAAGTAAATTTCTTTTCCTTTACATTTCTGCAGTATTTTTTTATGCATGTGTGTTTTTGAACTTGTTTGTTTTACTTGTTTTTAAGTCTTCAATCAAAATGAGAGAAAGAATAAAACAAATGAAACAAACATTTTCTCATTTTTATATTGCTTCTGGGATATTATATAATCATGATTATAGTGTGGATTGACTGGATAATTTCATGGCAACTTTAACATGTACTTTTGCTCTTGTGATTGGTCAATATGCATTATCTTCGGAAGAGTAGTGACTAATGGTAGACAAAGCCGGTGAGATTTTGAGCCTTAATTGACTGACACATCCATATCAGTCTCATTGCCTTTTGATAATGTGTGACCTTCATGACATGTACATCTTGATTTTGCGTTGAATTTCTATTCAAGACCACATTTTTATCACATGCATTAACATGAATATGATTAGGCATTCTTTGTTTTTCATAAGCTACATTGGCCAAATGACCTACCCTATTGACATGATTTTTCCCTTGATAAACCCCTTTGAGCTTTAACCTTACTTTTTGTATAAACTACATTTTATGCTTTTAAACTTAACCAAATGTCCTACCCAAGTCATAAAGCTAGTGGAACATTTGTGATGGTTGAGTTTGTGGATATAGAAAATTCTAAGTGTGGGGGTGTATATATGTAAGGGTTGGTTATAATTTTGGGATGTTATTTTATGTCTTATCATTGAGATTCCCATGTTAATGTAGTTTATTTTAATTTTTACAAGGCAAAAAATATAGAAAAAAAAGAAGAAAAGAAAGAAAAGAAAATGAAAAAGAAAAAAAAAAAGAGAAAGAGAAATTGAAAAAAATGAAAAAAAAAATTTATCAAGGAAGAATTGCATATGTGTTTAAAAGTTGTTTATGATTTATGCATCTTCCTAGAGTTGTAATGGTTGAGTTATTTGAGTATGTTGAATATGAGGTAGAGATTTGCTTGAAAGGTTCACTCTTCTGATTTTGTTGACATAAATTGTATGAGTGACCCTTTTGGATTAATAGGAGCTTCATTTGGTTGTGTATGAGAGTTGAATGGGGTTGTGAAATGTAGATGTTGCATTTGTCATGACTGACGGTACCCAATTTTTGATGAGTGTTGCTTTGCTTCACTAGCTTTAATGACTTTCATACTACTTAACCTAAATATATCTCACCTTACCCTTGCCCATATTACAACCTTGAAAAGTCCTTTGATTCATGATTTTCCGTGTGAACATTAGTGGTGGAGAAATGAAATGATATGCAAAGTTATGGATTGTCATGATCATGAATGGTGTTGAGTGTACCCTTTGATATATTTTAGTTAAACACATTTTTCGAGTCTACCATTAGATTGCTCAGTTTTTGAAGATATTGAATGTTGATTGATCATGAGTAAAAGCTTAGAATGTTGATTTCTTGCTATGATGTTTGAAAGTTATTCATCTTTGCTTATGGTTATATTGTCTTGGAAAAATATGGGAATTGAGTGAATGTTTTGGGTCAATGAGCTTAATTTGAATGTTTTGCCCGAGGACGGTCAAAAGCTAAGTGTGGGGGTATTTGATATGTGTTTAATTGTTGATATTTTTAATTATTTTCACTTAGCGATTATCGATACAAAAATGATTAAGATACTCACTTTAATTCATATTTTATTTAGGTACAATTTGGAAGCAAAGAAATTAAAGTGAGTTAAAAGCACGAAGTTTGAGACATTTTCCGAAGATCAATTCTCGCTTGCCTTCATGGAGTGGACAAAGAAAAATTAAAAGATAAAAATTGGAAGACAAAGAAGAAGAAAAAGTTTAATGCAAGTAATTAAAAAAAAAGAAAAAAAGAACAGTGGCTGCAGGCAACGCCGACGCATAACGCAAAACGCAGGCGTTATGCGTTATGCACTGCGTTGTGCGTTAAACGCACAATGCACCTGCATTAAACGCAGGATGAAAACGCAACGCAGGAGGATTTAAGAACAACAAGTTTTAATTGTCTTGTCAGAGGGAACAGTAGAGGAAGAAGAAGAGGAGAGTGCAACGCTGGAGTGAGGAGGAAAAAAATAGTGAGGGTAACACGCAGACACAAAGCTACAGTGCCAACGTCAAACGCACGCAGGAGCAGCCAACGTTTTAAGTGAGGAAGCTTATTTGTCACATCATGAACAGTGCATTAATGGGCTGACATAAATTAAAGGCAAAGTTAAGGGATTTTTGGTTAGGGATGAAGATGAGGGCTGAGGAAAGACCTATGAAGGGCTAAACATCCCGACACCGGTTTGGAGGTAAAGTCAATGCCAATGACGGGGGTTAAGTATTATTTTAATTATTTTGTTGTTTCTTTCTCTCATTAGAAATTGATTGTGTTGTCTGATTTTAACTGATTTGGGTATTGTGTATGAATAATCAGATTTTCGCTATTATTCGGTTATTTATGTATAAACTCATTGGGTATTGTGATTTGATAATTTTAATGCATTCATTGAATTGCTAATTGCGAACCCATTGCTAGAATTTCAATTTAATCCGTAATTGTTATATTGAAATTCATTTGTAGCGATTGATGATTCATACTCATTAGGGATAACATGACTTAAGTTAAATAACCCGAGCATATGTGGTTGTTGCCTTGATTAATCGGTTTTCCTAATTCGTAATGCTACTGCCTAATTAAATCTAGAGATCGTATCCTAGGTTGTTAAGGTGGTTAGGTTTAATCAACGATCGTATCTTGATTAAACAAAACCTAAGGGAAAACTCGGGTTAATTTTAACCCACGATTAATAATTTCTAGGAGAGGTTAAAGAGCAAAAAATTAATAAAATATGCTTAGTCAAGGTGTAGGCCAAGATTGAACCAAAGAATCGGGTCCCTACCGAATTCCCCACATTTTTCATTTTATTGCATGTTTTCTTTAATTTGTTTTTATTAGTTAGATTTATTTTATTTTCATCTTTAAAAATCCAAAACCCCCCTTTTTCATAAACACTGATTAATTCCATTTCTTAAATTTTTCACACACTCTTTGTGGGATCGACCTAGACTTGCCACTGCTACAGTAGTAGTCTAGTTATTTTAATTTTGATTAGCATTACGACGCGCGGTCACTAATACTTTGTAAGTTTAGTAGGACATGATACAATTTTGACAAGAAACAAGTTCTAGAATCTAGAACTTGGCAAGCCAAGTAGTTCAACTAGTAAAAGTTGTCAACCGCTTAGCATCACAAAGCAAAGAGGTGTAACTATCTCATCCTAAGGTGTACCCAAGGGAAATTAGCACAGAGGCCTTATAGAGTAAAAAGGATCTTGAGAATACTACTCAAGGAATTGCTTGCATGGAAGAACTAGAGAAGAAGCTTGAAATAAAAAGGATACATCTTTTAGCTCGAAGGTAAATACTAAGTTTCTAATTATTGTTAAGACTAAATCTTTATCTTTACCTAGCAAGTCAGATAAATTGAACGAAAAAGAAACAAGTAACGAGAAATTCGAGATCTTTTTAGAGTGTATAGACTTATTAAAGATTGGAAATTTGAAGATAAGTAAGACACTAGAGGTGAAATGTTAGATCCCATTTTCGGAGACCAACTCTTGAGTCGTGAAAATAGGAGCTTGTTCCATGAAAATCTTTTTAGGGTTATTCCAATAAAAATTACAACGCCTGCAGTGGAGGACTTCGCTGTGACAACAGAATGTTAGCCATGGCGAACCATTGGGAGAAAATTCTTCGCCGCAATGAAAATAGTGAAGTAATTTCCTATGATCTTTCGGCAAAAATTCGCCGCAGGAAACTCCTGATTTTACCGCAGCAAATATGTTCAATTTATCACATCGAAATACCTTCCATCATTCCTAACCTTAATTTCAGTCTAAGTTGTCTCAAATTCACTTCCTCTGATGCAATATCATTTCATGACAGTTCAACTACCAATATTATTTCATCATGTTGGAGTTATGTAAATATAGTGCCCTGGAAAGCAAGTGTATTTACATGTAACTTTATCTTCTTCGCCATGCTTTGTAATGAAAATATTTATTATTAATAAAACAAAAGAGTTTGGTTTTATCTGTATGAGCATTATATATCTGGTCATAAGGTACCAAGATTCATTTGCAAGTAATATACATATACATAGAGATGTATGGGAAACATGTATATTATTAGAATCAATTAATTGATTCACAGTTGAATAATCAAGTTGGTCGTTTGATTATGGTTTAGATCGTAGTGTTGCAATTTATCTCCATATAAGTAAAGGAGTTTACTTAAAGGGAATGATGAGTTTCATATCATGATAGTAGTAGACTATCTATAATGGCACTATTAAATGAATTGAATCAAGTATGTTTTCAAGAATAAAGTGGGCGTTACTTTAATCTTAAAACATACAACTTAAGCATTCGCTTATTATGAACCACAATCTTGATGAGTGGTGAACTCATATGTGTTTCATTATAATTCTTGATATGATCGAATGGATTTTTACAGGTATTAATCCAAAGGTTGCGCATGTTGGAATTATTAATTGAAACATGTATCGTGGAACATTCACTCAAATAAAGAGTTTATAGTGTTATCATCTCTTCTAGATGTTTTAAGGAGATTTGGTGATTAAATGGCGCGATAGTTTGATGGACTAGCTACCCATCAAGTCTTAACACTAAGATGAGATCTTATGTGTTAATCACCATATAAAGTAAAATGAGAGATCTAGAAGGAAAATCAACACAAGGGCAAAACGGTAATTTTACCCTTTGTTGTGCGGATGGCTATAATAAGGTTCTAAATAGGGTTTGCAATTGGACATATTCTCATAATATTTAATAATTCAAGAGTTCAACTAATTGTCTTTAGTGGAATGAAATTTAGTTAATAAGCTAGAATTAATTCCAATGAGATTGAATTATTTCTGGGCTTATTGGAGCTTGAATTATCAAAGTCCAATAAGATTCCCCACTTGGCTTTAAGGAAGGTTATCAAGCTAAGTAAGAAGTAGTTTGGAGGCTTTAGAAGTCCATAATTGAATGATGGGCTTATACTAATTAATGGTTAATTGGAAGCCCATATGTTCATTTAGAAATGAGCTTGTTTTGGTTTAATGTAATTGATTAGATTAATTATATTAAAACAATTTTTTAATGGAGAAGAAGCAATTTCGAAATTGTGTTAGGTTAGATGTGTAACCACACATTTGACATTAAAATACTAAATAAAGATGGTCTTTATTATGGTTCATCATTATTAAATGGAGTTATGAACTTACCATTAAATGGTTTAATGGTTGGCTTTTAATGTTGGCATGTAACCTATTTGCATTCATTAGATCAAAGATGAAAGATGTGCATTAGATGGACCATCTTCCTTCTTTCTTCTTGCCATAACCGAAATGGGTATTCAATTATAGGTTATGGTCTTTTCAAATAGCCATTTTAAAGATAAATGAAGTAAGTCTCATTTATTGGCTATTTGATGAGTGATTAATGTAAGAAGTGATGCATTGGATGCCTCTCACTCTTTCCATTGATGCATATTTCGAAATTGAGATGTAAGAAAGGGTGCTTGCATGGTTTTTAGACATTCTCTCCTTTCATGCAAGGGAGAACCGAAATTCCTAAGTGAAAGAATTGAAAGAGTTTCAATTTTGGTTCTTCTTCTTCTAAGAAAATCTCCTCCAAATATTTCTTCTCCTTTCCCACCAAAGGATTTTGTTAACCTAGTTTTCCTTGAAGAACAAGTGGTAAATCTAATTGGTTGAGGATACTACAACAAGGAAGAAGATAGATTGCTAAAGGAAAAGACTCAAAGGCAAAGGATTTGGATATAAGAAGGAGAGGATAGCAATGAGGATTTAAAGTCAGTGGCGAAGGAGTCGGTAATTCCTTTTATCTTTTCTTGGTTTTATTATCCTTATACCATATCATGTATGGATTAGCATGTTGATTTGGATATATTTCTTCCGCTGCAAGATGATTTCTTAAAAGTTTTGAAATCTATCGTTTCTCCATACTAAGCATGCTTTTTTTCCGATCCAACAATTGGTATCGAGCGGTTTTCATGCATGATTTCGGTTCCTATATGGTGGATGCATGGGTTGGCAATATTTTTATGTATACTGCATATTTTATGTGATAGAAATATATATGGTGTATGTTGCTCTTTGGTTGTCCATAGAAGTTAAATTTTATCTTGTAAGATTTCTTCATTTGGTTGTAACAAGGAGGGTGGTCTATCATCACCATGTTTCCTCCTTGGTTTCTTTTTTCCTTTTTATTTGATTTTGTAATGTACAAAATTGATGTAATGATGAAGAAGGAGCAGCCATGGATTGAAGAAATGGAAAGGTAAAATTTTCGGTGTATCCTTTTGTGTTTTGGCATAAGTTTTGTGAAAACTAAGTTGCTGGAATTTTTGTTTCAATTAATCATATTTAAGTTATGATTGGAAAACAAGTGCTGGTTTTTTGTTTCAAAGAATCCAATTTCGGTTTTGTTAAAATACTAAGTGCTGTTTTTAATTTTCATGAAATGAGTTTCGGTTTTAATAAAACAAGTGCTGGAATTTTTTGTCAAAACAAAGATTTGGTTTTCTAAAAATCTAGTGCTGGAATTTTATTTTTCAAAATGACAAAATTCTAATTTCATAAATGCCATTACATTTTGCTTACCAAATGGGCCGGATCATGTTAACGAAGAGTTCGAAGCGGAAGATCCAAGATGAAGAAGCATATTTTGGGCCTAAAAGGCTTGTAATTATTTTATGTTTCTAGGATGGAAAATCAAAAGTGGCTTTATTAGTTCATGTGATGAATTGAGAAATGAATGCTTGTAATATGTGATATTATGTGATTGCATGTCATTTAGAAAATTGCCAACCCTAGGCCTTGCCATGCATTCATTATGTATGAGATATATAATGAAACAATATAGGATGGATAATAAATTGCATCTAGACAAGATGGTATTTAAAACTTAAAGCCCAAAAAGATTGAGTGGGAGAGGATGTTCCTGTGAGAGTCCACGGTCTCCAAATGATGGCCCGTTTGCATGTGGTGAAGTGTTACTCCCCATCGGAGGGCATGGATCCTAGATCTTGCATGGTTTGGGTCTCCTTAAGGATAAGTCCACTTAATGATAGCAAATGTGACCTCCCACCGAGGCATGATTTGTAGGTATCTTTAGTCAATGAATCAAATGGTTACACACTCAACATTTTTTATCAATAAACTGCCCACCGTAGCTTTGTTGGTAAAAGTATGGACCAAATTAAGACGCTTCTTAAAAAATTGAGCATGAGATGCTTGGTAGTTTTTTGAGTGGGAGGGTCCCAGTTTTTCTTTTAATAGATAAGATGGCCCACCGTCACTTAGTCTGTTATAGATAAGAAAAATAACCGTCGTATAATGTTTTAATTTTTAAGTTTTATTAAATCTATCATCATGCATACTTGCATCATGATTTTATACAAAGTTCCATAAATTGTTGACTAGTATGCTCATGTTTTAATAATTTATATTTTCGACATAATCAACCACAAAATGAATCCACTCACCCGCGCTTCGACTAATAACAAATTGGAAAATGGAGACAAGTTTAATGAATGGAGACGTAACCTTGACATTGTTCTTCAATATGAACGTATTTCATGGGTGTTAACTGAAAATGAGCCTACACCTCTAAGTGGAGATGCAACTCCGAGCAAGTCCAACAACATGAGCGTTGGCGGAATCTCGACAAGACTACTAAGTGTTATATTTCGCTTCGTCAATGCATGTTGCAAAAGCAAATTGCTTGTATGAAAACTGCTAGTGTAATGGTCCATCACCTACATGAGATGTTTGGTGTGAGGACTAGGTCTGCAAGAGTGAAAGCTATCCAAACCTTTCATAATCTCGCATGAAACACGTGAACCGTGAGGATTACATGATGAGGTAATCTCTGCGGTCACCGAGGGTGAGATGCTTAGGCGGATATGGATGCGGACACGCAGATGATTATGATCATCAATAGCTTAAACTCTTCTTTTCAGCAGTTTAAGTTGGACTATGAGCTCAACAACAAGGATTACACCTTGAGTGAGTTGATGAATACCCTCCAGAGCACGGAGGAAATATTGACTATTAAGGCTCATGGGCCGAAGTTAATGTAGCTTCTTCTTCTAAGCCCAAGGGTAAGGGCAAGGAAAGAAGAAGGGTCCAATGAAAAGAAGGCCCAAATAGGGTCAAGGCCAAACCCATGAAAAAGAAGGCCAAAGAGAACATCAAAGGAAAGTGTTTCCTTTGTGATGAGATGGGCCATCGAAAAGAAAGCATCCGATCTACCTAGAGTCCCTCAAAAGCGAACAAGGTATGGGCTTCCTAAGTTTGTTAGGAACTAGAAATGTGGCAGATTTATCTACTTCTTGGATATTAGATTCAGGAGCCACTAACGATGTTTGTAATTCTTTGCAGGGATTCCAGCAAAGAAAAAGACTTCCTAAAGGCCAGTTTCAAGTTAAGATAGCAGATGGTTCCTATGTTTCAGCAGAATAAGTGGGAGTAGTTATCTTGGACTTTCCTAGTGGTCATAGGTTATATTTGGAAGATGTTTATTACATGCCAATGATTGTAAGGAACATGATTTCTGTTTTTTGTCTAATAAAATCTGGCTATTCCTTATATTTTGAAAAGGTTGTTTCAATATATGAGAATAAGGATTTTATTTGTGAAGCGATAATTAAACAGGATTGTTTTTATAGAACCTATGAAAGGCTCACTAAACACCACGTAATTGATAAAACCAAGACAATCCAATATCTCTAGCATTAATTCAAAGTATCTGTGGCATCTAAGGATGGGTCATATCAATCAGAAAAGACTTGACAGGCTAGTAAAGGATGGGATCCTTATGGGCTTGGATAGTGATCCATTACCCACCTGTGAATCTTGTATTGAAGGAAAAATGACAAAAGCCTCATTTCCTTATAAAGGAAATAGATTTGAATCTACATTGGACATGGTACATACTGATGTGTGTGGGCCCATGAATGTACAAGCTAGAGGAGGTTATGAATATTTCATAACTTTTATAGATGATTACTCAAGACATGGCTATTTTTATTTGATGCATAAAAAGAGTGAATCTTTTGAAAAGTTCAAAGAATTCAAAGCTGAAGCTGAGAAGCAACTTGACAAGCCATTAAAACAGCTTCGATCAGATCGAGGTGGTGAGTATTTATCTGGAGAGTTCCAGAATATTTAATTGACAATGGAATTGTTTTCAATTTGTCACTCCTCGTACACCTCAACAGAATGGTGTAGCGAGAGGAGAAATAGAACTCTATTGGAAATGGTAAGATCAATGATGTCCTATGCTAGCCTTCCGAATCATTCTGGGATATGCCATACAAACGGCAACATATCTTCTTAACTTTGCTCCATCCAAATCGGTGCCTAAAATACCTAGGGAGTTGTGGATCGCCGAGTGCCTTCATTGAGGCACTTGAGGACTTGGGGCTGTCCAGCCCATGTTCTAAAGCCCTGAATCCACAAAGATGGAACCAAGGTCAAGTATGTTTGTTTGTAGGATATCCTACGGAACTCGAGGGTACAATTTTTACAAATCCTCATGATAGGAAGGTATTTGTGTTAAAAATGCAAACTTCTTAGAGGAAGAGTTTGTGAGAAATCATAAAGGAAGAAGTGAAGTAGTATTAAAGGAGTTAGCAATTTCATCTAAACCAAGAGTTGTTTTGGATATGATGTAACAAGATGTCGAAATGGATTCAAGAGTTGAATCGGCGCAACCCGAACATCAAGATGTGCCTAGACGTAGTGGGAGGGTTGTGAGACAACCAGATAGGTATCGGGTTTAGGAGAAGGCTTAATTGCCATCTCGCATCAAGAAGAAACAGATCCCATTACGTATACACAAAGCTATTAATGATGTTGATGCAGAAAATGGCTCAAGGCAATGGAATCGAAATAGATTCTATGTATACTAATGAAGCTCGGGTCCTTGTAGATCTACCACCAGGTCTAAAAACCATAGGATGTAAATGGATCTACAAAAGGAAAAGGGGATCGGATGGAAAGGTAGAGACCTTTAAAGCTAGATTGGTAGCTAAAGGCTATACTCAAAAGGAGGGTATAGACAACGAGGAGACTTTTTCTCCGGTTGCCATGCTTAAGTCCATCAGGATTCTTTTGGCCATAGCAGCCTATTTCGATTATGAAATATGGTAAATGGATGTCAAGACCGCATTTCTGAATGGAGATCTTGAGAAGACCATTTATATGGCCCAACCAGAAGGATTCATTGAGCTAGGTAATGAGCATAAGGTTTGCAAGTTGCAAAGGTCCATTTATGGACTTAAGCAAGCATCTAGGTCTTGGAACATTAGGTTTGATAAGGCTATCAAAACCTATGGGTTCATACAAAACCTAGATGAGCCTTGTGTTTACAAAAGAAAACAAGAAGGTAAGGTTACTTTCCTAATCCTGTATGTTGATGACATTCTGCTCATTGGGAATGATGTGGGAATGTTATATGCAGTTAAGGGATGGCTGAATGAACAGTTTTCAATGAAGGATTTGGGAGAGGCTACTTATGTTCTAGGGATCAAACTTATAAGGGATCGTAAGAACAAGAAGATAGTTTTGTCTCAACTAACCTACATTGAGAATATGCTCAATAAGTTCGCCATGCAAGATTCCAAGAGGGGTTTCACTCCTACTAGACATGGAATCAAACTTTCAAAGGAACAAGCACCTAAAACCCAAGAGGAGGTTGAACGCATGCATAACATTCCATATTCTTCGGCAGTTGGTAGTTTGATGTATGCAATGTTGTGCACTAGACCGGATATCTGTTACGCAGTGGGACTGGTAAGCAGATTTCAGTCCAATCCAGGAATGGAACATTGGACTGCGGTTAAGTGTATACTTAAGTATCTTCGTAGGACGAAGAACTTAATGCTTGTTTACTCTGGAAGTAATCTTATTCCGACAGGATATACGGATTCTGATTTCCAATCAGATGTTGATTCAAGGAAATCAACTTCTGGTTCTATATTTACTTTAGGAGGTGGAGCCATAGTTTGGAGGAGTGTCAAGCAATCTTGTATTGCTGATTCGACTATGGAGGCTGAGTATGTTGCTGCTTGTGAAGCGTGAAAGGAAGCGATCTGCTCGGAAGTTCCTAAATGATTTGGAGGTAGTTCCAGAGGCAGAAAAAGCCATTACACTTTATTGTGATAATAGTGGGGCAGTGGCTAATTCTAAAGAACCTCGGAACCACAAAGCTGCCAAACACATTGAGCAAAAGTATCATCTCATAAGGGAGATAATACAACGTGGAGAAGTGGATGTGGTAAAGATTCCTACAAAGCAAAACCTTACTGATCCGTTCACAAAGACATTGACTCAAAAGAGCTTTGAGGGTCACCTAGAAGGGATGGGAATGAAGGATATGTCAAACTTGCTTTAGGGAAAGTGGGAGATTGTTGGAGTTATGTAAATATAGTTCTCGAAAAGCAAGTGTATTTACATGTAACTTTATCTTCTTCGATTCTGCTTTGTAATGAAAATATTTATTATTAATAAAACAAAAGAGTTTGGTTTTATCTGTATGAGCATTATATATCTGGTCATAAGGTACCAAGATTCATTTGTAAGTAATATACATATACATAGAGATGTATGGGAAACATGTATATTATTAGAATCAATTAATTGATTCACAGTTGAATAATCAAGTTGGTCGTTTGATTATGGTTTAGATCGTAGTGTTGCGATTTATCTCCATATAAGTAAAGGAGTTTACTTAAAGGGAATGATGAGTTTCATATCATGATAGTAGTAGACTATCTATAATGGCACTATTAAATGAATTGAATCAAGTATGTTTTCAAGAATAAAGTGGGCCGTTACTTTAATCTTAAAACATACAACTTAAGCATTCGCTTATTATGAACCACAATCTTGATGAGTGGTGAACTCATATGTGTTTCATTATAATTCTTGATATGATCGAATGGATTTTTACAGGTATTAATCCAGGTGTCTGCATGTTGGAATTATTAATTGAAACATGTATCGTGGAACATTCACTCAAATAAAGAGTTTATAGTGTTATCATCTCTTCTAGATGTTTTAAGGAGATTTGGTGATTAAATCGACGCCGATAGTTTGATGGACTAGCTACCCATCAAGTCTTAACACTAAGATGAGATCTTATGTGTTAATCACCATATAAAGTAAAATGAGAGATCTAGAAGGAAAAACCAACATAAGGGCAAAACGGTAATTTTACCCTTTGTTGTGCGGATGGCTATAATAAGGTTCTAAATAGGGTTTGCAATTGGACATATTCTCATAATATTTAATACTTCAAGAGTTCAACTAATTGTCTTTAGTGAAATGACATTTAGTTAATAAGCTAGAATTAATTCCAATGACATTGAATTATTTCTGGGCTTATTGGAGCTTGAATTATCAAAGTCCAAAAAGATTCCTCACTTAGCTTTAAGGAAGGTTATCAAGCTAACTAAGAAGTAGTTTGGAGGCTTTAGAAGTCCATAATTGAATGATGGGCTTATACTAATTAATGGTTAATTGGAAGCCCATATGTTCATTTAGAAATGGGCTTGTTTTGGTTTAATGTAATTGATTAGATTAATTATATTAAAACAATTTTTTTTTAAGTGGAGAAGAAGCAATTTCGAAATTGTGTTAGGTTAGATGTGTAACCACACATTTGACATTAAAATACTAAATAAAGATGGTCTTTATTATGGTTCATCATTATTAAATGGAGTTATGAACTTACCATTAAATGGTTTAATGGTTGGCTTTTAATGTTGGCATGTAACCTATTTGCATTCATTAGATTACAGATGAAAGATGTGCATTAGATGGACCATCTTCCTTCTTTCTTCTTGCCATAACCGAAATGGGTATTCAATTATAGGTTATGGTCTTTTCAAATAGCCATTTTAAAGATAAATGAAGTAAGTCTCATTTATTGGCTATTTGATGAGTGATTAATGTAAGAAGTGATGCATTGGATGCCTCTCACTCTTTCCATTGATGCATATTTCGAAATTGAGATATAAGAAAGGGTGCTTGCATGGTTTTTAGACATTCTCTCCTTTCATGCAAGGGAGAATCGAATTTCCTAAGTGAAAGAATTGAAAGAGTTTCAATTTTGGTTCTTCTTCTTCTAAGAAAATCTCCTCCAAATATTTCTTCTCCTTTCCCACCAAAGGATTTTGTTAACCTAGTTGTCCTTGAAGAACAAGTGGTAAATCTAATTGGTTGAGGATACTACAACAAGGAAGAAGATAGATTGCTAAAGGAAAAGACTCAAAGGCAAAGGATTTGGATATAAGAAGGAGAGGATAGCGCAATGAGGATTTAAAGTCAGCGAAGGAGTCGGTAATTCCTTTTATCTTGTTCTTGGTTTTATTATCCTTATACCATATCATGTATGGATTAGCATGTTGATTTGGATATATTGCTTCCGCTGCAAGATTATTTCTTAAAAAGTTTTGAAATCTATCGTTTCTCCATACTAAGCATGCTTTCTTTTTCCGATCCAACACATCATACTCTCGATTCTTTACTCATTTAGTTAATTTCTTACAACTAATTTTCATCCTTTATAATTTCCTATCTTTCTTGTTTCATAACATCTCACTTATGTGTAACAACAACTCATGTTCAAAATTCTTCATCTCAAATCAATAGCTTTCTCAAGTTTACCTAATTTCAACTCAATCTTATCCATACGCAATTTCATACTTCCACTCAACATCATCCATACATGATTCATAATTCATTAACATCAAAAGATAAGAGTTCTTATAAAGTTGTAATGACATTTCAAACCACAATACATTAATGTCTCAAAATCTCAAAAAACGTAAGATACTTGAACTAATAATCCTTGAAATGCAACTGAAACCTCATGATTACAAAATCTAGTTTAAAATACAAAACATGCAGGACTCGAAGCGATGTCTTGACTCTTGATCACTCGATCTCATTTTCTTCACCTGAAGATGGAATGGAAAGGGGTGAGATTAAAAGCTCGTGGGTAACACGTTTATAACAGATAATAAACAAAACCATTTATAAAGCTCATTTTCATTGAAAATTTTCATAAACATAGTCATTTCACATTAAAATTACAAAACACTTATTTCTCAAAATTCTCAACAACACAAATCATGTATGCATCAACTTGTCGACATATGATAAGCAAATAAGCACATCAAAATAGTTTAGGGTGGGTCCAAAATAGAACATACTACATGTTTCCACATAATGGTCCTATGTAGCCGTGAACAGAACGTACTATTGCAATCCCACATAATGGTCTTGCATAGCCGTGAACTTATGGGAGTCCATGAAGGAGCTCTATGCCACTAGCGAGCAGGCAGGAGAAGCCTTTTGTCAAAGTATACTTGACTTAACTTTAGGGACCACCAAAAACCCACATAACATGTATTTCATGACTTGAAAGCAGATTGCTCAAATAGCACATTTCGAAAACATGATTTTTCTTGACATTTTGCCACAAAGGCATATTTCGAAAACACAATTGTTCATGATCATGAAATATCTCACATTTCATCAACCAAATTCACATATCAAACATATAGAAATTTCTCAAATCATTCAAAGCAATAATGCAACAATTACGAAGCAATTTGAAAACATTAAACTTCTTTGATTCGAACATGTAACCCACCTTAAAAATCCTTGCTCAAAGATGCCTCTTCTTTTGCTCCTTTTGCCTTCCTTGAGTTCCTTTATCAATGAAAAACATCCCCATTCAATAGGAATACAATTTGAGGACCCTTATATATCGTATTCATTAAGATAAATTCTAAATACTCAAACTCTTCTAAAAATCCAAACATTTGGGTCAATTTCCCGTGATCATTCTTATCAAGTAAATGACAAAATTTGATAACAATTCCTTCTATAAAATTTTTCATCATTTTCTTAAGTTTCTAATGACACCAAAATCATTCAATTTTGTTCAGTACTCTAAAATTTATTCTCTAATCATTTTCTGGCTGTTCTTATACTAAAACAACATTTTATGATCAACTTCCATCCCAAAAATTAAAATCCTTAGAGACTGAATTAGAACTCCATTTTATCATACAATTTGTAGCCCTATGTCTCTAGTTTATAAAAATAAAAAATTACCTCATTTGGATAACTACACAAAAAAGTTATGCCCAAAATACCAAAATATGTCTGTGCAGAAAAAATGGATTTCATCGTGGCGAACTTGTCCAAAACCTGACTCCGATGACATATTTTGCTACATTTTTCATCTTTTCACTGCCACCTTTCATATATAACCCATCTTAACACTAAACCATCTTATTTACTTCATTTCAACCCCAAAATCATTCACAAACACATCATGATCTATCTTTGATCATTAACCAAACAATAAAACATTAACATAAATCATTCATCAACAACTTCCTACACATATTCACTTTGTTGTCACTTCTAACTATCATCAAACGTGCTTCATTTAACAAATCAAAAAGGGTTTATGCTTATACTTACTTGATTTATCCAAAGCTCTTCAATCACCATGAAACCCTAGCTTGTTCTTCTTTCTCTTCTTTTCTTCCTTTCTCTTCTTGATCAACCTCAAAATCACCTTAGATCTTCATTCTTTTCTCTCAAGAACAAAACCCTCTCTTTTCTTCTTCCATTTTCATATTTCTCTTCTTCTCTCCCTCACTCACGTTGTTATCTTCTTCTTAAAAGCAAGACCTCTCTTCTTATTCCAATTCATACACTTAATGGGTATAAAAAGTCCATTCTACCATTCCTTTTATGCCTTATGTCTTATAACCTTAAATGCCATGCCCAATTTGCCCTTGATACATTCTTACAACATTAACACTTAAAATAATAATTATATCCAAAAAATTAATCTATCAAAACCTCAAAATTCTTTTAAATCATGCTTAACTAAAGAAAAAAAATTTCGGGGGCCAACATGAATGATCATCAACTTAGACCCTGTCCTGAACTACCTTAAGTGGAGGAAGCACATGTGACACCTGAAGATCATAATTTTTTCACTTCAGGAAAGTATGGAGTAGAGCCAGCGACACTAACAAAGTTGCTTCTTGGGAGGAAACCCAAAGGAAGTTAATTTTTTTTCTTTACATTTTCAAAATTCTTTTTATATGCATGTTTGTTTTTAAGTTTGCTTGTTTCTTTCTTGTTTTTAATTTTTCAACGAAATGAGAGATAGAATAAAATAAACAAACAAATATTTTCTCTTTTTCTATTACTTTTAGGATCATATAGTCATTATTAGAGTGTGAATTAACTGGAAGATTCCATGGAAAATTTAGCATGTACTTTTGCTCTTGTGATTGGTCAATGTGCATTATCTTTAGAAAAGTAGTGACTAGTGGTAAATAAAAGCTAGTGAGATTTTGAGCCTTATTGGACTGACACATCAATATCAATCTCATTATCTTTTGTTTATATATGACATTCATGACATGTACATCCTAACTTTGCCTTGAATATCCATTTGAAACCACACTTTTATCACACATATTAACGTGAAAATGATTAGGTATTCTTTATTTTTACAAGCTACATTAACCAAATAGTGTACCCATTGATATGGGTTTTCCTTTGTTAAGCCCCTTTAAGCTTTATTTACCTTTTCTTTTTGTGCTAACCGCATGGTTTAAACATAACCAAATGACTCACCTAAGCCTTAAAGCTAGTGAAGCAATTGTTGATTGTTAAGATTGTGGATGTACATAAATTCTAAGTGTTAGATTGAGCATATGTGTGGGATGTGTATAATTGTTGGGATACTATTTTATGTCTAATCAGTGAAAGTACCATGTTGATGTAGCTTCTTTCAATGTTTATAAGAAATGAAAAAGAGAAATGAGAAATATGTTTAAATAAAATTATAAAGGAGGAAATTCATATCTGTTGCAAAGTTATTTATGATTAGTCTTTCCTCCTAAAGTTGTATTAAATGGGTTACTTGAATATGTTGGATATGAAGTGGATTTTTTTTGGTGATGACTCCCTATTAGGGGTGAGCATTATTCGGGCTGGCCCGATTACCCAGTCCGGCCCGAATTAATTCGGGTAAGCAAATGCTAAATTTTGGGTAATTCGGGCTGGTCCGGGTATTACCCAAATTATTTTCAGGTCGGGACAGATAACTCCGAAAAAATTCGGGCCAACCCAATTACCCGAATTAGGTTTAAAAGAATTATAAAATAGGGTAATTAGGATAATTCGGGTAAATCGGGCCGGGATAATTCTGGTAAATCGGGTAAATTGGGCCGGGTAAGGGAAAAAAAATTTCAGGTAATTCGGGCCAGACCCGAACAGTAAAAATTGGGCCCGAATTACCCGAATGCTCACCCCTACTCCCTATAGTTACAAAATCTTGTTTATGATTAATTTTTGTGAGTGATATATGCCTGATGTGGTTTGTGGTATAAGAGCTTAAATTTGAGTTAAGAAACATGGATATTGCATTTATCATAGTTGATGTAAACAATTGTGAGTGAATGTTAGTTTTTGCACTTGATGGTATATTGAGTATTTTTTTTTTGCACTTGATGGTATATTGAGTATTTTTCTTATTTCACTAGCTTTGATGGCTTTTATAGTACACTATCTAAATACATCTCATTTTAACCCTTGCCTACATTACAACCTTGAAAAGTCCTTTGATTAATGATTATGTATGTGAACCTTAATGGTAGAGAAATGAAATGTCTTGTAAAGTTGTGGTGTTGGACATCATTTTCGGAGCCTAACTCCGAAGTCATAAAAACGTAAGGATAGTTGAAAACATTGGTTTTGGAAGGAAAAATTCTCCAAGAGCAATGGCGGGTTTGTCGTGGCAAAGTAATGTTTCGCAGCAACAAAACTGTGGAAGTATTTCCAATGACCTTTCGAGGCAAGTTCGTCGAGACAAACCTTTGGCTTCATCCTGGAAAATTCCTCAGATCAAACCCCTGCACCCTTCAGGACAAATTGTCATGGAGAAAGGCTAGCTTTGTTATGGCAAAGAACCTAGATAATTCCTAAGTACCTCTCGGGACAAATATGGCATGGCAAAAGTTTGTCTTCGTTATGGAAAAGTTGCCAAAATCAAACAGAAATACTTTTAGGGAAAGGTTTGCCTCGGCCAAGTTTGGCTTCACCGTAATGAAACTTTCGAACCCAGACACCTAAACTTAACTATCAAACACCAAATTTTTGCACATACACCTCCAAAACTACTTTTATAACTCAACCAAAAGATGAATATAACCATACACAAAAGAATCTTCTTCAAATCCTTAGTCTCTTGAGCATGAAATACGAAAACATGAAAATTATAAGCAAAATATGTTTCATTAATATCAATAGATAAGAGTTTTACAAAGCTTTAACAGGCATTTTAAGCCACAATACATCATTTGTCTCAATCCCAAAAATATCAAAAGTACATGAATGAATAAAACTCAAAATACGACTAAAGCCTTATGTTTTCCAAAAACTAGCTCAAAATACAACGATATGCAAATTAGAGTGATGCCTTGCCTCTTGTTCACTCGATCTCTTGCTCATCACCTGAAGATGGGGATGGAATGGGGTGAGCTTAAAAGCTCGTGGGTAACAAGTTCATACTCGAGAACAACCAAAACCATTTACATCTTCATAACCATAGTAATTCCGCATGAAAATCATAAAACACTTATTTCTCAAATTCTAAACTTATCAACGTAAGCAACATAAATCATGCATTCATCAAACTTTTCAACACATTCTAAACACATAAGCAAATCAGAATGGTTTAGGTAGGTCCAAAGGGGATTTCTTGCAAATCTCCAAAAATAACAGAACATACTAACATAATCCTACATAATGGTCTTGGGTAGTTCGTAAACAAAAAGTACTATCACAATCCCAGATAATGGTTTTGCATAGTCGTAACATGAGGGAGTCCATAAAGGAACTTCATGCCACTAACAAACAGGTGAGAGAAGCCTTTAATAGAGTTAATGTGCACTTGACTGAACATAATGGACCACTACAAGCCCACACAACATGTATTTCGTAACTTGAAAACATATTGCCCGAAAAAGCACATTTCAGAAACATGATTTCATAAGCACAACATATTTCCAAAAATCATTTCCATTTTTATTTCATAATTCATCCACAAATTTCATACACAAAATATGTGACACTTTCTCAAAGTATTTGAAGAACAATAAATGCACATTTATAAGGTAGTTGAAATCATTTAATTCCATTAATTTGAAAGGAAAATTAATCGCATATTAACTCAATTATAAACATGTAACCCACCTTGAATTTCCTTGTTTAAAAATTTGCTTAAGGATGTTTTTCCTCTTGTTCCTCTTACCTTCCTTGATTTTTTTTAACAATAGCCAAAACTTTCACTCAATAGGAACTCCAATTAAGAACCCAAAGAAACATATTCACTAAAATTGATTCTTGAATACTTAAACCTATGCATTTCCTAAGCTTCATGAACTAAAACCCTTCTAAAAGTCCAAAAGGATTGATAATGCACTTTCCTTAAATCTCTACCAAATAAAGGGATATTTGGTTCAAAAGAAACCTCTTCCCTTCCTCTTTCTTTTTCTCTTGTTGAACAACCTCAAAATCTCTTTTGAAAACTAAGAAAAGATGAAACCTTAATTTTCTCCCTTCTTTTCTCTCTAACAACGAAACTCTCTCTCCTTTTCTTTCTTATTTTCATTTCTCTCTCTCCTTTTCTTTCTTATTTTCGTTTCTTCTTCTTCTTAGAACAAGACAACTCTTCTTCTTCCAATTCTACCCTTAATGAGTGTGCAAATGTCCAATTTTCCCTTCCTTTAATGTCTTATGGTTTTTAAACTTAAGTGACTCGCCAAAAATGCCCTTTTTTACACTACACTCTTACTAATTTAATTCAATTAACCAAAGTACTAAAATCCTACCAACATTGACACCTATTAACTCCAAAAATAATTAATCCATCAAAGCCTCATAATTTAATTAAATCACGCCTAACAATAATAAAAAATATTTGGGGCCAACATGTGGAATGTCATGATCATAAATGGTTGGTGTACGTCCTAACACTACTCAAAATAACTAGACCTATAACTACAGTAATGGTGAGTCTAGGTCAATCCCATAGAGATGGTGTGTAAAGCGTTTCAAATGAAATCAATCAGTGGTTAGGTTTTTTGGGGGGTGGGGGTTGGATTGGTTTAATAACGAAATAAAATATAACTAAACTAATGAAAACAAATTAAAGAAAACATGTTAAAATGATGAAAGTGATGAATTCGTTAAGGACTCGGTCATCGGTTCAATCTCGGCCTACACACGGTTGAACATATTTCATTGAATTTTTGTTCTTATACCTCAAATAGTAATCGTAGGTTAACAATAAGTTTTATTAACCCCATTTTTCCCTTAGTTCAAATTTAATTAAAAAAACTAGTTAATTAAACCTCACTATCGAATAACCTAGAACAAGCTTTCTAGATTTAATTGGACAGTCACATTACAAATTAAAAAACAAATTAATCAAGGCAACAACCACACAAGCTCGGGTCATTTAACCTAGGTTATGTTATCCCTAATGATTAAAAACCATTAGTTGCGACAAACAAATCTAAACATAAAAATTATATATTATATTAAAATTCTAGTAATGGGTTCTTACTTAAAAATAATAAAATAGAGAATTTAATCATTCTCATATAACACTCAAACATTAAACTTAGGATAGCATAATCAATCCTGAGAAAAAACAATAAATAATAAGGGAAATGATTAACCATTTTTCTTTGGTGATGATATCACCTCCGAACCGATGTTGGGAAGTTTAGCCCTTTATGGGTCTCCAAAGGATGGGAGGTTTGCTCCTCTTCATTCTCCCAAATCTCAAAACTGAGAGCTTCAATGTTTTCTCAAAGGAACACATAAGTTTATGCCATTAAACCAATGTTCTTATACCAAAAAGTAGGGTTTGTGGAGTCACGCCCATGACACATTCTTCATAGGCATGACAACACTCTCACACCTATGAAAATTTTGTTATGGGCTTGAGAGCACTCTCATGAGATGTTTCTCAAGCCATGACTTATGCTATTCTTCATTCCTTTGGGCACTTTCTTGTCTCTTCTTGCTCTAATCCTTCTTCTTCTTGCTCTGTGAAGACAAGGGAGTGTGAGTCTCAAGAAGACGGCTCAAATAAAG
This sequence comes from Erythroxylum novogranatense, assembly GCA_029891385.1. Classification (NCBI taxonomy): domain Eukaryota; kingdom Viridiplantae; phylum Streptophyta; class Magnoliopsida; order Malpighiales; family Erythroxylaceae; genus Erythroxylum; species Erythroxylum novogranatense. Next base: position 15,795,181 of record CM057233.1, read on the forward strand.
TGCTTTCAACTCACTTCAGCTCTTTCACTTCCGATTTGTACCTAAACCCAATATGAACTAAAGTTAATGTCTTAAGCATTTCATATCATTGGACACTAAGTGTTATGGAATAAATGCATAATCAATTAAGCATATATCAATTTCCCCCACACTTAGTTTCTGACTGTCTTCAGGAAAAACATCAAAATCAAATTCACAGACCCAAAACATTTACTCATTTCCTATATTTCCCAATAATATATAGTCATAAGTAAATATGAACAACTTTCAAAAACCATAGCAAAAATTAAACATTCAAAGCTTCTACTAATGGTTAATCAACATTCATCACTTTTATAAAATGAGTAATCTATAGGAAGACTTGGACAAAATGTGATTAAATAAGATATATCCATAGGTACACTAAAAAACCATTCATTATCACAACATTCCATAACATTGCAAATCATTTCATTTCTCCACCACTAGGGTTCACATGCATAATCATGAATCAAAGGACTTTTTACAGTTGTAATGTAGGCAAGGATTAAGGTGAGATGTATTTGGGTAAAGAAGTGTAAAAACCATCAATTCTAGTGCAACAAGAAAAGCACTCAATATACCATCAAGCATAAAAACCATCATTCGCTCATAATACATCAACTATCATGAATTCAACTACAAACCATATGAAGCATAAACAACTAAAAGGAATCACTCATTCTGCTGGACCCTATTTCTGGAGTCCAACAATCGATTCCTGGATACCGAAGAACGTTGGGCCCGAGTCTCGACCCCCAAAGCTGAACCCGGGGTAACCGGTCGGGATAGTCGTAAGAGAAGGATTTCATTTAAAACAAATTCCAGTGTGGCAACAAAGAGGAGTTCACCGCGGCAAGGTCGTAAAAAGGGGGCTCGCCACGATGACACATCGGTTCATCACGGCGAACCAATGGAAGGTCGCCGCGGTGATCACTGGCTTCACTGCGGCGAAAAGCCCAAAATAAAAAATCCGACATCCAATATTCGGCCCTTCAAAAAAACACATACATTCACTTCCAACATCAAGCTAAGCATACTCATACACAAAAAAGACTTCAATTCTTCATGCCATTACAAAACCCATGAGTTCGAACAAACTTTACTTACACAACATCATACATACCAAGGCTAAAACAAAATATATAATGATGCTCAATGTTGATATGCTTAATAAGCTATCCAAAATAGTCACTAACTTAGTACAAAGATCTCTAACTATTGTGGAGTTTTTCGATGCCTTGCAAGGGTCAACTGTCGTCTTGAGTTGCACCTAAGGAGGGAAAAATGATGGGTTGAGCTACACAGCTCAGTGGCTAATATATTTATAGCCATCGGTAACTAGAACAATTTCAAGCATATGTATGTATATATATCCAGCAATTCTAGCACTCACACTATATTCAAGCAATTTACACATCCATCACATTTGTTTCAACTCACAAAATATTTCATAACGTATAACACTTAATATGCTTCATAATGAATAGTTCAATTATGCAATGCACATCATACGGCTTGAGGGTTCCATGAAACAGAATGAGGAAACCGAAGTTTACCCCATTAATAGAATGAGTCCATTTCGAAGCTCATATGCCACAAGCGAGCAGACGGGAGAAGGCTCTTGTCATCGTGCACGTGATGAATAGAATGGTTCCACTCTCGTCCAAACAAAAGCACATAATCATGCTCAGAATCATTTTATCAGATGATATGCTTTCATGCTTTTCATTTATACAGAATGCCATGACCGAAATCAAGGCATAACATGATCAAAATCATAATTTACTTATATCAAATCTCATGCTTCTTTCAAGGTATACGAAATAATCTTATAACAAATCAATCTCAAACAATTAAGCACATATTCAATCAACAAGTCATGCATCTCTCAATGCATGACATAAAATATATATTCACACATAGGCAAGAATTTGCCCAATCACACAATAACTATAAATACATCACCCACCAAATATCGCTTGATAATCCAAGTTCAATGTTGTCCTTCCTCTTGCGATTGGATTAGGTCTGTTTGGTTTCCTATAACAAACCAAGTTCTCATTCAAACAACATTCAAAGGAAATTCATAAAGCTTTGAAAATCAAAAGTGCTAACACTATAATCTATACTCAACTTCCATCCAAAATTTGAGATCTTTAGAGACTGATTCAAAACTTCCTTTCTACATAAAAATTGTATCCCTAGGCCTCTAGTTTACAAATAATTAAAAATCACCTCATTTTGATATCTATAACAAAAGTTATGTCCAAAATACCAAAATATGTCTGTGCAGGAAAATAGGATTTTGCCGCGGCGATAATGTTGGAGCTCACATGACGAGGAGGACAAGGCCATACCATGACACGTGTATGATGAGCACGTCGTGATGTGTGAGCCCAAAATCATCCGAAAGCCTTTTTTTCTCACATTCTTCAACCATATACCTCCCATATTTCAAATATAATCTTCATCTTAACCCTAAACCATCATTCCTACTTCATTTCTAAACTCATTCCAACCCAAAATCAGTCACAAACACAATATAATTATTAACCTTAGAAGATTACATTATTTTCATACACCATTCAACAGCAACTCCCTACACATATTCAACCTCATTTTCACTTCGAACTTTCATTAAACATGGTTAATCCAACCAATGAAGAAAGAAAGAATGCTTGCACTTACTTGTTTGGCTTCAAACTCTTCAAGTTCTTCAAGATCTTCAAAACCCTAAGTTTTCCCCCTTCTTTTCTCTATTCCCACGATGCTTCTTCTCTTCCTAACAAGCCAACCATTTCTTCTTCTAATTTACACTCTTAATGATTGCAAAATGACCCTTATGCCTTATAACTTAAAGGTTTAAGTGATCTACCAAAATTACCCCTCATGCATTCTTACTACATTTATACTTTAATTCCATCAATACAAACAATAGTTCCTCCTAACATTGACATGCTAATTACTCCAAAATAATAAATCTAACAAGACCTCAAAATAAATTAAATCATGCTTAATAAAATAAAGTAATAAAAAAATTCGGGGCCCAACACATTCAATTGATGACAATACATTGAAACTATAAAGAGTGATCCTTCAAAGCCTCATCTACCTGATATGCATAATATTCAAATTACCCATTCAATACAACTTTAGGAGAAAAAACTAAAAATGAATAATTTTGCAAAACATATGCATTTCCTCCTTGATACTTTTGTTTAAATATATTTCCTTTATTTTTCTTTTTCCTTTTTTCTCTTTTTCTTTTGATTTTCTCATTTTTATTTTTTTATACAAAAATTGAAAGAAACTACATTAACATGGGCATTTCATTGATAAGATATAAAGTTGTAACATCTCGTTCCCATACTAAAGGTTAGAACCCTAAAATTTGGTACATGTGAGCTTAAAGACAGATTAAGAAAATTTATTTCATGCTCACGCATAATGTTAACATATACGCACATGAATTTGAATTTTTTCACACATCACAATGACTGTACATGCATTCATTGACAATTGCCAGGTATAATTGATCTATAGATGTGATTTTATTGAGATTGTGGTTAGATTGTATTGAAAATTGATTTGGAGGGTATATTTAGTGATGTAGAAGTTTTGGTCACTTTTAGGATAATTTTTGAAAATTTTGGGTATTTTTGAACTAAGGAAAATGCCAAGTGGCAGAACAATTGATGAATAGTAGTATAAATACGAGTCAAATTGCAATGGAAATTTTATAAATGACTTTGGGATTTAATGACATACGTCATTGAAAATCGGGACAAAAATTGGGTTGAAAAATTGGAGACAAATAGACTAGTAGATTAAAAGACCAAGAAGACACCTTGAGAGAGTGACATGTGTCACTTGCCACTCCACTTGTTTTAAGCCACGAAATTCATTAAGTTAAAGACCCATATTTATGACCTTTAACTTATCTTTTACGAGACATCCTTCATTTCTCCATCTTCTTCTTTTTTTCTTCATCTTCTTCATGTGTTCTCTCCCTTATTCACGACACCTCACTCTCACCTTCATCATGTTGAACTTTGTCTAACTTTTTCACTTTGCTTCTTCAAGAATTATTGTCCTCTTCATTTCTTAATAAATACCCAACCCTACCACCCTAAAATGATGATGCACGTGTAAGAGAAGGAAGTTAGGGTTGAGAGAGATTTTGAAGAGTTTGAAGAATTTGAAACTAAATCAAGTAAGTTATGATTTAAATATCATGGGTATGGTTAAATGAAGCTAGAATGATGAATGGATTAAGATTAAGGATTTGATTATGCAATGTTTATGTATGTGTTATGGCTAATGAAAATTTGATATAAATGTCTTGTTTTTGCTTATGCTTGATAATTAATAATTCATATGTTGTTATGAAGAAGTCGAATTTAAATTCTAGTTAGAGGAGTATCAAAATCTAACCTAAAGATGGAAAACTAGGTTTGTGTCTATGCAAGTTCGAGACAGTAAACTCCCTGCTTCGCCATGGTGAACTTGAAGGATTTAGTGATGATTTCTTTCAAATAAAGTTCGCCGCGTCCAACTCTAGGTTTTGCCACGACGAACTTGTGAAAATTTTGGGCATATATTTTTTTGTAGTCATCAAAATGGACTGATTCTTAATTTGGAGTAAACTAGAGACATAGTACTACAAATTATCTGATGAAATCAAATTCTGAATCAGTCTCTAAGTTGTTCAATTTCTGGCTGGAAGTTGTGTATAGTTTACCATTTTGGATAAGAGCGGTCTGAAAATGTTTAAGGTATATCTTCCAAATTACTAAACCAAATTGAGTGATTTTAGTGTCAATAGAAACATAAGACATATAGGAACACATTTATAGAAGACAATATGAACAAATTACATTATTTTCAATTTTTAATTGAATATGAACAGTAGACCAAAAGTGTGACTTGGAAAAACCTGAAGTGAGTCAATGAGAAAGGAATGGAGATTTTAATAGTTTTAGTGAGGCATAAACCTATGTATAAATTATACTTTGATGAGTTTTGATATAAGACTGATAAAGTGATGAGAATAATGGAGAGATACCCAGATTTTCATGAACATGCATTGTACATATTCCATATACACACGTGTGCATAAATGAATGCTTATAATTGTGCAATTATTAATGTGTGTGTGCATTGTGTGTATTGCATAATTTTGATGTGTAGGATAAACGTTTGCATTTAAATGTTTCCAAATCATTGAAGCTAGTGCTAATCTGGAGCATACTGTGAGTAGACCTAGATGGTCTCATTTCATTGTTTGTTTTGTTTGAAATTTTGTATTGATTGACTACTGAATGCTCATATGAATGTAAACGATTGTGTTGATTTTCGGAAAGAAGGTCCAACGATTGTGATGTTGATTGGGAGGTTAAAGTGCTACTTGTATATGAATGAGATGAAATAAGTGTGCATAATCCGATGACAAGTGTGTTTTGAATGTGCATTTGCATATGAATGAAAATGTGATTCTCAACTTTAATATTGAATGCCATACTAAGGTCTGATGATATGTCAATGTGAGTGAATGGGAATATGTGTAATTGATGTATTCCATGTCATGAATGCATGAAACATAATGACAGTTGTGACCAGAGTGGCCATCGATCAGAGCTAAAAGCTCAACGTGTAAAAAAGAGCCTTAAGCTCAAAAGTGATTAAGAGCCTAAGGCTCATTATGTAAAATGATTCATGTATCCTTATCGGATAAGGGACAGTTAGTAATGAGCTCGGTATCCAATGGATACAGGACAGTTTAGGTACTCGGTCACAACAAAGTAATAAATGAAAAGTGAGTCTCATGTGCACTGCATATGCATAATATGAATGATTAAATTGTATTGAATGTGAAATATGAACTAATGTGAATGTGAATTATGTGTTACGTGACTGGGTGAGCCATCGATGTGTAGGAAAATCCCGGTGTGAGCATCACATGCCCACGGTGCGGAAAACAAAATTTTTTTTGCTCCTGGACCTTCCCGAAAGCCAGGATCCAAGTGTATATATAACAAACTCAAATCGAACGACCAAAGGAGACCGTCTCTAACGGTATCCACGCAGAGATCGGAGAACCTAACCGGGAAAAACCCTTTGACCCGGGAATAGCTAGAACAAATTAAAGACTGCTAGATCTTACCTTTGTTCTATGGGGAGCTTGGAAAATGATGAAGGAAATGACAAAAACTTGGAGAAGAATCTTTGGAGAGGAAACTTGAGAGGAAGCTTTTAAACTCTTTCAAAGCCTTTCTCATTTCATTCTCACCAAAGCCAACGATGCATTCTCTTCTTCTTTCATCTTTATACCTTTTTGTCATTTAATTTAACTAATGACTAAGCATAAGGAGAAGCTTCTTCTCCCTTTCCACGTTAGCCACTTTTATATATATATATATATATAAAAAGTTAAAGCTTAAACCTTAAACCTTCCTCCTCCATCCACGTGCTAGCCATATATATATATATATATATATATATATATTAATTCTTTAATTAATTAATAACATATATATATATGTATATTAATGCTGAGGTGGTCCAGTCACACTGGGGTCGGTCCTACCGGCCTACCGGATCCCGGTATTGGATAAACCCCGGAAAACTTTTTTCAGCAATATCAATGTCGCGATCTCATCGGGACATATCTCGATCTCATCGGGATCCATTTAATCTTGTTGCTCTCCATTTATTGGAACTCTGTCCAAAACTATTTTACAAGTTCTCCGAGACACTCTTATGCGTGTGACCCATTAGGTTCCCGGTTATGTTGGCCACTTAGATTAACACTTAATCTAAGCAAGTCATGAGCAGTATCTAGCAACACATCATGACCCCCAATTGACCGGAAAATAATTGGTTTGACGAATGAATATATATTCATCATGGACCATATCACGAACCTTTCCATAGACAATTACTGTGCAATTCGTCCTTTCACCATCCTATACCCCACTCGGTTATGAGTATGAGCAATGTGTCAACTCTCACTAGACTGACTATGTCAAATCTAGTCCAAGTGATTTCAGTTCTTGTCCTGGGACTCATTACTTTATATGTCACTGAAGACACTCTTCACGACATACATACTCCGCCGAGATTTCTAAGTAATGACCTCGACAAGAGGCCATGGGTATCATCTTCGCTATCACGTAGTGGTGAATCCTCTATTGGCTACTCAATTACCTTGAATACCTCAAACTGCACTCCAAGCACCACCCTATGAGCGACCTCTGTAAGGCAACAAGGAATGGAGTCAAAGCACGTAATCAAGATCTAAGATATCCTTGAGCACCTCAAGTCTAAGGATACTTGCACCATTGCTATGATGAGATTATCAACGACATTAGAATAGGACATCCATGTGATGATCTCATGGCGGGTCATCCAATGTACTTACTACCTCTAGTAAGCATCCACATCTCAACCCTAAATATCTCATATTTACGGTTTTAAGATCCTTTGCTGATCAAATCAAGGAGCATGAGATGTGCTAGTCTTTTGGATACTGATGTCCATCTTAGTAATCCTATGACTAGGATAATTTAGATAATGACATAATTGCACATGATAGGAATCTCGAGAGTGTGATCACATCATAATTTCCTTCATGCTATGTCATATATCATGGACTTCATTAATTTGATTACAGATCTATATCAGTTCATAAATAATGAACAACAAATTAATGAAATATGCCTTTCTTTATTTATTTATAAAGACTGTACACAAATTTGTTAAAAATGCGCTAAAGGCGATTGCCTTTAGGGCACTACTCTAACAATCTCCCACTTGACCTAAAGCCAATCGCCTTGATATCTAATACCATAGGCGAGTACATGAGAATCAAAACTCTTTTGTGACAATGGCTTCGTCAACGGATCAGCAATATTCTGCTCGGTGGGAACTCTCTCGATTTGGACATCACCACGTCCTATGATCTCCCTTATCAAATGATATCTGTGGAGTACGTGTTTGGATCGTTGATGAGACCTTGGTTCCTTCGCCTGCGCAATAGCCCCATTGTTGTCACAATACAACTGTATGGGCCCATCACTGCTAGGAACCACACCAAGTTCAATAATGAACTTCTTGATCCAAACTGCTTCCTTTGCTGCTTCTGAAGCGGCAATGTACTCTGCCTCGGTTGTTGAATCGGTAGTCGTCTCTTGTTTGGAACTCTTCCAACTGACTACCCCGCCGTTCAGTGTGAATACATAACCTGATTAGGATTTGGAATCATCCTTATCAGATTGAAAATTGGCATCTGTATACCCGCTCACTTGGAGATCTCCATCCCCATATATCAAGAAAACATCCTTAGTTCTTCGTAAGTACTTAAGGATATTCTTGACAGCCACCCAGTGATCCTCACCAGGATCCGATTGGTATCTGCTCGTAACACTTAGAGCATATGATACATCGGGTCTCGTACATAGCATAGCATACATGATAGATCCTACCGCTGATGCATACGGGATCATATTCATGCGCATCCTCTCATCTTGTGTTTTAGGACACATAGATTTCGAGAGTGTTATCCCATGAGTCACGGGAAAGTACCCTCTCTTGGATTGCTCCATGCTAAACCTCTTTAGCATCTTGTCTATGTACGTTGATTGTGAAAGACTAAGCAACCTTTTTGATCTATCTCTATAGATCCTTATCCTAAGGATATAAGTTGCTTCACCAAGGTCTTTCATGGCAAATTGTTTGGACAATCAAATCTTGACTGATTGTAGCATAGAGACATCGTTTCCTAGTAATAATATGTCATCCACATATAGCACAAGGAATACGATTGCAGTCCCATTGACCTTCTTATACACACAGTATTCATCCGGATTTTGTGAGAAACCAAACTCTTTGATTACCTCATCAAAACGGATATTCCAACTCTTGGATGCTTGCTTCAATCCATAGATGGATTTCTGAAGCTTGCATACCTTTTCGCCATCATAGGAGGTGAAGCCCTTAGGTTGTGTCATATACACATCCTCAGTTAGATTTCCATTTAGGAAAGCTGTCTTCACATCCATTTTCCATATCTCATAATCATAATGAGTGGCAATGGCTAGGAGTATTCTAATGGATTTAAGCATTGCTACTGGGCTGAAGGTCTCGTTGTAGTCAACTCCTTGTCTTTGACGAAAACCTTTAGCCACAAGCCTTGCTTTATAGGTAATTACATTACCATCCATGTCGGTTTTCTTTTTGAAAACCCATTTACACCCTATGGGTTTTATTCCTTCGGGTGCCTCAACCAAAGTCCATACTTGGTTTTCATACATGGAATCCATTTCGGCTTGCATGGCATGAAGCCATTTCTGAGACTCTGAACTCTTCAGAACCTCTTCATAGGTGGTAGGCTCATCATCTTCTATGAGCAATACGTCATTCTGTTCATTCACGAGAAATCCATATCTCTTGGGAACAGAGCGTATCCTACATGACCTACGAATTTCGTGTGTTGTAGAAGGTTGAACTGTTACTTCATCTGTATGAGTTCTGATTTGAGTTCAGCGATTGATCTGCGTCTGTTCGAGCATCCTGAACTTCTTTAAGCTCAATTTTGCTCCCACTGTATTCTTATAAAAGAAACTCTTTCTAAAAAAAGACAGCATACTTTGAAACAAACACCTTTTGTTCCTCAGCAAGGTAGAATTGATATCCCATTGTTTCTTTAGGATATCCTACGAACAAACACTTGTCAGACTTTGCATCAAGTTTATCTGACTGAGTCCGCTTCACATAAGCAGGACAGCCCCTAACTTTCAAATGAGTAAGATAGGGTCTTTTGTTAGTCCACATCTCATATGGAGTAACATCAACTGTCTTTTATGGAACTCTGTTCAGCAAGTAAACAGCTGTCTCGATTGCATACCCCCAAAAGGATTTTGGTAACTTTGCAAAGCCCATCATTGATCGTACCATGTCTAACAAGGTTCGATTTCTCCTTTCTGCCACACCATTATGCTGTGGTGTGTAAGGAGGAGTCCATTGAGATAAAATCCCATTATCTATGAGATAATCCAAAAACTCTTGGTCTAAGTATTCCCCACCACGATCAGATAGTAATGTCTTGATACTTTTCCCAAGTTGGTTTTCTACTTCATTTCTAAATTGTTTGACTTTTCAAATGCTTCAGATTTGTATCTCATCAGATACAGGTACCCATATCGAGAATAATCATCGATAAAGGTAATGAAGTAAAGATAACCACTTCTAGCATGGATGGACATCGGACCACATACATCTGAATGTATTAGGTCTAATACTCCAGTCGCTCGTTCACCCTTTCCCTTAAAGGGTAACTTAGTCATCTTGCCTAATAAACAAGATTCGCATGTGTCATATGATTCATAATCAAATGACCCTAAACTACCACTCTTATGGATCTTAGCTATGCGTCTCTCATTTATATGGCCAAGGCGACAATGCCATAAGTAAGTTGATTTTAAATTATCTCATTTATGTCTTTTCGTGTCATTGACATTCATAATTGGATGTGACATATCTAATATGTAAATTCCATTGCATAAAGTACCAGTACCATAAAGCATTCCATTCAAACTAATAGAACAACCATTGTTACTAAAAGTCAAATGGAAACCACTCTATTTAAACAAGAAAGCATAATATGTTCTTTGTTAATACAGTACAAAATAACAATCATTCAATTGAATTACAAGCCCAGTGGGGAGTGACAAAAAGTAAGTTCCTACGGCTAATGCAGCAACTCTTGCTCCATTTCCCACACGCAGGTCTACCTCTCCTTCATGAGTCATCTCATCGTCCTCGAGGCCCCATATCATTGCATATGTGTGAGCCACAACCGTATCTAATACCCATATGTTATGATCGAAACAGATTAACCTCAATGACAAACATACCGAAGAATTTGAGGCATCGATGCCTTCTTCGCTTCAGTTCCTCCAGATAGACTTTCTGGTTTTCGCTCAGGTGGCGGTCTTGCCACAATGGAAGCAAGTTCCTTTTGGTGCAGTCTCTTTGGTTTTCTTCTTGGCTGTACTTCCTTTTGGTTTCTTAGACCTTTTCTTCTTTTGTTTCTTTTTCTTTGAACCAGAAGAAGAGTCCACCATTAGCACTAGCTTGCTATCCTTCTTGATAGCTTGCTCTGCTGTCTTGAGCAGATTGATCAACTCAGGGATTGTTGTGGATACTTGGTTCATCCGATAGTTTAACACAAACTGTGAATAACTATCAGACAATCCAACCAGAATTAAGTGAATACTTAATTCATAATCCATGACAAAACCTAAGACGGCCAATCTCTCAATATACCCATTCATCTTGATGCATCTTGCTGCAGATGAACTGGAGTCATCTTAGTAGTGAAGAGTAGCCTCGAGGTCTCAAACCTTTCAGACCGAGCTTGCTCATCAAACAGCTCCCTAAGATGAAACACTATGGTATGAGCATCTATAGACTCATGCTGCTTCTGCAGCTCAGGTAACATCGAGGCAAGCATAATGCAGGTAGCCATGTCACTGTCTTTAAGATGCTTTCGATATGCTTTCTGATCCTCATCAGAAGCATCAGCAAAAGGTGGATCAGGAAGTGGAACATCTAGGATATATCCCAGTTCCTCAGACCTGAGAACAATTCTCAGATTTCTCAGCCAATCTAGAAAATTTGGTCCAGTTAACTTGTTGGATTCCATAAGTGAGCGCAAGTTCACACTTGAAGTCATCTTCAATAACCTAAAGGGAAAAGAGAGAAAGAATGTTAGAATAGGAATAGATGCATAATCATAAGGACTTGCATGATATGCATATGGCTCCCACTAGTTTCATAGAATCCATAACCCTCAGTACCAATCCAAGAAATATTATGACAAAATGTCCTAGTGGGTCGATATCCGACATTCCTAAAAATGACCTTGGGTTTGCCCAACAAGCCACCTTAGTTCAATCAGTAGGTATCGGTCATACCAATTGCATCATAGATAGATATCCGACATTCCTAAAATGACCTTGGGTTTGCCCAACAAGCCACCTTAGTTCAATCGGCAGGTATCAATCATACCATTTCCATCTTAGGTGCAAGTATCGACTAGTGCTATCAACTTTTGATGTATGCACACATATTGGGTTATCAACTCTTGATGAGTGTACATCTGATGTACACTACCCAATTTCGCCTCTGTCCACGTTGACCTTGAGTTTACTCAACAAATCAACGCTTCTAGTGAAAACCGACCCATTAATCCGAAAATCTCATTTTCCATGATTCGAACATATCCGTATAGAGTGAGCTTGGGTTTGCCCAACAACCCAACTCTATAAGAACTCTGGTTCTCCCCATATTAATGGAAGGCGTTAGTTTTCATATTATTTGAGGGTTTCGGGTCTCATCTACTTCTTCTCCAAGCCGTAGGATTATAGTCACTATGACTATATGGAATGATTTAGGCATATGATCAATCACATTGAGTTTATACCTAAAATCATCCATCATCCCTCCTTTGCATGTTATAAGTCGACTTGTGTATGTATAAGTCGACTTATGCCTCTTTAATAAGTCGACTTATGCATGTGTAAGTCGATTTGTGTAATGTGTACCTAACAAGTCGACTTGTACCATTGTGCAAGTCGACTTATGCGTCTACAGTGCACGGACAAGTCGACTTGTTCATTGTGTAAGTCGACTTATCCAAGAGAAATTGCTATCTAATCGGCTAATTTCTCAATTCGTGTAGTTCAAATTCACAACACCAAGTCTAATACACATTATTATGATGTATCAATGAAACACTTTCATTGTTGCTTACCATATATTGTCAAACTATATATGAAGAATTTGAAATCGGTGAATATACTGTTATTCACTTGGATCTCCAAATAATTCGAGAATATCAAATTATCAACTTAAGTATCTCTAGGTAGTCTACACTTTATCAAGACTACTTCGGCACATGTCACAAAATTTGTGACGGCCAAAACAATCAAGATAAGGAAATATACTAACGAGACGCTAATGAGACACATTTGACATCTGAAAATTATTTGGAAACCTAATTTCAAAAAATTCATTTAGGCAAGCATACAACATCAATGTAACACATTTTTAATCACATTAAAAATGATCCAAGGCATTGGAACTGAAATCTACACAATTTCTTAGTTCAAACAAAACAACTCCAGCAATTTTCTCAAATCTGCCAAGTTCTATGCTTTGCTTGAAAAACCCATTGAAACAATTTCAATAAATTCAGAGAAAATTACATAGGTCACTACATGTTCCCAACATGCTCCATGAAGTTTTTTAGGATTTATTTCCATCAAAAACTTATTCAACCTCAGAAAAAAGCCAATGCAAAATCTGTATTCCTTAACACAGCTATTCCCAGAAGCACACAATAAATTCTCAAATAAATAGTAAATCACCTCGAAAACATTTTTCCATCCACATAGACATTCATAAACATCTTAGGGACATATAGGTGAAATAAAATCCGAAAAACCATTTTTCTACAATTTATTATCGAATTTATAAGCATGCCTTTTCAGTGAATGTGCACAAAGACAGCACCCAGCATATTAGGGAATAAATTAGCAAAACCATATCAAATCACATTGATAAATTCCGGGCTTCCACAGACATATGCAACAACATCTTTTGAACATATCTGGGCAAGAAAATTTCGAAAACTATATCTCATACTGAATTCGAAATTCAATACATACAACATGCATCATCATCACAAGCTATAGCAACTCCGACCTAGTCATGGTTTCGTTGTTATATACGACACAAGTGTCTCTAATACTACTGTAGGAAAATCCCGGTGTGAGCATCACATGCCCACGGTGCGGAAAACAAAATTTTTTTTGTTCCGGGACCTTCCCGAAAGCCAGGATCCAAGTGTATATATAACAAACTCAAACCGAACGACCAAAGGAGACCGTCTCTAACGGTATCCACGCAGAGATCGGAGAACCTAACCAGGACAAACCCTTTGACCCGGAAATAGCTAGAACAAATTAAAGACTGCTAGATCTTACCTTTTTTCTATGGAGAGCTTGGAAAATGATGAAGGAAATGACAAAAACTTGGAGAAGAATCGTTGGTGAGGAAACTTGAGAGGAAGCTTTTAAACTCTTTCAAAGCCTTTCTCATTTCATTCTCACCAAAGCCAACGATGCATTCTCTTCTTCTTTCATCTTTATACCTTTTTGTCATTTAATTTAACTAATGACTAAGCATAAGGAGAAGCTTCTTCTCCCTTTCCACGTTAGCCACTTATATATATATATATATATATAAAAAGTTAAAGCTTAAAGCTTAAACCTTCCTCCTCCATCCACGTGCTAGCCATATATATATATATATATATATTAATTAATTCTTTAATTAATTAATAACATATATATATGTATATTAATGCTGAGGTGGTCCAGTCACACTGGGGTCGGTCCTACCAGCCTACCGGGTCCCGGTATGGGATAAACCCCGGAAAACCTTTTTCAGCAATATCAATGTCGCGATCTCATCGGGACATATCTCGATCTCATCGGGATCCATTTAATCCTGTTGCTCTCCATTTATTGGAACTCTGTCCAAAACCATTTTACAAGTTCTCCGAGACACTCTTATGCGTGTGACCCATTAGGTTCCCGGTTATGTTGGCCACTTAGATTAACACTTAATCTAAGCAAGTCATGAGCGGTATCTAGCAACACATCATGACCCCCAATTGACCGGAAAGTAATTGGTTTGACGAATGAATATATATTCATCATGGACCATATCACGAACCTTTCCATAGACAATTACCGTGCAATTCGTCCTTTCACCATCCTATACCCCACTTGGTTATGAGTATGGGCAATGTGTCAACTCTCACTAGACTGACTACGTCAAATCTAGTCCAAGTGATTTCAGTTCTTGTCCTGGGACTCATTACTTTATATGTCACTGAAGACACTCTTCACGACATACATACTTCGGCCAGAGATTTCTAAGTAATGACCCTGACAAGAGGCCATGGGTATCATCTTCTGCTATCACAGAAGTGGTGAATCCTCTATTGGCTACTCAATTACCTTCGAATACCTCAAATTGTACCCAAGCACCACCCTATGAGCGACCTCTGTAAGGAAACAAGGAATGGAGTCAAAGCACAGAATCAGTATCCAAGATATCCTTGAGCACCTCAAGTCTAAGGATACTTGCACCATTGCTATGATGAGATTATCACTGACATTAGAATAGGACATCCATGTGATGATCTCATGGCAGGTCATCCAATGTACTTACTACCTCTAGTAAGCATCCACATCTCAACCCTAAATATCTCATATTTACAGTTTCTAAGATCCACTGCTTGATCAAATCAAGGAGCATGAGATGTGCTAGTCTTTCCGGATTACCGATGTCCAGTCTCAGTAATCCTATGACTAGGGATAATTTAGATAATGACATAATTGCACATGATAGGAATCTCAGTAGTGTGATCACATCATAATTTCCTTCATGCTATGTCATATATCATGGACTTCATTAATTTGATTACAGATCTATATCAGTTCATAAATAATGAACAAAAAATTAATGAAATATGCCTTTCTTTATTTATTTATAAAGACTGTACACAAATTTGTACAAAATGCGCTAAAGGCGATTGCCTTTAGGGAACTACTCTAACACGATGATGCTCACTCATTGAGTTCACAAAACTCACCCAAAAATTGCAAATATTTTTTAGAATCGGAAGAATGCCTCGTTAGGCAAACGAGAGTATGCCTACATCATACAAGTAAGGGATAGAGGTCAGGATCAATTCTCTTCTACATTTTTAATTCTTATTTTTATGTCAAATTGTATTTTCTGCAATGATTGTATCATGTGTATGTAAATAATTCTGTTATGTAATAACTTTCCGTATTGGAGATGATTGTAAATGATTTTGCAATGTAATAAATTTATGATTACAAGTATTCTATATTTGTAATGGGCCCAAATGGCTATTGAAATTCTTACGATTGTATTATTATGACTAAAATTTTTTTTGATTAAAATGGGTCATTTAAATTATTGATTTTTGCATACGTGTGTGTAAATTTTGTATTGAGTTTTAAGTGTTTGACTGACCGAGTGTGCTAGCACGCCACCCTCACAGGGCACGGACTCGGATATCACACAAGATGTCGAGTACTTGTCTTGTAGAAGTGGGGTACTACATTAGTTGGTATTAGAGCCCATAATTACTATCTTATATGGTCATTTTCTGAAATGTGTCAAGTTAAATGCATTTTAGACATGTCATAGCAGACAGTAGCAACTGATCCCTTTTCTGAGGCACATGATTATGAGTCACACACATGAGCACGTGTTAAGTGCTTAAGCTGATAGAAATAGTGAGAAAAGTGATGATATGTCAGAACGTCAGAAAAGGAAAATTGTGGATATTGAAAAATGAGAAATAGTATATGATTGGGTATGACAGAAAAATATTTAACACAATTGTATTGGTGGATGTATTATGGAATACAATATTAATATTGTACTATGATGGTATAACCTCGAATGTGAACCCAATGTGATTGTATTATTATGGATTGTTTGAGGAAAATAAGGATATAAGTAGAAATGATGAGATTAAAATGTGCAAGCCAAGTTGAAAGAAAAAAGTTTTCTATAACCTTGAAAGGTTGAACTTAAACTTAGAATGGTTGTGTGATTATCATGATAAGAGTTTATGATTCAAGATAAGAATATGTCTGTGGAATTGAGAATAGAAATTTATAATGATTATACATCAGTAATTCTAAATGGATTGAGGATATACACATATGGGAAAAGAAATAGACATAATTGACTTTACAAGAGATGAATGATGGGTAGTAAGGAGAAAGTAAAAAATGCATATAAGATAGGGTTTTATCCAAGAATGACAAAAGGTAAGCAAAAGCCTCCAAAGTTAAGTTAGTTTGTTATCATGAGTACATATTTGATAGTGGGATTATCATGACAAGTGAGAATATTGGGCACATGCGTATTATCTGTATGGGATAATATAGGAAGCAATCTAAGACTTACTAAATATTGTTATTCATAGTTCCCATAGTTCAAAGTCTAAGACGAATTCAAGTAATACATGAAAGTGCTAATAGTGATCAATAGATGATAGATTGAGTTTATTAATGATGTTACTATGGATGATGAATTTTGTGAAAAAGAAGAAGGGAACGATTATGGCACAGTGCCCACGATCGAGGACAGATACAAAAGGAAAATTGTTGTCCTGAATCAAACAAGATTAAGGTATCCAGAATATAAGTTATTAATTGGTGAATTGTCTTAAAGGACATCTCTGAAAAAAAAGAAATGATCTTGATGGTATACATACCAAGGTATTAGAGTAAATGAATTGTTTAATGTTTTAATCAACTTTATCATAAAGGATATTCTTATCATATAAGTTATGATAGAAATTAATCTCCTTGAGGTTACTAAGAATGTCTGATAAGCAATGATGATAATAGTGGATTGATAAAGGTTACATGAATAATATAGATGATTGTAGCAAGAAGTCTTCTTTTGAAAAGAAAAATTTCATCAAATTAGGTTAAACATATCGATAGTTTATTTTAATAATGATTAATGAAGAAACAAATCGAAATGAATCAGTAATGAATTAAAAGTTAATACTGAAGTCTTAATCCTAATGGAGACTCAAGGATACGATGTAGAATATGCTACTGAGAGTATATACATTTTTGTTGATGTAAAGTATCTAACTAAGTGAATGGATTCTTGAATTTGAGGTGACATTAAGTATAAGAGATACAAATTAGATCTGATGAATGTGTTACCAATATAGGATCTTAATATTGCAATTAAATTGAAATTTGTGGAGAAAATAGAACAAATGAGTAGGTGTTATAATAAATCCATATGAAAATCAGAGAAAATCAAATGAATTGAGAAAATCATTCGAGAAAAGAAGTTAATTGGGATACCAAAAATAACATGAGATAATACTACTTCATTAAGGAATTAGATTCTTAAAGAATTACAAGAACAAATCATGGGCACAAGGAGTTTTGGGTTATATCTGTTGGAGTTAAAAATTCCCTTAATGATATTATGGTATTGAAAATTTAAGTGATCCAAGTAAAACTAGATCAAATAGTGACTATGATTATAAATGATATATCGAGTGTATTTGAAAAGCAAAGAGCATATTTGTGAAACTTGAGGATAAATCTTCCATATCATGAAGGTAAAAATAATTATAAGCTGAGTTCAATAAGAGTGAATCTTAGCTTGATCAAATAAAATGTTGGATCTTATAGTATCTGAGCAAGGCGTATTGAGAGACACAAGGAAATAGAGGTAATGAAGAAGTAAGAAACTATAAAGAATATATGAGAGATTTGGAGTTCTTTAGAACTAGCTATACGTTGGATACTACCAGAGACTGGAAAGGGGTTTTTAATAATCTTATCCTGTGATTAAAATGTTTAAGGAAAAATGTGTAATCCATATCAGTGATGAATGTAAAGAGAATTTTGAGGAATTATAACACCAATGATAATAATATCATTTGGAATTTGAGATTATGTAGTATACAATGATGTTTCACACCAGGGAATAGGATGAAATCTAATGTGGCATAATAAAGTGATTTCAATGCATTGAGACAATTAAAGTCTTATAAGCTGATTATTTGATACATTATTTATAACTTGCTGTTATAGTGATTACTTTGAAAGTTTGGAGACATTATACGTACAGTGAAACATTTTGGATCTATATATAAATATATAGATCATTAAAGTTTGAGGTAAGTATAGACTTTGAAAGAACTGAAAGTAAGGCTAGGACAATGAATAGAGTTACTTGAAGATTTTGCTTATGTAAATGAGTATTTCTCCATAAATCTAGTGTTGTAATTTGATGCATTGAATAGAAAATTCAATAATGGCGTATCATAAATTTAGATATTGAGGGTACCAAACC
Organism: Erythroxylum novogranatense; assembly: GCA_029891385.1. NCBI lineage: Eukaryota > Viridiplantae > Streptophyta > Magnoliopsida > Malpighiales > Erythroxylaceae > Erythroxylum > Erythroxylum novogranatense. The sequence goes on from CM057233.1 coordinate 15,814,213, forward strand.
AAATGCAATAAAGCGCACCGAATGTTGAGTTAAACTTTAGGCAGATCAAAGTATTATTAGCTACTGAATTTAAGATCAGTCCTACTAGAAAAGAATTAACAAAGCCCATAAAAATTGAGGATCCAGAATTGTGAATCTTATTGAGGAACTGAAAATAAATATGATTTTTGAGTCCGAATAGGAAAAATGTTACTTTGTGATTGGAATGAAAAGTATGTGTACCCGATAAAGAGGATTGACCAAGGATATGGTTAGAAAGAGAGTGAGTAACAACCTAAGCTATACATCCCAGTAGGATTACGTCAAATTAGTATCTAGTTATTAAGGAAGTAGAATTAAGTGACTGAATGTTTGAATTGCCAACAGTTTTACCTGTTGGAGATATTCGTAAAGCTTATACTTTGGAGTTCATAGGAACATGAGATTAATGTGTTGTTTTAAATGACTATCATTACCATAGTGATATCAATAGAATATTGTATGAGGTGTTATACGACAAAAGGGTCGTTCACCCTTACATTGAAATGAAAAGGGCCTAAAATGGTTAAAGGCCAAAATGGATTCGAGATACTGTTGATGAGTGAAATGATTCTATAATAGGAGTTAAGTGATTCAAGAAAGATGAATGAGTTAAATGGATCAACATCCAGATTATGGAGTATCATAAGATAGATATAAGAATGGAGTGTATTAACATTGAAGTGATGTGAATTATTAAAAGAAAGATGAATTGTTTCTAAGAGTATCACCTTGGTAAGGTGTGCTCAAATAAGGAAAAAGGATAAACTAAGCATGATATGAATTGATCTGTAAGAAATTATTACCAGTTAGTGTTACTAATAAAAAGAAGTGCTTAGATAGAGATAAAGTTATGATTGAGTTAGGAAAAAGGGGGAACTAAACTCGACATAAATTGGTCCATATGAATTATTGTAAGAATAGGACCATGGACTTATGAGTTAGTATTACCAATAAAAGATGTTTCGGATTCACACTGTGATACATGGATATGTTTAGAAAATATTGTTATGATCCGGTATATTTTATTGAAACTGGAAGTGAAATTATGAGTAATCTGAAATATATTGGAGAAACAGTTAAGATAGTGTGATATCTAAATAACTAATTGAAGGATTGATTAAGTCTATCGACTATGGTTTTTTTTTGGAAGAAAGTATTCAAGTAATGAAGATATATGGAAAACGGAGGAGCATATGAGGAAATAATACCCCTGCCTTATTGATCAATCAAATGTTAATTTTGAGGATGAAATTAATTAAGGAAAGGAGAAATGTAATATCCCGTTCTCATAGTAAGGGTTAGAACCTTAAAATTCGGTACATGTGAGCTTAAAGAGAGATTAAGAAAATGCATTTCATGCTCATGCATAATGTTAGCATATACGCACATGAATTTGAAATTCTGTACACATCAAAATGACTATACATGCATTCATTGACAATTACCGGGTATAATTGATCTCTAGATGTGATTTTATTGAGAATTATGGTTAGATTGTATTGAAAATTGATTTGGAGGGTATTTTAGTGATGTAGAATTTTTGGTGACTTTTATGATAGTTTCTGAAAATTTTGGGTATTTTTGAACTAGGCAAAATGCCAAGTGGTAGAACAATTGATGAATAGTAGTATAAATATAAGTTGAATGACAATGGAAATTTTATAAATGACTTTGGGATTTAATGACATATGTCATTGAAAATCGGGAGAAAATTTGGGTTGAAAAATTGGAGACAAATAGACTAGTAGATTAAAAAAACCAAGAAGAGACCTTGAGAGAGTGACATGTGGCAAGTGTCACTTGCCACTTCATTTGTTTTAAGCCCCGAAATTCATTAAATGAAAGACCCATATTTATGGCCTTTCACTTGTCCTTTACAAGACATCTTCATTTCTCCATCTTCTTCTTTTTTTATTTTCTTCATCTTCTTCATGTGTTCTCTTCCTCACTCACTCACGACACCTCACTCTCACCTTCATCATGTTGAATTTTGTCTAACTTTTTCACCTTGCTTCTTTAAGAATTATTGTCCTCTTCATTTCTTACTAAATACCCAACCCTACCACCCTAAAATGATGATGCACGTGTAAGAGAGGGAAGTTAGGGTTGAGAGAGATTTTAAAGAGTTTGAAGAATTTGAAGCTAAATCAAGTAAGTTATGCTTTAAATATCATAGGTATGGTTAAATGAAGCTAGAATGATGAGAGGATTAAGATTGAGGATCTGATTATGCAATGTTTATGTTTGTGTCTTGGGTAATAAAAATTTAATGTAAATGTCTTGGTTTTGCATATGCTTGATAATTAATAATTCATATGTTGTTATGAAGAAGTCGAATTTAAATTCTGGCTATAGGAGTATCAAAATCTAACCTGAAGACAAAAAACCGAGTTTGTGTTTATGGAAGTTTGCCATGGCGAATTTGAAGGATTTAGTGAGGATTTCTTTCGGATAAAGTTCGTTGCGGCCAACTCTGGGTTTTCCCGCGGCAAACTTGTGAAAATTTCATGAGAATTCCTCTCTAGAGGAGTTCACCACGGCGAACTTTTCTCTACACTAAACATTGTTCAATATTTTGGGTATATCTTTTTTTGTAGTTATCCAAATGGACTGATTCTTAATTTGGTGTAAACGAGAGACATAGGGCTACAAATTATCTAATGAAATCAAATTCTGAATCAGTCTTTAAGATGTTCAATTTCTATATGAAAGTTGTGTATAATTTATTTTTTTGGATAAGAGCAGTCCGAAAATGTTTAAGGTATATCTTCCAAATTACTAAACTAAATTGAGTAATTTTGGTGTCAATAGAAACATAATGTTGGGACCCGATCTGGAGACCGGATCCCAACCGAGAAACGAAGAATGAAAGAAGCGGACGAATGCAAACGAATCACAAAATGCAGAAACGGAACGAAAGCGGAATAACAAAACGAAAGTATCGAATCATGAAGCGAAACAAAACAAAAAAATCGGATACAAAGCGAAAGTGGAACGATAATTTACAAAACAGATCCGACATCCGAAGACAAAATATCAGAGAAACATGATCGCGTTGGACCCTAAGACATTCCGAAATCTGGTATAAATTTTTTTCTTTCTTTTTCAATTTTACTCTCCTAAAAATCATAATTCCCCATGAAAAAGTAGCTAAAATGGCTCAATGGTAAGAGGTGTGTTCTTAGAAACAACAAAACCTTGAGGGGTTGCGAGTTCGATTCCCAAAGTGGACAATACTGATTAAGGTTGGATGTCGCGGTATAACTCGTAAACACACGCCGGGGTATAACCCCCAAACACCTACGGGTGGGGTGTGGGGTCCAACACATAAGACATATAGGAACACATTTGGCTCAATGGTAAGAGGTGTGTTCTTAGAAACAAAAAAACCTTGAGGGGTCGCGAGTTCGATTCCCAAATAGGACAATACTGATTAAGGTTGGATGTCGCGGTATAACCCGCAAACACACGCCGGGGTATAACCCCCAAACACCTACGGCTGGGGTGTGGGGTCCAACACATAAGACATATAGGAACACATTTCTAGAAGCTAGTATGGCCAAATTACATTATTTTCACTTTCTAATTGAATGTGAACAGTAGACTGAAAGTGTGACTTGGAAAAACCTGAAGTGAGTCAATGAGAAAGGAATAGAGATTTTAATGGTTTTAGTGAGGCATAAACCTAAGTATAAATTATACTTAGATGAGTTTTGATATAATAATGATAATGTGATGAGAATAATGGAAAGATACCATGGATTATCATGAACATGCATTGTACATATTCCATATACATACGTATGCATAAATGAATGCTTATAATTGTGCAAACATTAATGTGTGTGTGCATTGTGTGTATTGCATAATTTTGATGTGCAGGATAAATGTTTGCATTCAAATATTTCTAGATCATTGAAGCTAGTGCTAATCTGGAGCGTACTGTGAATAGACCTAGATTGTCTCATTTCATTATTTGTTTTGTTTGAAATTTTGTATTGATTTACTACTGAATGCTCATATGAATGTAAACGATTGTGTTGATTTCCAGATAGATGGTCAGATGATTGTGATGTTGATTAGGATATTGAAGTACTACTTGTATGTGAATGAGATGAAATAAGTGTGAATAATATGATTGTTAAATGCTGGACCACGGTTCGATGATAAGTGTGTTTTGAATGTGCATTTGCATATGAATGAAAGTGTGATTCTTAACTTTAATATTAAATGCTGGACTAAGGTCCGATGATATCTGAATGTGAGTGAATGGGAATATGCAAATATAATTGATGCATTCCATGTCATGAATGCATGAAACATAATGACGTGACCAAAGTAGCCACCGATCAGAGCTAAAAGCTCAACGTGTGAAAAAGAGCCTCGAGCTCAAAAGTGATTAAGAGCCTAAGGCTCACTATGTAAAATGAGCCCTGTATCCCCATTGGATAAGGGACAGTTAGTAATAAGCCCGGTATTCAATGGATACGGGACAGTTTAGGCACTCAGTTATAACAAAGTAACAAATAGAAATTAGGTCTCATATGAACTGTATATACATAATATGCATAATATGAATGATTAAATTACATTGAATATGAAATGTGAACTGATGTGAATGTGAATTATCTGTTATGCGATTGGGTAAGCCATCGATGATGGTCACTCATTGAGTTCACAAAACTCACCCAAAATTTGCAAATATTTTTCAGGATCAGAAGAATAGTCCGTTAGACAAACGGGACTATGCCTACAGCATACAAGTAAGGGATAGAGGTCGGGATCAGTTCACGTCTGCATTTTTATTTCTTATATCAAATTGCGTTTTCTATAATGATTGTATCATGTATATGTAAATAATTCTATTATGTAATAACTTTTCGTATTGGAGATGATTGTAAATGATTTTGCAATGTAATGAATTTATGACTACAAGTATTCTATATTTATAATGGGCCCAAATGGCTATTGAAATTCTGATGATTGTATTACTGTTACTAAAAACATTTTTGATTAAAATGGGCCGTTTCGATTATTGATTTCTACATACGCGTGTGTAAATTTTGAAAATTTGTTACTGAGTTTTAAGTATGTGACTGACTGAGTGTGCTAGCACTCCACCTGTAACACCCCACTCCAGCGTGACCCAAACCCGACATTGTTGGTGATATCCGAGTCCGTGCCCCGCGAGGGTGGCGTGCTACATCAGTCAGTCGAAACTCAGTATGAAATTTTTACTTCTAAAATTGTAATTTACAATTTTGGAAGGCCAGTATGAATTGGATGGTTCGCCCAATTCATGCAGTACACAAGCAATTCACAATTTTGGAAGGCATTCTGGCCTTGTTCTCATTTCCAGTATTCAGTCAAGTATGTATGCAATGCACGTGTGACACCCAGTTGATTCTGATGTTGTGACCGAAAGCGTATAAACATGAGCGATTATACGATACAAGAGACGCGTCTAGGGAGTAGGAGAGCCCTCTGGGTATACACCAACTCCCTTCGAGCTCGAGGCTCTTTTTCAGTATTAGTATCAGTGGCGACTCTGGTCACAACTGTTGTTATTATCCAGTTATGCATTTGTGTATGAAATGCACATGCCCAATTTAACAGTCCATATAAACCAGTTTGCTACAGTAGAGGCAACAAAATGAAGCACAGTATAGCAGCAATTGATCACATCACAATTAAGCAGTAACGAGACAATCAATTCATGTATCACAGTGTCACATAGTGGAAGCCAGTCAGTTCACAGAATCACAAACAGATACACTTTTATGGCAGTTCTCCCAATTCATCGGACCACCTGTCCAGAACCCAGTCATAAATAAACACAATCCTAATCCCTCCATTATTTCCCCACATTGAACATATAATAATTGAATGAACCATCTAGGTTACTCACCTGTACTTCCGAGCTAATACCTGGAAGTCTTAGTGGCATCGACGCTCCAAATGTGCCTCTATACTAGTTACAGTATGCAATGATTACCAAAAATCTAATCAGTAATATTTCAGAAAGCACATGTAGCGCTTAAAATGTGTACAATGCATGTTCATGATTTTCCTGACCCTAAATCCAAATTTTCAATCACCAAAAATCTGTCTAAAAATTAGAAATCTAACGGCACTGACAGTACTCAATTCGGACCTCTATAGGTCCAAAAATAAATAAAACAGTGACCAAAGAATCATTACCCGGACCCACATCAATTTCCCGTTCAAAAATTCCCAATTTCAAGTGAAATAAAATTCAATGTTTCACGAATCCGATGCCTCAAGAATCAGGTCAATCGGATATCGGACGGAAAAGTTATGAGCAAAAGAAGGAAAAATACACATCCTAGTCGACTAGTCAGAGGTTATAGTCGACTAGTGCAGGAAAAATATATTTACTAGTATATGTACTAGTCGACTGGTACAAGAATCCTAATCGACTAGTGCAGGTTGTAGTCGACTAGTCTAAGAATCCTAGTCGACTAGCCCTATTAAAATGACAAATCTGAAACAATTTCCTCTGACATGCCAACTTGTCTAGGTCATAACTCCCTACTTCGGACTCCAATTTGGACAAAATTGGTGTCTATTTCATATAGAAAAGAGAGCTCTACAAGTTTTATGAAGGACACAAAATCCAATTTCATCTCTAAGGGTGTCAAAAATGCAATCAAAGTTACTGCCCAGTCAATGGGTTTTAAAACAGTACAGTATCTTGTAAATTCAATAACTTCTCATTTCCTTTGTCAAAAATTATACAATAAATATGCTCAGAAATATCCCAATGTTAGCTACAACTTTCATGAACAACCTGAAATCAAATTCATTTGCTAACTAGGCCAAACAATTCACCAAAGCATCTGCCCACTGGAATTTCCCAATCTGAACAGTACATTTCAAAGCAGCATATCTCCTAGCAAAAATGTCAAAACAATCACTACCTTATATCACTGGAAAGATAAGATCTCATAATTCAATTTTCATGAAGGACTCAGAATCCAATTCCATCATTAACAAGCTCAAAACTGTCATGCAAGTTTCTACCCTGATCACTAGTCAATGACCTAACTTTAGTCCAATCTTTGAAAATTCATAAGTCCCAATTCTGTTATCCAAAATTAACATACTATATCTCATTTTCAAGATAATTGCTTCCTCTACGACTTCCAAAAGATCATTTGTGCCAATTCAAATTACGGAAATCTCTAAATTTGCTTCCAATCAGAATACTCACAAAACCTACACTTATGGCTAGGTTCCAACATAATGCACATAGTCAGTCATTAGTTAACAGTTCATAACTCCCAACGTACATATCGAAAAATTGCAAAATCAGTGGCAATGGAAAGCTCACAAGATAGGATTCAACTTTCATTAAGACCATTTTCACCAATTCCTTCTAAAGTAATCTAGAAAAATCATCAAAACAATTAGGTCATCAATCCGGGTACTGTTCCCACAGCCCATGTCTCTGATTTTTCAACCCAAAATTCGACCTCTTAGAGCTACAATTAGACAACACCTATTTCACACAAAATTGTAGCCAATCAACTAAAGTTTCATTTGGCACAAACCGCACCTCATTTTCACAACCACACCATTATTTATGATCAAAACAGTGTAATCAATACAAAACCAATTTTCCAACTTTGGTACTAACCTTAGATCCTATCACTTCCAATACCAATAACACATCACTAAGCATCCAAATGGACAAGAAATCAGTCACTAGATCATTCATACATTCACTTGAATATAAATCTCCAAAATTCCATGACATTAATGCACATAAAAATCACAATAAATGTTAAGAATGAAATTTTCAACTTTGATTTCTCTTATTAGGTTGGACAACTTCTTCTCCAAAGCCTACAGAACCAAAGATGTACTACATAGTAAGTACATGCAAACATGTATAAACATACATAAACAGGAACTATAATGTAAGTGAAAAGAATGGCGATCACCATTATAAGAGGAGATTAAGGAAGACGGTGGCTATTGGAGGCAAGAGGCTGGCTTTTATACTATTAGGAATTGGCTAACATAATACTTGATTAGACATTGCCATTAATTTATTTGGTTTAACAATACTACTTATTATTATAGTATGTTTGGTGATTGACTTAATGGAGCATATAGTTTGTGTGAAAGGGATAAACCACTCATACGATCATGTTATCTCTTTCTTTCTTTTAACATTTCAACTAAATTTGCTATCATAAATTTATACTAAACCTTTTTCTCCTTTTTCATTCTCCATTTCTCCATTTTGTTTTTTTAATTATCTTTTATAATTCTTCAACTTGATACTGTTTCATTTTCTAGATGAAAATTTGGTAAGACATTCTACTTCCTAAGGTAGCTTATCTACTATATGGCAGTGGAGGTGACATAATGTAAAGCTCAAATTTGAAAAAAAAATCTACCATCTCACACCAGAAAAAAGAAATCCAAAATTACAAATAAAGTTTCTTTTTCAAACTATTCGTCTCTGCTTAAAAATAACACAATGTACTTTTATAAGACAACACAATAACCTTAAAGGACAAGAAAATTGAATAAAAAAGTTGGCCTTAAACTTACTTCAACGTTCCCTCTTTAGGTAGTCCATATAAGCCAAAACTGCATCAACTATAGATTCCACGATAGTCCCCCCCACTTGAGAAAAACTCATCCTCGAGTGTTCGATCACATTCACAGGATCAATAGAACAATAAAAAGGATATATATCAACAACATTAAATGTCTTCGAGATATCCACTATATAGGCATTGTTATTGATTTTTTAAAAATCTTGTAACAACCATATTTCTTAGGTTGTAATTTGTTGTAACTACTAACAAGGAGTTGCTCCTTCCGTAAAAACACCATCACTTCATCAAAAACTAAGAAAACTTGCTTCCTGTGATGTCTATCAATGCCCTACTTATACCTAACATTAACTTCCTCTAATTTATGTTTGAATTCATTGTGCACATTTTGAGCTTAAACAATCAGGTCTACAGTGGCAACATTAAGACCTAGAACCTTTGACAATTTGACAAGATCTAAAGCATGTTGTGGAGCTTTCATGTAGACAATAAAAAATGGAGTCTTCCCTGTAGCATTATGAACAACATTATTATTAGCAAACTCTATTATATGAGTGAAAAATCCCAGTTTTTCAGACGATCACCACAAATACACCAAATTAAATTTCCTAATGTTCGATTCACTGACTATTTTTTCCATTAGTTTAGGGATGTGCTATGATACTAAAATTTAAAAAGAGTCAAACAACTTTCATAAAATTCTTTTAAAATGAAAAAACTTACTGTCCCTATCAGAAGTGATTGAATTTAGGACGACATGCAAGCGAACAACCTTCCTGAAAAATATTTTTGTAATCTCACTTGTTAGAGTAGTGCCCTAAAGGCAATCGCCTTTAGTGCGTTTTGTACAAAATTGTGTACAGACTTTATGAATAAATAAAGAAAGGCATATTTCATTAATTTGGTGTTCATTATTTATGAATTGATATTGATCTATAAGCAACTTAATGAAGTCCATGATATATGACATAGCATGAAGGAAATTATGATGTGACCATACTCGAGATTCCTATCATGTGCAATTATGTCAAGATATCTAAATTATCCCTAGTCATAGGATTCTCAAACTGGACATCGTTAATCCGGAGAGACTAGCACATGTCAAGCTCCTTGATTTGATCAGCGGTGGATCTCGAAGCGTAAATATGAGATGTTTAGGGTTGAGATGTGAATGCTTACTAGAGGTAGTAAGTACATTGGATGACCTACTATGAGATCATCACATGGATGTCCTATTCTAATGTCAGTGATAATCTCATCATAGCAATGGTACAAATATCCTTAGACTTGAGGTACTCAAGGATATCTTGGATATTGATTCTGTGCTTTGACTCCATTCCTTGTTGCCTTACAGAGGTCGCTCATAGGGTGGTGATTAGGTACAGCTTGAGGTATTCGAAGGTAATTGAGTAGCCAATAGAGGATTCACCACTTCTGTGATAGCAGAATATGATACTCATGGCCTCTTGTCAGGGTCATTACTTGGAAATCTATGGCCAGAGTACATATGTCATGAAGAATGTCTTCATTGACATATAAAGTAATGAGTCCCAGGACGAGAACTGATATCACTTGTACTAGATTTGATGTAGTCAGTCTAGTAAGAGTTGACACTTTACCCATACTCATAACCAAGTGGGGTATAGCATGGTGAAAGGACGAATTGCACAGTAATTGTCTATGGGAGGGTTCGTGATATGGTTCTTAGTGAGCATGGGTTCAGTCGTCAAACCAATTACTTTCCATTCAATTGGGGGCCATGATGTGTTGCTAGACACCGCTCATGACTTGCTTGGATTAAGTGTTAATCTAAGTGGCCAACATAACCGGGAACCTAATGGGTCACACGCATAAGAGTGACTCGGAGAATTCGTAAAATAATTTTGGATAAAGTTCCATTATATGGAGAGCAATAGAACTAAATGGATCCCGATGAGATTGGGATATGTCCCGATGAGATCGCGACATCGATATTGCTGAAACAGGTCTTCGGTGTTTTTTCTACATTGGGAACTCGGTAGGACCGACCCTAGTATGATTGGACCACCTCAGCATTTATATAATTAATTAATTAATATATGATTTACGTGGAAAGGATGAGAAGCTTTGTCAAAGTATCATTTAATGTCTTTTAACTTTGTCAAAGTATCATTTAATGGCTTTAAATGGAAAAGGACAAAATGACTAAAAGACAAAAATGATAGACTAAAGGAAGGATGATGGTCGTGAGTTAATAAGAGAGTTTTAAACAAGTTAAAAAACTAAGTTTGAAAGAAGAATCATCCGAAGCTCTCCTCTCCATCATCTCTTCAAGCTTCATCATATTCTCCTCTTCTTCACCTTGTGCTCTCTAAGAATAAGGTAAGAGCTAGCATGCTCTTCTTTATTCTAGCTATTTTCAGATCAAAGGGTTTGATTCGGTTAGGTTTTCAGACCTCTACGTGGATACCGTTAGAGACGGTCTCCTTTGGTCGTTGTAGTTTAAGAATTATGGTACCTCTTTGTATAGACACATAGATCTTGGACTTCAGGAACGTCCCGGAATAATTTTTTTGTTTTTTCCGCACCGTGTGTATGTGATGCACGCACCGGGATTTTCCTACAGTGGTATCAGAGCCACTTGTGTCGTATATAAAGAAGAAATCATAATAAGATTGATGCTGCCTATTGTTGTGACGATTGTGCATGCTGAATGTGTTGAATTAGAAATCAGTGTAGAAATCTTGTTTTCGAAATTTTCTTGCCCAGATTTGCTCATGAGATGTTGCTGAATATGTCTGTGGAAGGAAAAAATTTATCAATGTGATTTGATATGGTTTTGCTAATTTATTCCCTAATGTTCTGGTTGTTGTGTTTATGCACATTCCATGAACAGGCATGCTTATAAATTCGAGAATAAAATATAGAAATTTTTTTAGGATTTTCTTTCACCAACATGTCTCTAAGATGTTTATAAATGTCTATGAATATGGAAAAATATTTTTGAGGTGTTTGAATATTTATTTGAGAATTTCTTGTGTGCTGCTGGGAATGTCTGTGTTGAGGAACACAGATTTTGGATTGGCTTAATTGCTGAGGTTGGTTGAGTTTTTTCTTGAAAATAAATTCTGAAAATATTCATGGAGCATGTTGTGAACATGTTGTAGCCTCTGTAATTTTCTCAGCATTTATTGAAATTATTTCAATGATTTTTCAAGAAAAGATGAACTTGGCAATTTTGAGAAAGTTCTTTGGGCTGGTTTGTTTGGAATATTGCTTATGTGTTTTTCGGTTCCAATGCCTTGGATCATTTTTAATGTGATTAGAAATATGTTACATTGATGTTGTATGCATGCCAAACTGATTTGCTTGAAATTGGGTTTCCAAAAATTTTTGGATGTCAAATATGTCACATTAGCATCTCGTTAGTATATTCTATTGTCTTGATTGTTTTGGCCGTCACAAGTTATGTGACAAGTGCCAAAGTAGTCTTGATTAAGTGGAGACTACCTAGAGATACTTAGGGTGATGGTTTGATGTTCTCAAATCATTTGGAAATCTAAGAGAATAATAGTGTATTAATCTATTTCGAGTATTTCATGTCTAGTATGACTATGTATGGCAAGCATGCTACAATTATTGTTTCATTGGTACATCAAAGGAGAGGATATTATACTTGGTATATTGGTATTGTGAATTGGAATTGAAAACATACGGATTGATAAATTAGCCGATGCTAACATTAGAAAGCAATTCGGTTCAAGAGTTGAATCGAATGTCAAAGCTGTAGAAGCATAACACGTCACAACCTATATAGGAAAACCTTATGAGATGATTGCATTAAAGAATGCATGCTAGGGTTGGTTAGGTGGGATGATGGATGATTATAGGTATAGATTCGATGTGATCGATGAAATGCCCTAAATCATTCCATATAGTCATTGTGACTATAATCCCACGGCTTAGATGAGACCAGAATATGAAATCCCTCACACATAATATGAAAACTAACGCCTTCCATTAATATGGGGAGAAACATAGTTCTTTTAGAGTTAGAGTTGTTGGGTAAACCCAAGCTCGCTCTATAAGGATATGTTCGAACCATGGAAATAAGATTTTCGGATTAATGGGTTGGTTTTCACTAGAAGCGTTGATTTGTTGAGTAAACTCAAGGTCAACGTAGACAGAGGCGCAATTGGGTAGCATACATCAGATGTACGCGCATCAAGAGTTGATAACCCAATGTGTGTGCATACATCACGAGTTGATAGCACTAGTCGATAGTTGCTTCTATGATGCAATTGATATGATCGATACCTGCTGATTGACCTAAGGTGGCTTGTTGGGTAAACCCAAGGTCATCCTTAGTAATGTCGGATATCGACCCACTAGGACACTTTGTCATAATGTTTCTTGGATTCGTAGTGAGGGTTATGGATTCTTTAAAGCTAGTGGGAGCCATATGTATGTCATGCAAGTCCTTATAATCATGTATGTATTAATATTCTAACATTGTTTCTCTCTTTCCCTTTAGGTTGATTGAAGATGTCTTCCAGTGTGAATTTGCGCTCACTTATGGACTCTAATAAATTAAATGGACCTAATTTTCTCGATTGGCTGAGAAATCTGAGAATTGTTCTCAGATCTAAGGAGCTAGGCTATGTCCTAGATGTTCCACTTCCTGATCCACCTGCTATTGTTGCTTCTGATGAAGATCAGAAAGTATATCATAAGCATCTCAAAGATAGTGACATGGCTACCTGTATTATGCTCGCCTCTATGTCACCAGAGCTGCAGAAGCAGCATGAGTCTATGGATGCTCATACCATAGTGTTTCATCTTAGAGAGCTTTTTGATGAGCAAGCTCGGTCTGAAAGGTTCGAGACCTCAAAGCTGCTCTTCATGACTAAGATGACTCCAGGGACATCTGCAGTGCAGTATGCACTGAAGATGAATGGGTATATTGAGAGGTTGACCATCTTAGGTTTTGTTATGGATTATGAATTAAGTGTTGACTTAATTTTGGTTGGATTGTCTGATAGTTATTTACACTTTGTGTTAAACTATCGGATGAACCAAATATCCACGACAATCCCTGAGTTGATCAATCTGCTCAAGACAGCAGAGTAATCTATCAAGAAGGATAGCAAGCCACTGCTTGTGGTGGACTCTTCTTCTTCTGGTTCAAAGAAAAAGAACCTAAAGAAGAAAAAGTCTAAGAAACCAAATGGAAGTGCAGCCAAAACGAAAACCAAAGAAACTGCGCCAAAAGGAACTTGCTTCCATTGTGGTAAGACTGGCCACTAGAGGCGAAACTGTAAAGTCTATCTGGAATCCTTGAAGCAGAAGAAGGCATCAGATGCCTCGGCTCCTTCAGGTATGTTTGTCATTGAGGTTAATACTATTTCTGATTATAACATATGGGTATTAGATACTGGTTGTGGCTCACACATATGCAATGATATCTGAGGCCTCGGGGATAGTAGCGACTCATGAAGGAGAACTAGACTGCGTGTAGGAAATGAAGCAAGAGTTCTTTGCATTAGCCGTAGCACTTATTTTTGTCACTCCCGGTGGGCTTGTAATTAAAGCTGGATGAATGTTATTTTGTACTGTTTAACAAAGAACATATTATCATTTCTTGTTTTTAAATAGAGCTGGTTTCCATTTGACTTTTAATAGCAATGGTTGTTCTATTAGTTTGAATGGAATGCTTTATGGTACTGGTACATTATGTAATGGAATTTACATATTGGATATGTCACATCCAATTATGAATGTCAATGACACGAAAAGACGTAAACAAGATAATTTAAAATCAACTTACTTATGGCATCGTCGCCTTGGCCATATAAATGAGAGACGCATAGCTAAGCTCCATAAGAATGGTAGTTTAGGGTCATTTGATTATGAATCATATGACACATGTGAATCTTATTTATTAGGCAAGATGACTAAGTTACCCTTTAAGGGAAAGGGTGAACGAGCGACTATAGTATTAGACCTAATACATTCAGATGTATGTGGTCCGATGTCCATCCATGCTAGAAGTGGTTGTCTTTACTTCATTACCTTTATCGATGATTATTCTCGATATGGGTACCAGATTCGATGAGATACAAATCAAGCATTTGAAAAGTTCAAACAATTCAGAAATGAAGTAGAAAACCAACTTAGGAAAAGTATCAAGACATTACAATCCGATCGTGATGGGGAATACTTAGACCAACAATTTTTAGATTATCTCAGAGATAATGGGATTTTATCTCAATGGACTCCATCTTACACACCACAGCATAATGATGTGGCTGAAAGGAGAAACCGAACCTTGTTAGACATGGTACGGTCGATGATGGGCTTTGCAAAGTTACCAAAATCCTTTTGGGGGTATGCACTCGAGACAGCTGTTTATTTGTTAAACAGAGTTCCATCAAAGACAGTTGATGTTACTCCATATGAGATGTGGACTAATAAAAAACCCTATCTTTCTCATTTGAAAGTTTGGGGTTGTCCTGCTTATGTGAAGTGGATACAGTCAGATAAACTTGATGCAAAGTCTGACAAGTGTTTGTTTGTAGGATATCCTAAAGAAACAATGAGATATCAATTCTACTTTGCTGAGGAACAAAAAGTGTTTGTTTCAAAGCATGCTGTCTTTTGAGAGAAAGAGTTTCTTTTACAAGAAAACAGTGGGAGCAAAATTGAATTTGAAGAAGTTCAAGATGCTCGAACAGACGCAGATCAACTGCCTGAACCTGAAACTGTGACTCATACTGATGAAGTAACAGTTCAACCTTCTTCAACACAATAAGTTCGAAGATCACATAGGATACGCTCTGTTCCCGAGAGATATGGATTTCTCGTGAGTGAACAGAATGACGTATTGCTCATAGAAGATAATGAGCCTACTACCTGTGAAGAGGTTCTGAAGAGTTCAGAGTCTGAGAAATGGCTTCGTGCCATGAAGGCAGAAATGGATTCCATGTATGAAAACCAAGTATGGACTTTGGTTGAGGCACCTGAAGGAATAAAACCCATAGGGTGTAAATGGGTTTTCAAAAAGAAAATCGACATGGATGGTAATGTGATTACCTATAAAACAAGGCTTGTGGCTAAAGGTTTTCGTCAAAGACAAGGAATTGACTACGACGAGACCTTCAGCCCAGTAGCAATGCTTAAATCCATTAGGATACTCCTAGCCATTGCCACTCATTATGATTATGAGATATGGAAAATGGATGTGAAGACAGCTTTCCTAAATGGAAACCTAGCTGAGGATGTGTATATGACACAACCAGAGGGCTTCATCTTCTATGATGGTGAAAAGGTATGCATGCTTCAGAAATCTATCTATGGATTGAAACAAGCATCCAGGAGTTGGAATATCCGTTTTGATGAGGTAATCAAAGAGTTTGGTTTCTCACAAAATCCGGATGAACACTGTGTGTATAAGAAGTTTAATGGGACTGCAATCGTATTCCTTGTGCTATATGTAGATGACATATTACTAGGAAACGATGTCTCTATGCTACAATCTGTGGAGATTTGGTTGTCCAAACAATTTTCCATAAAAGATCTTGGTGAAGCAACTTATATCCTTGGGATAAAGATCTATAGAGATAGATCAAAAAGATTGCTTGGTCTTTCATAATCAACGTACATAGACAAGATGCTAAAGAGGTTTATCATGGAGCAGTCGAAGAGAGGGTATCTTCCCATGACTCATGCGATAACACTCTCGAAATCTATGTGTCCTAAGACACAAGATGAGAGGATGCGCATGAATATGATCCCGTATGCATTTGCAGTAGGATCTATCATGTACACTATGCTATGTACGAGACCCGATGTATCATATGCTCTAAGTGCTACGAGCAGATACCAATCGGATCCTGGTGAGGGTCACTGGGTGGCTGTCAAGAATATCCTCAAGTACTTGCAAAGGACTAAGGATGTTTTCTTGATATATGGAGATGGAAATCTAAAAGTGAGTGGGCATACAGATGCTAGTTTTCAATCTGATAAGGATGATTCTAAATCCCAATCAGGTTATATATTCACACTGAACGGCGGGGCGGTCAGTTGGAAGAATTCCAAACAAGAGACAACTGCCGATTTAACAACCGAGACAGAGTACATTTCCGCTTCAGACGCAGCAAAGGAAGTAGTTTGGATCAAGAAGTTTATTTCTGAACTTCGTGTGGTTCCTAGCTGTGATGGGCCCATACAGTTGTATTGTGACAACAATGGGGCTATTGCGCAGGTGAAGGAACCAAGGTCTCATCAACGATCCAAACACGTACTTCGCAGATATCATCTGATTAGGGAGATCATTGGTCGAGGTGATGTCCAGATAGAGAGAATTCCCACCGAGCAAAATATTGTTGATCCGTTGACAAGGCCATTATCACAGAAGAGCTTTGATTCTCATGTACTCGCCTATGGTATTAGATATCAAGGCGATTGGCTTTAGGTCAAGTGGGAGATTTTGTTAGAGTAGTTCCCTAAAGGCAATCGCCTTTAGTACGTTTTGTACAAAATTGTGTACATAATTTATGAATAAATAAAGAAAGACATATTTCATTAATTTGGTGTTCATTATGTATGAATTGATATTGATCTATAAGCAAATTAATGAAATCCATGATATATGACATAGCATGAAGGAAATTATGATGTGATCATACTACTGAGATTCCTATCATGTGCAATTATGTTAGTATCTAAATTATCCCTAGTCATAGGATTACTGAAACTGGACATCGTTAATCCGGATAGACTAGCACATGTCAAGCTCCTTAATTTGATCAAGCAGTGGATCTCAGAAACTGTAAATATGAGATGTTTAGGGTTGAGATGTGAATGCTTACTAGAGGTAGTAAGTACATTGGATGACCTACTACGAGATCATCACATGGATGTCCTATTCTAATGTCAGTGATAATCTCATCATAGCAATGGTACAAGTATCCTTAGACTTGAGGTACTCAAGGATATCTTGGATACTAATTATGTGCTTTGACTCCATTCTTTGTTGCCTTACAGAGGTCGCTCATAGGGTGGTGATTAGGTACAGCTTGAGGTATTTGAAGGTAATTGAGTAGCCAATAGAGGATTCACCACTTCTGTGATAGCAGAATATGATACCCATGGCCTCTTGTCAGGGTCATTACTTGGAAATCTCTGGCCGGAGTACATATGTCATGAAGAATGTCTTCATTAACATATAAAGTAATGAGTCCCAGGATGAGAACTGATATCACTTGGACTAGATTTGATGTAGTCAGTCTAGTAAGAGTTGACACTTTGCCCATACTCATAACCAAGTGGGGTACAGCATAGTGAAAGGACGAATTGCACAGTAATTGTCTATGGGAGGATTCGTGATATGGTTCGTGGTGAGCATGGGTTCAGTCGTCAAACCAATTACTTTCCGGTCCATTGGGGGTCATGATGTGTTGCTAGATACCGCTCATGACTTGCTTGGATTAAGTGTTAATCTAAGTGGCCAACATAAGAGTGACTCGGAGAATTCGTAAAATAGTTTTGGATAGAGTTCCATTATATGGAGAGCAATAGAACTAAATGGATCCCGATATGATTGGGATATGTACCGATGAGATCGCAACATCGATATTGCTGAAACAGGTCTTCGGTGTTTTTTTTACACTGGGAACCCAGTAGGACCAACCCCAGTGTGACTGGACCACCTCAGCATTTATATATATATATATATATAATTAATTAATATATGATTTACGTGGAAAGGACGAGAAGCTTTGTCAAAGTATCATTTAATGTCTTTTAGCTTTGTCAAAGTGTCATTTAATGGCTTTAAATGGAAAAGGACAAAATGACTAAAAGACAAAAATGATAGACTAAAGGAAGCATGATGGTCGTGAGTTAATAAGAGAGTTTTTAACAAGTTAAAAAACTAAGTTTGAAAGAAGAATCATTCGAAGCTCTCCTCTCCATCGTCTCTTCAAGCTTCATCATCTTCTCCTCTTCTTCACCTTGTGCTCTCCAAGAATAAGGTAAGAGCTAGCACTCTCTTCTTTATTCTAGCTATTTCCGGATCAAAGGGTTTGATTCGATTAAGTTTTTTGACCTCTGCGTGGATACCGTTAGAGACGGTCTCCTTTGGTCGTTGTGGTTTGAGAATTATGTTACTTTTTGTATAGACACATAGATCTTGGACTTCGGGAACATCCCGGAATAACTTTTTTGTTTTTTCCGCACCGTGTGTATGTGATGCACGCACCGGGATGTTCCTACACCACTCATATCCACAGTCTTCATGTAAGGAATAAAATAAGGCATCTCACAAAGATGAAATCCATACCTCGTTGTGTACGAGTTAAGCCAAGTACAAAATTCATAAATAAGTCTTCCCAAATATTCTCATGGATAGGTAATGGCATATACAAAACAGTATTTTGTGACTATCCTTTGGAGACTTGACACACATAGCATTATTGAACAAATTTGGTTACATCTCTTCATAAATAAGGCTAATAAAAGCGATCGCTAACAGCCACAATGATCTTATCTAATGACTTTATCCATCAAAGATAAGCAAGGAACACAACGTTGATTACCTCACATAACCATCATGAATATGAAAATCTGTAGCCAGATCATTCATCTTGCACTTTGCCAACATTTCATTGAAGTCCTCATCATTGGTATAGAACTCTTTTGGCCCCTTAAACCCCACAATCTTAGAAGCTAAAGTTAGCAATAAATTTGCACGTCAACTAAAAGCATCTCACACCTTATTTTGAACTCTTGAATTATGTTTTAATCGAAAAGGAAATTTTTGTAAATATTGAGACCACCGAGCATGTGTGTCATTGCCTTTTTTTTGGCTTTTTTTAAATATTTCAAAGCCTTATAATCTGAATAAAACACAAATTCTTGACTGACCTACTAAGTATTGATCCTATGTTTTCAAAGTTTGTACGACAAAATAAAACTCTTTGTCATAGGTGCTCTATTTATGTCTAGCATCACTTAGTTTTTCACTAAAATATTCTATGGGGTCTCCGTTCTTGGGATAATGCAGCTCTAATTCCAACCCCATTATCATCACATTTAACTTCAAACTTCTCAAAATCGGGTAGTCCTAGAATAGGAGCAGTACACAATTTCTCCTTTAATAATACAAAGCGCATGTTCATCCCCCATTGAAACTTCCATTTCTTTAAGCATTCATTAATCGATGACGCGATGCTACTAAAAGTTCAAATGAATCATCAATAAAATGTTTCCAGCCAATAAAATCTCCTCACCTCAGTGACTGTTTTTGATGTAGGCCACTATTTGATAGCTTTCACCTTAGTTTCATCTACCTAGATCCCTTTACCACTGATAATAAACCCCAAAAATAAAAACTTGGGATGCATAAAGTGACACTTATTCAAATTCATATATAACTTATACTGCAACAACAACATGAGTACTTTCCTCAAATGCTAAATATTCTCATTTTCAAATTGACTATAAATCATAATATCATCAAAATATACTACCATGAATCTTCCAATGAAAGATTGTAATACCTGGTTCATTAGTCTCATGAATGTGCTAGGCACGTTAGATAGTCTGAATGACATTACAAATGACTCATATAACCCTTCCTTCATTTTAAAAGTTGTCTTCCACTCATCACCAGGATGAATTCAAATCTGGTGCTAGTCGTTACATAAATCAATTTTGCTAAAAATCATTGCCACATTTAGTCCGTCAAGCAAGTCATCCAATCTTGAAATGGAAAATTTATAACCCACAATAATTTTGTTGATGGCTCTACTATCTACACACATCTATCAACTTCCATCCTTCTTTGGTGTTAATAACACTGAAATGACACATGGACTGGTGCTTTCTTGGATATGCCCCTACATAACAGTTCCCCTATTTTCTCCTTTAAGATCTCACTCTCTTTAGGGCTCATCTAGTAAAGAGGATGTTGGACCCCAAATTTTTGTTTTCTTGAAGTTACTAAATATGAATTTATTTGATTTATGATTTATGGTATAGTTTGATTTTATTGAAAATATTCAGGAAAAAATTTGGATTTAATTGAGTTTGGTATGGAATAATGTTTATGGAAGAGTAAATGGTTTAAGGGCAAAATGGTCAAGGTACTTAATTTATGAGATTTTAGACTAAGTAAGGAAGGAAATTGAGTACATGTGCATTTTAGGGTTTAGGGATTAAAAGTAAGGAAAAGAAAAGAAAGAGAAATAGAAAAGAAGAAGAGAAAGCACGAAGAGAGAGTCGGCCGTGTGAGGGAGAAGAGAAGAGGAAAAGAGGGAAAGGTACCGTTTGAGGATCTTCGACGGATTTCAAGTATCCTGAAGGTAAGTCTAACTCTTTTATCATTGTTTGTGTTGGTTTGACCATTTGAATTGCTGGAAATGAGTAGAAATCGTTGGGTTAGGGCTTGAGGTGAACTTTGGAAGATTTGTTGTTTTGGTTGTGATTTTGTGGTTGTTGTTGTGTTAGATAAGTGTGGCAATAGAGTTGGATGCATGATGTAGAGTTTAAGAGTGTTGAAGGAGTCAAAGGAGTAGATGGATCTGCAAAAAATCTGGGAAAAACTGGGTTCCGATGAGTTTCTGTAACCCGCACGCCACGACGTGTTCATGAGCACGCCGCGACGTGCGAGGAAGGCTTGCACGCCGCGACGTGCGAGTATGCACGCCGCGACGTGCGAGTATGCACGCCGCGATGTGCGATTATGTTGGTGAGACGTGGCGAGGAAGTTGGCACGCCGCGGCTCGCAG
This sequence comes from Erythroxylum novogranatense, assembly GCA_029891385.1. Taxonomy (NCBI): domain Eukaryota; kingdom Viridiplantae; phylum Streptophyta; class Magnoliopsida; order Malpighiales; family Erythroxylaceae; genus Erythroxylum; species Erythroxylum novogranatense. The sequence goes on from CM057233.1 coordinate 15,835,598, forward strand.
GTCGCTCGCCGCTCGCCGCGGCGCGTGAGTTGTTCGCCGCGATGAGCGCAGGTCATTCGCCGCGGCGAACTCAAAATGTTTCTGCTGTTTTGTTTTTAGTGTTTTACGCATATCTTTTGATACAGAGGTCCTTTTGGGGTGATTTTAGAGGCGTTGTGGACTAGAGACATAGATCTACAAGTTATGTGAAGTGATGAAGTGATGAATTGGATTCTAAGAATGTGGAATTTTGGATAGAAGTTAAGACTATAATTATTGTTTCAGCATGAGTTATTAAATGGGATTTTGGTTCTTATTTTAGGAGAACAAGTGAGGCAAGAGGATCAAGAGGTACAAGAGGAAACTCATTCCTAGGCAAGACAAGCAAGGAAAATCAGGTGGGTTCATGTTTATAATAAAGTATATAAGTTACTCACTGTTTAGTTCAAATCAAGCAAGATCTCATGCATTTACATTACATCATCCACGATCGCATTGCATACTACCATGAATGATTATATTCTGCATTGTAATTTGCATTCATTATTATTATCAAGATTGTTCAAGTGCATGAAATCAAGTTTTACGAAATATATATATGACAAGCAAGTTTACAAGCAAGATTACAAGCAAGTGCCAGATTGGCAAACCAGTTTATAAGAACAAGTTGAATTATGCATACTTATGTGGGTTTGCGGTGTCCCTCACGATAGTCAAGGGCACATTGACTCACGAAAAGGCTTCTCCCGCCTACCCGACTGTGGCACAGGGTTATCCCACAAGGATTCCCTCATGAAACTACGTCTACACATCAACATTTCGATGGCATGTATAGTACGTCACGAATTCGGGACACCCAAACCATCATGTTATGTGCTATGATTTGTTATGTGACACGCATCATGATTTGTTCAAGAATCAAGCATTTTGCAAGAAATGACTCATACATGCTCTAGTATTATGATTTCAACAAGTATCACGGCAATGATATATTTTGAATATTTTTGCTTATAGCGATATTATAAATATGTCCCCACGAGCTTTATAGCTCATCCCCTCTAATCTCCCCCATGCAGGTGACGAGCTAGAGATCGAGTGAGTCACGAGTTTCGGCAGCACTCTCGTTTTCATTTCATTATGTTTATTTATTTTCAATGTTATGTTTTGGACGACAAGACCTTAGTTACATGTCAAGTATCATTGGTTCAACAGTGTTTTATATTTTTTTGGCTCTTGAATTCAAAGTTGTGGTCTGATTTGAGATATTCGTAAATCTTTATGAAACTCTTCTTTGGAGCATGAATTATGAATATGTTTAAAAGCATGAAAGTTTAACGATGGCTCCGTTGAACTTCCGATGGTCTCTTTTCTAAATCCTTTAATTTGCATGTTTGGATGTAATTGTTTAAATAAGCAGGTTTGCAAGTATGTTTTTCCAACAGGCCCATTACTCTTCTGCGGGTCTTTTGTTTAAATGTATTATGATCACGTTTTCCCGCCACGTTCTCACGACAGACGTTGGGCTCCGGCAGCGGGGTCCAACAATGTTTGGTATCAGAGAGCCTAGGTTTTTGATCTAGGGCTGCATGACATTGCTTTCAAGAAATAACTTGCATTGTTTTACAACCTTAGAACTGTTTTCGCATATTTTGAAAATTGTCGTACTTGAACTAAAATTTTCAATGGTTTTCTATCAAGGAGTGAACATGCCACCTCGAAGGAGAACTCGGGGAGCTACGACTCGATCTCATTCTCATCAGGGGAGTACGGATGAATCCCATATTCCTCAGGATGCCGAGACACACTCTGTTCCGATTTCAGAGGCACCTAGTTTGCAGCAAGAAGTGCCTCCTCCGCCTCCTCCTATGCCTTAGGGGACTCCCATGGATCTGAGTTTCTTTCAAGCCTTTGCACAGGCTTTTACGTATACCATGGGACTGGGATTGCAGATGCCGATGCAAGCTCCCGTAGACAGGAGTGGACAGTATGATAAGCTCCGGAAGTTTGGGGCTGTGGATTTCAGCGGGACTACAAATCCAGAAGAGGCTGAAGCTTGGTTAAAGAGGACCGAGAGGGTCCTAGTTCAGATGAGATGTTCAGATGAGGACAAATTTGGATTATGCGATCGATCTTTTGCGTGGTGACCTTGCATTGGTGGGAGTCAGTGCCTCATAGTCAGATTGTTCCTTCAGTGCTGACATGGAGAGATTTTGTCGAAGTGTTCAGGAAGAAGTACCTATCCAGGGTCTATGTGCAGGAGAAGGCTAGAGAATTTCTGAATCTCATGCAGAGGGATATGAGTGTGAGCGAGTATGAGCTGAAGTTCACACAGCTTTCTCGTTATGCAGCGAGCATGGTGGCAACAGAGGAAGACAAGTGTCGCAAGTTTAAGGGAGGTCTTCACTTGGGGATCAGGGAGAAAGTCCTAATTCATAATTTCAGCGACTACCAGCAGTTGGTGGATGCTGCTCTCCAGGCTGAAAAGCTAGAGAATCTTAGAAATGAAGCGAACAAGAAGAGGAAGAATAGGGAGCAGAATTTCAGAAAGGGTGCTAGTGCTCCATTGCCTGAGAGGAGCACGAAGAGCTCTCACAGTCAGAGTGAAGTGGGTAGCAGTGGTGCTACCAGGAGCCAGCAGGTGAGGGCTGTATCAGGGCAAGCTTCTCATGTGGGAGATGCCGGTGGAGCAGGAAGGAGCAGGTTCACCTATCCCTTATGTGACCAGTGTGGGAAGCATCACCAGGGAGAGTGCCTCGAGATCACTTGGCGTTTGTTTGAATCACGGAGAGAAGGGCATATAGCCAAGCATTGTCCACAGTACCGAGACGAGAGGGTCACAGATTTGAGCTCCTAGGCGTGCGAGGCAGTGGGAACTAGACCGATTCATCGAGGTAGGCGCCTACGGGGCTGCGAGGAAGACTGTTCCTCCAGGAAGGCCAAGGGGTCAGGCACCGGCAAGAGTGTTTTCCATGAACAGGGAGAAAGCTGCAGCCGCACCTGAGGTGGTCATGGGTATGGCTCAGTTATATAATTCAGCAGTCTTTGTTTTGATTGATTCTGGTTCCTTGCATTCATTTGTTTCTGCGAGCATAACATTGCATGGTGTGAGTTCTGTGCCGTTGTATAGGCCTTTGATTGTTAGTACTCCTTTAGGGAGGAATGTGGTGATTAATTAGGTGTATGAGCAGTGTGAGCTTTTCATAAAGGGTGCTAGATTGGTAGTGGACTTACTACCGCTAGACCTTAGAGGGTTAGATGTTATCTTGGGGATGGATACTATGGAGAAGTATTTGGCCAAGCTGGATTGTGGTCAGAAAAAGGTAGAGTTTGATCTGGGCAATGGTGAGAGGGTGATCTTCAGAGGAGATAGGAAGACACCATCGCCAAGACTGATTTCAACTATGTTAGCTGAAAGGATGATAGGTCAGGGATGTGAAGCTTTCTTGGCTCATGTTGTAGATGCCGATGTGCATGAAGGGAAGCTAGAGGATTTCCCAGTTGTGAGGGAGTTTCCAGATGTTTTCCCGGATGAGTTACCAGGTTTGCCGCCGGTGAGGGAAATCGAGTTTGCCATTGACTTGATTTCCGGAACCGCGCCTATTTCTATCCCGCCTTACAGGATGGCTCCAGCTGAATTGAGAGAGCTTAAGGAACAGTTAGAGGAACTGTTAGAGAAGGGGTATGTCAGGCCTAGTTCGTCTCCTTGGGGAGCACCAGTGCTGTTTGTTAAGAAGAAGGATGGATCATGGCGGATGTGCATTGATTATCGGAGGCTCAACAAGGTGACAATTAAAAACAAGTATCCGTTGCCACGGATAGATGATCTGTTTGATCAGCAGCAGGGAGCACGGGTCTTTTCCAAGATAGATCTCAGGTCAGGCTATCATCAGCTCAGAATCAAGGAGTCTGATGTAAGCAAGACAGCATTCAGGACCGTTATGGGCATTATGAGTTTTTGGTTATGCCATTCGGCTTGACCAATGCTCCAGTTGCTTTCATGGATCTCATGAACAGGGTCTTCAAGGAGTTTCTGGATCAGTTTGTCATAGTGTTTATAGATGACATTCTGGTGTATTCTAAAAGTGAGGAAGATCATGAGGAGCATCTCAGGACTGTTTTGCAGACTCTTAGGGAGAGAGAGCTTTATGCTAAGTTCAACAAGTGTGAGTTTTGGCTTCATGAGGTGACTTTCCTTGGACATGTGATTTTGCAGGATGGGGTACATGTTGATCCGAGAAAAGTTGAAGCAGTAGTAAGTTGGGATGTACCCAAGACAGTGATAGAGGTGAGGAGTTTTCTGGGTCTTGCAGGTTACTACAGGAGGTTCGTGGAGGGATTCTCCATGATAGCTGCCTCGATGACCAAGCTATTACGGAAGAATCAGAAGTTTATCTCGGGTGATGAGTGCGTAAGAGCTTTGAGGAGCTCAAGCAAAGTTGACAAGTACTCCAAGGTCGATTTTGCCTTCTGGTGATGAGGGCTATGTAGTGTACAGTGATGCATCGAGAAAGGGTCTCGGTTGTGTATTGATGCAAGGAGACAGGGTGATAGCATATGCTTCAAGGCAACTGAAGCAGTATGAGTTGAATTATCCGACTCATGACTTGGAGTTAGCAGCAGTGATATTTGCCTTGAAGATTTGGAGGCATTATCTTTATGGGGTGCAGACAAGGATCTTTACGGATCACAAGAGCCTCAAGTACTTGCTGAGCCAGAAGGAGTTGAATTTGAGGCAGAGAAGGTGGATTGAGCTGCTCAAGGACTATGATTTGTTGATTGAGTACCACCCAGGCAAGGCGAATGTAGTAGCTGATGCTTTGAGCAGGAAGTCTTCCATTGCTCATGTTCAGGTAGTTTACCTTCCTTTATTAGAAGAGATGGCCAAGCTTAAGATAAACTTGAAGCAAGAGGAACCAGATTGCCTCTTAGCTACTTTTAGAGTGAGGCCTATACTCAGGGAGAAGGTTAGGGAGTTGCAGGCTCAGGATGCAAGTTTGAGCAAGCTTAGGGAGGAAATTCAGAATGGTAAGCTTTCTGAAGTAGTGGTGAGAGAGGATGGACTCATGACAGTAGGGGACAGACTTTGTATTCCAGATAGCAGGGAAGTTAAGGATGAGATATTAGATGAGGCACACAATACGCCTTATGCCATGCACCCAGGTAGCACCAGGATGTACAGAGATTTGAGAGAGCATTTCTGGTGGAAGGGCATGAAGAGGGATGTAGCAGAGTATGTCAGTAAGTGTCTAGTGTGTCGACAAGTCAAGGTGAACACCAGCGCCTTCAGAAAGTTAAGGCCATTGTCTATTCACGAGTGGAAGTGGCAAAGAGTAACCATGGATTTTCCGATGGGTTTGCCCAAGACTAGTAAAAGCATGATGCCATATGGGTTATAGTGGATCGGTTGTGAAGTCACCCATTTTCCGCAATCAGTAATGATTCCTTGCATGTGCTAGCCAGGAAGTACATTGATGAGGTAGTGAGATTGCACGGGATTTCAGATTCTATAGTGTCTGACAGGGATCCTCGGTTCACATCGAGATTTTGGGGAAGCTTGCAGGAAGCTTTAGGTACTAAGCTGCATTTTAGTACAGCATTTCATCCTCAGATGGATGGTCAATCTGAGAGGACCATTCGGACACTTGAGGGAATGCTTAGGGCATGTGTTATGGATTTCAAGGGAGCATGGGATGAGCATTTGCCTTTGGTCGAGTTTGCTTACAATAACTTGTACCATTCTAGCATTCAGATGGCTCCATATGAGGCTTTATATGGAAGGAGGTATAGAACTCCTATATGTTGGGATGAAGAAGGAGAGAGGAAGCTAGTCGGACCAGAGTTGATTCAGTTGACTGTGGATAAAGTCAATCTAGTCAAGCAACGGCTTAAGGCAGCCCAGGACAGGATGAAGAGTTACACTGATTCTCATCGGAAGGAGATGAAGTATGAAGTTGGTGAGAAAGTGTTTCTCAAGACGTCTCCTTGGAAGGGAGTAATGAGGTTTGGCAATAAAGGCAAATTGAGTCTAAGATATGTAGGTCCATATGAGATTCTTGAGAGGATCGGACCTCTAGCTTACAGGTTGGCATTACCGCCAGAGTTGTCTCAGATTTATGATGTCTTTCATGTTTCCACGCTGAGGAGGTACAGATCAGATCCTTCTCATGTCATTTAGGTTTCAGACATTCAGTTGAGAGATGACTTAAGTTATGAGGAGATTCCAGTAGAAATCTTGGACACCAAGGAAAAAGTCCTTAGAAACAAGGCAGTTCAATTTGGTTAAGGTCTTTGTGGAGGAACCATGCGATGGAAGAAGCCACGTGGGAGCCTTCGACGCTATGAAAGAGAAGTATCCAAGTCTTTTCGATGATTCAGGTAAATTTCGAGGACGAAATTTCTTTTAAGAGGGGGAGAAATGTTGGACCCCAAATTTTTGTTTTCTTGAAGTTACTAAATATGAATTTATTTGATTTATGATTTATGGTATAGTTTGATTTTATTGAAAATATTCATGGAAAAATTTGGATTTAATTGAGTTTGGTATGGAATAATGTTTATGGAAGAGTAAATGGTTTAAGGGCAAAATGGTCAAGGTACTTAAGTTATGAGATTTTAGACTAAGTAAGGAAGGCAATTGAGTACATGTGCATTTTAGGGTTTAGGGATTAAAAGTAAGGAAAAGAAAAGAAAGAGAAATAGAAAAGAAGAAGAGAAAGCACGAAGAGAGAGTCGACCGTGTGAGGGAGAAGAGAAGAGGAAAAGAGGGAAAGGTACCGTTTGAGGATTTTCGACGGATTTCAAGTATCCTGAAGGTAAGTCTAACTCTTCTATCATTGTTTGTGTTGGGTTGAACATTTGAATTGCTGGAAATGAGTAGAAATCGTTGGGTTAGGGCTTGAGGTGAACTTTGGTAGATTTGTTGTTTTGGTTGTGATTTTGTGATTATTGTTGTGTTAGATAAATGTAGCAATAGAGTTGGATGCATGATGTAGAGTTTAAGAGTGTTGAAGGAGCCAAAGGAGTAGAAGGATCTGCGAAAATCGAGAAAACGGGTTGGATGAGTTTCAGAACCTGCACGCCGTGGCGTGTTCATGAGCACGCATGGCGCTGCGAGGAAGGCTTCTGACGCCAAGCGCAAGGCGATTATATTAGTGAGACGCGGCGAGGAAGTTGGCACGCCATGCTCGAGGTCGAAATCGTTCCTGCAAGCGCAGGGCCTTGCCATGCCATGAAGTTATTCACGGCGAAGGCAGTCGTTACCATGCTAACTCAAAATGTTTCTGCTGTTTTGTTTTAGTGTTTTACATATCTTTTGATACAGAGGTCCTTTTGGGGTGATTTTAGAGGCCAGGACTAGAGACATAGATCTACAAGTTATGTGAAGTGATGAAGTGATGAATTGGATTCTAAGAATGTGGAATTTTGGATAGAAGTTAAGACTATAATTATTGTTTCAGCATGAGTTATTAAATGGGATTTTGGTTCTTATTTTAGGAGAACAAGTGAGGCAAGAGGATCAAGAGGTACAAGAGGAAACTCATTCCTAGGCAAGACAAGCAAGGAAAATCAGGTGGGTTCATGTTTATAATAAAGTATATAAGTTACTCATTGTTTAGTTCAAATCAAGCAAGATCTCATGCATTTACATTATATCATCCACGATCGCATTGATACTACCATGAATGATTATATTCTGCATTGTAATTTGCATTCATTATTATTATCAAGATTTTCAAGTGCATGAAATCAAGTTTTACTGAAATATATATATGACAAGCAAGTTTACAAGCAAGATTACAAGCAAGTGCCGATTGGCAAACCGGTTTACAAGAACAAGTTGAATTATGCATACTTACGTGGGTTTGCGGTGTCCTCACGATAGTCAAGTGCACATTGACTCACGAAAAGGCTTCTCCCTACCGCCGATGCGGGCATGTGGTTATCCCACAAGGATTCCCTCATGAAACTACGTCTACACATCAACATTTCGATGGCATGTGTAGACGTCATTTAACTCGGACACCCAAACCATCATGTTATATGCTATGATTTGTTATGTGACATGCATCATGATTTGTTCAAGAATCAAGCATTTTGCAAGAAATGACTCATACATGCTCTAGTATTATGATTTCAACAAGTATCACTAAGAATGAGATATTTTGAATATTTTTGCTTATAGCGATATTATAAATATGTCCCCACGAGCTTTATAGCTCATCCTCTAATCTCCCCACGCAGTGACGAGCCGTAGATCGAGTGAGTCACGAGTTTCGTGACACTCTGTTTTCATTTCATTATGTTTATTTATTTTCAATGTTATGTTTTGGACGACAAGACCTTAGTTACATGTCAAGTATCATTGGTTCAAGAGTGTTTTAGATTTTTGGCTCAATTCAAAGTCAGGGTCTGATTTGAGATATTCAGTAAATCTTTATGAAACTCTTCTTTGGAGCATGAATTATGAATATGTTTAAAAGCATGAAAGTTTCACGATGGGTCTGTTGAACTTCCGATGGTCTCTTTTCTAAATCCTTTAATTTGCATGTTTGGATGTAATTATTTAAATAAGCAGGTTTGCAAGTATGTTTTTCCAACAGGCTCATTACTCTTCCGCGGGTCTTTTGTTTAAATGTATTATGATCACGTTTTCCCGCCACGCTCTCACGACAGACGTTGGGCTCCGGCAGCGGGGTCCAACAAAGGAAGGTTAGGCAAACTGGCTCCTAAAATCAAATCAATATGGTGTTGGAAGTTTATTGTAAGAGGCAACCCATTCAACAAATCTCCTGACATTATTTCCTTAAATTCCTCCAACAAAGCCTTGATAACATTAAGGTGTTCATCCTCCTTTGTTTTTCCCACATCCACCAAAAGAAATGGTTTCATAATTAAAACATACACTTCTTTTTTATCTTGAATCTCAGTAGTCATTTCTTATATAGATCGGGTGATAGTCAAAATTGCCTTATGCATTACCTACCTAGATTGCCCCTTTTTAAGTGGAAATAGTGTAAATTTTTTGCCCTTCTTCTCGAGCTTATAATTGTTTTCTTTTACAATTGTTGGGCATCAACATCATACTGCCATGGCCTCCTGAACAACAAATGACAAGCATCCATATTAATAATATGAAAATAAATTTCATCTTTATATTTCCCTATAGAAAAATGAACCTTACAATGCTCAATGACTTGAGTAGGGGCTACTGGTTTGATCCACCCTATAGAATAAGCGTTTGCATGTTTCTCTATAAGTAATTAGAGAATCTATGAAGTCGTTCTATTAATATTATTCTCACAGCTTCCTCTATCAATAATAAAATAAAAAATGTGGTTATTAACAGTGCACTAGTGCGAAAGAGTTGGTGCCTCTCATTATTTCCTTCATACATTGGTGTCAATATAATTCTCCTTACCACAAAACTCGGTTCAACATCCTCTTCATACTTATCATCATAATCTCCATTAGGAGAACAAAACACTTCCCCGTCTTCCTTATCATCTTTATTAACAACATTAACAACTACTTTCCACTAAGGGAACTCATTAAAATGATGCCTAGGATAATTACACCTACAACATTTACCAGTCATCGATTTAATTAGAGTAAGGGTTAGCAACCTTCTATATCTTTTTACATGTCTATAAATGTATTAATGGGTTTGTTCTGATCATCCCTTTCTATCATTGATCTACCCCCTACTGATTCCTCCTAGATGAATAAAATTTACTTTGTTTCTCCTGTAACATCAACTCTGCCTTCAGTCATAAATTGTTAGCCTCTGTCAGAGTCCGCACAACTTACAATCCAATATTGTCTCTAATTGATGGTTTTATCCCATTTAAATACCTAGACACTTGTTGACCCTCACTCTCCCTAAAATTATTACATTTAGTTAACCATATAAATTCTGAGTTATATTTATAACCGATCTTTGGCCTTGAATATACCTTTGGTATTGCTCGAAAAGGATCTGTTGATAACTAGGGGGAAAAATTCTCGCCTCAACAATTGTTTCATTCTTTCCCATATTCTAACAAGTGCCTTACCTTCACAAATTCTACGAGTCTGCAATCTATCCCACCAATTAAAGGCCTCATTTTTCAATCAAAAAGCTACTAATCCCACATCGATCAATCTATGCAATCCAATCTAAGAAATCCTCAATGGTCATGCCTCCATTGAAAGGAGGAATATCAATTCTCAGCTTGAAATCACTGGCTTTATGATCTGTATACCTATACCCAGCATTACGACCATAATCTCTACCACGACCTTTGTCATTTCCTGTACCACCATACTTATGAACCCTAGGAAGCTCATAATCTTCTATAAAATGTTCATTTTTAGAATCATCCAAGTAATCTTACACTTTGGATAAGTCATCCACAATAGATCTGTCGATAACCTAATCATGAGTTTCCTTGTCTTTTCGAGGTCTATTGTCAACCCTATCTACACCTAAGACTAGAGCATCAAAATAATCTATAATTTCTGTAAAATGTCGTTCTATATGTTGGAATATGAGATCCATCCTGTCCAACATCTATTCTAAAGCCCTTACTATATCCCCTAGTAGTAGGGCTCTAGCTTTGTGTTCTTCAACATGAGGATTGTTGTCTTCAGTTACCATTCGATTAAGAAAATGGCCATCTTTAATACTCCCTGACACAATATAAAACTTAATTGCAAAGAGATCTCATGTCTTACATCAGAGACAAGAACTCTAGAATTCTAAATGGAGTTTTTCTTCCAAACTGTTCGTCTACGCTCCAAAATAACCAAAATTCCCTTTTGTTAGATTTATGTAAACGTAATGACCTGGAAAGCAAGTGTATTTACATATAACTTAATTTTGATCCGGTTACTTTTTTAATGAAAATATTTATTATTAATAAAACAAAAGAGTTTGGTTATATTTGTATGAGCATTATATATCTAGTCATAAGGTACCAAGATTCTTTTGTAAGTAATATACACATATATGGAGATGTATGGGAAACATGTATATTATTAAAATCTAAATTAGTTGATTCACAGTTGAATAATCAAGTTGTTCGCTTGATTATGGTTTAGACTGTAGTGTTGCGATTTATCTCTATGTAGGTAAAAGAGTTTACTTCAAGAAATAATGAGTTTCATATTATGATAGCAGTTGACTGTTGATAATGACACTATTAAATGAATTTGGAATTAAGTATGCTTTTAAAAAATAAAGTGGGACATTACTTTAATCTTAAAACATACACCTTAGCATTCTTTTATTATGAACCACATTCTTCATGAGTGGTTAACTCATATATGTTTCATTATAATTCTTGATACGATCAAAATGGATTTTTATAGAGTATTAATCTAGTTTCCACATGTTGGAATTATTAATTGAAACATGTATCAGGGAACATTCAATCAAATAAAGAGTTTATAATGATATCATCACTTTTAGATGTTTTACGAAGTTTGGTGATTAAACTAGCGCCAGTAGTTTGATGGACTAGCTACTCGTCAAGTCTTAACACCATGATGAGATCTTGTGTGTTAATCACCATATACAGTAAGAGATCTAAAAGGAAAAGCCAACATAAGGGCAAAATGTAATTTACCCTTTATTGTACGGATGACTACAATATGGTTAATAATAAAGTTTGCAATTGAAAATCTTATTTGAAACATGTGTTCTCATAATATTTAGTAATTCAAGAGTTCAACTAATTGTCTTCAATGGAATGACATTTGGTTAATAAGATGGAATTAATTCTAGTGAGATTAAATTAATTTCGGGCCTATTGGAGCTTGAATTATCTAAGCCCAATTAGATTCTCCACTTGGCTTCTATGAAGATTATCAAACAAAGTAAGAAATATAAATAGAGATTTTAAAGCCCATGATTTAATGTTGGGATTATTTTAATTAGAAGACCAAATGAACATTTAATATTGGGCATGACTTTAGTTTGATTTGATTAATTAGATTAATTAAATTGAAACAAAGTTATTAAAGAAATAAGGAGGGCATACTTCAGTTTTTTATACCTAAATGTGCAGTTGCACATTTAACATTGAATTGCTAAATTAAATATGGTTTTTATCATGTTTTTATCATCATTAAATGATCTTATCATTAAATAGCTTAATGGATGTCTTTTAATGATGGCATGTAATGTAACCTTTTAGCATTCATTTGATTAAAGAAAGGAAGAGGTGCATTTGATGTACTCTCTCTTCTTTCTTTCGTCCATAACCGAAAATGAGGTCTCATTTAGGTTATTGATCTTTTCATATAGTAATCTTAAACAAATGAGAAGAGTCTCATTTATTAGCTTCTTTGTAGTGCCCCCTTACCGCAGGGTACACACCGGGTCACCTGCAGGTCATTCCGGTACATATCCTCCGATAAGGGTGAGCTACGAATAATCACTACAAACACTCCACTTGGCATCATAATAAAACATTAATATAAAAATCACAAACTTTTTGAAACCAAAATTTTTTTCTCATTTCATTTCATAGAAACCAAAAGTTTACATATCTGTCAGTTTTCACATATCTGTCAGTTTTCACTGTCTGTACATCACTCCAAAACCCTAGTACAATATGCTATATGAAGGAGGAGAAATACTGTAGATCTATCTAGGTCATCCCAAAAGTCCCAGCTGACCGACCTGTGAGCCATGACTTCTCTTGCCAAAATGATCTACACGGCTCGAAAAGTTCCTTTGGAGCTAGGAATGTACTCTCAGTCCTGAAAAATATGTTGCAATTTTGGGTGAGTTTGCGAACTCAGTGAGGTAACCATCATCGATGGTTCACTCAATTCATGCAACAATCAAGCATATCACAATTAGTTCATAATTTTACATACATCAGAAGTACCACATGATCACATCAGTAACACATTTTATTTTCACATAAGCATAAGATATTTTGCCTTTCACTCAATCAAATATATCTAAGAAAATGCATATGAAATGCTCATGTGACCCTTTTTCCAATTTATTACGGTGTTATGACCGAATGCCTAAATTGTCCCAATATGGGTACATTAATCGTTGAGCCTGAGGCTTTAAATCACTGTGGAGCTCGATGCCCAAATACAATCGTTGAGCTTTTAGCTCTCGGTGGCTGCTCTGGTCACAACTGTCATTATCTGAGTATGCATTCATGTATGAAATGTATATGTGACAATTAAGCAGTATATACATCACAATCAACACATGTGTCACAATTTATCATATCACAAGCAAGTAGTTCTCAAATTCACATACAAGTAGCACTTGTATGTCATAGCTCCCCAGTACATCGGACCTTCTTTCCGAAATCCACAATCACAATCAATCTCAAACCCACCATTATTCACCACAAAATTATAAGCAATCAATAATTGAGAGAACCGTCTAGGTCACTCACCAATAGCTTCCGAAGCTAATGCCTGGAAGTCTCGACAACGTCTGTGGGTTGACGTTCCAAATGTGCCTCTATAACAGTTAAAATACACAAATATTACCAAGTGTACAATCAGAAATGTTTAATAATGCACATGGAGAAATTAAAATGTGTACAATGCATGTTCGTTACATTCTCGGCATTATTTCAAAAATTCTCATCACAAAATTTTCCTCTAAATTTTAGAAATTCATAGACACCAAAATCACTCAATTTGGACCTCTATAAGTCCAATTATTGTTAAAACACGGACCAGAAAAATAATTACTCGGTCCCCTCAGTTTGACCTAATCAATCCACGTCAATTTCATCTCTAAAAATTTACAATTTTACATAGAAATGAAATTAAATGCCTTACGACTCTGATGCCTCAAAATTCGGGTCAATCGGAGGTCGGATGAAAAAGTTATTCACAAAAGAATGAGAAAGGGACAAAATAAATAACAAAAATAAAAAAAAATAAAAAATAATAATTAAATTTAAAAAAACGGGCTGAGTGCGAGGGCTCCTCGCAAACTTCTGCCAAATTTCTTTTTTTTTCAATTCTACTTATTTCTTTCTCTCCTTTCACAAAACCTATCTTTTCACACAAGTAACCAAAAATGACAAATAAGGTCTCATTGGAAAGATAACAAAAACCCTACAAGTTCCATGAAGGACTCACAAACCAATTTCACCCCTAAGGGTGTCAAAAATGCAATCAAAGTCTATGCCTAATCACAAATTTTCCAAAACAGTACAACATTCTTCTAAAAATCATATCTTCCCATTCGCTTTGCCAAAAATTCCAAGCTTTATATAAATCAAAAGACCAGAACATATTCTACAACTTTCATGAATAACTTGGAACCAAATTAAACCTCTAAAGAGGTCAATTTCTCAACCAAAGTTTTTGCCCCCATAATTTCACCCTAAACCATAACCAAACTTTAAAAATTCATAACTTACAATCCCTACATCCAAAATTAGCATATTAGACCTCAATACAAAGCTAAGGCATTCCTCTACAACTTTCCATAAAACCACTTGAGCTAATTTAAATCATAACAGTCCAGAATTGGCTTCAGAGTATAGTAATCACAAAACCTATACTTAGAGACATTTACACACAGAGCAAATTAATACTTTGGAATACCATCTGAAAGTCAACAAATCATAACTTTCAACCTCAAAATCAAAAATGTCATACTTAGTGACGATAGAAAGCTAACAAGAAAATATTCAACTTTCATGAAGATCAATTTCGCAAAATCTTTCTCAATCATCCTAGAAAAATTCCTAAAATTTCAGAGCACAATTTTTCATGTTAGTGTCACAAAAATGGCACTATTCATCATGCACATATTGCCCACTTTCAAATCAAAATTAAGAACTCTTCAAGCCAAAATTGGACAACACCTCCTTCACAAGAATTCTAGCCAAACTCTTCAAGTTTAATTCAAGCTAAACCTCATCTCAATTTCATAACCATATAAAAAGTTATGATCAAATCTTTGAAACATATACAAATCCAATTTTCCAGATTCTCAACCTAACTCAATTTCTACCTCTTCCATTCCATTTCTAAACCAATTCTCACTCAATTCACTTCATATATCCACCATAACTAACTCACAACCTATCCTTGAACTTTAGTCCACAAAATTGCAGCACACACACTCAATCATCTTCCTTTATTATCCTCTTATCTTTGTTCACTAATATCAATCCAAAACAACTCAATTTACCTATACCATATTCAACATCATTCATTAACTTCTACCTCATCAATCATCAATCAACCAAGGAAATAACATACCCATATACACCAAACACAATTTCATGCAATTAATGCACAAGATATCACAATTAATGCATTTAACTACCAATGTATACATAAAGCACAATTCTTACCTATTTAAGCTTCCAAAATCACAAACCCTCTACTTCTCTTCACCACCCACGTTCATCATCCTCTTAAGGGGGGGAGGTTTATGTTAGGCTTTTTAGGTGAGCTAAAGGAAGAGAAAGCAAGGTGAAAGGAGGAGGAAAAGGTGAGAACTTTCAAACACACTAAAGAAGAGAAGAAGCTACGAGAGAGAGGGAGAAATTCACACTTAAACACCAAATTTCCTTAGACAAGAAAAAGCATCGAGAATGAGTAAGGTAAGTGACTGTATTCATAAAAGCAAAGCAAGATGGCATGTTAGGCAAGTGACACACATGTCACATGCTTAAGCCCCTATTTAGTGTTTTCTCCAATTAAAGTCCAATTTTCACTCCAATTTTTCCCCAAAATTTAATGGCTCAAATTAATAAGTCCTAAAATCATGTATCTAATTTCCAGTGCCGTTGGACAGTACTTTTTACTACTGGTAACTACTCAGTCTGCCATTTGGCATTTTTCCTAGTTCGAAAAAGTACCCCGAAATTTCCAGAAAAAAATTCTAAAATTTTCCAAAAATTCAAAACTCACAAAGACCCACTCCAATTCAATTTTCAAGCACAAAAATCATATTTTTCACAATAAACACATTAGAGACACATATACCGGGAAATGTCATGAATGCATGTACAATCATTACATGTGCAAAATTTACTATTCACGTGTATATATGAATGCATGAATATAGCAAAACATTTTAAACACTCCTAACCCATTCTAAATTACTATTTTACCCTTCCCATCGATGATGGGATGTTACAACTCTCCCCTCCTAACAAAAAATTTCGTTTTTAAAATTCTTACCTGTTTGGTTGAACAGGTGAGGATACTGTCTCCTCATATGCTCCTCTGTCTCCCAAGTTGCTTCCTCAGTTGAGTGGTTTCTCTATAGGACTTTCACCAATGGAATAACCCTGTTCCTCAACTGCTTAACCCGTGATCCCACAATCTTGACCGGCTCCTCAACATAGCTCAAATTGCTGGCAACCTCAATCTCCTGATCCGGTATCACATGTGTTGGATCTGATCGGTATCGTCGGAGCATACTCACATGAAAGACATTATGCAACTGAGACATCTCATTTGGTAAAGCCAACTTATAGGCCAAAGGTCCTGTCCTCTTAATGATCTCATAAGGACCAATGTACCTAGGGCTCAATTTGCCCTTTTTACCGAATCTTAACACTCCTCTCCACGGTGACACTCGTAGGAAAACTCTGTCTCCTACATTATACTCCATCTCCCTACGATGCTGATCCACATAACTCTTCTGTCTGTCTTGAGCCGCTTTAATTCAGCTCCGGATCAATTTCACCTTATCTATTGTATCCTGAATCAACTCCGGGCCCTCAACCATTCTCAAACCCTCTTCATCCCAATACAAAGGCGATCGACACTTTCTTCCATATAAGGCCTCGTATGGTGTCATTTCGATGCTACTGTGATAATGGTTGTTATAAGCAAATTCAATCAGAGCTAAATACTGATCCCATGCTCCTCTAAACTCTAATACACAAGCTCGAAGCATATCCTCAACAGTCTTAATTATCCTCTCACTCTGTCCATCTGTCTAAGGATGAAATGTTGTACTGAAATTCAACTTAGTACCCATAGCAGACTGCAAACTCTTCCAAAACCTCGAAGTAAATCTGGGATCCCTCTCTGATACTATAGACACTGGAATCTCATGCAGTCTCACTACCTCATTCACATACTTCTGGGCCAACTGATCGAGTGAATTATTCTCCCTCACTGGCAAGAAATGGGCCGATTTAGTTAACCGGTCCACTATGACCCAGATAGCATCATGTTGCCTCGGAGTCTTGGGCAATCCCATGATGAAATCCATAGTGATTCGTTCTCATTTCCACTCGGGAATAGGTAACGAATGGAGCTTCCCTGCTGGAGCCTGGTGTTCAGCTTTAACTTGCTGGCATATCATACACCTGGATACATACTCTGCTACCTACTTCTTCATGCCAGGCCACTAGAAATGCTGCTTTAAAGTGTTATACATCTTGGTAGTACCAGGATGCATAGCATAGGTGGCCATATGAGCTTCCTCCAGAATCTCCCTCCTCAGGTCATCCACATCAGGCACACATAGCCTCTTTCCCAACCATAATGTCTCACCTCTCAATTCAAATTCAGAATTCGGATCTGCCTTTACTTTCTCCATAAGCTTCACCATATCAGGATCTTTGCCTTGGACTCTTTTGATCCTGTCATATAGCATCGGTCTGAGTTTCAGAGTGGATATCAAAGCTCCATCTTGCTCCAGATTCAACTCCATATTCAAAGCTCTCAAATGTACCAAATTAGGTAACCTCAATACCTGAATCTGAGCTGCACTGATATGAGACTTCCTACGAAAGGCATCTGCCACCACATTAGCTTTTCCTAGGTGGTACTCAATAGTACAATCATAATCCTTCAGTAGCTCAATCCATCTCCTCTGCCTCAAATTCAACTCCCTCTGACTCAACAAATACCTCAAACTCTTATTATCAGTAAAGATCTGAAAGGTTTCACCATACAAATAGTGTCTCTAAATTTTCAGACCAAATACAACTGCAGCTAGCTCTAAATCATGTACTGGATAATTTACTTCGTAAGACCTCAACTTTCTTGAGGCATAAGCAATCACCCTACCATGCTGCATCAGAACACACCCCAATCCCTGATGCGATGCATCACTATACACTTCATAACCTCCAGTCCCTGATGGAATGGCCAACACCGATGCAGTAGTCAACCGATGTTTCAACTCCTCAAAGCTCTTTTGGCACTCCTCAGTCCATTTGAATGTTACATTCTTCCTCAGAAGTTTTGTTAAAGGAGTTGAGATCAGAGAAAATCCCTCGACAAAACTCCGGTAATACCTGACCAATCCTAGGAAGCTCCGAATCTCCGACACATTCCTTGGAGCTTCCCACTTTATCACTACCTCAATCTTCTTCGGATCAACCTGTATACCCTCTCCAGTCACTATATGGCCCAGAAACACTACCTCATCCAGCCAAAATTCACACTTACTGAATTTGGCATACAGTTGCTTCTCCCTTATAATCTCCAAAACAATCCTCAAATGCTCAGCATGCTCCTGTCTGCTCCTCGAATACACCAAAATATCATCAATAAATACAATCACAAACTGATCAAGGTAGGGCTGAAAGACCTTATTCATCAAGGCCATAAAAGCTATCGGGGCATTAGTCAATGCAAACGGCATCACTAGAAACTCGAAATGCCCATACCTGCTCCGAAATGCACTCTTAGGCACATCAGTCTCTTCTATCTTCAGCTGATAATACCCTGACCTCAGATCTATCTTAGTAAACACCTGAGCTCCCTGTAACTGATCAAATAAATCATCGATCCTAGGCAGTGGGTACTTATTCTTCACTGTCACCCGATTCAGCTGCCTATAATCGATGCACAATCTCAAAGTCCCGTCCTTCTTCTTCACAAACAACACAGGAGCTCCCCATGGTGAAACACTGTGCCTAATAAAACCCTTCTCCAGTAACTCCTGCATCTGAGTCTTTAGCTCCTTCAGTTCCACAGGTGCCATCCTATATGGAGGAATAGATATAGGAGCAGCTCCTGGAACTAAATCAATTGTGAATTATGTTTCTCGATCTGGTGGTAAACCCGGTAACTCATCAGTAAACACATCTAAAAATTTCCTAATCACGGGAATGTCCTGAAGCCTCTGCTCAACTCTAGTGTCAATGACGTGGGCCAGATAAGCCTCACATCCTCCCTGCATCAACCTCAGTGCACTCAGGAATGAGATCATCCGGGCTGGCACTGCCTGACTAACTCCTCTGAACACTGCTCTAGGCTGACCAGGAGATTCTAATACAACCTCCTTGGTGAAGCA
Source organism: Erythroxylum novogranatense (assembly GCA_029891385.1). NCBI lineage: Eukaryota > Viridiplantae > Streptophyta > Magnoliopsida > Malpighiales > Erythroxylaceae > Erythroxylum > Erythroxylum novogranatense. The sequence goes on from CM057233.1 coordinate 15,854,832, forward strand.
GTTCATGATGGCCCTATGGGCAGTGAGCCAATTCAAGCCCAAAATCACATCAATCTCTCTCAACTGTAAGGCTATTAGGTCTGCCTTCAACACTGCTTGATCAATTTGGATCGAGCACCCCTTGTAGACCTCTCCTAAGGCAGTAGTACTCCCTAGAGGTGTACTCACCTCTAGCCCATACTGTAATAACTCTCTAGCATAATGCAGTCTACATGCCAAATGCGGTGCAATAAAGGAGTGTGTGTGTAGCGCCTCCTTACCGTAGAGTATACACCGGGACGCCCGTGGATTGTACCGACGCATATCCCACAATAAGGGTGCACTATGTTCGATCAATACTAAAATCCACATGGCATCAATACACATAAAACCGCAATTACAAAATCATAATATTTTAAAACCATAATGCTTGCTCTGATTTCATAGTATCAAACAGAAATATAGACCGGTTTATCGCCTTCCTACATGCCTAAATACAATACTCCCAAAAGGAAACCGATACAAAAGTCTATACTATGCCATCCTCAAATCAATCCCAATGACCGACATTGTGCCATCGCTTCTCTTGCCACACGCTCACACAGCAGAAAAAGTCTCTCTCTGGAGCTAGGAATCTAGTCTATCAGCCCTGAAAAATAATTGCAATTTTGGGTGAGTTTGCAAACTCAATGAGAAACCATCATCGATGGTTCACTCAATTCATGCATTACGCAATTGCAGACAAAGACATCACAAGAATATTCAAAATTTCATATATATATATATCATTTGCAATTTCTCATGCCATCACATCACTCAGTAATAATCACCCATCAGATAACAAAATTGTATGTTATGTTTATGTGACTCATTTCCAGTTTATTTCAGTATTGTGACCAAGCGCTTGTTCAGTGACAGTGATCAGTAGATGCGTCTAGGGAGTAGGAGAGCCCTCATGCAGGATGCACTAACTCCCCTCGAGCTCGAGGCTCTGTTCGATGTGATGAGTCCAGCTCAAGGCTCTTTTTCAGTATTAATGGCGACTTTGGTCACAACGTCCGTTATCTGTTCATGCATTTATGTATGAAATGCATATGCCCAATAATTCCCAGTCATATGGCTGTATAAGCCCATTTATTTCAATTTTCAGAATCATGTAACAGTCACATGCACTCTGTCAAAAGCCGGCAATTCAATCCTAATCGTTCACATAATCATGCAATTCACAATATCAATCAGTTCACACAAAGAACCAACTAGGTTACTCACAAATTTCTCCCGAAGCTAATGCCTGGAAGATCCAGCAACGTCTGGAGTTTGACGTTCCAGTGGCTCCTCTATAACAAATAACATATACATATATCATAATTTGAACAATCATAAGTGTTCAATAATGCACATGAATGAGATGAAATATGTACAATGCATATTCATGACTATCCCGGTTATCGATTCATCAATTTCATCACAAGACATTCAACTATCAGAACTCACTTAACTAGCCCCATTCTGTGAGATTTAAACCTCCATAAACCATTTGAATCCAATATCATAGTCAAATGAACCATCTCAGATTTTTCCCCAAACTCTAACTTTCGGGTCCACTGTTCATGTTTACTTAGAAGGAAAAAATTGCATAATTCGAGCCTACTTTCTCTCAGAAAAGTGTTCCTCTATCTTTTATCTTTCTATTAACACCAACATCACTCAATTTGGTTCAGTATTTTCAAGGATGTACCTCAAACATTTTCGGACTATTCCTCTCCAAAACAGTGTATTACATCCGACTTCCATCAAGAAATTGAACATCTTAGAGACCGTATCAAGATTCAGTTTCTTCATATAATTTGTAGCCGTATTACTCTAGTTCACTACAAATTAAGAATCACCTCAATTGGAATCCTATATACCAAGATATCATCAAAATACTAAAATACATTCAGTAAAATATCCAATTCATACTCCTTCCACCGGTACCCTTACTTTGATTCAGTCAATCGTTTCCAATTTAATACCAAAGACCCTACATTTTTTTTGGAGGGATAAAGAAATGTGTTAGAAATCCAATGCTTCAAAAATCAGGCCATTTGGAGGTCTAGAGAAAAAGTTATGACCAAAAGACTCCAATCAATTCTTGCTTTCGTCTGAGTTTCTATCGTCTCATTTCCATCGTTTGCTTTTCCTTCGTCTCATTTCCATCGTTTGCTTTTCCTTCGTCTCATTTCCATCGTGTGCTTTTCCTTCGTCTCATTTCTATCGTCTGCTTTTCCTATCGTCTCATTTCCATCGTCTGCTTTTCTTATCGTCTCATTTCCTTCGTCTGCTTTTCCTATCGTCTCATTTCCATCGTCTGCTTTTCCTTCGTCTCATTTCCATTGTCTGCTTTTCCTTCATCTCATTTCCATCGTCTCCTTTTCCTATCATCTCATTTCCTTCGTTTGCTTTTCCTATCGTCTCATTTCCATCGTCTGCTTTTCCTTCGGAACATCTCCACTTATAACACTCATAACTTTTCACTCCGATATCCAAAATTTACAAACTTTATACCGCTGGAAATATAAAAGAAAGCTCTACAATTTTTTAGAAGGCAACTTTACGAAAATCTATCTAAATCAGGTCCATATTTCCTCCCGAAATTGGAACACGAATTTTCGCTCAACTCTCGACATCCTGCACCCAGCTCTCAACTTCGAGACAACTTTTGAGACTCTTAGAGACAGAACTGAAATTTGATGACTTCATACGAATTGTAGCCATATATTCCTAGTTTACTCCAAATCAAGAATCATCTTGTTTGGATAACCACAGAAAATGTTATGGCTAAAATACTGAAACATACTCAGTGAGAAATTTTCCAGATTTTCAAACTTTCAACACTTTACGTCACCAAACACCAAAAGTTTTCTCAAAAACTAATTTAACACTATAACTGAATTTATTTCTCCCCAACTACCCAGTATTTAAGAACAAATACACAAAGTGCATTTTCCATGTAGATGACAGAAATCTATCAACTTTATTTCACAAATCCCTAACTGCAAGAGATTCTCTAACACTTACCTGCTGAAAACTCCAAATCTTCAAGCCCTAAACTCCACACATTCTCGTACTTCGCTGAGTGAAATGATCAGCTTCTGGTTTTTCCTTAGATTAGATGACACAAATGGCAAAGTAAGGTTGGTGAAAGAAAGAAAGAACACAGAAGTCCCTTAGAAGAGATTTTGATGGAAAACTCTGTGTTTCGAAGAGAGAAGTTGTAGAAAGATGAGAATAAAGAAGAGACTTAGACAAGATTTAACCTGTCAACTCTCAAGGAATAGTGACCTACTTCTAGCTAGAGTACAAGGTCTAAGTGACACATGTCACTATCTTAATGATTAAACTTTACTTAGTTTCTTTTTTGGAACTAACTCCATTTAGTTCTCCTCTTTCCAATACCACATCATCTTTGCAACCCAACTATCTCCAAATCTTCATTTAATTATTTCTTGTTCCCTACTATAATTATATCTTCCTCAATACTCCATAACTTCACCAACATATACAAATACAATATTTCCACCAATATACAAAATATCAACATTTCACTAACTCATAAAATTTTCAATGTAATAACATTCAAGATTCTCAAATCATTCCAATTATACCCGAAATTATTCATGAATGCATGTACAATTATTTTCATGTGCAAATGAATTCACTATTTATGTGTAAGTGTATGGCATATCATGCATGAACATGGAAGTGCATCACTAACTCTCATAAACCACTCACATATACCATTTTACCCTTTTCACTAGCAATAGGATGTTACAACTCTTCCCTCCTTAAAGAAATTTCGTCCTTGAAATTCTTACCTGCCTGCTCGAGTAGGTGGGGATATTGTCTCCTCATTTGCTCTTCTGTCTCCCATGTTGCTTCTTCAGTCGAGTGGTTTTTCCAAAGGACTTTTACCAATGGAATAATCTTGTTCCTCAACTGCTTAATCCATGATCCCACAATCTCGATCTGCTCCTCAACATAGCTCAAGTTACTAGCAACCTCAATCTCCTGAACCGGTATCACATGTGTCAGATCCGATCGGTATCTTCAGAGCATACTCACATGGAACACATTATGCAATTGAGACATTTCATTTGGTAAAGCCAACTTATAGGCCAAAGGTCCTATCCTCTCAATGATCTCATAAGGACCAATGTACCTAGGGCTCAACTTGCCCTTTTTACCGAATCTTAAAACTCCCCTCCAGGGTGACACTTTCAAAAATACTCTATCTCCTACACTGTACTCCATATCACATCGATGTTGATCCATATAACTCTTTTGCCTATCCTGAGCCGCTTTAATTCGGTTTCGGATCAACTTCACCTTATCCACTGTGTCCTGAATCAACTCTGGGCCTTCCATCATTCTCAAGCCCTCTTCATCCCAATACAATGGCGAACGACAATTCCTACCGTACAGTGCCTCATACGGTGCCATTTCGATACTACTGTGGTAGTGGTTATTGTAGGCAAACTCTAACAATGCCATATACTGATCCCAAGCTCCTCTAAATTCCAATACACAAGCTCTAAACATATCCTCAACAGTCTTGATTGTCCTCTCACTCATTCCATCTGTTTTAGGATGAAATGTTCAGATCAAGTTCAACTTAGTTCCATGGCACCGCAAGCTCTTCCAAAATCTCGAAGTAAATCTAGGATCCATGTCCGATACTATGGACACTGGTACTCCATACAGCCTCACCACCTCATTTACATACTTCTGGGCCAACTGATCAAGTGAGTTATCTCTCTCCTTTGGTAAGAAATGGGTCGATGAATAACCGTCCATTATGACCCAAATAGCATCATGCTGCCTCGAAGTCTTAGGCAAACCCATGATGAAATCCATAGTGATCCGTTCCCATTTCCACTCTGGATTGGGCAACGAATTCAATTTCCCTACGGGAGCCTGGTGCTCCGCCTTCACTCGCTGGCACGTCATACATCTAGACACATACTCAACTACTTGCTTCTTCATTCCAGGCCACCAAAAATGTTGCTTCAATGTGTTATACATCTTGGTAGTACCAGGATGCATAGCATAGGCGGCCATATGAGCTTCCTCAAAGATCTCCTTCCTCAAATTATCCACATTAGGTACACATAGCCTATGTCTCAACCACAAACTCTCATCCCTCAACTCAAACTCGGATTCCGGATTTGCTTTCACTTTCTCTAAAAGCTTTACCATATCAGAATCTTTGTTCTGTACTCTTCTGATTCTATCATGTAACATTGGCCTCAACTTCAAAGTAGTAACTAGTGCCTCATCTTTCTCCAGATTTAACTCTACATTTAGAGCTCTCAAATGAATCAGATTAGGTAACCTCGATAATTGAATCTGAGCTGTACTAATGTGAGATCTCCTACTCAAAGCATCGGCCACCACATTGGCCTTCCTTAGATGATACTCAATCGTGCAGTCATAATCCTTCAGCAGCTCAATCCATCTCCTCTGTCTCAGATTCAACTCTCTGACTCAGCAAATACCTCAAACTCTTATGATCGGTAAAAATCTGGAACGTCTCCCCACACAAATAATGTCTCCAGATCTTCAGAGAAAATACAACTGCAGCTAACTCCGAATCATGCACTGGATAATTCACCTCGTGAGACCTCAACTGTCTCGAAGCATAAGCTATCACTCTGCCATGCTGCATCAATACACATCCCAGTCCCTGATGCGAAGCATCACTGTACACCACATAGCCTCCATTTCCAGATGGAATGCCTAACACCGGTGCAGTCGTCAGCCGATGTTTCAGCTCCTCAAAACTCTTATGGCACTCCTCAGTCCATCTGAACGACACTTTCTTCCGCAGAAGCTTTGTCAGAGGGGCTGAGATCAGCGGGAACCCCTCGACAAACCTCCGTAATATCCGCCAATCCTAGGAAACTCGATCTCGATACATTCCTAGAGCCTCCCAATGCAAAGACCGCCGACCTTGCAAGGATCCACTGAATACCTTCACCACCACAATGTGCCCTTAAACACGACTCATCAAGCCGTAATTCACATTTAGTGAATTTGGCAGACAACTGTCTCTCTCTTATGACCTGCAGAACAATCCTCAGATGCTCAGCGTGCTCCTGTTTACTCCTCGAATACAACAAAATATCATCAATGAATACTATCACAAACCGATCCAGGTAGGGCTAAAAAATCTTATTCATTAAAGCCATAAAAGCTATCGGGGCATTAGTCAACCCAAGCGGCATCACTAAGAACTCGAAATGCCCATACCTGCTCCTAAAGGCACTCTTAGGCACATCGGCCTCTGCAATCCTCAACTGATAATATCCCGATCTCAGATCTAACTTGGTGAACACCTAAGCCCCCTGCAACTGATCAAACAGATCATCAGTCCTAGGCAGTGGATACTTATTTTTCACTGTCACTCGATTCAACTGCCTATAATCGATACACAACCTCAACGTCCCATCCTTCTTCTTCACAAACAGTACTGGAGCTCCCCATGGCGAAACCCCTTGCCCAGAAGCTCCTGCAACTGAGCCTTAAGCTCCCTCAGTTTCACCGGTTCCATCCTATATGAAGGTATAGATATAGGAGCAGTACCTGGAACGAGGTCAATCAAGAACTCCGTCTCCCGATCCGGTGGCAAACCCGGTAACTCATCGGGAAACACATCCAAAAATTCCCTGATCACGGGAATATCCCGCAATCTCGCCAACTCTAGTATCCACAACACGGGCCGATAGGCCTCACAACCTCCTGCATCAACCTCGTGGCACTCGGAAGGAAATCATCCGGGTGGCAATCGCTCGCTAACACCTCAAAAATAGCTTTGGGTGACCAGAGACTCTAATACAACCTCCTTAGAATAATAAATCCATGACGGCCTATCTTGTGATCAACGGTCCATCCCAAAATTACATCAATCTCCCGCAGAGACAACACTATCAAATTTGCACTCAATACTGCTCGATCTATCTAAATTGGGCACTCCTTGCAGACCTCTCCTAGAACAGTCGTACTACCCAGAGGTGTACTCACCTCTAACCCAAACTGTAACCTCTCTCTAACCCCATGCAGCCTACATGTCATATGCGATGCAATAAATGAATGAGTGGATCCAGGATCCAACAATGCATATGCTTCAAAGCTAGAAATCAGAAGCATACCCACAATAACATCTGGGGAATCCTGAGCCTCCTGCCGAGTCATGGCATAGACTCTATCCTGGGACTGCGGTCTACTGCTCAGTCCCTCAGTCCTCACTACGGACCCCTCAACTCGACCTCGGCCCCTAAATCCCGATCCACCTCCACGGCTCTGCCACACCGTGGTATTACTGCCAGATCTCCCAGTCATAGCGGACTGGGCTCCCAAGGTGTCGGGGCAATTCTTAACCAGATGGTCCATCAAGCCACACCTAAGACAGGCTCCAGTCAGCCACCGACACTCTCTACTGTGCCTCCTCTCACAATGCTCACAGACGGGAGGAATCTGCCCTGAACCTCTAGCACTGCTACCGCCACTACCAGTCTATACAAATCTGCCTCTCTGCCCAAATCCAGACTATCTAGCTCCTCTGGAGGACCTGAAGGGCCTACTATGGCGCTTACTGAACCTTCTGCTAGCACGCCCTAGCTATCACTCGGCCTCTTGCCCCTGGACCCCTAACCAGTCTCAGCCTGACTCTATCTCAGAAGCTGCTCAATCCGTACTGCAGCAGCCCTCAACTCGATAAAAGTGCCCATATCAGATCGGGCTAACCTGGTACGGATCTCCAGATTGAGTCCGCCCTTAAATCTCCTAAGCACTGTCACCTCAGAAGAAATCGAATAAAGAGCATACCCCATCACTCATGAACCTCACCTCGTACTCTACCATCGTCATCCGACCTGCCTCAACTCCAAAAACTCCTGCATCTTCATCTCTAAATACACCTTGGGCATGTAATTGTCTCTGAATGCCCTCAGAAAGTCACCCCATGTCAAGATGCAGGTCCGTGGTACGCCTTGAGATGTCTTCCACCACCGATAAGCTAGACCTCAAGTAGAAATCAAGATAATCAAAACGCTCCTCAAAGTCGCAGTCCATCTGATCGAGGACTCTCTCAGTCCTCTCCAACCATCCTCACCTTAGCAGGTCTCAGGCCGCCATAGAAATCAACACCCCCAGCAGTGCATCGATCATACCTCCTCTCCCGCCTCACGGGAACTCTAGGAGGCAGCTCCTCAGAATGAGGCATAGAGGACTCCTTACTAGCTTCCACTGATCCTAGGTCAGCTGGTTGATCAACTTGATCTCCAAGAACGGATTACCTATAACAAACAAGAATTTTAATCAATTTTTGCTTTTCTCACTGAAATTCAAACCTAAAATACACTATACCCAAAAGATGCCAAACCATGCTCTGATACCACCTAAATGTAGCGCCTCCTTATCGTAGAGTATACACAGGGACGCCCGTGGGTCGTACCGACGCATATCCCACAATAAGGGTGCACTACGTTCGATCAATACTAAAATCCACATGGCATCAATACACATAAAACCGCAATTACAAAATCATAATATTTTAAAACCATAATGCTTGCTCTGATTTCATAGTATCAAATAGAAATATAGACCAATTTATCAGTTCCCTACAGTCTAAATACAATACTCCCAAAAAGGAAACTGATACATAAGTCTATACTATGTCATCCTCAAAATCAATCCTAGCTGACCGACCTGTGTGCCATCGCTTCTCTTGCCACACGCTCACACGACAGGAAAAGTCTCTCTCTGGAGCTAGGAATCTAGTCTATCAGCCCTGAAAAATAATTACAATTTTGGGTGAGTTTGCGAACTCAATGAGAAACCATCATCGATGGTTCACTCAATTCATGTATTACGCGAATTACGTATAGCACATCACAGTAACATTCAAAAATTTCATATATATATATATCATTTGCAATTTCTCATGCCATCACATCACTCAATAATAATCACCCATCAGATAACACAATTGTATGCTATGCTTATGTGACTCATTTCTAGTTTATTTTAGTGTTGTGACCAAGCGCTTGTTCAGTGACAGTGATCAATAGACGCGTCTAGGGAGTAGGAGAGCCCTCATGCTGGATGCACTAACTCCCCTCGAGCTCGAGGCTCGGTTCAGTGACAGTATTCGAGCTCAAGGCTCTTTTCAGTATTAATGGCGACTTTGGTCACAACGTCCGTTATCTGTTCATGCATTTATGTATGAAATGCATATGCCCAATAATTCGCAGTCATATGGCTGTATAAGCCCATTTATTTCAATTTTCATAATCATGTAACAGTCACATGCACTCTGTCAAAAGCAGGCAATTCAATCCTAATCATTCACATAATCATGCAATTCACAATATCAATCAGTTCACACAAAGCATTTAACTATCAGAAATTGAGGAACCAACTAGGTTACTCACAAATTTCTCCCGGTTAATGCTCGAAGATCCAAAGAACGTCTGGAGGTTAACGTTCCAGTGGCTCCTCTATAACAAATAACATATACATATATCATAATTTGAACAATCATAAGTGTTCAATAATGCACATGAATGAGATGAAATATGTACAATGCATATTCATGACTATCCCAGTTATCGATCCATCAATTTCATCACAAGACATTCAACTATCAAAACTCACTTAACTAGCCCCATTCTGTGGGATTTAAACCTCCATAAGCCATTTGAATCCAATATCATAGTCAAATGAACCATCTCAGATTTTTCCCCAAACTCTAACTTTCGGGTCCACTGTTCATGTTTAATTAGAAGGCAAAACTTGCATAATTCGAGCCTACTTTCTCTCAAAAAAGTGTTCCTCTATCTTTTATCTTTCTATTAACACCAACATCACTCAATTTGGTTCAGTAGTTTCAAGGATGTACCTCAAACATTTTCGGACTATTCCTCTCCAAAACAGTGTATTACATCCGACTTCCATCCAGAAATTGAACATCTTAGAGACCGTATCAAGATTCAGTTTCTTCATATAATTTGTATCCCTATTACTCTAGTTCACTACAAATCAAGAATCACCTCAATTGGAATCCTATATACCAAGATATCATCAAAATACTGAAATACATTCAGTAAAATATCCAATTCATACTCCTTCCACCGGTACCCTTACTTTGATTCAGTCAATCATTTCCAATTAAATAACAAAGACCATTTTTTTTGGAGGGATAAAGAAATGTGTTAGAAATCTAATGCTTCAAAAATCAGGTCATTTGGAGTTCTAGAGAAAAAGTTATGACCAAAAGACTCCAATCAGTTCTTGATTTCTTCTGAGTTTCTATCGTCTCATTTCCATCGTCTGCTTTTCCTTCATCTCATTTCCATCGCCTGTTTTTCCTTCGTCTCATTTCCATCGTCTGCTTTTCCTTCGTCTCATTTCCATCATCTGCTTTTCTTTCGTCTCATTTCCATCGTCTGCTTTTCCTATCGTCTCATTTCCTTCGCCCGCTTTTCCTATCGCCTCATTTCCATCGTCTGCTTTTCCTTCGTCTCATTTCCATCGTCTACTTTTCCTTCGTCTCATTTCCATCGTCTGCTTTTCCTATCGTCTCATTTCCATCGTCTGTTTTTCCTATCGTCTCATTTCCTTCGTCTACTTTTCCTTCAGAACATCTCCACTTATAACAATCATAACTTTTGACTCGGATATCCAAAATTTACAAAATTTATACCGTTGGAAAGATAAAAGAAAGCTCTACAATTTTTATGAAGGAAACTTTACCAAAATCTATCTAAATCATATCCATATTTCCTCCTGAAGTTGGAACACGAATTTTCGCTCAACTCTCGACATCCTGCACCCAGCTCTCAACTTCGAGACAACTTTTGAGACTCTTAGAGACAGAATTGAAATTCGAAGTCTTCATACGAATTGTAGCCATATATTCCTAGTTTACTCCGAATCAAAAATCATTGTGATTGGACAGCCACATAAAAGTTTATGGCTAAAATACTGAAACATACTCAGTGAGAAATTTTCCAAACTTTCAACACTTTACGTCACCAAACACCAAAAGTTTTCTCAAAAACTAATTTAACACTATAACTGAATTTATTTCTCCCCAACTACCCAGTATTTAAGAACAAACACACAAAGTGCATTTTCTATTTAGATGACAGAAATCTATCAACTTTATTTCACAAATCCCTAATAGCAAGAGATTCTCTAACACTTACCTGCTGAAAACCCCAAATTTTCAAGCCCTAAACTCCACACGTTCTCATACTTCGCTGAGTGAAACGATCAGCTTCTAGTTTTTCCTTAGAGTAGATGACACAAATGGCAAAGTAAGGTTGGTGAAAGAAAGAAAGAACACAGAAGTCACTTAAAAGAGATTTTGATGGAAAACTCTGTGTTCCGAAGAGAGAAGTTCTAGAAAGATGAGAATAAAGAAGAGACTTGGACAAGATTTAACCTGTCAACTCTCAAGGAATAGTGACCTACTTCTAGCTAGAGTACAAGGTCTAAGTGACACATGTCACTTTCTTAATGATTAAACTCTAACTTAGTTTCTTTTTTGGAACTAACTCCATTTAGTTCTCCTCTTTCCAACACCACATCATCTTTGCAACCCAACTATCTCCAAATCTTCATTTAATTATTTCTTGTTCCCTACTATAATTATATCTTCCTCAATACTCCATAACTTCACCAACATATACAAATACAATATTTCCACCAATATACAAAATATCAACATTTCACTAACTCATAAAATTTTTAATGTAATAACATTCAAGATTCTCAAATCATTCCAATTATACCCAAAATTATTCATGAATGCATGTACAATTATTTTCATGTGCAAATGAATTCACTATTTATGTGTAAGTGTATGGCATATCATGCATGAACATGGAAGTGCATCACTAACTCTCATAAACCACTCGCATATACCATTCTACCCTTTTCACTAGTAATGGGATGTTACAGTGTGGATCCTGGATCTAGCAGTGCAAATGCTTCAAAACCAGAGATAAGAAGCTTTTTGCTACCACATCTAGGAATCTTGGGCCTCTGCCTAGTCGTTAGATAGACCTCGTGGGGATCATGGTCATTGCCCATCCCTCAGTCCTCACAAAAGAACCCTCAGCTCTGCCTTGGCCTCTACTTCAGTTCCTCTGCCCGGATCCACCACCTCGACTCTGCTGCACCGTGGTATTACTCCCAGATCACCCACTGACAGCAGACTGAGCTCCTAAAGTAGTAGGGCAATTGTAATATCCCGTTACTGATGTGATGGACATATTGGTAAATTAGGACGAGTTAGGATTTTTATTGCATATAATTGATTGAGAATTTTTCTGGCCTCTAATTTTAGAGGAATAAATCATTTTGCACATGCACATATATGTACATGCATTGTTGGGCCCTGAAAATTTTTTATTTTATTTGAATTAATATTTATTGATTTATGGATTTATTCGTTAAATTATTTTTATTTTTCCTTAATTGATTTAATTATGTGTTTATACAAATATTTTTATGTTGGGCTTGGGATTAGAAGTTAGAAATTAAATGAAGGCTTGGGCTTAATATTGGAAAGTATGGGCTTTAGGTAAATGGATTAAGTGGAAGGAGGATTAGAGATGAGTGGGTTAAGGTATGGTGGGCTTGTAAGTTATTAGAGGAAGGGCCCAAAAGCATGGTAAGTTGGGAGAGCTCCAAACTATGTAGTTTTGGTGTAGGCTTTAAGTGGAGATGTAAAGGAATTAAGAGTTAAAAGTTAAAGAAGGAAGGAGAAGTAAGAGTCGAAGTCACCAAAGGAGAAGAGAGAAAACGTGACCTAGCAAGGAAAAAGGGACTTTGGCCAAGGAGAAGAGGGACACTGTAGGAGAGCTTTGCCAAGAGGAAAGAAGGAGAAAAGAGAAGAAATCTTCGAGAAAGGTAAGTTCCATTCTTGTTGGTGTTAGGTTCAAGTATGGGATAGAATGGAAGTTAGGGTTTGTGTAGAGATTGAAGAAAATGAAAAGAATGGTAGATCTATGGATTCTAGAGACTTTTGAGCTAAGGTTATGGTTATTCTAGCTTAAATGTCTTATGGGTAGGTTAGGTTGAAGTAGAATTTTATTCTTGCTTGATTTAATGAATGCTATGCTTTCTTTTAGAATATATTTCGTGAATGGAGTATGTTTTGATTGAAGGAAATCAAGAGAACCCCACTCAAGACAAGGAGGAAGGGCAATCTTGAATTAGGATCTCGACTATAGGTGGGTAACATTTTATAGTTCTTTGTGTAATGGGCAAGAGAGCCTATATCGATGACACGTGCGTGGACCCCTAGCCTTCTCCGGCTGCCGCTTTTATGTTGGGTTAGGGATTTGTACGATGGCGGACCCGCGTACCCCGCGTACCATTACACATGACAGTGCTTGTCCTACCATTTGCTAAGTTAGCCAAATCAAGAGGCGAGTTGAAGCTATAAAACCTCGAGGTCTTATAGCTTCAATCCTGAGAGGGATTCCCACCAAAGAGGACAAGATCAAAATGGTAAGCCATGGGTATGCGGGGTACGCTGTGGGTCCGCAACATATATCTACCAAATCCCGGACCCAACATGCATTCCTGACATTTCCGGCATTTTATTGTAAATACGATGTGTTTTCTGAATTTTGAGATAATTGGGTTTGAATAGGTGAATGGGAACTATTTTAGAGCGATTGCCAGTTGATAGTGACCTATAGAAAATTTTCTGGAAAAATTGGGAGTAAATGTCTGAACCGAAATTTTTCGAGTAACGGACTGATTGACTTTATATTACTGGCATACTTGTCCAATGACAATGGAAAATTAGATTTTCGATGTTAGGAATAAATATGTCGAGCCATTGGAATTTAGAGATAGCTTAGACCGGAAATGATTATGATTTGAAAGAGGAACTTGATGAGTGTTAGAGGAAAGAGAAAAATCAACCTTTAAAAGCCTTAGGTTTTGAAATTTGTAGAAAAGCTATTTTTCCTCCATCTTAGGGTTTTCCTTCTCTCCGCGTTGGTGATTTCGATCCTCTTCAAGATTGTTGTTTGCTCCTCGTTGTTTTTAAAGACTAGCTAAAACCATGAGGAAGATGAAGATTGTTGGGTTTTGAGAGAGAGAGAGAGAGTCGTGGGTGTTAGAAGAAAGGAAATAAGGTTGCGGAAGATTTGAGGATTTAAGGCTTGATTGGTAAGTTAATGGCTTTAATGTTGTTTATTGTTGTTAGAATGCATTTATTGTGTTTATTGTGTAAGTTTGTGGTAGTTGAAAGTGAGTTATGGTTGATTTATAAGAGAAACAGGTAAAAATTCATCGGAGAAGACGATCGGAGCCCCGCACGTCGCGACGTGTGCTGGGAGCCTCGTCGCGACGAGCAAATAATTACTCGCCGCGACGAGCGTGCAAATCTATGCCGCGACGAGCGTATGGGACGTCACGGCAAGCGATCCTTTGTACGCCGCGGCGAGCTCCTTTTTCGGAAGTGAAGTATTTTAGTTTTAGGCGCATAACTTATGGTGTAGACCTCCAATTGAGGTTATTCTTGATTTGTTATGAACTAGAGAGAGAGGTATACAATAAAGGTAAAGAAAGAAAGTTTGAAATCAAATGAGTGAGATCTTAATTATTGAAAGAAAGTTGGGTAAGGTTTCCTATTGCAACCTAAGGATTATTTTGTGATAATTGGAGACTTATGAAATCAATGGTATGTTTTCGGAATCTACAATGGATGATATTGACCTAAATAGTGAATATTGGTTTTGAGGTCTTTCTTGAGATTAAGGGTATTGTCTCAGTGTGACAGAATCTATAGTTTGAGAAATTGGTTTGAGGCAAAAGATAATGAAATCGGGGGTTAGCGCCGGAACGTTATGAACATGCATTGTACATCTTTTAATTAAGACATGTGCATCATTGAATTGTTTTGATTGAGCATCTAGTAATGGGAAATTTTTAACTGTTATAGAGGCACCGTTGGATCGTCATTCCACGGATATTGCTGGGACTTCCATGCAATAGCTCGGAAGTTACAGGTGAGTAACCTAGTTGGTTCCTCAATTTTTGATTGTTAAATGCTCTGTAAACTGTATGTTATGTGAATTTTATGATCATGTGAATGATTAGGATCGAAATGTCTGCTATTGATAAACTGGATTTGACTGCTACAAGATTCTAAAAACTTGTGATAAATGGGCTTTTATAGCAATATGACTGTGAATTATTGGGCATTTGCATTTCATGCATAAATGTATGAACAGATAATGATAGTTGTGACCTGAGTTGCCACTGTTACTGAAATGAGCCTCGAGCTCAAAAGGGAGTTAGTGCATCCTGCGTGAGGGCTCTCCTACTCCCAGACGCGCCCATCGAACACCGACATCGATTAAGTGCTCGGTCACAACACTGTAATAAAATGGGAAAGAGTCACATATGCATTGCATGATATAATTGTGATAACTGAATTGTGAAATTCTGTGTTCTGTGATTGTATGAGATATTGTAGATTGCTATATGGCGTTCTAAATGTGTTATTGTGATATGTTGTACGCTATTTGCGTAATGCATGAATTGAGTCAACCATCGATGATGGTTTCTCATTGAGTTCGCAAACTCACCCAAAATTGCATCTAATTTTCAGGATCGATAGTATAGACTCCTAACTCCAGAGATAGACTTTTTCCTGCCGTGTGAGCGCGTTGGCAAGAGAAGTTATGGCACACAGGTCAGTCAGATCATCATTACTCTCAATGCTTCTAACAACTCAAACTCTTAAGGAATGCTTATGCATGTGACTCATACTGCGGATCAGTTGCCGCTGTCTGCTATGACATGACTAATGTGCATGTAACTTGACACATATTTCTGAATGCCCATATAAGATTGTACTTCTGGGCTCTGATACCACCTAAATGTAACACCCCACTCCAGCAAGACCCGAACCCGACATCGATGGTGATATCCGAGTTCGTGTCTCGCGAGGGTGGCATGCTACATCATTCAGTCAAAACTTAGTATGAACTTTAAGTTTTTTTTTCTCAAACACATCCACATCAATATTTATGCAGAAAACAATATACATGAACAATTCAATGGCCTCAGGGCCCTTTTTATAAATCCCATTAATAGCAGTCAGTGAATTTATAATTTGACCTAATCATTCATCTGTAAACTCAAAAATAAAATACAAGAATGCAAAGCTAATGCGCATACCTAATCGATCCCGACCTCTATCCGTCACTTGAGTGCTGTAAGTATATGCCCGTTGACTTAACGGGGTATTCTTCTTATCCTGAAAAATAGTTGCAATTTTGGGTGAGTTTGCGAACTCAATGAGAAACCATCATCGATGGCTCACCCAATTAATGCATATCGCAAGCAATTCACTGTTTCAGTCAATAACACATTGAGTATCATCATATAATAATTATCGGGAAAATATAAAGCATTAAATCCTTTTTCCCATGTTCACAATTTAGTCAAAACATAATAATGAACACATAACATTTTTTCATTATTTTCCCATTTTAATTCTGTGTTGTGACTGAGCGCCTGAACTGTCCTAATTTGGGCGCATTAACATTGAGCTTATAACTCTGAACTGTCCCATTATGGGCTTATTATGCGTTGAGCATATAGCTCTGAACTGTCCCTTTTCGGGCACATTAAACAGTAAACGCGTCTTAGTCACAACTGTTATTAATAATCATGCACATAATTCGTTTGTCTCAATATCACAAAATCACATTGCAGTCCAATCCAATTTATCAGAATTAAACATATCATTCTCAATCATACAGATTTTCATACAGTCACAATTTATCACATTCACAGCTAGTTTACACTTCAATGTCTAATTCCCATTCCTTCGGACCTTCGATATGATATTTCAGTCATAATCAGTTTTCACATAAACACCATTATTCTCTACAGAATTATCAGTACAGAACTATAAACAATCAGAAATTGAGGAACCAACTAGGTTACTCACCTGTAACTTCTGAGCTACTGCCTGGAAGTCTCATCAATATCCGTGAAATGTTGTTCCAACGGTGCCTCTATAACAGTCAAATAATTACCCATGTTACCAAATGCACAATCAGAAAGGTTCACAAATGCACATGTTGAAATGCAGAAATATACAATGCATATTCGTGACATTCCCGGCATTATACCCCAATTTCACTTTCTTTGCCTCAAAACCCACTTTTCATTCTATGAACACTATAACATTGAGTCAATACCTTTATTCTTATGACAGAATCTAGCTTTTCACCCAATTGCTCAATTATGACCCATTTGATTTCTGTATTATATCATGAAAATTCCACATTGTTTCCTTTCTAAAAATTCAGTTCAATTTACCAAATCATACCACTAAAATATTCCCAAGTAAAACCTCCAAACCAATGTCATCTTGAATCAGATCAAGTTCGCCCATTATACTCTATTTCTGAAACCTCAAAAGTATTGAATTTATTTCAGAAGTCTCAAAATGATACTTCAATTATCATAAATAACCCTTAGGTTGAAATAGGAACCTATGCTCAACTTTCATTCAATATTTGAGATCCTAAAAACCCAAATTCAAGCTTTCTTTCTTTACCCCAATTTTAGACCTCTTTCTCTAGTTTAAAACGAATCAAGAATCACTTCATTTGGAGGTCTACATCCTTAGTTATAACCCAAAAATCAAACTACATCAGTTCGGAAAAATGATCCTCGCCGGGCTTAAAGGGCGACGCCATGGCGAATCTAAGTCGTCGCCTTGCGGTACCTAACCGACGCCTCGATGACTTCCTTCAAGCTCTCCGCGGTGTGACAATTTCGGACTCGCCGATGAGATACTGGGTTTACCGCTGGATCGGGAGACGGATTTCTCGATTGACCTCGTTCCAGGTACCGCTCCTATATCCATACCTCCATATAGGATGGCATCAGTGGAACTGAGGGAGCTTAAGGCTCAGCTACAAGAGCTTCTGGATAAGGGGTTTATCAGGCCTAGTGTTTCGCCGTGGGGAGCTCTAGTGCTGTTTGTGAATAAGAAGGATGGGACTTTGAGACTGTGCATCGACTACAGGCAATTGAATCGAGTGATAGTGAAGAATAAGTATCCACTGCCTAGGATCGATGATCTGTTTGATCAGTTGCAGGGGGCTCAGGTGTTCACTAAGTTGGATTTGCGATCTGGTTATTATCAGCTGAAGATAGCAAAGGCCGATGTGCCTAAGAGTGCTTTTAGAAGCAGGTATGGGCATTTCGAGTTCTTAGTGATGCCGTTAGGGTTGACTAATGCCCCAGAAGCTTTCATGGCCTTGATGAATAAGGTTTTTCAGCCCTACCTTGATCAGTTTATCATTGTGTTCATTGATGACATTTTAGTGTATTCGAGGAGTAGACAGGAGCACGCTGAGCATCTGAGGATTGTTCTGCAGGTCATGAGAGAGAGACAGTTGTATCCCAAATTTAATAAGTGGGAATTTTGGCTGGATGAGGTTGTATTTCTAGGGCACATTGTGACTACTGAGGGTATTCAGGTGGATCCTCACAAGATAGAGGCAGTGTTGAATTGGGAGGCTCCTAGGAATGTGTCTGAGATTCGGAGTTTCCTAGGATTGGCCGGATATTACCGAAGATTTGTCGAGGGGTTCTCGTTGATCTCAGCCCCTCTGACAAAACTTCTGAGCAAGAATGTGCCGTTCAAATGGACTGAGGGGTGCCAGGAAAGCTTTGAGGAGCTGAAACATCGGCTGCCTCCTGCACCGGTGTTAGGCATTCCATCTGGGACTAGAGGTTATGTGGTATATAGTGATGCTTCGCATCAGGGACTGGGATGTGTTTTGATGCAGCATGGTAGAGTGATAGCTTATGCCTCGAGACAGTTGAGGTCTCACGAGATGAATTATCCAGTGCATGATTTGGAGTTAGCTGCAGTTGTGTTTGCCTTGAAGATTTGGAGACATTATTTATATGGGGAGATGTTTCAGATTTTCACTGATCACAAGAGTTTGAGGTATTTGCTGAGTCAGAGAGAGTTGAATCTGAGGCAGAGGAGATGGATAGAGCTACTTAAGGATTATGACTGCACGATTGAGTACCACCCAGGGAAGGCCAATGTGGTGGCAGATGCATTGAGCAGGAGATCTCACATCAGTACAGCTCAGATTCAGATTGGGAGATTGCCTAGCCTGATTCAGTTGAGAGCTCTGAATGTGCAGATGGATTTGGATCAGGATGGAGCTCTAATAGCTAGTCTGAGGCTTAGGCTGATGCTTCATGACAGGATCAGGCGAGTTCAGGATAAGGATCCTACTATGGTGAGACTGATTGAGAGAGTGAGATTTGATCGAGATTCTGAGTTTGAGTTGAGAGATGGGACTTTATGGATGGGTCAGAGGCTGTGTGTGCCCGATGTAGATGATTTGAGGCGCGAGATTCTGGAGGAGGCGCATTTGGCCGCCTATGCTATGCATCCTGGTTCTACCAAGATGTATAATACTCTTAAGTTGCATTTCTGGTGGCCTGGCGTGAAGAGGCAGGTGGCAGAGTATGTTTCTCGTTGTTTGACATGTCAACAGGTTAAGGCTGAGCACCAGGCTCCAGTGGGGAAACTGCATTCGTTGTCCATTCCAGAGTGAAAATGGGAACGAATTACGATGGATTTTATTATGGGGTTGCCTAGGACGCCGAGGCAGCATGATGCTATCTGGGTCATAGTGAACCGGTTGACTAAATCGGCTCATTTCTTGCCAGTGAGGGAGAATAATACTCTCGATCAGTTGGCCCAGAAGTATGTGGCAGAGATTGTGCGACTGCATGAGGTCCCGATGTCCATAGTCTCAGACAGGGATCCCAGATTTACTTCGAGGTTCTGGAAGAGCCTGCAGTCTGCTATGGGTACTAAGTTGAACTTCAGTACAGTTTTTCAACCTCAGACAGATGGGCAGAGTGAGAGCACGATTAAGACGGTTGAGGATATACTTCGGGCTTGTGTATTAGAGTTCAGAGGAGCATGGGATCAGTACTTGGCCCTGATTGAGTTTGCATACAACAATCATTATCACAACAGTATTGGGATGGCACTGTATGAGGCTTTATATGGGCGACAGTGTCGATCACCTCTGTATTGGGATGAAGAGGGTGTAAGGACAATTGAGGGTCCCGAGCTGATTCAGGATACTGTAGATAAGGTGAAACTGATTCGGAGTCACATCAAGGAGGCTCGGGATAGACAGAAGAGTTATGTGGATCAGCATCGGCGAGAGATGGAGTACAGTGTGGGAGACAGAGTGTTCCTCCGAGTGTCACCGTGGAGAGGAGTTCTGAGATTTGGCAAGAAGGGTAAGTTAAGCCCTCGGTATATTGGTCCTTATGAGATTATTGAGAAGATAGGACCGTTGGCATATCGATTGGCATTGCCGAGTGAGATGTCCCAGTTGCATGATGTGTTTCATGTGAGTATGCTCTGACAGTATCGATCAGACCCGACCCATGTAATCCCGGCCCAGGAGATTGAGGTGGCCAGTAATCTGAGTTATGTTGATAAGCCGACTCAGATTGTGGGATCGCGAGTCAAACAGTTGAGGAACAGGGTTATTCCACTGGTAAAAGTCCTTTGGAAGAACCACTCAACTAAGGAAGTAACTTGGGAGATTGAGGAGCATATGAAGAGGCAGTATCCTCACCTATTTGATTAGACAGGTATGAAATTTCGGGATAAAATTTTTTATTAGGAGGGGAGAATTGTAATATCCCGTTACCGATGTGATGGGCATATTGGTAAATTGGGACGGGTTAGGATTTTTATTGCATATCATTGATTGAGCATTTTTTTGCCTACAATTTTAGAGGAATAAATCATTCTGCACATGCACATATATGTACATGCATTCTTGACATTTCCAGCATTTTATTGTAAATACGATGTGTTTTCTGAATTTTGAGATAATTGGGTTTGAATAGGTGAATGGGAACTGTTTTAGAGTGATTGCCAGTTGATAGTGACCCATAGGAAATTTTCTAGAAAAATTGGGAGTAAATGTCTGAATCGAAATTTTCCGAGTAACGGACTGATTGACTTTATATTGCTGGCATACTTGTCCAATGACAATGGAAAATTAGATTTTCGATGTTAGGAATAAATATGTCGAGCCATTGGAATTTAGAGATAGCTTAGACCGGAAATGATTATGATTTGAAAGAGGAACTTGATGAGTGTTAGAGGAAAGAGAAAAATCAATCTTTAAAAGCCTTAGGTTTTGAAATTTGTAGAAAAGCTATTTTCCTCCATCTTAGGGTTTTTCCTTCTCTTCTTCGTTGGTGATTTCGATCCCTCTTCAAGATTGTTGTTTGCTCCCTCGTTGTTGTTAAAGACCAGCAAAACCATGAGGAAGATGAAGATTGTTGGGTTTTGAGAGAGAGAGAGAGAGAGAGAAAGCCGTGGATGTTAGAAGAAAGGAAATAGGGTTGCGGAAGATTTGAGGATTTAAGGCTTGATTGGTAAGTTAATGGCTTTAATGTTGTTTATTGTTGTTATAATGCATTTATTGTGTTTATTGTGTAAGTTTGTGGTAGTTGAAAGTGAGTTATGGTTGATTTATAAGAGAAATAGGTAAAAATTCATCGGAGAAGACGATCGGAGCCTCGCACGTCGCGACGTGTGCTGGGAGCCTCGTCGCGTCGAGAAAATAATTACTCGCCGCGACGAGCGTGCAAATCTACGCCGCGATGAGCGTATGGGATGTCACGGCGAGCGATCCTTTGTACGCCGTGGCGAGAGATCTTTGGCTGCGGCGAGCTCCTTTTTCTGAAGTGAAGTATTTTAGTTTTTGGGGCATAACTTATGGTGTAGACCTCCAATTGAGGTGATTCTTGATTCGTTATGAACTACAGAGAGAGGTCTACAATAGAGGTAAAGAAAGAAAGTTTGAAATCAAATGAGTGAGATCTTAATTATTGAAAGAAAGTTGGGTAAGGTTTCCTATTGCAACCTAAGGATTGTTTTGTGATAATTGGAGACTTATGAAATCAAAGATATGTTTTCGGAATCTACAATGGATGATATTGACCTAGTAAATAGTGAATATTGGTTTTGAGGTCTTCTTTGAGATTAAGGGTATTGTCTCAGTGTGACAGAGTCTATAGTTTGAGAAATTGGTTTGAGGCAAAAGATAGTGAAATCGGGGGTTAGTGCCGGAACGTCATGAACATGCATTGTATATCTTTTAATTAAGACATGCGCATCATTGAATTGTTTTCATTGAGCATCTAGTAATGGGAAATTTTTAACTGTTATAGAGGCACCGTTGGATCGTCATTCCACGGATATTGCTGGGACTTCCAGGCAGTCGCTTGGAAGTTACAGGTGAGTAACCTAGTTGGTTCCTCAATTTTTGATTGTTAAATTTTCTGTAAACTGTCTGTTATGTGAATTGTATGATCATGTGAATGATTAGGATAGAAATGTTTGCTTTTGATAAATTGGATTTGACTGCTACATGATTTTGAAAAATTGTGATAAATGGGCTTTTATAGCAATATGACTGTGAATTATTGGACATTTGCATTTCATGCATAAATGCATGAACAGATAATGATAGTTGTGACCTGAGTTGCCACTGTTACTGAAATGAGCCTCGAGCTCAAAAGGGAGTTAGTGCATCCTGCGTGAGGGCTCTCCTACTCCCTAGATGCGTCCACTGAACACTGATTACTGATTAAGCGCTCGGTCACAACACTGTAATAAAATGGGAAAGAGTCATATATGCATTGCATGATATAATTGTGATAACTGAATTGTGAAATTCTGTGTTCTATGATTGTATGAGATATTGTAGATTGCTATATGGCATTCTAAATGTGTTATTGTGATATGCTGTACGCTGTTTGCGTAATGCATGAATTGAGTGAACCATCGATGATGGTTTCTCAATAAGTTCGCAAACTCACCCAAAATTGCATCTATTTTTCTGGATCGATAGTATAGACTCCTAGCTCCAGAGATACAATTTTTCCTACCGTGTGAGCGCATTGGTAAGAGAAGTTATGGCACATAGGTCGGTCAGCTGGGACGATTTTTTTGGATGACCTAGTATAGACTTTTGTATCAGATTTCCTTTTTGGAGTACTGTATTTAGACCGTGAAAAACTGATAGACTTGTCTATATTTCTGTTGATGATATGAAATGAAAAAGTATCTTGGTTTTAAAATATAGTGACTTTCATATTACGGTTAAATTGTATTGATGCCATGAGAGTATTGTAGAGATTGATCGAACGTAGCACTTCCTTATTGTGGGATATGCGTCGGAATGACCCATGGGAGTCCCGGTGCATACCCTGCGGTAAGAGGGCGCTACATTAGGTGGTATCAGAGCATGGTTTGGCATCTGTTGGGCATAGTATATTATTAGGCTTGAATTTTAGTGAGAAAAGCATAAATTGATCGGAATTCTTGTTTTATTTTAGGTCATCCGTCCTTGGTGATCAGATAGATCAACCAACTGACCATGGAGCAGTCGGAGCGAGTAGGGAGTCCTCAGTGCCTCGTTCTAAGGAGTTGCCTCCTAGAGTTCCCGTGAGACGGGACAGGAGGTATGACAAGCTGCACAGTTAGGGGTCAGAACTTTATGGCATACAGACCTGTTGAAGCCGAGGATGGTGGAGAGGGGTGAACGAGTCTTGACTGATGGATTGTGATGCAGAGGAGAGGTTTGATTATGCAGTGTCTCTCCTGTAGGGCCCAGCTTATCAGTGGTGGAAGACTGTTCCGGGCAGTACCACCAGACCCTGTATTTTGTTATGGGAGGATTTTCTGAGGGCATTTAAAGAAAACTATATGCCCAAGGTATATCTTGAGATGAAGATGCAGGAGTTCTTAGAGTTGAAGCAGGGTCGGATGACGGTGGCAGAGTATAAGGTGAGGTTTAATGAGCTCATGGGGTTTGCTACTATTCTGATTGCTACTAAGGTTGATAGGTGTCGGAGATTTGAGGGTGGGCTCAATTTGGAGATCCGTACCAGGTTAGCCCGATCTGATATGGGCACTTTATCTAGTGAGAGTCATTGCAGTGAGGTTGGCGCCTTCCGAGACAGAGTCAGCCGAGACCGGTCGGGGTCCAGGGCAAGAGGTGAGTGACGTCGAGGCGATGCTAGCAGATGGTTGATGGCGCCAGAGCAGGACCTTCAGGTCCTCTGGAGGAGCTAGACAGTCTGGTTTTGGGCAGAGAGGTAGATTTGTACAAACTGGTAGTGGCAGTGGCGGTGTTAGACGTTCAGGGCAGATTCCTTCGGTCTGTGAGCACTGTGAGAGGAGACATAGTGGGGAGTGTCGATGGCTGACTGGAGTCTACCTGAGATGCGGCTCGATGGACCACCAAGTTAGGGATTGCCCCGCCACCTTGGGAGCTCAGTCTACGATGACTAGGAGATCAGGCAGTAATACCACGGTGCAGCAGAGCCGTGGAAGTGGATCTGGACTGAGAGGCCGAGGTAGAGGCCGAGGTCGAGCTGAGGGGTCCGTAGTGAGGACAGAGGGACTGAGCAGCAGACCGCAGTCCCAGGCTAGAGTCTATGCCATGACTCGGCAGGAGGCTTAGAATTCACCAGATGTTGTTGCGGGTATGCTTCTGATTTCTAGCTTTGAGGCATATGCATTGATGGATCTGTTGGACCCCGATTTTTGAATGAAAATAAGAAAGATTCGAAAGTGGATGAGTTGATTGAAATTAAGTTGAAAATTAAGAAATAAAGAGAGAAAGTGTAAAAAAAATGAAAATTTGTGAAAGTTTGACTTGAGAGAGTTGACTTTTTGTTTGAGGCAAAATTTGAGAAAATTGTCTTCTGAAAACTTGTAGTTTATGTCAAGAGATTTCTGTAACCATAAAGTTTGATATTTTTCGATATCGTAAGTGAGAGTTATGATCAGTCAAAGTTCGCTTGGAGTTTGACTTTTTGAAGAAAAAGTTGACTTTTTGATTTAGGCAAAATTCGAGAAAATGATCAACATCAAAATTGTAACCTCTATCGAGAGATTTTTGTGGACATAAAGTTTGCTATTTTTCGATGTCGGGATTGAGAGATATGATTTTCCGAAGATATGCTTTGTTTTGAAAATGCTATTAAGTATAGATTTGTGTGTTCTATGCTTCGAGGCCACTCGTCGTACGGATTTAGTTTGAATTAGAGTAAGTGGTCTTCATGAAAGTTTTAGATGATGTTTTTATCTTTCCATTGATATAAAGTTTGCAATTTTTCGATATCGGGGATAGGAGTTATGAGCGATTAAAAATTGGAAGTCGTTTAGGAAAAGCTGTTTTGGACAGAATCTTTGATTGAGTTTCCGACCTCTTTCGATACTTAATTTGATTTTGAGTTCTTCATGGAAGTTGTAGAGCTTCCTTTAATATTTTTATTGACACTAAATTTGTCAAATTTTGAGTTCGGGATCGAGAGTTATGATTTTTGAAAAGTTCGGTTTTGAAGTTCTATTACTTTGTTTTTAATCTGATCCCTTTTGTAATCTTTTGCTTATAATTCCTTTGTCCGACATCCGATTGACTCGATTCTCGAAGCGTTGGATTCCTAAGACAATTAATTTCCGTTTTATGAAGAATTATGATTTTTAGGAGATTAAATGGAAAGAGATTGATTGAACCAAAGTAAGAGTTTTGGTTATTGGTTATAAGTTGGATAATTTTCTGAACATGGTTCAGTATTTTGCAAAATTCGGGAGCTGTAAAACTCCGATTGAGTTGATTCTTGATGGAAAATAAAATTAAGATATAGGGCTACAGCTCTTGTGAAGGGATCAAAATTTAATTTCATCCCTAAGATTGTCAATTTCTGGAATTAAATTAGCGTAATGTTCAGTCTCGAATTTTTCGCAGGTCCGATAGTATTTCGGCTATAACTTCTTCGTTTCTGATCCGAGTTGAGCGCGGTTGGTGGCGTTGGATTTGTATGATTGAGAGGAACATTTTTCTAGAAGGAAGTTTGGACAAATTCCTTCAAATTGATAGTGTGAATCAGATCTGAAATTAATCAGGAAATAAAGTGAAGTGTAGGGGCAAACTTGGAATTAGGCTAAAATGGAGGGGCAACTTGGTCATTTCTCCCTCATTTAAAATGACATGGCAGAGAACACATGGGGTTGATCTGAAACCCACGAAAACAAGGAAAAAATAAAGGAAAGAAAAGATGAAGAAGAGAGAAGATCGAAGAAGAAGGAGAAAGGGTCGCCCATGGAAGGAAAGAAGAAGAAGGATGAAGCAAGTCGATTTTTGGGGGGTTTTCTAAGGGATTTTCGTTGCTTTTCAAAGGGGAAGGAAGCAAGAAGAAGATAGTTCCTTTAAAGCTTGAAAATGTCAAAAATGGTGGAGAAAATGGTAAGAGAGAGAAAGCTTTGAGTTTTGAATTTTCTAAAGAGATGTTAGTTGATTTAGCTTTAGATTGTTATGGATTTGAGTTTTATGAAGTTAATTTTAGAGATTATGTTTAGATGATGATTAATTTTGGAAAATTGATTAACTAAGGTTTATGCCTAATTTGGTGGTTAGAGGTTTTTGGAAATTAATAGCTTAAAATCATGGCAAATATGATGGATTGATGAAATATGAAATCAATTTTGAAGAAATTGTGATTTATGATATTGAATTGTGATAAATTGGTTTAGGCAAATTGTGGAATTTGGGGTTTTTAGGAATTTGTAATTTAGATAACTTGAAGATGTGGGGTATTGATGTTTTCTAAGCCCAAGTTGAGGAATCATGTGGTTTATGATATTGAATTTTGGATGGATATGTTTAGGTAATTTTAGCGAAGAAGAACAACTGACGCTTTGGTTAAATTAATGATCGGGACGAGTTCCTAGCTTCATTTAGAGGTGGGTAGTATATTTATTTATTGAATTTTAAGCTAAGCATGTTTATTTGAAAATTTCAAGAAGCAAATTTCGAAAAATTCAAGAAGCAATTGTTGAAAAGTTAATGTTTAGATAGATGTTTTGAAAAATAAAATTTCCGAATGATTGAAGTTAATGTTTTTGGAAGGTTTATAAAAAAATGCAAGATTTATGAAAATCATGTTTTTGAATTATATGAAAAGTTTGACAAATGTGTTCTGATATATGTTTGAAAGAAAGAAATTGCATTTATTATTGTGCATTGATATGTGAGTAAATTGGTGAATGTAAATCGAATGTGCATTCCAACATGATTTGATGTGATTTATGTATGTGAGTGTGTCAAGTTTGACATTGTATGGAAATATGAAAAGTTTAAAGTGCCTACGGGCAACCTGAATTTTCGTTT
The DNA here is from genome assembly GCA_029891385.1 of Erythroxylum novogranatense. NCBI lineage: Eukaryota > Viridiplantae > Streptophyta > Magnoliopsida > Malpighiales > Erythroxylaceae > Erythroxylum > Erythroxylum novogranatense. The sequence continues at coordinate 15,882,161 of CM057233.1, forward strand.
TCGCTTATGTGTTATGTGAGTTTGGTCAGGTCCCTTTGTGAGTCAGTGCATTGTCTCTACTTGTTTAAAGCCTTCTCTCGGCTGCCCGCAAGAGGCAATGGAGCTCTGATTACGGACTCCCTTCACGGCTACACTGGACCGCTAAGCGGGAAAGTATAGTACGTCCCGTTCATGGCTGCACAGGACCGCTATGCGGGACTGTGCAGTACGTCCTGTTTTGGACCGAACCAAACCATGTGATGTGTTTGTGTTTTTATTTTGTACTGTGTTATGCATTGCATGTTTTGAGAAAGTTTAAGAAATTTGGAAGTTCTTCATGAAATCTTGAAAGATGTGAAAAGTTTGAGAAATCTATTATTATGGATTTTGATTTGAGAAATCTATTATTAGTGAAATCGGGGGTTAGTGCCGGAACGTCATGAACATGCATTGTATATCTTTTAATTAAGACATGCGCATCATTGAATTGTTTTCATTGAGCATCTAGTAATGGGAAATTTTTAACTGTTATAGAGGCACCGTTGGATCGTCATTCCACGGATATTGCTGGGACTTCCAGGCAGTCGCTTGGAAGTTACAGGTGAGTAACCTAGTTGGTTCCTCAATTTTTGATTGTTAAATACTCTGTAAACTGTCTGTTATGTGAATTGTATGATCATGTGAATGATTAGGATCGAAATGTCTGCTTTTGATAAATTGGATTTGACTGCTACATGATTCTGAAAAATTGTGATAAATAGGCTTTTATAGCAATATGACTGTGAATTATTGGGTATTTGCATTTCATGCATAAATGCATGAACAGATAATGATAGTTTATACCTGAGTTGCCACTGTTACTGAAATGAGCCTCGAGCTCAAAAGAGAGTTAGTGCATCCTGCGTGAGGGCTCTCCTACTCCCTAGACGCGTCCACTGAACACTGATTACTGATTAAGCGCTCGGTCACAACACTGTAATAAAATGGGAAAGAGTCACATATGCATTACATGATATAATTGTGATAACTGAATTGTGAAATTCTGTGTTCTGTGATTGTATAAGATATTGTAGATTGTTATATGGCGTTCTAAATGTGTTATTGTGATATGTTGTACGCTGTTTGCGTAATGCATGAATTGAGAAAACCTCATTGAGTTCGCAAACTCACCCAAAATTGCATCTATTTTTCAGGATCGATAGTATAGACTCCTAGCTCTAGAGATAGACTTTTTCCTGTCGTGTGAGTGCGTTGGCAAGAGAAGTTATGGCACACAAGTCGATCAGCTGGGACGATTTTTGTGGATGACCTAGTATAGACTTTTGTATCAGATTTCCTTTTTGGAGTAATGTATTTAGACCGTGGAAAACTGATAGACTTGTCTATATTTCTGTTGATGATATGAAATGAAAAAGTATCTTGGTTTTAAAATATAGTGACTTTCATATTACGGTTAAATTGTATTGATTCCATGAGAGTATTGTAGAGATTGATCGAACGTAGCACTTCCTTATTGTGGGATATGCGTCGGAACGACGAGCGGGCGTCCCAGTGCATACCCTGCGGTAAGGGGGCGCTACAGCAATCCCTAATCTGGTGGTCCATGGAGCCGCATTTAAGGCAAGCTCCAGTCAGGCGCCAACAATCCCCATTGTGCCTCTTCTCCCAGTGCTCACAAACTGGAGGTTGGGTCTGTCCTGAACCTCTTCCACTGCCACTACTAGTCTGTGCAAACCTCTGTCTCTACCCAAATCCAGATCGCTAGATCCATCTGGCCGATCCAAGGCTCTCTGCGTTCATCGAAACTCCCGCCGAATCGCATACGATCGTCACTTGGTCTCTTTCCTCTAGATCCCTGTCCAGACTCAGCCTGAGTCACCCTCATCAGCTGTTCAATCCATATTGCAGCAGCTCTCAGCTCAATAAAAGTGCCCATATCTGATCGGGCCAACTTGGTACGGATCTCCATATTCAGACCATTCTCGAACCTCTGGCACTTATCTACCTCAGTAGGAATCAAAACAGTAGCATAATCCATCAGCTCATTAAATCTCACCTCATACTCAGCCACAGACATCCTATCCTGTTTCAACTCTAGAAATTCCTGCATCTTCATATCGAGATAAATCTTGTGCATATAATTATCCTTGAAGGCCCTCAAAAAATCCTCCCACTTCAACTGACAAGGCCTGGTGGTACTGCCCGAGACAGTCTTCCACCACTGGTAAGCTGGGCCCTGCAAGAGAGACACTGCATAATCGTACCTCTCATCAGGTTCACAATCCATTTGGTCGAAGACTCTCTCAGTCCTCTCAAGCCACCCATTAGCCTCAGCAGGGTCTGTATTGCCATAAAAATCTACATATCCGCGCAGCCTATCATACCTCCTCTCTCATCTCTCGGGAAATCTAGGAGGAAACTCCTCAAATCGAGGCACCGAGGACTCGCTATTAGCTCCGACCGATCCTTGGTCAGCTGGTTGATCAACCTGATCACCTAAGACGGATGAACTATAACAAAACAATAATTTAGATCAATTTCCTCATTTCTCAAAATAATTCATGCCTAAACAATCTACTAGTCCCAAAAGATGCCAACCATGCTCTGATACCACCTAAATGTAGCCCCCCTTACCGTAGGGTACACATCGGGTCGCCCGTAGATCATTCCGGTACATATCCTCCGATAAGGGTGAGCTACGAATAATCACTACAAACACTCCACTTGGCATCATAATAAAACATTAATATAAAAATCGCAAGCTTTTTTAAACCTTTTTTTTTTCTCATTTCATTTCATAGACCAAAAGTTTACACATCTGTCAGTTTTCACTGTCTGTACATCACTTTAAAACCCTAGTACAATATGCTACATGAAAGAGGAGAAATACTGTAGATCTATTTTGGCCAGAGAAGTCATGGCTGACCGACCTGTGAGCCATGACTTCTCTGGCCAAAATGATCTACACGACTCGAAAAGTCCCTCTGGAGTTAGGAGTCTACTCTCGGTCCTGAAAAATATGTTGCAATTTTAGGTGAGTTTGCGAACTCAGTAAGGTAACCATCATCGATGGTTCACTCAATTCATGCAACAATCAAGCATATCACAATTAGTTCATAATTTCACATACAACAGAAGTACCACATGATCACATCAGTAATACATTTTATTTTTACATAAGCATAAGGCATTTTTCCCTTCACTCAATCAAATATATGTAAGCAAATGCATATGAAATGCTCATGTGACCCTTTTTCCAATTTATTATGGTGTTGTGACCGAATGCCTAAGATGTCCCAATATGGGCACATTAATCATTGAGCCTGAGGCTCTAAATCACTGTAGAGCTCGAGGCCTAAATACAATCGTTGAGCTTTTAGCTCTCGGTGGCTGCTTCGGTCACAACTGTCATTATCTGAGTATGCATTAATGTATGAAATGTATATGTGACAATTAAGCAATATATACATCACAATCAACACATGTGTCACAATTTATCATATCACAAGCAAGTAGTTCTCAAATTCACATACAAGTAGCACTTCTATGTCATAGCTCCCCAATACATCGGACCTTCTGTCCGAAATCCACAATCACAATCAATCTCAAACCCACCATTATTCACCACAAAATTATAAGCAATCAATAATTGAGAGAACCATCTAGGTCACTCATCAATAGCTTCTGAAGCTAATGCCTGGAAGTCTCGGCAACGTCTGTGGGTTGACGTTTCAAATGTGCCTCTATAATAGTTAAAATACACAAATATTACCAAGTGTACAATCAGAAATGTTTAATAGTGCACATGGAGATATGTCTTTTTCTTGTGAATGAATTTTGGGGAATGTTTTCATATTGTGTTGATGATTTGTAAAAGAATGTGAAAATGATTTTTGAAAAAATGCTATGGTTATAAAATTGCTTTTCAAAAATGTGCCATTTTAGGTAATATGTTTGAAAATGTGAAATGCATACTTATATGGGTTTGTGGTGGTGCCTTAAGTAAGTCAAGTGCACTTGTCTATAAGCTTTTCCTGCCTGCCTGCTAGAGGCATGGAACTCCTCACGGATTCCCATAAGTTCACGGCTACACATGACCGCTACGCGAAAATGTGTAGTACGTTCTGTTTTGGATCCACCCGAACCATTTCCCATGTGCTTATGCGTTTATGATTTGTGATCATTTTGATGCATCTGTTATGTTTGATGTGTGAAGTACTTAATAAGTTTTGAATTTTGGGAAACTTATGTTGTATGGTTTTCAATGTAAATTTTACAATGGAAATAAGTATTTCAATGGTTTTTGCTTATTCCTCGGTTATAAGCTTGTTACCTACGAGCTTAAAGCTCACCCCTTTCCATTCTCATCCCCAGGTGATGAGAAAGAGATCGGGTGAAAGAAAGTAAAGGCATTTGTTTGTCTATGCACATGTTGTAATTGTTTTGTTAGATTATCGTTAGAATAAGACCTTAGACATTTGTTGAGAATCTAGTTATTCTTCATATTTTGAAAATGTTGTTTCAATATATGAGAACAAGGTTTTTATTTGTAATGTGATAATTAAATAGGGATTGCTCTTTATAAAACTGAGGATAGGCTCACTAAACACCATATAATTAATAAAACCAAGACAGTCTAATGACTCTAGCATTAATTAATGTGGCATTTAAGAATAGGTCATATCAATTAGAACAGACTTGATAGGTTAGTGAAGGATGGGATCCTTATGGGCTTGGATAATAGTCCATTACCCACCTGTGAATCTTGTATTGAAGGAAAAATGACCAAGGTCTCATTTCCTTCTAGAGGAAACATATCTGAATCTACGTTGGACCTAGTACATACTGATGTGTGTGAAATAATAAACCTACAAGCTAGAGGAGGTTATGAATACTTCATAACCTTTATAGATGATTACTCTAGACATGGCTATTTGTATTTGATTCATAAAAAGAGTGAATCCTTTGAAAGGTTCAAAGAATTCAAAGCTGAAGTTGAGAAGCTGTTAAACCCCGTTCCCTTTTTCTTATTTAAATAGGTTTGTTTAAATTATTGGTAAGTTCATTATCTTTTGGCTAGTATTAATTGAAATAATTAGGGTTTCAATTACGGTTTTATTAGATTTCCGATTGGTTAGAATAATTTGGGATTTTTAGAGCAATAATTAGTAATTGAAGAAATTGAGAGTTAGAATTTATAGCAATAATATTAAATTTCAAGAATTTAGTTAAATTAGAATTTTAATTTTTGTATTATATTTTCAAAGAATAAGAATTATTAAATTAGGTCATGTTAGGAATAAATTAGATTTTGTTTAAATGGTTATAAGGCTTTATGTTATTAATTAAGTGGGCTAGGGTTTGTATGGAAGAGTAAATGAAAAAGAAAGGGATTAAGTGGGCTTTTAAGTGGGAGCCCATGAAATTATTAGTTGGAAGGAGGGAAAGATGAAAGTTTAAGTTGGAAGGAGGGAAAATGAAAATTTGGGAAAGGTTATAAGGAGGGAAAGAATCTTGGGCTTAGTGGGCTTAAGTGCTAAGTGAGAACAAAGAGGGCATGACTTAAGGCTTGAAGAGGGAGCCCATTAGGAAGCCCACGAAATGTGTATTAGGTTAAGTGAGTTTTAGGTTAATGAAGAGTTAGGGTTTAATGTAAGAAAGCTTAGGAAAGGGAGGGAGGCTAAGTGACTAACGAAAATGGAAGGGAGAAGCTTAAGTGATGTCATTTTTTTCATAGGAAATAAGGGAGAAAGAACAAAACCTAGGTCATCTTTCAAGTTATATGAAAATACATCAAAGAGAAGAGAGTGAGAAGAGGTTTCGAAAATCAAAAAAAGAAAAAAGGAGAGGAGACAATCGGCCATCCAAGGAGAAGGGAAGAAGAAGGTGTTTCAAGCTTGAGCAAGGTAGATTCACGTGGTTTATGTAAGAAAAAGAGGAAGGGAAGGAGTTATTTCATCTTTAGAAGAAGAAGAAGTCGTGGGTTTCAACCTAGGTAAGAGATTTCGAATTTTTGGCTATCTATTTAGGGTTTCCTCTTTCTTATTTAAAATATATGGTTAGAAGAAGAAGAAGAAGGTAAGAAGAGGAAGAAGAAACAAAAATCAGATTAGGTATGGTTAGGGTTTCGAAATTATAGATTGGTTTGTTTGAGTTTTATCTTCTTTCATGTTTAAATGAATGATTGGATGAGGTTTTAGTGAAAGATTGAGAAAGGAAAGAGTTTGTGTAGGTTTTATAGAAAATAGAAGGGGATGTCGTGATGGTCAAGTGGATTTCAAATTTTAAGGGTTCGATGTTAGTTTGGTTAATAATGGTGGTTTGAAAGGTATTGGTGAAAGAAAATGAAAGAAGCAAAATTAAGAAAGCTTTGTTAAAATTCCAGCATGTGTTTATGGCTTAGGATTGAGAAATTTTGAACTTTTAGAGTAGTTTTGATGGGGTTTCATGTTGGTATAGCCTAGGAGAATTATAGGAAGGTTTAGGTGAGGTTATATTGGTTTAGATTTAAGTTTTACAGATTGGAGAAAATTTCAGCGGTGATCTTTCTCTTGGAACTTAGAATTTTGTGTTTAATGTATTCAATTAAGGTGAATGGAGATAATGTAATCTATCCTAGAGCTAAAGGAAGGAAGATGGGTTATGAAAGTACGGAATTATCGAAAAAACTTATCGAAGTGAGAGAGGTGTAAGTGGCAATGGTGAGGAAAGGTGTAGGAGAGTTAGGTTAGATGAAAGTCAAGGTTTATGTTTCTTTTAAAATTCCAGCACCTTACTCTTTTATTAATTAGCCTTATTATGCTTGATTTAAGGTCATTTATGGCGTTTGGAAAGTGAAGAGGGTCAAAATAATCCATTGGGGCAAGTGAACCAAATTCAACCAACGAAGTCAAGGTGGGTAACTTTTAATAATTAAGTAATAGCTACTTAAATGACTCTTGAGTAGTTTCCTATGACTTTCAACTTTTGAATGAAATAGTGGTTGTGATAGTTTGAACATGTTTTATGTGCCTTTTGATGTATATATATGTGTCAAGGTTTGTAAAATTGTTTGTTACATGATAACGTACCGAATTGAAATGGCCAATTGTGGCAAATCCTTGTGAATGATTGCATGTATGGCAAAATTGTGGAAACTTGATTGAAAGTGAACAAAATGTGAATATGAGATGTAGGAAGAATGCCAAATGTGAACATGTATGATTTCTTGGGTTTGTAGTGATCCCCTCTGTTAGCAAGTGCGCACTTGTCATAGGCTTCGCCCTTTGCGCTAGTGGCATAGGAGATCCGAAATCGGACTCCCCTCTGTTCACGGCTACACATGGTCGCCTGTCGAACATGTGTAGTACGTCCTGTTAGGATCACTCAGACCATCTGTGATATGCTTTTGTGATGTTATCTGATATTTGGTGATTTTGTAAATGTCTTATTTGTAAAAAAATGAAATTGATGATTATTGACTTGAAATTATAATTATCGATGCATGTTTTAGCTTATACTTGTTTATTAACCTGTTACCCACGGAGCCGTCGAGCTCACCCCCTTCCTTCCCTCCACAGGTTTAGAGCGAGAAACCGGGTCGTCGCATCGGGAATGAAGAATTACTCCGATGTTTTTGTTTTTTTTTGTTTTGTTTTTTTTTTTAAGTCTTACTTTTGAAACCAATGCTTTAACTAGCATTTTGGGCTTTTGTAACCGTTCTTTGGCTTTTGGGTATATCCGGGCAAAAATGCTCGTGAAAGCATTGTAATTGTCCATTTCATATAAAGTTTAAAGGTTTTAAAGTTTCATTGTATATGTTTAAGAATGTATGGTTATGTATGATTATGAGATTTCATGTTTGAGATTGTAAAAGTAAAGATGGATTGGTATGTCATTAAGAAATTGAATTGATGAAATGTTAGATACCTAGGCTTGCATTGTTGCCAATTGGAGTTGGGGTGGTTTGATTGTTGAATATGTTTGTGAATTGGAAGATAGAAGTGATTTTGTGTAGGTATGGAGTTTGGTTGGAAACTGAAGAGTTGGCTAGTGCATTTTTAGGGGAGGTGCTGTCCATTTTTTTTTTTAAATGGGCAGCCACCTTGCTTTGGGTTTTAGGGCATGTTAGAGTGATAATTTGAATAAGAGGTATTTCTTAAGGGTTGTAGAGCTAGTCAAGATCTTTAAAATGGTATAAAATGGGTAAATTTTCGATTTCAAATGAAAGAGTTATGAACTTTTAAAATTTCCTGTTTACTATTCATTTGGTAAGGGTTACTATTCATTTGGTTATTCTTTAGGTAAAATTTTACAACAACTCATAACCTCCTTAATGAATGATTTTGTATTTTTTTTCATCCCTTTAAGATGTTATAAAGTTACAATTATGATTCGAGGGGCACTAAATGTACGAAAGTTCGGATTCCGAGATTAAAAACGCGTTAAATTAGTAAAGTTGGTTTTAAGAAGACCTAATACTTTCTTTTCTTATTTTCCTTTATTCTTATCCATTTGACCTCCAATTTGCATAAAATTTGAAGTATTGATTAACTAGTAACATTTTCTATTCCTTTTTGGCTAAAATGAGAGTGTCGGGTCTTCGTTGGGCTTTAGGGTCGATGGGGGTCGGTTTTGGGCGAAATTGCGTTTTTGTGAGATATAAAGATCCGAATGAGGTGTTTTCTGTTTTCACTTGACCTAGAGGCATGAGATTTTGGCTTAGCTTAGGCATAGGAGTAATTATGGGCCCTAAGTAGATCAAATTTTATTGGAGGATGATTAGAGCAAATTTATCAAGGTTTATTCGGAGGACGTACACTTAAGTTCAATTCGAGGATTCTTATCTGGTGAGGAATCCCTTCCTCGTGGGATGCGCGTTCAGATGTCACGTAGGACGTCGGACACGTGTCGCACCAGGGAGGGGTTCCAACAAAAGCAGCAAGGCAAGCCATTAAAACAACTTCAATCAGATCGAGGTGGTGAGTACTTATCTAGAGAGTTCCAACAATTTCTAATTAATAATGGAATTGTTTTTAACTTGTCAGCTCCTCGAACATCTTAATGGAATGGTGTAGCATAGAGGAGGAATAGGACCCTATTAGAAGTGGTAAGATCTATGATGTCATACGCTAGCCTTCTAGAATTGTTCTGGGGATATGCCATACTAATAGCAACTTATCTTCTTAACTTTGCTCCATCCAAATCGATGCTTAAAACACCTAGGGAGTTATGGACTGACTGAGTGCCTTCATTGCAACACTTAAGGACTTGGGGCTACCTAGCCTATGTTAAGGCCTGAATCTACAAAAATGGAATTAAGGCCAGAAGTATGTTTGTTCATAGGATATCCTACGGGTACATAAGGGTACTATTTTTACAGTCCTCAGGAAAGGAAGGTAATTGTGTCGACAAGAAGGAATAATTTTTTAGAAATCATAAAGGAAGAACTGAGGTAGTACTAAAGGAGTTAGCTATTTCATCCAAACCAAGAGTTGATTTGGATACAGCAGAACAAGATGTCAAAATGGATTCAATAGTTAAATCAGAAAAGTAGCCTAAACATCAAGTACTGCCTAAATGTAGTGGGAGGGTTGTGAGACAACCAGATAGGTATCTAGGTCTAGGAGAAGGCATAATTGTCATCTCAAACTAAGAAGAAATGGATATCATTACTTGTACACAGGATATTAATGATGTTGATATAGAAAAATGGTTCAAGGGGATGGAATCGAAAATAGATTGCATGTACACCAATAAAGTCTAGATCCTTATAGATCTACCACTAGATGTAAAAGCAATAGGGTCTAAATGGATCTACAAAAGGAAAAGAGGATTATATGGAAAGGTAGAGACTTTTAAAGCTAGATTGATAGCTAAAGGCTATACTCAAAAAGAGGGTATAGATCATAAGGAGACTTTTTCTCTAGTTGCCATGCTTAAGTCCATCAGAATTCTTTTAGCCATAGCAACTTATTTCAAATATGAAACATGACAAATGGATGTTAAGACCACATTTCTTAATGGAGATCTTGAGGAGACCATTTATATGGCCCAACTTGAAGGATTCGTTGAGCCAGGTAATGAGCATAAGGTATGCAAATTGTTGAGCTGGGTTCATTCAAAACCTATATGAGCCTTGTGTCTATAAAAGGATACAAGAAGGCAAGTTTATTTTTCTAATTATATATGTCGATGACATTTTACTCATTGGGAATGATGTAGGAATGTTATCTATGGTCAAAGGATGGCTGATAGTTCTCAATGAAGGATTTAGAAGAGGTTAACTATGTTATAGGAATCAAGCTAATAAGGGATCGTAAAAACAAAAATTGATCCTTATCTCAATTAACCTACATTGAGAATATGTTTAATAAGTTTGCCACACAGAATTCCAAGAGGGGTTTCACACCTACTAGACATGGAATCAAACTTTCGAAGGAACAAGCACCTAAGTGTTCGATCGAAACAAATGCATACTAGATTTGGTTAAATGATAGATTTCAAAAACTTTTTCCGAAATCAAAACACAGTCGAAACATAATCACCAAATCAATATGTTTAATCCATACATGATACGGTAATAGAAAAATAAATAACATAAAAGATGGTAGAAATTTTACCAACTCCTTAGCTACAGTTTTGATTCCTTGCTATGGTATCCTTTCCTTGTTGTTGTATTCTCTCCTTGCTATTGTATCCTCAACCAATCTCATCTACCACTTGTTCTCCTTGGACAACTTAGCTTGCAAGGTCCTTTGGTGGGAAAGCAGAAGAAATATTGTAGAAGTTTACCTTAGTTGAAAGAACCAAAGTTAAGAGACACTCTCTTTGCTAATTTCGATCATAAAAGAAAGGAGAGTAGAATTTCGACCAATACACCACCTTTTTCTCTTTCTCAAAATAAAAGAGAGAGAGCAATAAATAAGACCTTCTCATTTTCTTAATATGGTTAAATGAAAAGAAAAAAAAAACAAAAGAAAGACACTCATTTTCGGTTAGCAAATGGAAGAAGGGAGAGAGAAGATCAAATGCATTACTCCCTTCTTTAATCAAAAGAATGCTAAAAGCTTTACAAGTTTTTTTACATGCCAACACTAAATGACAGCCATTAAACCATTTAATGATAAGATCAATAAACCATATAATGAAGACACCATTAAACCATTTAATGATGATGAAGCATGATGAAAACTCACCTTATATTTAGCAATTCAATATTAAGTGTGTAGCTATAAAATTTAGCTACATAAAACCAAAAATTACATCATGTAGTTTCAGTTTTTGTCCTCATTTTTTTCTTTACAAAATTTGTTTTAATTTAATTATTTTAATTAATTAAATCAAACCAAAATCTAGCCCAATATTAAATGTTCATTTTGGGATTCTAATTAACACTTAATTAGATTAAGCCCAACATTTAATCATAGGTTTAAAACCCAATTCAATTAACTCTTAATTAAATTGTTTTGATATTTTTATTTTGAATTTGATCGGTCCTTTTTTCTTTCTTATTTTCGATAACCTCTATTTATTTTCCTTACTTTTCTTGATAACCTTTGTAAAAACCAAGTGGAGAACCTAATTGGACTTCTATAATTCAAGCTCCAATAAGCCCGAAATTAATTTAATCTCATTAGAATTAATTCCAGCTTATTAACGAAATGTCATTCCACTAAAGACAATTAGCTAAACTCTTGAATTAATAAATATTATGAGAACATATGTTTCAAATAAGATGTCTAATTGCAAACTCTATTATGAACCATATCATAGCCATCCGCACGATAAAGGATTAAATTACCATTTTGCCCTTAATTGTTCTTTTTTCTAGATCTCCCGTTTTACTCTATATGGTGATTAATACGCAAGATCTCATCTTGATGTTAAGACTTAATGGGTAGCTAGTCCATTAAACTACTGGCGCCAGTTTAATCACCAATCTCCGTAAAACATCTAGAAGTGATGATATCACTATAAACTCTTTATTTGAGTGAATGTTCCCTGATACATATTTCAATTAATAATTTCAACATGCAGACACTAGATTGATACTCTGTAAAAATCCATTCTGATTATATCAAGAATTATAATGAAACACATATAAGTTAACCACTCATCAAGATTGTGGTTCACAATAAAAGAATGCTAAAGTGTATGTTTTAAGATTAAAGAAATGACCTATTTTAATATGTAAAAACATACGTGATTCCATATTCATTTAATAGTGCCACTATCGATAGTCAACTACTATTATGATACAAAACTCATTATTCCCTTGAATACACGAAGATAAAACGCAACACTATAGTCTAAACTATAATCAAGCGACCAACTTGATCCTTCCTTTCTCAGACTTTCCCCCTCCTCCGTCCTATCCGGGAGGGGTCGATTCATTATTTTTTTGTCTTTCTGTAACTAGGGGAATGGAATGTTATCCGGGCCAAACATGGTAATGTTATTGTCTCAATTTAATGAAGCCAAAAAAAGACCCGTGTCAAAGCCGTCTACCATTCCAGACAAATTGTTGTTCGCCTCTGTAATGAGACTTGGAAGGGGTAGCTCCCATGGCAACGAATCCCAATACAGACCGAAACCTAGACAAAGTCAAGTAAGAAACACTAAAATGATCTCATAAATCGGGACAAATGAATTACTCGACGTCACTAGATTTAAAAAAAAGGGGATGTCGAAAAGTTACATTACGAGACAAACGCGGGTTCAAAAGATGAAAAAAAACTTCTTCGGGCTCAGGAGAACATGGAAATTTAGGTTTCGCGGGAACTACTGATAGAAAAGAAGGAAGATTGAGTAGCACTTTAACAACTTCCCCTTCAATCCCTTGCCAAGGGTCGATGGATTCGCGATCAAATCAATTCAATTCTTTGTTAAAAGTAAAGGACTTAGAACGATAGCGGTAAACCAACTTGAGACTTCATTCTGAATTGTTGAATTCGAAATGAATCAAATCTCCCCAAGTAGGATTCGAACCTACGACCAATCAGTTAATAGCCGACCGCTTTGGAGAACTAGCGGAAAGCGTTCCTTTGGAGCGAGCTAGGGAACTGCTTGATAAGCAGCTTTTTATTTTATGTTGAGCGATCTCAACGCATTATGTCTTAAATTGTGCTAAATGCTCAAAATGAGCGATATGTTCTTTTGGATCACCAGTCCCGCCCAATGTATCAAACTTCGAAGGGACGTAGTCTCGCAGAAATGCTTTCTTGGCCACGCTATCATCATGGAATTCATGACGCGTCTATTTGTGTCAAAGGTCCTGGATATGTAACTTCTCAAGATATCATCTTACCGCGTTCTGTGGAAATTATTGATAATACACAGCATATAGCTAGCCTAACGGAACCACTAAATTTGGTTATTGAATTACAAATCAAGAGGGAGAATAAAGAAATAGAATTAATATGAAAGAAAATACAAAGAAATTAAGGAGGATCGGATTCTATTTGTACTGTATCTGAGATAAATTTTGGATATTTCCACGCCCTGCAACTTCTCTAGACTAGACTTTTAAGTCTTTTGACTAATTAATTGAACCTTTCGAATTGATGTTCGAAACAAGATGTTGTCTAATTAGACCACGAATTACAAATGTCTGGAAAAGCTCTATTGCTATTTCGCGAGGCAATCCACATTGATGTAATGAAAGTGCATGACCTACGAAAATGACCGATCGCCCCGAATAATCAACCCGTTTGTCGAGCATGATACATTAAGACATGAGAATGAAACATTGAAAAATAAGGTCGATACCCTAAAGGACTCATTGTCCAAGTTTAAAAAGGGAAATGAAAAACTAGAGAACATGCTAGGAGTTCAAAAGAATTCTAATAATAGGCTTGTAATAGGATACAACCATGGAAGTGAAGCCAATTCTAGAACTAAGTTTGTAAAGTAAGAACATTTGAATAGTGAAAAACCATTGTATAATGTTAAAAACGAGAATGGAGCATCCACATCTAAGCATATGCATATACATAAGCATATGCATATACATGTCATATCCACTAGCAATAAGTCTAAAAGCAAGCATCATGCTTTCATATATAGAATAAATCTACTAGCACTAAGTCTAAAAGCAAGCATCATGCTTTCATATATATCTTAAAATATAGATATAAAGTTCAATTATCTCAAAGGAAGATTAGGCATAACTTCCAAGATAAAATACATACACATTTATACGCCTTTTGAACTCAAAGAAGCTTGCATCAAGCCTTCATTAATTCAAGGTATCATATCTATAATCATGGTAGCTCACTTTCACTACCCTAATAAAATATTCAACACCTTTAATATCCGAAGGAAGATTCCTCATTATGCATACCTAGGAGAGCAATGCATTTATGTATCCTCGTCACCCATATAACATGGTATGCCATTTTTGTGGAAAGTATAGACATGTTGATAGATTTTTTTATTAAACAAAAGGTGGTAAGCAAACCCTTGAAAGTGTGGGTTTAAAAAAAGGATCCTAATAATCAAGGAACCAAGCTCATTGAGGTTACTAAAACATATTGACTATCATATTTTGCAGGAGAAAATGATAAAGAGTAGAGATGTTATTCATGGAATTGAGTATTAATTTAAAACAATTTATGCATTTGTCTTTATGAATCTAACTCTCTTATGTCTAAGAAAGTTTTGAAATTTTTTATGTAAAATGTTAAAAAAATTATTCCTTAAAGTGTACAAGAATAATCATCAAAGACTTCAATTGTTAAACAAAGTGAGGAAGATGAGAAAGATAAGAGCCTTCCAATTGATTGAAATTTTAAGAAGAATCTTCATTTGAATCATATCATAAGTAATGTTCAATAAAAGATACCGATTAGTTCATACTTTATAAATTTGTCACATATTGCTCTTATTTATCAATTTGAGTACAGGTTCTTAAATATGAATGTTTTTTAATAGGTTTGTACTATGAATAAAAAATTAACCTTTACTTGGTAAATTGTGGAGCTAAACTTAGATATTATGTGCAAATAGGTATATTAAGTTCAAACTTATTAGCTGTAGTTTCATTAAACCAATGGATGATGTTATAAGGAAAGGTTTGGACATGATTCTATATGTTTAAATTATCCTTTAATATTTACAATAGTTATTGATTTTTTTCATAGTTTATTAAATATAAATTTCAATGGTTGTTTCTCAAGTTATCTTATCAACTAGTTGAGCAATATCTTAGCGCGGTCGACTAGTGTCCTCAATACTAACCCTCCTTTGCTTTCTAGCGAGTTTTTTAGTTACCTAGTCATTTTGTTGGTCACCCATAGAGACACATTGGTCATCCAATACCATCCTCTGGTCAACCAATGTCCATGTATCTGACATTCCTTTTACTTTCTAATAAGTTCATTAGTACATTGGTCGCTAATTTAGATGACACTTAGACATATTGGTCAATAAATTTCCTTTTATGGTTGGCCAATATCACTTCACCTATGTAGTAATTTATTTCTAGTGAGTTGTAAGGAGTTTGGTCACTCCTCTGATTGACCAATGTTTTCTTTTTTAAGAAACTTCTCCTTCTAGTGAGTTTATAAATAGAATGGCTATATATACTAGTTGACCACACCAGTCATTGGTCGACAAGTATGGATATTTATTTGATGTTAAATATCTCTTTTGTTATTGATATTGAATTATGTTCTTAATATTTTATTATGTCTTATGCATGAATTAAAGGGGAGCTAATCACTATCTTGATAATTGTTTCTATGCATGATTTTATTATTATCCTCTAATATCACAAATATTTTATCATTATCAAAAGGGGGATATTGTTGAACCAAGGGATGTTTAAATCAATCTTTTGATGATAAAAATATAATTATTATCAATGAGTTTATTACTTAGATGAAAAGCAATATAAGAGCAAAATGAATTCATAAACTCAATAAGATAGCTTATGAAGTTGATAAAGAGAAGTTGAAGTTTACAATCGCTAAAATGAAGATCAAAGCCAAGAAAAAAAATATTAAGGCTTATTGAGGTCATTCTTTAGTTTGCAAAGTTAATTGTAATCTCATTTAATCACTTTGATGTTCTAAAACGCTCACCATAGGTAAACATCTCATTTTACTTAATTACATGAATCTTTCCATTTAGTTAGAAGCATTGAAGCCATTGGTTTTAATATAAAAGTCTCTTAATCATTCAGAAACCATTATGGAATACATGGGAAGTGTCTAAATCATAATTTAATTAAATAAATTGAGTTTGAGCATTTAAAGTTATTAAAACCATACTTTTAGGGTGATTGGTTGACCTATATGGGTTCGGGATTGATCAATATAGGTTAAAGTTGTTAAATTTAATGTCCCTTGAGTTTTTTTTTTAATATTTGTTAATGAATTAGCCAACTAATGTCCCATATTGAATGACCAATATGTCTACTGATTGACCAATGTCCTAAGTGCCTTTAATGCATAATGATCGATAAGTATTTTGTAAATAGTCACTGTAACAGTTAGTTCTTGACTCCAACGTATAGCAAGAGTCTAAAAACACTATAAATAAGTGTATTCTTATTTTTTCATAAAAACATTAGGGAATATTTTAAACACATTTCTAAGTATTTTTCAATCACTTGAGCATCATTATTTCATATTTGTGTGATGAATCTCTTTAGAACTATTAAGTGACAAAGTAAAGTATTTTGAGCTGTAAAATTTATTTGGAGCATTATATTATTATACTTGGGAGGGTAATCTAAGTAGGATTGAGGTTCCTCTTCATCTTGGAAGAAAATTATAATCCTTTTCTACGAGAAGATTGTATAAAGTTTATTCTTCGCCTTGAAAAAGAATTATCGTGGAATTCAAGAAGATTCTTAGCAGTGGACCTTGGAAAAGGTTGCTTATCAAACCACTACAAATCATATTGCATTTCTATTCTCTACCCTCTTTAAATTATTATTCAATTATTTTATTTGTTTATATTAAAACAATCCATTTATTCATATATATATATATAATCAGTTAGAATTTTTATAATTAAAATGATTACATAGAACTTACTAAGGTGATGAGGAAAAAACATCTTTTATAGTTTCATAGTGTTATTGAAAATTCCATGATGATTGGATTTGTTCTTAAATTTAATAATTAAAGTTAAACTACAATTTACCTCTATAAAAATCATTGTTTCTTAAGTGCTTCCAGCATATAAAGCCTCTATATCATTTACTATATGAAATCATCACCGTTATTGCATTTTAGTAAAAATGATCGTCACAATAAACACGCAAGTGAAAGTAGTGTCATTAATATACTAAACGAATTTATTAAGGTAATTAGAACTTGAGAAATTTGATACAACTATTATTACTTAATAGCACTCAAGTGGGAGTTGAATGGAGTACTTATGGTTGTAATAATTTTTTTTAAACTTAAAAGCAATTTGAAATTTTAAGCTAAAATACAATAATTACACAATCGTAATAAGTAAAGAAAGTAGGGAAGAGAGATTGCAATTCAATTTTATAAGCCTAAGTGATCTTACACAAGACTTCACATTTAACACAGATGGCTAGGCATGGACTTAAAATTTGTGGGGGACGGGGGACAAGTAGCAAGCTTAAGAAACAATCTTTTGAGTAGTGTAAGGAAATAGCAGACCAGTTTGCCCTAGACGTTGTGTTTGTGTTTGGGCCACAGTCGGAGTCGTACTCTTTCCACATTAAGAATGCTAATGTCTTAAAGTTAAAAGCTCCGGGACTGTTGATGTCCGACCTTAGAGGGACACATCTTTTTGATGGTTACCAACATGGATGTGCCTTCCTCCTGATTTAGACTCATCTCCTGCACCATGTGCTTCTTATCGCGGGTGTTCCTTAGAAGAAACCAAAATGACATTGTGGGATAGCTCCAGAATTTAAGTCAAATAACTTCATCTTAGTTTAGCATAACATTTAATTCTATGAATATATATATATATAAGAATAGCATTATTAGGATATTAAAGGCAGCAAGCGACAAAATAGGCAATGTAAGCTTAGGTCTATGGAGGAAAAAAGCACCATAATGGTTGTAGCGGGACCTGCTTTTTTCTCTTCACCTTTGTAGCAATATAAAATTGAGGGCTTGACTTGGCCTGTTCTTTAAATCTTCTAATGCACAAATCCTTGTCAACTTCAAACAGCTAACCTTGTCCACCGTCTCGCAATAAAACGAATTATCGTTATCACATTCAATCTAAAGTTTTGTAATAAAACGAAGCCTGAAAAAGTCTAATATATTTAAATATATGAAGTTTGAAATAAATATCATATATTAAGGTATTAATTACGATTTTGATGTTTGCGGAGCCCACTTGCTGTCATTCTTCCGGGCCCCCACCTTTGTCAACTCTTCTCTATATTTTACATCCTCGGCTCGGCTCGGCTCGGCTGGGAGCCATGTGTTCAAACTTCAAATGCTTGCGCTGGAGGGAAATGGTTGAGCTGTCCATCTCTCCGACGCTTGTGTATGTACTGTTTATGAAAAAGGATATTTTTTTTAGGTATATTATTGTTACGTGCGTGCGTGGATATCTTTGACTTTGTCTTCAGCAAGTTATTTGGTTTTATCTGTTATTTAGTTTCAACAATTCCTAGTTCTCCGCCTATACTTTTGGGATAGCGATATGAGATGTGGGTGGGAAGTTTGTTTAGATATTTGTAACTATGACCTTTATAAATTAACAGGCACAGATAGTAATAAAGGGTGTCGATCAATTATACCGATATTGACTATTTGTCGATTGAGGCTAGGTCTCCTCTATAAAGATCTCTGTATCTTGTCTTTTTCCTTTGCATTATCATGTTTCCTTGATCCATCATAGGTCCTAAGAAGGGTGCGTTCGACTTGGTATCGAGCCTCAACATGGAGCGAGAGGATGGGACAAGTGGAAGGAGCAATTCAAGCTTTATCGAAAGTCAACAAGTTTTGATGAAGCGGATGACTGAGCTTGCTTCCAACATCAACAGTCGTTTTGAACAGCTCTCAATAGCGGGTAAATCTGAAGGGGAAAGCTCGGCAGCTAGGCCCGCCGGCAACCACAGATACACAAATCACACCACATTTGCCCCAAAGTTTAAATTAGAATTTCCACGATTCAATGGTCAGGAAGACCCCACAAGTTGGATGCATCAGGCAGAAAGCAATTCTTTTCCTTCCATGACACACTGTTCATGAATGGGTCTCTCTGCTTCCTATCATTTAGAGGGTGAAGCACAAATGTGGCTCTAAGAGTGCAACAAGAAAAGAAAACTTGACTTGGCGGAACTCAAAGAAGAGTTATATGCTAGATATGGGCCAACCGAGTTCTTTGACCCATTTGGTGCACTCACAAAGCTTCGCAAGAAGATACAAGGTAATCATATCAAGCAGAGTTTGAGAAACTTTTAGCTAAGGCTGGTCGTCTGTCTCCCGAAAAGCAAGTTAGCTGTTTTGTTAGTGGACTCAAGGATACCATTCGCACCGAGGTCCAAGCAAATCGACCAGCTACACTTTCCACTGCCATTTCCCTTGCTCGTTTGTTTGAAGCCAAAATAATATCCCAAAAACGACTACCCAGTACTGTACCCAAGAGCAACTCGTTGCTAACTCGATCTACAACTGTTGCGGCTACGGCCAGTTCAGTTAAAAAGCTCAGTGTAGATGAACTTAACGAGCGTAGGAAACTCGGGTTGTGCTTCCGCTGCAATGAAAAGTATGAGGTAGGACATCGCTGTAAAAAGTTATTTTCTATACAGGTTGTACAAGGTGATAGTGAGGATGATGTGGATATGGAGATTGAAGATCCAGAGGAGGAGAAGTCATCTATCTCAATCCATGCGCTCACCGGGAGTCCTAATCCGCGAACCATGCGTTTGAAGGGCCAACTTAAACGGAGTATAGCCACCATTCTTGTCGACACAGGTAGCACTCATAATTTTATTAATGCTGATTTTGCAGAAAAGGCTCATATACCCATTTCTAGTAGTGGGCGATTTGAAGTTCTTGTGGCATCTGGTGATCGATTGTTTAGCAAAGGGAAGAGTAAACAGGTTCCGATCACCATCCAAGGATTCACTACATGGGTGGATCTTTATTTACTCCCACTCGAAGGCTGTGATATAGTTCTTGGCACATGTTGGCTAGAAACTATGGGTCCCATCATATGGGATTTCTCTCACCTTACTATGAAATTTAATTTCCAAGGAAAGGACGTTATTTTACGTGGCATCTCAGCTCCCAAGAATCAGGTGGTGTCTGACGCCCAAGTGGTGGAGTTGACCAAAAACATTCGATATGGGATTTATCTTCACATAATCGCTGCATCCAGCCCGCAAGCTATAATTCTTCCTGAAGTTCGAGATATACTGAAGCGCTTCTGCACAGTTCTACAAGAACCCACCACATTACCTCCCATACGCTCACAAGATCATCGAATACCACTTGTTTCTGGCCATGGGCCTATCTCGGTACGACCCTACAGGTATCCACAGTTTCAAAAAACTGAAATAGAAAAGCTTGTTTCTGATATGTTGCGAGCAGGAATTATTCGCCATAGCCACAGTCCTTATTCTTCTCCAGTTCTTTTGGTAAAGAAACAAGATGGATCTTGGCGTATGTGTGTCGACTACAGGGCACTCAACAAGATTACTGTGAAGGATAAGTTTCCAATTCCTATAATTGATGAGCTTTTGGATGAATTACACGGAGCCCAATTCTTTTCTAAGTTAGACCTAAGATCTGGCTACCATCAAGTTCGTGTGCATCCTGAAGATATCGAAAAAACTGCATTCAGAACCCACCAAGGCCATTATGAATTTTTAGTCATGCCTTTTGGCTTGACTAATGCACCTTCCACCTTCCAGTCGCTTATGAATGAGGTATTTCGAGATCATCTTCGAAAGTTTGTGTTGGTATTTTTTGATGATATTTTGATTTATAGTAAATGTTGGGATGATCATTTACGACATCTAGAGACGGTATTTTCCTTGTTACAATCTCACCAACTCTTTGTGAAACTTGAAAAATGTCAATTTGGGCAACAAAACGTCAAGTATCTGGGTCACATTATTTCTAACCATGGAGTGGCAGTTGATCCGGAAAAGATTGAGGCAATTTCAGCTTGGCCTAAGCCTATTACACAAAAAGCTATGCGGGGATTCTTGGGGTTATGTGGATATTATCGAAAGTTCATCCAAAGTTTTGGTAAGATTGCAGCTCCTCTGACAGACATGCTTAAAAAGAATCACTTTGCTTGGAGTAAGGAGGCGGAAGAAGCTTTCTCTAAATTAAAGCAAGCCATGACGCAAGCTCCAGTCTTGGCTCTTCCAGATTTTTCCAACAAATTTATTGTGGAATGCGATGCTTCTGGATCAGGTATTGGTGCAGTACTCAGACAAGAAAGGCCCATAGCTTTCTTCAGTCAAGCATTACACGGGAAGAACCGCTTCTTATCCACATATGAGAAGGAAATCTTAGCTCTTGTTTTGGCAGTAGAGAAATGGCGTCCCTATCTATTGGGAAGGCAATTTATCGTTCAGACTGATCATCAAAGTCTTCGACACTTGTGGACCCAAAAAATAGCCACCACAGCTCAACAAAGGTGGTTACTTAAACTAATGGGATTTGACTTCATTATTGAATATAAAGCAGGAAAAGAAAATATTGTTGCCGATGCGCTGTCACGCAAATATGAGGAAGATGGGGTGGGTCATCTACAGGCAATCTCCAAGTTAGTACCAAATTGGGTGGACACAATTAAAGAGGAACATGCTAACAGCCCATTTATTCAACACATGTTCCAACTTTTGCAAAAAGATGATGTTGTGGGTCCTTGGGAAAATAAAGATGGAATTATTTTTTTCAAACAACGTATTTACTTGGAGAAAGACTCTCCTTTACTTCTCCATTATTGACCAATTCCACTCTTCAACTCATGAAGGATTTCATAAGACTTATCAACAGTGCAGTAATTTCTATTCTCCTCGGCTACGAAGCAAAGTCATGCAATTTATCCGAGAATGTGACGTTTGTCAAAGGCACAAAAGTGAGCAGACATTGCCTTCCGGACTCCTGTATCCTCTTCCAATTCCCGAACGAATTTGGGAAGACATATCAATGGATTTCATTGATGGATTGCCAAAATCTGGTGGAAAAACAGTGATATTCGTGGTAGTGGACAGACTTTCTAAATATGCCCATTTTATTGCTCTATCTCACCCTTACACTGCCGTAAGTGTGGCTCAAGTTTTTTTTGAACAGGTGTTTAAACTCCATGGAATGCCAAAGTCTATAGTTTGTGATCGAGATTCAACATTTACTAGCCTTTTCTGGCAAGAGCTTTTCAGACTTAACGGGACTTCATTTAATATTAGTTCAGCTTATCACCCGCAGACTGACGGTCAAACTGAGGTTGTTAACAAGAGCTTGGAGATGTATCTACGGTGTTTTACGAGTTCTAAGCCTGAACAATGGTTGAAATGGCTTCCATGGGCTGAGTATTGCTATAATACTAGCCTACATTCCACTACCAAGAAGACGCCATTTGAAATTGTTTATGGGAGAGAGCCTCCAACTCTAATCTCTTATGTACCGAAAGAGCAAGAGAGTAGAAGCGAGAAGCGGGAACTTCAGCCGAGACGCCATCGTGAGGGATGCTCAAGAGAAAATTAAAGCTGCCCAAAATCGTATGAAGCGGTTTTATGATCAATGACGTACAGAACGTGTTTTTCAAGTTGGAGACATGGTTTACTTAAAGATCCAACCATTTAGACAGAAGTCCATCGCCGACCAGCGGAAAAGGAAATTATCTGCGAAATATTATGGCCCTTTCAAAATAATTGGAAAGATTGGGTCTGTTGCTTATAAGTTAGAATTGCCTCTAACGTCAAGGGTTCATCCAGTATTCCACGTTTCACTCCTCAAACCATGTGTGGGGCCTAACATTCAAGTCCAACCACAGCTACCAGACTTCCATTATGACGACAAAAAGGTGCAGCCGCTTGTTGTTCTTGGGCACAGGACGCACGGACGGAAAAGGCAAGTTCTTATTCACTGGTCAGCTTCGTCTCCATCAGATGCAACTTGGGAGGACGTGGTGTTCATCAAAAGGCAATTCCCTAATTTTGCTCTTGAGGACAAGAGCTCTTCGTAAGAGGGAGGGATTTGTTACGTGCGTGCGTGGATATCTTTGACTTTGTCTTCAGCAAGTTATTTGGTTTTATCTGTTATTTAGTTTCAACAATTCCTAGTTCTCCGCCTATACTTTTGGGATAGCGATATGAGATGTGGGTGGGAAGTTTGTTTAGATATTTGTAACTATGACCTTTATAAATTAACAGGCACAGATAGTAATAAAGGGTGTCGATCAATTAATACTGATATTGACTATTTGTCAGTTGAGGCTAGGTCTCCTCTATAAAGATCTACTGTATCTTGTCTTTTTCCTTTGCATTATCTGTGTTTCCTTCGATCCATCATAGGTCCTAAGAAGGGGTACGTTCCAATTATATTTATACATAAAAGTAAAATTGAATGTCATTTTCTCTTCTTTATACAATGTGTCCTACTCCTACGAGTTGCCCATTCTCTTCACTTTTGATCAAATAGGTTACATGATGTAGCTAACCTCCTACTGGTTCCTCAACATGCTTAGGTGGGTAACTAAACTGATTGTTTAACAACTCAAATGTTGATAGAGTGAAAGGGACCAATTACCTAATAATCTTTTTGCAGCCAAAAGAAATTTTTTTTTATTTTTATTTTTAAAAAAAGTAGATATGGTCGAGACTTGCAATTTATTTATTGAGAGCAAAAGGAAGGAAATATAAAATGGAAAAAGGGAGTTGTGATAATCATCTCATCTGCCTATTATTTTCTTTGTTGTTTATTTAAGTTGCCTAATCATTATCGCATGCCCAGCCTTTATGCAGAAGCAAAACATACTCCATTCTCAATGTGAAATGCGAACATGGGGCAATTTAAAACAAACCACCTCGCCACCCAAAAGATAGTAAGCATCTTTTCTTTGGTAGATTTAAGAGTAATATTATGAACACGGTATAGGATTTACATCGAATTTGACTCTAGTATAGTTTATTATCAATATCGGTTAATATTAAATACTGTCTTGGATCATTTTAAAATTATAAAATAGTTTCTTAATTTTATCAAATTAAAAGATTCCTGAGTGTATTATTTTATAATTTTTTACTTTTATTCAATCTTGTCTCAAAAGATCATAATAATATAAACTTGATATAATAAATATTTCTTTATTTCCATTAATATGATTTTTACATATTTCTCACAACAAAGTTTTAAAAGTCATTTAACTCCCATATAAATATAAAATTAAAATAATTCAAAGTAAAATATGCATTTATAATAACTTAATTTAATTTCAAATGTTATTTTACATATTTCAAAAGTTATAATAATTTTTAAGACTTATACACTAAAAGGTATATAGATCATAAAATTGAAATATATAAATTTAAAAATATTTATTTAATATAAATAAATTATGTTAAACCAATGTATTTAGTTATATAATCTATAATCCCTTTATATAAGTCTAATCACATAAAAATTATTTAATTCATTCTTATTTGTACTTTCACTATTTATTAAATGAATTGTAGACAATTTTATCATTTCTTTTATATATAGGTAATTATTATATGTAGGAGAAATTTTAAGTTTTTCCAATTTAGTCCTAAATTTTTAACCTTAAAATTTTGACCAATATTTTAATTACCTGTCAATATTAGTTAGTATCGACTGAAAGAGCCAGTACTAACTGGTACCATGGTTTGGTTAGGTAGCCTTTTATTTGGTACCGATTTTTGGCCGATAAGGTTAGCATCAATCAGTATGGCACGATGTTCAAACTTGTGTTTAAAAGATATGCTCAAATTCCAATATAATTATTCAAGTTTTTAGTTATAAGGATAATTAAGGATATATATGAAGGTGTTAAGACCCATGTAAAGACGACATAAGGGAATATAGGGTATCTTTCTATAGATATTAAACAATAACAAAAATTCTCGTTGAGCCATTTCTTATTTGCAATAATTATGGATGAGCATATCAAGAATATTTAAGATGATGTGTCTTGTGTATATTATTTGTCGATGATATTATGTTAGTTGAGGAAACAAAGGAGCATGTTAATGTCAAACTAAAACTTTGGAGGAAAATATTAATATCAAAGGGCTTTAAATTGAAGAAGATTAAAATATATTTTATATATAAAAAGATTGAATTAAGTACGCGAGATAAAGGTCAGCATAGTGCACCATATTAAATTATGATGGTTTAAATGGAGGGGCGCTGGAAATTTTATGTGACAAGAATATACTATTTATGCTAGTTTTATAGGTTAGAATATTGATCCATCAAACTAGTATATAGTCAAAAGTTAATAACTGCGAAGATGAGAAAGTTCTATTATATATATAACATTATTCAAGAGATAAAGTCAAGAATTTAAAGATAAGTTGGGGTGACTTATATTAATAATAAATTAAAAGAGATCAAACTTAGGTGATTTAAATTTATTAAGAGGAGACATTTAATGTCTTAATAAGAAGACATAAGAAGATTGTACTTAAAGAACATTTAAAAAAAAAGAAAGACTCAAGAAAAATTAATAGAAGTGATTAAGAAGAATATTGCGTTACTAGAGTTTACTAAAAGCTTAGCCCTCAATACAAAACTTTGATGGTATATAATATAGATAAGGATCCTACTTAGAAAGGTGTTTCTCTTAATATAGACCTTTCGAACGTTTTCTTTCAATTCTTGTGGGTTTTATTTTTCTTCTTTTTAGTAAACAGAGAAAAATATTTAAAAGAGGCCCTTTAATCTCTCCCCCACAAAAGCGCAGCTTCGGCGTGCTCGCTAGCTTTTCTCTTCAATATTAGACACAGAAATATTGAGAAAGAGAGAGAAAGTAAGAAGATACCTCCGTAGAATTCAATCTTCCTCCCTCCTTTATACGTGATCAAATTTCTCAGCAACTACATATTCCTTGTTGTCTAACGTACAGAATACAAATGAAAGCTAAACAAAAGTGTTGACACGTACATATAAAGCTATACATTTTCTCTGCTTGGTGAAAAGATTGAATCTTTTTGGTTAAATGGGAAAATTTTGAATTGGGATTCTTGAAAGATTGCTGTTGATTTTGGTTTGGTTTCGGAAAATGGCAACAGAAGAGGCACAAGTTTGTAACTTTTCAGTTGTTTCTCTTGTGGAAGACGTCCTTAAACAGCATGGGACTCAGTTAACCAATGCTATGGCTTCAAGAAAAGCTGACGAAGCTTGTATGATCAATCTTTTCTTCTCTCTCTCCTTTATTCTTTCCGCGTCTATGTGCCATTTTTTTTTTTTTGCCTCTTCTTATGCTTGCTTGCTGATGGTGGCTTTGAGAAACCATTCTCTTCTGTTCTCGATCGAAATTTCCTCTGCTTAAAGTGTCTTTGGTGGTTTAAGGTGGCTTATCTCCAATGGATTCCGTGGTTGATTGATTCATGAGAGTCTGACTCACAGTAAAGCATTTGAATTTGATGTCTGGAAAATTAAAAAAGTTTCATGGATTGTGTGAACATGCATTCGTCTTCCATACATCTTTTTCCCAATAAAATTGGCATTTTGTGTCGCCTTTAAATTTTAGCAATGTTGAGAAAAAATATTTTCTTAAGCTCTGGAATCCTAGTTGCTCTTGCATTACAGATATCTCCAACACTTAGTCTAAAAAAGATAAGCTTTTATTTTAACAAATATATGTATTATGTTTGTTGCTTGTGTCTGAAAAGTGGTTGGATCCAAATATACTTTGTTCATGTGCTCAGTGGAATGTTGAATATTGGAATAAGATGCGGGAAAAGATATGCGTATTGATATTTTCAACATGGTTCTGCAGCCTGTAGAAGGAATGAAGCAGCTAGATGGCTTCGCAAGACAATTGGAGTTGTTGGAGGTAAAGATTTGCCGGCTGAGCCCTCAGAAGAAGAATTTAGGCTTGGATTGCGAAGCGGGATAATTTTGTGTAACGTCCTTAACAAGGTTCATCCTGGTTCAGTATCAAAGGTATGGTTGACCTGAATTTTGTTAGCTGTTGTTAGTAATGGTAATTATACCTTGTATTAATGAAATTTGGCGCCAAATATTTGTAGGTGGTGGAAGGACCTTCAGATTCTGTTATTATACCTGATGGAGCAGCTCTGTCTGCATATCAGTACTTTGAAAATGTGAGAAACTTCCTTGTAGCTGTGGAGGAAATGGGGATTCCAACCTTCGAAGCCTCTGATCTGGAACAGGTGAGACTATAAACTCCAGTACACTGGAAATGAAAATGTTCCATGTAAATATTTCCATTTCATTGCACGAGTTGTATGTGTTTCAAAAATCAAAATTGATTTGAATGCCTTGATATTTTAGGGAGGAAAATCTGCAAGGGTTGTGAGTTGTGTTTTAGCCCTTAAATCATATAGTGAATGGAAACAAAGTGGCGGAGTTGGGACCTGGAAATATAGTGGAAACTATAAGGCTTCACCTTGTGGATCTGGAAAACTATTTATGAGAAAAAGTTCAGAACCATTTATGAACTTTCCACGTTCCTCGTCACTGGATAGTGTGCCTAGCGCTGATCAGTGTCAGTATGATGATCTTGGTCGACAAGAGCCCAGTGAAGCTGTCAGTGAGCTCTCCTGTCTCTCTGTATCTTTCATTCTGTTTTAAATGAGTAAGTAATGACAAAAATCTTTGGTTTTCCACTATTGCAGGGGACTGGTCATTCACTCAATTTGCTCGTTCGTTCAATCCTTTCCAATAAGAAACAAGAAGAAATCCCAAGTGTAAGAGTGCTTGTTGCTGGTATACTAGTTATATTAGTTATTTTATGTGCCAGATTGACAAATTTGAGGGAAACCATTTGGTCTTCTGTTTTACTTGTCAGAACAATTACTTCTACATATCAGGCAAAGAATTCCTGTTTGACATGAGATTTGTCTGACATATTAATTGATAATCTGGTAAATCATTACTCTTTGTTGATAACAGATTGTGGAAGCTATGCTAAATAAAGTGAAAGAGGAGTTTGAGCATCGATTGGCATGCCACAGTGAAATGGTAAGCAGCTGTTATAATGTCCTTTTTCTTGCACTACCAGGGCTAGTCTTTTTGTATCCATGCATTATGACTAAGAAGACATCCTTTTCACTTTTCAAGTGCTATTTACTCGAATTGGGCATTGAACATAGATCGATTATCTAATTCTCAACACAAAATTTTCTCTCATTATGGTCAATTATTTTTGGGAATGACAGCTGAGGACAACTGCAATTGGTGCCCAAATATCTAAAAGTGACATGCCTCTTTCAAGATCATCTTCTTGTGACAAAAAGGTAAGTGTTTTGCTTGAAGAAGATATAGCAATGTAGTACATGTACATAAATTGGACTATTTTTTGGCATGCAAATCAGTTGTGCTTTAATATGCTTTGTATTTCCTTAAAGCTGTTGGTGATTTTGCCTTAACTAATGCCTTGATTCAGAAGGACGAAACAGAAGGACAAGAACAAGAAGAAACATCAGGAAGCATCAACTTGGAGGAACATTGTTCTTCAGAGGTTTTTGGTCATGAGGAATTAGAAGGCAAGTTATCCAACCATCAGATGTTGGTTGAACAACAGTGGATGAATATTCAGGTAATGACATTTTATAGAGGTGAAAAAGAATGCTCCACACTCTGCACATTGACTAACTATGGGCAAATGACCTGCAGGCATTGAAACATACTCTTCATATAACAAAGGAGGGCATGCAATTTTTACAAATGAAGTATCAGGAGGAGTTGTACAGTCTGGGTATAATTTAGTTTTCTGTGTGTTTTCATAGAAAAGAGGAATGAACAATGTAAGTAGTAATTACTATTTTGTTGTACTAGGTAAGCATTTGAATGGTCTGGCTCATGCTGCATCTGGATACAAAAAGGTCCTAGAAGAAAATCGCAGGCTGTACAACCAGGTGCAGGACTTGAGAGGTATCTTGTGAATAAGTTTAAATTTATGTTTCGTATCTTTTTTCATTAGTATGCACTATACATCTCTTAATCCACATTTTAATGGCCGTCCAACAAATTTCATCAGGAAATATTAGGGTATATTGCCGAGTGAGACCCTTCTTACCTGGGCAACCAAACCGTTTAAGTACAGTGGATCACATAGATGAAGGAAACATAACCATAATTACCCCAACAAAATACGGGAAAGAAGGAAGGAAATCTTTTAGCTTCAACAGAGCTTTTGGCCCTTCAGCAACACAAGGTCAGTGAGGCACATTTCTTTTGTGTCCTCCTTGTCAAAGTTTTTCTTAAACAGTTATATTTGTTATTTTTCCTGCAGAGGAGGTATTCTCAGACACACAGCCTCTGATTAGGTCTGTCCTTGATGGTTACAATGTTTGTATATTTGCTTACGGCCAAACAGGGTCTGGCAAAACTTATACCATGGTAAGATGAATGAGAACATCACAACCATATAATCTAACAATTTTAATAGATTGTTGTTCTTTCCTTTGTTTCGGTTCTCTAGCTTTTAGTTGTAAGTTCTTGATAGATTGTTAATTTTGGTCTACTTTTCTGATTATCAATCTAGACTGGCCCTAAGGAACTCACAGAGGAAGGGTTAGGTGTAAACTACAGGGCATTGGCTGATCTATTTCTTCTATCAAATCAAAGAAAGGATGTCGTTTGCTACAATATATCTGTCCAAATGCTGGAGGTTTACAATGAGCAAGTCAGGGATCTCTTGGATGCTGATGGTCTTAACAGAAGATATCCTTTGTTATCTTTTTCTGACATTGCATGCTGCTTAAGGAACCTCTTCTTGGTTCTTGTGTTCTTAACTCCTATATACATTAGAAATTCGAAATAGTTCCCAAAATGGTATCAATGTCCCAGATGCTTCCATTATTCCTGTATCATCAACATCTGATGTCATAAATTTGATGAGCCTCGGACAAAAGAACCGTGCAGTGAGCTCCACAGCAATGAATGACAGGAGCAGTCGGTCTCACAGGTGAGTGTCGCTGCTGTTAAGAGTTCAGTCTAGTGATTTTACTGTAACTTGTGCCATTGCGTATATTTTCAGTTGCCTGACGGTTCATGTTGAAGGAAGAGATCTCACTTCTGGGTCTGTGCTTCGTGGTTCCATGCATTTGGTTGACCTCGCAGGAAGTGAAAGAGTTGACAAATCGGAGGTAACTGGGGATAGATTAAAGGAAGCACAACATATCAACAAGTCTCTCTCTGCTTTGGGAGATGTGATCTCTGCTCTGGCTCAAAAAGGTTCACATGTTCCCTACAGGAACAGTAAACTCACACAACTACTCCAAGATTCACTTGGTAAGAATTGTAAGATTACCCAAAAAGGTTATGTTTCCTTTTTCCAGTTCAGTGCATTCTGATTCATTTTTCTACTTTTATAACCTTCAGGTGGTCAGGCAAAGGCACTCATGTTTGTGCATATAAGTCCTGAGATAGAAGCTGTTGGAGAAACACTAAGCACATTGAAATTTGCTGAACGAGTTGCTAGTGTTGAACTTGGTGCTGCTAAAGTAAATAGAGATAGCACTGAGGTTAAGGAGCTAAAAGAGCAGGTTATTACTACCGCTTCTGTCAATCCTGCCCATTGCAATTGCTATTGCCATGTGATGTTGTGTCCCTATATATACTTTTTCTTTGTTTCCAGATTACTATTCTAAAGGCAGCCTTAGCTAGGAAGGATGGAGAAACCGACCAGTCACAGAATTCTCGATCCAGCACACCTGAAAGAACAAAAATGACATCTGGTGGGTCTTCTCCTTCTCAACATAGTTGGCATGGTACAGGAAATTTCTCAAAAGGTCATAGGCATTTTATAGAAGATGCCAGTAGCATGGAGGTAATGATCTCAGCTGATAGCAATACAGTTTTTAGCTTGTGTACTTAACCATGTATGGCTTGGTAATTTGAGTTTACATACAAGCTCAATTCGTGTGAGCACATGTCATTTGGATCATCTCAGAAATACTTGGGCTTTTGTTTTTCTGAACAATCAAAATGTTGTTCTTCCCAATGGACCATTTAGCACTGTTGTTGAAGTCACCATCAGGGCTTGAAGTAAAACTTTCTGTTCCTCAGTCCCCTTGCAGCCCAATATCAAATACATGTAGAGATATATATTCATGTTTTTTAATACACACACAATGTCTTAATGAATGTCAATGTGGAGAAAGCATGAACAAGAGAAATATTAGGTTCTGTTGCTGCTGTATCACCTAAATGTAGGGCTTGTTCTGCACAATATATTCTTGGATACAAAACTTTGGATTTCCTATTATGCCTGCCAATTTCTTAGCAGTAAATATGTGCATCCTATAGTTGTGAAATTAATTTTTTATGCCATTGACGTATAAACAAACTTGCAGGCACTGTCATTCTCTAGTACACAGAAATTTTTTTTCATTCATTTGGAAAATTATCTGTAGGTTTTCTATTATTATGTTCTTTTATGCTTATTTTGTACCACATAACAATGTATTGGATGATTTAACTTGTAAAATCATGGCCAAATTTTACAAAGATATGTTGATCTGCAGTTTGGTAAAAAGCCTTCATCTCTTCCAAGGAGACGAAGCTTTGATCCACATGATTTACGCCGCAATTCTCCGTCTTGGCCACCTGTAGGCAGTCCTGCACAGAATGGGAAGGAGGATGATAAAGAATCAGTCTCTAGTCATTGGGTGGATAAGATCATGGTGAACAAGCATGATGCTACAAGTAAAGATGAGAACCCCATGGAGCATTGGGAGGTAGACAGCAGAGAATTGCCTGAAGCCTTTTACCAGAAACACAACCGAGGACCTTCAAAAATTTACCCTGAACAACCCTACATTAAAACTCCAATGGACAAAAGAAACTTTCGGGATACTGAAGCACATAGAACTCGGTATGAAATGGGCTCAACTGACGACTCTGATGATCTTGAGGCTGCAACCAGTGATTCTTCCGAGACTGACATATTGTGGCAATCTAATCTTCCAACAACGAGCAGAATTCCAAAATTGCCTGGGCCTAAAACTAAGAAGAGTAATCCCAAGCCATCAAAAGGCACAGAAACTAGGTAAGTGTGAATGCTGACAGCTTATACTTTCCCTCTGATGACCTTGTTTAAATCTTAAGCTTCCAACATCTGGTTCTAACATAAATTGCTTTGTACCTATTTATTTCCTGTACTGGTTCTGATTTTGTGGCAGGAGCTTGATTCCATCACTAATTCCTTCTCCATCAAGGAAAGTCCCTAATGGGGTTAGTCCAGCAACAAACAGGCCTGCAAAACCACTCGTGTCGGTTGATGGAAAGAAGAAAACTGGGCCTGCAAAGTGAGAATACTTGCAGGGAGTTAATCAATGACCTTTTTGTGAACTACATTACATGCATTGTAGTTTAAGAAAAAAAGAGATGTGGGAAGTTTCAGTTAGCCGTGTTCTATAGTAGTTATAAGCGAGTTCACCTTATCTTGATCATATTCTTGCGGTTTATAGAGCTTTGTAATTTATATTGTGAAAGAGAAGAGAAATGCTAAAGGAAAGGAAAAGTTCATTACTGGTCTGAAGCAGATTATATATCATCCATTCTTCTCTCTGAGGCTAATTTTTATGTAGAGAGTGAATCCATTGCTTGTTATCGCCACAATGCCTTTCCTTTTATTTTGCCATATCATGAGTGTAATGACAAGGCAGAAATTTCTTTACCTCCTGCAGGGCAGGGCATCAGTTACATGCATGTATTTCACGAGAGATTTTATTTTTAAAAAAAAGACATTATTTTATGTCACTAGTTCAATGTTATGGATATCATACTGGCATTGATACCAAATTAAGTTTTGGTATAGTACTATACTAGTATAGATCAATACCGGGTATCGTTTTAGATAATTTTAAAATATATAAAATCGTCTTTAAATTTTTAAAATTACAAAATAGTCCTTTAATGTATTGTATTATGTAATTTATAATTTTACATCAATTCTATCTCTAAAAATTATAATAATAGAAATTTAAGATAACAATAATTTATATATTTTATTAAATCAATCTCGAATTAAAGATTTAATTGAAACCAAAAGACCTTATTAAATGTTAGAACTCCATTGTTAAATGTTCTTAAAATAAATGAGGTGTATTCTCATTCTTTAAACAAAAAATTTAATTGGTCATAAATTAAATTTATAAGTAAATTATTACTTAATTTAAAATCATTAAATAAGTTAAAATATAATTAAAAATACTTTAATTTTGATACATACAATCAAAAAAGAAATTGAGTGTAATATGATATTCATAAATTAATGTTTGTAATATAAATTGATTGATACTTTTAACATTAAAAGAATTTTACAAAATTGGTATATTTAGTTGGTCCAGTTCACGTTTAGTGGGTTAGATATGCTCAACATGAGCGAGTGAGATCATACTTGGAGTGAATTTTGGTAGAGTCTCAGACCTTGTGAAGATTAATTTAATCCAGGCTAAGGACTTGGCTCAGCTTGGATGAATGGATCACGACTAGCGGACTTGTTGTGGGAAGCATTAGATCAGGCTAGTGTGCTATGTAACGGCGAGATCATACTACATCATCAACGGATAGAGATCGTGGCAAATCTTGGATGATATGGTGACGAATGAGAATTAGAGTTGTAGTGGAATTAAACATCTGAAGATAGTAGAGGTCGTCGATGTAGCACCCCACACCCGACGAGACCCGAACCAGATATCGACGGTGATATCCGAGCCCGTGACTCGCGATGGTGACGTACTAAAACAGTCACTACTTTATAAAACTCGATATGACATTTTTCTTTTCTTAAAAAGCAGTTGAGTCATGAAAACAATAATGATTTGGCCCAATTATAACAAAACATTTGCAATTACAAAACAATTTCAATTATAAACCAATTTCGGTTATACCATACAAGTACACATAAATCAAAAGGGCCCATGAAACAATTCACTACTCTAATGCAAATGTGACGACACCGATCCCGACCGATACTCTGCCTTGCTAGCGGTAGACATACTCCCGTGTGTCTAACGGGGTACTCTTCACTTTCTGAAAAATAGATGCAATGTTGGGTGAGTTTGCGAACTCAGTGAGAAACCATCATCGGTGGTTCACCCAACTCATGCATTCACAATCATATACACATAACACACAGTAGCACTTACAGTAATATCACATGCAATTTCCTCATTCACATTTCACGGTCATTCACGGTCAATTTACATTTTCGATCGATATATACATATGCAATGCCCATGAGACACTTTCAATTTTCGTTTCGTTGTTGTGACCGTGCGCCTGATCATTTACGTTGAGCCAGTGGATTTGAAATCGTTGGGCTTGGTATGCCCTGCGGTGAGCCTAAAGCTCTATCAGTCGTTGGACCTGAGGTCCTGTGCGTTGAGCTTAAAGCTCTATCATATACATTGGGCATGATGTGCCCTGAAAGCCTAGTGACGGGCACAGTGCATTGAGCCTGTGGCTCTGCATACGTTGGTACCACCGGTCACAACTACTATTATCTGATCATTTACTATGCATGAATGCACATGTCACTTTCCAATTTCCAATTATTGCATTTCTATTTCCAATTTCAATTAATTACTATTTCCGATCATTTTCCAATGTCCTCGGACTTTTAGTCTGGTATTTCATTCCTATGCTTTTACATTTCATTTCATTAACACATTTACAATCCAATTTACTCATGCATTTACACATACTTAATCACATTTGCACTTCAATATCACAATCCAATATTTCGAACACCCATGGTTCGAAATCAATCAAATCACTCAATCACATATATCCATCCTTGCTTCCTCATGGCAATCAATGCATATAATTAATAAACACATAAAGTTGAGAAACCAACTAGGTTACTCACCTGCACTTCCGAGCTACAGCCTGGAAGTCCCAATATCGTCCGTGGAGTGTCGATTCATCGGAACCTCTATGTCAATCCAAATAATTCACATTACCATTTTGGCCAATATCAATTCAATAATACATATTTAACAAATACGATAAATACTATACATGTTATGACATTCCCAATCCAATTCCCGAATTCCTCAATTTGATCACTCTCTTACTAATCCATAACACTTTCAATTATAATAAACCAATTTACCAATTTCCATAGTCTATAATCACATTTCAATTAAAATCATATTCACTAATCATTTGTCATTCGATCCCGATAATCATCTGATTCAAATTCCGAATTTCCATTCTTACCAGTTCAATATTCGTAGTCTCCAAATTCCAATTAATTTCTAGGAAACCAATTATTTGAAATCAGCCTTAAACTCATTACTTGTAACAATCATCTTATAATCACTTAATTTCATTTCTTCTAGATTGAAATTCCTATTTTCTCAAATGCCATTTTGATCTATAACCAATCCAATTTAAATCCCAAAATTCTCCAAATTCAAAAACCTCAAAATCTCATATTCGGAAATCAGTCTCCCTCGCCGCGACGTCCGATCCTTCGTCGCGGCGTAAAATCCATTGCTCGTCACAACGTGACGCTGCCGCTTTCGTCATGACGTCTTGAGTTAAAGGGCTCACCATGGCGTGTTCATCTGCGTCATGACGTCTGAACCCGAAACTCGTCCGAAACCGAAATTTCTCAGATTTTCTGATAACAATCTATCAGATTCACTTCAAATCACTCCCAATCAACTTAGTATACTACACTCAACTCATTTCTAGCCTCAATCCATCATTTAAACCATTTTCCATTAAAAACCCAAATCAAAACCAACGAAAACCCTATCATCGCAACTTTCCAAATTTCTAAACAATTTCTTACTCAAATCTATGATCAAACAACATAAACACATATGAACTTACTTGATTAAGTTATCAATCCGTCAAAAATCCGTCAAACAACTCCAAATTCACGATTTCTCACACCCACGACCGTCGACGAAGGCGAAGAGAAATGAAGAAATAAGCTTACCTTAAGCTTATACATATATATATATATGAGATTCTCCACTTCATGTCAAATTCTTAGGGTCTAACACGTCCGATTCTTATTCTATTTTACTCCCACAATTTCGCGCTACTCATAACCAAAAATTCCCAAAATCATAATTCAATTTATTTCATATTACTTGTCAATCAATCTCGGACCCGGAATCACATTAATCAGTCCCTTAGCCAAATTTTCCGATCCGGATCCAAAACTCTAAAAATTCCAGAAAAATTCTCATAAATTCACAAAATTAGGAAATGCTCATTCCTATACTCAATTTCCAATTTCCCTTTCTCTATAATCCATTTCATTCCAATTTCATATTCAAAACCTAATTATACACTTACTAAATATCCAATTTTCACAAACCAATTCTCATATGTACAATTTTGATAAATTCCCAATTGCACAATTAAGCCAATTCTCATTGGACCAATTATAACCAATTTCTAATTTCACAATCAAGTCGGGAATTGTCATACATGTATGTACATATATATACTTATGCAGTCAATAATCATTTATCAATGACTATCAAAACTGTAATGCATGTGCAATGCAACACTTTGCCTGTACCAAATCCTAACCCGATCCAAATTACCAATCTACCCGTCACTCCGATAACGGGATGTTACAGTCGAGGATAAGGATGCCAGTTTCCTAGTCGAATGTAAACTCTATTTTTCTATTATCTTATCTTATCAATTAGAGTCCTATTTAGATGAGGTGTCATCTAATTGGTTCACGTGATGTAATCTGATAGGGATAGATGTGATCTTAGCACAATCTTAGGTAGTTCAGATTGAGTGAGATTCTGAATGTAACTTGACTTTTAAGTTAGAAGCCTATATATAGCTCATTTGAGGTTTGCTCTTCTTATTCAATAAGAGAAAGCATTCCTTATATTCTTTTGAGAGAAAGTATATAAAGGTTAGTTTTATCGTATCTCTTTGTTTCCTTATTGCCTTTGTTTCTTATTGCTTTCGTAGCATAGTTTCTTCAATTATGTGAGGAAAACACTTCGAGGGTCATTGAAGGTTGAGTTTTGTTTAAGCAAACCTAAGAGAGATTGCCGTGCAAAGGGGTGTTGGCGATCAACTTCGATGAAAGTTCAAGTCCCAAAGGTGACCTTTGTATTAGGTAGCATCATAGCATAGTTACAAAACAATGCCTTACATTTTGTTTTTGAGAGAAGTCACCAACACTGCGAAAAGCTTTCAAACTTTTTCCTCTCATCTCTCATCTCAAAATTCTTGGCTTTTCCTTATTCACATTCAGATGAGGGTCTCGCAATCTCTTAACCTTCTTTGGTCTCTCTCATGAAGCTTGACCTTCATCTCTTTCATTGGCAGGTTCCATGCTGGAGCGTGGAGTGGTATGATGGCAATGGATGCGAGCGGTGGTGCAATGACATGGTGGCAGTGGGTGATCAGTGATGGTGGAGGGAAGGAGAATGTTGAAAATATGTAACATCCCGTCATCGATGAGATGTGTACAGTGAGTGTGCATTTGTATTTGGCATGTTCATGCATTTGTAGCCTCTTTATATTTGATTAATTGGGCAATTATTGCATTAGCATATGAACGTACATACATGTATGACATATTCCTGAGATGATTGGGAAAATTGGTAATTTCGAGATAATTAGGTCAATTGAGCGTTGAAAATTTAATTGGAATGAGAATTGAGATTTTAGGAGTTTGAATTATGGAATTGGAGTATATGATTAGGTGTTTTCTAATTTTGAAGATTTATAGGAATTTTTCTGGAATTTTCGGAGTAATAGGTCCAGATCAAAAAATTGACCTGATGACTGATTTATTTGAATTTTCGGTTCTAAAATTGATTGTCCAATGGTAATGGAGGATTAGAATTTTGATTTGAGGAATTAGGGTTAGAGCCATTAAGAAATTGGGAGAATTTAGAACAAGAAATTGGACTTCGGTTGTCGGACTGATCTTGTGGCAATTATTTGCCAAACAAACCCTTAGAATTTTAGTTTATAAACCCTATCCTTTGAATTTTTGTCTTCCACGATGCTTTTGGTTTTGAGAGAAGAAAATGCTTTACTCATCTTCTTCGTGATCTCCTTCTTTGATTGTCTCTTGATTTCTTCTTGCTAGTTGCTTCCCCCTTCATCTTTGATCTATTTCCCCTTTAGCTTGAGTTGGAGAAGATGATATTTGGGTTGGTTTTTGGTGATTGTCGTGGGTGTCAATGAGCTAGAGTTGGTGATCTTTGAAGTTTTGAAGGTTTTAACAAGTAAGTCTTCATTCATCTTGCCTTAGATAGTTGGATTTGTGAATTTATTGAGTTATATAGATGATTAGTTTGAATATTTGATGAATGGAAAATGTTAGGTTTCGGATGATGATTTTGCTTGTTTTTGGTGTTGATAATTAGGGATAATGGTTATTTGATGGAATTGAGGTTAGGAATTAGTTGTTTAATGTATATGGAATTGTTTGGGAATGTTTTGAAAAGGAAAATTTGGATTTGGAAGTTAGCAGAAGTCGGAAATCTGGAAAATCTGGGTTTTA
Organism: Erythroxylum novogranatense; assembly: GCA_029891385.1. Taxonomy (NCBI): domain Eukaryota; kingdom Viridiplantae; phylum Streptophyta; class Magnoliopsida; order Malpighiales; family Erythroxylaceae; genus Erythroxylum; species Erythroxylum novogranatense. The sequence goes on from CM057233.1 coordinate 15,920,762, forward strand.
GGCGTTCTTTGGGTTTGCTGAAGTCGTGACGCTGTGAAGAACACGCCTTGCGAGCAAATCATTTCCTTGCGCCTTGTGGCGTGTGCGGCTACGTCGAGAAGTGTGCGACGCGTACGCCGCGGCGAGGACACCTATTTTCTGAAAGTTGGTTTTGAAGTTTTGGGACGTATGAGTTAAGCTGATTCAATTGGTTTCCAATTTATTGCAATATAGGGATTATGAATTCAGGTTTTAGAATTGATATTAAGAAAATTTCGGATTAGTGTTAGGAATATCATAAACATGTATGGTACGCAATTGAATTGTTTAGTGTGCATAATTGACTTCAGTAAATTGAACAATTAGTAATATCTATGTGTTCTGATTGTATAGAGGCACAAGTGGAGCGTCGATCCTCCGACGTAGCTGAGACTTCCTGGCATTAGCTCGGAAGTTATAGGTGAGTAACCTAGTTGGTTTCTCAACCTATATGTGTTTAATTTTATGTACTTATGCCATGTGGAGAAAGGGAGGATTTTGTGTGATTTCTTTTGATTGATTTCGGACCACAGGTGTTCGAAATATTTGGAATGTGTTATAGAAGTGTTAAATGTGCATAATTGAAATTTAATTGGTTAAATGCGAAATTAGACATAGTGTGTTAGGTTGTGACACAGTTATTGCAAATTGAGGCATATGCGTTCATGCATAACTGCATGATCAGATAATGACAGTTGTGACCGGAGGAGCCAACGTATTACAGAGCTTTAAGCTCAACGCACAAGGCTTCGTGCCCAACGTATTTTAGAGCCACTGGCTCAACGTATCAGGGCATTCAGGCCCAATGTATTCAGAGCCACAGGCTCAACGCAATGTGCCCGTCACTGGGACAGTTTCAGGCGCACGGTCACAACAACGTAAGAAAATGAAAGTGTCACATCGCATTGCATAAGTATGATTGACTGCAAAATATGTGAAAGGCGGAATGCCTTATATTTGAAAATTGCATGTGATATTTCTGAAATTGATATTGTGTGATTATATGTATATTATCTATGTTTACATATGTTGGGTGGACCATCGATGATGGTTTCTCGCTGAGTTCGCAAACTCACCCAACATTGCAATATATTTTTCAGGTCAGCGATAGTAGTTTTCCTAGCTCCAGATTGTTAGAGTCTTCTCTGCCTTGTGGATCGTGGCGGCAAGAGAAGCTATGGCGCAGAGGTGGGTCAGCTGGGATCTTCTTTTTTAGATGACCTGGTTAGGAGTCGATAGTTCTTTTGAGTATTGTATAGACTATGCTTTTGGACAAAATTGTAATTATGGATTGGAGAAATGAAAAGTAAATTTGGTTTCAATTTTTAGTGATATTTATATTGATGCCATGTGGATTGCAGTTGGTTGCTCGGTAGTGCACTTTTATCGTAGATTACGTATCGGAGCGACCTGCAGGCGTCCCGATGTGTACCCTACAGTAAGGGGGCGCTACATTTGGTGGTATCAGAGCATGGTTTGGCATCTTTTGAGATTAGTCAGTTATTTAGGATTGAATTATAGTGAGAAATGCAGAAATTGATCGGAATTATGATTTTGTTGTAGGTCATCCGTCTTTGGTGATCAAGTCGATCAACCAACTGACCATGGATCTGTTGGAGCTAGTAGGGAGTCTTGAGTGCCTCGATTTGAGGAGCAGCCTCCTAGAGTTCCTGTGAGACGGGAGAGGAGGTACGATAGGCTGCTTGGTGGGGGTGTGGACTTTATGGCAACACGAGACCGCCGAGGTGAGGATGGTTGGAGAGGACCGAGAGGGTCTTCGATCAGATGGATTGTGATGCTGAGGAGAGGTTTGATTATGCAGTGTCTCTCCTGTAGGGCCCGGCTTACCAGTGGTGGAAGACTATCCCGGGCAGTACCACCCGGCCTTGCTTATTGACATGGGATGAGTTTCTGAGGGCATTTAGAGACAATTATATGCCCAAGGTTTATTTGGAGATGAAGATACAGGAGTTTTTAGAGCTGAGACAGGGTGCGATGTCAGTAGCAGAGTATGAGGTCAGGTTTAACGAGCTTATGGGGTATGCTACTGTTCTGATTGCTACTCAGGCAGATAGGTGCCAGAGATTTGAGGGTGGGCTCAATCTGGAGATCCGCACCAGGTTAGCCCGATTTGATATGGGCATGTTTATTGAGTTGAGGGCTACTGCAGTGCGGGTTGAGCAGCTGTTGAGACAGAGTCAGGATGAGACGGGTAGTCAGGGGTCTAGAGGCAAGAGGCTGAGTGACAACCAGGGCAGCTCTGGTAGGAGTTTCAGTAGGTGCCAGAGCAAGACTTTTAGGTCTTTGGGAGAATCCCGACAGTCTGGATTTGGACAGAGAGGTAGATTTGTGCAGACTGGCAGTGGTAGTGACAGAGGTTGAGGCGATTTCCGCGGTTTGTCGAGATTGTGAGAAGAGACACGATGGGAGTCTTGGCGGATGGTGGAGCTTGTCTAGCTTGTGGCTCTATGGAGCATCAGATCAAGGATTGCCCACTGACTGTAGGCGAGGCTCAGACTGCTATGAGTGGGAGATCTGGTAGCAATACGACTGTGCAGCAGAGTCGCGGTGGTGGACCTGGATAGAGGGGCCGAGGTAGAGCCCAGGGTAGAGCTGGAGATTCCTTTGGACGGACTGAGGGGCGGGGCAGCCGACCGCAGTCCCAAGAGAGAGTCTACGCCATGACCAGGCAGGAGGCCCAGGATTCTCCAGAGGTGGTTGCAGGTGTGCTTCTGATCTCTGATATTGAGGTTTTTGCTTTGATAGATCCAGGGTCTACGCATTCCTTTATTGCACCGCATTTGGCATGTAGATTGCATGTGGATAGGGAGATGTTGCAGTATGGGTTGCAGGTGAGTACACCTCTGGGTAGTACTACTGCTTTGGGTGAGGTCTGGAAGGGGTGTCCGATTAGAATTGATTTAGCAGTGTTGAGTGCAGATCTGATAGTGTTGTCGCTGAGGGAGATTAATCTGATTTTGGGGATGGACTGACTTACTGCACATAAGGCTGTCATGGACTGCTATACCAAGGAAGTTGTGCTAGAATCTCCTGGTCAGCCTAGGGCAGTGTTCAGGGGAGTTTGTCAGGCAGTACCAGCCAGGATGATTTCGTTTATGTGTGCTTTGAGGTTGATGCAGGGAGGTTATGAGGCCTATCTGGCTCATGTGGTGGATTCCAGGGTTGAGCAGAGGTTGCAGGATGTTCCCATAGTCAGGGAATTTTCTGATGTGTTTCCTGAGGAGTTACCGGGTTTGCCGCTAGATCGGGAGACGGAGTTCTTGATTGACCTCGTTCAGGGTACCGCTCCTATATCGATACCTCCGTATAGGATGGCACCTGTGGAACTGAGGAAGCTGAAGGCTCAGCTTCAGGAGTTATTGGATAAAGGATTTATTAGGCCGAATGTTTCGCCTTGGGGAGCTCTAGTGTTGTTTGTAAAGAAAAAGGACGGGAGTTTGAGGTTGTGCATCGATTATAGGCAGTTAAATCAGGTGACAGTGAAGAATAAATATCCACTGCCTAGGATCGATGACTTGTTTGATTAGTTGTAGGGAGCTCGGGTGTTTACTAAGTTGGATATGAGATCGGGGTATTATCAGTTGAGGATAATAGAGGCCGATGTGCCTAAGAGTGCTTTCAGGAGCAGGTATGGGTATTTCGAGTTCTTAGTGATGCCGTTCGGGTTGACTAATGCCCCGACAGCTTTCATGGTTTTGATGAATAAGATTTTTCAGCCCTACCTTGATCAGTTTATTATTGTGTTTATTGATGATATTTTGGTGTATTCGAGGGATAGACAGGAGCATGTAAAGCATCTGAGGATTGTGTTGCAGCTTATGAGAGATAAGCAGTTGTTTGCCAAATTCAGCAAGTGTGAATTTTGACTGGATGAGATTGTGTTTTTAGGGCATGTTGTGTCTGGTGAGGGTATTCAGGTGGACCCTCACAAGGTTGAGGCAGTGATGAGTTGGGAGGTTCCTAGGAATGTGTCGGAGTTGCAGAGTTTCTTAGGACTGGCCGGCTATTACCGAAGGTTTGTCAAGGGATTGTCTTTGATCTCCGCCCCTTTGACAAAACTTCTGAGGAAGAGTGTGGCTTTCAGATGGATTGAGGAGTGTCAGCAGAGTTTTGAGGAGCTGAAACATCGGTTGACCACTGCACTGGTGTTGGCTCTACCATCAGGGACTAGAGGTTTCGAGGTCTTTAGTGATGCCTCGCAGCATGGATTAGGCTGTGTTTTGATGCAACATGGAAGGGTGATTGCCTATGCTTCGAGACAGTTGAGGTCTCATGAGGTTAATTATCCGGTGCATGATTTGGAGTTGGCTGCAGTGGTGTTTGCTCTGAAAATCTGGAGACATTATTTCTATAGTGAGACGTTCCAGATTTTCACTAATCATAAGAGTCTGAGGCATTTGCTGAGTCAGAGGGAGTTAAATCTGAGACAGAGGAGATGGATTGAGCTGCTTAAGGACTATGATTGCACTATTGAGTATCACCCTGGGAAGGCCAATGTGGTGGCTGATGCATTGAGTAGGAGGTCTCATGTCGGTCTGACTCGAGTTCGAGTTTCGAGGTTGCCGTGTTTAGTTCAGTTGAGAGCTCTGAATGTGCAGTTAGATTTGGAGCAGGATGGAGTGTTGATGGCCACTTTAAGGCTTGGGCCGATGCTTCATGATAAGATCAGGCGAGTTCAGGATAAGGATCCGGTTTTGGTGAGATTGATTGAGAGAGTGCAGGCTGGTTCCGATTATGATTTTGAGCTGAGAGATGGGACTTTGTGGATGGGACAGAGGTTATGTGTGCCAGATGTGGACGATCTGAGGCATGAGATTTTGGAGGAGGCGCATTTGGCCGCCTATGCTATGCATCCTGGTACGAACAAGATGTATAACACTCTGAAACAACATTTCTGGTGGCCTGTCATGAAGAGGCAAGTAGCTGAGTTTGTTTCCAGGTGTTTGACGTGCCAGCAGGTTAAGGCCGAGCATCAGGCTCCAGTTGGGAAGTTGCATTCGTTGCCTATTCCGGAGTAGAAATGGGAACGAATCACTATGGATTTTGTGATGGGACTGCCTAGGATGCCGAGGCAATATGATGCTATCTGGGTCATAGTAGACCAGTTGACTAAATTGGCTCACTTCTTTCCAGTGAAGGAGAGCAGCACTTTGGATCAGTTGGCCCAGAAGTATGTGGCAGAGATAGTGAGACTGCATGGGGTTCCGGTGTTTATAGTCTCAGACAGGGATCCCAGGTTTACTTCGAAGTTTTGGAAGAGTTTGCAATCTGCTATGGCTACCAGATTGAGTTTCAGTACAGCTTTTCATCCTCAGACTGATGGACAGAGTGAGAGGACGATTAAGAAAGTCGAGGATATGTTGCGGGCTTGTGTGTTGGAGTTTAGAGGAGCATGGGATCAGTATTTGGCTCTGATTGAGTTTGCTTATAATAATAAGTATCAGAGTAGCATTAGGATGGCTCCATATGAGGCTCTCTATGGGAGGCAGTGTAGGTCGCCTCTTTACTGGGATGAAGAGGGTATGAGGATGCTCGAGGGTCCTGAGCTGATCCAGGACACAGTAGATAAGGTAAAGCTGATTCGGAGTCGCATCAAGGCGGCTCAGGATAGACAGAAGAGCTATGTGGATCAGCATCGGAGAGAAATGGAGTATGACATGGGAGATAGAGTGCTCCTCTGAGTGTCTTCGTGGAGAGGTGTTCTGAGATTTGGTCGAAAGGGCAAGTTGAGCCCTAGGTATATTGGTCCCTATGAGATCCTTGAGAAGATAGGACCTTTAGCCTAGTGAGATGCCGCAGTTGCACGATGTCTTCCACGTGAGTATGCTCAGACGGTATAGGTCAGACCCGACCCATGTGATTCCGGCTCAGGAGATTGAGGTTGCCAGTAATTTGAGTTATGTAGAGGAGCCAATTCAGATTGTGAGGTCGCGGGTCAAGCAGTTGAGGTCCAGGGTTATTCCATTAGTAAAAGTCCTTTGGAAGAACCATTCGACTGAGGAGGCTACTTGGGAGACTGAGGAGCACATAAGGAGGCAGTACCCTCATCTGTTCGACCAGTCAGGTAAAAAATTTCAGGACAAAATTTTTATTAGGAGGGGAGAATTGTAACATCCCGTCACCGATGGGATGCGTACAGTGAGTGTGCATTTGTATTTGGCATGTTCATGCATTTGTAGCCTCTTTACATTTGATTAATTGGGCAATTATTGCATTAGCATATGAACGTACATACATGTATGACATATTCCTGAGATTATTGGGTAAATTGGTAATTTGGAGATAATTAGGTCAATTAAGCGTTGAAAATTTAATTGGAATGAGAATTGAGATTTTAGGAGTTTGAATTATGGAATTGGAGTATATGATTAGGTGTTTTCTAATTTTGAGTATTTATAGAAATTTTTCTGGAATTTTTGGAGTAATAGGTCCGGACCGAAAAATTGACATGATGACTGATTTATTTAAATTTTTGGTTCTGAAATTGATTGTCCAATGCTAATGGAGGATTAGAATTTTGATTTGAGGAATTAGGGTTAGAGCCATTGAGAAATTGGGAGAATTTAGAACAAGAAATTGAACTTCGGTTGTCGGACTGATCTTGTGGCAATTATTTGCCAAACAAACCCTTAGAATTTTAGTTTATAAACCCTATCCTTTGAATTTTTGTCTTCCACGATGCTTTTGGTTTTGAGAGAAGAAATTGCTTTACTCATCTTCTTCGTGATCTCCTTCTTTGATTGTCACTTGATTTCTTCTTGCTAGTTGCTTCCCCCTTCATCTTTGATCTATTTCCCCTTTGGCTTGAGTTGGAGAAGATGATATTTGGGTTGGTTTTTGGTGATTGTCGTGGGTGTCGATGAGCTAGAGTTGGTGATCTTTGAAGTTTTGAAGGTTTTAATAAGTAAGTCTTCATTCATCTTGCCTTAGATAGTTGGATTTGTGAATTTATTGAGTTATATAGATGATTAGTTTGAATATTTGATGAATGGAAAATGTTAGGTTTCAGATGATGATTTTTCTTGTTTTTGGTGTTGATAATTAGGGATAATGGTTATTTGATGGAATTGAGGTTAGGAATTAGTTGTTTAATGTATATGGAATTGTTTGGGAATGTTTTGAAAATGAAAATTTGGATTTGGAAGTTAGCAAAAGTCGGAAATTTGAAAAATCTGGGTTTTGGGCATTGCTAGGTTTGCATGCCGCGACGATCGGAAAACGCACGCCGTGGCGAACGTGTGCGGCTACGTCACGACGTGTGTGACGCGTACATCGCGGCGAACGCGAGGAAACTTGTCGCGGCGAGGGACCAGGCGTCGCGGCGAGGACGCCTATTTTCCGAAAGTTGGTTTTGAAGTTTTGGGATGTGGGAGTTAAGCTGATTCAATTGGTTTCCAATTTATTGCAATATAGGGATTATGAATTAGGGTTTTAGAATTGATATTAAGAAAATTTCGGATTAGTGTCGGGAATATCATAAACATGTATGGTACGCAATTGAATTGTTTAGTGTGCATAATTGACTTCAGTAAATTGAACAATTAGTAATATCTATATGTTCTGATTGTATAGAGGCACAAGTGGAGCGTCGATCCTCCGACGTAGCTGAGACTTCCCGGCATTAGCTCGGAAGTTACAGGTGAGTAACCTAGTTGGTTTCTCAACCTATATGTGTTTAATTTTATGTACTTATGTCATGTGGAGAAAGGGAGGATTTTGTGTGATTGCTTTTGATTGATTTCGGACCACAGGTGTTCGAAATATTTGGAATGTGTTATAGAAGTGTTAAATGTGCATAATTGAAATTTAATTGGTTAAATGTGAAATTGGACATAGTGTGTTAGGTTGTGACACAGTTATTGCAAATTGAGGCATATGCATTCATGCATAACTGCATGATCAGATAATGACAGTTGTGACCGGAGGAGCCAACGTATTACAGAGCTTTAAGCTCAACGCACAGGGCTTCGTGCCCAACATATTTTAGAGCCACTGGCTTAACGTATCGAGGCATTCAGCCCAATGTATTGAGCCATGAGTTCAACGCAATGTGTAAAATCCTTTGGGGACGATTTGAGCATACAGTCACAACAACGTAAGAAAATGAAAGTGTCACATGCGCATTGCATAAGTAAATGATTGACTGCAAAATATGTGAAAGGCGGAATGCCTTATATTTGAAAATTGCATGTGATATTTCTGAAATTGATTTTGTGTGATTATATGTATATTATCGTGTTTGCATGAGTTGGGTGGACCATCGATGATGGTTTCTCATTGAGTTCATAAACTCACCCAACATTGCAATATATTTTTGGTCGTGATAGTAGTTTTCCTAGCTCCAGATTGTTAGAGTCTTCTCTGCCTTGTGGATCGTGGCTGCAAGAGAAGCTATGGCGCAGAGGTGGGTCAACTGGGATCTTCTTTTTGAGATGACCTGGTTAGGAGTCGATAGTTCTTTTGAGTATTGTATAGACTATGCTTTTGGATAAAATTGTAATTATGGATTGGCAAAATGAAAAGTAAATTTGGTTTCAATTTTTAGTGATATTTTTATTGATGCCATGTGGATTGTAGTTGGTTGCTTGGTAGTGCACTTTTATCGTAGATTACGTATCGGAGTGACCTGCGAGCGTCCCTGTAACATCCCACCCCCTCCTGGAAGGGTAAAATAGTAAAATTGGCATAGGATGAGATTGATAAGGAATAATCATTACTGTTCATGCATAATAGGATTGATACACAGTATCAATTGTGTACATGAAATTACGGTATATGCATTCATGATAATTCCCGGTAATTGGGCCTAACGGTATTTTATTGTGATAAACGTGGTTATGGGATTTGAAAAAAATATTCTGAGTGCGCCATTGAGCGTTTTACATTTTTTTGGGATTTGTAGAAATTTTTCTGGAATTTTCCGGAGAAAATTCCCGGATCGGCAAAATCGCCGGTAACTGGCCTAAACTTGTTTTGGAGTAGAAAAGGTGATTTTCGTGATTGAAAAATTATTTGGAGTGCACTGTTACCTGTTTTATAATTTTAGGGAATTTCTTTAATTCTCAAAAAAATAATACGGGGAAATTCTCGGACCGGATAAATCGCCAATTGGCGAACCGGTCGATTCTCGGTAGCAAAAATCGCTACCCACTGGTACTGTAATATTGGGTATATTATTTTGGGACTGAAATTAGGGTCATTGGAGTTAATTGGGGTAAATTTTTGATCTGAATTAGAATAATAATATTTTGACTTTTCCTATAAAAGTGGACCAATGAGAAGTTGCCACTAAAAAGTTACATTAAATGCATTTCCTCTCCATTCTCTCGGTTTTGCTTGCTTTAAAAGAAAGAAAAGATGAAATTAATACCTTTGTTCTTGTTCATCCGAAACCCAAACTTCTCCTACACAAACTCCATCAACTTTTGCTCTCTTCTCAACTTTCTCCATAACTTCAAGCTACTATCTCTTACTACCATCAAAGCTAGAAGATGAGTTTGGTACATGCTTGGGAAGGGAAGAAGGTTAGTACTTTGGTGTAAAAGTTAGAAAGTGATTGTTGAAGGTTTGAAGGAGGTTTTGATTTGGTAAGTTTTCATTAAGTTTTGATCTTTAAATGGTGTATTTACATGGAATTAAATGTCATGATAGTATGGGGTAGTTAATAAAAGGATTTAAAGCATGTATTAGGTTCATGTAGACATTAAAGTGATGATTATTATGATTTGAAGGAAAGGGTATGAGGTTAGGTGAAGATGTATTGAAATTAATGATATGGTTTGATTTTGAATTGAATAGGGATAATTATTTGAGTCTTTGAATTGAGGAATTTGATGCTACCAATTTTTCAGTATTAACCCTAGTATATGTATGACTGGAGTGATATTTAATTTGTATTTATTTTGATGTCTAGTGATGTGAAAAGGTATTGAAGTGGTTGAACTAAGGTTAACCTTAAATCTGGAAAGTTGGAATTATAAGTGATGTTACTGTTTTATTCATAACTTATTGTGTAGAAATGCAAATGAGGTAAGGTTAGTGGCCACTGAAACTTTGGACTGTTGGCTCCAATTTAGTGTGAAATGGGTGTTGTTGAATTCCAATGATAGAAGGGTGAATTTTTGAATGGGAAAGTTCCTGTTCCATTGCCTATGAACAGTAACCGCAACCATGACATCTGAGTTTTGTTGATTTTATGAATTAATTGAAATGGAATTAGGGAGAATGGTCTTCATAGAAGTTGTAGCATATTTGATTATCTTTCCATTGCTACTGATATTGCTATTTTTAGAATTGTGTATTGGGAGATATGAATTGATTACTAATGACTGGTTTTGAGCATTTTTGATGAAACCTAGCTTAAGTGTGATTTTGTGAGTTTACTGATTGGAGGCAATTTTAACATTTCATGTGGACTGAATTGGTGTGAGTGAGCTTCTGAAAAGTTGTAGAGGAAAAGATTACCTTGAAAATGACATATGGTTTGTAATTTTTAGAAGTCAGAATTGGGAGTTATGATTTTTCAAAAGTGAACCCTACATTAGGTTATGAGTGGCTGATCATAACAGAAACTTCCATAACAGTTTTGAAATTGTTAGAGATTGAATTGGAGGTTGAGTGCTTCATGGAAATTGAAGTTTGAGATGTTATCTTTTCAGGGATATAAAGTTCTGAATTTACTGACTTGTATACTGGAAGTTATGCTTCTTGTAAGATTACTGCCCAAAGTGAAGGAGTTCAGGGACAGTAACATTAGATGAATTAATTGACTTGGTTTGCAATAGAATTTGATTTTGGGTTGTTCATGAAAGTTGTAGAGGTCATTGTAAACGTATTGACCATATTTTTGTGGTAATTTATTACTAAGGAATCAGTGAGTTATGAAATTGCAAATGTACTGCCCTGTGTTGAGGGAAATTGTGAAGGCAGAAGGTTTGATGGCTTATTTGACACCCTTAGGGTTGGAATTGATTTTTATGGTCTTCTTGAGAGTTGTAGAGCTTTTCATAAGCTTTCCAATGAGGTATAGTGGGTATTTTTCTGATTTGTGTGCTAAAAGTTAGAGTAGTTGGAAATTAGGAATTTAAATCTGGAAAAAAAAAAGGGGCAGGGAAGGGCCGTCTCGCGAGGCGACTTATGCGCCTCACGGAGGCGAGACAGACTTCGCCATCTCGCGAGGGCGACGTTTAGCCTCGGGCGAGATCGAAGGGCTGGTCGCGAGGCGGCGCCTCGCCCTCATGACAGTGAAGTGAGGCGAATTCGCCTCGAGGCGGGCGTCTCGCCCATGAGGCGCGCGTGGAATGTTTATTTTTTTAATTTTATTTGGTATTAAATGGTACAATTGTTCTTTTGTCAATTTCTTTCCCGTCCGACGTCCGATTGGCCTGATTCCAGAGGCATCGGATTCGTTGAATATTTAATTTCATATTATGAGAAAACGGGAATTTTAGACGGAATTTGACGTAGCCCTATCGATTTTGAACATGTAAACACTGTTTTATTTAATTTGGGACCTATAGAGGTCCGAATTATGACCGTCGGCGCCTATGGATTTCTAATTTTCATAGAATTTTATTATGGAAAATATTGAATTAGGACCGAAATTCATGAACATGCATATTTCATCAACATGAGCACAAATTTCATATTTAGTGACTCGTATTTTTTCGATTCATATAGAGGCCCAATTGAGCGTCGATTGACCGACGTCACAAAGGCTTTCCGGCATTAGCTCGAAGTAATAGGTGAGTAACCTAGTTGGTTTCTCAAATTTCGGTTGTTTACATGCTCAACTGAATTACGTGCAAAGATGAATTGTATGATTCTGGCATGTATAAAAGTGGATGATTGCATGTTTAATGGTTTTCTTGTCATTGAATGACACCGATACCAATATATTGGGCTTTATAGCCACCATATGAACATCGCTATCTCGGGCTTTATAGCCATATTGTGGATCGACCGATACTTTGGGCTTTATAGCCAAATCTTGCATAGTTACTAAATCTTGACCGCATGCATAATTGCATGATCGGATAATGGACGTGCCCAAGTTGCTATTTTTCTTGATAAGAGCTTGAGCTCTCATATCGTCATCGACCGCCACGAGCCCGAGGGGAGAAATCACGACGCGTCCCCACCGAACACCGACCGAGCACTTGGGCACAACATGAATAATCGGAAAGAGTCATATGCATTGCATTCGCATAAGTAACTGTTATGTGATAAGTTCTACTTTCGTGATGGGATGAATTACTGTGAATGTTTTACTGTTACTGGATATCGTTATTGACTATTTACTGGTAATTGATGATTACTGTACTGTACTGTACGCCATGGGCGTAATGCATGATTTGAGTGAACCATCGATGATGGTTTCTCACTGAGTTCGCAAAACTCACCCAAAATTTGCATCTATTTTTTTCAGGTCCTGAAGAATACCCCGGTTAACACGGGAGTATGTCTACTGTCGACGAGTAAAGGTTAGAGGTCGGGATCAGTTCGTGTCTGCATTAGTGTTTTAGTAAATTGTATTCCGCAATCACTGTATAACAAGGCATTGTATATTTTCTCGCATTGATCGATTATAATTATTCTTGGATAACTGTAATAAGCTGGCGGTTTTATTGAACACGGATTTTAATTACTTACTGTGTGTTTGCCGTGTGAACGTGGAGTTAAGGGCTCCAAAAGAAAAAAATGTATACTGAATTTTAAGTCGACTGATGTAGTACGTCACTCTCGTAGGACGCGGACTCGGATATCACCAACGATATCGGGTTCGGGTCTTACGGGAGTGGGGTGTTACAGTCCCGATGTGTACCCTACGGTAAGGGGGCGCTACAAAATAGGTATAGAGGAGATAGAGACGAAAATGGTGTGGACTAGCTTGTTTTGTTTTTGTTTTTATTTTATTGCAATTTAGTACCTATATATTTAAAAATTTGTATTGACAGATATTTCAAATATCAACTGATATTAGATGAAAAGTTCGGTATTAACTGGTAGCGACCATCGGTATTAAATACATTAATTTCGTACCATTTTTTTGGCCAGTACAGTACCTTCTGGCTAGTAAGGTACGAAACTCATATCTCTGTACCAATCCATCGCATCAAATTCATTTTCCTTTTTCCTTATTTAAAAAACTGCAATTTTCCTTTTATGTGAAAAAGAGAGGAAAAAATAACTCTAGTCTTCCAACACCTGCATCTCTCAGTCTCATTTTTGCTCCAATCAAAAAACAAAATCTCTCTCTATGGTTTATTGTTACTAGACTGAGAAAGGTAGAAACTTTCTATATAATCTTAGCATTTGCCAAAATGGAGAGCTTATAAACTCATGCTTTTGTTAATGCTGGATCTAATAATGAGTTTTCCTCCTCGCCAATTGTGAGTTTTTATTTTTTGGTTCATCAAAACTCTTTTCCTTTTGGGCTCATCTGGATATTTTCTTTATCTCTTTTAACTTATTCTGAATGTCTCTAAGCTTTTTAATTGTTCCTTTTCTTTACCTATATATAATAAATTGATGATCCACTCGTTGTAGTTGGGAGAATTTGGTTTGGTTGAATTGTTTGTTCTAGGAATCATGGAAACAGTTTTCTTTTGGATGTCTTGCACATTTTGGGATTAGTTTTTTTTTCCTTTCTTATGGATTTCTTTTCCTTAATGTTTTAGCACGTAAATAAGTAATTGGCATATTAGTATGCTGAACATGTTAGTTTATGCCCTTACAACCAATCGTGTGCAATTTGATGTATGATATTATTGTTTAATTAATAAAAGACATTATTTATCTTTATGTATTAAGTTAATTACATTTGATGTTTTAATACTAAATGTAAAATTCCTACAATAGTTACTATGTAAATGAAATTATGATGAGATCATAATTATAAGATTCAGTTCGTATTTATATATTATTTTTAAATATTCCTAGTTTTAGTTTCATTAAGACGGGACATTGATGAAATGGTGAAACTAGCACACATTACGTTTCTTTCTTGTAATGAAAGTAATTGATCTCATAAATTAAAGTATGGAGATACTAGGGATGACCTGCCCGACTTATTATATTTTAAAAAAACTTTCAAAATGACATCTTTTTTTTCATTGGTTGTTAGGCCTCAGGCTAGGCTAAACTTGGGTAACCTAGGCCCAAGCCCGACCTGAGGCTCATTCGGGCTTAAAAAATCAGGTTGAGGCCATGTTAACCCAACCCATGAACAACCTGACAACCACCTCTTTCTCTCCACTTAAAGTAATTTAGCACAGATACAAATTATGCAGACAAGATAGCCATATCATAAACAATTGCTTCCTAGTGGAAAACAACAATGTGCAGCAATCTAACTTCATAGGAGCATAATATGGTTAGGAAGGTAACAATCCTTATTCAGATTCATCCAATACTGGGTGGTAGAACCACTCAAATTTCTAGTTGAGAAATCAAGGTCCATTGGGATTTCATCAAGACAAGTCCAAGGCATATGATTTAAAATTGGATATGCTTATGGACAAGGTCACGAGTAGGGAAGGAGAATTTGAGCAAGTAACGAAGACTCATGCCTCTTCTATTTATAATTTGAAGGTTCAAATAGGCTAGTTGGCCAATGCATTATCTACAAGAATTATGGGAGACCTTCCAAGCAATATGAGAGTAAATCTATAAGAGTAACTTGAGGCTATCACACTTAGGAGTAGGAAAGACCTAGAATAACCAGTAGAAAAATACGTTGAACTTCACACCTTGTAAAAGACTAAAAGAAGAAGAAAAAGGAAGAAGATAAGAACAAAGATCTTTCCTATGTTCCTCCTCCACCATTTCTACCTAAAATATAATTCTCATAAAGACTTTAGAAGAACAAATTGGATATACAATTTGCAAAGTTTGTGAAAAAGTTGAAGAAATTACAAATTACCTTGCGTTTTTCGGAAGCTTTGGAGAGCATACCCAAGTACACGAAATTTCTCAAATAAATCTTATCAAGTAAGAGGACTTGAGATGATAATCAAATGGTCTCCATGATAGAAGGTTGTGGCTCTATAATTACCAACCATATGCCCTCACAATTGACAGATCCAGGGAGTTTAACTATATCATGTGTAGTTACTAATTTAGAATTTTCTAAATGCTTAAGTTACTTAGGTGCAAGTATTAATCTTATGCCTTCATCAATTTTTAAAAAATTAGGGCTAGTATCTGTGAAGCCAACTTCTATGCTTATTTAGTTAGTGGATCGGTCAATAAAGAAATCGTTTGGTGTGGTGGAGGATGTGTCTATAAAAGTGGACAAGTTTATCATTCTTGTAGATTTCCTTATGTTAGACTTTGAAGAGGTTCAAACTATTCACTAATTCTTTGTAGACCCTTTTTAAGCACTGGAAGAGCTTTGGTAGATGTCCATGAAGGCACCCTTATCCTTCGAATTGGTAATGAACAAATGGAATTCAATATGAACATGGTATTAAAGAATTTGAAGGAGGGTAACTCATTTATGAGAATTGATGTTGCCGAATCTTCAAAGGATGAAGAAGAGGATGAGTATCAGATGACAACAAAAATAGAGATTGAAGATTATAAGGAAGTCTCTGTTCAAGAAATAGATGAAGAAGAGGGGACGAGGGTGAGTTCAAAAGAAAAAGAGCCATTCACCTACTCATAGGATAAACTGTTGGAATCGATAGATGATTCAGGGAATTTCATCATTCCCTATGTTATTGATAGTTTGTACTATAAAGCACATTACTGGACTTACTTGGATTTCTTAATTCTATCAATTATGTCATCATATTGCAACATGTGGTTTATTTACAAGCTACTAAACTAAATTTGGGCAAAAAGGGTGGAAGTAAGTTACTAGTAATGGAAGCTGCATGAACGGTCTCACGATTGTGTATGAAGAGCAGGATGATGAAAGGAATGCATGGGGCTTTATGGCCTCTATCTTGATCGTGCCTAATGGAATACAATCGTGATAGAGAGGAAAATAGCAAGAGGACGATCTTGACAAGAGAGTTCCTGGTGCAAAATTTTCATCTATTTTAGGGTTTGGGGCTATTTTTTGAACCAACAAGAGTGGGAAAACCCTACATACGACCCTATAACCCTAAAGCACTATATATGAATTTGAAATAAAACCAAAAGTAGCAGCAATAATCAAAAGGAGACATCATGAAGAGCCTTAAAGAAATTTCAAATTTCTAGCTCAAGACATAAAATAATTTTCTTTCTTTTCCTTTTATTTCTTACATTGTCTTTGATGTATATTTGGATTTCTAAGATGTTTAACGTGATTATGGGTTTCTAGATCCAAATTAGGAATTGATTTTGAATTATTTTTTGAACCTTGTTTCTTATTGAATTCAATACACTTATGAATGCTTGTGATAATTGTTGTACATATACATAGTAATAAATTGAGAGAGTGAATGAGTTAATAGCTTAATAGATCTACAACTATCAGATATATGAACAATTGAAGAGAGATCTTAATTATGAAATTAATTATCTATAGGATTGCTTCAAACGTAATTGAATAAGTTAGGAGTAGCTTTGTGAATCAAGAGATTACAACTTTATGATTATCGAATTCAATTAGGGTTACTTGATTAGATATTGAGAGAGAGTAATCAAAACTTTAGGATATCTTGGATCAAAAATACATTGAATCAACAAGATTAAAGGAAACAAAATAAGAATAGAATAGTTCAAGTCTTTAACTTTGATCAATATCAATTTCAATGGTAGCTCACTTATAATGTCTTATTTGTTTTGTTTTATTATTATTTTTACTTTCAGTTATTTATTTTAGTTCAATTCAATTTTAGTACCTTAGACAAAGTTCTTATTAATGTTATTTAAGTTTCTATATTCCTCATTGGAATGATACCTTTTAATACTACATGATATGATTTGTATATTTGAGATATTGAGAGTTTTATTATATATAAAACTTGCTCAACATTAATCGTTACCTATTCAATGATAGTTGTAGTTTATAGTATGTTTTGATAGGTTTTCTTAATGTGTTTATAAGTGTTTATTAGATTATTGTTGAATGTATAGGCTTAGAATGTGTTCATGTGAGTATTTATTTATAGTTTTAAGTGTTTGTGTGGTTTAGAGCATGTTTTCAATCTTAATTTTATATTTATTTAGGTTTTTAATATATTTGTTAATGTTAAAGATCAAATAAATGAAGAAAAAAGGTGATGAACATGCATGGTTTACTAGAGTCACGACCGTGACTCCCATGTCCCGATCATGACAGAGGTTTCCCAAGTGTGATTGTTTCCATCTGTTTTAGGTTTGGGGGCATTTTTGGAACTAATTAAAGGGTAAGTGATAGATGGTTAATTGACTATATATTTATCCTAAATTTAATATATTCTTGCTTGATATTTTATACTTCAGTTGTAAATTTGGTACTTAATATGCTTCAAGTGTGTTTACAGGTGACAATTGCCTTCATGGACTTAAAGGAGAGGAATTTGAATGAAAACACCGCTTAAAGTAAACAATCAACAATCTGGAAGGAGTGTATAATCATGCACTTTTACGTTCCCTGACACTTTGTTATATTTGTTGATTTCCAATTATGCACGTTCTTATGCATGGTCGTGTGCCCAAAAACCTAGACTTTCATATAAAAATGACGTTTCAAAGGAAAATTAGGGGAGAGAGTGGCTGATGTCATTCTGGAAGTTTAGAGACAATTCTAGAGGTGATTTAGGACCTTAAGGAGTGGAAGACATGAGATTTTAATTGACAGATCCATCAGAACACAAGATCAAACATTTAGATTGTCAAAATACACGGTAGAGAACAATCAGGGAGATTTATAATTATGATTCCGATGCTTTCTATTCTATTTTCCGCTTATATGGATATGATTTCGTGTTCGTCAATATATAGCTAAATTTTCTATTAGTATCTAGGTCATATGAACCCTAGTTGATTAGTTGACATGTTTGATTCTTTTGTGAATGCAATTGTGTTTGTTGATTATTGAGATCTAATTATCCATTTTGTTTATTATCTATTAATCTGATTTTTAGATTTTAATTTGATTTCATATTTAGTGATTGAGAAATCCTAGGTTTGAATAGATCTATGGTAATTTTAAAGAGTTGATTGCAATCCTAGAGATGCAACGACATAAATGTTCTAGATTAGGGTTAAACCTAATAGAGGGATGCATATTATAGTAATGCAGTCCTATTATTTTTAACCTGATTAATTTTGTAGCACCCCCTTACCATATGGTATACACCGGGACGCCCGTAGGTCATCCCGATACATATCCTACGAAAAGGGTGCGCTACGAGCAATCACTAACACTTCACATGGCATCAAATCATAAAGCATCAATACAAAAAATCACTACTTTTTGAAACCATAAATTTTTTTTCTCATTTCATATCATCAAAAACAGTAATTTACACATCTGTCTATTTTTCACTGTCTGTACAATACTCCAAAAGAAATTTAGTACAAAAAGCCTAACTAGGTCATCCCCAAAAGATCCCAGCTGACCGACCTGTGTGCCATGACTTCTCTTGCTAACACGATCTACACGGCAGGAAAAGTCTCTCTGTAGAGCTAGGAGTCTACTTTCTCGGTCCTGAAAAATAATTGACAATTTTGGGTGAGTTTGCGAACTCAGTGAGGAACCATCATCGATGGTTCACCCAATTCATGCATAGTCAAACAAATCACAGTATATCATAATAACTCATTTACTTTTCTCCCAATTAAAACATTCAATCAAATGCATATGTAATGCGTATGTGACCCTTTTTTCAATTTATTACGTTGTTGTGACCGAGCGCCTAAACTATCCCATTAAGGGCGCATTAATCGATGAGCCTGAGGCTCTGAATCACTGTGGGCTCGAGGCCCAATTACGTTGAGCTTGAAGCTCTCGGTGGCTGCTCCGGTCACAACTGTCAAATTACTGATCATGCATTTATGCATGAGATGCATATGACAATATACAGCAAAACCCACATCAGAAATCAATCCCAAATTAATGCAGTCAACAAATAGTTCACACTCAATCACATTAAAATCACAATCACAAATAGCACACTCTTCATAATCTCCCACATACATCGGACACCTTCGGTCCAGAATATAGGCATAAACAAACGCAACAGTCCCACCATTATTCTCCACAGTGTTATAAGTGCAAAATATAAACAAATTATAATTGAGCAACCATCTAGGTTACTCACCAAATAGCTTCCGAGCTAATGCCAGGAAGTCTCAGCAATGTCCGTGGGATGACGTTCCAACTGTGCCTCTATAATAATCACAATATTCACATGTCACCAAATGCACAATTAGAAATATTAAATAATGCACATGTAGCAATTTAGATGTGTACAATGCATGTTCGTGACATTCCCGGCATTTCTCATAATTCACATCACAAAAGATTCCCCTATGTCTTAGGAACCTATAGACACCAGAATTACTCAATTTGGATCTCTATAGGTCCGGATATTGCTAAACTTTACTCAATTCTCTCACTTGGATTCAATCCCTAAATCTTAATTAAATCCCACAAAGTCCACAATTCTACATAGAGAGGTAGATAATTGTCTTATGAATCCGACGCCTTGAGAATCAGGTCAATCGGAGGTCGGATGACAAAGGTATAAGCAAAAGAAGCTTTAGGACAAAACAAAAGATAAGAGAGTTTGCCCTATTTCCATCTCTTCCACCATCTGAATTTCTAACATGCATAACATTTTACACACTTATCCAAAAATTACAAACAAGATCTCATTGGAAAGATAACAAGAAACCCTACAAGTTCCATGAAGGGCTCACAAACCAATCTCACCTCTAAGGGTGCCAAAAACTACTTCAAAGTTACTGCTCATAAATGACCATATGAACAGGAACTGTGTTCTTCCAATCCTCATAACTTCTTACTCATAACTCCAAATAAGGTACATTATACACCATTAGAAAGATCTAATCTTTTTCTACAATCTTCATGAAGACCCCCAATCCAATTCAATCTATAAGAGGGTCAAAAATACAAACAAAGGTTCTGCCCAATGAAACAGTAAAACTACCATATGAACAGTAACTTCACTCTACTAAAAAAATCTAGCTTTTCATTCCTTATGCCAAAAATTCCAAAATTTTTGTCAAAAGAAAGATCAAAACATGTTCTACAAGTTTCATGAATAACTTGGAAGAAAATTCAATCTCTAAAAAACTCAAATTCTCAAGCAAAACTTCTGCCTATATAAGTCTCATTCTCACAGTAAAAGAATCTTCCAACATTCATAACTTTCCAAACCATTGTCTAAAAATTACATACCATATAGAAATAAAAAGATCAGACAATATACTACAATTCTCAAGAAGGAATTCAAAGCAAATTCCCATTCAAACTAGGTCAAATCCTCTCACTAAGGTGGCTGTCCTGTTAGGGTTTAAGAAATCAGCATTTAACCCAAGCCATAACAAAACTTTACAAATTTATACCTAGCAATCCTTACATCCAAAATTAACACAAAATACCTCATTAGAAAGCTACAACAATCCTATACAACTTTCCAGAAGGTCACTAAAGCCAATTTCACCATAACAGTCCCAAATAAATACCAGAACATAAATAGCACAAAACCTGTTCACATAAAGTCACTTACACACAAAACACATTGTCAACTGAATGACCATCTGAACATTAACGCACCATAACTTTCAACGTACAAATAAAAAAAATCATACTTAGTGGCGTTAGAAAGCTAACACAAAAATATTCAACTTTCATGAAGACTAAATTAGCAAATTCAATCCAATTCAATCTAAAAAAATTCATAAAAGTTTCAGGTCACAAGGTTCGGATACTGTTCACATAGCACCTAACAATTCACTTTGCATGCCAAAATTAAAATCCTTAAGGTCAGAATTGGACAAAACTTCCTTCATATGAAATCTAGCCATACTTCTTAAGTTTAATTTAAAACAAACCTCAGCTCAATTGGACAACCATATCAAAAGTTATGAGCCAAAATCTGAAACCTACACAAAGTCACATTTTTCAGAATTCATATCCAACTCAACTCCTTTCATTCCATTACTATACCTACATCAATAAGCATCCATTTGAACCTTTAATTCAACCATAAGTTCATCAAAACATTCTCTTGAATCAATAGTCAAGATTTGGCAGCACACACACAATTGACTTTCCTTAATTTTCCATTCATCTAGCCTTCCAAAAATCAATCCAAAACCAAGCCAAAATCAATGTAAACCATGTTCATTCACTCATCCTCACACAAACATGAATTTGTACCCAAATAAGAAAACCATAAGCTTTATGAAATTAATACACAATAAGTCATAATTCATGCACAATAACTCCCAATTAATGCATCTAACAACTAAGTAAAGGACATGTAATTTAATTCTCACCTAAACAAGTAGTAAGCTTAAAATTCTCCAATCTTTTTCCAAGTCTCTACCTTCCTCCCTACACTACACAATCATCCACTCACACACACAACACTCACCATCACAAGGCTTAAGGTTGGATACATGATAAGGAAGCACTTAAGGTAGAAGAGAAGAGTAGCAACTTAAGGGAAAGAGGAAACCAACAAGGAAGAAGGAAGGAGGGAAGGAAGCTACGGTGGAAGGAAAAAATAAGCTTTCAAAGTGATTTTTTTTATGTTTCAAGGAGAAGAATCGTGTACTACAAGCACTCCTTAGGTTATTTAAATAACCCTTAAGACTAAGAATGGATAGGCAAGTGACATGTGTCACTTGCCACTTGTCCTCTTCTTAGACACTCCTTAGGTTCTTTCTCATTTCAATTCAATTTCTAGTCCAATTTGTCTCCAAATTTCAATGCATCAAAGTTCATAATTCCTAAAATCATATGTCTCATAGTCCAGTACCATTGGACAGTCATTTTTAGTACTAGAAATCTATCAGTCCGCCTATTGGTGATTATTCCGGTCCGGACATTTTTCCCTAAAAATTCCAGAAAATTTCCTAAAAGTCCCTAAAAATGGAAAACACACCTAGATCACTCCAGATCAATTTTTCAAACACAATTATCACATAAATCTCACAAAATTACATTTAGACCCATATGCCGGGAAATGTCATGAATGCATATACAATCATGTGCATGTGCAAAAATTACCATTCATATAATTATAGAGGCTATATGATGCATGTTCATGCTAAGATATATTTACACTCGCCTAACCCGTCCCAATTTACCAAAATACCTTTCCCATCGATGATGGGGTGTTACAAATTTGGTTAGAGAACTTAGAATTAGTTGTTAATAAACTCAACGTTAGCTACTAGCATAACTTAGGAATCTCCACGGTCCAATTAATCAACAACATAATTGCATGACAAATGATTAATCAGTTAAGGGTTTAGGGGGATTCAAAGCCTAGGTACTAATTATTTGATATCAGTAATTAATTTAATGTCTCCAATTTTTTGATTGAAATCGTACTATTTTTCACCTTTAATTGTTTAATTTTAGTTTCATTAATTCAATAACAATCAATCTGTAGGCTAGATAATAGAATAATAGTAATTACTAGTACTTACTGTTCTTATGGGATCAACCTGTACTTGTAAGCACTAGTTATAACTACATTGTAAACTTATGGTATTAAATTTTGGCTACTTACGAAATAGTTCCAATTAGTAAGACACATACTAAGAATGAATAGAAGCCTAAAAAAACAATAGTCATCTTACAGAAGTGGATCAATTAAGGGAGATCAAGAAGAACGTGTAGAATTTCAATTTTCTAAATCGAGCTCCAAACTAAGTTTTCTTTCTTTCCTTTTGCTATTTTCGTCAACTTGATGTGTAACTTGAAGTTTTTAATTTCCATATTAGGTTTTATTTCAAATTTATTTTACTCTAATCTTTATTGATTTAATACAAAATTTTGGTGTTATAATAATTGTGCATTTTATACTTTGATAATAAATCAAGAGTGGGAGTCAACAGTAATCATATTAGGTTGTGTAACTAGAGTTGATGATTTAATAAGTCACACAATTATCAAATCAATGATCATTCGAAGAGAGATCTTGTGTGAGAACTTGATTATCTAATAGATAACTCCATATCTAATGGAAAATTTTAGGATGTTTTATAAATCGAGAGGTTGCAAAATTTTGAATTTTGGATTCAATTTGATTAATTGATTAAGTCTTGAGAGAGAGTAATCAATCCCCTTGAGAAATCTAGGATCAATAAATAATTGGGTCAATAATCATTAAGGGAACAAAATTATGAAAGAATAAATCCTAATAATTCATCCTTTTTCAACCTTAATTCAATTTGGTAACTTAATTGTTATTTGTTTATTTTCTTAATTTGTTTAATTGTTTTAATTTTTGTCATTATTTCTCTCAAATCATATTTTAATACCTTAGAAAAAGTTAGGCTCAATTAGTTTCACCTATTTCCTCTTGGGATTGATACCTTTTGATACTATAAGATATGATCAGTATACTTGCAGGTATTGAGAGTTTTGTTAGATATAAAACTTGCTTAACATTCATGTTGAAAGCTCTAGTCTATTCGCTCTATAATTCAGCTAATCCATAAGGAAAGACTTTACACACTTAAAATGGCTCAAACCACCTTGACTTAAGCTTACCTTGAAAAAGTTTCAAAAAAGAGTTAACAATAAGTATATAATGTCCCTTGAAAAATTCATTATAGAGGTATATTTATCATTTTAGTGCTCGGTTCTCTCCTTATAGACCTCGACATTCTCGTAGGCATCTAACTTTATGTCATCAAGCTTATTGAGTTGAAGTAGTCATCTTTCACTGGCATCCTTTAAATGAAAATTGAGGGTTTTGATCACTCAATAAACACAATGCTCAAATTAGATTAGAAATTGACATGATTTCCCATAAATTATCTTAAATGGTGACATGCCAAAATCTTAAATGGTGATATGCTAAAGGGATTCTATAAGCTATATGATAGGCTTATAGTGCTTCATCTAGCTTCATTGCTTAATCGTTCCTTAACTATTAATCATCTTCTCAAGGATATTTTTGATTTCTTAATTAAAAAATTCCATTAGGTTGTTATTTTGAAGATGGTATCCTAAGATAACCTTATAAACCACTCCATATTTCCTCACAAGAGATTCAAATTAACATTTAATGAAATGTGAGCCATTATAACTTATTATAGCTCTAGGAACTTTAAACCTTAGGAAAATCACCTTCGTAAAGAGCTATGTTACTACCTTAGAATCATTTGTTAGGGATGCTATTGCTTCCACCCATTTGGAAACATAAGCTACCATTATAAGAATATACTTATTGCCACAAAAAAAATAGAAAATGGCCCATGAAGTTGATTCCCCAAACATCAATATCTTAACTGATTAACCTAATTATGAATTGGTCAATTATTTAATTATTGCAAGTACACGGTGTAGCTATAGTTAATACCAACAAGTACAGTTCGATCGCATGAAGACTATGAATATAGTACTTACCCGTTCCCTATTATCTAGCCTAAGGATTTATTTTAGATTTTTAATGGAAAAAACTAAAACTAAAACAAATAAAATAAAATAGGAAACAATAATGAACACATAGAGAAAGGAATTCACTTAAAAAACTATCATTATCAGAAATTCGTATCTAGGCTTGAATCCCCCTAAAACCTTAACAAATTGATCTTTTATCATGCAATTATTTGTTGATTAATTGGACCGTGGAGACTCTTATAGTATGCTAGTTGCTGACTTTGAGTCCACTAACATCGAGTCTGTTAGAACCCGATCTCGAAACCGGATCCCAATCGGAAAAGCGGAATCAAAAGCGAAAACGAACGGAAACTTCCAGAAACGAAAAGCGGAAACACAAAGAACAGTAGCGAAAGAACGGATGCAATCAAAAACAGAGGTAGCAAATGCGCGCGCAAACAAATGAAAGGCAGACGGAAATAAAAGCGAAGTGCAAAAATAAACGGATCCGACATCCAAAGCGAACAAGAAAACTGTCGCGTTGGAAACCTATGGACAACCTAAGCCGAAAACCGTGCAAATTTTTTTTTCATTCCTTTTATCCTTATTCAATCGAATATAATTCAATCTCAAATAATTTTTTTTTCCACTTTGGTACTTATCAATCAAAGTGATTTCAAAGTCCAATTGACATCATTTACTCTCAAACTCAAATTTCCATCTGAAAATTTGTATCCTTAATCACAACTTATTTCTTCAAAAGCTAGCATATCTCATAACTTATCAAATTAAACAAAATCTTATTATTTGATTTAACAAAAATCTCACACATGACAAAAATACAAATCAGCCCCACCCAATTTTAACGAAAATTGGGCAGCATAACGGCTGTATTTTGCCAAACCCAAAAATCTGCAAACATATTCAAACACACTTCTATAATCACTTCCAACCTTAATAACCATCATCGGACCTCCCGTCCGGAATTCAGCATAAACAACACAATTCTAACCTAACACACTTCAATAATTTTCCAATCAACCAACACAATCAATCTCATTATCCATACACAATCCATAAGCCATAATCATACACAATTTGTAAACTAATTCCATTATCCATATCTCAAGTCATAGTCGTAAGCAATTCCCATTCATATCCATACTTAAAATTCATGAAACATACTCTTGTGTCTCATAACAATTCACTTACATATATTACAATAGGTCATTCATATACATATTCATAATTTAAAACCACACACAAGTCCAATCTTCATTAACATCATAAAATAACTGTTTACATGCTCCAATGGCATTTCCCAGCCAAACTTACAATACCAAAAACGATATCCAAAATACAATAAAACATAAGATGGACAAAATAGAAACCAAGTCTTGACTTTCTTTCATCCAATCTCCCGCTCTATACCTGGAGATGGGGATGAAAGGTGGGGTGAGCTCGACGGCTCAGTGGATAACATAATTATAATTTGAAAAATAAGCAAAAAGTCTTCTTCAAAATTTTTGCCATATCTTAGAAATATCACAACAAAAAATTTGCAAAATCCTTATTTCTCTAAACTCTTCACTTTTCAAATCAATCAGGAACTTTCATAAACACTTTCACACATTTTACGGATGAAAATCTCGATTTCTCATTTTTCACAAATTCTCAAAAGTTTTCACAAATTCTTTTTCGTAAATCATGAACAATTTCAAAACATGAATGCAACAGATAAACTGCATCACAAATATAAACAAAACAAAACGCTTTTTTAATGTTGGATCCCACACCCCACCCGTAGGTGTTTGGGGGTTATACCCTAGCGTGTGTTTGCGGGTTATACTGCGGCATCCAACACAAATATAAACAAAACAAAACACATAGCACATCAAACGGTTTGGGTCGGTCCTAACAGAACGTACTGCACATTCCTGCATAGCGGTTCTGTGTAGCCGTGAACGGAGGGGAGTCCGAAATCGGAGCTCCTATGCCACTAGCGGCAGCCGGGAGAAGGCTATTAAAGGGAGACCAATGCACTGATTTTTACGGAGGGGACTTAACCAAACCCACATAATACAAATAATCGAAAAAGAAAATTCGGATTGCGCGAAGGTACATTTTGAACTCTTTTCAAATCGTGTCTAACTAAACACACTGACATTCACAACTACAAATAATTTCACGTAGCAATTACATAACATATTCCCAAGCATTCAAGAATGCACAATTTCCAAGACATTAAAACAAAATGCCATTCTCATGTTAGAATCTTACACGTTTAAACACAAAGAATGCAAGCATCATAGTAATTCCTTAAAATCATAATTATCAATTCATTCTAAAACTTCATCAATTAATCAAATCATTCAAAACATTTCATTGAACAATTTTCTCAATTTTTTCACATCATTCAAAATCGAAGAATGTAAACAATTAAAAACATTTTATTCAAATTATCCGAAACCCTCTTCATAAATTCTCAAATCTATCGAAAATAAAAATCGAACAAATTAAACAATTTCTTAAATCATTAAAAATCATCGAATTTCGAATGTTTTGCATTTTAAAACTCGTAACATTTTCCAAAACATTCGAAACAATTAAAATTCAATACTTTCCAACTTTTTCAATCAATTTCACAAAGCGATTGAAAACAAGAATTTGAACTTTGTATCATTTTCATAATTTCAAAATTTTCCTTAATTTATCAAACATTCACAACTTGCAACAAAGCTTAAAACATTCAAATCAAGCATTTCATTTTCAACTATTTACATAATCACTAATTTATAATGAATTCAAAATAGTCAAAATCATAACCTTTCTTTATAACCCTCCCAAAATATTGAAATCGATTTGTTTTCAAACATTTGCCTAAACGATATTTTTTATACAATTTCAAAACTTTCAAAATCATCATTTTCAAACACTTTTATAAACACTATTTTATAACCAATTTCAAAGTATTCGAAATCCCAAATTTTCAAACCTTTTCATAAACCTTTTTTAATTCCAAAAGTATTTAGAAATCCCAATTTTCAAACCTTTTCAGAACCAACATTTGAAATCATTTACAACACAAAGAATTACTCAACAAAGAATGCAAGTCTTTTTAAGTAATCCATTTATCAAAACAATCAAAACATGTAATTTAACAATTACTTCATTTTTATCAAAACATTTAAAAATCAAGGAAGATTATCAATTGACTCATTTTCTTTAAATTGTCCAAACAAAACAATTTCGTAAGTAATTCAAACATAAGGGATAATAATTCCTTAATAAATTTTGAAATTTTTTTTTTTTCAAAATCATAGTTTACTTTGAAATCTCAATTTCCTTTGAAATCTCAAAGATCATAAAATAACACTTTCTTAATTAAGCTTTCAAATCAATAAATGTAACATTTTTTCATAATTTATCATTTCTTTCAGAATTAAAGAAAATTTCGGAAATTTTATCAATTTTATCAAAACATTTAAAAATCAAGGAAGATAATCAATTGAATCATTTTGTTTACATTGTCCAAACAAAACAATTTCGTAAATAAATTAAACATAATGGATAATAATTCCTTAAATAAATTTTCAAATCCTTTTTTTCTTGATTTTCAAAAACATAATTTCCTTCAAATTTCAAAGATCATAAAATAACACTTTCTTAAGTAAACTTTCAAATCAATAATATAACACTGTTTCATAATTTATCAATTCTTTCATAACTAAAGAAAATTTCGAAATTTTATCAATTTTATCAAATTATCCAAAACGATTTTTAATAATTTATGTAGTCATTTCTAAAACATCAAATAACACATATTGTATCATCTTCTTGATTTTTCAAACATAGACAATAATTTTTCAAAACATTTTTCATTCTTAATTTCTAAAAAATTCATACAAAACTTATAATTCAAATTATAAATACATTACACACCTTAATTCCTTGCTAGAATCTTGATCCATACTTCAATTTCTCCAAAGCTTCCTTCTTTCATCCAATTAAAAATTTCCTAAGCCATAAACATCCAAATTCAACATCATAAACATCAAAATTCTTAAAATTAACTATAGGAAACCCAATTCCATCATATTTCCAAGCTTTCTAAAGCATCAATTTTCAAAAACCCCAAATCCCAAAAATTGGGCATAAACCCTAATCACAATAATCCAAAATTAATCAATCTAAACCATGCTATCACTAAAATTGAACTTAACAAACCTCAACCCATACCATTTTCCATTATTTCCAAACCAAAAATTCATCAAATCTCAACTTAGAAAATTTCAACCTTACCTCTCTCTCCACCATTTTCGACATCTCCAAGCTTGGAAATGAACTTTCATCATCTTCCTTCCATTCCCTCTTGAACCATCTCGAAAAACCCCCTTGGAAACCATAAAAACCGACACCTTATCAGCTCCCTCTTCTTCTCCTTCTTCTCATCTCACCGTCGGTTCTTCACTCTTCTCTCCCTCTCTTTCTTATTTCATTTTCTTTCTTTCATTTTTGTCTTATTTTCGTGAGTTTCTAGACACAAAAACGATAGCCCCATGTCTTTTTATGCCAGGTCATTAAATGGTAGGTAAAAGACCAATTTGTCCCTCCACTTTAGCCTAACTTCTAAAATTACCCCTGCATAGAATCTTGAAAAACTGATAACTTGCGTCCTGATTTTGAGTGGGCAAACGAAATAATTTGACAAAACTTTCTTCTTAAAAAATGTTCCTCGATGTCTTACGTTTCCAACACCACTAAAAACGCTCAAATCGGTTCAGAAACGAAGAAGTTATGGCCAAAATACCGGTTCAACTCATTATAATCCGAGACTGAACAATAACCCAACTTCAATCCAAAAATTTACAATCTTATGAACTAAATTGGAATTCGATCCCTTCACATGATTTATAGCACCATGTCTCGATTTTATTTTACAAAA
The DNA here is from genome assembly GCA_029891385.1 of Erythroxylum novogranatense. NCBI lineage: Eukaryota > Viridiplantae > Streptophyta > Magnoliopsida > Malpighiales > Erythroxylaceae > Erythroxylum > Erythroxylum novogranatense. The sequence goes on from CM057233.1 coordinate 15,950,257, forward strand.
AGAATCGGTTTAATTGGATCTCTATAGCTCCCAAATTTCGCAAAATACTGAACCATGTTCAGAAAATTATCTAACTCATAACCTTTAACCAACCCTCTCACTATGGTTCAATCAATCTCTTTCCATTTAATCTCCTAAAAATCATAATTACTCATGAGGAGTAGCTAAATGTCTTAGGAATGCAACGCTTCAAAAATCGAATCAATCGGATGTCGGACGAAGCAATTATAAGCAAAAGATTGAAAAAAGGTCGGATCAAAAGCAAAAGAACAGAGTCTCAATTATACATACATAATCGAATTTTCAAAAATCGTAACTCTTGATCCTGAACTCCAAATTTGACAAATTTGGTGTCTATGGAAAGATAAAAGGAAGCTTTACAACTTCGATGAAGAACTCAAAAATCAATTTCATCTTTAAAGGGGTAACAAACCTAGTCAAAATTACTGCCCTGTCAAACATCACCTAAACAAACTCCAAACTTTCAAAATTCATATCTTCCAATTCCCACATCGAAAAATGGCATACTTTATAGCGTCGGAAAGATTGATAAACAAGCTACAACTTTCATGAAGACCACTTATTCCAATTCAGACTAAATCCATATGACGAGTGGCCTTAAAATCGAGCACACGCAAATATACACTTATGGTCATTTTTACAAAACAAACTTTTACTGATCATAACTTTTTCTCCCGATATCGAAAAATATCAAACTTTATGGCGACGGAAAACTCTTAACATAAGCTACAAGTTTCATGAAGATCATTTTCTCCAATTTGGCCTAAATCAAAAGTCAACTTTTAACCCCAAAAAGTCAAAATTTTCTTAATTCTTCAAATTTTTACACTTTTCTCTTTAGTTCTCAATTTTCAACTTCCATTTCAAATCAACTCATTCTCTTAAGCTTTCATAACCCATACAAATCGACTCAAATATTCAAGTCATCAAAACTAAACAATTCTTTTCTCATAAATTTTTCTTAAATTCATCAAATTTTCTCACCAATTTCTCTCATTTAAATTCATTTTAATATTTCTAATTTTCACCAAAAGTTCGGGGTCTAACATTGCGCTTTTTAATGTTGGACCCCACACCCCACCCGTAGGTGTTTGCAGGTTATACTGCGGCGAATGTTTGCGGGTTATACCGCGGCATGCAACATAAATTGGTATTGTCCTCTTTGGTCAGGATTCGAACCCCTGACCTCAAGGTTTTGTTGCTATCTAGCAGCACGCCTCTTACCATTCAGTCCAGTAGCAATGCTTAAATCCATTAGGATACTCCTAGCCATTGCTACTCATTATGATTATGAGATATGAAAAATAGATGTGAAGACAGCTTTCCTAAATGGAAATCTAGCTGAGGATGTGTATATGACACAACCTGAGGGCTTCACCTCCTATGATGGCGAAAAGGTATGCAAGCTTCAAAAATCCATCTATGGATTGAAGCAAGCATCCCGGAGTTGGAATATCCGTTTTGATGAGGTAATCAAAGAGTTTGGTTTCTCACAAAATGTGGATGAACACTGTGTGTATAAGAAGGTTAGTGGGACTGCAATCGTATTCCTTGTGCTGTATGTAGATGACATAGTATTACTAGGAAACGATGTCTCTATGCTACAATCAGTGAAGATTTGGTTGTTCAAACAATTTTCCATGAAAGACCTTGGTGAAGCAACTTATATCCTTGGGATAAAGATTTATAGAGATAGATCAAAAAGGTTGCTTGGTCTTTCACAATCAACGTACATAGACAAGATGTTGAAGAGGTTTAGCATGGAACAATCCAAGAGAGGGTACCTTCCCGTGACTCATGGGATAACACTCTCGAAATCTATGTGTCCTAAGACACAAGATGAGAGGATGCGCATGAATACGATCCCGTATGCATCTGCGGTAGGATCTATCATGTACGTTATGCTATGTACGAGACCCGATGTATCATATGCTCTAAGTGTTACGAGCAGATACCAATCGGATCCTCGTGAGGGTCACTGGGTGGCTGTCAAGAATATCCTCAAGTACTTGCGAAGGACTAAGGATGTTTTCTTGATATATGGAGATGGAGATCTCAAAGTGAGCGGGTATACGGATGTCAGTTTTCAATCTGATAAGGATGATTCTAAATCTCAATCAGGTTACATATTCACACTGAACGGCGGGGCGGTCAGTTGGAAGAGTTCCAAACAAGAGACGACTGCCGATTCAACAACCGAGGCAGAGTACATTGCCGCTTCAGACGCAGCAAAGGAAGCAGTTTGGATCAGAAAGTTCATTACTGAACTTGGTGTGGTTCCTAGCAGTGATGGGCCCATACAGTTGTATTGTGACAACAATGGGGCTATTGCGCAGGTGAAGGAACCAAGGTCTCATCAACGATCCAAACACGTACTCCGCAGATATCATCTGATTAGGGAGATCATTGAACGAGGTGATGTCCAGATCGAGAGAATTCCCACCGAGCAGAATATTGCTGATCCATTGACAAAGCCATTATCACAAAAGAGTTTTGATTCTCATGTACTCGCCTATGGTATTAGATATCAAGGCGATTGGCTTTAGGTCAAGTGGGACATTGTTAGAGTAGTGCCCTAAAGGCAATCGCCTTTAGCGCGTTTTGTACAAAGTTGTGTACAGACGTTATTAATTAAATAAAGAAAGGCATATTTCATTACTTTGCTGTTCATTGTTTATGAATGGATATTGATCTATAAGCAAATTAATGAAGTCCATGATATATGACATAGCATGAAGGAAATTATGATGTGATCATACCATCGAGATTCCTATCATGTGCAATTATGTCAAGATTCAAATTATCCTAGTCATAGGATTACTTGAAATCGACATCGGTAATCCGAGAGATCGGCACATCTCAAGCTCCTTGATTTGATCAAGCAAAGGCTCCTTAAACCGTAAATATGAGATATTTAGGGTTGAGATGTGAATGCTTACTAGAGGTAGTAAGTACATTGGATGACCCGCTATGAGATCATCACATGGATGTCCTATTCTAATGTCGGTGATAATCTCATCATAGCAATGGTGCAAGTATCCTTAGACTCGAGGTGCTCAAGGATATCTTCGATCTTGATTACGTGCTTTGACTCCATTCCTTGTTGCCTTACATAGGTCGCTCGTAGGTGGTGATTGGGTACAGCTTGAGGTATTCGAAGGTAATTGAGTAGCCAATAGAGAATTCACCACTTCTGTGATAACAGAAGATGATACTCATGGCCTCTTGTCAGGGTCATTACTTGGAAATCTCTGGCCGGAGTACATATGTCATGAAGAGTGTCTTCAGTGACATATAAAGTAATGAGTCCCGTGACAAGAACTAATATCACTGGACTAGATTTGACGTAGTCGGCCTAGTAAGAGTTGACACTTTGCCCATACTCATAACCAAGTGGGGTATAGCATGGTGAAAGGACGAATTGCACGGTAATTGTCTATGGAAAGGTTCGTGATATGGTTCATGATGAATATATGTTCATTCGTCAAACCAATTACTTTCCGGTCAATTGGGGGTCATGATGTTTTTCTAGATACCGCTCATGACTTGCTCAGATTAAGTGTTAATCTAAGTGGCCAACATAACCGGGAACCTAATGGGTCACACGCATAAGAGTGACTCGGAGAACTCGTAAAATAGTTTTGGACAGAGATCCAATAAATGGAGAGCAATGGAATTAAATAAATCCCGATGAGATCGAGATATGTACCGATAAGATCGCGACATCGATATTGCTAAAAAAGATTTCCGGTGGTTTTTCCATACGGGACCCTAGAGGCCAGTAGACCGATTCCCAAATGTGACCGGACCACTTCAAGAAGAGATATATATATATATATATATATTATTAATTAATCAAAGAATTAATATATATATATATATATATTTGTGGTTTACGTGGAAACAAAGGAGAAGCTTCCTTTACTTTGTCAAAAGTAAGCATTAATGTCTTTAAATGTTAAAGACAAAATGCACTAAAGGACAAAAACAAATGGTGTTCTACGTGTGTGACATGTGGCCATGAGAAGAAGAGAAAAGCTATTTGAAGACTAAAGGAAAGGTGATCTTCGTGGGTTTTGAAAGAAGTAAGAAGGGTTTTGTGAAAACCTAAGAGAAATTGGTTCTCTCATCATCGATCTTCATCTTTCATCAAGCTCTCCAAGCTTCATCCTTCTTCTTCTCATCGTTGATTCCAAGCTCTCCAAGAACAAATGTAACATCCCGTTACCGGAGTGACGGGTATGTCAGTAATTTGGATCGGGTTAGAATTGGGTACAGGCAAATGTGACATTGTGCATGCATTATTGTTTTTATAGATATCGGTAATGATTATTGATCGCATAAGTATATATATATATATGTACATAGATGTATGACAATTCCGAATTGATTGTGTATCGGAAATTGGTTAAAATTGTACAAATGAGAATTGGATTGTGACAAAATTAGGTTTTGAATATGGAATTGGGATGAAATTGAATTTAGAGGAATGGAAAGTGGAATATGAGTATAGGAATGGGTATTTGCTAATTTTGTGAATTTATGGGAACTTTTCTGGGAATTTTAGAGTAATGGATTCGGACCGAAAATTTGCTCAGTGACTGATTAATTAGATTCCGGGTCCGAGATTGATTGGAAATTGATATGAAACAATTGGGATTATAATTTCAGGATTTATTAGTTATGGTTATCATAAATTGGGAGAAAATAGAATAAGAATTAGGTGATAGACTTAAGTTTGGACTTGTGGCAACTAAATTGCCAAACAAGCCTTTAAAGCTTATATATATATATAAGTTTAATGTTCATTTCTCACCATCGACTATCGTGGGTGAGAAAAACTTGGGATTTGGAGTTCTCAAGGATTTTCAAAGGATTGAAGCTTGAATCAAGTAAGTTTCTATATGTTTATGCCTTAAATCGTTTCATTTGATCATTGATTTGAGTAAGAAATTGGTTTAGAAATTTGGAAAATGTCGATGATAGGGTTTTCGTTGGTTTTAGGGTTGAATTTTGGGGATATTGATTGTTTGATGAAATAAAAGTTAGAGATTAGTTATATATTATGTATGGAATTATTTAGGAGTGATTTATAAGGAGAAAACTTGGATTTGGTGTTTTTTATCTATCGAGAATCTGGAGATTTCTGGGTTTTTCTGGCGAATCTGCGATTGCACGCAGCCGCATGTGATTTAACACTTCAAGGCAAGCGAGGAGTCAGAGGAGCGCCGCGACGAAGCGGAGCGCGTGCATGCTAGGAGAATTGGAAATTGGCTCGTCGCGGCGAGGAATGCTGATGCCGCGACGAGAGGCGCTGTTCGCCAGTAGGGGGTTAAGGCCATGTAGGGATGTGGTTTTCCAAAAAAAAAAAATTGATTTCTGAGATTTTAAATTTTGGGGATTTAGGAATTTGATGATTTAGTTGGTTATGGATTAATTGAATTTTGAGAATAGGAAATTGCAATTGTAAGAAATGAAATTAAAGGATTATAAGGTGATTATTACAAGTAATGAGATTGAGGATTTATTTTAAATGACTTAGTTTCTTAGTGGAGTTTGGAGACTAAGAATTTTGGAATTGATAAGAATGGGATTCGAATTTGAATCGATGATTATCTGGATCGAATGGCAAATGAATAGTGAACATGATTTTAATTGAAAAGCGATTATAGAGTATGGAAATTGGTAAATTGGTTAATAACAATTGGAACTGTTATGAATTAGAGTGAGAGTGATCAGATTGAGAAATTCGGGATTTGGATCGGGAATGTCATAACATGTATAGTGTTTATCGCATTTGTTAAATATGTATATACATTGATTGGAATTGGCCTAATTGGTAATATGTGATTTATTTGATTTGATATAGAGGTTCCGATGGATCGACATTCCACGGACAGTATTGGGACTTCCAGGCGGTAGCTCGGAAGTGCAGGTGAGTAACCTAGTTGGTTTCTCAGCCTTATGTGTTTATTAATTATATGCATTGATTGCCATGAGGAAGCACGGATGGATAGATGTGTGATTGATTTGATTGATTTCGGATCATGGGTGTTCGAAATATTTGATTGTGATATTGAAGTGCAAAGATGAGTAAATATTTATGAATGCATGAATGAATTAAATTGTAAATGCATTAGCGAAAATGATTGGAACTGTAAATGACTGAAATTGGGAAGTGACATATGCATTCATGCATCACTGAATGATCAGATAATGGTAGTTGTGACCGGTGGTACCAACGTATGCAGAGCCACAGGCTCAATGCACTGTGCCCATCACTGGGCTTATCAGGGCAGATCACGCCCAACGTATATGAGAGTTTTAAGCTCAACACACAGGACCTTAGGTCCAACGATTGATAGAGCCTCAGGCTCACCGCAGGGCATATCATGCCCAACGATTTCAGAGCCACTGGCTCAACGTAAATGATTTCAGGCGCACGGTCACAACAACGAAAAGAAAAATGAAAATGTCTCATGCGCATTGCATATGTATATGACTGACTGAAAAATGCGAATTGACTGTAAATGACTGAACATTATGAATAAGGAAATTGATTGTGATATTACTGTAAATGCTACTGTGTGTTATGTGTATATGATTGTGAATGCATGAGTTGGGTGAACCATCGATGATGGTTCCTCATTGAGTTCGCAAACTCACCCAACATTGCATTTATTTATCAAGAATTGAAGAGTACCCCGTTAGTAAAACGGGAGTATGTTTGCAGGATTCAAGTGAAGGTCAAGGTCGGGATCAGTGTCGTCACATTTGCATTAGTGTAGTGAGTTTATTAAGTGGGTCTCATTTGTTTATGTGTCATTGTATTGTATTATTGAAATGTTTAGAAATGGCATTGGGCCCAGTTGGATCATACATTTCTATATGTACATGAATGATTGAGCACTATTGAGTGTTAGTTAATGACTGAATTGTTCATATTTGAAAAATGTTTTCATATTAAATCGGGCCCAGATTGATTATCGTTTTCTGCACTCAACTGTTTTAAAAAGGAGAAAAAGAAAAGAAAAATGTTATAACGAGATTTAAAAAGGTATTGAGTGTTCTAGTACGCCACCCTCGCGGGGCACGGGCTCGGATATCACTGTAAATGTCGGGTTCGGGTCTTGTCAGGAGTGGGGTGCTACAAAAAAGGTAAGATCTAGCAGTCTTTAATTTGTTCTAACTATTCCCGGGTCAAAGGGTTTGTCCCGGTTAGGTTTTCCGATCTCTGCGTGGATACCGTTATTGGCCGTTATGGTTTGGTATTGTTATATAGACACATGGATCCTAGCTTTCGGGAAGGTCCCGGAATAAAAATTTTTGTTTTCCGCACCGTGTGCATGTGATGCACACACCGGGATTTTCCTACAGTGGTATCAGAGACACTTGTGTCGTATATAACGAAGAAATCATAACTAGGTCGGACCTACCTATTGCTTGTGACGATGATGCATGTTAACTGTGTTAATTTCGAATTCAGTATAGAAATATAGTTTTCGAAATTTTCTTCCTCAGATGTGTTCATAAGATGTTGTGGAATATGTCTGTGGAAGAACATAATTTATCAATGTGATTTGATATGGTTTTGCTAATTTATTCCCTAATGTTCTGGTTGCTGTGTTTGTGCACATTCCTTGAACAGGCATGCTTGTAAATTCGAGAATAAATTTTAGAAATTTTTTTTCCGTATTTTCTTTCACCGAAATGTCTCTAAGATGTTTTTGAATGTCTATGAGAATGGAAAAATGTTTTAGAGGTGATTTATTATTTATTTAAGAATTTATTGTGTGCTGCTGGGAATAACTGTGTTGAGGAACACAGATTCTACATTGGATTTGTTGTTGAGGTTTGTTGAGTTTTTGTTGGAAATAAATCCTGAAAAAATTCATGGAGCATGTTGTGAACATTTGGTAACCTCTGTAATTTTCTCAGAATTTATTGAAATTTTTTCAATGAGTTTTTCAAGCAAAAGATAGAGCATGGCAGTTTTGAGAAAGTTGTTGGAGCTGTTTTGTTTGGAATGAATGATTGTGTATTTCTCAATTCCAATGCCTTGGATCATTTTTAATGTATGTGTTACATTGATGTTGTATGCTTGCCAAATTGAATTTCTTGAAATTGGGTTTCCAAAAATTTTCGGATGTCAAATATGTCACATTAGCGTCTCGTTAGTGTATTTCGTTGTCTTGATTGTTTTGGTCGTCACAAATTTTTGTGACCAAAGGTCAAGTAGTCTTGATAAAGTGTAGACTACCTAGAGATACTTAGGGTGATAGTTTGATATTCTCAAATTATTTGGAAATCTAAATGAATAAGAGTGTATTCATTGATTTCAAGTTTCATGTATAGTATAACTATATATGGTAAGAATGGTACAATGAAAGTGTTTCATTGGTACATCATAGTAAAGGATATTACACTTGGTATTTTGAATTTGAACTACACGGATTGAGAAATTAGCCGATTAGAGAGCATGCCAGTACATGTACCAGTCGACTAGCACATGCACCAGTCGAGTAGCATATGCACTAGTCGACTAGCACATACACCAGTCGACTACAACATGCAAAGGTGGGATGAAGGATGGATTTAGGTATAGATTTAATGTGATTGATGAAATGCCCTAAATCATTCCATATAGTCATGATGACTATAATCCTATAACTTGGAGAAGAAGAAGATGAGACCAGAGTTTGAAAACCCTCACACATCATATGAAAACTAACGCCTTCCATTAATATGGGGAGAACCAGAGTTCTTACAGGGTTGGGTTGTTGGGTAAACCCAAGCTCACTCTATACGGATATGTTCGAACCATGAAAATAAGATTTTTGGATTAATGGGTCGATTTTCACTAGAAGCGTTGATTTGTTGAGTAAACTCAAGGTCAACGTGGACAGAGGCGAAATTGGGTAGTGTACATCAGATGTACGCGCATCAAGAGTTGATAACCCAATGTGTGTGCATACATCACGAGTTGATAGCACTAGTCGATAGTTGCATCTAGATACAACTGGTATGACCGATACCTGCCGATTGATCTAAGGTGGCTTGTTGGGTAAACCCAAGGTCATTTTAGTAATGTCGAATATCTATGATGCAATTGGTATGACCGATACCTACCGATTGACCTAAGGTGGCTTGTTGGGTAAACCTAAGGTCATTTTAGCAATGTCGGATATCGACCCACTAGGACATTTTGTCATAATGTTTCTTGGATTCGTAATGAGGGTTATGGATTCTTTGAAACTAGTGGGAGCCATATGCATGTCATGCAAGTCCTTATGATCATGCATGTAATTCTATTCTAACATTCTTTCTCTCTTTCCCTATAGGTTGATTGAAGATGACTTCCAGTGTGAACTTGCGCTCACTCATGGACTCCAATAAATTAACTGGACCTAACTTTCTTGATTGGCTGAGAAATCTGAGAATTTTTCTCAGGGGCTATGTCCTAGATGTTCCACTTCCTGATCCACCTGCTGTTGATGCTTCTGATGAGGATCAGAAAGCTTATCGTAAGCATCTCAAAGACAGTGACATGGCTACCTGCATTATGCTCGCATCTATGTCACCAGAGTTGCAGAAGCAGCATGAGTCTATGGATGCTAATATCATAGTGTTTCATCTTAGAGAGCTGTTCGATGAGCAAGCTTGGTCTGAAAAGTTCGAGACCTCGAGGCTACTCTTCACTACTAAGATGACTCCAGGTTCATCTGCAGTGCAGTATGCACTGAAGATGAATGGGTATATTGAGAGGTTGGCTGTCTTAGGTTTTGTTATGGATTATGAATTAAGTATTGACTTAATTCTAGTTGGATTGTCTGATAGTTATTCACAGTTTGTGTTAAACTATCGGATGAACCAAATATCCACGACAATCCCTGAGTTGATCAATCTGCTCAAGACAGCAGAGCAAGCTATCAAGAAGGATAGCAAGCCAGTGCTCGTGGTGACCTCTTCTTCTTCTGATTCAAAGAAAAAGAAACTGAAGAAGAAAAGGTCTAAGAAACCAAAAGAATCATTATGGCTCCCATAATAATACTGTCTGCCACATCCATCCATTATGAATTATGGCTATGGGATTAAATATCAATTCTTAAAATAAACCACCACTCACTATCAGTATAGAGAAATTCAAAAGACAATTAAATTAACAATAAAAAATACAAAAAAAATAAAATAAAAAAATAAAATAAAAAAAACAAAATAAAATAAAATAAAAACAAAATAAAATGAAAATGACTAGAGTAATAGCATTCAGGCTTTCCCAATACCAAAGTCTTTGGCAAGGGCACCAAAAAATTGAATAACCTATTTGTGAGTTGGTAAATTATGTTATAGTCACAAGTGCATGACGTAGTTGTAGTTAGTACCAATATGTACAAGTTGATCCCACGAAGACTATGAATACTAATACTTATCTTTCCCCTATTATCTAGCCTAAGGAGTGATTTTAGGTTTTTAATGGAAAGAAACTAAAACTAATAAAATAAAATAAAATAGGAAACAATAATGAACAGAAAGATAGTGAAATTCACTTAGAAAACTATCGTTATTAGAAATTAGTATCTAGGCTTGAATTCCCCTAAACACTTTAACAGATTGATCTTTTAACAGACAGACTGTGGAGACTCCTATGGTATGCTAATAGCTGACCTTGAGTTTACTAATAACTAGTCATAAGGTCCTAACCGAATTACTCAGGCTAAATCTTATAGGATTCAATTACCAATTTATGAGTCCATTTATTTGGTTTGACTGTGATCTATAGGATTTATGTTATCCCATCTTTAGGTTGCAATCAACTCCTAATTACAATAGATCTATTCAACCTAGGATTTCTCAATCTCTACAAATGAAATTAGATTATTAATAAAACCTGTGATCAAATCACAATAATCAATCAAACCAATTACATTAATAAAGGAAACAAATCATATCAATGTGTTAACATAAGGTCCCTCTAACCTAAACACTTGATGTTTAGTTATACATGATCGAATATGAAATCAAACATACAATGAAAGAAAAACAAAATGAAAAAAATGGGTTCATAATTCTAAATCTCCCTAATTGTCTTCTACTGAATGTTCTTGCGATTTAGAGGCTTGATATTGAATTCTGATGGATCTTTCAATGATTCTTTGTGTATCTCTCTTCTTTGGACCAAAATTGTCCATTTTGGACATTCTCTGTGTTTGGAAATGTAACACCCCACACCCGTAAAACTCGAACCCGATATCGTTGGTGATATCCGAGTCCGTGCCCCGCGAGAGTGGCGTACTACATCAGTTGATTTAAAATTCAGTATACATTTTTTTATAGCCATTAACTCCACGTTCACACGGCAAACACAGTAAGTAAATAAAATCCGTGTTCAATATAACCAGTTTCAGTTATTACAGTCATCCAGTAATAATTACAATCACCAATGCAAGAAACATTCATACCACAAGGGCTCAAGAAAATACAATGCCTTGTTATACAAATGATTATGAATACCATTTACTAAGACACTAATGCATACCTAACCGATCCCGACCTCTAACCTTTACTCGCCTACATGAGATATACTCCGTGTCAACGGGTATTCTTCAGACCTGAAAAATAAATGCAAATTTTGGGTGAGTTTTATGAACTCGGTGAGAAACCATCATCGATGGTTCACTCAAATCATGCATTACGCCTATGGTATACAAGATAGTACATTAATCATCGACACCGATAAGCGCCAATAATCATATCCAAGAATAAGAAACATTCACGAGAATTCATGCCATTACAAAAGCAAGACATGTCACGTAAGCAGTCATTTATGCAAATGAGATGCATATGAGACTCTTTCCAGCTTATTCAAGATTGTGCCCAAGTGCTCGATCAAGTGTTCGATGGGGACGCTGTGATTTTCCCCTCGGGCTCAAGGTCCGGCCAAGACAAAGATGAGAGCTCAAGCTCTTATCAAGAAATTAGCAACTGGGGCACGCCCATTATCCGATCATGCAATTATGCACGCAAAGACAATATGCGAAGAATGTACGGTGTTTGGCTATAAAGCCCAAAGGTATCGTTGAATCAATGATATGGCTATAAAGCCCAAAGATAGAAGTTGTTCAAAGGTGGCTATAAAGCCCACTACCAAAGATCAAGAAATCATACAATACAATCTCATACATTACATGCCAAGATTCATACAAAGGATCATTCAATTCACTTTTGCACGTAATTCACGCTGAGCATGTAAATAATCGAAATTTGAGAAACCAACTAGGTTACTCACCTATTACTTCCGAGCTAATGCCGGAAAGCCTCGTGATGTAGGTCAATCGACGCTCCAATTGGGCCTCTATATGAATCAGAAAAGTACGAGTCACTAAATATGAAATTTGTGCTCATGTAGATGAGATATGCATGTTCATTAATTCCGGTCCTAAAATTCTGCGTTTTTCATAATATGAAATTAAATGTTCAACGAATCCGATGCCTCTGGAATCAGGTCAATCGGACGTCGGACGGAAAGAAATTGACAATGTAACAATCGGATCAATTTAATACCAAATAAAAATTCAAAAATAAATAAAAAGAAAACCTGATCGCTACCGCCTCATGGGCGCGAGACGCCTTGCGAGGCGATTTCACCATCATGTCGTGAGGCGAGGCGTCGCCCTCGCGACCTGCCTCCTTCAATCTCGCCCTCGCCTCGGCGAGACGGCGAGTCTGTCTCGCCTCCGCGAGGCGACTTGTCGCCCTCGCGAGATGGCTCTTCTCCTTGCCCTCCTTCTTTCCAGATTGAAATTCCAATTTCCAATTACTCTAACTTTTAACACACAAATCAGGAAAATACCCACTATATCTCATTGGAAAGCTTATGAAAAGCTCTACAATTCTCTAGAAGACCATAAAAATCAATTCCAACCCTAAGGGTATCAAATAAGCCATCAAACCTTCTGCCTTCACAATTTCCCTCAACACAGGGCAGTACATTTGCAATTTCATAACTCACTGATTCCTTAGTAATAAATTACCACAAAACTATGATCAATAAATTCATAATGTCCTCTACAACTTTCATGAACAACCCAAAATCAAATTCTATTTCTAAACCAGTAAATTAATTCATCTAATGTTACTGTCCCTGAAATCCTTCAATTTGGGCAGTAATCTTACAAGAAGCATAACTTCCAGTATACAAGTCAATAAATTCAGAACTTTGTATCCCTGTAAAGGTAACATCTCAAACTTCAATTTTCATGAAGCACTCAACACCCAATTCGATCTCTAACAATTTGAAAACTATTATGGAAGTTTCTGTTATGATCAGCCACTCATAACCTAATGTAGGGTCAGTTTTTGAAAAATCATAACTCCCAATTCTAACTTCTAAAAATTACACACCATATGTCATTTTCAAGGTAATCTTTTCCTCCACAACTTTTCAGAAGCTCACTCACACCAATTCAGTCCACATAAAATGTTAAAATTGCCTCCAATCCGAAAACTCACAAAATCACACTTAGACTAGGTTTCATCCAAAATGCTCACAACCAGTCAATAGTACTCAGTTCATATCTCTCAATATACAACTCTAAAAATATCAAGATCAGTAGAAATGGAAAGATAATTCAATATGCTACAACTTTCATGAAGACCATTCTCCCTAATTCCATCTCAATTAATTCATAAAAATCAGCAAAGTTCATATGTTGTGGTTTCGGTTACTGTTCACAGGCAATGGAACAGTAACTTTCCATTAAAAAATTCACCCTTCTATGAATGAAATTCAACAACACCTATTTCACACTAAATTGAAGCCAACAAATCAAAGTTTCAGTGGCCACAAACCTTGCCTCATTTGCATAACTACACCATGAGTTATGGTCAAATCAGTGCAATAGGTCAAATATCAATTTCAGCTTTACTTTCTATTCACTTCCTTTCATTTCCATTGCCTTTAACACATCATCAAGCATCCAAATAACACAAATCAGTTCTTATACCATTCATACACATTCATACATGTCCTTGGGCTAATACCTAAAATTTGCAGCACTTAATTCTCAATTCTAATTAACATTAATCATCAAAATTCAATCACAAATCAAGTTAAAACCATGTATTCATATTACCTTATCCATTTCTACTTCAAACTAACCTTATACCCATTAATTCAAACCATTATAGTCATTAATTTAATGCAACCCTAAGCATAAAAAGTGCTCCAAACCTCCCATTCAATGTTTCTACCTACCATGATTCATAAACTACATGATCAAAGCATAATTTAAACACTTACCTATTAGCTTTTCCAACATTCTCTTCTCTTGAATTCTTTCCTAACAAGTGCTAATCTCTTTTCTAGCCTCATGCATGTGAAAGCCCTCCATGATAAGTAGGGAACTTGGTGTCTAGAAGAAGGAGGCTTGAAGTTTGGAGGAAGGTTTAAGGAGGAAGATGAAAATCCATGGAGATGTAAAGGAAGTAGAATTTTCGGTGGTTGGAGACTAAAAAGCATATAAAACCATTAGCTCCTTCTCTTCCTTAAGACATCACCGAAAATAATGGATATGCATGCATTTAATGGGAGTGGCTAGGTGGCTAAAGGAGAATTAGTTGAAAAGTCAACTAAATTAACAACCAATCACAATTTTTTTTGACAAAATTAAAACCAAAACCAAACCATTTCACCCCATTTTCGGTTCCAACCCATTTAAAGGGTCCAATTTTGGGTCCCACCAAAATTGCAATGGTTTCATATCAAATCACAGAGGTATTCAACCGGTTCGCCACTTGGCGATTTTTTTCCGTCGGAATTTTCGAATTTTCCGAATCATTTTTTTGAAAATTATTGAAATTCCTAAAATTGTAAAACATGTAACAAGGCACTCCAAATAATTTTTCAATCACAAAAATTACCTTTTCTACCCCAAAACATGTTTAGGTCGGCCATCGATTTTGCGGTCCGGAATTTTCTCCGAAAATTCTAGAAAATTCTGAAAATCCTTTAAAATCTAAAACGCTTAATAAGACTCGTAATAATTTTTTAAACCCATTTACCACATTAATCCCAATAAAATTGCTTTAGGCCCAATTACCGGGAATTATCATGAATGCATATACGGAAATTCCATGTACACAATTGATACTGTGTATCAATCCTATTATGCATGAACAGTACTAATTATTCCCTATCAATCCCATCCTACGACAAATTTCCTATTTTACCCTTCCAGGAGGGGGTGGGATGTTACAGGAAATCACCCCCCAAAGTCTCCTCCTTCGATTTGCCTCCAAAATGTTGATTTTATATGAAAAATATGTTAAGTCAGAATGACTTTACATAAAAATGATTTTGATGTATAACAAAGAGAGATCATATACAAGATAAACAAAATGTATATGCATTTAACTCGAGACATGACGCATACGTATTTAAGTCCGAGATGCATTTAAGTTGCAAGAAAATAGTCAGACATAGACGAAGTTGATAAAAGTCAAACACAGACGAAGTTGAAAAAAGCAGACGCAGACGCAAAAGCAAAGCAGACGCAGAAAAGAAACAGACGCAAGAGTCAGTTCGAGTTAGTTACGTAACTCAGTCGATTAACTGCTTTTAAAGATTAAAGATTAAAGATTCAAGAATCAAAGAAGCGCTAGAGACGCAGAAGGCTATAAATACAAGTCAAGTCGAAAATCAAGAGCTGGTTGATGTTAGAAAATTACACAAAGTGAAAAAGCGATCAAGTATTTAATTAATCGAAGCGCTATCTTATCAGAATAAAGTGTTCAAATATTTTTCCGAGAAGAAAAGTTCATGAGATAGCTGCAGAGGCTAAGTGTGAAAGAATATTGGTTGTAGAGACTCAAGAGGCTCGTAAAAGAATACTGTAACGCTTGAAGAGATAGTGAAATCTCATAAGAAACTCTAAGGACTGGACGTAGCCCACGGTTTGGGGTGAACCAGGATAAATCCGCGTGTCTACTACTCTTACTCTTTATCTTTATCTTGCCTCAAAGTTGATCATTACTTACTATTCATATACTTAGCATAGAAAAGTTTGATCAATCAGGATTAATAAAGATTTTGTAAAGAATTTTATTTCTAACAAGTAATTCTGAAAAAAGATATTAAAAAAGGGGAATACACAATTCAACCCCCCCTTCTCGTGCATTCTACTGTATTACTAAGTGTTGTATTAACGTGTGATTCACTTCAATTGGTATCAGAGCCTGGTATCCAAGAATCACTTTGGCGAAGTGTGGATTAAAGATAATGGTGGAGTCACATGTATACATCGCTGAAGGTGCCTCAGTCACTAGACCTCCAGCATTCAACGGAGAAGACTATCATTACTGGAAAGATAGGATGCGGTTATTCATCGAATCTACACATGTAGACGTTTGGGACGAATAGAACGGACCCTATATACCAGTAGATGAAGAAGGCGGTTCTATTCCACGAAATGATGGACGATCGATCGTAAAGCAAGAATACAAATCAATTCAAAGGCAAAATTTTTCTTAACGTAGCCCTAAATGTGTTTAGTACGACAAAGTGCATGGTTGCGATAATCGCAAAAGAGATGTGGGAAACATTGTCCATTGCTCATGAAGGCACAAGTCAAGTTAAGGAATCCAAGATAAGTATTCTTGTACATCAATATGAACTTTTCATGATGGAAGATGAAGAATCTATTGATCAAATGTTTGGAAGATTTCAAACAATTGTCAATGGATTAAAAGCTCTTGAAGGACATACAATAACCAAGACCATGTTCGAAAGATCCTAAGAAGACTTCCTAAGAGATGGAGACCTAAAGTTACAAGAAGACAAGAAGCCAAAGACTTGAGCGTGTTGAAGCTAGATGAGTTCTTTGGGATCCTCAAGATTCATGAAGTAGAACTCAATCAAGATAAGCCCAAGCGAGACAAGTCAATAAAGATCAAGGCCGGATGTAAGAATCATAAGACTCGAGAGAAGGAGGAAGTCATTGAAAGCATTAAAGATTGAAGAATCAAAGGATGATAACTCAAATCAATCGTAATCGAGTCAAGTGATGAAGATGACGAATTATCTTTCATTTCCGTAAAGATAAGACGATGTGGAAGAAGAAGCCCAGAGGTAACCGCATATTCGTAAAGAATGGAAAAGATGAAGCTAAGCCGAGAAGTCTTCTATCATTTGCTACGAGTGCAACCAGCCCGACACTACAAGTCCTAATGCCCTACTCTCAAGAAGAAACCCAAGAAGAGTAGAGAAGGCAAGAAAAGCATGATGGCAACATGGGAGGACCTAGATTCATCGAATCGAGACTGAGCCCGAAGTCATCGTAACATGCAAACATTTGCCTAATGGCCGAGGAAGATAGTGATGAGGAGGTAAAATCGATTATGATAATTTGTATGATGCTTATTCGTAATTGTTAGAAGATTCTCATGCTATTCTCAAACAAGACAAGTTGTTAAAGAAAAGTATGTAGAAAATATTAAACATCCTGAGATAATAGAGAGAGAAAATAGTTGTTTAAAGAAACAATTAGAAGATAAAAGAAAGATTGTAGACGGATCAGAAGAAATTAATCAGCTTAAGATAAGGATTAAGAATTTATCAGCTGATTTAGCTACTTTCACAGAAAGTACAAAGAAAATGAATGAAATGCTTGGAAAATGTAGATATCCGAGTGATAAGACTGGATTAGGGTTTACTAGAAACAATACTCACCTAGTAGCAAATCTGTCATTCAAAAGAAAGATATAGGATAACACATTTTAATCAACGTCCGAGTAATATGCATTATAGATCATATCATAAGCATACTACTAACCATAAAGGACCCAAGAAAATTTGGGTACCAAGAAATAAAATAGTTTCTCCGCAGATATCCTTCCTTGGAAGATACGGCAAGCACCATTGGTATTTAGACAAGGATGCTCGCGACACATGACAGAAGAAGGTCTATGTTCCTAGATCTTGAAGATAAGAAGGAGGATCAAGAACTTTCGGAGACAACCAGTAGGCAAAATTATTGAATCGGAAAATAGGTAAAGATTCATTTGCATGCATAAATAATGTATTGCTTGTTGATGGTCTAAAGCATAACTTGATTAGTGTGAGTCGGCCAGTGATTACGGTTTCACAGCTACATTCAATCAAAATCTTTGCGAAGTCGAAACAAAGATGGGTCTATACTTTTCTCTGCCAAGAGAAGAAACAATCTTTACAAAATCAATTTAGAATATTTTCAAAATCAAAATATTTCATGTTTTCTATCTTCAAGAAGAAAGACTAATCTGCATAAAAGCTAGGTCATGTCTCTTTGAAACATATTTCAAAATTAGTAAAACATGATTTAGTAAGAGGTTTGCCAAAATAAGTTTTGACAAAGAACTTTTCGTGAAAATTGCTTGAAAGGAAAACAAGTTAAAACCTCTTTCCTTCTAAAAATTTTGTAACCTCATCAAGACCTTTAATCGCTATATATGGATTTGTTTGGTCCTACAAGGACATTAAGTCTTGGCGTAAAGAAATATGGACTTGTCATTGTTGATGACTTTACTCGATTTTGTTGGATATTATTCTTATCACACAAAGGCTAGTCTTTTAAGTGCTTTAGAACTCTATCCAAAAGTTACAGAATCTAAAAGGAATGTCCATTACTAGTATCCTGAGTGATCATGGTGGAGAGTTTGAAAATGAGAAGTTTAGAGTATTCGTGAAAAGAATGGAATTTCCCACAACTTCTCAAGCCCCTAGAACTCCTCAACAAAATGGAGTTGTTGAAAGAAAGAATAGGACGATTCAAGAAATGGCAAGGACCATGCTATGTGAGACTAATCTTTCTAAGTATTTCAAGCGTAAGTCGTGAATACAAAGATGTTATATTCGTAGCAGGATCTTGTTGCGACCTATGTTGAAGAAGACTCCTTATGAGTTATGGAATGGAAGAAGACCAAGCATATCGTACTTTCATCCATTTGGGTGCAAATGTTCCATTCTGAATACGAAAGAGCTGTTGGATAAATTCGATTCGAGGACCTATCCAGGAATTTTTCTAGGCTACTCATCATCGTCTAAGGCTTTTCGAGTTTACAACTTCATTTCAAAGCTCGTGAAGAGACGATCCATGTCAAGTTTGATGATAGTCCTCAACCCCATAAGGAAGATGACATGGAGAATGAAGGTCCTTCAAAGAACTTAGATGATACCTCGTAAACTCCCTCGTCGGACACTCATGAGAACAAACCGCAGATATTCCGTAAACTATAGAACCAAGACGAGATTGGAAGTACAAAAGTTCTCATCCGGAAGAGTTAATTATCGGTGAGACCTCGAAGGAGTTAGGACTAGGTCCGATTCGCATTTAGAAGCTAATGTAGCTTTTATCTCCAAGTAGAGCCTAAGAAGGTCGAGGAAGCTCTTCAAGAAGAAGCTTGGGTGTTAGCCATGCAAGAAGAGTGAATCAATTCACGAGGAATAACGTTCGTCCTTAGTTCCAAAACCTCCTAAGAAATCGATTATAGGAACCAGATGGGTTTTTAAGAATAAGTTAGACGAATCAGGAAGAGTGAGTCGTAACAAGGCTAGATTAGTAGCACAAGGCTACAATCGCAAGAAGGAATAGACTATAATGAAACATATGCTCCAAAGAGCTTAGACTGAAGCTATAAGGATTTTGTTAGCATATGCAATCTGTCATGATATAAAGTTGTTTCAGATGGATGTAAAGAGTGCATTTCTGAATGGCTTTATAGACGAAGAAGTGTATGTAAAACAACCACCTGGCTTCGAAGATGTTGAAAACCCAGATTATGTCTATAGACTTCACAAAGCCTTATATCGGCTCAAGCAAGCTCCCAGAGCTTGGTATGATCGTCGAGTACCTTCTTGATAGAAAATGGTTTCAGTAGAGGTCAAGTTGATAAGACGCTCTTTAGGAAGGGTTTTCAAAATGATTTTATCTTAATACAGATTTACGTTGATGATATCATATTTGGTGCTACTTCAAAAAAGTTGTGCTTGAAGTTTGAGAGTCTAATGAAAAGAGAATTTGAAATGAGTATGATGGGTGAATTAAAGTTCTTTCTTGGGTTGCAAGTTAAGCTGCATCAAGAAAAGATCTTCATTCATCAACAAAAGTATGTGAAAGAATTGTTGAATAAGTTTGACATGAATAATGTGAAGCCTATGGCAACTCGATGCATCCTTCAAATCTTTTGTCGAAAGACTAACTTGGTAAGAAGGTGGATCAAACCCTATATAGAGGATGATCGGTTCTTTCATGTATCTTCATGACAAGTAGACCGATATTCATTCTCAAGGTATGCTTGTGTGCAAGATTTCGTCGATCCTAGAGAATCTCATCTTATTCTTCGTTAAACTAATTTTGAGATATCTCGCAGTACTACCGATCTTTGCTTAATGTTTGAGAAAGGTAAAGATTTCAGGTTAATTGGATATTGCGATGCGGACTATGATGGAGATAGAATTGAAAGGAAGAGCACAAGTGGAGGATGTCAATTTCTTGGAGGAAATCTTGTCTCCTGGTCAAGCAAGAGACAAAGCTTAATTGCCCTATCAATCGCTGAAGCAGAATATATGTCTGCCGTAAGTTGCTGCTCACAGACGTTGTGGATCAAATACCAGCTTGAAGACTATTCAGTCAAAAAGGAGGAGATTCCAATTTGTTGCGACAACACCAGTGCGATAAATCTATCAAAGAATCCAATTCAGCATTCCAGAGTGAAGCATATAGAAGTCAGACATCATTTCTTGAGAGATTATGTTCAGAGGAAAGTGGTGATTCTACAGTTTGTTGAAACAGAACTTCAATGGGCATATATCTTCACTAAACCACTAAGTGAAGAACATTTTCAGAAGATAAGACGCAATCTTAACATGGTGATGCTAAATGAGCAGTCAGGCTAAAATAACGTGAGAAACTAACGGCGTTATATACAGAGAGTTACAGCTGGTAACTTTTCTCACAAGGAAGATTTTTGGAGGAAAAAATCTGATAAACTCGAGGTTCTTAATGATTCGAGAACCCATCAGTCCATAACCCTATAAGTAGACTGAAGATGAGATTATAGCAGTCTTTTCATCATCTCCTGACGGTTCATTTCTACTTTACCAATTCTCTCAAAATCTTCTCACTCAAAAAGTTCTCCAGAAGATAATTTTTCGCTCTATACAATGGAAGCACCATGGTTTATGGAAGACTTCAGGACTTTGAGTCACTAAGGAGTGACGGCATAGATGTAGAACCGAGATCACAAGAGTCGATGGAAGAACTTCTTTCGATCGAGAACTTGTCTATACTGGATGAGGTCTATGAGTTCGGAAGAACGCCGTCTGGTAGAAGACACTATTGTATCCTCTGTGGAAAGAATATCTCTTCTTATCACAAAGGATTTAATAAGGAAGGTGACCGATTGCCCATCGGTTGGTGAGAAACCGTCTACCAAGGCCGGATGGATGTCCTCGCTGAATGAAAGAAGAAGATGTCAAGGGACAGCTCTATGGCACAAATGATTCGAGGAGAGGAAGACATCAAATCGATTCCAAAGGCTCGGATTCTTCATGCAATCTCGCTTAATTGCATTCTTCCCAGAGTTGGTTCAAGGCATTTGGTGACTACTCTAGATGAACAATGCTGTTCTTTCTCTTCGAATAGAAATCCCATAGATCTACCATTCTTAATCTTTCACTATATGGTTAAGGGTTAAAGGAAACTACAAGTTATCCTTATGGTATGATTTTGACGAGGATCTTTATGGAATCCAAGATTCGCCCGCACCACAGATCAAACTAACTGCTCTGTGAAGAGCAAAATCGATGCACATACGATTCGCGAATGGGTCGAACATAGTAGAATGAGACCAAGCCGACTCTTCAAGGAAGCCAAGAACCGAGGGGAGCGTGTATTGAAGAAGACTCTGTCTCAAGTTCTCAATCGCCAAGAAGTATCAAATCGCCATCACGAACTAAGGAGAGTGCTAGGAGACCTCTCATGAAAATGGCGAGTCCTCTTTCGGAGAAAGCCAATCTCGGAGGGCAAAGCAAAGCGCCAAAGAGACAAGGAAAAGTCTCGAGCGAGGTTGTGAAGAAAGCCAAGAGATCTCCAAGAATCGGGACTCGAGGCAACAGGAAGAGAAGATTGCCAGAGAACAAAGGCTAGAAGAAACTTCTAAATCTTGTGCACCCAAAGCCACAAGATCCTTAGTCTCTATTCGGAAGAGGATACGCCGTAAAATCAAAGAGACCGAGAGGAAGAGAAAAGCAACATCGATAAAAGAAAATCTCCCGCAAAGAAATCGGTGAAACTAATCAAGCGAGAGAAAAGACTAAGAAGGTTAGTCGAAGAAGAACATCTCAATCACGAGGACGTTAGTCAACGTAAAGACATCACCGATGTCGTTCAAGTAGAAATGAAGTCGAAGCAAGATACTGCTCAAGAAACCCCTCTGGTTCAACAAGAATAACCAGTTGAAGAAAACACGGTTAAGGAAACACATAATGATCAAGAAAAGGAGCTAGTAGAGGAACCAACACTGGAAACACCTTTTGGTCTAAAAAGGAGCCGTAAGATGGAAGTCCAGCCAGTGGCGTCTCATCGCAAAGACATCAAGGAGCAGCAGTATTTCAGACTGGATGTTGGACCAGTGCGAAGGTACACAACTACCATAGATTTATGAGGAAACAAAAGCTGAAAATCAAAATGGTGGAAGTTGTTACCAGACAAAGGACTACTATTGCAATTGTTGTTCAACCAGTGAAGAAAATAGTGGCTATAGTGGAACCTATGGTGATTAATCACAACACATGGCAGTTACTCAAAGAAGACGAAAGGATCTTCTATGACTCCTTGGGATTTGCTGCTACAATGCCATATCCTACAAATCGTCCCTGCCATCCATGTACCATTTTCCCAGTCACAAAGAACACAGAAATCATGGTTGCACTAGACATACAACCAAGATTTCCAAAAGATTTCACAAGGGGAAAAGCAAAGTTGTATCCTGAAGATGATGCTAGTGATGATCTGTCCGCAGATCAAAGTGCAGAAGAAGTGCGAAAAATTGATGAAGTATGCACTCCTGCACAGAATCCAGATCAAGCGAGCTGCAGCTACACTAATCGGAGGGAACACTGTCCAGTGGGGGGAAATATAAGAAAAGGAACATTTACAGAGTTCCTCATTCAGAAAGTTCTTCATATTAGGCCTCTGACTAGTACACTGTCTATAGAAGCACAAGCCTTACCCCTGCATGGAAGACGATTCTTGATCTTTGCCGAGCCCGTTTGATTTAGATCTTCTGAAGTCAAACGCTTATTTGTCCACCGACTTTTGAGATCAATGAAGACTACACTCCATCCTCTGATGCCTACACTACCTCAATTCCTTTCGCTCCTCCATCAGCAGAAGCAAATCAAGCCTCTTCGTCAGTTGATCCACCAGATGAAGTCAGTAGATTACGTGGTGAACTCAATGACATGAAGGAGACGGTGAATGATCTGAGAAAGATGATAGCAGAACTGCTGAAGTGCAAGAATCGTTAAATCATTTTTGATTATAACAAATAGGGGGAGAGCAGGAAAAGAAGATAATCAACAGAAGAGGAGAGGATGTTAAGATGAAGAAGGTGTGACCACAATGATTTAAGAAAGGAAGAAGATAAGTTTTTTTATTTTGCAACATCTGTAAATTTTGTTTTGTTTTCTTTTCTTGTATGTAATTTGTTATATTCAAAAGGGAAGATTGTTAAGTCGTAATGACTTTACATAAAATGATTTTGATGTATAACAAAGAGAGATCATATACAAGATAAACAAAATGTAGACGCATTTAACTCGCATACGGCGAAGTTGATAAAAGTCAAACACAGACGAAGTTGAAAAAAGCAGACGCAGACGCAGACGCAAAAGCAAAGCAAACGCAGAAAAGAAACAGACGCAAGAGTCAGTTTGAGTTAGTTCTGAGAACTCAACTGATTAACTGCTTTTAAAGATTAAAGATTCACGATGCAAGAATCAAAGAAGCGCTAGAGGCGAAGGCTATAAATACAAGTCAAGTCGAAAATCAAGAGTCGGTGATGTTAGAAAAATTACACAAAGTGAAAAAGCGATCAAGTGCGAATTAATGAGCGCCATCTTATCAGAATAAAGTGTTCAAATATTTTCCGAGAAGAAAAGTTATACAGATAGCCTGCAGAGGCTAAGTATGAAAGAATCTTGGTTGTAGAGACTCAAGAGGCTCGTAAAAGAATATCAGAACGCCAAGAGATAGTGAAATCTCGTAAGAAACTCGAGGATCGGACGTAGCCCACGGTTTGGGGTGAACCAGATAAACCGTGTCTACTACTCTTACTCTTTATCTTTATCTTGCCTCAAAGTTGATCATTACTTACTATTCATATACTTAGCATTGAAAAGTTTGATCAATCAGGATTAATAAAGATTCTGTAAAGAATTTTATTTCTAACAAGTAATTCTGAAAAAGATATTAAAAAAGGGGAATACACAATTCAACCCCCCCTTCTCGTGCATTCTACTGTATTTCTAAGTGCTGTATTAACGTGTGATTCACTTCAAAACATAGGTTTTTGGGTTATGCACGGTCTCTTACACAACTGTACATCAGATTGTGGATAATCAGAATTCGCCTAATATCGCAAAAGTGCATAACCGTGCATTCCTTCTAGATTGTTTTTTTAATGATGTGTATCCTCTATATAAACTAATATGTTCATATATTCTTTCATAAATACATTGTTAAAGTGCTCAATGAAGTGAATCACACGTTATTACAATGCTTATTATACGATGTATAAAGGCACAAGAAGGGGGGTTGAATTGTGTATTTTCCCTTTTTGAAAAACCTTCAAAATCGTTTTGTCAAAAGAAAAACTTGTTCTTTTCACAAGAACTACTGTAAATCAAAGTTAATCGTATTCTTTGAAAACTTGTTTGAAAACTAAGTAAAATCGAAACTTCTTGATGTTCTTCTTTTGGCTTCCGTCTACTTTTGGCTTCCATCTGTTTTTCAATCTCCGTCTGCTTTTCAATCTTTCGTCTGTTTTTCAATCTCCGTCTACTTTTCAATCTTTCGCCTGTTTTTCATCTCTGTCTATTTTGCAATCTCCATCTGCTTTTTGTCTATCGTCTGCTTTTCAATCTTCCGTCTGTTTTTCATTCTTCCATTATTTGTACTTCATCAAAATCACTAATGTAAAGTCATTTTGACTTAACAATCTCCCCCTTTTTTATGATAACAAATAATCATACGATTAAGGTTAAAAACATATCTTCATACTGTCTTCGTCTGACTTCTTCATGTTCTGCTTATTCTTCCTCCCCCTATCTTTTTCTTTCTTCTTCAAAAATTCATCTCCTTCGTTCACCCTCTTTGATTCCTGCTATCCATTCTCCCCCTATTTGTTATTAATAAAAAATGATTAGGGCCGATGATACTTCAACAATTCTTTCACCATCTCCTTTAACTCCTTGACTTCTCTTCGTAGGTGCATTATCTCTGCTTGCAAGTCAAAAGGTAAGGTGGTTTGATCATCTCAGGAGTTCTGCAAAAGCAATTGTAGTAACATATGCATCTGAAGATGGAACATAGTCTTCAAAAATCTCAAAAATAGGTGGTTGAACCGATAGATTGGGCTCAGCAAGGTCTACGTCATAAGGAGCAGGTAGCATTAGCACTTGTCTTTCACGCAAGGGTAGGGCTTCTTCTTCAATCGACAGTGTATTAGATAGTGGCCTAATACGCACTATTGTCTGCACAAGGGATTCAGTAAACATCCCTTTAGTAAGCTTTCCTCCCACTGGACAATGTTCATCCTTCGCTGTAGAACTGCTACTAGCTCTTGTAACTGTCGTCGACTTCTCTGAAATGCATGCTTCATCTATTCTTCGCACTTGTTCTTCAATCTGATCTGCGGACAGATCATCAATTACCCCTTATGGGTATAACTTCTTCTTCCCTTTATTAACATCCATGGGATATCTTGGTTGAAGGTCTGGTACAACCTTTATCACCGTTTCTTCTGTAATTGGGTAAATAGTGTATGGTTGATTGTTCATCTTTGTAGGGTATGGTTTTGTGGCAGCATACCTCAAGGCTTCATAAAAGTTCCTTTCATCTTCATTCAACAGATTCCATGTCTCACTATTTATAGGAATAGGTTGTAAGTATGCCTTTACTAACCTCCTCGGTGTATCCCTGATGATTATTGATGTACTCCTTGTAGTCACAGGTTGAAATTCTTCAATCAATCTGATTTCTAATTCGTCTTTCCTAAAAAATTCAGAATAGTTGTATGGAACCAGACTGAGTTCTTCCGATTCCTCCTGTTGAACTTGTACTAAACTAAGTTCTATTGCTTCCTAATGTTGAACCTCAGTAAGAATAACATTTACCAGACTTATTTCTGCTGTTGTCTCTTGTGGAACAACAATAGGAGTATTCTGCTTCTGACTAACTTTTGCTGATTTCTCTGGTGGAACAACAGTAGCAGTAGCCTTCTCCTGTCTTGGTTTCTCAGCAATTGAAGTAGTTATTTTCTGACTAACTTCCCTAGCAATAGTAACACTCTTCTTCTGACTAACTACCTTAGTCTTCTTCACTGCCTCAGTCAGTCTTGGAGTTTTCTGAGGTTGGGGTATCTACCTCTCAGACTCCAATTTTCTTTTCCTCTCAGTCTCCTTGGCCTGTTTGGCTGAATCTTCACTTAAGGTCGAGACTAGAGATCTTGTAGCCTTCGGTGCATGAATTTCAGAGACTTCTGCCTGAGTAAGTTCTCTGGCTCTCCTTTCTTCTTGCTGTCTCAAGGTTCGAATCCTGGGTGATCTCTTCACCTTCTTTGGAATATCACTCAGAAGCTTCTTCCCTTTTCTCTTCATGACACTTTCGTCTATACTCCGAACTTAGCTACTTTCTTTTTGAGAAATCATCTTTTCCTTCAAAACCTCTTCAGATGATTTTCTTCTTTCAACCATGGGCACTCTTACACTATCCTAAGATTTAGAACTCTTTGTGGGAGACCTCTTCTGCATCCACTCCCCCTCAGTTCTAGCTTTATTCTCAAAATCTGCTTCTGCTCTGTCCAGATTCTTCAAGCCCAATTTTCTTATAGTACTCGAGTCGATAACACTCTTAACAGGCACCATTCGTCTAATTCCTCTGTCAAGACGGACTCCAGACTCCCTAAAAATCCTTGTTAACAACATTCCGTACAGGTAGCTATTAGTATCCTTCATCCCCTTAACCATATACTGAAAAATAAAAAATGGTAGGTCAACTGGTTGGCGATTCAGCAGGTAGAATAGACATTGTTCATCTAGAGTAGTAACCAAATGCCTTGAACCCGCTCTCAGTAAGACGCAGTTGAATAGAATCGCATGTAAGACCCTGGCCTCCGACACCAGACTCGAGGTCTTCCTCTCCGTAGGGTCATTTTCTCCATACAACCGTCTACTGACTTCGTCTTCCTGTAAACTGACCTTTGTCATCCATCTGGCTTTGCTCGTTAGCTTCTATCCAACAGATGGACATCCAGTCACCTTCTCGATCAACTCCATTGTTACAATAATAGACAATCCGTCTACTGTAGAAACAATAGCTTTGTATACCATCTGCACATTCTTCCAAAACTCATATACTTCATTTTGATAAACATACTCCCGCACCTGGAAGAACTTCCTCCAATCGACTTCTACAATCTCTGGTTCGATATCCATATCATCTCTCCTCAGAGATTCAAAATCCACATGTCTTTCATAGATCATTGCTTACTCCATTGATTCTGAATAGAAACTGAATTCAGTAATCTGTTATTCAAAGGTAAGGTTGATTTCAGAGGTTTGAGAGGGCTGAAAAGTTTGTGGGTTGAGAGTATTCGAAAGGTTTCTGATTTGAGACTACTCGAAAGGTCTTATCAGGCGTGTTCTAGAATCGGTGAGTTTCTCAAGGCTATGAGACTTTCCCTCCAAAATTTCCTTATGAGAGAAGTTACCAACTGTAACTCACTGTTTTTGACGCTGTTAACTTTGACAACCGTTTAACTTGGCTGTGAGATGTCAGACGGTTGGTCATTTAACATCACTATGTTGAGATTCCGTCTAATTTCCTTAAACTGTTCTTCACTCAATGGTTTAGTGAAGATGTCCGCCCATTGTAACTCTGTCTCAACAAACTGTAGACTCACAACCTTTCTCTGAACGTAATCTCTCAAAAAATGATGTCTAACTTCAATATGTTTTACTCTCGAATGCTGTATAGGATTCTTCGATAAGTTGATGGAACTGGTGTTGTCACAAAAAATTGGGATCTCCTTTTCTTGAACTGAATAATCTTCTAATTGGAATTTAATCCACAATGTTTGTTAACACTAGCTTGCGGCAGACATGTACTCGGCTTCGGCAGTTGATAGAGCGATAGAGCTTTGTCTCTTGCTTGACCTAGGTTTGAGCCAAGAAAGTGGCAACCTCCACTCGTACTCTTCCTTTCAACTCTATCTCCGGCATAGTCCGCATCGCAATATCCAATCAACCTGAAATCTTTACCTTTCTCAAACATTAAGCAAAGATCAGTAGTACCTGCGAGATATCTCATAATTCTTTTAACAGCTATGTAATGAGACTCTCTAGGATCAGCCTGAAACCTTGCATACAAGCATATACTGAACAGTATATTAGGTCTGCTTGTTGTAAGATAAAGCAAAGAACCGATTATCCCTCTATACAGGGTTTGATCCACCTTCTTACCAACTTCCTCTTTCGAGAAAAGGTTCGAAGGATGCATTAGAGTTACCATAGGCTTCACATTATTCATATCAAATTTAGACAACAATTCTTTTACATATTTTTGTTGATGGATAAAGATCTTCTCTTCGGTTTGCCTAACTTGCAACCCAAGAAAGAACTTTAACTCACCCATCATACTCATCTCAAACTCATTTTTCATTAGACTCTCAAAAATCATACATAAATTCTTTGACGTAGCACCAAAAATGATATCATCAACATAAATTTACACTAAAATGAAATCATTCTCATAATTCTTTCTAAAGAGCGTCTTATCTACCTGACCTCTACTAAAACCATTTTCTAAGAGAAAGGTACTTAGATGATCATACCAAGCTCTAGGAGCTTGTTTCAAGCCGTATAAAGCTTTATGAAGTCTATAGACATGATCTGGATACTTAACATCCTCGAAACCAGGAGGTTTCTTAACATACACCTCTTCATCTATAAAACCATTCAGAAACGTGCTTTTCACATCCATCTGAAAAAGTTTTATATCATGACAAACCGTATATGCCAGCAATATCCTAATCGCTTCAAGTCTCGCTATTGGAGTATATGTCTCATTGTAGTCTATTCCTTCTTGCTAATTATAGCCTTGTGCTACTAATGTAGTTTTATTCCGACTCACTCTACCTGATTCGTCTAACTTATTCTTAAAAACCCATCTAGTTCCTATAATGGATTTTTTCGAGGGTTTAGGAACTAAGGACCAAACTTTATTCCTAGTAAATTGGTTCAGCTCCTCTTGCATGACTAAAATCCAAGCTTCATCTTGAAGAGTTTCCTCAATCCTCTTAGCCTCTATTTCAGAGATAAAAGATACATTAGCTTCTCTTCTGAATTTGGACCTTGCTCTGACTCTTGCAGAGGTCTCTCCTATAATTAACTTTTCTGGATGAGAACTCTTATATTTCCAATCTCTTTTTAATCTAATAGTTTCTGGAATATCCTCAACCTTGTCTAACTGAGTTCCTAATGATGACGCTTCTATTGTATCACCTAAGAGCTTTGAAGGGACTTCACTCTCCATGTCATCTTCCTTACTGGGTTGGGAACTATCATCAAACTTGACATGAATGGTCTCCTCAACCGTCTTCAAGGTAAGATTGTAAACCCTAAAAGCCTTGGATGATAAAGAGTAGCCTACAAAGATTCCTGAATAGGTCTTTGAATCGAACTTATCGAACAATTCATTTGTATTCAGTATAAAGCACTTGCAACCAAATGGATGAAAGTAAAATATATTCGGTCTCCTTCCATTCCATAACTCATAAGGAGTTTTCTTCAGCAATGGTCGCAGCAATATCCTCTTTTGAATGTAGCATACTGTATTCACAGCTTCTTCCCAGAAGTACTTAGGAAGATTCATTTTACATAGTATAGTCCTTGCCATCTCTTGAATCGTCCTTTTCTTTCTTTCAACAACTCCATTCTGCTGTAGAGTCCTAGGAGCAGAGAAATTGTGGAAAATTCCATTCTCCTCACAGAATATTCTAAACTTCTCATTCTCAAACTCTCCACCATGATCACTCCTGATACTGGCTATAGTCATTCCTTTTTCATTCTGTAACTTTCTGGAAAGGGTCCTAAAACACTCAAAAGACTCATCTTTGTGTGACAAAAATAATATCCAACAAAATCTAGTAAAGTCATCAAAAATAACAAGTCCATATTTCTTTTCGCCAAGAATTATTGTCCTAGTTGGACCAAACTTATCCATATGTAACAACTCTAGAGGTCTAGAAGATGTTACGAAATTTTTAGAAGAAAACGCTATTTTGACTTGTTTCCCTTTCTGACAGCTTTCACAAAAGAACTCTTTGTCAAAACTTATTTTTAGTAATCCTCTTACCAAATCATGCTTTAACAACTTTGAAATATGTTTAAAACTGACATGACCTAGCTTTTTATGCCAGATTAGTCTTTCTTCTTCAGTTGATAAAAAACATGAAACATTTTGTTTTTGAAAATCTTCTAAATCAATTTTGTAAAGATTATTTCTTCTCTTGGCAGAAAAGAATATAGACCCATCTTTGTTTTTGACTTCACACAATTGACTGACACTAATCAAATTATGCTTCAGACCATCAACAAGCAGCACATTATCAATGCATGCAAAAGGAATCTTTACCTATTTTACCGATTCCAATTATCTTGCCCTGCTAGTTGTCTCCGAAAGTTACCGATCCTCTCTTCTTATACTGAAGATCTAGGAACATAGACCTTCCTCCCGTCATATGTCGCGAGCATCCACTGTCCAAATACCAACAGTGCTTGTCGCATCTTCCAAGGAAGGATATCTGCAGGAGAAACTATTTTATTTTTTGGTACCCATATTTTCTTGGGTCCTCTTAGGTTAGTAACATGCACAAAATGATGCATTTGATAAGTTTGTTGATGAACGCGTGATTGGTGATACTTATTTTTCTGGAAAAAAGACTTTCTTCCCTGATGAGATTTATTTCTTGTAAACCTTAATCCGGTTTTATCACTCGGATGTCTACATTTTCCTAACATCTCATTCATTTTCCTTGTACTCTTAGTGAAGGTAGCTAAATCAGCTAAAAGATTCTTAATCCTAAGCTTCAATTGATTGATCTCTTCCGATCTATCTACAACTTTCTTTTTCTTATTCTCCTCTACTTACTGTTTCAAGCATGTATTTTCTCTCTCTAAGTCTTGTGTATGTTTGAGGTTTTCTACATACTTTTTTTATCGGTTTGTCTTTGCTTCGTAATAGCATGAGAGTCCTCTAGTAGTTCTGAATATGCATTATGCAAGTCATCATATTTAGAAGTTACCTCCTCATCACTTTCTTCCTCGGCTACTAGGCAAATATTCTCATATTCTGATGTCTTGGAGCTTGTATCTAATTCAGATGAATCTAGATCCTCCCAAGTTGCCATCATGCTTTTCTTACCTTCTCTACTCTTCTTTAGTTTCTTCTTTATAGTAGGACACTCAGACTTGTAATGTCCAGGTTGATTACACTCGTAGCATATGATGGATGTCTTTTATACTTTTCCATCATCTTTACTGTTCTTCTTGAATAATTGACTTCCTTTGGACTTCTTCTTCCACATCTGCTTAATCTTCTTTGATATGAAAGATAACTCATCATCTTCATCACTTGACTCTTGTTCTGATTCGTTGGAGTCATCATTCTTTGATTCTTCAATCTTTAATGCTTGTGATGACTTTCTCCTCTTTTGAGTCTTCTGATTCTTCTGTTCGGCCTTCAGTGCTATTGACTTGTCCCGTTTGGGCTTGTCTTCAGCATCGAGCTCAACTTCATGAATCTTCAGCGATCCAAGCAATCCGTCAAGCTTTAGTATCTTTAAATCCTTAGCTTCCTGCATAGCAGTAACTTTTGGTCTCGATCTCCTTGGAAGAATTCTTAAGATCTTACGAACTTGATCTTGAGTGTCGTAAGTTCTTCCAAGAGCTTTCAATCCATTGATAATTGTTTGAAATCTTCCAAATATTTGATCAATAGATTCTTCATCTTTCATCGTGAAAAGCTCGTACTGGTGCACAAGAATGCTTATCTTGGATTCTTTGACTTGGTTTGTACCTTCATGTGTGATGGACAACGTGTCCCACATCTCCTTCACAGTATCGCATCCGTGGACTTTTTCATACTCACTTCTGCTTAGGGCACAACTCAAAAAAAACTTCGCTTTAGAGTTCAGTTGATATCTCGCCTTTTGATCAGCAGTCCATTTGATTTGTGGAATAAGATTTCCATCTTCATCTACTGGTGTGTATGATCTATTCTCTATCACGTCCCAAAGATCAACATGAGTAGATTCTATAAACAGCCGCATCCTATCTTTCCAGTAATGATAGTCTTCTCCGTTGAATGCTAGAGGTCTAGTGACTGAGGCACCTTCTGCAATGTACGTATGTGATTCTGCCATAATCTTTGATCCACACTTTGTTACAGTGATCCTTGGACACAAAGCTCTGATACCAATTGAAGTGAATCACACGTTATTACAATGCTTATTATACGATGTATAAATGCATAAAAAGGGGGGTTGAATTGTGTATTTCCCCTTTTTGAAAAACCTTCAAAATCGTTTTGTCAAAAGAAAAACTTGTTCTTTTCACAAGAACTACTGTAAATCAAAGTTAATCGTATTCTTTGAAAACTTGTTTGAAAACTAAGTAAAATAAAAAATTTGAATGATAAGAGAGATAAGGATAGATAGTTTGTCAGACCTCGCTCCCGGAGCCCAACTTTCGTAGTCTTGAAACCTTATGCTTATAACCTTGCAGAATTCTTAACTGTAACTCCACCTTTGAGACGAGTGCACACTACTTAAACATCACAAATACATATTGACTTGTCCATATCAAATATATCTTGAAGCCTCACGCTCGTATAGAGGCAAGAATCACCTTGATCGGAGTTATATAACTCAAGATACACTCCATAAATCTAAAGGAGTTCATATCCGAAACCTGCTCTCTTAACTGACCTCTCACTTGCTTTAATGCAAAATTCCTCAATTTCACTCCAATTTATACTAATTTTTTTAGAAAGAATGGTACATGTCTTATAAATCCAATGGTTCAAACCTCACCTCAATTGAAGGCCGGATGAGGGAATTATGCCCAAAAGAGCAGACCATGCTCACTTCTAAAACCCAAATGAAACTCTTTTGGAGCAATTCTCATAACTTTTAATCTAGAGGTCGGATTGTGTTTATTCTTTCATCATTTGAAAGTAGACATCTAGATATACAACTCTCATGAAGACTACAAAACGAGATTCGGTATCTAACTATGCCCAAAACACTTGACTAACAACTCGACTTATCTTTGGATGATCACTCATAACTCGAGTTATTCACGATAACTCGACTTGTCGAGACAAATAAGTCGACTTATCACTAACAAGTCGACTTATTGAGACAAATAACTAGAGTTATGCTTCACAAGTCGACTTATGGGACCAATAACTCGACTTATGTGAACCAATAACTCGAGTTCTGTCTATTGCACTCGATTCTAACCTCTACACTCTCTCTGACTTATCCCAAACACCATTAACACTCCAATCCTTTCTAGACCTACCCATTTCTACGCCAAACTCATTCATTCAATAATTTGACATCTCCTCTCATGTCAAACACCTAGTTTGACTTACAAAAAGACTCAAGTTCAACTTCAATGATCCTATACATTTACTCATGCAAAGCTCATTAACCATCATTCAAAACATTCTTACTTCTACATAAGATTCATCAATCACAACTCTATACACATCTTTACTTGAACTAAACATGTATTTCTACCCACATGGAGTTTAAAGCCATTCGACACAACTTTAAAAGCCACACTTGACATGTTATTAATCTGTCTTGAGAAACCATGACAAAACGTCATTCATGCATTTCATTCACATCAAAACAAATGTTTTACAATGCTTTAGTAGGCATTTCAAGCCTATTACATTTCAATCAAAATACATCTTGCCAAAATACATCTGTTTTCTCAAAATGCAACCTAAAGCATTGATTTATAGAAAGATCATTTCAAATACAAGACCGAAAGAAAATCTTGGAGTAAATGCCTTTAAGCTTGCTCCTCGAGATCCTGCTCATTTCCTGGAGAATTTGAGGGGGGGTGAGCTTTAAGCTCGTGGGTAACACATTTATATTTATATAACAAGCATGTCCATTTAATTATTCATACTTTTAGCAATCTTTCAATGAAGTCATGATAGATACATCATGCAATTTTCATCAATACATAAACATAATTTCTCACAATTCAATCATTCATAATTCTTGCACTTTCATGTTATCACATATGAAACACATCAAATGGCTCGGTAAGTCCATATTCTCGCAACCATATAGTCTCATTTAATGAGGTTATATGGGCAAATCTTGAGGAGTCCAAAATAATGGATCATCCTATGTCACAATCCGCAAAGGCGAAGGCTTTCATGGTCGACGTGCACGTGGCGGTTCTTGGGACTATACCTTACCCACATAACACAACAATCATGATCATACAAGAAAATGGGCTGTTCTTGTCCAATTTTCCATTCCTTTAGAAATCATCTTTGTCATACATCATTCATGCTTTTCATCATATTCATTTAACAAGTTTCTCCAAAACAACTTCATTCGCCATCATACAATGTACATCTATAAGCATCATAATTTCATACTCATTTAGGCTATTTCATTCAATACTAGCTCAACCATCATCAAATCATCAACACGTATCATTTTCATTTACACAAAACTCATGATTAATGATATCTAACCACTACTATCACAAGCATTTAATACAATCATCAAGTAATCAAAACTCATTAATGTCATGCATTAATTTACATTTATAGCTTATATACATAAAGATAAATATGAAACCCACCTTGTATCCTTGCTTAAACTTGCCTAAGGAAGTTCCTCTTCTTGTTCTTCTCTCTTTCTTCTTTCCCTTCATTAAAACCGAAAACCCATAATCACTTAGGGTTTTAAAATTGAAAAACCTAATGAACCTAAGTCATTAAATTAACCCTAGAATCACTAAACCCACTTCATTTCTAAGCTTTCCAAACCATAACCCAAGCAAAAGCTTAACCTTGAAAACATAACTTACCTTGATTCTCGACTAACCCAAAGGGTTTCTTAGCTTAAAAGGTAGCTTAGCTTCTCCTCTTCACTTTTTCTTCTTGCACTTTCTTCAAAACTCTCTAAATCTCAAACCCTAGCCACTTCTCTTCTTTTCTCCTCTTCTTCTCCTCTTCACCAAATCCTCTCTCTCCTCTCTCAATTTTCGTTTTTCTTCTTCCTTCCTCCTACAACCTCACTTAAAATCCTCCTTTATACTTCTTCCATTCCACTTAAGCCTATAAGGCCCTAAGCCCACTCATTTCCTTCCTTCTTATTCTTTACTTCCCTACTACCTCTTTAACTACTCAAGCCTACTTCTTCATTTAAGCCCATTAATTTCTCAAGCCCATCTTATTCTTATTCTCTTCTTTCTTTTATTTCATTTGGACCCAAAGCCTAATTAACACATTAAATTACCTCTAATTTATTTAAACCAACTATCACATTTAATACTTGCTATCTAACTCATTTAATCACATTTATTTATTACCCAACTCATTTAATTCATGCCAACTAATACATTTACTAACATTAATTCTTAACACCTAACTCATTTAATGTCATATGCTAATCTATGCTAACTTTATTAAATACTATATTAATTCACCCCATTAATCTAATCATGCTTGATTTATCATTAAAAAAATTCAGGGGTAACATTTCTCCCCTTAAGAAATTTCGTGCTCAAATTTTACCTTACCCCACTTGCTTCCTCTTGCACTCTTTCAGTCTCCATTTTACTCCATCATTCCTAAGCTTTCTTTCAAATGACCTTGGATAACAGATTTAAACAATCCCTTTTAAATGCTACAACATCTTATCTATTTCTTCCATATTCTTCAAATTAGTCAAAATTTTATTTCTCACTTCAACAACCTATCAATCTTCTCGACATACCCTTACTCGAGCTTGGGCACACCTTGGCATGGTGGTATTCATAAACATGTACTCATATGAGTATAAACGATAGCTCGAGAGTATCACAAAGGAAATTGGTCTTATGCTTAATGACTCACAACAGGTAGTGCCAAGTATTTGTATGCCAACACACTTAATTCTCATGCCTATTTTTACCCAAGTTTCATGCCCTGACATCGATCCTCCTAATTCATTCATCTTTCTCATTTCACTTAACTCTTATTATTAGTCCATTTCACCTGCTTAAGACATCTCTAATTCTAGCCTTCAACGACTTGCAAGCCTTACTCAACCATAAGACAAAACAATGACTCATTCTATTATCTAAGTTCTCATACAGTGTTCACCTAAACTCCCTAGGACGGTGACTTTTGTGCTAGGGGTCAAAAAGACTATACTTGGATCTCATGTTCCTAAGAACCTCAAACGATATGTTTTAAACATATTCTTGCTAATTACGACTATCAATTCAAAACTTCACTTGCTTACTTTGACATTTTTAGTCACTAAAAAGGTCTTTCAATGTATCCCTACTAGGATATGAAACTTATGCCACAAATTTTTTTTTTTTTTGCAATCTCTTCATCTTTATTGATTTCACACACTCCTTATTTCATTCAAGATGTATCATTCTTCTCATTCGAACTCGAAATTCAGATCTGCTTTCAATCTCTTAATAAGGTTCAAAATCTCATAATCCTCAATTTGGGCTATACTTGGCCCCACATGTTAAGCTTTCTTTCACTCTAGTTTTGGTGATCATAAAATCAAAGTTACACTTAACATATTTGAATATAACACTTAGCCTTACTTGGAAAATCCCACTTGTACAATTATAGTCTTTTGGTAATTATGTCAATCTCCTGGGTCTTATATTTAATTCTCCCAATTCAGTGATTGTCTCATACTTGTTCGATCTGTACTTGCATATGTATATCTAAGATGTCTCTGTGCATATACTGCTCCAAAACTTTCAAAACAATCATATCAATTAGTAAGACTTCAGCTTGTCTCCATACATATGAAATCACTTTGCTACACTGCATTGGATTTTAGCCAAATGTCTTACACAACATCGGTGCATTTCATAAAATCTTCAAATCTATATGTAATATATGATATAGTCCACATCAACATAATTCTTTCAAAATTCTCTTTACTTACATTACTAATACGCTTACACATTTTTCTTCATGTATTCAAACGATTTTCTCCATTCCTTGAATATCCTTAATACATCATCAAATCTCTCTTGATTAGCCCTCGTGATTTCCTTAAACAACTGCTTCCTCAATGAGGTACATTGTCTCACTTTCTTTTCCATTTCCCTATTAACTTCCTTCCGCAAATGATTTTTCTATTTCTTGCATTTCATCAATCCTCACTTGGACTCACTATCATGTTTGTTCATCCATACCAATTTCTCCACCCATTGCAATCTATTTGCAAATTTAACTTTGGTGATTTTAATACATTCCTCAAGTCGATTAGTTCCTCCCAAACATATTTTCACATAACATGTGCTTATATATTCCTCATACTAGCAATCCATGTCTTCTTAAATTCAGAAATCCACTTATGTGATCCTTTACAAAACCTCGATACATACTTTGAATCATTATATTTCCTTCCCAATCAGTTCTTTCATCGATCACTCTTAATATAAGCCTATCTAATGCTTATTCTAACTTAAAAATTCGATGAAAGGGGTTTCTTGCTACCATTATCTATGCTATTTATGCAATCTTGATCAAAACCTATTATCCTCCTTATCAACTATTCTTAATACCTTGGGAAGACCCGTTTCTATCATCCTCATAAGGTCATAAGGTTCAAGTCACTCAAAACTCAATGGAGTAAAAGAACATACTTGCTATCGCATATGCTTGGGGGGCATCATCAAATTCAACCCATTTTGTTCACTTGCTTATCTCCACCAATTCCCTAACTTGTCTCTTACATGATTGATATTTTGATCTTCATTAATCCTAAAAAATATTCTTCTCTTGATCCTTTGACTTTATTTCTCATTGCAAGATCGTCAACAATTTTCCATCAATCTTCGCTGATCATTGTGAACACTTTCATGTGTCACCTGCATTTCCTTAGGCTCTAAACTATGGGAACTATGACTAACAAATATTTAATGAGTCATAGGGGTTTTATATATCTATCCTATTGATTGGACCAAATTTATACTATAAATTAGGCCCATTTTCTCTAGTAATTATGCATCCGTTGACTCCTGATCTATGATTTTTATGCTTATTTTGGTCCCGCATATTGAGTTTTGATAAATTGTACATTGTCAGTATTTTGTTGTCATTTGTCATTGATTCTGCATAATTTTTATTGGGACAATTGATACTGCAAATGGGTTGTATTTTGTAGGACCAAAGGAGTCAACATTCAAGAAATCAACACGCCGCAAGATTATTTGAGGCTAACCAAGACCTCCATTTAAGCAAATAATTAATGGTATTTAATTTATTATTGCGATTTAGTGACCAAACTCATTCGCCGCACTGTTGACATCGTTCCTCATTTAGCGATGCTCATATTTTCTTTTCTCACATCATCCATTCATTTAGCCTTCCACTCATTACAACCCTTAAAGACCTCTTGATCTTCAAATTGATAGTCCTTGTAGTGGAGAAATAAAATTGATACAAGCTTCATGGTAGGAGATGTATTAAGTAGATTGAGAGAAAATATCCCTACTATACAAGTGAGTTGAGCGTAAACATCATATCTCGAGTGATTCTCTGCTGTTCAATCTCATGTGCTTAAATTCTTTCAATGTTTGTTTTATTAGCACTCTTTCAATTTCTTTGCGTTCAATTACGATAAAGTGGATTGAGTCAATTTTGGTTGTTGTTTGAGCATGGGCAGAATTTTCTTTTACTCTTGTACCTTTTTTACTCTTATAAGCTTTGTTCAGGAGTACAAAGGTTTAAGTGTGGGGGAATTTGATTGGACCAAATTTATACTATAAATTAGGCCCGTTTTCTCTAGTAATTATGCATCTGTTGACTCCTGATCTATGATTTTTATGCTTATTTTGGTCCCGCATATTGAGTTTTTATAAATTGTACATTGTCTGTATTTTGTTGTCATTTGTCATTGATTCTGCATAATTTTTATTGGGACAATTGATACTACAAATGGGTTGTATTTTGTAGGACCAAAGGAGTCAACATTCAAGAAATCAACACGCCGCAAGATTATTTGGGCGAACTAAGACTCCATTCGCCGCAATAATTAATGGTATTTAATTTATTCATTGCGACGAGTGACCAAACTCATTCGCCACAATGGGAATTACATACCATTCGCCGCAGCGAATGTCGGGTAACCCGGACTATAAATAGAAATTAATCCTTTATTCGACCCGCCCGCACAACCTCCTATAAAATCTTGCCATTTAGGGCAAAAACGAAGCACCGCACTCAGAGGTGATTTTACGCTTCTCTGTTTTCTCTGTTCGTCTAATAGTTTTGGTTTTCTCTGGTTTTGCAGTTTGTTTCGAGGCAACAGACATCGCCTACTTTCACCATCTTCTCCTCGCTTTTAGTTCGTCGCGACCATTCATTCATCCTTCACCGCTCGAGTCATGAAAGCGTCGGGTGCCCAAAGAGTGATGGACTCTTCTGCCGTGATGCGTGGCTAAGTCTCCGACCTCTTCAAGATGGAGTAAGGGTGCGAGTTAAAGTGAGCTTAACAGGTAATCGATCTTAGTTTTAGATTTTCGTTATATTTTGTATCAACTCCGAGTTGGAGAATGCACTGTATGATGGATTGAATCCGGTTATAGTTTAATCGGATGTTAAACTTTGATTTATGTTATGGATTGATCATTGTTGAATGTTGTTCTTAAATACATGGAGTTCATGTATATCAGTTGGATGATTGCATTAATTGACTTAATCGCCTAGTTATGTACGATTAAGTTGGTTGTGTTATTATTTGGTTGATTTATTGCATTAATCATTCTATACATACACTATCGGTTTTAACAAGATTTAGTTAATCGAGTTGATTAATTAAATCTTGGACTTAACAGTTGTTAAGGTTTATCTTTCAAACTTAGTGGATTTCAAACCCGATATTATTTTGAACGATGATGACCTTGAGCCACATTTTCGTGAGAGTTTTAATTAATAGTTTTCGGTCTCATTTAATTTAAATTGCCCGATCTTTTCAAAATACCAAAAATATTTACCTTTGCTTTAGTTTAGTTAAATTTTAGATTAATCAATCAAAACCCCCTTTTATTGCTTTCATTGCATGCATAATTCAAACATTAGGCTAGTCTAGGATCAATTAGTGCATTGGTTCCTTGAGAGTCGAGCCGAGGTTGCATCCTGTATTGCAATCCTTGGTATAAATTTTATTTGACCGATTTCAAGGATCAATTCTTAAATTGAACGATAAGTCGCCAATCAAATTTGGGCGTTCTTGTCGGGAATCAAATTAATTGGTTCTCTAGGTTAGCCGATGTTTGTTTTGATTTTAATTTTTGTTGTTTGCATTTTGTTTGCATTGCATAATTTTATTTAATTTCTGTTCTGCTTAAGTGTTTTTAGTGTTAATCCTGTTTGTGATTTCATTCTGCTTTGT
The DNA here is from genome assembly GCA_029891385.1 of Erythroxylum novogranatense. Classification (NCBI taxonomy): domain Eukaryota; kingdom Viridiplantae; phylum Streptophyta; class Magnoliopsida; order Malpighiales; family Erythroxylaceae; genus Erythroxylum; species Erythroxylum novogranatense. The sequence goes on from CM057233.1 coordinate 15,991,273, forward strand.
TTAAGTGTTTATTCTGATTGTTTTTGTTTATTGTGCTTAATTTTAAGTTAAATTCGTTTGCTTTGCTAGTCTGTGCTTCTGGGCGTGACGAGTTCATCATTAAATCACAATGAAGTTCATTAGTCGCCGCAGCGAGTTCATATATTCGCCGCAGCGAAAGTTACAATTTATTCAGTTCGCTGCAGCGAATTACTACACGTCGCAGCGAACCTGAGTGAATTTAAGCCTTGCTATCCGCTGTCGTTTTAGTGAGCTATCTTAGGTGAACTTCTCTTGTGCATGCCCCGTAGACTTAGGCTAGTTCATTTTCAACCTGAAATTGAGCGACACCTTAGACAACTTAGGAAAAACAAGAGAGAGCAAGAAAGACTTAGCACACTAGATCGACTAGAATCTGAGATGGCTGAACACCAAGAATATCCCGGTCAACCACCCCGAAATGGAGATCATGGTCTTAACGGTGACCAGGAACGCGTAGATGACAACAATGCGAACATCAGACGTAGAACCATCCGAGAAGCTACAACCTCGGACGTAAACTACGATCCTTTCACTGCTGCCTGCCCTAACTTCGACGTAAATTTTGAAGTTAAAGGTTTATTGATTAACTCCCTTCCCAAATTTCACGGTTTGGCGGGAGAGGACCCCTATATGCATCTTCAGGCCCTCACAATGATCTGTCAAAGTATGAAGCCTGTAGGAGCACATCTGGACCAGGTGCTGTGGAAGGTATTCCACTTGTCGTTAGAAGGAAAGGCCCGGGAGTGGTATATGAGCCTCCCAAGGCATGTCGCGAATGCCTATCACAGTTGGGCCAACTTGCGAAAAGCTTTTCTGGAAAAGTATTTTCCAGCTTCTAGGACGTCGTCGATGAGAAAGGAGATATATTCTGCCAAACAAGATTATGACGAGTCCTCAGATGATTTTGGAACAGATTCCAAGATCTGTTATCTCGGTGCCCCCATCATCAAATCCCTGATGAACAATTGGTTCAATATTTTTATGATGGGGTAAAGAATCAAGAAAAAGGAATGTTGGATGCTGCGTCGGGAGGTTCGTTGATTGACCTGACCGCGCCAGAAGCTTGGGCCCTGATAAAGAGGATGGCCCTGAATCATCAACAGTATAGTGTCCGCGATTCCAGGAATGTGAATGAAGTAGGAGCCATGACAGCTCAAACTAAGAGAATGGAGAGCCTGGAATCGAAAGTAGATTCCTTGGAACATCGGATAACTTCCCAGTTATCCTCAATCACGGCGGAGCTTAAGAATTTGAATGTGCATCGCCCGTCACCTTCCACTGAACTGGTCGCACCTAGTTGCGAATCTTGTGGATCGGTGATGCACATTTCCAGCGTCTGTCCCGGAAGGTATGAAGAAGTGTCCGCTGTTTACAGGCGGACAAAATTCTAAGTGGGACCCGTACTCCAACACATATAACGAAGGATGGAGATCTCATCCTAACTTCAGTTGGAGGAATAATGAAGGAAGAGCACCCAACCGCTTTCAACAAGGGAGTGGAGCTGGAACATCTACAAACCAGTTTCCCGATCAGCAAGCGTTGACGATGCAACCACAGCCACCAAAAGAGGACACTAATCAGCTTCTGCATGGTATGATGACGTTGATGAAAGAGGATCGAACTTCCACAGCAAATCAATTCAACGCCATCGCGAACCTCATCCAACAGGACTCTGCTAAGAATGCTGCCCGCTTTAGTGCCTTGGAGAAACGGATGGAACAATGGGAGACCAAGGCTGAGAACCTGAACTCATATGTCACTCAGTTGTCTAACAATTTGAGTGAGAGCCAAGCGAGGAATAGCGGATCAATTCCTTCCAACACGGTCATAAATCCAAAAAGTCTGAATGCTATTGAGCTACGGAGAGGAAGGAAAGTGCAATTCAACATTCCTGATAAAGAAGAATGCACCGAAGAAATCGAGGTTGAAGAGGCGCCTCAAATTAAGGAAAAGCCGGATGTGAGATCCGAGAGTGAACAAGAAGAGAAGTTGCGAAAGGACAACAATCAAGCAACTGAAGTAAGAGTGAAAAGGAACAAAGAAAGCGGAAATGAAGCAACACAAAGGAAGTCAATCAAGGACCTTCCTTCCCGAATTCCTACTGATGAGCAAGAAGGTCAACGAATGAAACATGAAAAGGAAATTATTGACCTATTTGGGAAGGTGGAAGTAAATGTGCCCTTTTGGACTGGTTAAGAGAGTGCCGACCTATGCCAAGTATCCGAAAGACTTGTGCACCAACAAGAAGAAATTTAGGCCGAACGAAAGAGTCCAGGTCAGCTCGAATGTTTCCGCATTATTCAAGCCCCAAATTCCGATAAAGTGTCAAGACCCAGGATCGTTCACCATTCCTTGTGTCATAGGAAAGGTGACAATTGGTAGAGCGTTGCTGGATTTGGGAGCGGCAATCAATGTGATGCCAAAATCATCTATGAAGCCACAGGGGTTAGGCGTAAAACCTACTTGGTAGTGTTACGGTTGGTGACAAATCCTTAGAAACCACATGGGCATCATTGAGGACATTCGGTCCAAGTGAAAGGATTAGTGTTCCCGCCGATTTTTACGTCTTTGGATATGTCTCTTGAAGTGGTGCGGGACACTTCTCTAATCCTGGGCGACCCTTCCTTTGGACGGCAAGTACAATGATCAGTATGAAGGAAGGGAAGATCACCATGGAGGTTGGTGATCAACACGTTAGCTTCAACATGTATGAAGCTATGAAGCACCCTAACGAGGATTACTCCTTGCTTGGGGTGAATATGCTTGATGTTGTGATTGATGATGCTTGTTCTGAATTTGCAGAAACTCTAACCCCGACCACTAATGATCTCTTTGGAGGCAGTTTCTATTTTGATGATAGTGCAGGTGCTTATTCGGATACGGGAATAGACATGGAGATGCCCAGGACCCAAGCTGTTGACATAGAGCTTGGATATCAACCACACGTCCATCCCGAGCTACAAGATCCACCGTGAGCACCAAGTGTTTCTTTTCCTGCATTTTCAATATATTTGTGCACATTATTTGATTTGACTTGAAATGTTGTGTTGCATGAATGTGTTGATTAAGTGTGGGGGGGAGCAACCCATCCAGTAGGAATAGCTGTAAATAAGTAGGATTTTCATTTCTGTTTCAATAAATTGATTCCCTCTTGTTAGCTCCGCATGTTTCATGCTTCTATTGTGTGCCTTGCTACTTCTGCCATTGTGGACAATGCCATGTTTAAGTGTGGGGGAGCTAGTTCCCTTTTTATATTTTGCATTGTACACCTATTAAAACTTGTGCATAATTTTGTGGGCCGTTGCTTTTCTCGATAAATTTGGACTCAATCAAACATTTTCTGCTCGTTCTTTTGTGCCCTTGCATGCAAAGCCCTTATAAGTTTCAAATTGATACTTGAGTTTTGTGAAAATGCTCTCCATTCTTGAACGATAATTGGTTTTGGCAAAATTTTAACTTTTGAAGTTTTCAAAACAAAGTAAATGGGAGCATGCTAACAAGGTAGCATTTAAGTTTTAAGTTTTGAGATTGATCATTGAGACAAAACCCTTGTTGGAAGGATATTCGAGCCAAATTCTTCTTTTATATCTTTGTGTGTGCATCCGCTTAGTTCATGCTTCTCTAGAACTTGTGTCGGTTTTACTCAAAGCTTGATGGACTAGATTTTGTGGATATGATAGGCGTTCCTTCTTTCAGCCCTTTCCCCAAACACCAACCCTTAAACACTTTTCCCTTTGCTAGCCCCTTGAGCCTTTATTCTATGAGCATTTGCATACATATTCAGATGATGTCGGTAGTCTGTGTTTTGTTATCATGAAAAAAAAATTTTTGGAAAATGGAAAAGTGTTAGTCTTGTGTATATCCCAAAAAGGGATAATAATGTGTTGTATCTCAAAAAGGGATTAACATCTCAAAATGAGATAGCCAAAAAAAAAGTGTATATTTAATTTATTTCAGTGTTTAGTTTTAGTTTGGCTGTTGACATCAGTTCCTCATTTAGCGCATGCTCATATTTTTCTTTTTCTCACATCATCCATTCATTTAGCCTTCCACTCATTACAACCCTTAAAGACCTCTTGATCTTCAAATTGATAGTCCTTGTAGTGGAGAAATAAAATTGATACAAGCCTATGGTAGGAGATGTATTAAGTAGATTGAGAGAAAAATATCCCTACTATACAAGTGAGTTGGCGTAAACATCATATCTGAGTGATTCTCTGCTGTTCAATCTCATGTGCTTAAATTCTTTCAATGTTTGTTTTATTAGCACTCTTTCAATTTCTTTGCGTTCAATTACGATAAAGTGGATTGAGTCAATTTTGGTTGTTGTTTGAGCATGGGCAGAATTTTCTTTTACTCTTGTACCTTTTTTACTCTTATAAGCTTTGTTCAGGAGTACAAAGGTTTAAGTGTGGGGGAATTTGATTGGACCAAATTTATACTATAAATTAGGCCCGTTTTCTCTAGTAATTATGCATCTGTTGACTCCTGATCTATGATTTTTATGCTTATTTTGGTCCCGCATATTGAGTTTTGATAAATTGTACATTGTCTGTATTTTGTTGTCATTTGTCATTGATTCTACATAATTTTTATTGGGAAAATTGATACTGCAAATAGGTTGTATTTTGTAGGACCAAAGGAGTCAACATTCAAGAAATCAACACGCCGCAAGATTCGCTGGGGCGAACCAAGACCTCCATTCGCTTCTGATGAATTAATGGTATTAATTTATTATTGCGACGAGTGACCAAACTCATTCGCGCATGGCGAATTACAGCCATTCCTTGGCGAATGTCGGGTAACCCGAACTATAAATGGAAATTAATCCACTGTTCTGACCCGGCCCGCACAACCTCCTATAAAATCTTACCATTTAGGGCAAAAACGAAGGCAGCCGCACTCCAGAGGTGATTTTCTGCTTCTCTGTTTTCTCTGTTCGTCTAATAGTTTTTGGTTTTCTCTGGTTTTTGCAGTTTGTTTCGGAGGCAACAGACATCGTCTACTTTCACCATCTTCTCCTCTGCCTTTAGTTCGTCGCGACCATTCATTCATCCTTCAAATCGAGTCATGGCGGCGTCGGGTGCCCAAAGAAGTGATGGACTCTTCTGCCGTGATGCGTGGCTAAGTCTCAAACCTCTTGAAGATGGAGTAAAGTGCGAGTTCGTGAGCTTAACAGGGTGTCGATCTTAGTTTTAGATTTCCGTTATATTTTTGTATCAACTCCGAGTTGGAGAATGCCTTTGTATGATGGATTGAATCCGGTTATAGTTTAATCGGATGTTAAACTTTGATTTATGTTATGGATTGATCATTGTTGAATGTTGTTCTTAAATACATGGAGTTCATGTATATCGGTTGGATGATTGCATTAATTGACTTAATCGCCTAGTTATGTACGATTAAGTTGGTTGTGTTATTATTTGGTTAATTTATTGCATTAATCATTCTATACATACACTAATGGTTTTAACAAGATTTAGTTAATCGAGTTGATTAATTAAATCTTGGACTTAACGAGTTATTAAGGTTTATCTTTGAAACTTAGTGGATTTCAAACCCGATATTATTTTGAGCGATGATGACCCGAGCCACATTTTCGGAGAGTTTTAATTAATAGTTTTCAGGTCTCATTTAATTTAAATTGCCTGATCTTTTCAAAATACCAAAAATATTTACCTTTGCTTTAGTTTAGTTAAATTTTAGATTAATCAATCAAAACTCCCTTTTATTGCTTTCATTGCATGCATAATTCAAACATTAGGCTAGTCTAGGATCAATTAGTGCATTGGTTCCTTGAGAGTCGAGCCGAGGTTGCATCCTGTATTGCAATCCTTGGTATAAATTTTATTTGACCGGTTTCCAAGGATCAATTCTTAAATTGAACGATAAGCCGCCGATCACCTATACTCACTTGTGTATGATGATAGATCATCATATAACTACTCACAATAGCTATCAATTTAACCGTCCTGGACTTGTACGAACATTACTATCATTCATCACATCTTCCCATTTCTTCCCATTACATTTTTACATATATTGATATTAACCATTTGTTCGAACTTATAGATGAAAAATCATCACACAATTCACATATCAAACATGTAGCAACTTCTCAATGCATTCAAGGCACAATTTATGCAACAATCATGATGCAATTTAAATTATTCATAAAGAATCGTCGTAATAATTGAAAAGATTTCTTAGATCATTGAAAACCATGAACTTGACAATTCATAAATCATTTGGAAAACAATAACTTATAAACATGCTTATTTTCTTAATTTTCTTGAAAATACATTAAGGGCTCATTACTTAAATTATAAACATGAAAACCCACTTAGGTTTCTGTTTCATCTTCTAAGACCATATGCATCTCATTTTCAAAACACTTTACTTGTTCACTTCAAGCTCAACATTTCCACTCACATCCTCGATTTCCCCAAACAAGCCATGATCATACATTTTCATCGAAATCACATTCGAAGGTATACCATCATAATGTCACACACTGCATCCCCCACTAGAAATACATTGAATCATTACCTATCATCTTTGACCATGTACTATTTCTCATTTCCATGTATCCATAGCTTTTCATTTTCTAATATCATGAAACAATATCAACTTGCGCACTAATTCAATCGGCCTAAACCCTTAACAGTTACTTATGTGTGTAACTTATACACCCACGCCCATGCAAGATCTCAATTCCGGCACTTTGATACCACAGATGTCAGGCCCCGCTCCCGGAGCCCAACTTTCGTAGTCCTGAAACCTTATGCTTATAACCTTGCAGAATTCTTAACTGTAACTCCACCTTTGAGACGAGTGCACACTACTTAAACATCACAAATACATATTGACTTGTTCATATCAAATATAGCTTGAAGCCTCACGTTCGTATAGAGGCAAGAATCACCTTGATCGGAGTTATATAACTCAAGATACACTCCATAAATCTAAAGGAGTTCATATCCAAAACCTGCTCTCTTAACTGACCTCTCACTTGCTTTAATGCAAACTTCCTCAATTTCACTCCAATTTATACTAATTTTTGTAGCAAGAATGTTACATGTCTTATAAATCCAATGGTTCAAACCTCACCTCAATTGAAGGCCGGATGAGGGAATTATGCCCAAAAGAGCAGACCATGCTCACTTCTAAAATCCAAATGAAACTCTTTTGGCGCAATTCTCATAACTTTTAATCTAGAGGTCGGATTGTGTTCGTTCTTTCATCATTTGAAAGTAGACATCTAGATCTACAACTATCATGAAGACTACAAAACGATATTCGGTCTCTAACTATGCCCAAAACACTTGACTAACAACTCGACTTATGCTGGATGATCACTCATAACTCGAGTTATTGCTGACAACTCGACTTGTCGAGACAAATAAGTCGACTTATCACTAACAAGTCGACTTATCGAGACAAATAACTCGAGTTATGCTTCACAAGTCGACTTATGGGACCAATAACTCGACTTATGTGAACCAATAACTCAAGTTCTGTCTATTCGGACTCGATTCTAACCTCTACACTCTCTTGACTTATCCCAAACACCATGAACACTCCAATCCTTTCTAGACCTACCCATTTCTATGCCAAACTCATTCATTCAATAATTTGACACCTCCTCTCATGTCAAACACCTAGTTTGACTTACAAAAAGACTCAAGTTCAACTTCAATGATCCTATACATTTACTCATGCAAAGCTCATTAACCATCATTCAAAACATTCTTACTTCTACATAAGATTCATCAATCACAACTCTATACACATCTTTACTTGAACTAAACATGTATTTCTACCCACATGGAGTTTAAAGCCATTCGACACAACTTTAAAAGCCACACTTGACATGTTATTAATCTGTCTTGAGAAACCATGACAAAACGTCATTCATGCATTTCATTCACATCAAAACAAATGTTTTACAATGCTTTAGTAGGCATTTCAAGCCTATTACATTTCAATCAAAATACATCTTGCCAAAATACATTTGTTTTCTCAAAATGCAACCTAAAGCATTGATTTCTAGAAAGATCATTTCAAATACAAGACCAAAAGAAAATCTTGGAGTAAATGCCTTTAAGCTTGCTCCTCGGGATCCTGCTCATTTCCTGGAGAATTTGAGGGGGGTGAGCTTTCGCTCCGTGGTTAATACATTTATATTTATATAACAAGCATGTCCATTTAATTATTCATACTTTTAGCAATCTTTCAATGAAGTCATGATAGATACATCATGCAATTTTCATCAATACATAAACATAATTTCTCATAATTCAATCATTCATAATTCTTGCACTTTCATGTTATCACATATGAAACACATCAAATGGCTCGGTAAGTCCATATTCTTGGCAACCATATAGTCTCATTTAATGAGGTTATATGGGTGTTAATTGGTATTTTTTATTAATTTTTGTTATATAATTTGCTAAACTCTTGTCCTTTTAATATTTAAATTGTACTAATTAAAACATTATTTGTTTTAATTTAGGCACCTTTGGATATTAGATAGAAAGGAGAGGAACTGGAATTATTCAAGACATATAACCAATTAGAGAGCTGAGTGGAGCACTCCCAAGAAGACTCTGCACCAACGTTAACCACAAAGGGAGGAATACGTTGCAACTGGCATTGGTTGGAGAGCAACAATCATAGCAGCTAGAGATTAAATACATTGAGGTGGTGATTGAAGTTAAAAGGAACGTGAATCAACGAGAGGAGAGCATTGGCGATCTTTGTATAAACGTAGCTGGAGAGTAAGAGGAGTGAGCAGCCTTTTGGGTGGAGATTAAAAAAGGGCATCAACACATGAAGCAGCAACGTCATTGGTGAACAACAAAGCAACGTGGAAGACAGGCAATAAAACAAGACATTGAAGAAAAAAAACACGTTAGCAGCATGGGATGAGCAAGAACTTTATACCATTCAAGAGGAGCTTTGAGAGACAAGAGGACCACTCACTTCACAACCCATCCATACTTTACAGAAGCTCTCAAACACTACCTCAATAACAAGACGCACACCACCAGCCAAAGACTTCCTTGTTATAGAAAACGTTACAGGCTGTTGGGGAAAAAATGGCAAGCTGCTGGTGAGAACATGGTGGAGTTATGGCTGGGAAATGGGCTGCTACTTTGAAGAAGGACAGCTGGAGTGAACAACCCCCACCTGTGGACAGCAACGAAGCATCTGGTGTCAAAAGCAATGAACTGAAGCAAAAGGTTGAAACATAAAAAAACAAAAACGTTAGCTGGCGTGAATGTAGGGAGAGGCATGATTGAATGAGTTGAAGAAGAGAAGACAAGTTGTAGACTCTCGACACAAAATAACAAGGAAGACACGTTAGCTGAAGAGGAATCACATTAGACTTACAAGGGGGAAACTAAAAAATTACTAAGCTACTGGTGAGAACATGGTGCTTGGTGAAGACAAAAAACAGCTAGAGAGACAGGAGTATACGTGAGCTGGAGATGGGCTGATGGATGGGCGTGAACAAAAACCAAAAGAGGGAGGACGTGAGCTAGTTGTTGGGGAGCACTAACATATTAAGCAGCTGCTGGAGACTCCACAGGAAGGAGACCACAATTGAAGAACTCTCCTCTCACGACATAGCTGCTGGTGAAGGAGGACATCTTGCTATGCTTGAAGAAAACGTTGGCTACAGCAAAGCCACGTAGAAGCAACTGATGGCACTAGGATTTAAGCAGTTGGTGGCTGAACATTAACCACACACACGCTGCAGCTGAAGAAGAAACCAAGAGGTGGCTTTGCAAGTGGGCATGAGCGGCGGTGGGAGCGTCAGCGGTGCTAAAGACACACGTAAGAGGGTGAGCTAGAGGAGAATAACGTAGAGCTGATGGGGAGAGAAGACAACGTTGCTGCTGGTGGGTAGAACAAACGCAGCAGTACTTGGTGGAGTTGAAGAAGGTGGTTGCAACGTGGACGGTGGAGACTCACATAAGGCACACACATTAAGCGATTGGAGAAGTACATCAACGTGGCATTTGTGGAAACAAGAGGCTTGGAAGCGTGGTGGCTAGGGAATAAAAAGTAAATAAATGGAGCAAGGCATGAAAGTAACGTGGGCTGGTGGCATAGGAGAATCCTTCACGTGGTGGAGACACGTTAAAGCAAGCAGTAACCAACCATGAGTATGTGCGTAAAAAAATGAGAGAATAAGGAGAGCAAGACAGTTGGGGACAAGAGATAAAAATGGGGGCTTCTAGATTAATTCACGCAAGACAGTTGGTGGCTTGAAGAAAACGTGGAGGCTGCTGGAAAGTTCACACAAGGCTGCTGTTGGAGTTAAAAAAAACAAACATGAAGAGAAAGGAGAAACAGTGGAGGAGAGGACGTGCATGAACCAAAGGAAACAACACTCTATTTGTCACATCAGCTATAGTAACTAAAGAAGGGGGTGTTTTAAATTTATTTTATTTTATTTCATATTTTTTTAATTGTGTGGATTTAATTAATGCAAACATATATTATGACCATGATTTATGTTTCATTGATAAATATGTGTGAGTAAATTTTTCTTTTCGGTTAAGGTTAAGATTGATATTGGATTAGGATAAATTTTGTGGTATTAATTTTTGCTTGATTGAATACATATTTAGTCTTAATTTAGCTTGATCACCTAGATTCAAGACCTTAGATGATTAAATGCCACAACCAATGGGATTTAATTTGTCGGAAAATTAATCAAGCGACATACTTGAGACTAAAGTGTAGACTACCTTAGGATCTTGTGTGAGGATACCTAGAATTAACGAAATTAATTTTAGGCTTCTTGTTTTTAACGCCTTTTATTAGAATTTTCTATGAACCAAGTAGTGACTCGGTTTAAAAGAGAAGGGAACACCATAAACATTGGGTTCGACTTGCTTGAGTGAAGTATTTCCTAAATTAATCCATTGTTATAATTTTTAGTGCCTAATCCAATTGAAGTCTAATACCTTAACCGATTTTTGTTATTTGATTAAATCTAGTCGTTTTAATTTATACCTTTCATTTTCATATTTTCTTAATTTGCTTACTTTATTTTATTTTAATTTCAAATCAATCAATCTTAGATAAATCGTCTGAGTAATTTTTAATCGTTTAATTTAATTGTCTTACGTGTTGGAATTTTTTCCCTTAGGTACGATATCCGGTTCTCACCGTTTTATATTACTTGTCAACGGGGTGCACTTGCCTCTAATTGGTTTAGATAAAATTTAATTGTTTTGTTTAGACCGTAACAAGTTTTTGGCGCCATTGCCGGGGAGAAAAATTTCTGATTTTGAGTCATTAAATTAGATGGTTTAATTGTCTCAGATTTAATTTTTGCTTTGTTGTTTATTTGCGTATTTTAGTTGTTTATTTGATTGCTTTATTTTGGGTGTTTTATTTTTCATCCTTAGGTTTGTTATTATTATTTTTTATTTTTATTTTTTATTTGTTCCATTTTGTTTATGCTCACTCGTGGTCAAAAGCCCGAGAATTTGCTATTAGATACTGAAATTGAAAAAGCGCCGCGAGTTGCGTAAGGAAACAGATTGGCTCAGTAGTACTTCATTGAGAAGGACTAGAGAAGAGCAGTTTTTAGAGATGGATCAACACGAGGAGAGGTTGATGCCACATACTGAAGAAAGAAGGGAGTTAACTATGATGGATTTGACAATGGGGCACAACAATAGACCCATGCCACCCATTATAAGGCCGACGATCACAGCTGCGAGTTTTGAGATTCCTCACAGCATTACATCGATGGTGAGGGCATCTCAATTTGGAGGATTGCCTTTGGAGGATCCGAACACCCATTTGGAGACATTTTTGGATATTTGTGATTTATTCACGCAGAATGGAGTATCGGAAGACGCAGTGAGATTAAGGTTATTCCCATTTTCTCTAAGGGATAAGGCCAGAGCATGGTTGGCTAGTTTGCAGTCGGGATCGATAACTACATGGGATGAGATGATGAGGTTATTTTTGGCAAAATTTTCCTCCTGCCAAGGTTGCAAAGATGAAGAATGAGATCACTTCCTTCACTCGGTATGAAAATGAAAGTTTATCTGAGCGTGGGGCGATTTGGGATATGTTAACGCATGTCTAGTCATGGGTTCTCTACATGGCAGCGGTCAATACTTTTATACAGAATGAACCCATCGACCGGGAGTACCATCGATCTTTGCGGCGGAGGTAGTTTAATGAGGAAAACGCCGGATCAAGCTACGGGTTGATTGATGAGATGGCCACTAGTAGTTTCAATATCATTGAAAGGCATCCCAAGCGACCTCTGAGGGCTCGGGTAGTCGACAATCTGATGGCTTTATACGCTCGGATGGATGTTTTGACGAAGAAATTGGATAATTTGATGCGATGTGAGAGGAGGAGCTAGTTCTTCATTAAGGAGTTGTCTTTGTTTGTGAACATTGTGGTGGAGATTCCCATGCATCTTCTGAGTGTCAAGTCGGGAATCATTTTGCTCAAGAAACAGAAGAGGCCCATTTTGTGGGCAATTATAACAGACAGCGATTGGACCCATATTCAAACACTTACAACCCAGACTGGAGGAATCATCCAAATTTCTCTTGGCGGAATGATCAGGTGGCACAACCACAATCATCCAATGTTCAGAGACAACCACCTCCACCCCCAAGTTTCAAGGCTCCTAATCCTGCACCACCAGAGAAATCTAATCTCGAAGACCTACTGTTGAAGTACATATCTACCACCGAGGTTAGAATGCAGAACCAAGAATCTTCTATCAGACATTTGGAGAATCAGATGAGCCAGATTGCTAGTTTGTTAAAGGAAAGACCTTCGGGTTCATTGCCTGGCACTACTGAGGCCAACCCGAGAGAACATGCAAAGGCAATTGTATTGAGGAGTGGCAGACAGCTTGAAGAAGTTCAGGAGAAGCAGAAGGATAAAGAAGTGGAAAAAAGTGAAAAAGAAGAGAGTCGGGAAAGTGGCAAAGAGACCACAGACGCACCAGTTGAAAAGGAGGACCATCCAAAGCTATTTGCTGATCCCATCACAAATCCGGTAAGACCTCGGATTCCTTATCCTCAAAGATTGAAAGGTACGCAATTAGATAAACAATTTGGTCGTTTTCTTGAGATATTTAAAAAGTTGCATATAAATATTCCTTTTGTTGAGGCCATAGCGCAGATGCCTTCTTATGCGAAGTTTTTAAAAGAAATTTTGTCTAACAAGAGGAGGCTTGAGGAGTATGCCACGGTGAAGTTGAATGAGGAGTGTTGACCATATTGTCAAGAAAGCGCCACGAAGCTTAAGGATCCAGGGAGTTTACTATTCCTTGTGTTATTGGTGATTTAAATATAGATAAAGCTTTAATGGATTTGGGTGCAGTATTAATTTAATGCCTCTTTCATTTTCAGAAATTAGGATTGGCGAGCCCAAACCCACAACTATTTCGCTTCGGTGGCGGATAGGTCAATCACTATCCGAGGGGAATCATTTAGGATGTATTGGTTAAGGTCTAGAAGTTCATCTTCCGGTGGATTTTTAGTCCTTGATATGGAGGAAGATATAGACATCCCCATCATTCTTGGGAGACCTTTCATAGCTCTGACGGACCATCATCGATGTCTAACGTGGAAAGCTCATCTTGAGACTTCAAGATGAGGAACTAGTGTTCGATGTGTTCAATGCTATGAAGCATCCTTCTACTCTTGACTCTTGCCATTTTATTGATATTTATTCTTCTGATACTGATGATTTTTCTATTGTTTGTGCAGATTTGTTGGAAGAGGAAGCGCAAGGAACAATCGAAGAGTTAGGGGAAGAATTGCAAGAAGAGTTGGAGGAAATTGCGGATGAGTTGGAGCAGGCATATTGGACACATTATAGAGTATACGAGCCTCTCCAACGTCCAACCAAGATATTTCCGAAGCCTTCGATTGAAGAGCCCCCTTCTCTTGACCTTAAACCTCTTCCAAGTCATTTGAAATATGTTTATCTCAATCCACCTGAGCACTTACCGGTTATCATTTCTTCTTGTTTGTCGGGTGCTATGGAGGAGCAATTATTGAAGGTATCGGGACCACAAAAGGCAATTGGGTGGTCCATTACGGATATCAAAGGTATAAGCCCTTCTTTTGCACACACCACATTTTCATGGAGGATGAAAACAAAGCGATAGTCGACCCTCGAGGAGACTTAACCCACACATGAAGGAGGTAGTGAAAGATGAGGTAGTAAAGCTTCTAGATGCAGGTATTATCTATCCCATTTCTGATTCTGGTTGGGTTAGTCCTGTGCATGTAGTGCCAAAGAAAGGAGGCACCATTGTGGTTGAAAATGAGAAAAATGAATTAATAGCCACTAGGAAGGTAACTGGGTGGAGAATGTGCATAGATTATAGGAAATTGAATGATGCCACCAGGAAAGATCATTTTCCTTTACCTTTCATTGATCAGATGATTGAGAAATTAGCTGGACATGATTTTTTGTTGGGTCCGGGATTTGGTACCGAGGCAAACGGGCCCCGCATACCCCCGCATACCCCCGCGGCCCACATAATTGGTACTGTCCTCTTTGGTCAGGGGAATCCCTCTCGAGATTGAACACAAGACCTCGAGGTTTTATGGCTTCCACATGCTGCGCCTCTTACCATTTGGCTAGCAACCAAATGGTAAGTAATATTAACTTGAGTGAAGTCTGAAATGAACAGTAGATGTGTATGTTGTTAAGATAAATCCCTGACCCAACATAAAAGGCGCCTTTATGTTGGGTCCGGATTTGGTGCCGAGGCAAACAGCCCCAGATACCCCGCATACCCCGCATGCCCACATAATTGGTCTTGTCCTCTTTGGTCGGGAATCCTCTCGAGATTCAACACAAGACCTCAAGGTTTTATAGCTTCCACATGCTCGCCTCTTACCATTTGGACATGTTGGGCCCGGGCCCCGTATGTCCAAATCCCCGAGGGCAGCCCCTCGGGCTGCGCCGGCATTCAGCGCCCCAAATACCGCCGGACTCGATCCCAACATTTATACACAAAAACGATCAATCAGAACACACATTCACAACTATCAATTAAAGACCCTATAACCATAGGGATTTCATACTATTGCAAATTAAAGGAATTTCAGCAAGTAATTCAGTCATACATAATACAAATAATCTCGAATTCCAAAAAGACATGAATTATGCTCCATGATAGTATGCTTGGAGGGCCAATCAAAATACTAACGTAATACAAAAGTTTCTAAGTGACTTGAAGTTCACGATGCATGAAGGTCAACGATCGTCCGATCCGCACTTTTGAGGAGGAAAGTAATGGGTTGAGCTACATTTCGATGGCTAATATAAATATAGCCATCGGCAATTAGCACAAATCGGCATATGAATGTATATATATATATCTACTGACGGTAATTCCAGTATTCACATGCTATTCAACAATTTATGCATTCAATACAATTAGCTCGATTCATAACAATGTCACGATAAACAATTCACATATGTAATGCACATCACAATGGCTCGAGGGTTCCATGGAAACAAAAGGAGAAACCAAGTTTAACCCGAACGAAATGAGTCCATTTGGAGCTCATAGGCACTGGCGGGCAAGGGAGAAGGCTCTTGTCTACGTGCACGTGACGAACGAAATGGTTCCACTCTCGCCCAAACAAAAGCACATAAGCATGCTCATAATCGTTTACTCATACGATATTCTTTCATGTCTTACATTTAATCAAAATGTCGTGATCGTAGTCTAGGCATAACATAGTCACAAGCACAATGTCATGCTATCCATTTCCATGATTCTTTCACAATATGTGCAAACAAAGTCATTCAATTAATCACATTTAAACATGCATCATCTATAACATATATCCATACATAGGCAAGAACCTGCCTAATCACACAATAACTATAAGTATATTACCCACCTAAGATCGCTCGAGAATCCGATTCACTGATATCCTTCCTCTTGCGACGGAATCGAGTCAGCTTGGTTTCCTAAAAATAACCAAGTTCCATTTAATCAATAACCACAGAAAATATTCAAAACAAGTACTAAAAATCTATATTCGATTTTCTCCTAAAATTCTGAACCCTTCGAGGCAAATTCCGAATTTCCCTTTTCATACCACTCGCAACCCTTCATTTCTAGGTTACAACGAATCAAGAATCACCTCACTCGGATATCTACACCAAAAGATATGCCCCAAAACTATGCAAATCTCACTTTGAAACATTAGGGGGGCCATGGCGAAGGCTCACCATGGCGTGCACCAAAGCGTGCGCGTCGCGGCGTCTTGAAATCACTTTCGCCGCGCCATGACGAAAGCACTTATGTCTTGAGCTTGCAAGGCAAATTTTTCTCCACACGCCGCGACGTGTTCTTGCGCACGTCGCGACGTGCGGGTCAGAGCTGCGACTCCGAAACCCTTTTCCTGCAATTTCCGACGTCGATCCTTACGCGACGTGCGGGTCGGAGCTGCGACTCCGAAACCCTTTTCCTGCAATTTCCGACGTCGATCCTTACCTAAACTCAAATGCAACACAACCAAACTATAGATCAAGTCCTCTACTATATTTCTAACCCATTCTAAGCTTCAAATCGACCACAAACACATCAACCCAAGGATTTCTAACGATTTTAACCCTAAAATCCTAAAACCTTAGATTCTCACATCTTCAACATTTTCCAGGTTTAAAATCTAACCAAAACAAGTTTAAAGGAAGCTAAACTTACCAGAAGTTGCTTCGAATCGTCGGAACTTGCTTGGAATCGCGAACTCTCTTCTTCTCTTCTCTTCTCCCTCGACGGCGCTTCTCCCTTCTTTTCCTCTTCTTTCCTTTCTATTTTTTCTTATTCTCTTCTTAAACCCTAAGGGCTTGGGCCCTTCCTAATAAGCAAAGGCCCAACACAATTTAGTCAATTTCTCAAGAACCCTTACACACTTTAAATCCTCTAACCCTCATTTAAACCACAATAAACCTATACTTATCCATAATATTCCCAAATAACTCCAATTAAAGCAAAACCACCTAATTATCACAATTTCTCAATTTAATCAAACTAAGGCAAAATCACAATTATCACAATTCATGCTGAATAATATCATATAAAAAATTCGGGGTCTAACATTTCTCCCCCTCTTAAAAGAAATTTCGTCCTCGAAATTTACCTGAATCATTGAAGAGATGCGGATACTTCTCCCGCATAGCTTCCAATGGCTCCCAAGTAGCCTCCTCTACCGAATGGTTCCTCCAAAGGACTTTGACCAATCGAACCGTCTTGTTCACGAGAACCTTATCCTTGGTATCTAAAATCAGACCGAAGCTCCTCATAGCTCAAATCATCTATGAATCGAACCTCACTAGCCTGAATAACATATGACGGATCCGATCTATACCTCCTCAACATCGACACATGAAAAACATCGTGAATCTGTGATAACTCCAGAGGTAACGCCAACCTGTAGGCAAGTGGTCCAATCCTCTCTAGGATCTCATAAGGACCCACATACCTCGGACTCAACTTACCTTTCCTTCCGAATCTCAATACTCCTTTCCAAGGAGATGTCTTAAGAAACACTTTCTCACCGATCTCATACTCCATCTCCTTTCGGTGAGCATCAACATAACTCTTCATCCTATCCTGTGCCGCCTTAAGTCAGCCGCTAATCGATTGACTTTTCAACTGTCATCTGAATCAAATCTGGTCCCTCTAATTGCCTCTCTCTTTCTTCGTCCCAACATATCGGAGTCCTACACCTCCGCCCATACAAAGCCTCATACGGAGCCATCTGAATGCTCGAATGGTACGAATTATTATAAGCAAATTCGACCAACGGCAAATGCTCATCCCATGCTCCTCAAAAATCCATCACATAAGCTCGAAGCATCCCCTCAAGTGTCCGAATAGTTCTCTCCGACTGACCATCCGTCTGAGGGTGAAAAGCCGTACTAAAATTCAGCTTCGTCCCCAAAGCTTCCTGCAAACTGCCCCAAAACCTCGAAGTGAAACGAGGATCTCGATCCGACACAATGGAATCCGGAATCCCATGCAGTCTCACTATCTCATCAACATACTTCTTTGCCAACACATGCAAAGAATCAGTCTGTCGGATCGCCAAAAAGTGGGCTGACTTGTTCAACCGATCAACAATCACCCAAATGGCATCATGCCTCCTGCTGGTCCTAGGCAATCCCATCAAAAAGTCCATAGTCACTCGCTGCCACTTCCACTCCGGAATAGGCAACGGCCTTAACTTGCCCGAAGGTGCCTGGTGTTCAGCTTTGAATTGCTGACACACTAGACACTTACTGACGAACTCTACGATATTCCTCTTCATACCTTTCCACCAAAAGTGCTCTTTCAAATCCTGATACATCCTGGTGCTACCTGGATGCATGGCATAAGGCGCATTGTGTGCCTCATCCATAATCTCATCCTTGATCTCCGCACATCCTAATACACAACCTACTCCCAACTCGTCATCGGTCCATCATCCTCACATCTATATCGAAATCTTACCATTTCAATCTCATCCGAAGCTTGCTCAAGTCCGCATCCTGAGCCTGCAAATCCCTAACCTTTTCCTTCAGCATCGGTCTAACTCGAAAATTAGCCAGAAGACAATCCGGCTCTTCCTGCGTCAAGCTTATCCTAAGCTTAGCCATCTCTTCCAATAAAGGAAGATAAACCGATCGAACATGAGCAATCGACGACTTCCTACTCAAGGCATCCGCCACAACATTGGCCTTGCCCGGATGATACTCAATCAGCAAATCATAATCCTTTAGTAGCTCCAACCACCTCCGCTGCCTCAAATTCAATTCCTTCTGACTCAACAAATACTTCAGACTCTTATGATCAGTAAAGATCCGAGTCTGAACTCCATACAAATAATGCCTCCAAATCTTCAAGGCAAATATCACCGCTAACTCCAAATCGCAAGGCCGGATAATTCAGCTCATAAGGCTTCAAGCGCCAAGCATATGCAATTACCGATCTCCCTACATCAAAACACATCCGAGACCCTTCCTCAAGCATCATCAGATACCGAATAACCGTCATCACCGATGGCAAAACCAAAATCGGAGCACTCGTCAATCGAGCTTGAGCTCCTCGAAGCTCCTCGACAATCCTCACTCCAATCAAACTTCGATTCTTCCTCAAGAACCGTTATCGGAGCGGCTATCATGGAGAATCCTCCACGAATCTCCGAAGAATAGCCGCTAAACCCAAAAGCTCCTCACTTCTTCCACATTCTTCGGCGCCTCCCAATTCACAACTGCTTCTATCTTCTTTGGATCCACATGAACTCCTTGCTCTGAGATCACGTGTCCAAGAAATGACACCTCCCTCAGCCAAAATTCGCATTTTTCAAATTTGGCATACAGCTCATTGCTCCTCAAAGTCTCCAAAGAAATCCTCAAATGCTCCTCATGCTCCCGATCACTCTTGGAATACACCAAAATATCATCAATAAAGACAATGATAAATTGGTCCAAGAATGGCTTGAATACCCGATTCATCAAATCCATAAACGCTGCAGGAGCATTCATCAATTCGAAGGGCATCACCAAGAACTCAAAGTGCCCATACCGAGTCCTGAAAACAAACTTCGGTACATCCGACTCCTTAATCCTCAACTGATGATATACCGATCTCAAATCAATCTTTGAAAAGACTTTCGCTCCTTGCAACTGATCAAACAGGTCATCAATGCGAGGAAGCGGATACTTGTTCTTCACCGTGACCTGATTCAACTTCCTGTAGTCCACACACATCCTTAAGGATCCATCTTTCTTCTTCACAAAAAGAACTGGAGCTCCCTAAGGCGAAGAACTCGGTCGAATATACCCCTTCTCTAATAACTCCTCTAACTGCTCCTTAAGCTCTTTCAATTCCGCCGGAGTCATCCGATAAGGCGGAATTGAAATCGGTCTTGTACCTGACAAAAGCTCAATGGGAAACTCAATCTCCCGAGCTGGCGGTAGTCCTGGCAATTCCTCGAGAAAGACATCCGAGAAATCCTTGACTACTGGAATATCCTCCAGCTTCCCTCTATCGACTCTGAGTCATCACATGCTTTAAATGCCTCACAACCCTTACTCATCATCCTCTCTCATCATCTTGAAACAATCCAGGCGGACTCGCTTTCCTCGTCCCCGAAGAACACTACTCTTCCGCCATCATCCAATTCAAACTCCTTTGTCTTACGCTTACAATCCAATCGGGCATCAGACCTCTCCAAAGTCTCCATACCCAATATCACATCCAATCGCGCATCTTCATGAGCATCGATCTACCACTAGAAGTGCTCCACCAATACTAAGCTCACATCCTCTAAACACCGACTAATCACAATGTGTTGACCAATCGGAGTACTCACCATCAGCGGAGTATCCAACGGACTCGCAACCATATCACACACAGGTCTACTCGACGACACAAACGAGTGAGTAGAACCTGGATCAATCAACACAAGCACATCATCAGCAAATAAGTGAGCCATACCAGTCACAACATCTGGCGCGGCCTCTGCATCCTCCCGCGTCATAGCAAACACCCTGGCTGGTGCCTGCCCTCTCGGTCTTCCCGGAAGACTCGCCCTCTTGGCAGCATCAGAACTGCCTACCTCTGTCACAGTCCTCTGACCCATGGTCTCTGTCCTCCTAGGAGCCTGCATCTGAGATCCCTCTCTCCTGGACGGCTGAGGACACTCTCTAGCCCTGTGTCCTTTCTGTCCACAGTTGAAGCATGCACCCGTCAATCGGTAACACTCTCCACCATGAAACTGACCACAGTGCTCACACTTAGGAACTGATGACCTGTCCCCATCTCCCCTCCTACTGCCGCCCACCGTAGAAGCTTGGTGAGAAACAGTAGAAGTCCTCATCGGCCTCGGCCGACTGGCACCACTGCTCCTCTCCTCAGACTGAGCTGGGAAGCTCCTAGCACTCCTGTCTGGCATAGGAGTACTAGTGCTACCTCCTCCTGAATCGCCGCTCTGCCCTTCCTCTTCTTATTCACAAAGACTTTGATATTCTCTATGTTCTCCACCAAGAGCGCCTCAACTAATCTGCTGGAAGTCTTTGAAATTCAGACAATCACCTTCTCTCGATGGCCAAATGTAGTCCCGACTCAAATCGACGACATCCGCAGCCTCGCCAACATCAAATATGAAGCATACCGACAATTGCGTGAACCGGCGCCATACTCAAGAATCATATCCTCTCGAGTGAGACTCAAAACTCCTCCGCTTCTGGACATAAACCTCGACAGATATTTCTTCTTGAACGCACCACAAAATCCTCGCCATGCCAACTCTATCGCCTCATCCGATCGCCCAAGACGGTCTCCCACCGGTCAGAGCATCTCCACCGCAACAAGTCGGCAGATATACAACTCTCTCGTCCTCCTCACAATCCATCCGATCCATCACCCGCTCGTCCTCCGCAACCATGTCTCGGCTTCCTCGGGATCACCGTCCCAAAGAAGTCCATCGCTCCATACTTTCTCGACTTGTCAATTGTTTTCCCCTCTTAATCGGGCTGGAGTAAGATCGTGGCATCCGCCCATAGCTTTGAACAAACGCCGAGTAAAGGCTCAAACATCCTCGATCAAATGGGGCATTTGCCCTGGCAGAATCGACGATTCCTGAGTCGGCGAACGCATGGGCTCACTCTCTAGCCCTACAGAAGCCTCAACATGCATTGGGGCTACAGACTCATCGGTCCTCTCCTCTCTCGACGGAGAGTCAGGTGCAGCATCCCTTTGCACAGTTCCTCGTGTCCTCCTACGAGGTGGCATCGTACTCCTTCAACGGAAACACTAAGGATTAGCTATACGACAATCTATATGTATGCATGATATGCATGTCACTTAATCAATGCAACAAGAAATCATATATCACACAATCCTATATGCATTCTAAGCCGAGGACACCTAAACCTAGGCGCTCTGATACCAAACATGTTGGGCCCGGGCCCCGTATGTCCAAATCCCCGAGGACAGCCCCTCGGGCTGCGCCGGCATTCAGCGCCCCAAATACCGCTGCATCAGATCCCAACATTTATACACAAAACGATCAATCGAACACACATTCACAACTATCAATTAAAGACCCTATAACCATAGGATTTCATACTATTGCAAATTAAAGGAATTTCAGCAAGTAATTGGTCATACATAATACAAATAATCTCGAATTCCAAAAGACATGAATTATGCTCCATGATAGTATGCTTGGAGGCCAATCAAAATACTAACGTAATACAAAAGTTTCTAAGTGACTTGAAGTTCGATGCGCAGAAGGTCAACGATCGTCCGACCGCACTGAGGAGGGAAAGTAATGGGTTGAGCTATATGTACTCAATGGCTAATATAAATATAGCCATCGGCAATTAGCACAAATCCCAAAGATATGAATGTATATATATATATCTATACTGATGCAAGAATTCCACTATTCACATGCTATTCAACAATTTATGCATTCAATACAATTAGCTCAATTCATAACAATGTCACAATAAACAATTCACATATGTAATGCACATCACAATGGCTCGAGGGTTCCATGGAAACAAAAGGGAGAAACCAAGTTTAACCTCGAAGCTAAATGAGTCCATTCGAGCTCATAGGCCACAAGCGGGCAGCGGGAGAAGGCTCTTGTCACGTGCACGTGATTTAACGAAATGGTTCCACTCTCGCCCAAACAAAAGCACATAAGCATGCTCATAATCGTTTACTCATACGATATTCTTTCATGTCTTACATTTAATCAAAATGCCGTCACCGTAGTTTAGGCATAACATATTCACAAGCACAATGTCATGCTATCCATTTCCATTATTCTTTCATAATATGTGCAAACAAAGTCATTCAATTAATCACATTTAAACATGCATCATCTATAACATATATCCATACATAGGCAAGAACCTGCCTAATCACACAATAACTAAAAGTATATTACCCACCTAAGATCGCTCAAGAATCCGATTCACTGATATCCTTCCTCTTGCGACGGAATCGGGTCAGCTTGGTTTCCTAAAAATAACCAAGTTCCATTTAATCAATAACCACAGAAAATATTCAAAACAAGTACTAAAAATCTATATTCGATTTTCTCCTAAAATTCCGAACCCTTCGAGGCAAATTCTGAATTTTCCTTTTTCATACCACTCGCAACCCTTCATTTCTAGGTTACAACGAATCAAGAATCACCTCACTCGGACATCTACACCAAAAGATATGCCCCAAAACTATGCAAATCTCACTTTCGGAAACACAGGGGGCTCGCCGCGGCGAAGGCTCACCGCGGCATGCACCAAAGCGTGCGTCGCGGCGTGCGAAATCTCTCGCACGTCGCGACGTGCACCTGGTGCACGCGGCGGCAATTTTTCTCCGACTTGTGGCGTGTTCTTACAAGACGTCATGACGTGCGGGTTTGAGTCGCGACCAAACCCTTCTCCCTCGATTTGCTTCTCCCTTCTTTTCCTCTTCTTTCCTTTCTATTCTTTTCTTATTCTCTTCTTAAACCCTAAGGGCTTGGGCCCTTCCTAATAAGCCAAGGCCCAACACAATTTAATCAATTTCTCAAGAACCCTTACACACTTTAAATCGTCTAACCCTCATTTAAACCACAATTAACCTATACTTATCCATAATATTCCCACATAACTCCAATTAAAGCAAAACCACCTAATTATCACAATTTCTTAATTTAATCAAACTAAGGCAAAGTCACAATTATCACAATTCATGTTGAATAATATCATAAAAAAAATTCGGGGTCTAACATTTTTATTGTGCCTTAGATGGATATAGTGGATATTTGCAGATTCCTGTAGCCCTGGAAGATCAGGAGAAAACAACTTTTACATGTCCCTATGGTACATTTGCCTATAGACGCATGCCTTTTGGGTTATGCAATGCTCCAGCTACATTTCAAATATGCATGATGGCTATTTTTTCTGATATGCTTGAATCTTGTATTGAAATTTTCATGGATGACTTCTCTGTGTTTGGAACTTCATTTGATGCATGCTTGGACAACTTAGAGAAAGTCCTAATTCGGTGTGAAGAGACCCATTTAGTGCTTAATTGGGAAAAATATCATTTCATGGTACAGGAATGCATTGTTTTAGGTCACAAGATTTGAAGGGTATGAGGTAGACCCAAAGAAAAGTTGATGTCATTAAGAAACTTCCACCACCGAACAATGTTAGATCCATTAGAAGTTTTTTAGGCCATGCTGGTTTTTACCATAGGTTCATTAAGGATTTTTCTAAAATTGCTAAACCTTTAACTGGATTGCTTGAAAAAGATGTTGTGTTTAATTTTGACTTTGACATCTTTTCAACTGTTAAAGGATATGCTTGTGATTGCACCTATTCTTATATCTCCTGACTGGTCTCTTCCTTTTGAATTAATGTGTGATGCAAGTGATTTTGCAGTGGGTGTTGTTTTAGGCCAAAGACAAGGTAAGATCTTTCATCTTATTTTTTATGCAAGTAGGACACTAAACTGTGCACAACTTCATTACACCACCACATAAAAAGAGATGTTGGCGGTTGTGTTTGCTTTTGACAAGTTTCGCTCATATTTGGTTTTGTCTAAAGTGATTGTGTATACTGATCATGCAGCTTTGAAATACTTGATGACAAAACCCGACGCTAAACTAAGACTAATTCGTTGGGTGTTACTTTTGCAGGAATTTGACATTGAGCTGAGGGACAAGAAGGGGACTGAGAATTTTGTAGCTGATCACCTGATCACCTATTAAGGTTAGATGAAGTTGCCATGGAGAGTGCAACAAAGAAGGACATTCAGGAGACTTTTCCTGATGAGCATCTGATGGTTATGACGGTCATTCCATGGTTTGCAGATTATGTGAACTACCTTGCTGGTAATATCTATCCCCCTGATCTTTCTTATGCTCAAAAGAAAAAAAATTTGTCTGAGGTAAGGTACTATCTTTGGGATGATCCTTTGCTATACAAGATTTGTGTGGATGGTATTGTTAGGCGTTGCATTCTGAAGAGGAAATGTCCTCTGTTACATCATTGTCATTCTAGAGAATTTGGGGACATTATGGTGCATCTAGGACAGCTCATAAAGTTTTGGAGTGTGGTTTCTATTGGCCCACTTTATTTAAGGATGCATTTACATTTGTCAAATCTTGTGATAGGTGTCAAAGGGTCGGAAACATTAGTCGGAGACATGACATGCCATTGTCTAACATTCTTGTTTGTGAAGTTTTTGATGTTTGGGGAATAGACTTCATGGGACCGTTCCCTAAGTCTTTCTCTAATCAATATATATTGGTTGCTGTTGATTATGTTAGCAAATGGGTGGAAGCAGAGGCATTGCCTACAAATGAGTCTAGACGTGTTGTTAAATTTTTGAAAAAGAATATTTTTACACGTTTTGGCACACCTAGGGCTATCATTAGTGATGGGGGGTCGCATTTTTGCAATAAACTTTTTGATTCGTTGTTAGCTAAGTATGGGGTAACCCATAAGGTTGCTACTCCGTACCACCCCCAAACTAGTGGACAAGTTGAAGTCTCAAACAGGGAATTAAAGAAAATCTTAGAGAAAACTGTTAATGCTTCTAGGCGGGACTGGTCTTTAAAGCTTGATGATGCACTTTGGGCATATAGGACCGCATTTAAGACACCCATAGGCATGTCACCATTCAAGATAGTATATGGGAAGTCCTGTCATCTTCCAGTTGAGTTAGAGCATTGTGCATACTGGGCTACCAAATTTCTTAATTTTGATTTGTCTGCTGCAGGTGCTAAGAGAATTAGGCAACTTCATGAGCTTGAAGAATTTCGTTTGG
The DNA here is from genome assembly GCA_029891385.1 of Erythroxylum novogranatense. Lineage (NCBI taxonomy): Eukaryota > Viridiplantae > Streptophyta > Magnoliopsida > Malpighiales > Erythroxylaceae > Erythroxylum > Erythroxylum novogranatense. Next base: position 16,017,152 of record CM057233.1, read on the forward strand.
ATGCTTATAATAATTCGAAGTTGTATAAGGAACGTGTGAAGAAGTGGCATGACAAGAAGATTCTCCACCGAGACTTTAAGGTAGGCGACCAGGTATTGATCTATAACTCCCGTCTTCGTCTTTTTCCAGGGAAACTTAAATCGAGGTGGTATGGTCCATTCACGGTGATCCAAGTCCTTCCTTTTGGGGTCCTTGAGGTAAAACGAGAAAATGAAAATTCATTCAAGGTAAATGGACAACGGGCTAAATTGTATACGCCCAAGTTTGTGGGTAACTCTGAGGAGCGATTGTCTCTTCATGACACTTCGCCTCCTTGATCGTGGTGTATGTTTTCCGGTAGGACTGTAGTTTTCTTTCTTTTCTTTTCTCGTTGTTTCTTTATGTTTCTTTTAATGCATTTCTTTAAGTTGTTTTGAGCTTTCTTTAGGTTTGCGTGGTTGGTTAAAAAAAACAAAAAAAAAGAGTTCTTAGCTGATCATTTTTCAGGGAAGTCTCTTCTTCCTTTCTCCTCTCTCTGTGTTTGCTTTTTGACTACATGAAAATTAGGGACCATGTTCCTATTAAGTGTGGGGGGATTGACCTTATGTGCACGCTACTGATGTTGATGATATTGATGTTGATGTTGAGAAATACACACTTGAATGGTTGCGACTCTTCTGGTAGCTAACTTGGGTCTTATTTGTGTTGAATTTGAACATATGATTCTGTCAAAATAGTTGGATGGAAAATTGAGTTGTTTGCATGAACTTGGATTAGGCAGCTTGAGAGGATAGTGAACTATGTTGATTAATTAAAGTAGTCAATTGCATAAACTTAGTCAATAACTGATGCTGAGTGATGAGGAAATGTATAAAATTTTGATGGATTTGCATTTAAACATCTGTGAGGTTTTGAGCCATATGACTGCATCTCATAGTCATTTATTTTCTTTGTCATGTGTGATGCTTCCCTATGTAGATTACCTTCAGAACTTGCTCTTAACCTGTTTGATACTGCTAGTTACATGCTTTATGGATATGATAAAGGCCTTCTTTGTTTTTACCCTTTAGCTTAAATGACCCACCAAATCAGTTCTCCCTTGTTACCCCCTTTGAGCCTTTAAACTTGTTGTTTTCGTTTAAATCGCATTACATTGAAACTTGAAAAATTTTAGCCTTACCTTTTCACAAGTTACATGAAGTACTAAGCATTTGATTCCTTGATTTAGGGATTTTTGTTTTATACGCTATTCTGAGATGTTTTAAAAGTACATCTACCCAGTTGTGATTGATTTTTGTTACTGCTATCTTATTTTATATTTATTGTTACAAAAAAAAGAAGAAGAAAAAAACAGAAAAAGAAAGAAAAAAAATTCAAAAAAAAAATATCAAAACAATAACGTTTGATAGTGATGAGTAGTTGTAGTCTCGTATTTCTGTATGTAAATTTCAAAAGTTCTTTTTAATTGTCCACGTCACTTAGTACTTTGTGAATGCTTGTGAGCAGCCTTTGTTCTTTTTACCTCACCTTAACCTAAACCCCATTACAACCCTTAATAAAAGCCCTTTTGATCCATGATGGCATGTACTCTATGTATTAAAAAATAGGTGAATTTGCAAGCCTATGGTAGTGTAATCTCTTAGAGGAAGTTTTGAGCGAAACACAACCCTTATACACTTGAGCGACATGAGTGAATATCGTGAGGAAAATTCATTTTAATTTTGTGTCTGCCTTTGATCAAAGATATCTACCTTTGATTTTGTTTATGTGCATTGTTGAAAATATTATGATACATGAAGTAACTTGATACTTGAGTTCGCCAAATTTTTAAGGAATTGCAAGTACTTGATTTTCGTTGAAAATAAAATGACAGAATACGTTGGTTGTGACCTAAGTAAGTTGCTTGAGGACAAGCAACAATTCAAGTGTGGGGGTGTTGTTAATTGGTATTTTGTATTAATTTTTGTTATATAATTTGCTAAACTCTTGTCCTTTTAATATTTAAATTGTACTAATTAAAACATTATTTGTTTTTAATTTAGGCACCTTTGGATATTAGATAGAAAGGAGAGGAACTGGAATTATTCAAGACATATAACCAATTAGAGAGCTGCGTGGAGCACTCCCAAGAAGACTCTGCACCAACGTTAATGTAACATCCCGTTATCGGAGTGACGGGTAGATTGGTAATTTGGATCGGGTTAGGATTTGGTACAGGCAAAGTGTTCCATTGCACATGCATTACAGTTTTGATAGTCATTGATAAATGATTATTGACTGCATAAGTATATATATATATGTACATACATGTATGACAATTCCCGACTTGATTGTGAAATTGGAAATTGGTTATAATTGGTTTATGAAAATTGGATATTTAGTAAGTGTATAATTGGGTTTTGAATATGAAATTGGAATGAAATGGATTATAGAGAAAGGAAATTGGAAATTGAGTATAGGAATGAGCATTTCCTAATTTTGTGAATTTATGAGAATTTTTGAATTTTAAAGTTTTAGATCGGACCGAAAATTTAGCTATGGTGATAAATTGGATTCCAAGTCCGGATTGATTGGCAATTGATATGAGATAATGTGACATATGATTTTGGGTTTTATTATTAATGATCATTCGAAATTGGGAGAAAAATAGAATAAGAATTGGGTGATAGGCGTTAAGATTCGGACTTGTGGCAACTAAATTGCCAAACAAGCCTTTAAAGCTTATATATATATATATATATATATGTTAAATGTTCATTTCTCACCATCGACGGTCGTGGGTGAGAAAAACTTGGGATTTGGAGTTCTTGAAGGATTTTCAAAGGATTGAAGCTTGAATCAAGTAAGTTTCTATGCGTTTATAAGTTAAATCGTTTGATTTGATCATAGATTTGAGTAAGAAATTGTTTAGAAATTTGGAAAATGTCGATGATAGGGTTTTCGTTGGTTTTGATTTGGGTTTTTGATGAAAAATGGTTTAAATGATGGATTGAGGTTAGAAATAAGTTGGGTTTAAGGTTTAAAACTGATTGAGAGTGTTTAGAATGAATTTGGATGAGTTAGATCAGAAAAATCTGAGAAATTTCTGGGTTTCTGTCGCGATTTTGCGATCGCACGCCGCGACGTGCGATGAACACGCCCATGGCGAAGCCAACCCAGTGTGCACGTCGCGACGAATTAAAAATATTTTAATTTATGCGCCGCGGCGAGGAAGACAAAGCATACGCCGCGACGAACGCGTGCGTACGTCGCGACGTGGGATGCCCGGTTCGCCGCGGCGATGCCGCGGCGAGGGATGCTTTCCGAAAATGAATTTGAGGTTTTGAGGAAATTAATGATTCAATTGAATATGTATTGATTTCAAATTAGAGATTATGAAATTGGGAATTCGAATTTCAATTTCGAGAGATTTGAGTTTCGAAAATTTATGAATAGCAAAGGAATAGTGAATTAAATTCTGATTTGCTGATAATCCCTATGAATTGAATTTCTAGAAAATTGCAATTCAGAAGAAATGATTAAAGGATTATAAGATGATTGTTACAAGTAATGAGCTTGAGGATTGATTTTCAAATGAATTGGTTTCTAAATGACTAATTGGAATTTGGAGACTAAGAATATTGAATTGATAAGAATGGAAATTCGGAATGTAATTATATGATTATTGGAATTGAGTGGTAAACGATTAGTGATTGTGATTCTAATTGAAAGTGTTATGGATTAGTAAGAGAGTGATCAAATTGAGGAATTCGGGAATTTGATTGGGAATGTCATAACATGTATAGTATTGATCGTATTTGTTAAATATGTATTATTGTATTGATATTGGCTAAAATGGTAATGTGAATTATTTGGATTGACATAGAGGTTCGATGGATCGACACTCCACGGACGATATTGGGACTTCAGTGTGAGTTTCGGAAGTGCGGTGAGTAACCTAGTTGGTTTCTCAACCTTATGTGTTTATTAATTATATGCATTGATTGCCATGAGGAAGCAAGGATGGATATATGTGATTGAGTGATTTGATTGATTTGAACCATGGGTGTTCAAATATTGGATAATGTTATTGAAGTGCAAATGTGAATAAGTATGTAAATGCATGAGTAAATTGGATTGTAAATGTGTTAATGAAATGAAATGTAAATGCATAGGAATGAAATACGGACTAAAAGTCCAAGACATTGGAAAATGATCGAAATGCAATAATTGGAAATTGGAAAGTGACATGTGCATTCATGCATAGTAAATGATCGATAACGAAGAGTTGTGACCGGTGGTACTAACGTATGCAGAGCCACGTGCTCAATGCATGCCCGTCCATCGGGCTTTCAGGCACATCATGCCCAATGTATATGATAGAGCTTTAAGCTCAACGACAGACCTCGGGTCCAGCGATCGATAGAGCCTCAGGCTCACCGCAGGGCATATCAAGCCCAACGATTTCAGAGCCACTGGCTCAAAGTAAATGATCAGGCGCACGGTCACAACAACGAAACAAAAATTTAAAGTGTCTCATGGGCATTGCATATGTATATGACTGACTGAAAATGTAAATTGACTGTGAATGACTGTGAAATGTGATATTACTGTAAGTGCTATTGTGTGTTAAGTGTATATGATTGTGAATGCATGAGTTGGGTGAACCATCGATGATGGTTTCTCACTGAGTTCGCAAACTCACCCAACATTGCATCTATTTTTCAGGAAGTGAAGAGTACCCCGTTAAACACACGGGAGTATGTCTACCGCTAGCAAGGCAGAGTATCGGGTCGGGATAAGTGTCGTCACATCTGCATTAGAGTAGTGAATTGTTTCAGTGGGCCCCTTTTGATTTATGTGCACTTGTATGGTATAACTGAAATTGGTTTATAAGTGAAATTGTTTTGTAATTGCAAATGTTTTATTATAATTGGGCCAAATCATTATTGTTTCATGACTCAACTTTTGTAAGAAAAGAAAAATGTCATATCGAGTTTTAAAAGTAGTGATCGTTTCTAGACGCCACCCTCGCGAGTCACGGCTCGGATATCACCGTCGATATCGGGTTCGGGTCTCGTCTGGAGTCAGTGCTACTGATTAACTCACAAAGGAGGAATACGTTGCAAGCGGCATTGGTTGGAGAGCAACAATCGTAGCAGCTAGAGATTAAATACATTGAGCTGGTGATTGAAGTTAAAAGGAACGTGAATCAACTTGAGGAGAGAACGTGGCAGTGCTGTATAAACGTAGCTGGAGAGTAAGAGGAGTGAGCAGCCTTTTGGGTGGAGATTAAAAAAGGGCATCAACACATGAAGCAGCAACGTCATTGGTGAACAACAAAGCAACGTGGAAGACAGGCAATAAAACAAGACATTGAAGAAAAAAAACACGTTAGCAGCATGGGATGAGCAGGAACTTTATACCATTCAAGAGGAGCTTTGAGAGACAAGAGGACCACTCACTTCACAACCCATCCATACTTTACAGAAGCTCTCAAATACTACCTCAATAACAAGACGCACACCACCAGCCAAAGACTTCCTTGTTATAGAAAACGTTACAGGCTGTTGGGGAAAAATGGCAATTCTTTGGTGAGAACATGGTGGAGTTATGGCTGGAAATGGGCTGCTACTTTGAAGAAGGACAGCTGGAGTGAACAACCCCACTGTGGACAACAACGAAGCATCCGTGTCAAAAGCAATGAACTGAAGCAAAAGGTTGAAACATAAAAAAAAAAAACAGAAACGTTAGCTGGCGTGAATGTAGGGAGAGGCATGATTGAATGAGTTGAAGAAGAGAAGACAAGTTGTAGACTCTCGACACAAAATAACAAGGAAGACACGTTAGCTGAAGAGGAATCACATTAGACTTACAAGGGGGAAACTAAAAAATTACTAAGCTGCTGGTGAGAACATGGTGCTTGGTGAAAACAAAAAACAGCTGGAGAGACAGGAGTATACGTGAGCTGGAGATGGGCTGATGGATGGGCGTGAACAAAAACCAAAAGAGGGAGGACGTGAGCTAGTTGTTGGGGAGCACTAACATATTAAGCAGCTGCTGGAGACTCCACAGGAAGGAGACCACAATTGAAGAACTCTCCTCTCACGACATAGCTGCTGGTGAAGGAGGACATCTTGCTATGCTTGAAGAAAACGTTGGCTGCAGCAAAGCCACGTAGAAGCAACTGATGGCACTAGGATTTAAGCAGTTGGTGGCTGAACATTAACCACACACACGCTGCAGCTGAAGAAGAAACCAAGAGGTGGCTTTGCAAGTGGGCGTGAACAGCAGGTGGGAACGTCAAAAGCAGTTGCTAAAGACACACGTAAGAGGGTGAGCTAGAGGAGAATAACGTAGAGCTGATGGGGAGAGAAGACAACGTTGCTGCTGGTGGGTAGAACAAACGCAACAGTACTTGGTGGAGTTGAAGAAGGTGGTTGCAACGTGGACAGCTGGAGACCCACGCAAGGCACACACATTAAGCAGTTGGAGAAGTACATCAACGTGAGCAGCTGTGGAAACAAGAGGCTTGGAAACGTGGTGGCTAGGGAATAAAAACGTAAATAGCTGGAGCAAGGCATGAAAGTAACGTGGGCTGGTGGCATAGGAGAATCCTTCACGTGGTGGAGACACGTTAAAGCAAGCAGTAACCAACCATGAGTATGTGCGTAAAAAAATGAGAGAATAAGGAGAGCAAGACAGCTGGGGACAAGAGATAAAAATGGGAGCTTCTAGATTAATTCACGCAAGACAGTTGGTGGCTTGAAGAAAACGTGGAGGCTGCTGGAAAGTTCACACAAGGCTGCTGTTGGAGTTAAAAAAAACAAACATGAGGAGAAAGGAGAAACAATGGAGGAGAGGACGTGCATGAACCAAAGGAAACAACACTCTATTTGTCACATCAGCTATAGTAACTAAAGAAGGGGGTGTTTAAAATTTATTTTCTTTTATTTCATATTTTTTTAATTTTGTGGATTTAATTAATGCAAACATATATTATGACCATGATTTATGTTTCATTGATAAATATGTGTGAGTAAATTTTTCTTTTCGGTTAAGGTTAAGATTGATATTGGATTAGGATAAATTTTGTGGTATTAATTTTTGCTTGATTGAATACATATTTAGTCTTAATTTAGCTTGATCACCTAGATTCAAGACCTTAGATGATTAAATGCCACAACCAATGGGATTTAATTTGTCGAAAAATTAATCAAGCGACATACTTGAGACTAAAGTGTAGACCTACCTTAGGATCTTGTGTGAGGATACCTAGAATTAACGAAATTAATTTTAGGCTTCTTGTTTTTAACGCCTTTTATTCCGAATTTTCTATGAACCAAGTAGTGACTCGGATTTAAAAGAGAAGGGAACACCATAAACATTAGGTTCGACTTGCTTGAGTGAAGTATTTCCTAAATTAATCCACTGTTATAATTTTTAGTGCCTAATCCAATTGAAGTCTAATACCTTAACCGATTTTTGTTATTTGATTAAATCTAGTCGTTTTAATTTATACCTTTCATTTTTCATATTTTCTTAATTTGCTTACTTTATTTTATTTTAATTTCAAATCAATCAATCTTAGATCGTCTGAGTAATTTTTAATCGTTTAATTTAATTGTCTTACGTGTAGGAATTTTTTCCCTTGGGTACAATATCCGGTTCTCACCGTTTTATATTACTTGTCAACGGGGTGCACTTGCCTCTAATTGGTTTAGATAAAATTTAATTGTTTTGTTTAGACCGCAACAATGGGCAAATCTTGAGGAATCCAAAATAATGGATCATCCTATGCCACAATCGGGCAGCCGGGCGAAGGCTTTCATGGTCGACGTGCACGTGACGGTTCTTGGGACTATACCTTACCCACATAACACAACAATCATGCATCATACAAGAAAATTGGACTATTCTTGTCCAATTTTCCATTCCTTTAGAAATCATCTTTGTCATACATCATTCATGCTTTTCATCATATTCATTTAACAAGTTTCTCCAAAACAACTTCATTCGCCATCATACAATGTACATCTATAAGCATCATAATTTCATACTCATTTAGGCTATTTCATTCAATACTAGCTCAACCATCATCAAATCATCAACATGTATCATTTTCATTTACACAAAACTCATGATTAATGATATCTAACCACTACTATCACAAGCATTTAATACAATCATCAAGTAATCAAAACTCATTAATGTCATGCATTAATTTACATTTATAGCTTATATACATAAAGATAAATATGAAACCCACCTTGTATCCTTGCTTAAACTTGCCTAAGGAAGTTCCTCTTCTTGTTCTTCTCCTCTTTCTTCTTTCCCTTCATTAAAACCGAAAAATCATAATCACTTAGGGTTTTAAAATTGAAAAACCTAATGAACCTAAGTCATGAAATTAACCCTAGAATCACTAAACCCACTTCATTTCTAAGCTTTCCAAACTATAACCCAAGCAAAAGCTTAACCTTGAAAACATAACTTACCTTGATTCTTGACTAACCCAAAGGGTTTCTTAGCTTAAAAGGTAGCTTAGCTTCTCCTCTTCATTTTTTCTTCTTGCACTTTCTTCAAAAACTCTCTAAATCTCAAACCCTAGCCACTTCTATTCTTTTTCTCCTCTTCTTCTCCTCTTCACCGAAATCCTCTTCTCCCTCTCTCAATTTTCGTTTTTTCTTCTTCCTTCCTCCTACAACCTCACTTAAAATCCTCCTTTTATACTTCTTCCATTCCACTTAAGCCCATAAGGCCCTAAGCCCACTCATTTCCCTTCCTTCTTATTCTTTTACTTCCTTACTACCTCTTTAACTACTCAAGCCTACTTCTTCATTTAAGCCCATTAATTTCTCAAGCCCATCTTATTCTTATTCTCTTCTTTCTTTTATTTCATTTGGACCCAAAGCCCAATTAACACATTAAATTACCTCTAATTTATTTAAACCAACTATCACATTTAATACTTGCTATCTAACTCATTTAATCACATTTATTTATTACCCAACTCATTTAATTCATGCCAACTAATACATTTACTAACATTAATTCTTAACACCTAACTCATTTAATGTCATATGTTAATCCATGCTAACTTTATTAAATACTATATTAATTCACCCCATTAATCTAATCATGCTTGATTTATCATTAAAAAAAAATTCTGGGGGTAACATAGTTGTTGACACAGTAATTTTTATACTGATTCACCTCAAACCGTGGGCTACGTCCAGTCCTCAGATGTCTTTCTGAGATTTCACTATCTCTCAACAACTTTACAAGTATTCTTTCTTTCTAAGCCTCTTCAGGTCTCTTTATAGTCAGTATTCTTTTATTTTTGGCCTCTGCAGGCTATTTGTACTACTTTTTTACAGAAAGATGTTCGAGCTTTGTTATAGTAAGATAGCTCTAAACAAATCGCACGAAAATTTCTCTCACGTATTGACAGCTTTTTTAACGTTCAAGTGTGTGTGTTGTCGTAGTAACTTTGCAATCTGCGACTTCGACTCATATTTATAGCCTTTGTCTGCTACTGCTTCTTGAATCTTGCTTCTTGAATCTTAAAAGAAACGGTTATTCAGTTGAGTTCTGTAACTAACTCAAACTGATTCTTGATTCAGACGTGATTTGCTTCCGTCTGTTTTTCATCGTCTGCTTTTGGCTTCCGTCTGTTTTTTAATCTCCGTCTACTTTTCATTCTTCCGTTTGTTTTCAATCTCAAATGCTTTTCAATCTTTAAATCATTTTGCAATCTCATGCGCTTTTTGTCTATAAATGCGCTTTTCAATCTTCCGTCTGTTTTTCATTCTTCCATTATTTGTACTTCATCAAAATCACTAATGTAAAGTCATTTTGACTTAACACTCAAGAGACTTATAAGACAGTTCCTATAGTTTATAGACATCTCCAAGCATGCACCATACAAGGTAAGATGGGTTGACTTATGCATTCCAAAACAATAAGGGGGATTGGGTAATAAGTTTATCTAAGATACCAATAAAACTATACTAAACAAACACTTTTTAATGATAAAAAGGCCTTATAGATCAAATGACTAAATCGAGATACCAACAAGGCTATAATAAAGAAAAACATATAGAGAATTTTTAATGATGAAAAGGTTTTACAGTCAAATGGTGCCATTGATAATATATAGAAAACATTAGCTTCTAGTTTATAAATTTTTGGATGTTGATGAATCTTCTTTATGTTATAGAAAGTGAAAGAAATCAATTCTTTATTAAAATGTTCAATGGTGAAATAACTTGTTTTTTGTATGATCAATGGAGACTTTGGGGGTCCCTTAAAAATGTTAGTGATGAAGAAGGACTTGAAGAATAAGAGCAAGCATGATTGTGCATGATTATGCACTATCATGTATATTGGTTACATGGGGATGAAGCATCTAGCACGATTGTGCATCCCATGCGTGAACATGCTAGTGAATTAGGATGATGATTCACTATGGTTCATTCCATGCATGAGTATGCTAGAGAGTCAGTGATACATGTGATTTAATTTAGGTGTGCCATATGAACTTTTTATTAACATAGATTGAAGAAATTACTTAATTGAGTTAAAACATTGAAATAAATGACTACAATAGGAATCTTATATGTTAGAAGACTTAAATAGAAAAAAATTTAAAGGCCAAAAGATATGGACATCTGTTTTCCCTAATTAGATAAAAAAATAAGTTATATAGAGTGCTTAAAATCAATTTTAAAACATCGATACTGATATTAAAGGGTACATTTCATTTCATGTAAAAAATTAGGCTTAGATATTATCTTTTTAGATTTGGATTTGACCTCCTTTACAAAGCATGCAAATGGTGGTGGTAGCTGTTGCTTTAAGCAATATAAGATTTTGCTTTCTAAGTTTTGTTTGGTTGATGAACCAGTTCAAAGATTACTCCTATATGTATGTTCATAGAGTAGTTGATAAGTCTTATTAACTAGATTGTCCATTAATAACACAACTATGAATCTCATTTATAAAAAGGTGTCGAATTGAACTCTTAGTTATCTCAAAAACATTTGTGTTCGTATAAACTATCAATAAAATAAGGAATAACACAACTCTCTGAATCTTCCATCGAATCCAACCGTTTGTCTTGCAAGAAGGTGAGTTGCTTTCTTTCTTCCTTATTCACCTTCGTCTCCTCTACTTTTTCCACTTTACGTACAGAGACCTTCATAGCTTCTTCTAACTTGATGTCTTTTGTCATCTATTCTTTGGCCTTTTATTCTTCAAAAGATTCAAACACATCAATTATCCTGAATGAGTTACTAGCCTTTGGATTCTTTAATACATCATTCATGTTAAATGTCACTTGGTCATCATTAATCTAAAGGATAAGGTTCTTTTCGTGGACATCTACCAAATATTTTTCAATTTTCACAAATGGTATATCAAGAACTAGTGAATAACAAGGAGGGTTGGCATTCTTTTCTTCATACGCTTTCATCATCTCTTGGTCTTCAATAAGGTGGGGTTTAGTTTGGTTTTCCACTGGTCCTTTTGGCTCTCCCCCATTTTTAGGTGTGATAGCCCATATTGGTCTCTTTGATGAATTTTCATATTACTTAGTGAGTCTTCCACACTTCTTTTACAAAATTTATGGGAAAGCTATCTCACTCGAATCTCTAATTTGTGAATAGATGAGACATGATTTTCTGTTACTTGCTCAATTTACTCTTCTAGTTTCTTTTGACTCTCTTCCATGTCTATGGGCTTATCCAGGATCTTGTCCAATTTAGAATCCCATGAACTAGATTCATCTTGTTGAAGTACTAAAAAATCTTAACGTCCTAAATGAGTCCTTACATTGTTGGACCAATAGGAATTTGGGTGGTTTTTTCACCCCGGAGTGCACATGTTCCAATAAGGATCGTTACTTCCCCAACCATACTGTGTCTCATTGAAATTCTCAAAAGTTCCTTGCTCCCTATAATATCTATCTTCTATCAATCTTTTTTCCATTTCTTCATAGCTCAGATGTCTCATTTCTTCTTGGCACCTAGCTCTTGCTTTGTCCCTACTTTATGCCCTAAACTTCTTTCTCTATTTTTTTAAAACAAAAGATAGTGAGAAAAAAAAACCTTAGATTAAAGAACTAAACTAATTGCCTCCCCGACAACAGTGCCAAAAACTTTGATCGCAGTTTTTTGACATGTTTAGTTTTAGTATTTTAACATCGATATTTTGTAAGCGTACGAGTCATTCACGTAGTATCTAAGGTATCGATCCCACGAGGAGGGTTATTCTAATCCTAAACTCTAAGGCTGAAATAAATTGTACAAATTCAACTGTAACTAAGCTAAAACCATAATGCAATTCAATGAATCAATTCAATCAACCAATTCAAATCAAGAATAAATCATGAAATATTAAAAAAATTAGCAAATTGCAATCCACACACTAAGAATCAACCAAAGGAACTACTAATTGAGAGAAAGGGGAAATTTTTACTTATCTTCAACACTAACCGAATTAATAATGAAATGTTCGATTATTGAACCTAGACAATCCTAGGGTTAGTTACTCTCTCTCGAGTTATAACAAAAAGGCCTAAATTATAAACCCTAATCAGACTATAAAAAATTATAATTTCTCAATTCACAATTTATTCAAACCCTAATTAAATCTGAAATTTTTCACTAGACTACTAGAAACTTATGTGAGATCTCTCTTCACATAATTACCGATTTGATTGATTTCTCGTTCTTCCTAAATTATTTAAATCTCGTTAACATAATTTAATTATTTCTCATTCGATTTACTATCTCAGTCTATCATCGAATTACGTGAGTGCAAAAATTAATCACAATGAATCTAAATAACATAAACAATCAAAATTTTATTGAATCAAAGATAAAAACAACTCGAAGGCGAGTTTAGGCATTCCTTAACATTCATAAAATCCTATGTCAATAGCTATCTCAATTCTATACATAAATTTTTATAATGAAATTATTATTAATATTTATTAATAGATATTGTATAAAATATTAAAATAAATTTAGTTAATTAATTAATTTATACAATAATTTATCTTTGATTTTAATTAATATTAATAAAAATATCAGTGTTTTCAGTGTCAAAGAGTCTAGGTTGCCATTGACAATGATTTTGGTAATCTTTTGTCAACGAGTTAAGCGTCACCATTAGTGACAATTTTTCAAAAGCATAGCAAACGCTTTTCAAATCATTGCCAAATGAGCAACATTTGGCGACAATTTTTAAAAATTGTCACCAAAAGCTAGCCTCTAACTATGATTTCTAAATTGTAGAATAAAACAAGAAAAAAAAAAACATAGCCAAGGGCTACCTTGCTATAGTGATAGTCTTCTCTTTTCATTAGTCTTCTTATCATTTATTTCCGTGGCTATTGCTAATATTAGGTTTAGTTTTCTTTTATGTTTTATTATTCCAAAAATCCAATTTCATCCATTACTTTTAGACTAGTTAATAGTGTTCTATTCACAGCGTTTCTTCATATGAACGGAAATTTATTTACCATTATATTATTTACTTATAATGATAAATATCCTTAATTAGTCAATGATAGATTTTAATAAGAAACTTTTGGTACCATTAATATAAATATTTTAACTATTCTGGTTAGTGATTAATGATAAAATAAAATTTTGGTAAGGAAGACCAAACCAAGATTGAAAAATTGAAAGGTTGGTGTCGGCATTGTTATATGATCAAAAATAATGATAAAATTGATACCTCAAACTAATGGAAAAGAAAATATTTTAATGATATTGGCTAGCACACAGTCAAAGATAAGGACAATGTTGGCATTGTAAGCCAATAGGGGATATATTTTGCACAAAAAAAGTGATATAAGACTTAAATGAAACATGTTTAGGATTTCGTGACTTAAAAATGTAGATTTATTAATTTCATTATATTTTTAAAAAGTAATTAACATATTGAAAAGATACTATAAACGAATATTGCCTAGTGAAAGACAGGATATAAACACGTTTGATAACTTGTACATGTCACTGTCTTTGCATGACAAATCAATCTTCCCATGAAAAATCCTTTCGGCTTGTTCATTGGAAATTCTATAATTCAACTGTGAAATGCAATAACAAGCTTTTTGGTGTTTAAAATGTAAAACATCTAATAAAAAATTGAAATTACTAATCTCTGTCGTTTTTCATGCCGACATTCTTGTACAGTCAGTCTTATATAAAACATATTAGATAATATGTGACAACTTCTGTCCAAAATATTTTCAAAGTTATATTTTTTAATTATGGTCCTAATCATCTCTTGCGATGTCACTATTCTTCCTTCCAACATACATATGTTAGAAAGAAGCAAGAGATTAGAAACACTTGGAAATTATTTTTTTTCGCTTGCTTTTTAATTAATGTTTGGTCGGGTCCAGTAGGGGATGTAGGGAACTCCTGTTGGCTTGATCCAGTTATCTCCTCGGAGGAACCTTCCTGGTGTGAAATGTATTGCATGTTCACGAGTTATGTTCTTAATTCCATTCCATGTAACCCTAGCTTTCTTGTCAGCACCAGGACCATAGTTGTTGAATTCCGTGTACCAACATGTTTTCATTCCTGTGTCCGGTGGTGACCATGGAGTCCAACCGTCGGGCTGGATCACATCATCGATGAATGATTCCATAATGATTGTTCTTGAGAACGGCTTCCATGGACGTCCAAGGTATGACTTGAATTGTTGCCTAACTGGGAATAGATCAGGATGTGCAGTGATGGTGCTATTTTGGATTATAAAGCCCGACCGCTCTCTCCTTTGTTTTCGACCTTGTGCAGTCACTATGTTTTGCTGGTTGTCCATGGGTTTCCGGACTAAGAATGTACAGTTCTGGAATGCCACTTCCCCGGCGCCGAAGACGAAATCAATGGTGCCAGAGATGGTACAATCACGGTAGAACTGGCGCTTCACATGTGCATAAAGTGTGTCTTGATATCCATCAAATGTACAGTTGTAAAAAATAGCGTCATCTCCTGAACTCCTCAGAGCCACTGCCTGATGTTTATCAGGACCAGCAGTGTTCTCAACTCCAATGTTCATGGCCAGGAAATTGTCTCCAGAAACAACTGCACGCATGCAGTTTAAAGTTCGTAAACAAATTTGATCTAATAAAAAAGTTTACCTTGCCTAATATGGATTAAGGAGTAACCACGTACTGACTGTTGGGCAACCGTAGGTGGTGTATCCATCGTGGACGTTCCTGTTTCCTGTGATGCGAGTCTTTTCACCGCCATCTCCGATCACTATCAAATTGTCCATGGAATGGTTGAACGAAACGTACTCTTGGTAAACTCCCTCCTTAATGTACAGCACAAATGTGGCATTGTTTTTCCTCTTGCCGATGCGCATTATTGCCTCATTAATCGTTTTGAAGTCTCCACTTCCATCTTTAGCCACAACAAGGTCAGGCTTAATCTGAGTAACAGACAAAGCAAGGAGTCTGCGAGTACCAAACTTGACCCATTCAGGGAATTGATCATCATGACCAAGAACAGGAAGTTCGTCATCAGAATTAGTAGTTAGCAGACGGCGCGTAGCACCTGAAATCTCCATTGAATCGAAGATAGAAGAGAGTCCAGACACAATGTCAAGAGCAATGCTGGTAAGCTGCGTTGCAGTCTTCATTACAGACCTCATCTTCTCTCCAGCGTCTCCAGTCGTGTTATCGAACCCATCCAAGCATGTTTCTTGAAAGGTGAGAGAAGCAGTAAGCCAAGTCGATAAATCTGCTAACAATTCATCGAGGTTGCTAAGATCAAAGTCACCGATTCTCTCGAAAGAATGCTGGAGCTCAGACATGGACATGTTCATGAGCTCTCTACACTCTTGTAGGGCTTCACGGGCTCTAGGGTCCTTTTCTATATCTTGCATGACTGTAGATTTCTCGGCAACTTTAATGATGTAATTCTGGGCCACCTCAAAAGTAGCTTGGATCAATTCTTTAGGGTCTGTGGTGTTTCCGGCGGATTTTTTGAGGTTTTCCTCACAACTCTTCTTGTATTCCGCTGGTTGGCAAATGGCTTTGATGGCTTTTACTGACGCAGAAATGGGTTGGGTACTCTTATGACTGCTTCCATTGATATCTTCGTCATCTTTACCATTGTTGTTAACACCAACCCCGACCGTGACAGCCACCACCATAGCTACAAGAAGAAAGGAAGAGACACCAATAATGGCAATTCTTTTCTTTTTCTTTCCATCGTCCCCGTAATTAGACATTTAATTTGAAAGCACTTGCACAAGATATACGTATAGATATTAACAAAGTTCTTTTTTCTGACGTTGTTAGCTAGCAGCTTTCCAAAACCCTTCAAGGGAGGAAGAAAAAATCAAACAAAAAAAAAAGAAGTAAAAAGAAAATCTTCCTTAGTTCATTGAAATTAAAGAGCCACTCTCTTATTTCCCCCCCTGAACATGCAATATCAAATTATTCCCTAGGGAAGGAAAAGAAGATGCTAAAAGTTCAAGGGAAGAGGATTTGTTTAAACTTGTCGACTTTAAATCCTGAAATGCCTCCTCATTCTATGGTTATCAATGATATGAGGTTCTTTTATAGTAGCAGAAGAAAGGCTGCACAAAATTAGCTACTGATCCAAAAATAAGAAGAAGGTTAAATCTGTTAAGAAAACGTGAGGCAAAGAGTAGAGAAAGGGTTGACCATTGAGATTTTTATCTGGCTGTCAATATATTCTAATTATAAAGATCAAAATATGTGGTAGTTATCTTAATTGTAGTTTTGTCTCTAGTTATAGGACATTGAACAATTATCCTATCGCATGTCCTCTTGACAGGGTAACAAAAGCGAAGTCCAAACTTTTCATTACAGGGTCCATATGAGTTATCATAATGAGAATTCAACCCAACTTTTGTAGACATAACAAATTCATGTATACTTTCAAATTCGTACACATGTGTTTGGGAAATGTTAATTATTTCCACAATAATCCTAAATATGAATTGAAGTGCATGTGTTTCATCTAGTACTTTAGTATATATTAATTAGAATAAACTTTTATAAAGCCCACATCTATTTAATAGTATATAATTAAGTGTGCAATTGAAAAGAAAATATGGAAATAGGAGGTGCATCAGATGTGTAATTTCTAGTCCCTTGACTCATACTGATAAGAATTTGACTATATGAGAAATTGAACAAAAACTTGCAAAATTGTCCTCTCTTTTTAGTTGATAACCTCAAACTAATCAGTCAAATTAGACACATGGGTGCACTCATATGAATATGATTGGTCTAGCGAATTGGAATTAATTGTCAGCTCATCCATAACTCTTTAGTAAAAACAAGAAAATTTTCTTATTGAACTTTCAAGTTTTGTTTGTATACTATTAAATATGCATACAGGAGGTGCAAAGATGTCTATTTACTTTTTTGTTATTAGAGTTCCAAATAGTTTTATTATCGGGAAATAGGGACACTCATTGATCTATAATATGATTTTTTAGAAATTAAAATAATTATATTCCAACAAGAAGGCAAAGCCTTGAAAGAAAGTGTGAGTTAGACTTATAAGCTAGCTATATCCAAAAAAAATGGATCCAAATGACAATCATATAATCACCGTGTAAAAAATGTCATTTAGCGACGGATATTATCGATGAAAAACATAAAAATTTCGTTGGAAAGATAGTTTAGCGACTGAATTTTCCAATGAATTAGGGAGTTGTAAAAACAACCATAGGTAATAATTTCTGCTGAATAATAGAAGGTCCATCGGTAAATTGACTGACAGAGACTTTATGTAACCGTCGGTAAATATACCGACAGTTATTTGTACAGTCGACCGTTGGTAAATTTTCAATAGTTAAAATTTTTTCGTCAGTAAATTTACAAACGATATTAGTTATTCCATCGGTAATTTTATTACAACCCTACAGATGTTATGTTTTTCCGTCGATGAGTATAACTACGTTTATCAATATTGTCGACGGATTGTTATTTTCCTTCGGTAAATATAGTTGATTTTTACGGATGCAATTTTGTTTTCTATTGGTAAATTAACAAATTTTTTATTAAAAAATTCCCTTCATTAAATTTTATTTGATGATCTTATAGTTGATGCATAATTTAAACAGTTACGAATTATCTGTGCATAATATTTTGATTTGTTTATACATTGAATTTGTTTAAATAGAAAGTTGATTGATGATATAAAGTTAAAATTATCTTAATTAATAATAAAAACATTAAATTGTACATAATAAGTATTTCTAACTCAAATGAAATGACTATAAGTATACTATTGATTTGGTGATCGTAGATGCTCTGTTTACTGCGATGAGTTGCTACCCCTTCCCTTCAACTCATCCATCTCATTACGAAGCTGAGCTATATATTCTATCGATTATTGCAACTGAGTTGCCAATGTCTAAACTGTGCTTCGAAGCTCATAGACTTCATTGGTTATCGACCGCCTACTAGATATTGTTGTACTGGACGTGGAGGATTGTGAATAACATGTGTTCTCAAATAAACCTAAGCTGAATATCCTTCCATGACGATCCCTACTGCCCACTGCATGAAGATAAGTTTGAGTCTCATCAACATCTTCAGACTGCTGAGACTGTCATTGAATGCTCTCTTGTATTTGGTCCTAGCAGAAGACAATGCTTATATTAGATAGTGATAATTATTAAGCATTAATGTTAAACCATAAATTTCACATATAATTAGTTCTCTACATCGGGTGTTGACAAATGTTATACAGTCATGTTTCTTAATGTGAGTGTGCAAAAAGAGTTAATGGGGTGTAGGCCTTATGCCCAAAAACTTTTCCTGCATAAGAATAAAATTTTATAAGTGAACTAGTATTTATAAAAATTTCGGCAGAGTTTCCTTTATTTTTATGATATTTACCCCCTGTTGAACAAAGAAAATAAGTCAACATAGTCATTTATGACACCAGACATTTATAATATTATCATTATCCACAATACACATATTTTCATTCCAAAATTTAACATCAATTTAAATTGAAATACGACAAATTTAAACAATTAGAATATAAATGTAAAGTTTAGATACTTAAAAGTCTCTCTACATGCTCGTGGTGGGTAATAGATCATCCCGTATGTACAGGAAGACTCTCTCCCCCCGGTCTTCCATGCTTGTTGGTAAAATTACACTCTAAAATAGACATTGCCTCAATTGATGTCCAATACCGCTGCCAACGACTCCATATTTGTTGAAAAATATAAGGTGGTCGTACACTAGCCATTTGTATCGCACCAACAAAGTCCTGATAACGTGTACGTGTTCGTCTCTCCCATTTCAAATTTAAAATCTCAAAAAAATTATTTCTGAAACAAAAGGAAATACATGCAAAGGTGTGTCACGAGTGGTGTCTCACACTCGTGACACACCTTTGCATGGGAGTGAGAGGTGTCTCACGTCCATGGAAAACTTGTCACAGCTGTGAGCCTATAAGCCCTCCTACAGTCTTCTTCTTTGTGATTTCAACATATAATCATCATCTTTATGCATTTTCATGTCTTTACTTTCTCTAATCTTTCTCATTCTTCCTCCATTAAGACAAAGGATTGTGAATCTATTAAAAACAGCTCAAATATGGTGCTTTTGACTCACTTTAGCTCTTTTGATTCTGAATTATACCTAAAACCATATATGAACTAAATTGAGTTTCTTGAACATTTTTGTATCATTAATTACTAAGTGTTATGGAATAAATTGATAACCCATTAAGCATACAACAATAGTTAGAAAATTTTTACAAACACCTGGATCCAAATTCTCCTGGTATAATACTATATGGAATCAGTTACTGACTCCAAAACTCTCATTCCTTATATTGTTGATTATGAAGAACAAATTAAGCATTATGGATATATTGCATTTTTTGGCAATTGACGATAACCACTTTTTATGTATAGAGTGTGGAGAAACTAAGGAACATTTTTTTTGTTAAATTCCAATATGCCTCAAATGTCCAAAAAGAGGTAAACAAATTATGTCAATGGAGCTATAATGGGAACTCACTCTTTGATGTCATTCAACGGCTGAAGGATCATTCGAGTACTAATAAAGACACTTTGTTGATCTATGTTCTTGTTATGGGATTAAGCATTCAAGGGGTATTGTTGGAAAGAAAATTAGGAAATTCAAAAATAAATCTACTATAGAGAAGGAGATTACAAATGGGAACCTATAAAACCTAAAGGAATTAATTTACTTAAGAAACTAATCAAGGAATTTCTTTTAGTCTAAGATGTTGATGATTGCATTTTGTTTTTCATAAGAAGGGATTCATTAGATTTCCCTGCAGGCATTGGTTGTATCTATAAATCTTTTCTAATTTCCATTGCTTCTTAATACATTCTTTTAATTTCTCAAAAAATTGCCAACTATTTTCAGCTTGAGTTTTGTTACAATCTAAAGGGTGGTGGTAGCTTGAGGGTTGAGATAACTGGCCCAAATTGCTTTGTTCCAAGGTACTATTGGAAGATATTTAAAAATCGGCTCCTTATAAGTTAAGTTAGTGATTTTACTATTGCTAGCATTCCTCCAGATGTATTTGTCATCATCTATGTTGAAATGAGTCTGAAAGATTTCATTTATAAGAGACCTGGGTAAAGTTGAGTACTAGAATACTTCCTTAATAGTTAAGGCTATTGAAATAAAGGCATTTAGTGAAGTTGATGTTCTGAGAGTTACATCTTCATTGACATTGATCAATTCCCTAGTTGAGAGTCAATTAGCATACTAGAAGCTAATAGATTCTCCATTCCCAACTAACTCTATAAATTTTATCTTAAATGTATCCCTTTTTTCAAATGAATTTTAGTGTGGTTGAGGGACAGTGTGTAGAATCAATTGTCTAGATACTCCTATTCTTGATAAAGTAACTATGAATCCACTTTGACCAAAGAGATTATTTGTCATGCATGAGCCTCTAGAACCTCTCGGTAAACAATATGGTATTAATGGCTCGAATAGAACAGATCCTCGTACCTCATTGTTTCCTTGGATTGGATTTCAATCCATTTCATCTTGGTTATGTGATTTCCCTCTATTTTGTTAGACCACAGGAAGCTGTTGAATATCTTGTCTGTGATTTTTATCATAAACCTAGTTAAAGCCAAATAAGCAACCCAATAAACATTGATAGAATTGAGTATATATGTAATAAGTTGAATTCTCCCAGCTGCTAAAAGGTGTTTGGAGCTTTAAGAAGATATTTTAGATTGAATTTTGTTAAAAATATTTACAAAGTTTCTTGATTTCATACTATAAGAGGAGATAGGGATGCCAAGATATGTCATTGGAAGGTTCTGTTACTTAAAACTAGTGATATCTGCAATCTGTTGTTGTCTATCAGCTGCAATCCTTGAAAGATAAATGCTATTTTTGGCATAGTTCACTTGTAACCCAAATCGCCATTGAAAGTTTTTTAACACTTTCACTAATGTTGAGGTAGATATTGCTTCTTCTCTGGAAAGTAAAATTAGATCATCTACAAAACAAAGATTGTTTAATTTGAGTTTCCTGCATTTGAAGTGATATTTGAAGCTTCTTGTTCTTTTTACAACCATTTCAATGATCTTGTAGAGTACTTCCATAGTTAGAGCACAGATATATGGAGAAATTAGATCCTTTTATATAATTCCTTGTGACTTTTGAAGAATTGGTAGGTTGACCATTCATTAGTATGCTATGTGTGGGAGTCTTTGTAAATTGCTCAATACACTAAATAAATACCTTTAGGAATTAGATAGCTTGCAATGTATTAATGATGAAGCTCAAATTCACATTGTCATATGCCTTTTTGAGATCAAATGTTATGTAGCAATTGGGATTGCCTCTTTTCTTAGAGTAAAAGCTAATGAGCTCTTATATATGCTCCTAAAGTAAAACTAATGTGCTTGTGGAGTATATATATCCTTGAGTCTTTGAGTAATGATTTTATAGTTTTTGTATATGAAATTACAGTAATAAATAAGCCTAAAATTAGGGAACCATTCAATTCTCCATTCTTTATCACAAGTGTTATAAAAGTCCTGTTAATTTCTTTAAATAATGAGCTTTTAATGAAAAACTCCATAACACCTTCTAAAATTAGATTTCCAGTGATTAACCAAGGTTTCGTGAAGATATTGACATTAAAGTCATTTGGTCCTAGAGCCTTGTAAGGGTGGAGATTGGCAATTGTCGCCTCAATCTCCTAAAGTGTAATAGGCTCACATAACATAGTTGCTTCTTAAAGTAAAATGGAAGTTTTATGATCTACTTAAGAAACTTCTTAGAAGAATGTGCTTCAGAAGGATTATTCATTAGATACCTAATGTAATCATAGGCCCCTTGAACAAGCTAGATTTAAGAGCCATATATTATTGTGCTTGAGGGAAATAATTTTGTTCCTAGCTTTCCTTGAAAAAATGGCTTTGTGAAATACTGAGGTGTTTCTATCTCCATGATTCATCCAATCCACCCAGACTCTTTGTTTCAAAAGGGAATAATTAAGAAAAATCTTGAGTGTAATTACGCATGACTTATTTCTTATTAACCTTCAGGTTCTGCTAATTAGGATTGTTATAAATAGCCTGTTGAACACTCTCCAAGTCCTTCCTTGTAATGTTGGCTAACATTTTTAAATAGCTTCATCTCCTACTTAATAAATTGCATCTTCGTATAAAGAAACTGTTTAGTACCACTAATATCAAATCTCAATGCTTTCTATACACTTTCCTCAAAACTAGCTAGTTTTATAACAAAATTGTTAAATATAAAAGGATTACAATTGTTATGGTTAAGACAGGAGTGGGATTGGATAAATAATTGTTTGAGAATTTGGAGAAACAATTGGGAAATTTGTCATACAATGTAGGTTCAAAGCACTTCTTTCCAACGTTTTCCTTATCAAGAGATCACAAGATTGCTTATTGTTCTACGAGTAGAATCATCCCCCCGAAGGGATATCAGTGAATTAAACTTCATCTATACATTTGGCTAGTTCCCTACAAAGACTGCATCCTAATCTTGGTCCCTCTTCCTCCTCTATTTTTAAGATGGTATTGAAATCTCCTAAAAGAACCCAAAGTAAGTTGATTAAATTTGTAAGCTCTTTGATTTGGTTCCATGAGAAATTTCTCTGATATGTATTATTACATGCATATAAGAATGTAATGAACGTAAGCAAGTTAAGATATGTTACAAAGACTTGTAAGTGCACCAACTGATCAAATATGTTACAAAGATGTCACTGATATAGCTTCATCATCATATAGGACAATAAACATGCCATTAGGATAATAATAGTCATTAGAAATGATTTTCCACCTAGCTAGAAAATATTTGAGTAGCCTGTAGTGGTCCCTTTTTTTAATCTTAGTTTCTATAATGCCCAACTCAAACTAGATGAGTGAACCAGAAAAAAGCAGGTAGCTTAGAAGAAGTAGGCATAGGGAAGGAAGTGGAAGGGAGATGATACAAAGATACAAAGATGGTACCATCAAAGTGAAAGAGTTACATAACTATAAAAGACTCTAGGGTAGAGAGGAGGAGGAGAAAAAAATTGTTTTTACACATTGTAATCTTCTCATTTTATTAAAGTTCAAAAGATTTAGGATTTCTATACATCTCATCTTATATAATTCTAAATGCCTCTTTGGTATTTATTGACAAATGATGAGTGTTTTCGATAGTCTCCTTATACAACTACTTTAGGGACCTTATAATGAGTTTCATTTTTTATTGTGTAAACAAAGTACTTGGTGCCCTAAACTTTAGTGGATAAAGTTTTTCAAATGATTTCATCAAAACATGCTAAGGAGGTTAAGAAATTATTGAATATGAAAAGTGTTATAATGCTTACAACTTGTGATTAACTTCTACACAATTCACATTAAATGATTGGAGAGACTGTTTGTAGTGAAAATTAAGGATGAGCTAGGAAATTGCTAAATCCATTACAAATTTGCCTAACATTTGTCTATTTATTTCCTAATGAAAACCTTAAGGTATATCAAACATCTAAATACCTGTAATACATTGTTTAAACTCTAAACAAGGGTGTTTAGAAGTATGTACACCCTCAATTTCTTTAGAATTTAGGATAGTATTGAAATCCCTAGTCAATAACCATGGTTTCTGATTACTATAGAAACTTCTTCTTGATTAATTCCTCTAAAATACATTGTTGTATACATAGAAAAAGGATATTGCGTTAGCTTTAGTTGTGGTGTTGCATGATACATCAACATATAAAGTGTGATTAGACATTCCCAAGATTATTACATTTATAGTTTAATGATTGACGTATAACACGATCCTCCCATTAGGATGATGAGGATGGTTTGTGACTTGCCTCTAATTGGAAGATAGCATCTGCAATAGATCTAATTTATCCTTTTTAATTCTTAATTTTAGTAGGAAAAACATGTTTTTTTATGCTCTAACATAAGGTTCTCGAACAAAAATTTCTTGGAAGGAGCATTAACACCTTTTATATTCAAAGTGATGACTTCTATGTTTCAAAATTTGAAGCTAGTGGCTTCTTCCTTCTACTAGGTCTTCTCTTTGATACAGGTTGAAATTGCTTCTCACTATCAATGGATGTAGATACTTGATCATCTCTATTTAGACTCTCCTTCCTTAATTCAACCTCTTTTTAGGAAACAGATAAGAAAATAATAGGAAAAATTAGATTCCATTGTCAACCGCTCCTATTACAAATAGGATTGACCAAGGGGTTTTTACAAACTTTTTCATTATTTGTAAATTCTTCTTAAAAATGCTTTATTGTTATGACATTTACCTTTTAAGCTACTGACATTTATTTAAAATATTTAAACATTACTTTATTGGTTCTTTTCTTTAATTTCATTAAGCTCCTATGCAAATCCAATATTGAAATGTCTACCTCACATTCTTTTATAGCGTTTACTTGCTTGGTTTCTAAGCATAGGTTACTTTGAGAGTACCTTCAACCATCTTAAGGTTTTCATCCAACCTCACAATTTAGATATTTTTTAGTAAATAAGTCGTAAAATTCATCAAAATAAATAACTTGGAAATTTTGATTTTGGATGTCTCTGTAGTGGCTTGGTCCATGTAAATTGGTTTGCCAATAAATCTAGCATGATAGCTTAATCTACTTATGGTCCAATACTCCAATGGTACTTCATGTATACACAACCAAATTGGTATATTTTCCTTCTTAATTTCATCAATTTTCTATCTAATTCTCTAAATCTATAGCAACATTGGCTTGTTCTACACATGTTAATGTCCCTCTTCAAGTACTCTAATGGTAGCTTCTTTGCAAAAGAATTTAAAGAAAAAAATATCATCACTGTTTACCAACATGTCGAAAAAACCATGTGCATTCCAACTTGTTTATGCTCACTACTTCATGATCTGATAAATAACTCTTTTGTTAAAAAAATATCCAATCAATATGCAATTTTATTTCTGTGCACCAACTTTTAAAATTTCAATAAGAGGCAATACAATAAATTACTAATCGCATTTATTAAGTAGAAAATAACTAAGTTTAGTTTTTGGTTTGTTCTCTCCAGTAACTTGCTCCCATGTCTTCCTTATACCACTAGTATTCTCTTTCATATTGTCCAGGATAGGCATATGCAAACACCTACTCAAGCTTGATGATTGAGTCTAAGGAGCAGCTAATGTTTTTTTCAAAACTATAATGAGCATAAACTTAGATATACCATCCATCAAAATTGTCTTAGTGACAAAGCTGACTTAGTACTATTCATTATTCATAGGATGACAGCAGATCAACGACATGTCAAATGCTAGAGAATCACACACAAGTGACATTAATGGAGATTGGAGCAAACAATGTTGACAATTTGAAAATAGGAAGGTAACAAGGGCTATTGTAGCATAACTAAAAATAAATCAAGTAATTCCCCATGTTACTTTTCTCATAGGTTCCCCAAAGAGGAAGACTTACTAAACAGCCACCAAAACTAGAGTCTCAATTTGGGGCCTACAGAGTGTAGTGAGTAAGGAGGAAGCAGATGATTAGCCTGCGCAAGTTGCCTTCCTTTCCATGAAGAGCAATCCTCAAGGGTTATCAAAATTTTAGAAGGTGGAACAATCATTGCTCATTTTTAGACACTCTAAACACGAAGATGGAAGACGAGCAACTAGGAAAAGTGACTGTTAATATAATGGCAATTGGGTAGGGAAAGAGACATGGAGAAGGCCACAACAATGAGATGGAAAGGAGGAGTTAGATGTTCGAAGGTAGTAGAGTTTCAATTCAAGTGCATTTGCAATTAGGATTAGTGCATTTTGTTTTGCATACTAAGACATGACATTCTTTATAATGAGTAATGTTATTCTTATTTAAAGATGAAAATGTGACTTATTTGTTATTGATGGTTGTTTTTTTCTTAACATATGTATGGTACGGTGAATAAAACTCGATTATAGTTTTAAATAAGGTATAGTATGGTATGGTGTATAAAGCTCGATTATAGTTTTAAATAAGGTATAATGTGGTATGGTGTATCAAGCTCGATTATAGTTTTAAATAAGGTATAGTATCTTAATATCAAAGTGAGGGATTCTCATTTTAAGTTGAATATGTGATTATCTATTATGGGTAGTGTGTTTTTTGGACATAAAAGTGGCATTAAATATATGAAAATCTAGTATAGTTTTAACTGACTCATGATATTTTTTTGTACTAAATGATTGTATTCTAATTTAAACTTGAACATAAGACTTATCTATTATAAGTGGTTGTATTTTTTCAGACATAACCAAGGTATTGAATATACAAAACTATGGTAAGGTTTTATCTGAGTGTGGGTAACTTAATATCAAAATGATGGTATTCTCATTTTAAGGTAAACTTGTCAATTATCTAGAATGGATGGTGGTATTTTTTGAACATAATCATAATAGTAGATGTGTGAAGACTTGATATAATTTTATCTGTGGCATTATATTCTTTATATTAAGTGATTGTATTCCCATTTAAAAGTGAAAATGTGACTTGTTATTGGTGGCATTTTTGATAAAATATATGTGGTATTGAATATATGAAGTTCTATTATAGTTTTAACTAAGGTATAATATCTTAATATCAAAGTGATGACATTCTCATTTTGAGGTGAATGATTGACTTATCGATTATGGGTGGTGGTTTTTTAACAGAAGTATAATATTATATACATAGATCAAGTAAAATTTTAACTGGGGCATGTTATCTTTCATACTTAGTGAAGGTATTCCTATTTAAAAGTAAACATGCGACTTATCTGTTATTAGTGGTAGTTTTTATAAATTTAAGTGTGGCATTAGATATATCAAGATATAGTATAGTTTTAATTTAGGCATGGTAACTTAATATTAAACTGATGACACTCTCATTTTAAGGTGAATGTGTCACTTGTTAGAAATGGGTGATGATTTTTTAATATGAGCATAATATTATATGTGTGAAGGCTTAATACATTTTAGTCGAGTTATAATATTCTTCATATTGAATGATGATATTCTTATATATAAAGGTGAACATGTAAACTTATCGGTTACAAGTGGTGGGTTTTTAAATGTAAGCATGGTGTTAGATACATGAATCTCTGTGTAGTCTTAATTGAGACGTGATAACTTAATATCAAAGTTATAATATTCTCATTTTAATGTGAACATGTTACAATTATATTTTTACTCCTTTCCATTATAATCAAATTAAATTTGGTTGGGTTTACAAGTTGTTGGCTAGTTGTCCCCCAATTAATTTGCCACTAGCTTGATTTACACCTCTTTT
Source organism: Erythroxylum novogranatense (assembly GCA_029891385.1). Classification (NCBI taxonomy): domain Eukaryota; kingdom Viridiplantae; phylum Streptophyta; class Magnoliopsida; order Malpighiales; family Erythroxylaceae; genus Erythroxylum; species Erythroxylum novogranatense. The sequence goes on from CM057233.1 coordinate 16,044,928, forward strand.
AACATTTTAAAAAATACATTATTGATTATTTTCATTACTTAGAAGTAGAAATAATATGATAAAATTCACAAATAATTTAATACAATCAGACAAAGAAGAGTGATAGACGGAGAGTGTGTGAAAAACATGCTTAAAATCACAACAAACCACCCGTATAAGGAACTCCGGTGGCCGGCAACCAGCTGTCGCCTTGTATGAAACGGTAAACGGTGAAACTACGAGCACCAGTGACGTTAAGAATATGAAAACCGGGCCATTTAACCCTGTTAGTAATGTTGAATCCTGGACCAGTATTGTTGAATTCTGCATAGTAAAGTGTGCTAAGTGACTGATTACCCGACCACTCGGCCCAACCAGAAGGATCAATTAGGCTATCCAAGAAAGATTCCATAAACACAGTTGTGGAGTAGTCTTTCCAGGGTCTACCTAAGTACGTTTTTGTGCTACCATTGCTGGAGGCAAGGTCCTGAGCAGCTCCAATGGTGCAATTCTGTATTGAAGTGCCTGTGTTTTGGTTAGGGTCAGTTCTTCCCTGTGCAGTTATTGTGTTGAACTGGTTTGTCATTGGTAAGCGGGAATAAATGTTGCAGTTCTGAAAAACAACTGCAGCATTGCCGAAAATGTAGTCAATAGTACCGTAGATGTCACATTCTCTATAAAATTGCCTGAGAGAGTGTGCATATAATGTGTCTTGATACCCCTCAATGCTGCATTTGTAGAATGTGGACATGTCTGCTCCATTTCTTACAGCCACTGCTTGGTGTTTAATTGCTCCCGCCGTGTTTCGAAATGTCATGTTCACTGCAACAAACCCCTCTCCTACAACAACTGCATGCAAGCATCACATTTATTAGTACGGTTAGAACAATTGTAGTATTGCACACTATTTAAAACTTTACATTATCTCGAAGAAAAGTATAATTGTAAATGAGAGCAAGTGAAGCAATCACATGCTAGTCTTCTTAGGCGTCCACATATTGCAAATGCTAGTTAATAGTTCATGACATACCAAATGTGGCCGAATTAAATGTAGTCCAGCCGTCATCGACACTCCGGTTGCCAGTAATTATCGTCTGGTTGATCCCATCTCCTATCATCAATACATACTTCTTGTTTTTTGGTATCGAAACATACTCAAAATAGACCCCTGCAACCACGTAGATCACGAAATATCCATTCCCTATAGCAGTGTTATTTGGTGCTGCAGCCACCGCATCGCTAATGGTCGTAAAATCCCCAGCTCCGTAGGGGTCCACAACCACTATTTGGCTCACCAAAATACTGTTATCAGATTCCCCAAGATGTCTTCTTCCGTTTACAGAGTTGAACAATCCTCTATCCTTTAGTAGCATAGTTAAAGGCAGGCGTTTGGTTGAACCACCTTCCAGATTTGAAAATACGTTTCGACTTTCTGTCAGTAATCCCATATCAGGGATCCAACCATGTATAAAAAGAGCAAGAGACACACTATGGTGCTTGATTCCATTCGAGAGAGGACCTAATAATGCGTTTCTGATGTTTGTTGCTGATGCTACGTTTTGAAGACTGTCGATGCAAGTTTCTTGGCAGGTCAACGTCGCACTAAGCTTAGCAAGGAAACCAGCGGCTTCCAAGCTTTGAAGTGTATCTACAGTGCTTACAGCTTCTATTGTTTCTGATAAGTAGTCTATGATTAGTTGTGTTAGGAACCTGCAATCTTCAAGGGCTCGAATGGTGGATTCATATGATGTTGAGGGCAGCGTCAAGTAGTTATCGATAAGGGAAAGAAAGCTTCTAGCGTTTGACAGGGAATTGCCGAGTGCATTCCTGCTGTAATCAAATATGGTTCCAGGTTTGCTGTTGGGCAAAGAGTATTTGCAGAAGCTGGGGTGAGGTGTGTAGCTGCAGATAGTTTCAGGGCTGTTAAAAATTTCTGACGACAAGTTTATCCCGTGAGAGGGAGAGAAGGAGAACATTAAGAGGAGAGAAATGGTGCATAAACATGAGAGCTTAGGAGCCATCACCACGAAACCCGCAGCTATACTTGGATTACTGGATTGATTGGTTGTACTTATACAGAGGGGATTAGATTTAGATAAAAAAACCGCGTTGAGAGAAGCCTAATTACCACCAAACGAACAAGTATTCATGTTTATATCCTTTGATTTTTTTAATGTATAGTTATCTTCTCTTGTTGTAATCTTTCACACCTTTAATATGTGAAAGAAGACTAATAAACTACTACACCAACGTGTATTTGGTTACATTGAGGGGCCAAAGGATCTGAATCGGTGGGATCTTTTAGTTTATTTTCATTATTATGAAAAATGATACCGATGCTGACACTATGAATCCAAAACTTATACTGGAGATTCATGGAAGCTAGTGAATTAAGGGCAACATGTTACCATATTCGAGGTGTGGTGCATAAGCACTAACCACTACGTGCAGAATTGTCATTCGGGTTCTTCGTGAGGCTCATCATCGACTTGTGTTTATCGCTTGACCTTTTCGTCGAGATTTATTTATTGGGGTCTAGCTCTTATTATTCCTGTTTCTTTGGAGTTATTCTATATGATACAGCATAACTGTGTCGTTTGAATAACACCTTGGCTTCCTGTCTTCTATATTGTGGTGTCGTATATAGCTTAGCCCTAATCACCTGAAGCATTGAAAGGCTTGAAAAGCTAGAAAGATTTTGCCCTTATGATATGCTTGAAAATAAAGGATTCTATAACATTCACAGATGAATAGTGATTAGTATATGTACCAAGAGTGTTTTAGAAATAGTGGTGAGGCTCTACTAATTGGAACAGGATCCTCTATCCAATATTATAGTGTCTTATTTTGTCCCATAAATCTCAGTCATTTATTTATGTTGGTCTCGCGTTTATTTATATATGGGACTCACATAAATGAATGATTGAGATTTATGGGACAGAATAAGACACCATAAAATTGGAGAGAGGATTCAGACTCCTACTAATTCTTAACTACTTGACCATCCTCTTTCATCAATGATATAATCTTATTAGTGCTTCTATTTAAGAGAATGATTTTGTGTAATTAAATGGTTCTCTTATCCTCGTATTTGAGTTATTGAACCCCTTGATTTCTTTTCCAAAAGAGAATTATGCTCTTTTAGAGTGCCAATGTAATTTATTAAAGCTATCCTCTCTTAGGTTTCCTTTGATTGATCCTGTAGAATTAGTGAAGTTAGACTTGTTTCGGCATAAGCCTCCAAGATTACCTGCAATGTGTTGATATAATGTTTATGATTTTATAACATCTGAAATTTCGTAACATACACATAAGCTTTATAACCATGAAATTCAGTAGACTTTCCTTTATATATACATGACTTCATCATTGCCTTCTAATTTATTTAAGTACTTTTTAAATATAAAAGGGGCTTTCTTTTGGAGCTTCTATAATAAATTATGGCTTTGAAAAGGTGAATGATCGATCCAAAGAAAAGTTATTACTAAATGTTTTCTTGTTTTTAGGAACCTAAAAAACCATAAATAGTTAACAAGAGGCCTATCTAACTTTTTCTTGATAAACCATCTCTTAGTATATTTATTACTCTACCTAATTAAATTTCCTTTGAATCTTTGGTCTGTAACCTTAATCTGGCTAGTACATACTCTGAAATCATCACTAAAATTCTTTAACTTAATATTTTCTTTTGCTTTTGATGGATGAATGGTTTTGGATAGTCACCAATGGTCATATAAGGGGCATTTATATTAGCACGGATAGTTATTAACTCATTTTAACGTTGGATCCTTTAGAAAACCATGTTTGTGGTATTAAAAAAGTAACATATACTAGCTCTTGATCTTGTAATAACCTTACTGATGGATGGATTAATTTATCATAAGCCCATAAATGAACAACCCCAATTTTATCAAAATCATACACTACCATATATATTTCTACAATTAAAATCATATTGATATCATCTATTTGCTTATCAAAAAACCATAATTTCTTGCATTAATCAACCTTTAGCTTGATTTTTAGAAAACTCTAGGTTTTATTGGAAATAGATAATCATATAATACTTGGCAACTTTTTATGGCTATTAAGCCCTCAAACATTCCATGCTAGCAATGATGTATGGAGGAGGTTTGGGGATTATGAGCAATTGGATCAATTTTTTTCTATCCAATCTTCTCCTAATTATAATTGAGACTTTCTTTTCGAAATTAGCTTAGTCTCCAATAACTTGATATTCCACTTATGACGAGTTTGAATCCATAGGAATTTAAGGATAACTATATTATCTCTATATGAATTTGACTATGCAAACTAGCTTAACATTGATTTTTAAAAAAGATAAAGAGATGTTTTCAAAAAAGGTAAAAAGGAAAATAAAAAACGTTTGCTTTATTTTATAATGTAAAAAGATGTTTTAATTATTATCGTTTATATCAAAATATAAGTTAAAATTTTCTTAATTAAAAAGATTTTTTAAAGCAATCACAATATTTGTGACCTCTACTTAATTAATTAAAAGAATCTTTTAAAATTGTTATTTTCTTTAGTTAATGTAATTTATTATATTAAAATGTTAATAACAATCTTTAATTTAAATCTTATCTGTGTTCTCTTATTCTTTTATTTTCCTTTTAAATATATTTTCCTTTTTACCTTTTTTGAAAACATCTCTTTATCTTTTTTTAAAATCAATGTTAAGCTAGTTTGTATAGTCAAATTCATATAGAGATAATATAGTTATCCTTAAATTCCTATGGATTCAAACTCGTCATAAGTGGAATATCAAGTTATTGGAGACTAAGCTAATTTCGAAAAGAAAGTCTCAATTATAATTAGGAGAAGATTGATAGAAAAATTGATCCAATTGCTCATAATCCCAAACCTCCTCCATACATCATTGCTAGCATGGAATGTTTGAGGCTTAATAGCCATAAAAGTTGCCAAGTATTATATGATTATCTATTTCAATAAAACCTAGAGTTTTCTAAAATCAAGCTAAAGGTTGATTAATGCAAGAAATTATGGTTTTTGATAACAAATAGATGATATCAATATGATTTTAATTGTAGAAATATATATGGTAGTGTATGATTTTGATAAAATTGGGGTTGTTCATTTATGGGCTTATGATAAGTTAATCCATCCATCAGTAAGGTTATTACAAGATCAAGAGCTAGTATATGTTACTTTTTAATACCACAAACATGGTTTTTAAATTTTAAATTTCTTACCTTATCTCCAATCTTTAAGATATAATTTAATTTATCAAATTAAAAAGTATTCAAGTGAGATAAGTATTAAAAACCAATATCTTTTGATTTAGAATTATATTTTATAACAAATTCTTATACTGTTATCGTATTAATTGAAGCTTTATTATCCATATTTATTTAAAATCCTATTTTATCATATAAGTTGATGTTGAAATATAGTCAAATAGTAGTATTTAAGAAATTATATGTTACTAAAATACTTTATTTTAATAAAGAACAAATATTTTCATTCATAAATAATTCCAAAGTAATATATATTTGTTAAAATTTTAATTTTGAGAAATTAAAATAAGTTGTTGAAATCAAAACAAATTATTTTACTTATATAATATATTGTATAATTTATTTGCGTTTCATAAGCATTATCTGTGGAAAAAAACTTTACCATAAATATACAAGATATTTAATATTGCATTAATATGGCATGCGGGCTGATACAATAATAATAATGAAATTAATTACGTTTTATTTAATTTAATTAATTTTCATAATTTATAAATTAATTAAACAATTTTAATAAATTAATAAAAAAATTAAAATCAATTTTAAAATTTTGGTTTCTTTTTATTTTATCATTTTAATTTTAATTTTAATTTTTAATTAATAGTAGCATAATTAATATTAAAATTTAATTTAACTTTTATTCAACTAATAATAGTATAATTAAAATTAAAATGATAAAAATAAAAAGACACAAGTGTGAGAATTCCTATCACAGACGTGACAGTTCTGTTTTAAGAGCAAAATAGAAAATATTATTGACTTCTATACGTTACATTTTCAAGCAGTTGAGTGAAATGATCCTTTACTCGAGCGTTTTCTTTTTCAACTTATAAGATTAAATCTACCAACCTAATTAGTCGTTTATCAAATAGTCAATCAGTTAAAAGTTTTAAAACCACAAAAAATCAAGTAGTAAGCTGTTTACTAAATACGGCCAAGATATTTATAGTCCTTGCTGTTGCGAGGATGCTTATAACACTTAAAAAAAAAAAACATCCCTAGACACTCAATTTATCATAATTCCAATAAAACTTATAAGATCCAAGAGAAGTGTGAACACCGTATGACTCCCATGATAAGAACATTCCTATTCTCAATAATGAATGTTTTCATCATGGGAATCATAGAGCGTTCATATAGCGTTCATACTTCTCATGTTTAAATAAGGAAATTGAAAGTAGTGAACGTATCAAAAGCACTACCAACTTTTGATCTAGAAACCCCGATAGCTATTTTCTCCCAGTGGCCGGACTTTTAGCTCAAGAAATGCCCTACAAACAAATCCAAAGCCGTAATCTATACATGAAAATATAGTCATCTTTCACCACGTCTACCTATTTAACTTAGTAAACAAAGGCTCACTCCATGGTAATAGTGATTAAAAAGGGTCAGAAACAGAGTTTATTGCAAGGACAACGATATCCACAATTAAAAACACGGTATAACAGTCGAGGAAATTAAGAAGCAAATCAAGAGCTACCACTAACTAGACAATTAGTATACAAGAATGTTTGCTAACTAAAGTTAGTATACAAGAACGGTGAATGTCCTTACCTTCGACAAGAGCATACGATGACTAAAAGAAGTAAAAACCCTATGTTGGAAATTTACAGGTGTAACTTCAACGGCTCGGCTGCATACAAAGGTCTCTCATCTCGGCAACTGATCCGGTGTGTGGTTGCTTGTGGTAGATGATGACGTGGTCCTACCACTCACCAATCCATTATCTGCGGGCGGGCTTGATCCCCATTTTCCATCCGACTCTGTAGGTTCCATCACTTTAACAGACCCATCCGTCAAGCCGATAGCAAATTGGTTAGGCTCCGACGGGTGTGCAGCAACCACAAGTGGGTACACAGGTTGGCTTCTACAATAAAACCAGCCCACAAAAAATTGAGAAATATCAAGGTAACATTAACATTAGGGCAGAATTTTAGGGCAGATTGGTTGAAATGGATCATGCAATTGAGTACGCCAAATGTATTAAAAAGTGAGCAGCTTAAAAATGTTAATATAAAGAAGGGATGAACAAAATTTGGACGTAATGAAACCTGAAGACGGCATACCCATTCAAGACCGACTGGGACTGGGACTGCGACATATATGCTGATGAAGCAATGCGACAACGTAATTTCAGGCTATCAGCATCAAACACCGCAAGATTACCATCACAAAATGTAGCATAAATTAACTGGCTGTTACACGAGTATGCCGCATAAGATAGAGGTGCAGACAATAAATCTTGCGGGACCCACTGAAACAGGCAAAAGAATAAATAAACATGTCAGTTGCATTGACAACTATAAAAATGTAGATCACTCATCTGTCCTCCCACCTGCCTAACACGTTCCATCTTTGAAGCATCATATATAGCCAACTGGGTCTCGTGAATAACTAGTAAACGAGTCTGATCAGCATGAAACTGCACCCGAGTGTCACCAGTTGGTGCCTTGCCTGCTGGAATTTGGATTGGAATTGATTTCCTTTTCTCCCATGTATCAATGCTCCACATGCAAATCTACAAACGAAAGGAAGAAATCAACATCGTAAAAACAAGCATTTCAATTTCAAGGCTCATGTAAGTAATGATATTAACCCAATCAAATTATTGCACAATTCAAGTCTGGATTAGTTGCAACAGCATGCGTGAAACAGATCAAAGATAAAGCATCTAGTGCCTTCGACTTACTTGTGCATCAGCGCCCGACGAAACCAAAATATTAAGATTGGTTGAAAAGGCCAAACCAGTTATCCGTTTTTGATGACCCTTCAATTTTGATTTTACCTGAAACAGGCAAACCAGAAACATCAGGGCCAGTTGCTAGAGTGGAAAAAAAAAATCCCGAAAACGAATAACTCGGTACAAACTTCAAGAAAGTGAACACCTCATCAACTCGAACATTGTATATATGTATGGTCGAATCCTCCATTCCAATGGCTATAATGTTATTATCCTGAGGGTGGAATGCTAGAAAAGTTGAAGCTGGGGGAGGAGACATGAATGTTGTCATTACCTGCATACCAAGCAATACATTCAATATAAGCAAAAACCATAAACACGAAAACTGAAATGTGTTGCTTCAGCTGGGCATGTACCTTGAAGGTCATCATATTAAAAAGAGAAACCTTTCCACCTGAGGCTGACATTACATACGAGTCATTTTTTGAAAGCGCTATACAAGGGACTGCTTCGTCAAGGTTAACACCTGACAAATCATTAGTCATAAGAAGACCATTGTTGGGTTGCCAGTGTTGTGGAACAGTGCTCGCAGTGGCCTACAAACAGCACCCAATATATCCAACAGTTCAATGAAACCAAGCACAGAGAAAGATGTAGAGACAATTCATTAAGCAAACATCACAAGAACTGTAGGCAACAGAAGAAAACCATGCATTAAACCCTAAACCATACAATACCTTTCCAGACGGATTTTGTTCATTACGAGCCCACTTCCATAACTTCTGTATCCCATTCGTCCCTAGTGCCAAAACTCCAACACCAGAATTTGTATACAGAAGTCGAACAACCTGCATGCAGGGAAAGGAAAATCGGAAGTTGAAACATGCAGTGGTAGAAAATTGAGCAGTAGTTTCAAAATCAGGTGCAATTTGCAGACACCTTGGTAGAAGTGACAGTGCTTTCTGGCAAGGTGACTAAACGACATTCACCAGGATCCACAATTTCAGCCAACTGCCACGGTTTTGATTTATCAATTGCATCATCCACAGTTCTTGGTTTTTCCAAACTTCTATTTATGGTATCAACTCCATTCTTAAATAAGAACATTGGAAAGAACAGGGTTAAGCAATTTAAAATTGATGAATTAAATTACTGAACTAAGGTAGCTTGTAAAACAATAACAGAGGGAGCTAGAATATGCAAAACTATGTTAATTAGATGACTAAGTGTACTCAATCCACCCATACAGGTTCCAAAAACGAAATTAAACACAAACCTTTGTGGCTAGAAATAATGACTACAGAGAATCAGACACATAACAAATTAATCACTAATTGAAATTTAAGGATACCTCAATACATAAAATGGTATATAGCAACGAAACAAGCTCGGGACTACAACTCACCAGAAAAAGTAGATAAGTTAAAACCTAGATTTTATATTTTGACGTACAAGAATTGGTGATGGTCTGACAGGAGAGCTCCTTTCCACTTTACAATTGACTGGACTGATAGTTGTGACACCCGAAGCAGAAGCCTGCAATGAAGAGAGATGCCAATTGGCCTTAGAAGGTAGAGATGTTTTTAAAAGAAACACGAAATGAGCTAAAGGTAGATACTTTCTAAAAGAAACAACAAATGAGCCAAAAACAAATCAAACTAACCTTCATAGCAGCAGCTTCAATAGGAGATTTAAATGCTTCATAAGAAGTTTCCACTGTTTTTAATGATCTCATGCCAGTAGCATTTGCGAGTATCTTGAATCCATTGTCTGTGCTAACAGCCAGAAGATTCCCTTCCTTGTTGAATCTCAAGCGTGGAAGACTCTGATAGTAATTTGAATGATTAGCTACAGAAGTTCAAAATAAATTGCTCCATGGCAAACATACAAACTTACTGGTAATCCACCATCTGCTTCTGTGCTTGTTAGCACATTGATGTTGTCCATATGCCAAAACTTTATCTGACTATCTTCACCTGCAGCCAAAAAGTGGTTTTGAGTGGTTTCAAATTGCACAACACCACCTGTTGATTTCTTTCTAAACCCAGAATAATGCCTCTTTATTGCTCCTTCACTTTCATTCCATTCAACTAGAAAAGATTCCCCATCTTTGCTTGTCCCACAAGAGAACAACCTATGAAAATTTAAAAAAAAATAAAGAAAATAAAGGAACCAAAGATAATGAGCAATTAGATTAAGGAAATAAATCAAATGGCACTGAAGAGCCAAAAGAAAAAATTGGAGTTTGAGAAAACACAGGTTGTTTTAGGTCCATCATTTAAGTTTTTCGATCATACCTACTACCATCAGCACTGTAATGCATTGTAGTGCACCAACGGCCTGGAGCATTATAGTCAACTCTTGGACCCATATTATCATACAGCCAAGCTTTTATTTTACCATCCACTGCAGTTGAGAAAATGAACTGCAACCTCACAACCAACATAGTCAATAACAGTGCAGAGTAGCATACAACAGAAATCTACCATGACAGAATCGAGGCCTATTTGCAGTACTTTTTGATGTAGAGAAGTTCACAAAGTGATACTTAAAGTACATCAGTATCCCAAAGCAATAAGTTATTTGAGAGGATAAAGCATTGTTTACACAAAGCAGACAGACATGATTGACAAGCAAACATTAGGTTTAAGTCTCATTTCTTGTCTCAGACTAGAAAGGTGTGCACAAAAAAACAAACAAACTACTATGTTATTATGTAAGGTACCTGGATGCTCTCTTTGTGGTGTGGGCAAATAGAATAAACTGGTGCCTCGTGACCTTCAAAATTAAACAGCCTCTGTCCAGTTAAATCCCACACCTGTTCCAATGGCCTCATTACATTATACTAGAATCTTCCTCAATAAATCTTATAATAATGGTTTTTATCTCCTACCTTTATTAGTTTGTCATCTCCACAAGTTATGACACATAGTTGCTTGTTAGGGTGAGCAAAAGCCAAGTCATTAACGCCACCAACATGGGCATCAATCTATGATGAAAAGAGAAGGTAAATAATAAAAGAACATTAACATATCTTATTTCTTCAAACAACTAGTAGGATGTCAACACACCTCCAAATGCTGGCGCAAGTCATTTGACCCAGTATAAGCATACAAGTGGATCAAATGTTTATTAAATGAAACCCCTGCATTAAGAAAAAGGAAAAAGAACTAAGACATAATAGCTCACGTATGATGCCACTATTTAAAAACTCTACATACCAACAAAATTTCCAGTTGAACTCCAAGTAACACGGTTGACAGAAATTGGTGCATCCTTGACATAAGAGGCCTGCAAGAGATTCCATATTTAACACCTTGATAATTTAATCGCTTGAAATAATCAACAATTGTTGATGTGGCTGTTAAATTAACAGTTTAATCAAGCATATTGTCCCAGTTCATACACTCACCACAAGGTCAAGGAGGAAGAAACAAATTCAAAGGAAACATATATAGCAGTAAATATAACCTGAAATTGTAGCGAACAAGTTGTCACGTTCCAAACTTTGAAGGGCTTAGAGGCCAACCTCTCCCGCACCCCAAGTTCCCATAATGTAACCTCACCATTAGCAGCACCAACTATTCAACACACAACAATTGTTAGGGAGGCCGAGGAGGACGACAAAATGTATTCCAACTAAACATAACACAGCACTGATCCCAAAAACAAAGAATCTCAATAAGAAGATTAACACCATACCAAGAAGCAATGTGTGATGAGAAGGATGAAAATCCATGCTCATGACCGTTGAGCCTTGATGCATGGTGAAGGCAACTGTCCTTGGTAGATCTTCGAGAGACCAAGGATGCTGCTGGCGGGAACTTGGATAAGTAACCTGAAGACAAAGAGGTGCAAATCTAAGTGTCATAGGAGAAAATTGCAAACAGGGAACTCTATAGATGCAACAAAAGGTACAATGAAAAACCCTAGAATTACATCAATGGCACACAAATTTAAAATGACCTCTTCAATAGATTGAGCAGGCCGTAGACGTTTCATTAGCTGCTCATGATCAGGAGCTTGAAAATCAGCAATGTTTGGAGCTGTTGATGGTGTTAGGGGTCGTTTTAGGACTGAAACTAGAAAAGTTAAAATTTTGTAAGAAACAAACTTTACCGTATAACAATATTTCTTTTTTGGACAATGCAATATGCGATAGGTTTATTTTCCAAAAAAAAAAAAGCTCCAGGGTTTATGAATCATTCAAGAATACTCCAAGAAACAGGAAACAATCACAACTTTAGTCAAAAAGGTTCGTGTTCCAAACTACATATCCTCCATAATTCCTCCAAAGCAAGAAATAATTAAGTAAAATGTGTCATTTAAATTATTTTGGTTCCATCAACGTGCACAGCAATTAATGGCTGACAAGAACCATTACATCACTAACCTTGATTTTGTGAAACAGGTATGGTTGATGCAGTAACAACAGCAGCTTGCACAGGGGAAGAAGCAGATACATTTGCCATCCAACCAGCTAATGCACCAGCATTGGCTGCTGCAGCAGCTGGAGGAAATGGCTGTACATAAAAATCAAAAAGTAAAACATTATACAGTCAAACTTCAGTTGCATAAATTAATATGCACTTGAAATGAAGGAAATAGGATATCATACACCATGACCCCCAAGAGATGTATAAGTGGCAGGCTTGGCAACAGCAGCAACAGGAAGATTGACAGGAGCAGGAGCAAGAGGGCCATTTGGAGGTGTACAAGTATGATCTGTGAATAAAGTCTTGATATCTGGGTTTGGCCTGGGTTTCTTGCACAGCTGATGCTGCCAGTTCAGGCTGTAAGAAACCAGAGAATTATGCCTTATACTTTCAACGGTAACCACAAAGTATATCTAGAGAGAGAAATCCTGGGGGATGAATAAAGGGAACAATACCAAGACAGTTATTATAGTATCTTAGCAAAAATTAAAAATAATTATCACTGCTATTCTTCAGTAACTCATTAAATGAACCAAAAATGGAACGATGCTGAAAATAAAAGCACTTATAGGAAAAGACCCTCCAAATAATAGCTAAATAATAAGTTAACAAATGAACTCATGTTTGGTTCAATAAAGAGATCATTTTCCAATGACACATCTTCCTGGCACTCGTAACACATGGAACACTGTAAAAATTGTGTTCACCCTTATACCAAACACATCAACTCAAAATCATAATTCATTCTTCATCCTATAAAGCATAAATGTTACCTTTGATTTATCAAAGTCCTCAATCTAGATGATCTCAGAGTAGGAAATACAAGCTTATCACGGAAAAGAGGATTTGCTTCAATAAGCTTTTTCAGTTCTACCAGCATTATGCTACGAGCTGTTTTAGTATCACCATACTTGGAAAGCTGCTCGTTTTCCCTGCATTCAGATCAAAAGACATATCAAATCATTTTCACTATTCAAAATTTTAAAAAGTTCCATGACAAGCAAGCATTGCCACGAACTATTCTCCATATCTGGTACATTTTCTTTCATTGCTCCATCAAGAAAGGTAAGAATTTTATAATTTTACATAATCTCAAACAAGAAGATTTTTCAGATTGGCTTTTGTTGAATGTTTTCCAACACAAAAGCATTGGAATAAGCTAGTTGACCAAAATATTCTGATTTACAAACAATTGAGCAATTAATGAATTTAAATTATCATGATAGATACTTTGATAGAAACTAAATCGTTCAATAGCGTGTTATCCATCCAAACTTTCAAATAAAATCAATATGATTGAAGTGCAAATGAAAATTACCTGAAATTTCCAAGAGTTAGAAGCTGGGTGATCTCTTTGTACAATTCTTCATTAAATGTGGAGAACACTTTCAAATCAGTAACTAAAATTTCAACCCCTTTTGCTTTATCTTGCCTGACATCACATAACCGACAAAATCAAATATTCTTTTAGCTATAATCAACCGTGATATGTATCCACAGATACCAACAATATCAACCATATACCTATCAAGTGCTTCAAGATATTTCTGCTTTCTGATTTCAAAGAATATCTTCATGGAATATCTATTGTCATCAACTTTGGTGAACCCTGACAAATACTTTTCAACTTCGTCCCACTCTCCAGCCTGAACTTTCTCCTCAAAATACTTCGTATTGAAGAAGAATCCTGATTCTTTCTCAAGTCTGTGGAAAAAGAACATTTTGATTTGGGCAATGTTTTCATCGTGTTAAAACATGTTTACCTAAAACAGAAAACTTTCAATTTCTTGACTTCTTATATTTCAAGCACAACAAAGAAAAGTCCCTGTTCAAATAAACATAATCGAAACATGTGCAAAGGTTTTATATTTTGACATATGGGCGTCATAGTTGAAATCCCTCTCTGATCTGGCACCATGAATGCGTCTCTAGCTGTATTAATTGAAGCTGTCGCATTTATCAAAATATAGCCACAAAAGTCAGGAAATCCCAATTCCGATTCTAATTGAACCGCTACAAACAATATTCATTACTCAAGCCCGCACAAACTGCTTGCAGAGCAAGTCATGTTTCCACATCGGAGAAACGTAACAACCTAAAGTACATTTCCACAACTCATTCCTCATCTTCGTAACTTCCATCTTGTCTACTATCCCTCCACAATCTAAACAACGATACAACTCACAAACTCTCACCATATACAGTTATCAGCTTTGACAAACACCGAAAACCACCAGCCGACTAAACCAAACAAGCGCTTGACTTCAACAAATTGAAATTACTATAACAAAACACATTTGCAGCTCAGCCACTTACCGATGAAAAGCAATAAATACAAACACAACTACAACCCCACATGCATGAACAAAAGGACATACGTACAAAACGTAAATAAATACCAAGGAAAAAAAAAAAAAAAGAGTTAAAAGAAGTTACTTGTGAACAGACTCCTTGAATTTCTCTTCTTCGAGGAACTGAAGTATGAGGAACACCAATTCTCTGCTCAGCGATGACATATCTACAACTCTTCAATAACGAAGCACCACCGATCCTAAACAGAAAAGGAGTGTTTTCTAATACAAGCAAAACAAAATCTAGCTTAAATCAGCAGAGCTGGGCCCCGAATCTGAGCTCAATTGTCCTAAGCTCCAAATCCAATGAGTATTAGGTTAGGGTTTCAGAGAGAAGGAGAGGATAAAAAGGAGAGAGAATAAGAGACCTGGTCTCGCTATCTTCGATGCGTTGTACAGGGGTTCTTGCTTGTTCAACTGGCCCTATCACTGATAAGTCCCTTGCCATCGGATACGTACGTCTGCATGTACCCAGTGCTTATCAATTTATCGTTGATAGGAAACGCGAGGATTGCGTCACGGATTCCAAACCACAGATTCAAATGTAACGAAGATGCGCTACACAAGTCCATTCGGTGGTTGCTACTGTCGCTTTCACTTTTCACTCTTCCCAGTTGCAAGTAGCAATATTTCATGTCGTTATAATCGCAGCTCGCGATATGTTTGGTTCCAGTCAGAGGAATGGCACGGAATTGGACTAGTAAGCAGGAAACTTTTTTTTTTACTTTTTTTTTTCTCGATTCAGGGCAAGATCTCAATTATAAGAACGACTCTTTTAAATTATTCATATTTAAACTAATTTTTGTTTGAGTTAGGTAATTTTTTTTATGAGAGGTAAATTCTAACATTAAATTTTAAACCGTTGTATGCACAAGAAAGTTCGAATAAATTGATCGAGCAAAATCATATCTATTTTATTATAAATAAACTATAACCTCAAATTTTAAACAGCTGTATACATAAGAGAGTTCGCGTAAACTAGTCGAGCAGAATCATATCTATTTGTACTTTTGTAGTAGCTAATGTAATTGAATTTATATGCATACCATGCTAAGTCATGGTTCCCTAAAAATAATACTATCTATTCAAATTCCTGATTTAGCTCTTCTTTTATTCAAAATTCAAAATATCAGGAGACGGTATTTGCTGTCTTATTCACCTACGCGCTTGGGCCTCTACTCAAGTGGAAAATTTTGGCATTATGTTAGGGGCCCACTCTTTCGTAGTCACGAACACGACTCATTTCTAACCAACTTGTTGTTTCCACTTGACAAAATCACAAATCACAAACTCGCTAGATACTTCAATCCCTAGTCATCGCCTACTTTCA
Organism: Erythroxylum novogranatense; assembly: GCA_029891385.1. NCBI lineage: Eukaryota > Viridiplantae > Streptophyta > Magnoliopsida > Malpighiales > Erythroxylaceae > Erythroxylum > Erythroxylum novogranatense. The sequence continues at coordinate 16,060,983 of CM057233.1, forward strand.
TATTAATCTATTTAGTTGCGGAAAATTATTTTTTAAGTATTAAAATTTTAGGTTCACTTTGCACAAAAAGTCCTAATTATTAACCAGGTTGCCTTCCTCGTTTAATTTTGAGTTGTTAATACACTTATTTGAAATTAATATATTTTATAAATTATTGCATATAAATAAAAATATAATAAAACATATCATAATCAATGTAAAAATGCATTGAGGGGGTGTTTGGTTCTTGGCATTGGGAATCGATCAATGGATATGAAATGAATACAAGTGGTTGATTTTATATTATGATTATAAGAGATATATGATTTTTCGGAAATCGTCCATACCCCGATATATTAGGGGAATGGCTTTTATTCCTAGTCCGCAGAAATTATCACTGACGTGATATCCTTTATCACACCTATGACATATTTTTTTTAATTAAATATATTTTAATAAAATATATTTAATTAAAATATATTTAATTAGAATATAATTAATTAATTATATTTTCTCTTTAGCAATTAAATATAATTAATTAAAATATATTAGCTTTTAATGTAAAAAAATTATAAATTTTATTTCTCAAAATTTTAACAAATTTTATTTTTAATATTTTAACAAACCAACCATTATCAATGAAAAGGTAAGCATTCATTTCTCTTAACCAACCATCATAATTATAATGATTATATTTATTTTCATTCCTCATTATATTTATTCTCATTCTTATTACAATTCTCCTATGTGGACCAACCGCCCTCTTGAATTTTGTTATAGAACATCTTACAAATTATTTAAAACAAAATTGGTGGTCATAACTTATTTAATTAATGGAGAAAAAGGGTTGAGATTCAAAATGTTGAAGATAATGCAATAAGTTGAGAAAGAGAAACAATACAATGTTTTAGCCTGTCTTGGACTGTTGTATTCTCTCTCTAATAGTTATCTTTCTCTACCTTCTCTATGAACCTAACCCCCATGGGTGTTCCAGCCACTTCCTTTGATTGTGTTCCCTTTTTTGGGTGCCTCGCTAACCTCCTATCCACCTCATTTCCTTCTCTTCTCTTTTCGAGCTGCCTTCCATTTGGTTTGAATCGAGCTTTTTTCTTTTTAAGGTAGCCTGCCTTTGTTTCTTGCTGGCCCGAGTCCTGTCAGTTTATCATTATTGGTAAAATGTCATTTGAACTTTCCTCTTCCACCTCGCTCGTTGCAAATATTCTAGTGTCTCTTTTGAAGCATAAGGATTTCCCTCCCCTCCTTTCCTTACAGTAAGCTAACCCTTTACCCCTGAAGGATGAAAAATAGCTATGGAGTAGAGTTGTTGGAGATCCAGACTTATTTGGAAAGCTCCACTTCATCTCTAGAATTAAGGAAAGTCCAATCTCTCCTCCTCCTGAAGTGATAAAAAGTTGTGTAAACAATTGTCATCTGAACTTTCCTCGTCCACCCCATTCGTTGCAACTATTCTAGTGTTGCTTTCGGAGCATGAGGATTTCCCTCCCCTCCCTTCCTTACAGTAAGCTAACCCTTTACCCTTGAAGGTTGAAAAACAATCATGAGATAGAGTTATTGGAGATCCAAACTTATTTGGAAAGTTAGAGATCCAAACTTATTTGAAAAGCTCCACTTCATCTCTATAATTAAGGGAAGTCTAATCTCTCCTCCTCTTGAAGTGTTACAAAGTGGTGTAACCAACTAGAGAGCTTCCTTGGTAGGCTATTTCTTGGATAAGAGGATGGTTTTTCCAAATGTTCAACATTAGGAGAATTTGAACTAGAAGAAATGGGAATTGCAAAGCACTTTGATAACCAAAGATGACCTCTTCATTTTTCAATTCTCCTCTGAAGAAATGGCAAGGAAGATCATGGATATAGGGCCCTAACACATAAAGGGTAATCCTATCTTTATAATAAAATGGGATATTTGTTTTAAACTTGATAGATTAGAACTCAAAACTATTCCCAGATAAGTTAACTTCCATCGAATAGCTCTAGAATAACAGTCCTCTAACTGGTTAAACTACTTAGCTAGCTACCTAGGGACTCTTATGCCAATGGATGATAATAATGCCAACATTAAAAAGGTTGATATGTTAGAGTGTGCATAGAAGTTGAAACTAAAAAGATGATGCTTGAAAACATCCCTATTGTGAAGTTTAATGCTGATGGAAACCTAGTTGAGGACATGATGAAACTGTCATACCCCTAGAAAGCTCACCTGAAGGATACTAGTAATGTCTAGATCCCCAAGAGGAGTGAAACTAAGGCTCCAAGTACTCATGGAAAGTCTAATGAAGAAAGGAATAAGGAATTCCCTACAAGCACTTTAAGAAAAATTCAATAAGTTAATGTAAGAATTAACCAATCTCTAGTCTCAAATATGGGATGTAAGGAGCAATAAGTGAAAGTTCCCAACTTATTAAGAGAGAAAAGTCAGGAAGCTCCTAAAGAGAAAGAGATACCTAGAAAGGAGGAATCAATTGATAATTCAAAACAAATTGCAATGAGAAACAATTGGTAATGATTACAAATGCTAAAGTTGAAGTGAATACTACAACAAGGAATTAGAAAGAAGAATGGCAAGATCCAAGCTCTAGTAATCGCAAATTAAGGAGAAAGATTAAGTCCAGAAACTCATGATGGCTCGCACAATATGAAACGTACGTAGACTTAATTGTCCAAACAAATAGCTAGCTCTAAATAATGACCTTATAGCTAGACAACCTTGATTGACATATTTCGTGAGTTAGTCAATTATGTAATAACCATAAATGCAAGACATAGCTATAACTAGTACCGGCAAGTACAAGTCGATCCAATAAAGACTATGAATTCTAGTAATTATCCTTACCCTATTATCTAGCATAAGGATTGATTTTAGATTTTTAATAAAAAGAAAATAAAACTAAAATAATTAAAGAAATAGGAAATGAAAATTAATGCAAAGACAATGGAATTCACTTAAAAAGTATCGTTATCAAAATTTAGTATTTAGGTTTGAAACCCCTTAAACCCTTAACAAATTTGATCTTTTATCATGCAACTGCTTTGTTGATGTGTTGGACCATAGAGACTCCTATGGTATGTTAATAGATGACCTTGAGTTTATTAACAACTAATACGAAGGTCTCTAACCGAATTACTCAAGATAAATCTTATAGGATTGCATTACCAATTTATTAGTCCCCCTATTAGGTTTGACCTTAATCTAAAAGATTTTTGCCATCCTATCTCTAGGATTACAATCAACCCCTTCTAGTTACTGTAGATCTATTCACACTAGAATTTCTCATTCTCTACGTATGAAATCAATTTATGGTCTATATTCTCGAGTTATTAGAACATAAATTAAACGCATAATTAGATCACAATATATCAAACAACAAACTGCATTAATAAAAGAATCAAATCATATCAAAGTATTAACATAAGGTTCATCTAACCTAAATACTAATCGAACATTTAGTTACACATTATCGAATACAAAATCAAACATACATAAATAGAAATATAAATTGAAAACAATAGGTTCATAATCCTAAATCTTCCTTATTGTCTTCTATCGGATGTTCTTGCGATGTAAAGGCTTGATTTTGAATTTCGATAGATCTTTTGATGATTTCTTCGTGTTTTCCACTTCTTTGGACCAAAATTACATCTAAAGAACGAGTCCCATGTCTAAAATCGCCACCTCATGTCTCTTATACTACTCCCTACCGACTACCTTCTCTTTTACCTCCTAAAATATCTCTTTATAACTAAATTTAGGGTTTTGAGGAGATGTACGGTCTCTTGTAGGGTCATGCATCAGATTGTGCATAATCAAAATTCTCCAAATATCGCAAAATTGCATGGCCTCAAAGAAGTGCACAGGCAAATGTATGGTTGTGCATTCCTTTAGATTTGTTTATTCTACATTTTGTCATGATTTCGTTCGAATTCTTCTCCTTTAAGTCCATAAAGGCAATTATCATCTATATACACACTTGAGACAAATTAAGTACCAAATATACAATAAATGAATAAAATATCAAGTAAAATACATCAAATATGAGTGTAAAAATATAGTCAAATATCCATATATCAAACCTCATTTTATTGTTATGGTGGAGACTAAAATAAAGGAAGAAGCATTCCTAAGGAGATTGAAGTTTCTCTAATCAGATTGGATAACTTTAAGCAACTACTCTAAACACCTTAATGGGAGATTGATAGTTTCTTTTAATCTGACTCACTTACATCTCTTTAACTGGTTTTGTACCAGTTAGCTTATCTATTATGAGTTAACTCTTATAGCTTGTAATTTACCTATAGCTATCTTAGTTTTCTATGCCACTAATTGGGAAGAGGGTCAGATTATAGAAAGATCTGCAGGAAATTAATGTGAATATTACAACTTCATGGATCATAGTAGGAGACTTTAATTGTTTGCTTTCATATTCTAAATGCAATAGAGGAAGGGGTACCTCACATGTTGATATTAGAGAATTGAGCTCTTTAACGTCCTCACTTGGACTTGTAAATCTCAAATTTCAGGGTTCATTATTCACTTAGAGTAATCATCAAAGTAGAGAAAAATTCATACGAAGTAAATTAGATAAATGTTTAGTTAATAATAGGTGGCTAGCAAGCTTAAATGAGAGTTATGCTGTTTTTGAAGAATCTCTCCTCTCTAACCACTCTCTTATCACTGTGCATATCATAAAAAAAATAGCTAGAAGGAAGTCACCATTCAGATTCTTTGACTCTCTCCTAAACATCCTCACATCAACTCAATCATTTCTTGTGTAGTAGTGAAGATTTTCCAAGGATTAAAGGCATTTTAATGTCTTCAAATCTTGAAAGCTATAAAATCATATTGTATTTTATTGTTGAAACACAATTCTAATCCAATGAAAGGAGATAAGATGCAAGCCCTGGAAAACCTCTCAGCTAGTCAGAAGGCTTTTGTTATCAACCCTAAGGAGTCTACTCTGACTGAAATGGAAAAGGCTAATTTGAAGAAATACTTTGAAGCTTACACATCTTAATTGAAACAAAAATCCAAAATTTGGTGGCTTTACGAAGGGGATAGGAATTCCAATTTTTTCTTCAGTGTAATCCAATGAAGGAAGAACATAAAGAAAATTGTATCTCTTATGGATTCAAAAGGCAATCGGGTTCATGATCAGGAAGGGATGAAATAAGTGGCTAGGAGACATTTTAGGGATATCAATGGTATCTCAGCAAATGCCTCAAAGTTTCCTGGTGAACTACAAAGGAATATGAAGGAGACATTATACAAAGCCACCATCGTATGCTACTTAAAGAGGTTTCAGGTGGGGAAGTTAAATAAGTCCTTTTATCTTTTCATCTAGACAAGGCCCCAGTTCCAAATGGCAACAATGCTAGATTTTTCTAAGAAAAATAACAACTTATTACACCCTCAATTGTAAATGCAGTGCAAGAATTCTTCAAGAGTTTCAAGTTATCGACTGAGCTTAACAAAACTTTCCTTGTATTGAACAGAGCAACAATCATAAAAGCCCTAAAGTTAAATGGAGCTTAATCTATCTACATAAGGAATATAGAGGACCTAGAATTACTTATGCTAGCAGAACGGAAAAAGCCTTGATGGCTAAGTGACTATGGAGAATATGTGTGGAAAATAAAATATGTGGGTAAAATGGATTCACATAGTAAATATCAAGCAAGATATTATTTGTTCTATCTAAAGCAAACCAAATCAATCCTATTTTTCCAAAGATTCTAAATATAAGGAAATTGATGCAATCCTCCAGGGCCTTTATATAACATTCAATGTAGCGCCCCCTTACCGTAGAGTATACACCGGGACGCCCATAGGTCGTACCGATACATACCCTACGATGAGAGTGCACTACGATACGATCAATTATATAACTCTCATGGCACCACAATAATAAAGCATTAATACCAATTCACTAAATTTTGAAACCAAAAGATATCCTCCATTTCATTTCTGAAAGACCAAAAGTACATACTTCTGTCATAGTTACAAAGGTACAGATCCAAAATAGACAGTAACAACTCCTAAATAGGTCATCCCCAAAATATACCAAAGGATCCCCAGCTGACCGACCTGTGGGCCATGCTCCTCTCGCTGGCACACACACAGAAGGAAAAGTCTCACAATCCGGAGCTAGGAGTCGCACTATCGTTGTCCTGAAAAATAGATGCAATTTTGGGTGAGTTTGCGAACTCAATGAGTAACCATCATCGATGGTTTACTCAATTCATGCATTACGCAAAATTGCGTACAACACAACACAGTCTCATATTCAAAATCACAGTAATAATTGTACTACACAACTATTGCACATTTACTTTTAACCAAGTTTCGAATTCACAACACAATCACATACTGAATGCAGAATGCTTTCCATTTCATTTTAGTGTTGTGACTGGGCATCAGAATTATCCCATTTCTGGGCACATCACACATCACACAGAAATCGCGTTTTCGGAGGTAGGAGAGCCCTCTGGGTATGCACTACTGTCCACACGCACTAGGGATAGGAGAGCCCTCTGGGTATGCACTAATCCCTTATCACTTATCACAATAGACGAGCTTATAGCTCCGATCAAATCAGAATGTGCTCCAGTCACAACTGTCAGTTACTGATTTCTATTTGTGACTAGCATGCGGTCACAATTCACAATAACATATCACATGCGAATCACTCAATCATAATCACAGATAGTTCACAAACAAAGCATTTAACACATCACTAATGTTACCAATTTCAATAATCAATGATGCAAGTATATCGAATAATTTAAGTACTATGCATGTTATGACATTTCCGACCTCAAACTCGAATTGTCTCAATTCCATATATTCACACTAATCCATAGCAATTTCTAACACCATGATTCAATTGGCTAAGTTCTAGATCCACCAAGGTCAAATTATAAGACATAGGAATTATCGTTAAGAATTAAATTCACTATTCAATTGTCATTCGATTTTGAGAACCACCGAATCAATTTTTCGAAACTCCAATCTCTTAAATCGAAATTCGTACTCCCGAATTCATAATCTCTAAATTGAAATCCATCCATATCTAATTGAATCATCAAATTCTTAATTCCCAATTAAATTTTCGGAAAACAACCTCCCCGCCATGGCGAGCCCTTTTCTTCTACGCCTTGGCGGCGTCAAGCGCCTCACCATGGCGAACAATTCTTCTTCGCAGCAGACGTGTTGCGCTAAATCACGGCGTGGGCGAATTTTCTCGCACAAGGCCCTCTCTCGTCGCGGCGTGCCGCGTCTCCTCGCTCGCCGCGACGTGCGATCGCAGATTCGCCTAGAAAACCCAGAATTTCCCAGATTTTTCAGTCCCAATCCATTTCTTTCTCTTCTAAATACTCCAAAATAACTTCCTACACTTAACACAACTCATTCCTAACTTCAAACCCACCAAATAAACATTATTTATAAAACACCCAAATCAAAATCACATATTTTCCCTAAATCTATATCATCCGAAAATCCATAATTTCTCAAACAATTTATACTCAAATCCATGCTTAGATTAAACTATATAAAGCATAAAGGAACAAGAACTTACTTGATTCAAGCTTAAATCCTTGGAGAAACACCAAGAAAACTCAAACTCCCACTCCTAAGCACATCCACGGTTTTCTCCCATTTAACCCAAACTCCATTTCTTTCAATCCAAGCCAAAGGGATGAGTATTTAAGGATAAAGAAGGATTAATTTGTAAGGAGAAAACAAGAAGCAACTCCAAGCCAAGATCCACGCAAAGAAGAAGGAGAACAAAGCAATTTCTTTCAAAGGAAATAGGGCAAGCATCGTGGATCATTTTTCAAAGGAGAAGGTTTTATATAATAAGGACCTTAAGGCTTGCTTGGCAATTAATTGCCACAAGTCCAATCCGAATAACCTCGATCCAATTTCTAATTCTAATTTCTCCCGACTTCCAATGGTTCATACCCTAATTCCTCAAATCATAATTCAAATTATCTCATATCAATTGTCAATCAAAGTCGGAACCAGAATCATAATTAATCAGTCACTAAGCCATTGTTCCGGTTCTCCAGTCCGAACCCGATACTCTAAAAATTCCAGAAAAATTCCTATAAATTCTCAAAATTAGAAAACCCTTAATCACATACTCAAATTTTCAATCCTCAATTCCTAAATTCAATTTAATACTCCAATTCACAAATCAAAGCACAATTAACCTTAATCACAAAATCTCCAATTTTCACAATCAAGTCGGAAATCTGTCATACATGTATGTACATACATATGCTTGTGCAATTATGAACATTTATCAAGAATGCAGAGGCTATGAATACATATGTAAAATACGTATACAGAATACGTATGAGGTGAACTGTACCCATCCCATCGGTGACGGGATGTTACACTCAATACTTTTAGACTCTAGGGGGATCAATTCCTAAAGATACCAAGGTACATACGCTAATATAAAATGGGAATTATTCGTGGCCTTTTCACTCAAATAGAGGAACCAGCTCTATCTTGAACAATATGCCAGAGTACCAACCTGATCAATTGCAAGATGATGCTATAGATGGATGTAATATCAAGTTTCCATACTAAAAGTTAAAATTCCTAGATTTCTATAAATGAGAAATAGCAATCAGAGATTAGGAAATGCAGTTCATGTTCATACATAATATAGTACACATACACATAAATTTGATTATTGCACATATTGCAATGATTTGTCTATACACTCATTTGATATTTTTCAGGTATAAATGATTGTTTTATTGTGATTATGATATGGATAGTGAATATTTTACCTTAAAAATTGATCTGGTGAATTAAATTATTGATTTAGATTTTTTGATGAAATTTGATAATTTTATGAAATTATGGGTATTTTTGGACTAGAAAAAATGTCAAGTGGCAAGACAATTGATAAATGGCAGTAGAAATAAATGTCAAATGGCAGTAAAAATTAGTGATAAGTGACATTAAGATGTAATGACAAGTGTCATTTAAAATTTGGAGACAATTGGATTAGAGATTAGAGACAAATAGACTAGCTTTTTAAAAGAGCCAATTGATGATCACACTAAAATGACAAGTGGTAAGTGACAAGTGTCACAACACTTGCCACTCACCACTCACAATTTTATTTACCTAAATTAAAGACCATCTTATGGTCTTTCACTTGTCATTTTCAATACATGCTTCTTTTCTTCATCTTCTTCATTTGCTATCTTCTTCACTTATGACCATCTCACTCTTACCCTTATCATATTGATTTTTGTCCAACTCTTTCACTTTGTTTCTTTAAGATTTGTTGTCTTCTCCCTCTTGTTACTAAAATACCTAACCCTTCTACCTTGAATGATGATGATGATCATGTAAGCTATGGAAAGCTAGGGTTTCATAATGATTGAACAAGCTTGGAGTTTAATCAAGTAATTTAAACTATGTTCTTCATGGGTTGTCTAAATAGAGGCATATATGAAGATAGTTGGTGATAAAATGATCATGAAAAAGATGTTGAAAATATATGTATAATGTGGGTGAACAATTAACACATATCTCGCTTTTTTGTTTTGATGGGTAATAGATTAAGAAAATATATAATGTTGGATTAATAGAGTAAATGGTGTTTTATATATGTTGGAATGTGAGTAAAGAAATAAGCACATTGGTGTCTTTTTTTTGTGTTTATGATGATTAATATTTCATAAGTTGTTGTTAATATGATTTAAGTTAGAATGATCACTAAAGATGGTGTAGGAAAAAGTGCAAAAGAAGTTGACAGATAATGGGTTTTATGTCTTATTTTCTTGGTATATTAATGCGGATCTCTTTGGGTATTTTAGAGATGAACTAAAACGAGTCTAAATTTAAAGAAAGGGAGTAATGTGGTGTCTTCAAATGGGAAGAATTAAGGTGATAGTTAGAAGTGAAATAAAAGTGAAAATGGTGAACATGTGTAGAAAGTTGATGTTGAATGTATATATGTATATGTTTTGTTTTTAGTGTTCATGATCAATTATTGACTATGATTTGTTTATGTATATTATTAAGTTGAAATAGAGTTGAGAATTATGGGGAAATGATGAGTAATTAAACTAGAAATGAAAGATCAAGCATAAGGTGTTGAATGTAGTAAGTAAAGAGTCAGAAATCTGGAAAATATGGATGCAATTTGATAGATTTTAGGGCAAGAGGCATAACTTTTTCTATGGATGTCAGATTGAGGTCATTTAAGTATGCTTTCGAAGAGGACTTTGAGTTATACAACTTCTATAAAGACTCAAGGAGAGATTTTGTTATCTAAAGGCTCAAAAGTTCACATTTTTATAAGTGACCCATGAAGGTCCACCCAACAGACATGATGTCCTGTCAAATGGACATGGACAGAGCCGAAAAGCTGGAAAACATGAGAAGATCCACCCAGTAGACATAAAATCTGCCCAACGGAAATTCACTGCCCATGTGGACTTAATTTAGGCTAGAATGGAGCTTGAATTGAACCTAGAATGATTCTTGAATTAAGTGACTAAATGTGTGATATGTATGAAGTGATAATGAAGGTTATAACTTAGTCAATGAATTGTTGATATCAAAGTACCAAAGGCATAAATATAATGGGGATGTAGATGTTCACATGATTGTAGTTATGATTCAAAGGAGTTGAGTAATATGTATTAAGTAAATGTGAATAAGAATTGGGTATTATGAGAGCATATAATGTTAGAAAAGAAATGACGAGAAATTGATTTATGATATTATAATAACCAAGTGTTCTTGAGGTGTAAGCCTAAGAATAAGCTAGACACATACAAAGGATAATGATTGAATGGTGAACTTGGATTGATCATTTACAAATGAAGTGTAAACCTAAGTTCAATTAGAAGTATATGAATTATGAAATGAGAATAAGCATAAGATATGAATTTAGGTAATACACCTAGGATTGTTATTAAGCATGCATTATACACGACACATATAAATATGTATGTGATTGAGTATTCATAAGATTGTGCAACTAATAATGTGTGTGCAATATGTGTATTGCATGATGTTGATATACAAGACAGAGCGTCCACATCCAGACTTTTCCAAATCATGGAAACTAATGCTAACCTGGTGTGTATTGTGAGTTGACCTAAATGGTCTCATTTCATTGTTTATTCTATTTTAGATTTCTGCATTGAATTACACTGATATGATTTATGTGAATGTGATGGACATTAATAGTCTGAGGAGTTTAATAAATGTGAGAACATTATAAGTGCTCCTTGTATATGAATATGACAGAAATAAGTGATTCCCAATATAACTGATGAATGCTGGACTTAAGTCTGATGACATATGAAAGTAAATGTGAATGTGAAACTCAAATCAAGTGATTGATAGAATATATGTGAATGTGATGCATTTCATTACATAAATACATGACAACATAAAGGCTATTGTGACTGAAGTAGCCACTAAAAAAGAGTTTAAAGCTTAGAAAGTGAAAAAGAGCTTAAAGCTTGTGACTAAGAGCCAAAGGCTCACTATGTATAATGAGTCCAGTATCCCCAATAGATACGAGATAGTTATAAATGAGCTTAGTATCCACAATAAATACGTGACAGTTATAGGCACTCGGTATAACACCAGACTTTTTGAGCCCTTTTATGTTGTCCTGTATTTGGAGATGTTACTGTATATTGATATATATATATGATTATATAAGAGTTTAAAGATGTATTTAAGTCCTTTGGGTATATATGTTAATGATTTAAAATGTTATATGCCCTTACATGAACTTAGAGTTCATCGGTATGCGAAATCTCGAAGATTTTTGGCATATAAGATTTTAAATGTGTAAAACCGAGTCCATTGGATGAATATGACCATGGTGGTTGAATTAAATATGTTCTGATGCCTTATAGGTTATTAGACATTATTTATAGACTTATTGAACACTTAGAAAGCTTAATTAGAGAAGTTGATGTACATAAGGGTTTATTTGTACATTGTTAAAAATTAAAGGATTTAAATGTAATTTTTCAATTCTTGGAGGACCAATACGTAATTTTATGAAGTTAAGAGGCTTAATTATAATTTTCAAAAATTTGAAGACCAAAATGAAAATAAAAGTTTTGGTGATTCCCAAATTTTGGGCTTAATTGCAAATTTAGGAAAAGTTTGGAGGGTATAATGGTAATTTCACATAACCTAAGGGCAAAAAGGTAATTTCACCATATTTTGGTTAAAGAAGAGTCAATATTCTAGACCCTTATTCATTCATGGTCATGCATCACATTACTAAAGACCTAAAACATGTTGTTTTATTAAAAGAAAGGAGAAGAGAGGAGAAGATGAAGCTATTTTAGCCATCCCTAAAATTCCACCCTCTTTTTGATTATCTAACCGAAATTAAGGTGTTCTAAGCTAATTTGGGATCAAGGAACTCAAATCTATCATTATATTTGAGAAATTCTCAAAGGATTTGAAGATATTATCAAAGGAAGGTTTAGGTAAATTTTGTCTCATCTCTCTCTACATTAGGATTTTTAGTTTGGTGTTAAGCTATGTTGTTCTCCATGCTTGAATATGCATGAAACATGGTTTAGATCAATGAAATGTGCCATGGAGAGGGTTTTTTAAGCCAAAACCAAAATTGTACCCTTTTGGTGAAAGTTTGTGAATTTTTGAATATCTTTTGAAATTGATGGTCTAAATGAATTATATGGTGTTAATTGTACATTTATAATGTGAATTGATGATGAAAAATAAAGAAGAAGTATATTGGATAGGCTTGGACAAAATGATGGAAGAAGGAATGGATGAATGTGATGAGTTGTACAATTATGATGAATATGAATTAAATGAGGGAATTGGATTGAATGGAGTGGTGAAATATGTTATTGATTGGAAGTATTTGTTATATAACAAGATAGGAGCATGAATTACCATGATAAAGCCTTGAAAATATGACTTAAAAGTTATGCACATTAGGTGTTTGATAAAATGTCTAACTGAACTTGGTTTAGGATTTAAGGAATTGTAATGATATACATTGGAAAACGACTTTCATCTTTACTTAGAGTAAACTTGAATTGTTGCTTAGACTGATGAATAATGGTCTAATGTGCTTGGATAAAAATGTGCTTAATTATGTTTTGAAATGAGTAAGTATTAGATTAAAGACATTAAATGCCTTAGAAAATACAAAAGAAAAGCTAATGTGAATAGTAAGGAAGTAACTATGTGAGGAGTTTAATGGTCGAATCCTATAACTTAAAGAAAGCAATATTGTGTTTTATACACTTATGTGATGTGTATAAATATGAAACTCATGTTTAGGTATTTAATATATTGTATGTCTTTTTATGTATAAAAGCTCGGGAGCTATGAATCGAAGAGCTCGTATCGAGGATTGTTGAAGTTAAGGGAGTGTACACTTTCTTTTGAGGTAAGTTGGGGAAATCATATTTCTCATATGGGATTAGAACATCCTAAGATATGCATGATGACTTGTACGTGAATGTTGAACCTAGGTAATGCATAGAAGAATTGAATCTCAAATAGATACTAGTGTACTTGTGTATTTAATAAACGACATTATTTTGAAATTGATGTTTTTATTACACATTTTAAGAAATGACATTGTTTTCAACAAACCTGCATTTGAATTGTAAAGGACAATTTTTTACTTTCTGAAACTACATTTTTGAACAATTTTGCATTTGCAGTGCAAAAGATGACTTCTATTACATGAAATAATGTTTTGGAATTTATATATGCATAATTGAGCTATGTATGTTGTGTATATTTGTTCTCTTTTTGGCTTAGAGCCATGACACGATTTTATTTTATTGATTGGACCGATAAATAAAGGTATGGTGCCTTAATTTTTTTACTTGATTTTTGCATATGATTTTTGTGATTGATGAGGAAACGATTGACTAATCATGTGTTAGGCACAACTGACTAAACAACCCTCGTACCCTTGATGCTGGTACATAAAAGTGGAGTCCTCGTATTGACACCTTTCTATGGGACTCACGGGTGATTCCATACCTAGGGTTTGGACACCGACGAAATCATCACCTAAGTTCATAACACTCTTGTCGATTGTAGTCCGAATTCACCACGAATGAACACCGAGGATCGGTGGGTGTACACACTAGTTTGGTTGACTAGTGGTGTCACTGTCACACATGATTATTTTGGCTTATTCTAGGATTTATTTTCTAACAAGATTTGATTTATACATGTGATATTTTTCTGCTTTTGTGTACTGAAACTGGAACCTATGTTCACCCGATGAGTGATTAATAGGCTAGGCCTATATGATTCCTAACCAGTACACGTTGAGTCATAAGTTAGGCCTATGTGCTTCTATGTAATCTATGTTCACCTCATAGTTATTTATATCGTCTGGGTGTGTATCGAATTCTATTTGCAATATATATTTTTCCTGATCCCTGAGTACATAATGTGCTCACCCCCTCTTCCTTCCAACCATGCAGGTTAATTTAGTGAACTTGAAGTTTTGAGTGGATCATGTGGTCTTTTGACATTTTCAGGGTATTACTGCACGTGGGTAATTTTTGTTTTATACTTTAGTTGCATAGTGTCTTATGAACTGTTTTACTGTTTTTATTAGATTAGTTATGTTGATATGTTTTATAACTTTGTAACCTAACTATTTTGTAGTTTGTAAAAGATTTTATGCATAAACTTTTAATACTATTGTTGAAATTGCTTTTGAGTGGACTTAAAGTCCTAAAGTTGTGGTAAAATTTTTGATGTGAATATAAAAGTGTGTTTAAAATTGTTTGCAGGTATTTGATTGAGTTTTGGGATTTTTAAAATATAGTCGTTGTACTGCCCACATTTTTTTTAAAAAAGGGAGAGATGTTCAGTTAGCCTTGCATAGTTGGATTAACTTAATTATGCAGCGGTTGTCATAGGCCTGATGTGGTGCCAGTCGTGACACTCGATCACAATAATAACAATTGAAAGTGAGTCTCATGAGCATTGCATATATATTTGACAGGTATGATTTAAATGGTTGAAATAAAAAGTTTGAATGATTTCTGAATGTGAAATATGATTTAAGTGAATATGAAATGTATGTGACTCAATATGTTGAATTGATAAAGTTAATAGACAAAGGCATCAAGTTAATACGTGCGCCTAAATCACATAAGTATTTAAAAAATTCAAAATCACCAAAAACACATGGAATAGTAAAACTCCCTGGATCTTATAGTTTTGAAAGCACTGTGCTTGAGATTATCAAACTACAGTTCTCCTTCAAGGTCACCATCTGATTGTCTTCCCAAGTGCATTTGTGTGTCAATATCCTTGAGAAACTTTACATACTTGGGCATACACTCCAATGCCTCCACCAAATATAAATTAATTTGAATTTTCTTCAACTTCTCCAAAATTTTGGAGAATTAAGTGTCAACTTGATGTTGTCTCACCCTCTACAGTTATGGAATCTTAGGCTTGTAGAGTGGTGGTAGTACATATGGCTTATTTTCTTCTTTGTCTTATACCTTTTCCTCTTGTTGGCTATCTTTTTGCACACTTGGCTCCTCCAATTGCTTGCGACTCCTAAGTGTGATCACCTTGAGTTGTTCCTTTGGATTGGCATTAATGTTGCTTGGTAAGCTTCCTGCATTCCTAGAAGATAAAGCATTAACAAGTTGACCTAATTGTACCTGTGGATGGATGAAACGTAGTTCTTTACAATTTGGTCAAACTTTGCCTTCATTCTTTCCTAACTCTCTTTTAATCTTCTTTGACCTTCCTCTTGGCTTGAGAACTCTGACCCCAATATATCCATTAACTTGTTCATTTTTTCCAAAGATCCAAGATGGTCTTGCTAAAATCTGGGAGGCCCTTGTATTCTCACTTGGCCACCTGCATTATTAGTACTTTACCAAAAATTTGGGTAGTTTTTTCATCCAAGATTATAAGTATTAGAGTATGGATTATTACCTCATTACAGCTGGACCAAGTAATTTACTTGTTATGTACCACTCGCTACCAGCAAGAAACATTGAACTGTGCCATGTTTGTCTTGTCCGCATAATTCACATTGTACTTGCATGGTCTTGACTGTGGATGAATATGCTCCTTGCATGTTGCTCAACTACTTAGTGAGGGCAGTATTTTGAGCTTGCAAGGTTGTCACTGAGTCAAGTGGAATCATTCCTTTTTGCTCCTTGGGACCTTGTCTACTCCTTTCATTTGACCACATAATTGTTACTTGCCAACTCTTCCAAAAGGTCATGAGCTACATCAATGATTTTCCTCGTCAAAGACCCTCCTGCAGCTGCATCTATTGTTCCCTTTAGGCTATGAGTTACACCATTGTAGAATGTCTGCAAAAGAAATTCCCTCGGAAGATTGTGGTGACGGCAATTCCTTTGTAGTTCCTTGAATCTCTCCCAAGCTTCATACAATGACTCCCCATCACTTTGTTGAAAGTTGGTGATCTTTTTGATAATTCTTGTTGTCTTGGTCGAAGGAAAGTACTTAGCCAAAAAAGCTTGGGCTAGCTGCTACCAAGTAGTGATTTGGCTTGTAGTGAGTAAATTGTACGATACCTTTGCCCGATCTCTCAAGGTAAAAGAAAACAATCTCAGCCTCACGACATCATTCGACATCCCATTAAACCTGAAGGTATCACAAATCTCTAAGAAATTTGCAAGATGAGCATTAGGATCTTTGTTGGATAACCTATAAAACTGCACACTATGTTGAAGTATGCTGAGGAGTGTCAGCTTGATCTCGAAATTATTAGCTTGAATCACTGGACTTGCAAGTCCTTGAGGATTGAAACCTGACCTTATAAAATCCATCATTGTCCTCTCAACTTCTACTTGCTCTTCTTCTTCTGCTGTATTCCTTTGTATTTATTCTTGATGTCTAGCAATTCTTAGCACTCTTTCGTGTCTTGTAATATTTGAACGCTCTTGCTCAATAAGCTCATTAGAACTTCTCGTGTTCCTTATGTTCATGCACCTACAAAAACTTAAGGAAAAGTATCAAACACTCTTAAATCAAAATCACCTAAACTAAACAAGATTCTAAAAAAAAACAATCCTTGGAAATGATGTCAAAAACTTGTTGAATTACAAAACCAATTATTTGTTTTATGTTAAAAATTGTAAGTATACGGGTTGATACTTGTAGTAAAAAAGAGATATCGTCCCACAAAGATTGTGCTTAGACACCACTTAATTCAGGTTGTGCTTTTTTTAAGACTCAAATTCAAATATTGAAATGAAAGGTAAAAGAAATTCAACAAACTAGCATCAATCGAATAATGCAGTAGTGGAAATCTGAAGAGAGAATTAATCAAGTTATGGGAGAGGGGATTTTACCTAGCCTTTTATGTGTTTATATGAAGTAGGTTCTTAAGGTTGATTACTCTCTCTCGAGTTATAATTATTTCCTAAATTGTAAGCCCTGATCAAATTATGGATTTGCAATCTCACAATTCACAAATTACTCACAATTCTAATTAGTTTTAAAGCTCTCTAATAAACAATCGGATCGTGGAAGAGATCTCTCTCCATGAATTTACCGACTAGATTGATTAAGTGGTTAATTAGATCACCTAACTCTCGTTAATCCAATCTAATCATTTTTATCTAGTTCACCCTCTCGATTTATTACTGAAATATGCAAATACATCAATCAATCATAACACCCAACTCAAGAAAACACAAACCAACTAGATTAACATTAAAGATAAACAAAATCCCAAAGGTAAAGTTAGAACATCATAAACAACTCAAAGTCCGTATCTATACAACTCATCTCAATCTTACACATTAAATGAATAAAACGATAAATAGGGAGGAAATGAAACTTAAGTTGGATGATTCGGGAGAGTAGTGACGTCAAGAGAACATTTATTCCGGGAAGTTTCAGTGTCAGAACCCTCTTCTTTTTCCTCTTCTTTTTTCTCTCTCTTCTTTCTCTCTCTCTCTCTTTTAGGTTTCCAAATGTAGGAAGAATGTAGGCTCTCTCTAAGGTTCCATCATTATCCTTTTATTGTAACATCCCATCACCTATGGGGAGGGTAGAATAGTAATTTTAAGGGGCTGATGAGTGTTAGAAATTGCCTTTATATACTCATGCATAATCTATCATCCGCATACTTATGAATAGTAAATTTTGCACATAAAAAATGACTGTACATGCATTCATGACATTCCCGGTATACGTGTGAAGAAATGTGTTTGTAAATTAATGTGATTTGTGTGTCTGAAAAATTGAGTTGGAGAAGGTCAGGGTGATTCTTGAATTTTTGTAGAATTTTAGAAATTATTTTTCTGAAATTTCGGTGTAATTTCTAGACTAGGAAAAAATGTCAAGTGGCAGAATGAGTGTCTACCAATAGTGGAAATAACTGTCAAATGACACCAAAAATTTAGATACATGATTTTAGGATTTATTTATTTGAGCCATTGAAAATTTGGGGATGAATTGGAATAGAAATTGGAGATAAATGGACTAGCTCTTTAAAAGAGCTAATTAGAGATCTCAAAAAGATGACAAGTGGCTTTCACTATCAAATTTGCCCTAATTAAAGACCATTTCATGGTCTTTTATTGTCCATTCACGATACTTGCTTACTCTCTTCATCTTCTTTGATTTTTGTTTCCATCTTTTTCTCCTCCACTCACGATACTCTTATAACCCACCCATCAACATGGAGTTTTATATCATCTTTCACCTACCCTCTCTTTCATCCTCACAAAATACTCATCCCTACCACCTTTGGAAGAAGTAGTGGGAGGTAGAGTTTAGTGGTGGTTTTGAAGACTTGAAGCATTGGAAGTCAAATTAGGTAAGAAATATGGTTTCTATTATGGATTTGTAGTTAAATCAATTATTTGTGATGTTATTTCCATTAATTGCATGGGAATTGTGGTTAGAATATATGGGTTTGTGTGTGTGAAATTCTTGCCTAGATGAATGCTTAAGGGTGTGGAATTTGATGAATGTAAATTAGAGTTGTTTTGAATTGAATTTAATGTTGTAGATGAGTGTAGAAAAGGGGTGGATGAGTGAGTGTAGGGTGCTGCCAATTTGTGAATGAAATTTCAAGTGGAGGTCTTGCTTTGATTATGGGTGATAGATTGAGGAAATTGAGTGGTTATTGGTGCAGAATTGATAAGGAAGTGATAGAATTTGAGTTAGGTTGGAAAGCTGGAAAATTGGATTTGTACATGTTTCAATATTTTTGCCATAACTTTTTATCTTGTTGAGCAATTGAGATGAGGTTTAGCTTGAATTAAACTTGAGAAGTTTGGCTACATTTATTGTGAAGGAAGTGATGTTCAATTTTGGCTTGAAGAGTTTCAATTTTTGACTTGAATGTGGAAAAAGGGTGTAGGGTGAACAGTAACTCGAGAATTGTATTTAGTGACCTGAAACTTTGAGATTTTTTTTTGGGTTGAATTAGATAGATTTTGCTAAAATGGTCTTCATGAAAGATGAATATTTTCTTGTTAACTTTTTATCGCCACTAAGTATGACATTTTTCGATATTGAGTTTGAAAGTTATGATATGTTGACTTTAGGTTGTTAATCCAAAGACTAATGTGCTTTGTGTGTGAAAATGTCTCTAAGTGTAGGTTTTGTGGCTCCTATGCTTTGAGGCTAATTCTAGAATGTTATGGTTTGAATTGGCTCAAGTGTTCATATGGAAAGTTATAGAGGAATGTCTTAGCTTTTTAATGATGTATAATATGCTATTTTTGGATGTAGGAATTGATAGTTATGAGTGATTGAAATGTGGATGTGGTTTAGGTAATGTTTAATAGGATAGAAACTTTGATTGACAATTTGACCTAGTTAAAGGTTGAATTTGCTTCCACGTTGTTCATGAAAGTTGTAGAATGTGTTCTGATCTTTTCATTGATATAAAGCATGGAATTTTTGGACCAGGGGATAGGAAGTTATGATTTTTAGAAGATATGGTTTTGTTTAGGATGACATTTACAGGACAGATAATTTCATGTGCATTTGGACTCCTTTAGAGTTGGAATTTGTCTATGACTCCTTCATGAAACTTGTAGGGCTTTCTGTGATCTTTCTAATGATATCTAATTTGTCAAGTTTGGACACTTGTGTGAATAGTTATGCATGTTGGAAGAAGAGAGGAGATAAGTGGGAATTAAAAAAAATAGAAAAGGGGGTCCTCACAACATCGCGACTGCGACGCCGCGCACCCGCGCACGTCGCAAGGGCAATGTCGATCGTGACCAGCCGTCGGGCAGACCCGGTTCGACGCGGGCCGACCCGACCCGAACCCTCTTCCCTTCTTTTGTGCATAATATTTTCATCCGATCTCTGATTGACCTGATTTTCGAGGCATCGGATTCGTAAGACATTTATCTACCTCTCCATGGAAAGTAGTGAATTTTTGAGATTAAATTAGAAATAAGGGATTAAATCGGACCGATTGTTTATTTTTCTGGACCATATTTTGGCAATGTCCGGACCTATAGAGATCCGAATTGAATGATTTTAGTGTCTATGGATTCCTAAAGCATAGCGGAATTTTTCTAAAAAGGAAAGGTTGCCTAGGTTTATGTGGACTGTCTCATTAATCGGGAGCAGTAGACTCAAAAGTGGAATTTTAGAAAATTGGAATAAGTAGAAATTGCGAGTGTAAGGTTTTTAATGCGACTTAACCCTAGGAATTAATTGAAGTGAATCACACGTTAATACAACACTTAGAAAACGATATTAGAATGCACGAGAAGGGGGGGTTGAATTGTGTATTCCCCTTTTTTATAAATCTTTTCAGAACTATTTGTTAGATATAAAATTCTTTACAGAATTTTTTATAGATTCTGATTAATCAAACTTTTCAATACTGTGTATATAAAAAGTAAGTAATGATAAAATTTGAAACTAAAATAGAGATAGAGAGTAAGAGTGGTAGACACGAGGATTTATCCTGGTTCACCCCAAACTGTGGGCTACGTCCAGTCCTCAGAGTTTCTTCTGAGATTTCACTATCTCTTCAATCGTTACAAGTATTCTTTCACGAGCCTCTTCAGGTCTCTAAAACCAGTATTCTTTCACACTTAGCCTCTGCAGGCTATCTGTACAACTATTCTTCTCAGAAAAATATTTGAACACTTTGTTACAGAAAAATAGCACTAAGCTAAATCACTTTTTCACGTAGTAATTTTTCTCGCTATTTTGTGTAAGTATTTGTACGTATGTAACTTTTTGTAACTCTTTGTGTATATCACTTTTTTGTGTAACTTTGCAATCTTCGACTTCGACTTGTATTTATAGCCTTCGTCTTTAACTGCTTCTTGAATCTTGAATCTTGAATCTTTAAAGAAACGGTTAATCAGTTGAGTTCTGTAACTAACTCGAACTGACTCTTGCATCTTCTTCTTTTCTGCGTCTGCGTCTGCTTTTGTATTTGCATCTGCGTCTGCGTCTGCGTCTGCTTTGCATCTGCGTCTGCGTCTGTGTCCGACTTTAGTTATTTCAACTTAAATGCGTATGCGAGTTAAATCGTGTCCGACTTGATTATTTCAACTTAAATGCGTATGTTTCGTTAGTTCGTCGTGTCCGACTTCGCCTGCATTTTGTTTTTCTTTGTATTTGATCTCTTTTTGTTATACATCAAAATCATATTTATGTAAAGTCATTTTGACTTAACAATCTCCCCCTTTTTTAGTATAACAAATTATATACAAGAAAAGAAAACAAAATTTACAGATGTTACAAAAGTAAAACAAAACTTATCTTCTTCCTTTCTTCATCTGCTGTGGTCACACCTTCTTTGTCTGAACATCCTCTCCTCTTCATTCATTATCTTCTTTCCGCTCTCCCACTATTTGTTATAATAAAAATGATTAATGATTACGCTCTTCAGCGATTCTCGCTATCATCTTTTCAGATCATTCACCGTCTCCTTCATGTCGTTGAGTTCACCACGAATCTGCTAACTTCATCGGTGGATCATTCGATGAGGAGGCTTGATCAACATCTCTGCGATGGAGGAGTGAAGGAATTGAGGTAGTGTAAGCATCAAAGGATGGAATGTAGTCTTCATTGATCTCAAAGGTAGGTGAACGAATGAACGTTTCAGCTTCAGGAAGATTTAAGTCAAAGGAACAGACAAAGACAAGAATCGCCTTCTTTCGAGGGTAATGCTTGTGTTTGTATAGACAGTGTATTAGACAAAGGGCTAATACGTAGAACTGTCTGAACAAGGAACTCAATAAATGTTCCTGTCCTTATTCTTCCCCCTACTGGACAGTCTTCCTCCTTATTAGTATAGTTGCAGCTCGCTTTTTCTGGATCTTGTTCAGAAGCGCATGCCTCATCAATTCTTCGCACTTCTTCTGCAATTTGATCTGCGGACAGATCATCTCCGCATCATCTTGAGAAATAATTTTGACTTCCCCCTAGTCAAATTTAGTGGATATCTTGGTTGTATATCTGGTGCAACCATTATATTTGTGTTTTCTGTGATTGGGAAAATAGTACACGGATGGCGTGGACGTTTTGAAGGATATGGCATAGTAGCAAAGAAACCCCAAAGTATCGTAGAAGATCTTTTCGTCTTCTTTGAGTAAGCGCCATGTGTTACTATTAATCTCCATAGTCCGTACTACGCCTACTATCTTCTTCATTGGTTGAACACCGATTGCAATAGCGATCCTTTGTTCGTAACTACTTCCACCATTTTGATCTTCAACTTGTTTTCTCAAAACTTATGGTAGTTGTATACCATCGTACACGGTTTATCATCATCCGAATCTGACATCGCTGTTGCCTCTTGATGTGCTTGATAGGAGTCACCGATCCGGCTTTCTCTCTGGCTCCTCTGTTGAGCAATAGGTGTTTCTGAACCGTGCTTTCCTCCTTTGGTTCCTCTGTTGAACAATAGGGGTTTCGAATCAGATATCTTTGCTCGCTTCTGTTTCTTCTCGAACAACATCAATAGTTTCTTTCATTGACTAACTTCCTCGGCAGTTGAAATGTTCTTCTTCGACTAACCTTCTTAGTCTTTGCTTACCTTGATCGGTCTTACCGATTTCTTTCTTTGGAGATTTTCCTCTCTCGATTTTGATTTTCTCTTCCTCTCGGTCTCTTTGGATTTTCGGCCGTATCTTCTTCCGAATAGAGACTAAGGATCTTGTGGCTCTGGGTGCACAAGATTGAGAGGTTTCTTCTTGACTGTTCTCCGCAATCTTTTCTTCTTGTTGCCTCGAGTCCTAATCCTTGGTGATCTCTTTTCTTTCTTCACGACTTCGCCAAAAGACTTTCTCCTCGTCTTTTGGCGCACTTTATTCATCCTCTGGGATTGGCTTTCTTTGAGATGAAGACTACTTTGTTTCATGAGAGGTCTTCCTAACACTCTCCTTAGTTCATCCGCAGCGATCTGGTACTCACTTGGAGATTGAGAACTTGGCAGCGAGTCTTCTTCATCTGGCGCTCCCCTCGGTTCTTGACTTCCTTGAAGAGTCGGCTTGGTCTTTGTCTCATGTGCTCGGACCCATTCGCCGTATGTGTGTGCATCGATCTTGCTCTTCACAGGAACAATTCTTCTATTTCCTTGGTGCAGACGAATACAGATTCCTTAAAAATCCTCGTCAGAAGCATACCATAAGGATAACTAGTTGAATCCTTTATCCCCTTAATCATATAATGAAGGATCAAGAAGGGTAAATCTATGAGATTTCGATTCAATAGGTAGAACAGACATTGTTCATCCAGGGTGGTCACCAAATGTCTTGAACCAACTCTGGGTAGAATGCAATTAAACAAAATTGCGTGAAGCACCCTAGCCTTTGGAATCAAATTGGATGTCTTCCTCTCCCTTGAATCATTTGTGCCATATAGTTGCCTCTCGATATCTTCTTCCTTCATACCGACTTGGGACATCCATCCGGCCTTGGTAGACAGTTTCTCACCAACCGATGGACAATCGATCACCTTCTTTATAAGCTCCTTTGTCACAACAACAGATATTCTATCTACAGAAGATATGATGGTGTTGTCTATTAGTTGAGCGTTCTTCCAAAACTCATATACCTCATTTGTGTATACAGGTTCTTGTGTCTGGAAGAAGTTCCTCCAACCAGCTCTTATGATTTCTGGTTCTACATCCATGCCGTCTCTTCTTAGTGACTCAAAGTTCACATGTCTTCCATAAATCATAGCTGCTTCCATTGTGTAGAGCAAAAACTGTCTTCTGGAGAACTTTTTGAGTGAGATGTTTTGAGAGAATTGGTAAAGCAGAAATGAACCATCAGGAGATGATGAAAAGACCGCAATAATTTCACCTTCAGTCTACTTGTAGGATTATAGTCCGGTGAGTTCTAGAATCATTAAGAACCTCGATATAATCAGATTTTTCCCTCCAAAAATCTTCCTTGTGAGAGAAGTTACCAGCTGTAACTAACGTCGTTAGTTTTGACGTTACTTTAGTCCTGACTGTTCACTTAACATAACCATGTTAAGATTGCGTCTTATCTTCTGAAACCGTTCTTCACTCAGTGGTTTAGTGAAGATATCTGCCCACTGAAGTTCTGTTTCAACGAACTGTAGAAGCACCACTTTCCTCTGAACATAGTCTCTCAGGAAGTGATGTCTGACTTCAATATGCTTCACTTTGGAATGCTGAATTGGATTCTTTGATAGATTGATTGCACTGGTATTGTCGCAATAGATTGTAATCTCCTCTTCTTGAACTGAATAGTCTTGAGTTGATACTTAATCCACAACGTCGTGAGCAAAGAATCATGCGGATATATATTCTCGCTTCACGGTTGATAGAAACAATTGAACTTTGTCTCTTGCTTGACCAGAGACTAGATTTTCTCTAAGAAAGTGACATCCTCCACTTGTGCTCTTCCGTTCGATTCTATCTCGGCATAGTCCGCATCGCAATATCCGATTAACTGAAATCTTTACCTTTCTCAAACATTAAGCAAAGATCGGTAGTACCGCAAGATATCTCGTAATTCTTTTAAAGAATAAATGAGACTCTCTAGGATCGGCTTGAAATCTTGCACACAAGCATACACTGAACAAAATATCAGGTCTACTTGCTGTAACATACAGTAAAGAACCAATCATCCCTCTATATCGGGTTTGATCCACCTTCTTACCAAGTTCATCTTTCGACAAAAGGTTTGAAGGATGCATCGGAGTTGCCATAGGCTTCACATTATTCATATCAAATTTATTCAACAACTCTTTCACATACTTTTGTTGATGAATGAAGATCTTCTCTTCAGTTTGCTTAACTTGCAACCCAAGAAAGAACTTTAACTCACCCATCATACTCATTTCAAATTCTTTCTTTATTAGACCCTCAAACTTCAAGCACAACTCTTTTGAAGTGGCACCAAAAATGATATCATTAACATAGATCTGTACTAAGATAAAATCATTCTGAAAATTCTTCCTAAAGAGCGTCTTATCAACTTGACCTCTACTGAAACCATTTTCTATTAAAAAGGTACTCAGACGATCATACCAAGCTCTAGGAGCTTGCTTCAGGCCGTATAAGGCTTTATGAAGTCTATAAACATAGTCTGAGTTTTTAACATCTTCGAAGCCAGGTGGTTGTTTCACATACACCTCTTCATCTATAAAGCCATTCAGAAATGCACTCTTCACATCCATCTGAAACAACTTTATATCATGACAGATCGCATATGCCAACAAAATCCTTATAGCTTCAAGTCTTGCTACTGGAGCATATGTTTCATTTTAGTATATTCCTTCTTGCTGATTATAGCCTTGTGCTACTAATCTAGCCTTATTTCGACTCACTCTTCCT
The DNA here is from genome assembly GCA_029891385.1 of Erythroxylum novogranatense. Taxonomy (NCBI): domain Eukaryota; kingdom Viridiplantae; phylum Streptophyta; class Magnoliopsida; order Malpighiales; family Erythroxylaceae; genus Erythroxylum; species Erythroxylum novogranatense. The sequence continues at coordinate 16,086,811 of CM057233.1, forward strand.
GATTCGTCTAACTTATTCTTAAAAACCTATCTGGTTCCTATAATGGATTTCTTAGATGGTTTCGAACTAAGGACCAGACGTTATTCCTAGTAAATTGATTCAACTCCTCTTGTATGGCTAACACCCAAGCTTCGTCTTGAAGAGCTTCCTCAACCTTCTTAGGCTCTACTTCGGAGATAAAAGCTACATTAGCTTCTCTTCTGAATCTGGACCTTGTCCTAACTCCTTCTGAGGTCTCACCGATAATTAACTCTTCTAGATAAGAACTTTTATACTTCCAATTTCGTCTTAGTTTAATAGATTCTGGAATATCCTCAAATTTGTTCTCATGAGTGTCTGATGAAGGAGTTTCTGAGGTATCATCTAAGTTCTTTGAAGGACCTTCATTCTCCATGTCATCTTCCTTATGAGGTTGAGAGCTATCATCAAACTTGACATGGATGGTCTCTTCAATAGTCTTTGAAGTAAGATTGTAAACTCGAAATGCCTTAGACGATGATGAGTAGCCTAGAAAGATTCCTGGATAGGTCTTCGAATCGAATTTATCCAACAGCTCTTTCGTATTCATAATGGAACATTTGCACCCGAATGGATGAAAGTAAGATATGCTTGGTCTTCTTCCATTCCATAACTCATAAGGAGTCTTCTTCAACATGGGTCGCAACTGAATTCTATTCTGAATATAGCATCTTTGTATTCACACTACGCTTGTAAATACTTAGGAAGATTCATCTCACATAGCATGGTCCTTGCCATCTCTTGAATCGTCCTATTCTTCCTTTCAACAACTCCATTCTGTTGTGGAGTTCTAGGGTCCGAGAAGTTGTGAAAAATTCCTTTCTCCTCACAGAATACTCTAAACTTCTCATTTTCGAACTCTCCACCATGGTCACTCCTGATACTGGCTATGGACATTCCTTTTTTATTTTGTAACTTTCTGGATAAGGTTCTAAAGCACTTAAAAGACTCATCTTTGTGTGATAAGAATAATATCCAACAAAATCGAGTAAAGTCATCAACAATAACAAGTCCATATTTCTTTCTGCCAAGACTTATTGTCCTTGTTGGACCAAATAAATCCATATGTAACAATTCTAAAGGTCTCGATGAGGTTACAAAACTTTTAGAAGAAAAAGAAGTTTTAACTTGTTTTCCTTTCAAACAATTTTCACAGAAATTTTTTTTGACAAAACTTATCTTTGGCAAACCTCTTACCAAATCATGTTTTACTAATTTTGAAATATGTTTCAAGGAGACATGACCTAGCTTTTTTATGCCAGATTAGTCTTTCTTCTTCAGAAGATAGAAAACATGAAATATTTTGACTTTGAAAATCTTCTAAATTGATTTTGTAAAGATTGTTTCTTTCTTGGCGAGAAAAGTATAGACCCATCTTTGTTTCGACTTCGCAAAGATTTTGATTGAATGTAGCTGTGAAACCGAATCACACAATTGATCGACGCTAATTAAGTTATGCTTGGACCATCAACAAGCAAAGATACATTATTTATGCATGCAAATGAATCTTTACCTATTTTCTCGATTCCAATAATTTTGCCTGCTTTGGTTGTCTCCGAAAGTTCTTGATCCTCCTTCTTATACTGAAGGTCTAGGAACATAGACTTTCTCCCCATCATGTGTCGCGAGCATCCACTGTCTAAATACTAATGGTGCTTGCCATATCTTCCAAGGAAGGATATCTGCAGGAGAAACTATTTTATTTTTTGGTACCCAAATTTTCTTGGGTCCTTTACGGTTAGTAGTATGCATATGATGTGATCTTTCATGCATATAACTAGGGCGTTGATTAAAATGAATTATCCTATAACTTCCTTTTGAAAGATGATTTTTACGAGATTGAGTCTTGTTTCCTGTAAACCCTAATCCAGTCTTATCACTCGGATGTCTACATTTTCCAAGCATTTCATTCATTTTATTTGTACTTTCTGTGAAAGTAGCTAAATCAGCTGATAAATTCTTAATCCTTAGTTTAAGTTGATTGATCTCTTATGATCTGTCTACAAACTTCTTTTTATCTTCTAATTATTTCTTTAAACAAATATTTTCTCTCTCTATTACCTCAGTATGTCTAATATTTTCTACATACTTTTTCTTTAACAACTTGTACTGTTTCAGAATAGCATGAAAATCTTCTAATAGTTCTGAGTATGCATCATGCAAATTATCGTAGTCAGATTTTACATCCTCATCACTATCTTCCTCGGCCATCAGGTAGATGTTAGCGATATTACGATGATTTCGGAACTCATGTCGATTCAGATGAATCTAGGTCCTCCCAAGTTGCCATCATGCTTTTCTTGCCTTCTCTACTCTTCTTTGGTTTCTTTTTGAGAGTAGGACATTCGGACTTATAGTGTCTAGGCTGATTGCACTCGTAGCAGATAATAGAAGACTTCTCTGGTTTAGCTTCATCTTTCCCATTCTTTCTGAATGTCTGGTTCCCTCTGGACTTCTTCTTCCACATGCGTCTTATCTTTCTGGAGATGAAAGATAATTCGTCATCTTCATCACTTGACTCGATTACGATTGGTGGGGTGTCATCCTTTGATTCTTCAATTTTCAACGCTTTTGATGACTTCCTCCTTCTCGAGTCTTATGATTCTTCCGTCCGGCCTTGATTTATCAACTTGTCCCGCTTGGGCTTGTCTTGACGTTGAGTTCAACTTCATGAATCTTCAAAGATCCTAGCAACTCATCCGGCTTTAACACGCTCAAGTCTTTGGCTTCGCACCTTGATAACTTTAGGTCTCCATCTCTTAGGAAGACTTCTTAGAATCTTTCGAACATGATCTTGATTGTTGTATGTCCTTCCAAGAGCTTTCAATCCATTGACAATTGTTTAAAATCTTCCAAACATTTGATCAATAGATTCTTCATCTTCCATCCTAAAAAGTTCATATTGATGCACAAGAATACTTATCTTGGATTCTTTAACTTGGCTTGTGCCTTCATGAACAATGGACAATGTGTCCCACATCTCTTTTGCAGTGTCGCATCCGTGGACTTTGTCGTACTCGCTCCTGCTTAGGGCACACGTCAAGAAAAATTTCTCCTTTGAATTTAGTTGTATTCTTGTTTTCTGATCAGTCGTCCATCTGTTTCGTGGAATAGAATTACCTTCTTCATCTACAGGTATATAAGGTCCGTTCTCTATTACGTCCCAAAGGTCGACATGAGTAGATTCGATGAATAGCCGCATCCTATCTTTCCAGTAGTGATAGTCTTCTCCGTTGAATGCTGGAGGTCTAGTGACTGAGGCTCCTTCAGCGATGTATACATGTGACTCCGCCGTTATCTTTAATCCACACTTCGCCAAAGTGATTCTTGGATACCGTGCTCTGATACCAATTGAAGTGAATCACACGTTAATACAAAGACTTAGAAAGCGATATTAGAATGCGAGAAGGGGGTTGAATTGTGTATTCCCTTTTTATAAATCTTTTCGAACTATTTGTTAGAAATAAAATTCTTTACAAAATTTTTATAGATTACGATTAATCAAACTTTTCAATCTTGTGTATATAAAAAGTAAGTAATGATAAAATTTGAAACTAAAATAGAGATAGAGAGTAAGAGTGGTAGACACGAGGATTTATCCTGGTTCACCCCAAACCGTGGGCTACGTCCAGTCCTCAGAGTTTCTTCTGAGATTTCACTATCTCTTCAATCGTTACAAGTATTCTTTCACGAGCCTCTTCAGGTCTCTACAACCAGTATTCTTTCACACTTAGCCTCTGCAGGCTATCTGTACAACTATTCTTCTCAGAAAAATATTTGAACACTTTGTTACAAAAAAATAGCACTCAGCTAAATCACTTTTTCACATAGTAATTTTTCTCGCTATTTTGTGTAAGTATCTGTACGTATGTAACTTTTTGTAACTCTTTGTGTATATCACTTTTTGTGTAACTTTGCAATCTTCGACTTCGACTTGTATTTATAGCCTTCGTCTTCAACTGCTTCTTGAATCTTGAATCTTGAATCTTTAAAGAAACGGTTAATCAATTGAGTTCTGTAACTAACTCGAACTGACTCTTGCGTCTTCTTCTTTTCTGCGTCTGCGCCTGCTTTTGTATTTGCGTCTGCGTCTGCGTCTGCTTTGCATCTGCGTCTGCGTCTGTGTCCGACTTTAGTTATTTCAACTTGCGTCGTATACGAGTTAAATACGTGTCCGACTTAAATGCATTTTGTTTTCTTTGTATTTGATCTCTTTTTGTTATACATCAAAATCATATTTATGTAAAGTCATTTTGACTTAACAATCTCCCCTTTGAGTATAACAAATTATATACAAGAAAAGAAAACAAAATTCTGAGATGTTGCAAAGTAAAACAAAACTTATCTTCTTCCTTTCTTCATCTGCTTTGTGGTCACACCTTCTTTGTCGAACATCCTCTCCTCTTACATTCATTATCTTCTTTTCCTGCTCTCCCCTATTTGTTATAATAAAAATGATTAATGATTACGGCTCTTGGTGATTCGCTATCATCTTTTCAGATCATTCACCGTCTCCTTCATGTCGTTGAGTTCACCACGTAATCGCTAACTTCATCCGGTGGATCATTCGATGAGGAGGCTTGATCAACATCTGGCGATGGAGGAGTGAAGGAATTGAGGTAGTGTAAGCATCGAGAGGATGGAATGTAGTCTTCATTGATCTCAAAGGTAGGTGGGCGAATGAGCGTTCGACTTAGGAAGATTTAAGTCAAAAGAAGCAGCAAACATCAAGAATCGTCTTCCTTGCAGGGGTAATGCTTGTGTTTGTATAGACAGTGTATTAGACAATGGGCTAATACGTAGAATTGTCTGAACAAGGAACTCAATAAATGTTCCTGTTCTTATTCTTCCCCCTACTGGACAGTCTTCCTCCTTATTAGTATAGCTGCAGCTCGCTTTTTCTGTATCTTGTTCAGAAGCGCATGCCTCATCAATTCTTCGCACTTCTTCTGCAATTTGATCTGCGGACAGATCATCTCTGGCATCATCTTCAGGAAATAATTTTGACTTTCCCCTAGTCAAATTTAGTGGATATCTTAGTTGTATATCTGGTGCAACCATTATATTTGTGTTTTATGTGATTGGGAAAATAGTACACGGATGGCAGGGACGTTTTGAAGGATATGGCATAGTAGCAGCAAACCCCAAAGTATCGTAGAAGATCTTTTCATCTTCTTTGAGTAACTGCCATGTGTTACTATTAATCTCCATTGGCCGTACCACAGCTACTATCTTCTTCACTGGTTGAACACCGATTGCAATAGCAGTCCTTTGTCTGGTAACTACTTCCACCATTTTGATCTTCAACTTCTGTTTCCTCAAAAACTTATGGTAGTTGTATACCATCAGACACGGTTTATCATCATCCGAATCTGATACTGTTGTTGCCCCTTGATGTGCTTCACCGATTAATGCACCCTTAGTGGGATAGATTAGGCGCTCGGTTACAATAACATAATAAATTGGAAAAAGGGTCACATATACATTTGATTGAATGTCTTGATTGAGTGAAAGGCAAAACGCTTTGTGTTCATGTAGATAATCATGTGGCATTTTTGAATAGGCTATTATGATATAACTATGATCTGTTTGACTATGCATGAATTGGGTGAACCATCGATGATGGTTCCTCACTGAGTTCGCAAACTCACCCAAAATTGCAAATTATTTTTCAGGACCGAGAGAGTAGACTCCTAGCTCCAGGGAGACTTTTCCTGCCGTGTAGATCGTGTTGACAAGAGAAGTCATGGCTCACAGGTCGGTCAGCTGGTATTTTTTGAGGGATGACCTAGTTAGGGTTTTTGTATTAGATTTCTTTTAGAGTAATGTACAGACAGTGAAAAAACAGACAGATGTGTAAATTACTGTTTTTGATGATATGGAATGAAAAAAATTTATGGTTTCAAAAATTAGTGATTTTCAATATTGATGCTTTATGATTTGATCCCATGTGAAGTACAGTAGTGATTGTTTGTAGTTCACTCTTATCGTAGGATATGTATCGGAATGACCTACGGGCGTCCCGGTGTATACCCTATGGTAAGGGAGTGCTACATAAAAACAAGACACAACAGACAAAGTTGTGTAAGACAGATGCAACTAAATGATAGTGAAAACAACACACAAAGTAAGAGTCTCTTATAGTAAAAGAAGCAACAGGAGCAAAGAAAATAAAGCAAGGAAGAAAAACAGAAGAGTGTGTGAGAAAGAGGGAAATGTCATGACACTAAATGAAAGCAAAACAGGAAAGAAAGAAAGAAAGATCTTTGTGAACAAAAACTAAGTTCAGGAAAGCAAAAGAGGAGTTACATATTTTAAAGGTTGGAAGGTAACATGAAGATTAGGTGATTTTCATGCAAGGAATGGTAAAAAAAAATCAAGAGAAAAGATGGAGAGCATGATGGAAAAACTCGGTGGTTTTACACAAAAATAATCTAGTTGAGATGTTAGGATTGCCTATTAATGGTGAAATAGAGTTTAAGTTGTCTAAATTAGTTAAGGTGCCAAGATTACCTATTGGTGGTGAAATGGGGTTCATATCGGGCAATCTAGTTGAGGTACCAATAGGGATGGCAGTTGGCTTGATGTTTAGCCTGATATGAGGTTAACAACCAGTCTTAGTCAACCTAGACTCGTGCCTAGGGGCTAGCCCAATAGCTTGAATGGATTGTGCCCTTGTGTAAAATAACATTATTTTGATCTTAATTTGAGAAACAAATGACCTAAAGTGACGTTTTTCGAGTGGCCTGAGCAAGATTAGGTTACGCCATTAATGATCGAGTTGGGCTAAACCTATGATAGGTTTAATCCTATCCTGCCCATTGTCATCTCTAGGTACTAGAGATTAGTATCGAAATAGAGCTTAAGTATGGTGGTTTGGTTAAGGTGCCAGAGTTCCCTATTGTTCTCAAAATGGAGCTTTAGAGGAATGGTCTGTTTGAGATACTATGAAAAACGTTGAGGAAGAGGGGATAACTTATGATATATCACTTATTTTCTTCTTTTTCAACTTTTAACCACACCTTGAGAAATTTTTTTAATTTTTTATAAATCATTAGTATCTCCTTGCATCATGGGACTGATTGTCCATTATTATTCTTTGTCATTGATACTTCCTTAGCCAAACTATTAACAATTATTCACACATAAACAAAAATTGTGGGTACATACTAAATAAGTTATTCACTCATTATCTTTGCATCTGTTACTTCCTACAAAAACCTTTCACATTTTCTTTGCTACTTCTTAGCCAACATGACATTTCTTCGAGTGATCCTCGTTGTCATTAACCATGAAAATCTAAGATAAGTTAATATATTAATCAATTAAACTCTTTGCAAATAGTTTATTTAAATGTTACCATAAATTTTCAATAACAATGCTAGCTTCAGCTTTCTATACTCCTACTCCAAGAGCATGTTAGTATCTAACGTCTTGTCAATGTTGATATCATTCCAAATTATAGTATTTGTTATCTTCCTCCACTTGAAAGGCCAATTCATATGTAGCTTGTCAAGATAAAATATATGCAAACATATTAAAAATGAAATTAGTTTTAGCTAATTACACATTTTGTATAAATCTACATATCAATTGAAATTTTCAATTTTGTAGGATGCATGACTTGCCAAAAATACAACTAACCATCCACCCATGCAAATCGCAACACTAAATATAACAACCATGAAAACCAAACTACATCTTTTGAGTAGGAGGTGCTTTCAATCTTTTCAAGTTTAATAAATATAAATTTACACATTTATCCATTATATTATAAAATTGTATAACTATCCTAACTATTATTACATATATTTAAAAACATTAAATTAATAATAATAATTATGGATAATCACTACTTACCAACAACCTAATCAAATGCTTAAGACTTACATCGAGGTTAACCTTTAGCATTATCACTTATTTAATTACAAGCTAAGCCTCCAGAATTATCATGAAAATAATGATAACAAATTATTAAAGAGTTGGTGAAAAAGGCGTTCAGTAGTTTTGCTGCTGATTCTTAACTTCTAAGAACTAAATTTTTGATCGTCCTAATAACAAATTATTAAAAGAGTTGATCAAACCGGCCTTCAGCTCTTCCGGTTCTGCTACCACATCAAGCATGCTTGAACAGCTTCATGCTAAGCCAATGGAAGTATACGGCAATGACAGTGATCGGAAGTGTCAAGGGCACTAAAAAGCAGTAATACCTGACACTCAAGAGAGGCGGCCAGATCAGGAAACTAGACAAAAACTACGAAGAGATGCTTTCATTTAATACTAAAGAAACATATGTAACTCGATCCTTACCAGTTACATCAACACATGAAGGGGTCAATTACTTCTAAGGTCCAAATAGTTTGGCCATTATTAAGTAGCTTCGTGTGTTTTGCATTGGTAATAAGATACTTGATAGTGTTACTTTGTAAAATTGGTAGCATAATACTAAAGTTATAAAAAAATTAACAATTAGTTAATTATATTTTGACATAATTGATTAAAATTATAATTCAACTACTAAAGAATTTTAGTTAGTAGCATGTTATCAAATTAGTCAATTAAATAACAACAACTACATTCTGTAAAAATCTATTGAGACGCGTAATCCGAGAAGGTTTAATGGCATGTAATCTTACCCTTGATTAATAGAAAGATTCTTTCCAAGAACTTAAACAAATAAAATTAAAATTAAACTCAATTAATTAATTAACTCGAAAGTTGATAAGTTAAACGTTATTTAATATAACAAAATTTTTATACATAATTTAATAATATGTAATATTTACTAAATTATAAAATAAATTCTTATCATTATCACATATTAATTATATTGTTGTTGCTAAATCATGTCTATATGAACTATTTTATAATACTAAGAATCAACTTATAAACATCAAAATATTATGCATTTATTAATTTTTATAAATATTCTAAAATTAGATTCGTGCCTTAACTATATTATTATTAATTATGTTTATAAAGATTATTTTGTGAATAAATATTAATATTAAAATCAAAATCAAAATCAAAATATTATGAATTTATTAAAATTTTTGTTAAAATATTCCTACTTATATTAACGATTTTCCCGAAAATTTTATTGATTTTTTAGTTAGGAAAACTTAGAAAGAAATCAAAATTCGGGCTTTTATACCTGAGCCCTAATTCTAAAGGATCTTACCAATAAGCGAATTCGACATATCAATTCCCATCATAGAGGAACAGCTTTTCCAATCAAAACAATGATCTTGATACTTGCTGGATTCAGGCAAAACAATTGCATAATACGAGTAAGACTTGAAATGGCAAGATTAATACCTATCATTTTGAATAGCAGAGACGATGGGGTTATCGGAAGATGGGAGAAGCTTCGATATGATTGCGGCGAAAACGAAACCAATAAAAGAAACTAACCCAGCGACGATGAGGAACCAACTCCATAATGTTGTCACCTTGGTGTAGTTCCACTGAGAGGAAGGAGCCATTGGTCCAAAGAGAGGGCGATATGGATGAACCAGGAAAATCAAAGTCAAAGCTTCACTTTGTAGAATAAAGACTGCAGTCACACTACCTCTACGTTTACATAAGATTTTTTTAAAGGAAAGACTTCAAATTTCTCTTTCCGCGTCGAGAGAAGTTAATAACTAAAGTTGGCCCAACTCTATATTCAAGTTTCAACAGTGTATCCAGCCTCTTGCTCTATGGCAGCCCAGAATAGAAACTTCATGTGAGGAGAAAGGAGAAACCAAAGAACGACTGTACAAAGCCGAGGGGGATGATTCATTGGCTTCGGTTTGCAAATGAGCACAAGGTAGGTTATCTTGTCCCGTGCAGTTGTTAATAGCTTAAATGATTGATTATATGAGTATGTAATTATAATCTGTTTCAGAATGCAATTCCTCTGCTGCCGGTACAGATATACAAAAATTGCGTTCATGTTCAACCTTCAAAATTGAAATTGCTTCCTTTCCTTTTCCGTCCTTTTGTTTTCTCTGATTGTTTAGTTCTGGTTAGGGTGGGTTTACCTTTTCTTAATGTTTTTTTTCTTCTAACAAGAAGTTTGGACGCCTTCTTCACTATTCTGGTTCTATTTTCTGTCAATTACCATATATGTGTAGGCAGTTTCTTATTTTCTGTGCTTTCATCACTGAACCCATTGCTCCCATTTAATTAATTTTGGATGGACGTCTACTCGTATCTTTCCATAATTTGTCCCTTGTATGCAGCTAGAATTTGTACTTCTGATGGGAATTTGGTAACTTTGGTGGCAAACCCTGCAACTAAATCTGGTGCATTGGTGACTTTAGCAGACCTGCATCCATCCTGTCCTTTTCTCCACCAAGAAGGCTCACTTGGAGTCTCTGGAAAGTAAGGCTTTTGACTCCTGCCCTTCAAAGTTAGTTTTCTATTTTGAAGTTTGTGTATATATGTGGCTGCTTTGTCTTTTGTTTCCAAAGATATGAATAACAATGATCTGGTTTCTCATTGAGACGTTTGCATTTATGTCAAGTAATCTAGCAAAGCTGTATGATAACAATCAAATCCCATAAAAGTATAATTATCTCCTAGTCGATAGCTCAGTGTTTGCTGAAGTTTTGGCTTTGGCTTTGTGTTGAGCCTGAGACAAATGTTACATTGAAGTTGAAAGTGAAGGCGGCAATAGTTTTAGTCTTTTTATCTTTGCGGCAAAGACCGTTTTAGAGCCTATAGGTGTGCCATAAAGAACCCAGGTTGTTGAGTGACAATACTGCAAATTAGCGAAAGAGAAGTTGTGAGGAAAATAGAAGCAGACTTGGAAGATTGTTGTTAGAGAGGAGAAGGGATTTGGGAAGTACTAAGAAGAATGGTGTTAAAAATGAGAAGGGATTCGGGCAGGATTGAGAAGATGAAGATTGTTGTTAGAGAGGAGAAGGGATTTGGGAAGTACTAAGAAGAATGGTGTTAAAAATGAGAAGGGATTCGGGCAGGATTGAGAAGAACAAATTCAATTACTTCAAAGTGTCCTTTAAAAGATGCTTCTCCCTTTATTTACCAAAGCAATATTAATTGATCCTATAGGGATTAAGGTCAATATAAATTTAGCATAATTATAGCTAGCACAAACAAGTATGAGTCGATTCCAAGAAGGCGATAATTATTAATAGTTACTCTTTTTATTATTTAGCATAAAAATCAGACTTTTGGTTTTAATTGAAAAAAAGTTAAACAAATGTACTAAATTAAGATTAAACAATTTTGCCTCGGGACAAGTAGAATACAAAAAAATCAATATCAAATAGTAGTGTTTAAGTGATGAATTCTTCTAAGAGTCATTAAATTATTAACCTTTATCATGCAATTATATCATTGATTATTGTCTTGTAAAAATTTATATGTTATATTAATAATTCTCTCGAGACTATTAATAATTAATTCATTAATTGATTAACAAAATTTTTTAGTTAAAATCAGTAAAATTGCATTATCGATTTATAAATTTCGCTATTAAGTTTGACCTAATTTAGAATATTTATATCGACTATCTCCAAGTTTGCATGTAATTAGTTCGGTTACATTATTTTATTTATATAAAAGGATTTACGAATCTCATTCATATGAAATCGAATCATGCACTAATATTTTGGATATATTAGTATAAGAATAAAATACATAATTGAATTGTAATAAATCATTCAATATAATTACTTTGAATAAAAGATTAAAACATATTGTCATCCAAAACTAGGAATCATACACCTAAACACAACACGTTTAGTTACTAATTGTAGAAAATGAAATAAAAAATAAACATGTAGAAAAACTAATAGAAAATAAAGAAATCATATTTTTAAATCTTCCTTCTTTTCTATTGAATCTTTTTGCAAGTTTGGGTTTAATGTAGCTATCTACTGGATCTCTTGATGTATTCTTCATGTTTTCCTCATCCTTTGATCAAAATTGTCGCCTCTTTGAGTGTCTTACGTCTCAAAACTATTACAAAACTTGGCTCTTGTTATAATACATTTTTTGTTAGGTTTTGGATAGTTTTTGTTCAAATTTTAGTCTTTTCTTATTTATTTGTTCAAGATTGTTTTTAGGTTTTTGTGTTTAGGTTAAGCTTTAAGAACTTGAGGAGAAGACTTAAAAAAGATCAGATATAGACAAAGTACATGGCCAATTGGACTAAACTTGGTTGTGCCTTCTTTTTGGAGAACATAATTGAAGCAACAAAAGATAGACCAAGATGCAACATGGCCATGTTAATAATCTGAGCATTTTGGCTATTTATGGTTTTTAGCATAGATGGAGAATCCAAATCTAAACGTGGTCTTTAGAGAATATTTAAAGGACATCTCAAGATTTTAAGGAAGCCCAGATGCGTAGCTATTCGAATTCGTTTGGACCAGTAACCGTTTGTTTAAAGTAAAACTTATTTATGCAGAATTGATAGCCTGACCACCACTGAAGCTTTACATAGACATATCTAAGGCTTATGAGATTCAAATGAAGTGATTCAAAAGCTCAAATTCAAGCCAATATATGGGCCATAATTTCTATGTAAAACTCGAGGCCAAAAGTGCTATTTTGAGTGGATAACAAGGTTGAAAATGAGATACGAAATTTGTCCCGACTTGGTCTAACCTTCCCTTGATTTTTTACTCATAACTTTAGCTATTGGGTTTTGTTTTAAGCAAAAGAAGATCCGTTGGAAGGCTGGGAAGTGGAGCCATAATTTATGTGAAGAGATCATGACCTAAATATAAAGACATCGAGATCAGAAAGAGGGTAGAAGTATCGGGATGGAAATAGAGTTCTAGACGTAGTTTAGAAGAGCAGACGTGGGGATGCACGAGATAGGAGAGATTTCTTCACTCTTTCTGATTTACTTTTTGTTAAAACACTAAGCTTTGTGAACAACTTAGAGAGAATCAATTTAGTTTTGTCAACATTGATTGAGAAGTTGTTGCATATAATGATGGTGAGGGCACTGGAGTAACAAGGATTTGAGGCGATCATACGACTTAGGGAATGATTCAGAATTCATTTGAATAAATGTTGCAATGTTTCCCTAAAGCTTCGTGGTTTTATGGTGTGAGTAGAACTTCCCTATAAACTTATCCATGTTGTCAAAGAATTGTTCAGTAAGGTCACCAAACATCCTTTGGCCTTGTCCTTTAAGGTGTAAGGAAAGCACTTTATCTTCAGCTCGTCTTTTAACAACCCTTGCAATGGAAATGTGTGGAGCGTGGTATAGAAATCATGAATGAAGTTAAGAGGATCTTCATTTAGTACTCTATGAAAAGATGACAGTATGTTGTAGTGAGTATTCTTCAACTCATAGTTTCTCGCTACAAGAAGTGGTTGTCCCAATGATCAATCGAGCATATTCTTTTATAAGTTGTGTTGCTTTGTCGGCCTTGGCTGCTCTTTCTAGTTTTTCTTCGCTCTTCTTCCAATTCTAAGTTCAAGTCCTCTTTCACTCTTTCTTGATTTCTTTCCTCTACTCTTGGTAGTCTGTGAATGTTATTGACGTAAGGAACAAATTTGTTTCCTAAGGACCTATGCCCTTGCATAAAACACCTAAAAGCAATTCAAGAGGAAACAAGTAAACAAATTAAATAAAAGTAATCAATTTATTACTAGTAACAAACTTCCCTAGTAACGACACTAAAAACTTGTTGCGCTTTACTTAACTACGACCTAAACGCTTCACTTTCAAGTATACGAGGTTCCCGTAGTATATGGTTGGCACCCCAAGGTTGTCTCACAAGGAAGTCGGTAATTGTAATAACTTGATTAAAAACAAGAAATTAGAGAATCAAATTGAAGAAGGTTATAGAGGTTGTGAAATTATGAAATTAAACTAAATGAATGAGTTGCAAGAGTTGATATAAACCTTTCAAAGGTAACCTAGGGTGTGTACTTTTATCCAATTTCAAGCCTAAATTCTTAAATTTCCCATTAATACAATTTGTAGCTTTATTCTCTCTTCAATCAAATTAGCAACGATCAATTTAATAGTTCTCACATTCATAAACTAATAATTACCTACCGTTTGAGGTTACGAATTAAGCAACCTCTATAACTTATATTTATAATTCATTCTTAGGGTAATTGATTGTTTAGTTCCAATATCAAGTTTCATCTTTCGATTCTTCACTCGCTATCTTAAGACTAATAGGTGGCCAATATATTAACCATGCATTCAACATAACACAATCAATCCAAGCAAGATATATATTAATGAGAATTATCAAATCAACACATTCAATTAAATCTAGATACAAATCTTAGGTAAGAATAATTTAGCTCATCATCAAAATGAAAATAATACTCATATCAATTGAATTCAAACCAGTAAATCCCATTGTATCATAAAGAAAATGAAACAAGAAAAATATGAAATCAATCCAAAAGAATAAAGAACAAAAGAACCCTTGAATAATGACTAGGAGTGAAACTCTCGTTTGCTTTCTCCAACTATCAATTACTGTTGATGACAAAATTGATTCTCCCTAAGTTGTTCACAATGTTCAGTGTTTTAAAAAAAGTAAATTAGAAAGAATGAAAAAATCTCTCTTATTCTGTGTGCCCCCACGTCTGCCCTCCTAAACTACGTTTGAAACTCTATTTCTGCCCCAATATTTCTCCCCTCTTTTTAACCTCGATGTCTTCATATTTAGGTCACGATCTCTTCACATAAATTGTGGCTTTGTTTCTCAGTTTTCCAATGGATCCTCTTTTGCTTAAAACAAAGCTCTGTAGCTAAAGTTATGGGCCAAAAACTAATTCTTAGCCTTTTTAGCCCCTCAAAAAAGAACTTTTAAGCCTCGAGTTTTACATAGGAATTATGACCCAAGATGTTAGCTTGAATTTAAGCTTTTGAATCACCTCATTTAAATCTCATAAGCCTTAGATATGTCCATGTAAAGCTTCAGTACTCAAGCTGCTAATTCTGCAAAAAAAAAGTTTTACTTTGAACAAACAGTTGTTAGTCCAAACAAATTCGTACAAACCAATTTCCTTTTTTTTGTTTAATAAATTTTCGAGTAAATTTTGATTTAGAATAAGTTCTTTGATTTGTTAATTGTTTTTTATGAGATTTAGGCACAGTTAAATGAAAAGAGAGTTGTATTGTATTTGGTAGCGGAAAATACGAGGGAGTTGTCTTGGCCGTACCTTACACCAGATTGGTTGTGTCCTTGCCCACCTTGTCTATGCTCGATCAACTTCTTTAACCGAATACCAGATCAAAGCCTATAAACTTGGTTGTGCCCCACTCTATTAATGTCATGTACCTCACAAAAGCCCTATGCCAATGTTGCCCTACCTTTATGTGTTTGTGGCAAGACAGTTGGAAGTAAGACTTATATCGAACTATGCAACGATGGAAATCTAGTGCTGCTTAACTCTCATTATTTCCTTTTCTATCTATGCATGATCACATTGAGGACAATGTGATTTTAAAGTGTACGTTACGGCTTTTGTTTTCAACTTGTTTTGTTTACTAATTTGTTTAATGTTTACAAGGTTTTGTTTTCACGTTTTTCAAATTGTTTAATGATTAGATTGTTTAATGCTTTAATTTTTTTAGTCAAATTCTTGATAGATGACCTTAAAAAATTTTAAAGCAAGGGTTTAGTAATTAAATGGTGTTGACTAAAGATATTGTTATTATTAGCATTGATATTATTATCCTCTAATCTCTCTTATGATTGAGAGATTTCATATTATTAATAGTTGGATTACTTCCTAAATAGTCTTAGGAATTTTGTATATAAACACTTGTTCCTATGTACATAAGAATATGAAATACAAATTATCTTCAATATTCATCATGGTATCAAATCCCTATCAGATTTAGGGACTGGTATTTTTTCTTTTCCGACTGTTCTTCGGCTATTCTTCAGTGGCTGAGTGTGTACTCACCCTAGCAACTTTTTTTCTCACCACCCACCTAGGTTGCTTCAGCAATGACCGACGACTCCATCGTGAAAGACCCGCCGTCAACTGCACTGCCACACGTCACCACAGCGTCTCTGCCGCCGTCGCGCATGAGCACCACGCGCCACCCTTCGGTGAGCTTTTCACAGTCGTTCTTTCTCCATCAAGGTCGTCGGCCCCTTGCCTCTCGTTTGGTGGTGTTAGACGTGTCCTCACTTCTGCCAGTAACCTTGCTTCCTTGCCTCTCCTTGGTGTATTTTGTGTTTCCGTGCTTCTGGTAACCTTTATGTCCATATACCAGAAGTACATATGTTTGAGTAGTGTCTATTTATTCTATTGGCATTTTTTGTTGGTTGTCCTAAGTAAAACTAAAGAAGATGGAAGGAAAAAAGGTAATTATGTTGAGTTCTGATAATCCTTCACTTCAAATTAGTCCCGTAAAACTTGATGGAACTAATTATCTTGCTTGGTCAAGATCTTGTTTGTTGTTCATCAAAGTTAGAGGATTACAGGGTTATATTAATGATGATAATAAGAGACTCGATGTCAATAATTCTGCTTACAATTAGTGGGAGTCAGAAAATTCTCTCGTCATGTCTTGGCTCATCAATTCAATGAACCCGGAGATTGCCCAAACATACTTACTTCTCGACACTGCAGCTAAGATATGGAAAACTGCTTCTCTGACCTATTCTCAAATAGGTAATAAAGCTCAAATTTTTTATATTCGTAATAATTTGCACAACATGAAGCAAGGAGATATGACTATATCACAGTACTTTACGGAGTTATGTGGGTTGTGACATGAGTTAGACTATTATCAGGACTTTCAAGCGGAATGCTCAACAAACATTGCTAGATTCCAAAAAATGATAAATAAAGATCGGGTCTTTGATTTTTTAGCAGGTCTTAACCAAGAGTATGATCACATGCGAGGTACAATACTCGGAAAATATCCTTTCTCTTCTGTTCAGCTTACACATTCGTTAGTACAACAAGAAGAAAGTCAGCGAAATGTTATGCCACATACACCTATCATTGAAAAAGCAGGATTAGTAGCAAGTTCTAATGAAAAGCCGAAACCTGCAAATACTTTATCTAATAAGAATCACTAGTACTATGATTATTGTGGAAAATCAAGACATACCCGAGAAACTAGTTGGAAATTGCATGGGAGACCTAATCAGAGTCGTGGAAAGCGAGGTGGCTCAGTGGTAAGGGGTCAGGCCCACTTGGCTGAAGGAAATGAAATGTTTGAACCATCAGTAGCTGGGGGATTATCTAATGAGGATCTTCAGGTCTTAAGACAACTTCTCTTAAAAACAGACTCTACTTTCATACTTGGTGCATCAAACATTGCCAAATTAGGTATTAAATATTACAATTCTAAAGATAATCCTTGGATTATAGACTATGAAGCTAACAGACATATGACAAGCTCTCAAAAGAAGTTTTTAACATACTCTTATGGAAAAAACAGGGATAATGTTAGAATAGCATATGGGTCTTTTACTTCCGTATCTGGTACAGGTTCTATTAACTGTACTCTTAATATTACCCTATCCTCAGTACTTCACGTACCCTGTTTTCCTATTAATCTTCTCTCTGTCAGTTCCATCACTAAAGATCTTAATTGCAAAGTTGAATATTGTCCTGACTATTGTATTCTTCAGGATCTTCACACAGGGCAAAGGATTAGAACTGGTAGACTGCAGGATGGCTTATATGTCTTGGAAGAAGAGCAACCGATAGTTGCACATCAAGTGTCTTTTGGAAACGATGTGATTAATAGGGAAATTCTATAGTGGCATAGGCGGTTAGGACATCCCTCGTTTTTTGTTCTAGCAAAACTTTATCTAAACTCGTTTAAAAGAACAACTTTTAATTCCTTGTTTTGTGAAGCATGTGAACTTACTAAACACACTAGAAGTTCTTATCATTTATCAAGTAATAAGAGTTATGTTCCTTTTATGACTATTCACTCCAATGTTTGGGGTCCTACTCAAACTCCTTCTCTTTCTGACCATAGATGGTTTGTGACCTTTATTGATTGTTGCACCCGCTTGACATGGGTTTATCTAATGAAAAATAAGAGTGAAGTTTTTTCATGATTTCAATCTTTTCACAAATTGATTTGTACTCAACATGATGCTAGAATCAAGATCTTAGGGTCAGATAATGGAATGGAGTATATGGATGGCAAATTTTGTGCTTATCTGGATTTTAATGCAATAGTACATCAAACTAGTTGTGCCTATACTAGTGAACAGAATGGAGTTGCAGAAAGAAAGAACAGACACATTCTAGAGGTTGCACGATCACTTATGTTCACAATGAATCTTTCAAAGGGATATTGGGGTGATGCAGTTCTTTCAGTTGCATATCTTATCAACATAATGCCACTTCGAATTTTAGATTTTAAAAATCCTGTTGAAATATTACAAGGTACAAACTCTTACACTGTACCTCCGAGAGTCTTTGGGTGTGTTTGCTTTGTTCATGCTCGAAATGTTGGCAAGTTATAGCCAAGAGCGTTGAAATGTGTTTTTGTTGGATATTCTCCCACATAAAAATGATACAAGTGTTATCACCCCCAGTCTAAGAAATACATTGTAAGTATGGATGTCACTTTTCTAGAGTATGAGCTCTATTTCACCACATTCACAACCCTTCTTCAAGGGAAGAATAAGATTGAAGAAGAAGTGTTGCTTGACTTTAAAGATAATGTGATCCAAGGAGAAGGAGCAATTCAGGGGGAGACAACTAGATAAACCAGACTTAAAGACATACTCAAGGCGAGATAAGACAGAAAAAGCCATCATACAGCCTGTGTCAATGTCGTCCTCTTCCCTCGAAAACACTGGTGAGTTAGAATATGATTTATCTGATGATTTAGATAAGCCAATTGCCCTTCAAAAAGGTGTTAGAAGTTGCACCAAACACCCAATTTCTAACTTTGTTACATATGACTCAATATCTCCTACCTATAGAGCCTTTGTCTTGTTTGTTTCTTTTGTGTCTATTCCACAGGATTGGAGAAAATCAATGAAAATTGTCCAATGGAAAGAAGCTATGATTGAAGAAATGAAGGCTCTGACAAAAAATGAGACTTGGGAACTTGTCACTGCTCCAGAAGGAACACGAACGGTTGGCTGCAAATGGGTATTCACATTGAAGCATAAGCCAGATGGATCCATTGAGAGGTACAAGACGAGAATGGTGGCCAAAGGCTTTATTCAAACATATGGGGTGGATTATCAAGAAACCTTTGCCCATGTTGCTAAGATGAATACAATTAGAATTTTACTCTCGTGTGCAGCTAACTTGGATTGGGACTTACAGCAGTTTGATGTTAAAAATGCATTTCTTCATGGGGATCTGGAGGAGGAGGTATAAATGGAGATTCCTCTAGGGTTTGAAGATGAGAAGACACAAGGGAACATTTGTAGATTAAAAAAGACCAAACAATCACCACGAGCATGGTTTGAAAAGTTCAATCAGACTATGATCTCCTTTGGTTATCAATAGAGTAATGCGGATCATACCTTATTTATCAAGCACTCCCAAGGTAAGATCACGCTTCTTATTGTTTATGTTGATGACATTATTGTAACTGGAAATGATACAAAAGAGATGGCTAGGCTGAAGAAACTCCTTGCTCAAAAATTTGAAATTAAGGACCTAGGAAAATTGCAATATGTCTTGGGAGTTGAAGTCGTTAAATCAAGAAGAGGAATCTTTATCTCCTAGAGAAAATATGTCCTAAACTTATTAGAAGAAACCGGGATGGTGGGTTGTAAACCAGTTGAATCTCCTATCGAAAGCAATCACAAATTGCAAGAAGGAATGGGTACATTAGTGGACATGAGAAGATATCAGAGGTTAATTGGGAGACTTATTTATCTTTCTCACACTAGGCCAGACATAGCATTTGCAGTTAATCTGGTAAGTCAATACATGCATGATCCATGAGAACCACACTTACAAGCTGTATTCCGCATTTTGCGCTATCTAAAGTCTACTCCAGGAAAAGGGCTTATGTTCACTAACAATGGTCATCTTAAAATTGAAGCATTTACAGATGCTGATTGGGTTGGATCTCCAGATGATTGGAGGTCAACCACTGATTATTGTACACTCATAGGAGGGAATCTAGTCACGTGGAGAAGTAAGAAATAGAATGTAGTTGCTAGATCCAATGCAGAAGCTGAATATAGAGCTATGACTTAAGGTGTGTGTGAACTATTATGGATAAAGAAGCTGATGACAGAATTACAACTGATAGATGAAGGAAGTTTATCTCTCTATTGTGATAACCAAGCTACCATTAGTATAGCTCACAATCCTGTTCAGTATGATAAAACAAAACATATAGAAATTGACCGACACTTCTTGAAGGAGAAACTTGTGAATTACTCTATGCAATTATTCCATGTGGGGTCAAATGAACAACTGGCAAATGTCTTCACCAAAGGACTCTACAACAAACAGTTTCATAACCTCGTTTGCAAGTTGGGCATGTGCGATAACTATGCACCAACTTGAGGGGGAATGTTGACTAGAGATATTGTTATTATTAGCATTGATATTATTATCCTATAATCTCTCCTATAATTGAGAGATTTCATAGTATTAATAGTTGGATTACTTCTTAAATAGTCTTAGGAATTCTGCATATAAACACTTGTTCCTATGTACATACGAATATGAAATACAAATTATCTTCAATATTCATCAAATGGAATGAATACTAATTATCAATGGATGGTCATTCTTTTGCATTACCTTAAAACAATTGATGAGAATTTGAGCTTTAAAGATTGAATGTCAAATGGTTGTCAAATGAAAATTACAATTGAGCATTAAAATGATTAAAACAACTAGGTTTAACCACTTAACTTAAAGGGCCAACCTTTTATACATCTCAATTAAGCTAATTTTGAGCCTTTTCTATATGTTCTTTCTTTTACACAATATTATGAGCCATAAATTGTTATATCATTTTCTCTCAATTGTTTGACCCTCCATTAGGAACAAGAGCATTTGAGGAATTTAGTGATTGAGTTATCGTGTAAATTAAAGTGTGGGGTTAATTTGGTTATCCATGTTCGGTGTTGAAATTTCTTTTGAATAGAGTACATTTATTGCAATTGTAGGTCCTTTCTTGTTAAAAAAAAGTATTAAAGAAAAGAAAGTTATTGTTTCACAGACCCAGTGACAATAAGCTTAGCAGTGGTTTTTGCAATAATATTTTTTAAAAAATGAATATATAAAAACAAGAAAGAAAATAATATGGGAGAGATCCTATCCTTAAATTAAAGGGCATTATGGTAAAAGGTTGGAGATGTTTGAAAAAATGTGAATTAGTAGTTATGCTTAATTGCTTGATTCTTAGAATTGCTCTTGTATTTAATGGGTAACTCACTTTTTTAAATGACATACCTTTATCTTAGCTCCATTACAACCAAATGAAAAGGCCTTCTAATTGATGCTTGATTGTGGTTAAGTGATAGAGATTTGATTAATAAGTAAGTTTATGGAGATATACTTTTATTGAATGTAAAGAGTGCAAACACTTCTATGATCAAACACTTAGAAGAGAGATGTTGTGAGGAAGTGACATTTGTGGATATGCATGGAAGAGCTATTGGATTGTGTTAGTATAAGTTTTGTTTGATTTGAGAATAATTGTGAAAATTATTGAATGGTTAGTCTTGATTTTCTCTCTTGTTTGTTAAAATCTACTATTATATGATGGTGACTGTAACTTGCCTGTTATAATTGCCTCGGTGGAACCTCCATGTCTGTCATTGGATGCTATGGTTTCCCCACTCCCACTAATAGAATGTTGGCACCGAAAATATGACCTTTTCAAGCACTTGAGGTGACTCAATCTAACATTTTGTTTCAAAATCATTGTCCATCAGCCAATTAAAAGCTGGGCCTTCAGCTGTGTCATGAACGTCATAATAGCGGACTATTATAACAGTTGACAGAAATGACCTTCACTCTGTAGCCACCAATGGGAAAACGAGAAGCATGCGTTGACGCACTTTCCGAAAGCTTTGTATATATACACATGTCAGTGTCTTGTACACCGTCCCACACAGGCTTGTTCACTGTTGCGTGGCAGGTCTGCTGGGGCTTTGATCCTGGCCCCATGCATCACCGACGTAATTAATTCATCAAGTGGTTGTTGAATCCTCGAATAGAATACCATGTTTGGTAAGTTAATATTCGTACGGGACATTGACTCGAAACTTGACCGCATTTATAACCAGAATTAACCGAGATTAACGGTAACTAAAATTTTTATTTCCTTTTTACAGAACTAATTTGCGATTGTTATGGTGATGGTATGTTATATATATTTAAGTGTATGTTTAATTCAATTTTGGAGAGTGAATAAGTATTTTTTACTATAAAAGTTGTTTTAAAAACTAAATTTTGAGTGCAAAATTAAAAAGTACTTTTTTATATAAATAATTTTTTGAAAGTTAAAATATAAATTTTGAGAAGTTCAAATTTGAAGCTTGTTTTAACTTCTCAAACAATACTTTTCAGATAGATTTTTAGATTAATTAATGAGAGTTTTAGCCTCTTTTATCTTTATATTTTACATATAATTTCTACAATATCTACAAACACATCTTCACGTTTATTTTGAAATTTATATATTATTATTTGATTTTTAAATATACTTTAATATTTATTTTGATATTAGTTTTATTTATATTATAATCCATATAAAATATTTGATTAGATATATTTTATTTATGTTTTATATGATTTAAAATTAAATAATAATTAATATATGATAATTTATATATTGTTTAATATATTTTAAATAATATCGATATGCATAAATAATTTTATCACAAAATAAAATATAGTTAAAATTAAAAATCTTTTTATTTTTATGTTGCACAAACAATTTATTGTATGAAATTCTTTTAAAATAGTTCTTTTTTAAATGACAACCAAAAGTCAACTGATTTTTTAAAAAATTTTCTTTTAAAAAAGTTCTACTGATAAAAGTTCTGTTAACAAAAGCTCTACCGATACAAACTCATCTAATCATATACTAGTATATATTTTGCCAAATGTCGTCTTAAACTTACTTGTGTGGAGCTCAAACGAAATTGAGTAAGTCGGGCTAACTAATGCAAGTTGGGTTGACTTAGTTTGCCTGCAAGTTCAATCTTTAGTTTACCTATAAATAAAAAGCAGGTTAACCCAGAGAAAGAGAGATGCCAATGTCATTAGCAAGGTGAAACGTTACCGGCCACGTCTCCAAATCCACAGATCTTTGTGGGTAAACATTAGCACGTGGGTCTCGAGTCCTCAAAGTCTTTGCCTTTCTGTCTCTGTGAACATGGAGACTGAGGCTGCTGGTGGGTATGGGACCACCACCTCATCCCCCGCTACCCTTCAACTCAAAGAATGTAAAAGGTTCCTGAACATACTAGACAGAGGGCAGTTCTGCTTCTGTAGAAAAGCCCTCCTTATCTGTCTCCTCATGTTTATGAGATGAACGGTTGAAAAATAGTTTTGATTAACTCATAGATAAGTTGGTAAATAACTCTTTTGATTTAAAGTGAGATCATGAATTTGAATATCTTTTATGTGTGTAATCGTTTAAAATATGGAGTCAGAACTTTACCTTCCGTAAAGAATTTACTCAACTCAAACAAAGATTAATCTAGATATAAATGACTTAAAAATACTTTCTCATAATTAAAATCTGCTTAGAACATTTTATAGATTAAAAAAAAAAGTTTTGATTAAACACCCAAGTCCTTTCAGGAAAGTACAATTATGATAAAAATAATTGATCATCCCTGTCATTGACATTGAGATTGTTCATTCAAGCAAATCAGGCTTAATTTATTTGTCATAGATTCAAATTAAAATTCACCACGTGTTTGCTTACTTTTATTTATCAGTTAGCTTAATGAACAGCTATCTTTGAATAATACATATAATACACAAGAAAGAAACAGTGACTGTCAACAGAAAAAGCCTTATGGTAAAATGCTGGCAACGCAGCCACAGCCACACAACAACATTTCTCGTTTCCTTTCTCCTTGTTACACACACTATGGCTGCTTCTCGCTCTCTCAGCTTCTCTCTTCAAGCTTCTTCCATCAGATTCCCCAACTCTGATTTATTTTCCTCCAAGGTGTCGTGTCATCTTCTTTCGTTAAATAGCTTACCTTTCTTGTTCTTTTCAACAAGTTATGAATTGGATAAAGGTTTTTCTTTTTCTACGCTATTGGTGTTGCTTTCTTAGCTTGTTATATATAGACATGTATAGGAAACCATCATCTGAGCTGCTCTTTACCCCTTTCTGGCAAAACTTTTATAATTGATTTGTTGGGTTTCTGGGAAAGTTTTCCAAACTGAACTTTCTCAAAGTTCCTCTTTGTGCAACTAGTTATTACTTGTACTGAAGCAGATTGTTGTTTCTTAACGATGTAAATTCTTGAAACAGAGCTTTCAACCATATTCTTTTCGATGGTATATTTCACAAGTAATAATAGAACAGAGCGGTATAACGTTTTGTTCCTAAAACAGATTGTGCTCATAAATTAGAATTCAGATGGAAACGATGGTTTCGTTTTCTGTAAACTGACACTACTCCATTTCGTGTCTTCAGTTCCTAACAATGTAGAAGAAAGGGTCAAACCTTTGTTTGATTTATAGGTGAAATGGGCTAAAAGCATCAAAAAGAAAAAAAAAACGAAGAATTGAACTGTTCATTGATAATCTGTGCTCAACTGAGCCAAAGGGTTGGTGATTCTACCACGTTGGGTGTAATTTTTCGGTAAACAAATTAAAAAAGTAAAGTACAATGAGTTGGCTATGGTTACTTCATTGTTGCTCATCTATAAAATTTCAGATGGGATTTTGGAAATCCATGTCAGATTGGATTTTCACTGTGATGTCTCTCAGATTCACGGACTTGCAGACTGTTATTAAATTGGGATTTCAACTTTCTGAATCAGACAAAGTCCTTTCCTTCCGTTTCCCGTATGAAATCCAATCTTAAAACAACTTTTGGCACTCAGGAAATTGTAGTTCTAAAAAGCCTGCAAAAGGCTTCTTTTCTTGAGAATCCTGCAAAAGGCTTCTTTTCTTGAGAATCCTGTATAGTTTTTTGTTTTCGGAATTGTGGTTCTTATGTATTGTTTATTTTTACGTTGGAACTTTCAGGCTTTTGAATCTACAAAAGCATAGAAACACTCCATATCTCGGTGGGTGTGGTAGCCATTGAAGTGAACATTACACAATGGGACGCATATCCTCCATGTTCAGTGGATTGTTGTCTTTAAGGAAAGGGAAGTATAAGGACAGTTGTGATGGAAGGGAGGCTGTGGAAGCAATGGCGAAAGAAGCAAAGAAAAATGACCTGTTATTGCGATCTTCTGGCTTTGTGAACCTTTCTGGTTCAAGAAATTTAGCCTCAGTTTTTTCAAAAAGAGGTGAAAAAGGTGTGAACCAAGATTGCTGCATTGTGTGGGAGGTAAGCACTATAAATTGGTGTAGTTGGAAGATGATTGTCTGCTTATTTCAATTGTTTAATGGCTAAGGAGAACAAGCTAAACTAAGCTTCCTCTTAGTTTCTACATACATATTCACTCAATCCTTTTGTGTTTGAATGCTTAATGTTTTCTTCTTTCTGTGTGTTTTACAATGTGAATGATGGTTCTTTCTTTCAATAAAATGGATGAAGGAGTTTGGATGTCAAGAAGATATGATGTTTTGCGGCATATTTGATGGACATGGTCCATGGGGCCATTATGTGGCGAAGAAGGTACGAGAATCAATGCCTTCGTCTCTGTTGTGTAATTGGCAGGAGGCACTTGCTCAAGCTGCACTTGATCCAGACATGGACCTGGAAACAGATAAAAAACATCAAAGATTCAATGTATGGAAACGTTCATATGTAAAGACTTGTACTGCCATTGATCAGGAGCTAGAGGAGTCCCGTAAGATTGATTCTTTTGACAGTGGAACAACTGCCCTGACAATTGTTCGACAGGTTAGAGGATTTCCATTCGTTTTGCTTCTGTAACACTAACATATGACAGACAGAAGGAAGCATATTATATTATAATCAAGAGCAGAGTGTTATACAATTTTTGCGATTGTTGTGTTCTCATGGATGACATTGATGTATTATTTCCTAGGGAGAAATCATCTTTGTGGCAAATGTTGGTGATTCGAGGGCTGTTTTAGCTACGACTTTGGATGATGGAAGCTTGGTGCCTGTTCAGCTTACTGAGGATATGAAGCCCAATTTACCTGGTTAGTTGCTTCCCACTCCTTCCCTCACCCTGTTTAAATACTGAAAACCAGGTGGTTCTTAGGGTAATAATAATACACAACCCATATGCAGGGGAAGCTGAACGGATACTTCAATGCAAGGGCCGAGTTTTCTGTCTGGCTGATGAGCCAGGGGTACATAGAGTTTGGCTACCAGATGAGGAATCACCTGGACTGGCAATGTCTAGAGCCTTTGGAGATTACTGTGTAAAGGATTATGGAGTAACTTCGGTGCCAGAAGTTATGCAAAGGCACATAACCAGCAGAGATGAATTCGTCATATTAGCTACTGATGGGGTATGCATAATAGTTGTGTAGTTTCTCATATGTGATATCTGGAATTTAAGCCAAGGGTAACATAGATACAAATGACTGTGATGATACAAATCACTCTCTTTTGTATAGGTATGGGATGTGATCTCCAATCAAGAAGCTGTTCAAATTGTTTCTTCAACGCCAAACAGGGCAAAAGCAGCTAAGCGCTTGGCGGAGTGTGCTGCGCTTGCATGGAAACGCAAGAGGAAGGGCATGGCGATGGATGACATATCAGCCATTTGCGTCTTCTTCCACCACCCTTCCCCACTTGCTCAGCAAGTTCACCCTGTTAAAACCCTCAATTTGTGATATGATAGAAATGTTAAATGACTTGCTTCTTTTTTACTTGTCATCAATATATCAATGTAATTGATACGCCCCACATCTAACCAACAAATCTACATATTAACAAAAAGAAATCTAAAATAGATATACTTTTTAACACATTCAGTTTCAGTTTGCATTAGATATCTATACTATAAATCATGGAATACGTGTGCACCAGTTTTTAGATAACATCAAACGGAGGGGTTATATTGCACCAATCTAATTAAATTGCTGTGCAATCACTCAATTTAAAGAAAGAAATTGAGTGATTGCACTGAAATTGAGTGCTACACATTTTGTATTTGTGTCAGATATATTTAATATAAAAACTCTTAAAATAATTACACACTCCTTCATATATTTGACTTTATAATTATTTTAGAGTTTTAAGAATTTTAATTTATTAAATAATAAAATTTATATACGACATAAATACAATATGTGACAATTAGGTCATAAAAATATTAAAAATAATGTGGCTTGTCATGTCATTTACATTGATGACAAACTTAACATCAGTTTATAATTGTTAAATTTTGAAATTTGGAGCATTTTAATGTTCTGTTTTAAAATTTTAGTTAGTATTGTAAAATTGACTAAAGTATAAGATTTTTTTAATAAAATTGATTCAATAAGAGTAAATTAATAAAATAGAAAACAAATATAAATTTATAAAATTTTTATCTAAAAACTTATTAGAGTAGCATTGTTTAAAGAATTTAGGAGCTTAAGAGGGGTAACAATTCCTCAGTAAAGTTTACACATATGTGTTAACTTGATTAAGTAATTCATTAGTTTCACCTATAAAAGGGTAGAGGTTGGGCAATTAGGACCTTTGGTTTTAGCGTTGGCCCGCCTACAGGGTTTCATCGAATAAAAAAATAAAAAAATAAAAAAATATATGACCTTTTGTAAAGTAAAAAACCACTATAGGTCCCATGTTTGAATACAGCTAAAAAAGAGTAGTAATAAGTCATATAGAATAAATGGATTTATGGTACAATCCTCCTGTGATGCCTTTTTTTTTACAATTTTTTGTCTAATAAGGGGATCAAATGGTATAATTCTTTTGTTGGTAGCTTGGAAGATTATAAACATGACTATCGCTTTCCAATTGGCTATTTGCATTAATTGTTACTTCCTCAATCATATTGATTAGAGTGCCTGTTGTTTTTGCTTCTCCTGATGGTTGGTTGAGTAATAAAAATGTTTTTTTAGTACATTATTATGAGTTGGATTAGTCTTTCTAGTAGGTATCCTTAATTCGCTCATATGAATTATAACGAGTTAGAATTGATATCAAAACTTGGAGAAACTTTATATGAAGCTTAGAAGAAATTTGGAGGATGATTTGGTTGAATTGCAAACGATGAAAGAAATAATAAAATAATAGAGATAATGTTGCAATACAACAAGGTTGAGATATTTTTAGAGAGTGAATATAATATAAAATAATTAGTCGAGAGTGAAAATAAGAAAGCTAAATATTTTGCATATTTAACTAATGAGTTAGACAAAATATATATTTTATATAGATAATGAATTTTGAGTAATAAGTTTTATCTTTGGAGTTAACACAAAAAATAATGAGAATTATCTATTGTTAAAAGAAGGTAAAGCTGGTGAACAATTAAAGGAGAAGTAAACGAAGATGTTGATGGAAAATAGGTCAATGATAGCGATGATAGTGTAAGTAAAATATTGAGTTATTATGATGGCCAAAGTTATAGCCAAACTGATAGGGATGACGAATATTTATAAGTTAGGAAAAAAAAGTATAAGGATAAAACAAATAAATAGAGAAGGATATAAAATGAACATATCATAGTTGAGTAAGAACAACAAAATACAGTTGATTATGATGTAGTTGAGGAGAAAGACAATTGTAAATCATTGAGTTGAAGATGAGTACATTTAAAGAGAACTTATAAATGTGCTTTTAGGTTATGTTTTTAGTGTGTTTTCATGTGTTTTAAGTGATTCTTTGTGTGTTTTAGTTCTAGTTTATTTAATCTTTAACATATTTTGCATCTTTTCTTGATCTATGAAGTGTTTAGTTGTTTCTTTACATTATCTAGTATTTAAGGGTAGTTTTGGAGCCTATTTGTAGGATGGATTCATGCACCTTGTTGATGAATTGTGCAGGTATCAGATTTGTAATTGTAGATGTGGTATAGGTGATTTAATGGCACTATTGGACAGACTTAGAGAATTCAGATGACAATGAAAACTGGTGGAGAGGAAGGACAATGTGTGAGGAGGTTGCAGTTTAAATTTACAGTCAATTGAAGGTCTGAAGAAGAAGTTATGATCAAAAGAATGAAGAGTACAGAAAGCTATCAAACAGTAGTGCACTATCTTGCTAGTGCACGATCGTGCAACCACCAGATGACCATCTCTGTAACACCCCATATCACTCCCTTACAGATATTGTCCACTTTGGGCTTTGACCTAGTCAAGCCCTCACGTTTTTGCTTTTTCCGAAGCCTTCCCAGAAGGTCACCCATCATAGAACTACTCTCATCCGAGCACATTTAACCTCGGAGTTCCGTTAGGTCCTGAAAAACGCGTTTGTAAGGAAGAGGTATCTGTACCCTTATAAGGCGTATTTCGTTTTCCTCTCCAAACGATGTGGGATCTCACACTTTCCATCCCCCTTAGGGCCCAACCCTCTTTGGGACCCAGCCTAGCTGGCACAACGGTTCAGGTACCAGCTCTGATACCAATTGTAACATTCCAAATCACCCGCTTACAGATATTGTCCGCTTTAGACATTGGCCCAACCAAGCCCTCACGGTTTTGTTTTTCCCAAAGCCTTCCCAGGAGGTCACCCATCCTAAAACTACTCTCACCTGAGCACGTTTAACCTCGAAGTTCTGATGGGATTCCGTCCGTTAGGCCATGAAAAACGCGTCTGTAAGGGAGAGGTATCTATACCCTTATAAGGCGTACTTCGTTCCCCTCTCTAACCGATGTGGGATCTTACACTCTCCACCTCCCTTAGGACCCAGCCCTCTTTTGGGGTCCAGCCTAGCTGGTATAATGATTTGGGTATCGGCTCTGATACCACTTGTAACATCCCAGATCACTCGCTTACAGATATTGTTCGTTTTGGGCCTTGACCCAGCCAAACCCTCACGATTTTACTTTTTCCAAGGTCTTCCCAGGAGGTCACCCATCCTAGAATCACTCTCCCCCAATCACGTTTAATCTCAGAGTTCTAATGGGACCCAGTCCGTTAGGCCATAAAAAAAGGAAGAGTCCAACTCTCCAGTCGGTCTTACCGACTCGATACCTGGCTCTGATACCAAATGAAGGCTTCGGGAAAAGAAAAACCATGAGGGTTTTGCTGGGCCAAGTGGACAATATCTATAAGCAGGTAATATGAGGTGTTACACTTGGTATCAGAGCCTGTACTCGAACTGTTGTGCCAGCTAGGCTGGGCCCTAAGGGGGTGGAAAGTGTAAGATCCCACATCGGTTGGAAAGGGGAACGAAGTACTCCTTATAAGGGTACGGATACCTCTTCCTTACAGACGCGTTTTCCAGGGCCTAACGAACTGAATCCCATCAGAACTTTGAGGTTAAATGTGCTCGGATGAGAGTAGTTCTAAGATGAGTGATCTCTTGTGAAGGCCTCGGGAAAAGCAAAATCATGAAGGCTTGGCTGGGCCAAGGCCCAAAGTGGACAATATCTGTAAGCGGGTGATCTGGGGTGTTACAATCTCTCTGTCACAATTATGCTTGTGCACTTAAACACAAGATTTTAAGTGGTTTGATCCTCCCTTTGACACATATAAAGGCTCTAAACCCTAGAAGCCTCCATCCATGAGATAACATATCAAAAATAGAAAAAGTGACTTTTGAAGGCTAGCTAAAGAAGGGAAACATAAAATCTACCTTGGAAAAGTGGCGACAACATCAAGATTCAAAATTTTTCTAGCTTTTGGAGTAGAGAGAAGGAGTTCTTGACTTTAACCAGTTTTTATTCTTTTCTCTTTATGGCTTTCAGTGGATTTTGTTGGATTGTTCATGATTATGAGTAGCTAAACACCTTGTAGGAGTTTTTCTTGAACTATTTGTAGAACTTTTATTGTTTTGGATACAATAAAAGATGTTTTGTGATATTTATTGTGCTTATACCATATAATAGACTAAGAGGGTGATTATGGGTATTTGAGTTGGGTAGTGTAACAAGAGTTAGCTCCCAATGGACGTAATAAATTTTCAAGTTTTTCCAAATAGTTAAAGAGAGATCTTAGTTGTTTGTTTATAATCACCTATAAGAGTACTTAAAATCTTGTTGAAGGATTAGGAGAAGTTGGTAAGTCTAGAGGTAACATAACTAATTCTAATCCATTCAATTAGGGTTAGCTATGTTAAGTCAAAATGACTTTACATAAAAATGATTTTGATGTATAACAAACAAAGAGAGATCATATACAAGAAAACAAAGGAATACGTAATGCATTTAAATGCAAAGCGACGCAGACGTTAAAAGGAAAGCAGACGCAGACGAAAAGGAAAGCAGACGCAGACGCAGACGAATGCAAAGCAGACGCAGCGAAATGCAAAGTGACGCAGCGCAAATGCAATGAGACGCAGAAGAATGCAAAGCAGACGCAAAGAATGCAAAGTGAGACGAACCGCAAATGCAAAACAGACGCAGACATAAATGCAAAGCAGACGCAGACGCGAAATGCAAAGTGACGCAGATACAAAAGCAAAGCAGACGCAAATGTGAAGCAGATGCAGACGAAGTAAAGAACAGACGAAGAGTCGATTCGAGTTAATTCTGAACTCAACTGATTAACTGTTTTTAAAGATTAAAGATTCAAGATTCAAGAATCAAGAAGCGATTAGAGACGAAGGCTATAAATTCAAATCAAGTCGGCGAAAAGTCACGATCTTAGAAAAATTATACAAAGTGAAAAGCGATTAAGTGCAAACTAGTGAAAGCTATCTTCATCAGAATAAAGTGTTCAAATATTTTTCGAAAAGAAAAGGTGTACGAGATAACTCGCAGAGGCTAAGTGTGAAAGAATCTTGGTTGTAGAGACCAAGAGGCTCGTGAAAGAATACTTGTAACGATTGAAGAGATAGTGAAATCTCGGAAGAAACTCGAGGATCGGACGTAGCCCACGGTTTGGGGTGAACCAGATAAATCCGCGTGTCTACCACTCTTACTCTCTATCTCGCTTTTAGTTTCAAATTTTATCATTACTTATCGCTCATATACATAGTATTGAGAAGTTTGATCAATCGGAATAAATAAAAATTCTGTAAAGATTTTTATTCTTAACAAGTAATTCTAAAAGACTTATAAAGAGGGAATACAATTCAACCCCCTTCTCGCATTATATTATTGTTTTCTAAGTGTTGTATTAACGTGTGATTCACTTCAATTGGTATCGAGCAAGGTATCCAAGAATCAATTTGGCGAAGTGTGGATTAAAGATAATGGCGAGTCACATGTATACATCATTTGAAGGAGCCTCGATCACTAGACCTCCAAAGATTCGACGGAGAAGACTATCACTCTTTGGAAAGATAGGATGCGTTATTCATCGAATCTACTCATGTTGACCTTTGGGACGTTATAGAACGGACCTTACACACCTGTAGATGAAGAAGGCAATTTTATTCCACTAATGAGATGGACGGCCGATCGTAAAGCAAGAATACAATTAAATTCAAAGGCAAAATTTTTCTTGACATGTGCCCTAAGCAGAGCGAGTATGACAAAGTGCTGCAGTTGTGACACCGCAAAAGAGATGTGGGATACATTGTCTATTGCTCACGAAGGCACAAGCCAAGTTAAAGAATCCAAGATAAGTATTCTTGTGCATCAATATGAACTTTTCAGGATGAAAGATGAAGAATCTATTGATCAAATGTTTGGAAGATTTCAAACAATTGTCAATGGATTGAAAGCTCTTGGAAGGACATACAACAATCAAAATCATGTTCGAAAGATTCTAAGAAGTCTTCCTAAGAGATGGAGACCTAAAGTTATCAGAAGGTAAGAAGCCAAAGACTTGAGCGTGTTAAAGATGGATGAGTTGCTGGGATCCTTAAAGATTCATGAAGTAGAACTCAACGCTGAAAACAAGCCCAAGCGAGATAAGTCAATAGCACTGAAGGCCGGACAAAAGAATCATAAGACTCAGAGAAGGAGGAAGTCATCAAAAGCATTGAAAATTGAAGAATCAAAGGATGACAACTCCACCAATCAATCGACTCAGTGATGAAGATGACGAATTATCTTTCATTTCCGAAAGATAAGACGATGTGGAAGAAAAAGCCCAGAGGGAACCAGACATTCAGAAAGAATGGGAAAGATGAAGCTAAACCAGAGAAGTCTTTTATCATTTGCTACGAGTGCAACCACTGGACGCCATAAGTCCGAATGTTCTACTCTCAAGAAGAAACCAAAGAAGAGTAGAGAAGGTAAGAAAAGCATGATGGCAACATGGAGGACCTAGATTCATCCGAATCGACATCTGCTCCGAGTCATCGTAACATGCAAACATTTGCCTAATGGCCGAGGAAGATAGTGATGAGGAGGTAAAATCAGATTATGATAATTTGCATGATGCCTATTCGAATTGTTAGAAGATTCTCATGCTATTCGAAACAAGACAAGTTGTTAAAGAAGAAGTATGTAGAAAATATTAGACATCCGAGGTAATAGAGAGAAAATGTTTGTTTAAAGAAACAATTAGAAGATAAAAAAATTGTAGACAGATCGAAGAGATTAATCAACATAAACTAAGGATTAAGAATTTATCAGTTGATTTAGCTACTTTCACAGAAAGTACAAAGAAAATGAATGAGATGCTTGGAAAATGTAGACATCCGAGTGATAAGACTGGATTAGGGTTTACAGGAAACAAGATTCAGTCTCGTAAAAAATCTGTCATTCAAAAAAGAAGATATAGGATGATTCATTTTAATCAACATTCTAATAATATGCATCATAGATCACATCATATGCATACTACTAACCATAAAGGACCCAAGAAATAAAATAGTTTCTCCTGCAGATATCCTTCCTTGGAAGATACGGCAAGCACCATTGGTATTTAGACAGTGGATGCTCGCGACACATGACGGGAAGAAGGTCTATGTTCCTAGACCTTTAGTATAAGAAGGGAGGATTAGTAACTTTCGGAGATAACCAGCAGGGCAAAATTATTGGAATCGGGAAAATAGGTAAAGATTCCTTTGCATGCATAAATAATGTACTGCTTGTTGATGGTCTAAAGCATAACTTGATTAGCGTCGATCAATTGTGTGATTCGGTTTCACGATTACATTCAATCGTAATCTTTTGAAGTCGTAAACAAAGATGGGTCTATACTTTTCTCGCCAAGAGAAGAAACAACCTTACAAAATCAATTTAGAAGATTTTCAAAACAAAATATTTCATGTTTTCTATCTTTCAAGAAGAAAGACTAATCGGCATAAAAGCTAGGTCATGTCTCTTTGAAACATATTTCAAAATTGGTAAAACATGATTTGGTAAGAGGTTTGCCAAAAATAAGTTTTGACAAAGAACTTTTCTGTGAAAATTGTTTGAAAGGAAAACAAGTTAAAACCTCTTTCTCTTCTAAAAGTTTTGTAACCTCATCAAGACCTTTAGAACTGTTACATATGAATTTATTTGGTCCTACAAGGACATTAAGTCTTGGCAGAAAGAAATATGGACTCGTCATTGTTGATGACTTTACTCGATTTTGTTGGATATTGTTTTTATCACACAAAGATGAGTCTTTTAAGTGCTTTAGAATCTTATCCAGAAAGTTACAGAATGAAAAAGGAATGTCCATAGCCAGTATCAGGAGTGACCATGGTGGAGAATTTGAAAATGAGAAGCTTAGAGTATACTGTGAGGAGAATGGAATTTCTCACAACTTATCAGCCCCTAGAACTCCACAACAAAATGGAGTTGTTGAAAGAAAGAATAGGACGATTCAAGAGATGGCAAGGACAATGCTATGTGAGACGAATCTTCCTAAGTATTTCTGGGCAGAAGTGTAACACCCAAATACCCCCTGGGAGGATACATGGATGCCACCCAAGACAGAACAGACAAAACCAAATATCACACTGATATTTATTTTATTTAGTAACTCAAAACCCACACACATATATTACATATCATAAATTGCAGAACAGAAATCCAAAGAATATTTACAAGTCCAACAAGGGAAACAAAATACATTTTAAACTTTATGAACAGACTCCTTTGGCGGTATGATGAGACTTGTCCATCTTTAAACTCGCTCGAACCTACACGGGCAAATCCACCGTGCTAAGCATATAGCTTAGTGAGTAATAACTAATATAATTTAATGGATTATTATATAAAATTTAACTTCAGCGTAAGCATGCAGTAAGAAACATTTATCAGAAAATCAGACATAACACATTTCAGTACAGATTCACTTACTTATCAGAACTGAATATCACAAGAGGGTATAAACCCGTCAGAATCATAATACAGTTTTTGTCAAACACATATCAAGACTGTAAATCCATTTACAAAAGCGGGTAACGAGACTTATACAGGAGATACCATAATTAGTATCAGCAAGAGAGACATATGTCTTGATATTAGGAGACACCAAAGTGTCAAATAACAGGAGACACCAAAGTGTCAAATAACAGGAGCAGCTGCAGACCCTTCTAGGCATGCCTATTTACCCACAACTAGGACTTAACAGTTTTAAAACAGAACAAGGTCATTTCAGACATTTCATGTGTAGGCAAATAGCACATCCAAGAAATCAATCCTAGACATCATCTAGGTTAACTCACAAAATTGACTATCCAAATTACTTACTGAAATTATTTACTGTCAGACATTTACCAAACCGCCTTATCGTTTATTGCCTCGAAGTCCCGACAATATCTGGCAGTGGTCGTTCCTCTATAATAGGAAACACAGATAAAAATCACTATTGTGCATAATTATTGTATGAAGAATGAGTATGATGCATGTTCATAACAAATTCCGGGACCAAACCCTAAATTCTTAACTTATTCCATAATTCACAACTCAAATTATTAAATCCTTAATTCTTAATTAATTCTGAAAAATTACAAATTTCATATAGAGAGGTATAAAATTCTCTTATGAATCCAACGCTTCAAGAATCAGGTCATTCGGAGGTCGGATGACAAAGATATGGTCAAAACAGTGAAGTATATCACACACAAGCCGACTTATACTTACACAAGTCGACTTATACTTACACAAGTCGACTTATACTTACACAAGTCGACTTATGGAACACGACAAGTCGACTTACACTTGCATAACTCGACTTATTGAAGAGCGGAGATGTCCGTTCATGCAAAACGTTGATTTTTATGCAAAACATTGATATAAGTCGACTTATATACCACAACAAGTCGAGTTATAGCACTGTTCATCGTCTTCTTCGCCAAACCATACGAAACAGCAGTCTTCTCTTCCATTTTTCTTTCCATTTCATCACTTCTAAAAGTCCATTAAGCTAGTTTAAACCCACTAAAGCTTCCAACCAACTCAGAAATAAGTTAAAACTTCAAATATAACTAATCCGAATTTCACTCTCTCTCTCTCTACTGTGTTTTATAACTTCTACATTTCTCCTTACGGTTTCTATCATTTTTCTTCATAAACCACTATAACTCCTTATTCTCTATGTTTGCTTAAGCTTTAGCCTCATAACACTAAACTATTAATACAAAAATAAACAGAACATAACATCTTTCATTACTGCATGTATAAATATCTGCACATCTCTTAAGTTTCTCATTCCTATATTATATAACTCATATGTAAGTCATATATATCACATACATCTATAAGAAAAACAGAGCTTGAATACCGTAAACATCCTACAATCACACTTTTTAAACTCATGCATGCATGTATAAAGTTACACCGAGCAATATACTTATCAGAAGGGATACTTACTTGGCTTAGCTATTTGCAGCAGAAAAAGGAAAACCAAAATCGCATAAATTTCACAGCTAATGTTTTCAACAAAAACTCCAGTATAGATAATAATGAGCAGAGCTTCGGTGGTCCTCTCCTATCTAAGACGTGGGTTTGTTCATTTAAAAGCCACCTTTCCTCCATGCATGATGCCATCTCAAGGTTAACGTGTTTATGTTCAGTCCAGGTGTTGCTACGCATGCAAGCCTCTCGCCCAAATGCTATTCGTTCATTCATTAATTTATTATTATTTTATTAATAAATTATTCTTTTTAAACCAAATACATTGTTTTGAATTCTTATGACAAACAAATACCCAAAAGTTTCGAACAACTTTCGAAAATTCACCAAAATTTCGACATAAAATAATGACTCGTAAAATAAATTGGCAACTCAAAATTAATTCACCATCAATTTCTAAAAATATTTGAAGTATACAAAAATTACGAAAAATATAATAATAATGTCCAAATCACTCCGAAGTTTTATTTAACCAAATTACCCGGAAAATGCCATGAATGCATGCCAAAATACTTATGCACAATTTAAGCAATTATTTAATAAACAAATAACAAACATAATTCGTACTAAATTCCTTTAATATTCTAACCCTTAATTTGGGACGTTACAAGAAGCTGTGAATACAGCATGTTATATTCAGAATAGGATCATGTTGCGACCTATGTTGAAGAAGACTCCTTACGAGTTATGGAAAGGAAGAAGACCAAGCATATCTTACTTTCATCCATTTGGGTGCAAATGTTCCATTCTGAATACGAAAGAGCTGTTGGATAAATTCGATTCCAAGACCTATCCAGGAATCTTCCTAGGCTACTCATTATCGTCTAAAGCGTTTCGAGTTTACAACTTGACTTCAAAGATTGTTGAAGAGACGATCCATGTCAAGTTTGATGATAATTCTCAACCCCATAAGGAAGATAACGTGGAGAATGAAGGTCCTTCAAAGAACTTAGATGATACCTCAGAAACTCCCTCGTCAGACACTCATGAGAACAAGATTGAAGATATTCCAGAAACTATAGAACTAAGACGAAATTGGAGATATAAAAGTTCTCATCCAGAAGAACTAGTTATCGGTGACACCTCAGAAGGAGTTAGGACAAGGTCCAGATTCAGAAGAGAAGCT
The DNA here is from genome assembly GCA_029891385.1 of Erythroxylum novogranatense. Lineage (NCBI taxonomy): Eukaryota > Viridiplantae > Streptophyta > Magnoliopsida > Malpighiales > Erythroxylaceae > Erythroxylum > Erythroxylum novogranatense. The sequence goes on from CM057233.1 coordinate 16,124,861, forward strand.
AATGTAGCCTTTATCTCTGAAGTAAAGCCTAAGAAGGTTGAGGAAGCTCTTCAAGATGAAGCTTGGGTGTTAGCCATGCAAGAGGAGCTGAATCAATTTACTAGAAATAACGTCTGGTCCTTAGTCCCAAAACCTTTTAAGAAATTCATTATTGGAACCAGATGGGTTTTCAAGAATAAGTTAGACGAATCAGAAAGAGTGAGTCGTAATAAGGCTAGATTAGTAGCACAAGGCTATAATCGCAAGAAGGAATAGACTACTAATGAAACATATGCTCCAAATGGCATAGACTTGAAGCTATAAGGATTTTGTTAGCATATGCGATCTGTCATGATATAAAGTTGTTTCAGATGGATGTTAAGAGTGCATTTCGAATGGTTTTATAGATGAAGAGGTGTATGTGAAACAACCACGGCTTTGAAGATGTTAAAAACCGGACTATGTCTATAGACTTCACAAAGCCTTATACGATGCAAGCAAGCTCCTAGAGCTTGGTATGATCGTCTGAGTACCTTCCTAATAGAGAATGGTTTCAGTAGAGGTCAAGTTGATAAGACACTCTTTAGAAAGAGTTTTCAGAATGATTTTATCTTAGTACAGATCTACGTTGATGATATCGTTTTTGGTGCTACTTCAAAAGAGTTGTGTTTAAAGTTTGAGAGCTTAATGAAGAAAGAATTTGAAATGAGTATGATGGGCGAGTTAAAGTTCTTTCTTGGGTTGCAAGTTAGGCAGACCGAAGAGAAGATCTTCATTCATCAACAAAAGTATGTGAAAGAGTTGTTGAATAAGTTTGATATGAATAATGTGGAGCCTATGGCAACTCCGATGCATCCTTCAAACCTTTTGTCAAAAGACGAACTTGGTAAGAAGGTGGATCAAACCCTATATAGAGGGATAATCGGCTCTTTACTGTATCTTACAGCAAGTAGACCTGATATTCTGTTTAGTGTATGTTTGTGTGCAAGATTTCAAGCCGATCCTAGAGAGTCTCATTTTATTGCTGTTAAAAGAATTTTGAGATATCTCGCAGGTACTACTGATCTTTGCTTAATGTTTGAGAAAGGTAAAGATTTCGTGTTAATTGGATATTGCGATGCGGATTATGCGGAGATGTAATCGAAAGAAAAGCACAAGTGGAGGATGTCATTTTCTGAGGAAATCTAGTCTCTGGTCAAGCAAGAGACAAAGCTCAATTGCTCTATCAACCGCCAAGCGTAAGAATATATATACGCCTAAGTTCCGCTCACGGATAATCGTGGATCAAGTATCGACTTGAAGACTATTCAGATTAAAGAGGAGGAGATTCCAATTTATTGCGACAACACCAGTATAATAAGTCTATCAAAGAATCCAATTCAGCATTCCAGAGTGAAGCATATAGAAGTCGACATCATTTCACGAGAGATTATGTTAGGAGGAAAGTGGTGCTTCTACAGTTTGTTGAAACAGAACTTGATAGGCGAGACATCTTCACTAAACCACTAAGTGAAGAACGGTTTCAGAAGATAAGATGCAATCTTAACATGGTGATGTTAAATGAGCAGTCAGGCTAAAGTAACGTGGAAACTAACGACGTTAGTTACATTGAGTTACAGCTGATAACTTCTCTCAAGAAAGATTTTTGGAGGGAAAAATCTGATAATCTCGAGGTTCTTAATGATTCTAGAACCCACCTGACTATAACCCTATATGTAGACTAAAGATGAAATTGTAGCAGTCTTTTCATCATCTCCTGATGATTCATTTCTGCTTTACCAATTCTCTCAAAAACATTTCGCTCAAAAAGTTCTCCAGAAGATATTTTTCACACTATACAATGGAAGCAGCCATGGTTTATGGAAGACTTGTGGACTTTGAGTCACTAAGAAGAGACGGCATGGATGTAGAACCAGAAATCATAAGAGCTGGTTGGAAGAACTTCTTTCAGATACAAGAACCAGTCTATACGAATGAGGTATATGAGTTCTGGAAGAACGCTCGTCTGATAGATAACACCATTGTATCCTCTGTAGAGAGAATATCTGTTCTTGTCACAAAGGATTTGATAAAGAAGGTGACCGACTGTCCATCAGTTGGTGAGAAATTGTCTGCCAAGGCCAGATGGATGACCTCAGTCGGAATGAAAGAAGAAGATATCAAGAGGCAACTATATGGCACAAATAATTCAAGGGAGAGGAAGACATCAAATTTGATTCCGAAGGCTAGGGTGCTTCACGCAATTTTGTTTAATTGCATTCTACCCAGAGTCGGTTCAAGACATTTAGTGACCACTCTGGATGAACAATGTCTATTCTACCTACTGAATCGAAGCCCCATAGATTTACCCTTCTTAATCTTTCACTATATGGTTAAGGGGTTAAAGGAAACTACCAGTTATCCTTATGGTATGATTTTGACGAGGATTATTAAGGAATCCAAGATTAAATGCGCACTGCAGTATCGAGATAAACTGTTCTGTGAAGAGCAAGATCGATGCACACACGACACGGCGAATGGGTCCGAACACGATGACAAAGACCAAGTGACTCTTCAAGGAAGTCAAGAACCGAGGGGAGCGTATTGAAGAAGACTCTGTCTCAAGTTCTCGGTCTCCAGTGAGTATCAAATCACCTACTGCTGAACTAAGGAGAGTGCTAGGTAGACCTCTCATGAAAATGGCGAGTCCTCTTCTCAAAGAAAGCCAATCTCAGAGGACAAAACAAAGTGCGCCAAAGAGACAAGGAGAAAGTCTTTTGAACGAAGTTGTGAAGAAAGCAAAGAGATCACCAAGAATTAGGACTCTGAGGCAACAGGAAGAAAAGATTGCCAGAGAACAGAGTCGAGAAGAAACTTCTAAATCTTGTGCACCCAGAGCCACAAGATCCTTAGTCTCTATTATGGAAGATGATACGGCCAGAAAATCCAAAAAGACTGAGAGGAAGAGAAAAGCAACATCTGAGAAAAGAAAATCTCCAACGAAGAAATCAAGAAACTAATCAAGCAGAGAAAAGACTAAGAAGGTTAGTCGAAGAAGATCATTTCAACTGTTGAGGACGTTAGTCAACGAAAGAAATTATTATACTGCTCAAGTATAAATGTAAGTCGAAAAGCGGATTTACTACCAGATACCCCTATTGTTCAACAAGAAGAAGAACCAACTAAAGAAAGCACAGTTCAGAAACACTGTTGCTCAACAGAGGAGCCGAGATGAAAGCCAGTTCAGATGACTCTAATGAAGCACATCAAGAAGCAAAGTAGCCTCAGATTCGAGGATGATAAACCGTGTCTAATGGTATACAACTACCACAAGTTTTGAGGAAGCGAAGTTGAAGATCAAAATGGTGGAAGTAGTTACAGACGTAAGATTGCTATTGCAATCGGTGTTCAACCAGTGAAGAAGATAGTAGCCGTGGTACAACCTATGGTGATTAATCATAACACATGGGAGTTACTCAAAGAAGACGAAAAGATCTTCTATGATACTTTGGGATTTGCTGCTACTATGCCATATCCTACAAAACGTCCCTGCCATCCGTGTACTATTTTCCCAATCACTAAAAATACAGAGATAATGGTTGCACCAGATATACAGCCAAGATTCCCAAAAGATTTTACCAGGGTAAATCAAAATTATATCCTGAAGATGATGCTAGTGATGATCTGTCCGCAGATCAAATTGCAGAAGAGGTGCGAAAAATTGATGAAGCATGCACGTCTGCACACAAGTCAGATAAAGCGAGCTGCAGCCATACTAATAGTGAGGAAGACTGTCCGATGGGGAAGAATAAGAACAGAACATTTATCGAGTTCCTCGTTCAGACAGGTTCTTCGTATTAGCCCTTTGTCTAATACATCGCCTATTCAAGCACAAGCTCTACCCCGCGAGGAAGACGATTCATTGATGTTGCTGCTCCTTTTGATTTAGATCTTCTGAAGCTGAAACGTTCATTCGTCCACCTACCTTTGAGATCAATGAAGACTACATCCTATCCTCTGATGCTTACACTACTTCAATTCCTTTCGCTCCTCCATCAGTAGAAGTTGATCAAGCCTCTTCGTCGGTTGATCCACCAGATGAAGTTAGCAGATTACGAGGTGAACTCAACGACATGAAGAAGACGGTGAATGATCTGAGAAAGATGATAGCAGAACTGCTGAAGAACTAGAATCGTTAATCATTTTTTATTATAACAAATAGGGGGAGAGCAGGAAAAGAAGATAATCAACAGAAAAGGAGAGGATGTTCAGACATGTTCAGACAAAGAAGGTGTGATCACAACAGACGAAGAAAGGAAGAAGATAAGTTTTCTTTTCTACTTTGCAAAATCTGTAAATTTACTTTGTTATGTTTTCTTTTCTTGTATGTAATTTGTTATATTCAAAAAGGGGGAGATTGTTAAGTCAAAATGACTTTACATAAAAATGATTTTGATGTATAACAAACAAAGAGAGATCATATACAAGAAAAACAAAGCAGACACAGAAGCAGACGCAAATGCAAAGTAGACGCAGACGCAGACGCAAATGCAAAGCAGACGCAGACGCAAATACAAAGCAGACGCACACACAAATGCAAAGCAGACGCACACACAAATGCAAAGCAGACGCAGACGTAAATGCAAAGCAGACACAGGCGCAAATGCAAAGCAGACGCAGGCGTAAATGCAAAGCAGACGCAGACGCAAATGCAAAACAGACGCAGACGCAAATGCAAAGCAGACGCAGACACAAATGCAAAGCAGACGCAGATGCAAATACAAAGCAGACGCAGACGCAAATGCAAAGCGACGCAGATTTAAAAGCAAAGCAGCATAAATGTGAAGTAGATGCGAGCAAGTAAAAAACAGACGCAAGAGTCGATTCGAGTTAATTCTGAACTCAACCGATTAACCGTTTTTTAAAGATTAAGGATTCAAGATTCAAGAATCAAGAATCAAGAAGCGATTAGAGACGAAGGCTATAAATTCAAGTCAAGTCGAAAAAGCAAAAGTCACGATCTTAGAAAAATTATACAAAGTGAAAAAGCGATTAAGTGCAAACTAGCTGAGTGCTATCTTACTGTAACAAAGTGTTCAAATATTTTTCTGAAAAGAAAAAGGTGTATAGATAGCCTGCAGAGGCTAAGTGTGAAAGAATACTGGTTGTAGAGACCTGAAGAGGCTCGTGAAAGAATACTTGTAACGATTGAAGAGATAGTGAAATCTCAAAAGAAACTCTGAGGACTGGACGTAGCCCACGGTTTGGGGTGAACCAGGATAAATCCGCGTGTCTACCACTCTTACTCTCTATCTCGTTTTTAGTTTCAAATTTTATCATTACTTACTGTTCATATACATAGTATTGAGAAGTTTGATCAATCAGAATAAATAAAAATTCTGTAAAGATTTTTATTCTTAACAAGTAATTCTGAAAAGACTTATAAAGAGGGGAATACACAATTCAACTCCCCCTTTTCGTGCATTCTATTATTGTTTTCTAAGTGCTGTATTAACGTGTGATTCACTTCAAGCTAATTATGCCTTGAGAGAGGGCAATTGAACATTAGAAAAACTTGGGTCAAGCATAATTAGATCAAGAACACAAAAGGAAAGCAAAATAGGGATAGAGTAACTTTTAATTTTAGACCTTGGCCATCAAATTACTACACTTTACCTTAATTGGTTGTTTATTGCTAGTTTAATTAATTTTCATTTAATTTTCAGTTTTCAATCTTTTGAAATCATTTTCTTAAACAAAGCTTAACCTAAATTGAGTGGTGTCTAACATCAGTCTTTGTGGGACGATATATTTTTTTTACTACAAGTAATGACTCGTATATTTATGATTTTTAATGTAAAAATAATAATTTAGTTTACGAACGAACAAGTTTTTGGGGCCGTTGGCAAGGATTGAGTTGTTTAGCATCTTATTTAGTTTAGGTGACTTTGATTTAAGAGTTTTTGATACTTTTCCTTGTGTATTTATAGGTGCATGAACACAAGGAGCATAAGAAGATCTATCGAGTTTAGTGAGGAAGAGCTATCCGACATCATAAGATACGGAAGAGAGCTAAAAAGAGCTAAGCGTCAAGAGGCATTACAAAGGAATATGGCGGAAGAAGGAGAACTATAAAGGGTCGAGAGAACATTGATGGACTTTATTAGGCCCAAATTTAGTCCACAAGGGATCACAAGGCTTACGATTCAAGCAAACAATTTTGAAATCAAGCCTGCACTCCTCAATATACTCCAAAATAATGTTCAAATCTATTGGTTATCAACTAAAGATCCCAATGCCCACCTAGCAAACTTCTTGGAGATATGTGATACTTTTAGATTTCAAGCAATGCCTGATGATGCTGTGTAATACCCCACGCTCGCATGACCCAAACCCGACATCGAGGGTGATATTCGAGTCCGTGCCCTACGAAGGTGGCGTGCTACATCACTCAGTCAAAACCTAGTATAATTTTTTTTGAAACATACACATACATTATATATATTATGCGGAAACAATTTACATAAAAAATCATCGGTGAGTTCAATGACCACGGGGCCCTTTTTATAAATACAATTTCATTCAGTTTGTTTCCTTTACAACATAACCTAATCATTAATACAAAAATTCATAAAAAAATCTCTATCAGACACTAATGAAGACGCGAACTGATCCCGACCTCTCTTCTCACTCTCACGCGGTTGTCATACACCCGTTGTCTAACGGGGTATTCTTCTGAGTCCTGAAAAATAATTGCAAATTTTGGGTGAGTTTTGCGAACTCAGTGAGGTAACCATCATCGATGGTTTACTCAATTTATGCAACATATCATGTTACATAACATTATTCACATTGTTGCATATTGGATCACATTTCACAATTTCACTTGAGCTTAGACAATTTGATACATTTCATTTAATTTGGCATTCATAACCAATTGAATTCATACAATACTGAAACATAATACATTTGTTTCATAAATCACATTCAGAAGTACCACATGATTGATACCCCAAAAGCATAAGGCAGTTAGCCTTTCACTTAATCAAAGAGATTAAAATTAGATGCAAATGACATGCGCATGTGACACTTTTCTAATTTAGTTCGGTGTTGTGACCGAGCACCTGAACTGTCCCAATATGGGCGCATTAATCGTTGAGCCTGAGGTTCTGAACTGTCCCAATATGGGCACATTAATCGTTGAGCCTGAGGCTCTGAATCACTATGGGACTCGAGGCCCAAATATAAACGTTGAGCTTGTAGCTCTCGGTGGCTGCTCCGGTCAAAACTATCATTAACTAATCATGCATTTATGCATATGTCGCAATTGAGCAATATCACATCACAATCAAACCCAAATTATCACATTCAAACAATTATTTCACAATTATTCACATGAAAATCACAATCATAATTTATCGCATTGGAAACATGGAGGTCTCCAAATTCTCAGACAAATCACACTTCTATGTCATAATCTCCCATATATCGGACACCTTCGGTCTGAAATCCAGGAATAGACAAACGCACAAGCCCACCATTATTCTCCACAGTTTTATAAGTGCAAAATTATAAACAATTAATAATTGAGAAACCATCTAAGTTACTCACATTTATTTCCGAAGCTAAAGCCTGGAAGTCTCGGCAACGTTCGTGTGCTGACGTATCAAATGCGCCTCTAAACAATCCACAATATTCACCATCACCAAAGGTACTCTCAGAAATATTTAATAATGCACATGTAGCAATTAAAATGTGTACAATGCATGTTCGTGACATTCCCGGCACTATATCACAATTTCTCGTCACAAAGTGTTCTTCTAAAAATTAGAAACCCATAGACACTAAAAACGCTCAATTTGGACCTTTATAGGTCCAATAATAAACACAAGACGGATCGAAAAAATCATTACCCGATCCCCTCACTTCGTCCTAACCAATTCCCATCACAAAAATTTCTCTAAAAATTTGAAAGGCATAGACACTAAAATCACTCAATTCGGACCTCTATAAGTCCAATTATTAATAAAAGACGGACCAGAAAAATAATTACCCGGTCCTCTCACTTCGACCTAATTAATCCCCGTCAATTTCATCTCTAAAAATTTTCAATTTCACAAATAACTGAAATTAAATATTACACGAATCCGATGCCTCAAGAATCAGGTCAATCGGATTACGGGTGAAAAAGTAATTGACAAAAGAATTAAATTACGAAAAAATAGAAATAATAAATAAAAAATAAAAAAATATTAAATAATTTTCAAAAAAATCACTCTCGCGATCGCCCTCGCGAGATGCGAGGATTAGTAATTTTCGTTTTTTTTCAAATTTTCATTTTTCCTTTTTTTTCAATTTCACCAAATACCTTCTTCTTTTCCTTCAAAAACCTTATCTTTTTACACAAATATCCAAAAAACACAAATTAGGTCTTGTTGGTAAGCTCTCAGAAAATCTCACAAGTTTCATGAAGAGCTAAAAATCCAATTTCACCTCTAAGGTTGTCAAAAATGCACTCAAAGACACTGCCTAATCACACATTTACCATAACAGTGCAACACTTTTCCAAAAATCATAACTTTTCATCCCCTTAACCACAAATTCCAAATTTTATATCAATAACAAGAGCAAAATAAATGCTACATATTTCATGAACAACTTAGAAGTCAATTCTATCTCTAACCAAATCAAATTTGCAAGCAAAGGTTCAGCCTACCTAATTTATTCTCAACAAAAACCCAATCTATCAAAATTCATAACTCCACATTCCCTTAGAGAAAAATTTCATATCATATAGCAATACAAAGCTCAGACAATATACTAAAAATCTCAAGAAGGACCTCATAACAAATTCCAATTCCAACTAGGTCAAATCCTCTCATGAATGTGGATGTCCTGTTAGGGTTTATGAAATCAGTATTTAACCTAACCCCTAACAAAACTTTACAAATTTATATCTAACAATACTTACATCCAAAATTCGCATAAAATACCTAATTAGAAAGCTACAACAATACTCTAAAACTTTCCAGAAGATCACTTGAGCCAATTTCACCCTTAACAGTTCCAAATAAATATCAGAACATAAAAAGCACAAAACCTATGCCCTTAGAACATTTGCACACCAAAACACAATTTGGGCTGAATTACCACTTGAACATTATCATACCATAACTTTCAATCTAAACATAAAAAAATTTCATACTTAGTGGCGTTAGAAAGCTAACACAAAAATATTCAACTTTCCTGAAGACCAAATTAACAAATTCAATCCAAGTCAACCTAAAAAAAATCATCAAAGTTTCAGGTTACAAAGTTCGTATACTGTTCATACAGCACCTAACAATTCACTTTCCAAGCAAAATTTAAAACCCTTAAAGTCAGAATTGGACAAAACTTCCTTCATATGAAATCTAGTCATACTTCTTAAGTTTAATTTAAGCTAAACCTAAACTCAATAGCATAACCATAGCAAAAGTTATAACTAAAAACCTGAAACATGCTCAAGGTAAATTTTCCAGATTTGATACCTAATTCAACTCCTTTCATTCTAACAACATTCCAACATCAATAAACATCAAATTTAGCCACTAATCTAGCAACAATTTCCTCTAGATCTTCACTTGACCACTTAACCATAAAATGGCAGCACACATCCAAAATGTTCTTACTTTAATTACCAATCATTTAACATTATGAAAACCACTCTAACACTTAATACACACACTAATTCACACACTACACATATCCAACATCATTTAGCCTCACTTAAACATGACTTATGCCCATACAATCAACACACAAACCTCATGAAATTAATGCACTATTAAACACAATAATTGCTTCTAACTACCAATTAAAGAACACAATACACAATTCTCACCTCAATAAGTTTCAAGCTTTAATTTTCCAAAATTTTCACCAATTCTCTATCTTCCTCACACACCATACGGTCATCACCATGTGTAAATAAGAGAGGAAGACATACGTAGGAGATGAGGACTTGTGTAAGTGGATATGAGTAGACATTTAATAAGGAGGAGAAAAACCCAAGAAAAAGAAGAAACCAACGAAGAGAAAGGAAGGAGAAAGCTTCGGATGGGAGGTGACTATAAGAGGTTTGTCATTATTTAAGAACCATCGAGAATGTCTAGGGCAACTTGGATGAGAGAAGAAAACACTTTAAAAAAATCTCTTTTCTCACTTTCATAGAGAGTGTCATGGAAATCCCTCCAAGGCTAGGTTAATAATATAATCTTTAATAAAAAAGACTAAGTAGGCAAGTGACATATGTCACTTGCCACTTGTCCTGAATATAATCACTTTCAGGTCTTTTACTCTAATTTCTCTCCAAATTTTAATAACTCAACAATCATAATTCCTAAAATCATGTATCTAATTTTTCAGTGCCATTGGACAGTTATTTCCAGTACCAGAAACCAAATCAGTCTGTCACTTGTCAATTTTTTCGGTCCGGAAAGGTATCCCGAAAAATTTTCAGAAAAATTTCTAAAATTCCATGAAAATAAAAAACACACAAAAATCTACTCCAATTTAAGTTTCAAGCACAACAATCACATTTTTCACAATAAACACATATCCCGGGAAATGTCATGAATGCATTTACAATCATGTACATATACAAAAATTTTAATTTATGCATATATGGAGGCCATATTAGGCATAACTATGCCGAGATACGTTTACACACTCGTAACCCATTCCAAATTATCATTTTACCCTTTCCATCGGTGATGGGATGTTACATGCTGTGTGGCTCAGGCTATTTCTATTCACTTTACGAGATCGAACTAAGGTATGTCACAACTCACTTAGTGCATCTCAGATTACCATATGGGAGCAAGTAGCCCAAACCTTCCTCGCCAAGTACTTCCCATTGATAAAGACTACTGAAATCATTAAGGAAATTATAAACTTTCAACAAATGATAGGGAGTCCTTATATGAAACTTGGGAGAGCTTCAAAGAATTGCAATCAAGCTGCCCACACCACAACCTTCCAAGGGAGTTCTTACTCCAGACATGCTATAATGGTATGAATCAAACTACAAGAGGAACAATTGATGCAGCTGGTAGAGGGTCTTTGATGAGGAAAATCATTGAGGTAGCTCATGATCTTTTTGAGGAGTTGGCCAGTAAAAGTTGCATATGGTCAAATGAAAGGAGTAGGCAAGGCACAAAGGAACAAAAAGGAATGATTTTAATTTATTTTATTACAACCTTGCAAGCCCAGATTACTACTCTCGCTCAGAAGTTGATGTACATAAAGGAAAACTTGTTTTGAGAATTAAAGATGAATAGGTTGAATTTAATATGTCTAAAAATCTAAAGAAACTAATGGATAGTACTGCATGTATAAAGATTGATATTGTAGATGATTGTTTGAAGGAAGTTGAAAAGGAGATTGTAGAAGTTGTTTAAGTGAATATGGATGACGGTGTGAATGAAGATAAGTTATGTGAGGAAAGTGAGCAAGAGAAGTTGGAGAGATCAGATACTCCTACACCACCTTCCCTACCCATTATCATATCTAATTCATTGGATTTTGAGAAAGAAAAGAAAGTGGTAGAGACTATTAGGAAGCGGATGAAAACCATGACGTGGCAAATTGCTGATATTAGGGGGATTAGCCCCAATATGGTGATGCATATGATTAAACTTGAGGAAGGATGCAAAACAGTGAAGGAGAGACAAAGAAGGTTAAATCCACACATGCAAGAGGTTGTGAAGAATGAAGTAGTGAAACTTTTGGATGCAGGGATTATTTACCCCATTTTAGATAGTAAGTGGGTGAGTCCTGTGTAGTGTTTGCCTAAGAAAGGAGGCATGACAATGATGAAAAATGAAAAAGGTGAATATATTTCTACTAGGACCATTACAGGTTGGAGAGTGTGTATTGATTATACGAAACTTAACTTGGCCCCCAAGAAAGATCGCTTTCCTTTACCTTTTGTGGACCAAATGATTGAGAGGGTGGTTGGCCATACATTTTATTGCTTTTTTAATAAAAATTTAGGGTATAATCAAGTGTTCATATATCCACAGGATCAAGAGAAGACCACTTTCACTTATCTTTATGAGATTTTCACTTATCCGAGGATTCCTTTTGGGTTATGCAATACACCTGGCACATTTCAAAGGTGTATGATGACTATTTTTGCAGACATGAATGAGAATTTCATGGAGGTATTTATGGATGACTTCTCTGCCTTTGTAGAATCTTTTGATGATTTTTTTGTTAAATTTAGACAGAATGCTTCAAAGATGTGAGGAATCTCATCTGGTTCTAAACTGAGAGAAGTGTCATGTCATGGTCCAAGAGGGGATTGTATTAGGTCATAGGATCTCATGTAAAGGGATTGAAGTAGATCGAGCAAAGACCAAAGTGACTGAAAAGTTACGCCCTCCCACTAACATTAAGGTCATCCAAGCTTTTTTGGTCATGCAAGATTCTACAGACGATTCATCAAGGATTTTCCCTTATTGCTAGACCCTTAACTCATTTGTTAGTAAAAGATGTGCCTTCTATGTTTACTAATGATTGCTTGGATGCTTTTAATAAGTTGAAGAAGGCACTCACAATAGCACCTATCTTGACAACATTGGATTGGTCATTTCCTTTCGACATTATGTGTAATGCAAGATGTTAAGTCAAGAGGAATTCACTTCTATTAATTTTGATAACAATCAAATAATAATAAACTTAGAAATATATGAACTGTTTTCATGAGTTTGTTAAGTGTGCAGATAAGTGTAAGAAACACTTAGGCAACATAAGACGAAGTATAAGACAAAGTCGAAACATAAAAAGAAGCGCAACATAAGACAAAACGCAATATAAGACGAAACATAAGACAAAACGCAATATAAGATGAAGCATAAGACGAAGCGTAAAACGAAGGGTAACATAAGACGAAGCATAAACGCAACAACATAAGATGAAGATGAAGCAAAAGATGAAGCGGAATAACAGACAAAATGAAATAACAGAAGAAATGTTATTCCAGATGATACAAAAGGAAGATATTCTAGAATGTCAGTCAGTTAATTAGTTGGAGTTAGTTACAGGACTCAACTAATAACTGTTTCTAAAAGATTCAAGAAGCAGTTATCAAGAAGACAATTGGAGACTTAGGCTACAAATATTAGTTCTAGTCGAAAACTACATAGAGATAGAGAATTACTCTTGAACGTTTTGACATTAACAAAAACTTTGTATTCAAAGTGCAAAAGAAGTGAGCAAACACATCTGTAACGTGAAAGCTTAAAAGTACTTTTCTTAGAGAGAGAAAGGAAGGCTAGAGCCTGGAGAGGCTAATATAGCTGATAAAGAATATTTTATGAGAGAGACCTGAAGAGGCTTTATGTGTTGAAAGAATACTTGTAAAGTTGACAAGTATAGTGAAATCTCAGAAAAACTATGGGGACTAGACGTAGCCTAAGGTTTGAGGTGAACCAGTATAAAATCGCAGCGTATATTCTCTAACTCTTATTTTTTATTTTTCTTGTGTTAGATGAGTAAATAATAATACTTGTAATTACATTGCTTATCAACTTTAGCAAAGTGTTTTAGTAATCATTTGAATTTTGTAAAGAAATTCAAAAAGTCTCAAAAGATTAATATTTTCAAAAATATTACACAATTCAACCCCCCTTCTTGTATAGTTTACATATTATATCATATTTCTATACTAACAAGTGATTTACTTCACAAGTGACCACACAGTGGGTTGTGTACTTAGATAACAAAAGGAGAAGAAACTACATGTTATCTATTATGCGAGCAAGACCTTGACAGGCGCACAACTAAATTACATCACTACGGAAAAGAAGTCATTTGCAGTACTCTTTGCATGTGAGACATTTCACTCTTACCTTTTAGGCTCATATGTATTGTCTTTACAGATCATATGACGTTGCGTTATCTCTTTGCAAAGAAGGATGCCAAGGCTAGGCTTATCAGATAGGAAGTTCTACTCCAAGAGTTCAACCTTGAGATTAAAGACAAAAAAAGAGAGCAGAAAACGTTGTAGCAAACCACCTATCAAGAATTGAAGGGGAACACAAAGAATAAGAAGAGGAAATTGAGGAGCGCTTCCCTGATGAAACCTTAATGATGGTAGAAAACCCCTTTCTTCCTTGGTTTGTAGATATTGCAAATTATCTCTTAGGTGGTGTTCTTCCCTTTGATCGTTCTTATCAATAAAGGAAACATTTCTTATTTCGGTGTTCTCATTACATTTTTGATGAACTCGTACTGCATAAGATTTATGCTGACAGTGTGATTCGCAGGTATGTCCCTGATCATGAGATACCTGAAGTTTTGATGCAATGTCATAGTTCTATTTATGTAGGGCAATATGGAGCAAATAAGACAGTTGCTCGAGTCTTAAAGAGTCGATTATACTGGCCAACCTTGTTTAAGAATTCTCAAAATTTTTTGTTGAAGTGTGATAGGTGCCAGAGAGTGGGCAATATATCAAAGAGAGATGAGATGACACTTTGAAACATCATAGAGGTGGAGATATTTGATGTGTGGGAAACATTATAAAGGTGGAGATATTTGATGTGTGAGGCTTAGATTTCATGGGACCATTTCTATCCTCCCTAGGTAACAGGTATATCTTAGTTGGAGTGGATTATGTCTTTAGGTGGGTTGAAGCTATGTCTACTTCAACAAACGATGGTAAGGTGGTTCAATGTTTCATCAAGAGGATATTCACTCAATTTAGGGTGGCAAGGGCAATTATAAGTGACGGTGGTAATCATTTTTGTAATAAGCCATTTGAAGTTCTTTTGGGGAAGTATAATGTTCATCATAGAGTGTCTACCTCATATCATCCATAAACTAGTGGCCAAGTGGGGGAGGTGAATCAAGAGTTGAAGAAGATTTTAAAGAAGGTAGTGATCGCCTCAAGAAACGACTGGGCTTTAAAGTTGGATGACACACTTTAGGCATATAGGAAAGCTTTCAAGACATTTATAGGTACTACTCCCTATAAACTTGTGTATGGTAAGGCTTGCCTTTACCCATGGAGTTGAAGCATAGGGCTTACTAGGCAATAAAGAAATTGAACATGGATTGGAAACTTGAGGGCAAGTAGATGTTACTGCAAATTGATGAATTATAAGCATTGATATTTGATTCTTATGAAAATGTCAAGTTGTACAAGGAGAAAGTTAATAACTGACATGATGCTCACATCAAGAAGGAGTTTAAGAGTGGAGATTTAGTTCTTTTATACAATTCAAGACTTCACTTGTTTTCAAAAAAAACTCAAGTTAAGGTGGAGTGGACCTTTTAAGGTACTTTAAGTATTTGATCATGGAGAAATAGAATTGGAAAACACCAAGGGTGAAGCCTTTAAGGTCAATGGAAATCGATGCAAACTTTACATTGGAAGAGCTTTCTCTCCTGAAAGGGAAGTGATTTATTACGTTTTCCTTACTCTTCCTGATTAAATTGAACTTTGGACAAGCTCATGACCTTAAATGAAACATGTTTTGGTTAGTTCTTAGGTTGTTTAAGTTGTTACTACTTGGTTTTCAAGTTGTTTCTTGCTTTAATCTTGTCTTTTCTTAAGTTTGAGTGTTGTTTTCTTGAGTTTGATTGTGACTTAGAACCAAGTTAGGAGCCATTAGGAATGAATTAGGATAAGTTTGAGTGAAACCCCCTATCACTCTAGTGCTCAAGCACGAGGGTGATAGAACCATCCAACCACCAGGAGTACATGATCGTGCACCAGCATAATCATGACAGAACCATCCAGCCACTAGGAGTGCACGATCGTGCTAATCATGACAGAGCCATCCAACCACCAAGAGTGCATGATCGTGCACTAGCATGATCATGATAGAACTATCCAGCTACCAGGGGTGCATAATTGTGCACCAGTATGATCCTGACAGAACCATCCAACCACTAGGGGTGCACGATCATGCAGGGCGAGTAGCAAATCTTTCCCACCCCCTTTAAAACCCTAAAACTCATCTTTTCTCTCTCTTTCTTGCATCCCCTCTCTCCAGTTTCGGCTCCTATAACCTTTATTCAAGAGATTTTGCTCATTTTCTTCTAGGTTTTCACCAAATCTTGTAAAATTGCTTAGTTTTTTCATTAAAATCTTCAATTTTGTGCAGTTTTGTGTTGTTTTTTTTTCTTTTCCCCTCCTTTCCTCCATTTTTGCAGGCTTCTCTCTCCAGTGGCTATATGTGTTCCTTCTTGAAACTTATCATGTTTCTTTTGTGATTTTTACAGGTTTTCATGTCATTATGCCTCTAAGAACCAAAAAAGTTGTTGAACCCATCCAAGCTGAGGTGGGAGGCCGAAATATTGGTGACATTATAGTTGACTATGATGCCCCTTTTCCCATTTATTCTAAAGAGGAAGGTGACAAGTATGCTCTTCTCAAAACTAGAACCATTCATACACCACGATATTTGGATTTTGATCTGTTAGAAGAAATAGGGTCGAAGGATAAATTGTTGAAATTATGTAGTAAAGGTGGTTGGGGATAATATGTACATATGGATTACCCTATTTTTCGTGAACTAACACTAGAATTTTTTACTTCCTTGAGGTTTGAATCTAGTAAACCTAGTAAATTCTAGTTTAAACTACGAGACCAGGCTCGTAGCTTGGATGAGAAGTTGTTACGCTAACTCTTTGGTTTTTCTAAGCCACAGGTAGAAGATCACCATCAAGACTTCTCATTTACCATTTATTGGAAGTATTTAACTGACTTGCCTGATTTTAATTGTAACATCCCACCCCCTCCTGGAAGGGTAATAGTAAAATTGGTATAGGATGAGACTAATAGGGAATATTTAGTACTGTTCATGCATAACAGGATTGATACACAGTATCAATTGTGTACATGGAATTCTGATAAATGCATTCATGACATTTAGGTAATTGGGCCTAAAGTAATTTTATTGGAATTAATGGGATAATTGAGTTTGGAAAATTGATTGGACTGCACCATAAATGGTTTTACATTTTAAGGATTTTCAGAATTTTCGGAATTTTCTGGAGAAAATTCTCGGACCGGCAAAATCGCCGGTGACTGGCCTAAACATATTTTGGGGTAGAAAAGGTGATTGTCGTGATTGAAAAATCATTTGGAGTGCACTGTTATCTGTTTTATAATTTTAGGGAATTTAGATAATTTTCAAAAAAATGATTCGGGGAAAATTCCCGGAAATTCCCGGACGGAAAAAAAAAATCGTCAAATGGCGAACCGGTTGATTTTCTACTGTTATTTGGTAATTAAACCCTTGTATATTTGGGAGGACCCATAAATGGATCCTTAAATATTGGTAGGACCGAAGTTAGAATGAAATTTTGCTTGGTCTTTGTTGATTTTTGTCAACAATTGGATTGGTTCTTTGATTTTCTTCATTCCTCCACAAATTACCAAGTGTTTATGTCATTTAATGCCTTCATCTTTTAGATTTCGGTGACTTAAGTGGAAAGGGAGGCTTATTGTTTTATGGAACCGAAAATTGGGTGGCTAGATTCAATATATATCATAGTAGAAATTGTTGACTTTTCCTTTTACTTGGACAAATCATCTTTTGCCACCCATTGTCCTTCTTTTAATGTTTCATTATGCTTCCTTATCCTTCACTCTCGGATATGCCTTAAGGAAGAGATGAAGAGAAGAGTTTTAAATGCAAAATACTCCTCCTCCACCGAAAACCTCTTTCACTTTGTCTCTCCATCAAACTTTTCATCTTTCTAAGCTAAAGTGTTATTTCCTCTAACCTTGAGAGATTCCTTACATGCTTATGAACCTACACCTTCTTCTTCCTACATGAGGAGAACCATTCATAAGATTGAGAAATAAAGTAGTAGGAGAAGTTGGTGTTAGTTGAAGCAATTAAGAGGAAAAGCTTGACTTGGTAAGTTTTTGGTTTGGTTTTAAGCTTTCAATTATGCATTTAATAAATAAATTGGTTGTTAGATGCATTGATTGGTAAATATTGTTCATTCTCTATGATTCATGATGCATGAAGTTCATGAAACATGTGGGTTGAATTATTGGGTATGTTTGTGTAAGACATGGAAGAGGGTTAATGAATGAACAAGGTTTTGATTGGTTTTAGCTTGATTTTGAATTCATATTGATGATTAATTTTGCATGTAAAGGAAAGAGGTTAGTGCTGCCAATTCTTGGTAGGTATGTCTAGTGAATGTAGGAATGATTTAGGGACTAATTTTGTGTCCAATTGAGATGCTTATGGATGTAGGAAGGGTGTTGGAATGAAAAGAAGTGAATAGAGAAGTAAAGCTGGAAACTTGATATTTGACCTATTGCACTGATTTGACCATAACTCATTGTGTGGTTATGCAAATGAGGCAAGGTTTGTGGCCACTGAAACTTTGGAATGTTGGCTTCAATTTAGTGTGAAATAGGTGTTGTTAAATTTCAATGTTAGAAGGGTGAATTTTTGAATGGAAAGTTACTGTTCCATTGCCTATGAACAGTAACCGCAACCATGACATCTGAGTTTTGTTGATTTTTATGAATTAATTGAAATGGAATTAGGGAAAATGGTCTTCATGGAAGTTGTAGCATATTTGATTATCTTTCCATTGCTACTGATCTTTCTATTTTTAGAATTTTGTATTGGGAGATATGAATTGATTACTAATGACTGGTTTTGAGCATTTTTAAGGAAACCTAGTTTAAGTGTGATTTTGTGAGTTTACTGATTTGAGGCAATTTTAACATTTGATGTGGACTGAATTGGTGTGAGTGAGCTTCTGAAAAGTTGTAGAGGAAGAGATTATATTGAAATTGATATTTGGTATGTAATTTTTAGAAGTCAGAATTGGGAGATATGATTTTTTAAAAACTGATCCTACATTAGGTTATGAATGGCTGATGATAACAGAAACTTCCATAACAATTTTGAAACTGTTAGAGATCGAATTGGGTGTTGAGTGCTTCATGAAAAATGAAGTTTATGATGTTATCTTTACAAGGATATAAAGTTCTGATTTTATTGACTTATATACTGGAAGTTATGCTTCTTGTAAGATTACTGCCCAAAGTGAAGGATTTCAGGGACAGTAACATTAGATGAATTAATTGACTTGGTTTGCAATAGAATTTGATTTTGGGTTGTTCATGAAAGTTGTAGAGGACATTGTGAAATTATTGACCATATTTTTGTGGTAATTTATTTCTGAAGAATCAGTGAATTATGCAATTGTCAATGTACTGCCCAGTGTTGAGGGAAATTGATTAGGCAGAAGGTTTGATGGCTTATTTGATACCCTTAGGGTTGGAATTGATTTTTATGGTCTTCTAGAGAATTGTAGAGCTTTTCATAAGCTTTCCAATGAGGTATAGTGGGTATTTTTCTGAATTGTGTGCTAAAAGTTAGAGTAGTTGGAAGGTAAGTTTGTAATCTGGAAAGAAGGAGGGCAAGAGAAGGGCCGTCTCGCGAGGGCGATGTTACGCCTCGCGAGGGCGAGATCCGAGGGGTCTGGTCGTGAGGGCGACGCCCCGCCCTCGCGACTGAATGAGGCGATTTCGCCTCGCGAGGGCGGCGTCTCGCCCCCGCGAGGCGGGCGCTTCCGTATATATATATATATATATTTATTTTATTTTTGATTATTATGTTGATATTAAATGGTCCAATTGTTCTTTTGTCAATTTCTTTCCCGTCCGACGTCCGATTGACCTGATTCCAGAGGCATCGGATTCGTTGAATATTTAATTTCATATTATGAGAAAACGGGAATTTTTAGACGGGAATTTGACGTAGCCCCTATTGACGGAACTTGTAAACACTGTTTTATTTAATTGAGAACCTATTGAGGTCCGAATCTTGCACCGTCGGCGCTTTATGGATTTCTAATTTTGATAGAATTTTATTATGGGAAAATATTGAATTAGGACCGAATTCATGAACATGCATATCTCATCATCATGAGCACAAATTTCATATTTAGTGACTCGTACTTTTTCGATTCATATAGAGGTCCAATTGGGCGTCGATTGACCGACGTCACGAGAGGTTTTCGGCATTAGCTCGGAAGCAATAGGTGAGTAACCTAGTTGGTTTTCAAATTTCTGATTGCTTACATGCTCAGCGTGAATTACGTGCAAAAGTGAATTGAATGATCCTTTGTATGAATCTTGGCATGTAATGTATGGGATTGTATTGTATGATTTTACCGATCTTGATAGTGAGCTTTATAGCCATCATCTTGAACACCGATCGATACACTTTGGGCTTTATAGCCATATTGTGGATTGAGTGATACTTTGGGCTTTATAGCCATATTGTGGATTCTTGATACACTGGGCTTTATAGCCAAATCGCATATTTACTAAATCGCACTGCATGCATAATTGCATAATCGGATAATGGGCGTGCCCCAGTTGCTATTTTCTTGATAAGAGCTTGAGCTCTCATATTTGTCTCGACCGCCACGAGCCCGAGGGGAGAAATCTCGACGCGTCCCCATCGAACACCGACCGAGCACTTGGGCACAATCTTGAATAAGCGGAAAGAGTCACATATGCATTGCATTCGCATAAATGATTTGTTTTGTGATAAATACCGCTTTCGTGATGGTATGTATTCTTGTGAATGGTTTCTTGTTACTAGATATGGTTATTACCGCTTATTGGTAATTGATGATTCTTGTCTGCATCTTTGACGCCATGGGCGTAATGCATGATTTGAGTGAACCATCGATGATGGTTTTCACCGAGTTCGCAAAACTCACCCAAAATTTACATCTATTTTTCAGGTCCTGAAGAATACCCCGATTGACACGGGAGTATGTCTACTGTAGATGAGTTAAGGTTAGAGATCGGGATCAGTTCGTGTCTGCATTAGTGTTTTAGTAAATTGTATTCGCAATCATCTTTGTATAACAAGGCATTGTATTTTTACCGAGCCATTGTGGTAGTAATATTTCTTGCATTGATGATTGTAATTATCTTGAATGAGTGTAATAACTGAAAGCGGTGTATATTGAACACGGATTTTATTTACTTACTTGTGTTTGCCGTGTGAGCGTGGAGTTAATGGCTCAAAAAGAAAAGAAAAAATGTATCTTGTATTTTAAATCGACCGATGTAACGCCACTCTCGTGGGACACGGACTCGGATATCACCAACGATATCGGGTTCGGTCTTACGAGAGTGGGTGTTACATTTAGGTGGTATCGAGCCCGATGATGCGTAATGTATCCGGGCACGATTTGGAATATAGGTTGCATGCATTTGAGTCGCGTCGTTGCGCAGACCGTGGTGGCGATCCCTAGTCAGAGTCGCTCGAGGATAAATCCTACGGGTGCATAAGTGTCAAGTGACTAAGTGAGAGAAGAGTGAGACTGGATTAGAGTGAAAATCCGTAAAAGGGGATAATCAATTAGGAAAGGATAAAGGAAAAATGGATAAGAAGATTGAAATTGTACTGGGTTAGAAACCCTTATAAGTGATAGCCGAATGACTGTGTTGGCCCAGACTAATTAAGAATTTCCAAATGAAATTGACAATGTTATGGTGACAGAAAAAAATGAAGATGTTGAGAACTTGGAGAGGTCCATTAGAGATATGGAAGCATATTGGTTATAGTAGATCTAAGTGAAATTAAAAAGCCCGGGATAGTTAGGTAATTACAGTTCTGACTGTATATGTCATGAAAGGGGAAATATAGGAATTGAGTAAAATGTAGATGATCCAATCGGGCATGTTTTGATTTACTGTATTTGAGTTAGAGATCAGTAGATATTATAGGCGAAAGATAATAGCGAGCTGGAAAGAAGCTCAATAGAGTACTGTAACGGTTTATTGAGAACTGAAAGAATGTAAAAGTGTACAGATAGACTGAAATGAATTCGGGAAATGGTTATGAACTAGACCGCATAAGTTTGAGACTGAAATTGTTAGGTGATTATGGTGCTTCGAGGTTGGAAATTCGTATGATAAAATCGTAAAGGAAAAAGACAGACAGATGATTTCTACTGATGGTGTATCGGGAAATACTGAATTAGGTGTATATGGACACGAAAATGGTAAATGGATAGGTATATAGATAGAGATAAAATGGAGTAGTATCAACGACTTTGTCGAATATTGGGGACTGTGAACACCCGATCATAGACTGTTTGAGGAAATAAAAGATAAGTAGCAGAAAACAGAATTAAAAAAAATAGGAATAATGATCATAAGCTGATAAGCCAAATTAATATGACCTTACAAGGTCAAGTTGCACGTAACGGATATGGGAATGAGACATACAGTTTAATGATACGGGGAGAATGAAATAAAGATCTTGAAAAGAATGAAACCACAATAGTGGTGTATGAAAAGAGTTATTGTATTTAAATCGATTTACTGTTAGGGATATCTATTGGACAGTAATGTTGATTGTGACTAATGAAATGTATGTGATGATATATGGAAATCATAGAGGAAGCAGGCGGTAAATGTTTAGAGTGATTATAAGTGTGAAGTTCTTAAGAGGTTAAAGTAAGACAAAGGTGGAATGAGTGTACCTGTATGAGAGGAACTGAAAAGTGATTCTGGTATAGATTACTGAATAAGTGGTAAAGAAAGTGTTTAAGTGACTGTCACAAGGAACCTTCGCGAAAGGAATGTTCTGATCTGTTAAATGAAGACATAAGAGTGTCTTGATTGAGATTGTACGAATATTGAAGAAGGATTGAAACACAATTAGGAATAATCATTGGTTGATGCGATTTTTGTGGACGAAATTAAAAGTGAAATTGGGTCATAGCTCATAATGCTGAGAGTATCTGCATTGTATGTACAGAAATGTAAAGAATTCCATATGAGTGAGATTTTAATTTGAGGTGATTCTATTGCAATGTGAAGTGAATCGATCGCCAGTTATGATGTAAAACTGTTGAGGAATCTAGATTTGAAACGAAAAATAAAAGAGTCCCGAACTGAGAAGAGAGATACTAAAATAAAATGGAAAATTTTGGAGGTTTAAATATGGATGACAAGGTATTAACATATGTTGATAGGAATGATATGAAAACAAATGAGAAGAGAAAATGAAAAAGAGTAACTGAATAGAGACAAGAGGGTCAAAAAGGGAAACTGACAATGAGGTGAAGTAGTGACACCTTCATAAAGAAATTGCAGATACACTAAGTGTGGACTCAATGAAAAGGGTAAAAGATGTACGGTAAAGTCAATAAGACCCTAATAGGGAATTATATGAGGTAAGCAAATGGTAGTGATAATGAATGTGTTTGGAAGTGTTGAACAGTGAAAAGTAAAAAGAACGATAGGATTAATTGAGGAATCTGATACCGATGATATACATACATTGGAAAGAGTGGGCGTGAGTATTGAATCGTGACAATATGTTGAGCAGTATGAAATAAATTGAACGACTGTGATAAATGGTATTAGTGCCATTCTCATGATTAAAAGCCTTGGAGACCGTAGATTCCCATAAGTATACCTTTGTGTTAATTTGAGGAAAGAGACGGGTATAAATACGACAATGCTGAAATGAACGAACAATTCTACCTACTAAACTCAACTAGTGAACAGATAATGCTGCAATGAACAGATCAATTACAAATATTGGGATTTTCAATGAGTGTCAAGCAGATTATGGGTAATTGTGAAGTGTTTCTGGAATATTGAAGTTGTAAATCTAGTGATAAGAAAGGTTAAGAGTGCAGAAAGTAAAGGGGGAAGTTTTTATGATGAGTTTGAATATACGAATGGAGTTGGAAAACTATAGAGAACAAAAGTCGAAGGAGAAATAAGTGTACCGGATAAAAAGGTATTAGAACAAGAAAGTGATCAGTCAAAGTTAGACATTTTAGTCAGCATATTTGAAAAGTGAAATTGCGTAATTGAAAGTAATTCTTGGCTCAAGTGATTATAGGTTGAATGTCCAATGGAAAAAAAGGTTTGATTATGATCGTGTTATAGAGTTCTGATTGACTGTAAGAATATACTGCTACACTGCGCAGTGCCTACTGGGAGTCAAAGACCGTAATGGGTTTGAGACTAAAATATGTGAGAAAAAGGAAAGTGACTTAGGAAGACTGCATGGTTAGCTAAAGTGGAATTGGATCGGACAAATGAGACAGAGTAAACTGTATATCCGGATAAAGTGTGTGAACATTATAGAATAGTGAATTGTCTTACGGGAGTGGGGTGTTACATTAATGCTCACAATGCATCTCACATTCTTAGTCATGAGTAGTAGCTTTTGCACAAATTCATGTGTTATGTTGTGTTTTCCAAACTTAAAGCTACAAATACTCCACTAGGGAATTATTTTTATTATGGTACTTAGATGAAAAAATTAAGCCTAACATGTTCTCTTATTTTTTTCAATCTTTGATCCAATCTGTGGCAAAGAAGGGAACATCCATAGGAATGATGTATTTAACCACTGCTTTGACTCAATATTTTAAGATTGATCTTACTGGACTAACCCCTGTTTCTTGTAATTAATTTGATGCATTGTACTTAAGACCACAGAGATACTATTGCACCATAACATGGAGCTCTAAAATTCTTAGACACGCACTGTAGTTAGTATAGGTTTTCAACTAAAGCTTCAAATTCTAGACTTTCTCCGGACTCATTTGAATCAAGTGAGGAATTAGAGGGGCCAACAGGTTAGGAGAAAGTATACACACTCTTGGCCGACAATAACAAAAAGAAATAGCAGCAGCTTGACCAAATGAATGAGCAAATGCAAATGATAGGTTGCCAATAGTGGTACCTAAAAAAAATCCACAAGTCTTGGGAGATGAAATGACTCCACGTGCCATCTCTAATCCAATCGCCTCCACGCTCTCCATAAGCTTTCTAAACTCCCTCTTTTGTTGTTTTTGTTTTTTGTATGTGTTTATTTGTTTGTTTATTTCTAGTTCTTTTGTAAGTGTTACATTGGTACTTGTTTTGTGTTGTGATTTTTTGCCTTAATAATTATATTCTTTGTTTGTAGTTATCTCATCACAAATTAAGAATATTGTGTCTTTCAAGTGTGGGGAGGTAACTTGGTAGCTAATTATTTGATGTTTGTATTTGCATTACATTTTGACATGTTTTGTAGGTTGCATGTTAGGTTGCTAATTCTAGGTATATTATTTAACTTTGTAAATTATAAAAAATATAAATGAGTTTTAGATGTTTATAATAAGTTTGAAATTTCATTCTAGGCTCACTCGGTGGCCTAAACTTGATCCAAACTTGGCTTGAGTTAAAAAAAATAAAAAATTTGAAAAAACTCAAAGTTGTTGTTTTAGTTGATCCAAAATTTGATTGCATAATTAGTCCTAAAAAACTTATGTTTTTCTAAAACATTTTTAAGCTGAGCCTATGCCAAGGTCAATCACCTTTGAAAACTCTTTTCCTCATATTTTTGTAGGTTCGCATGGAAGCTATAGTTTAGAAAGGAGGGATCCTCTATGATCGCCTCTTAATTGAATGTGAATGAGGTGAAATGATCTCTTTCTCTCTTAATTTAAAATTTGAAATTTATTAATATATATATTTAAAATTTCAATAATTTTAATAATTAAAATATATTAAGAAATCAATATTAATTCCTACATAAAATTTTAATGAATCTTTACTCATTTAATTATCTATTTAAAATAAAATGAACTTAATTAGTTTATAAAGTTAATTTATCTATAACTACTTTAATATTAATAACTAAATAAATTTATGTTTTGTTTGAAAGAATACAAATCAAAATTAAGAAACAAAAATAGAAAATCACAACATAACAAATAAAAGTGAAACTAAAGGGTAAGAATCACTACATCCATAAGCTAAGGTTGAAAATCGTATGTTCTTATTTTTTTGTCAACCAATCGTGTGCTTTGCAGAGAACATATCTCATCCTTATTTGGTTTAACCTTTCTTATGTTAGTGTTAGTGGTTATGCTTTTTGTTGTCTCCCCGCGTCTTCTGTCCTAGTCGCCACTACTTATGCACTACAAGAAAAATGTATATTTGCGATGGAATATTACCGACAGTATTAAAACCGTTGAAATTATCGATCGAAAATGCATAATCATCGGCGAAGTTGGTTGTGGAATAAAAGTGTTGCGATGGTACAATATTTTGTCGCTGAATGTTGGTGGAGGATATTTATCGACA
Source organism: Erythroxylum novogranatense (assembly GCA_029891385.1). Classification (NCBI taxonomy): domain Eukaryota; kingdom Viridiplantae; phylum Streptophyta; class Magnoliopsida; order Malpighiales; family Erythroxylaceae; genus Erythroxylum; species Erythroxylum novogranatense. The sequence goes on from CM057233.1 coordinate 16,150,980, forward strand.
CACATTTCGGTCGATAAAGTGAACGGTAAAAACATTGGATTGACGCCCTTCATTAAAACCAAAACGACATAGTTTTTGTTGGATCCCGTTACCGGAACCCAACTTCTTACACTTAACACTTGAACTCCACTGCTTAAACCGATCAAGAGCACTCTTGAAATAGAATTCAAAAGCGAAAGAAAACAAGTGAAACGAAACAAATGCGAAGATAAAAGGATCGAATCCGACTGAAATCTAATATCAATGAAAAATCGGATAATAAATTACGAATAACAAAATCGAGGGCGAGACGAAATCAAGTAGAACAGATCCGACATCCGAGCACAATAATCCCAATTTCACATCAAATACCAATGCTGGAATTTGTTTTTCAAGAATGTAAAACTTGGATTTAAACTTACATAACTTCACTTATACCTTCATAAAAAACTATAATCCCTCTCCAAACTAAGCAAAATCCCATCTTAGGAATAACAAAAGTCACAATTTCCTAAAAGATCAAGTGCTGGAATTTTTCAAGAAATGGAAAACCCTTGACTTTAATCTAACCTAACCTTCCCTTTACTTCCTATTCACTCATCAAACCACCATAATTAAGCAAAAAGGCAAAATCTCATAATAAAACCCTAATTAACAAAAGAGACCATTGCTGGAAAATTTTTCGGCAAGGAAAAACATGACCTTAATTCAATAACACCTTACTCATACCTTAACTAAGCCATTATCATCAAAACCTATCCATAAAAACAACAAAATTTCGACAATCTCTAACCTAAAACAAAACCCACGTAAATTAGATTTTGTCTCCCCTTTTTTTTTTCCCCACTTTCTTAACCCATCTTCTTTCTCTTCTTTCTTCATAAATCATCATTCAACTCACCATTTAAACAAGAAAGCAAAATCCCATCTTACAAAAGATAACAAAAATTCATAAACTTTAGGAAACGAAAACATGACATTAATTTCATATCATCTTACCCAGGGCAGCCGGGAGAAGGCTATCAGAGGGAGACAGTGCACTGACTCTTACGGAGGGGACCTAACCAAACCCACATAATCGCATAATTCAAAACTGAAACTTTCGGATTGCCCGAAGGCACAGATTGAAAACTTGATTTTCAAACTTTTCATACTATGTCATACTAGATACATTCGCATATTCACACAGTTCATAGGTTCATATATCACATCAATTTAAATACCAATCATATTATCAGTTAATCACATATCAATCAAATGCATAGAAATGAATGCATTTATTTTTCAATCCTTTGAAAACATATTTTCAGAAATATTTGTTTTCCTTTCTTAATTTTTCAAAATCACATACTTTACTCATAATTCAAAATATAAATACATTACCCACCTGAATTTTCCTTGCTAGCATCTTGGATTGGTCCAATTGCCCTTCCTTTACTTCCCACGACTTATTGGACCTTAATCAAGACATAAAAGCCTTAATTAACACTAAACATCAAAGCTGGAAATTTCTAAAGAATGAAAAACATGACTAAAAACCTAACTCACTTTGCCTATGCCATTCCTAAACCATAACCATCAAAGCCTATCTCAATTTTATCAATTATTTTCAAGAATCTCATGCCTTAAAGAAATCCATAAACTCTGATTTTCTTAAACCTCCATTACCTTTCTCATTTCTCTTTCCTTTAATGCCTTCATTAAGCATAAAACCCCAATTACCAAAAACATCAATGCTGGAAAATTCTAAGGCTTGGGAAAACTTGCATTTAACCTATTCTAATCTTCCCTATACCTTCATATTCACACTACAAACCACCATGTTTGAACAAAAATGCAAACTCTCACATATTCTCTATGTTGAAATTTTCAAACTTCATGTATTCTTCTTCTTTCCTTTTCCTTCCTCAATAATGTCTTCTTTAAAGCCTTAACTAATTAAATTCTTAAACTTTACAAATCTCACAATAAAATCATGAATTAGCTAACATTACCAATGCTGGAATTTTAAACCATCAAGGAAAACATGAAATTTCTTTGCTATCATCTTAGCTACACGTTATCTAAGTCATTGTCATCAAACCTATCTCAATAACCAACAACTTTCTCAAAACTCATGCCTAAAAGTTACCTATCACAACCTGATTTTTTTTTCCTTGATCTTTCTTTTCTTATTCTTTCCTTCTTCCATCATACATCATTCTCCAACCACACTTTTGAACCAAGCAAAGCAAATCCCATCTTTAAGCAAACCTCTAACAATAGAATCATAATTAACAAAAACCAACTATGCTGGAATTTTTAAAAGGATGTACTAACTTCCATTTAAATTAACCTTAGCCCATGCACTTCCGTTACTCTTCATTTATAATATATGTAAAAGGGATAAAAGCCCACCTAATATACCTTAACAATGTAATAAAACTCTAATCCCTCCATTTAATCTTTATTAGCCTAAACAAATATAACCCTCAATTCATATAATTCTTTAAATATCAACAATGCATCACAAAATAATAATGTCTTAACAAATCGAACTTCACTAAATCCCTTCATTTAATAATCCTAACTTAAACAATAAAAACCTCAATTTATTCCAACCAAATTACATTTTATCAAACTAAAACCTCAAAATAATTTAAACATGCTTAATGCGAATCGGGGCCCAACAGTTTTGGTTTAATAAATTATTAAACCCTCATTCTCTTCTCCTTTCTTCCTCTCCCATGCGCAGACCTCCTTTCTTCTTCCTTCTCCTTTCCATTGTTTTCCTCCAACGCTGCTGGTCACTACTGCCTGTCGCTGTGTCATCGTCGTGGTCTCCCACAGGTAAGTCACTTCTCCTCCCATTTTTGTAGGTTCGCATGGAAGCTATAGTTTAGAAAGGAGGGATCCTCTATGATCGCCTCTCAATTGAATGTGAATGAGGTGAAATGATCTCTTTCTCTCTTAATTTAAAATTTGAAATTTATTAATATATATTTAAAATTTCAATAATTTTAATAATTAAAATATATTAAGAAATCAATATTAATTCCTACATAAAATTTTTAATAAATCTTTGCTCATTTAATTATCTATTTAAAATAAAATGAACTTAATTAGTTTATAAAGTTAATTTATCTATAACTACTTTAATATTAATAACTAAATAAATTTATGTTTTTGTTTGAAAGAATACAAATCAAAATTAAGAAACAAAAATAGAAAATCACAACATAACAAATAAAAGTGAAACTAAAGGGTAAGAATCACTACATCCATAAGCTAAGGTTGAAAATCGTATGTTCTTATTTTTTTGTCAACCAATCGTGTGCTTTGCAGAGAACATATCTCATCCTTATTTGGTTTAACCTTTCTTATGTTAGTGTTAGTGGTTATGCTTTTTGTTGTCTCCCCGCGTCTTCTGTCCTAGTCACCACTACTTATGCACTACAAGAAAAATGTATATTTGCGATGGAATATTACCGACGATATTAAAACCGTTGAAATTATCGATCGAAAATGCATAATCATCGGCGAAGTTGGTTGTGGAATAAAAGTGTTGCGATGGTACAATATTCTGCCGCTGAATGTTGGTGGAGGATATTTATCGACACACATTTCGGTCGATAAAGTGAACGGTAAAAACATTGGATTGACACCCTTCATTAAAACCAAAACGACATAGTTTTGGTTTAATAAATTATTAAACCCTCCTTCTCTTCTCCTTTCTTCCTCTCCCATGCGCAGACCTTCTTTCTTCTTCCTTCTCCTTTCCATTGTTTTCCTCCAACGCTGCTGGTCACTACTGCCTGTCGCTGCGTCATCGTCGTGGTCTCCGACAGGTAAGTCACTTCTCCTCGCCTCCCCCCTCCCCTCTTTCTCCGATACATGTGGATATGTTTTATTGTATTTATATTTAAAAACAAATGTTGATTTATATTTAAATTTTTATTGTTAGAAATTTTGATATATATTTAAATGTTGTCATTGATTTAAATGTTATATTTAAATGTTGTAATTGATTCTTAAATGTAAATGTTGATTTATAGGTTTTGTAATTGGTAATTATATGTATAGATGTGGTTTAATTATTTTTATAAATTTTATTAAAAGAAAAGGAAAATAATAAATTTAAAGTAACATTAAAGCATTTACATGTTTGTTTAAAAGTTCATCAATGTTCATGAGTAATTGTTCAAACAAATAAAACAACAAAATAATTAAATTTATAATGAATTTCTCAATCAATATTCTTTCAATGTAAAAAAACTTTGAATCATTAAACATAATATTTATTAATTAAGTAACATATAATAATATAAATATACGTTATAAACACATATGAAGCAAAAAAATTAATAGAGAAAATATGTCAATTAAAACAACAAAATGAAAATAAAGAAATTTCAACCCCAATTCACACTTAAATATGGCATTATTCATAATTTCAAACAATTAAGATATTAAACTTAGTCAAATGAGGTAATTAAGGCTAAGAAATCTCTTCCATTTCCGTTCAAGTTTAATGACATAAAACTCCAAAAAATCCCTTAAAATTTACATACAAACAAAATTACACATTAATTAAGAATGTAAAAATGAAGAAAGTAAAGTAAAATAAAACAAAAGTTGGAATTATAGGTGGCTTCCTAATAAGTGCTTCTCTTGGATTTTAATAAAATATAAAATAATTTTATAAAATTTATAGTAAACTAAATTAAAGTTCTTTAACATAATAATCTTTTATCTATCATCATCATTCAAAGAAATATCATCATATTTTTGATAATAAATAATTAAAATTTAATCAATAATTAAAACCCAAAATCATACCTCTTTATATAAAATAAATTACTTAAAACAAGTCCTTTTGTGGTTGTCCAACTCTCAAAAGTAATGAGAGATTCTGTTGTATTTTCTTTCACTTTATTATTAAATAGAAATAGATGAATTTGAATCCCAACTCTACTTAAATTTAATATCACACCAAATACTTAGATGAGTTTAATCCCTCGACTGAGGTTGGTAAGGATTTGCACACTTAACAACCTTATATTGGCCAGATTGATATGTCTTGCAAATTACTATTTCATTTTACCTAAACCTGTAGTACTTACCTTGTGATCTTTAAGTTTAGAGTAATTTCTGAAATATAAAAGAAAAGTTAACAAAACTTCAGACCACTGTAAGTCTTAGAAACTAACAAAGTATTTAATGCCTTCAAAACTAAAAAATCAACAAAGCTACATGGTTCTGTCTATCGTCTGCATATGTGCTTCTTTGACAAAGAACTAATCGAAGATTGCTACCTTACTTAAATTAGAGTTATGGAAGCCAGATTACATACCAATCTTCCCTACTTAAATTAGAGTTATGGAAGCCAGATTACATACCACAACATTAATGAAATAGTATCATATCTTAATCATATTGTTCTTCAATATATATTATATCTAATGTTGTTTTGGGCCTCTTCTACCTTTACTCATAGGGCATTTATCCATGTTAACTTGATATTACAAACCTAAATATTGTATTTGGCTAAATTTTAAAATAAAATTATTAAAACCAATTTAATAATGATTACAATAATGTAATCTTCAATGAGTCATCTAATTTGATCATAAATTTTAGTTTTTACAAATATTATCGACTTGATTTCAAATATAAATATTTCTCGTTTTGTATGGATCATTTATTTTCAAGTAAATGTGATGCATTTAATATAATTTCAATCCTTTTATTATATATATATACTTGGCCAAACTTCAAAATATCTTAGGCTTTGAAAAATACTTAATAGAGTTAAAAAAGAGTTTTGTGACGTTTCATAACTTGAAATCTTATCTCTTTAAAATGAGTTGTGACATTAACTGAAATGTTGCATGTGACATTATATGTGACAGTCATATTTTTTTTAAATGATGTCAACTTTTTCTTAGACATCACATTAAATTGGAAAACATCAAACGGAGCTCTACCTTTTAGTTGTTTTTGCAGTCATCCCATACTATTGGCTAATGGAAATGGGTTAAAGACACTTTATCCTCGTATCAACTACTTCCTAAGAATCTTTATATCTATGATGTTACTTTCGCTTCTTTACTTAGTTATGACCACCAACCAAGTGTTTTTAAACCCTTTTTGTGAGCAACCGAGTGGTTTAATGAATATCTTTTTTAAATTAGATAGAGAGAAATCATCGATTTTGTGCAATATATGACATATTTATAGTCCTCTAATAAATGAATCATTTTATGAAAAGATCACCCCTTTATAGATGAGCTTGCTAGTAGGATCTATCTAGGTGTCATCTTCTTTTACCTAGTTGTAAGAATTTATTTTTATATATACAACATATTGTGCATTGAGGGGACAAATTGTTTTAAAGTGAGCATCAAGGTTTGGATCAAATTTTGGTATAGAGGTCCTAATAGCTATAGGTATATATAGCAACCATCTCATAAGTTAACTATGAGAGGGGGTTATTAAAATACATTATAACTCTGATGGTAAGATTGATTAATACAATCTAAAATATAAAACATATTTTCAACAATTATAGCACATTAGGTGATTTCATGGGAATATATAATTATCCACTTTCTTTTCTTATTAGTTATGTAATTTTTCTTTTCTTATTAGTTATGTAAATTTTTCTTACTTTGTGGGCATATCAGCTTCATTCGTTCTATCACTTTAAAATTTTGCTTGTAGTTGCCAAGTAATCCTTTAGGTTAGAATTTCTTTTTTAGCTAACATTTATTAAGAATTAAGAGATATTGCCATGTCCTGTTACCTAACTAAGATGTTATGGCCTTTCTTTTTTATTACTAATATGCTTAGATTCATAAGAGGTATGACATGCATTACATTTATCATCACCTTTACCATGGTTAAGTTTGCTAATAAAGTTAAGAACTCTAAGAATTTAGGTCCAAATACTTTGTTCAATGATTTGTAGTGCCCTTTGTGTTTTTACTTATGAAGGACCCTAATACTACCTTTATCCTTGACACCAATATCTTAGGAATGGTTTTATACAAGGTGTTATAGTATGATATTGGTCTAAAATCTCTCTCAGACCTCATATTAGGGACTTTAGGAACCATAAATATGTATGATTGATTTATGTTAACAATATTCCATTTCTAAATAACTATATTATTACTTTATAGATTTGTTGTTTAGTTCGTTGCTAAGATTGTTCGAAAAAGTTGGCATCTAAACTGTTAAGATATCGTGTGTTGTTGGAATTAAAGTTCTCTAGAGCATTACCCACATCAATTACAATAAATGATTTTATTAATTCCTTCAATTGCTTAGGAAAGATGATAGGTCTCAAGAAAGAGTTTATAGATTGCATTAATTAATCACTTTAAGAGCTTAGGCCAAAATTTAAAGTAATTGAGGAATAAGTCTTTAATGTTTTTCTACCCCAAGAGCCTCACTTCATTTTCATTTGTAAGGCAACATATTTTATCATAGTTCCTTCTTGAAAGAGTTGATTTAAAGAGAAAAAAGGACTTAAATTACCTATCAACTTCTTGCATCTAGAAAACTATAGATTTTTGCTTCAATTTTGAGTGATGAGCATCTAAAGCTTTAATATAGTTATCATAAGTTTGTTTTTTTAGAAACTCTAAACCTATCATTTCCAAGATCATTATATAAGTTTTTCTGAGTAAAATTAAAGACCCTCTTTACTTCTTTAGTATCTTGTTTATTGTTACTAGTAAGACATTTTTATAACTTCTTTATCTCTTAAAGTTTTTTCCGCTATGTTTCCATTCAGCTTTTCCGTTACCGTATGGTTTCCAATTAAGGTATGAATGATTTTATTGTTGGTTTTCATTGCAGTTATATCATCTTCATCGCCGGTGACATTCTTCAAGAACATTTCTCTGCATTTCGATTGAGGTCAGTGCTTATGCTTTTGTTACTGTTTTTTTTTTACTCTTGATGCATGTGCTTGTAGATGAACTTCCCATAGCATGTTCCTGAATCATTTATTGATGTCTTGCACGATGTAAAACTTAACAACACACATGTAGTATGGAGACCCAATTTGTGTTGTGATTACTGGTTGAGATAGAAGTGTGTTTTTATTGCAAGGGGATCCTTATTTCATAAGGGGGACGCTTGAATTATAAGGGAATTGTTGTCAAAGTTCCAATAGGATCCTCGTAGTAAATGATGTTTAAATTAGAACATGAGCTCATTAGTTTTAAATTATAATCTTATTTTGGAAGTGGCTTACAATTATGGAAATTATTTAGGATATCCTGATGGTTTAATTATTTGAGGATGATAAATGTCATGCGTTGAGTATAATATGTCATGCGGTGAGTATAATATTTCCAATTAAGGTATGAATGATTTTCTTGTTGGTTTTCATTGCAGTTCTATCATCTTCATCGCCGGTGATGTTTTTCAGGAACAGTTCTCTGCATTTCGATTGAAGTCAGTACTTATGTTTTTGTTACTATTTTTTTGCACTTGATTCATGTGCTTGCAAATGAACTTCTCTTAGCATGTTCCTGAATCTTTTATTGATGTCTTGCATGATGTGAAACTTGATTGCGGTATAATTTTTTTTTACTTATTAATTTATACATGACGAGGTTAACTAATGTCATTGTTACACTGAACTTAATTAATTTGAGCCATAATTTGATGGATGCTCTATAAAATGGATTTCTCTTTACTTGTAATATGGACATAATTTGATATGTTTATATAAAATTATGTATGTGCAACGAATTAATTAAAATAGGTTTTTACAATAATATTCAAACTTGTATGAATACTTATTTGGAAAATGTTGGATATTTAATATCCATTAAATATCAAATTGTGATCAACCATTATCTTATGACATATATGACAACGAACATATATGTTGGATATTCAATTTAAATATTGTAGGAGCTTAGCTCGGATTCAGAACGAGAAAACCTAATGTTTAATCACACGTCTTTTATGATATGTTTTGTTATATGTGGTTAACATAGCAGACTTTGTATTCGATGTTGTCAAATAACAGTCCTCTAGTTATGAGTTTCAACGATAGATCTTGGATGTATAGACGTTTAAACGCTGATGGTTTCATTAATCCTGAATTTGTTGAGAGAGTTGATGTGTTTATTCATTTTGCATCTTCACAACCTGCATATATGGATGAGTTAAAGATCAGATGTCCATGTAAAAAGTGCAAACACAAATGCTTCCTGTTTATTGATGAAGTTTATTTGCATTTGTTGAGAAAAGAGTTTGTTCCCAATTATTTTTAGTGGACCCGATATGGGGAACCCTTGATTGCTAGCTATTCAAGGAGAATTGAAGAACATACGTCTATGAACTTAAATGAGTATGACGTGGAGGATGGATATGGAAGAAATTATGTTGATTGTTGGGCCCCAAATTTGTTTTTTTTTAATGTTATTAAGTATGAATTTATTTGATTTATGATTTATGGCATAGTTTGATTTTTTATTGGAGGTATTAGAGGAAAATTTGGATTTAATTGAGTTTAGTATGGAATAATGGTTATGAAAGAGTAAAAATGTGTAAGGGCAAAATAGGCAAGGCACTTAGGTTATGAAGGTTTAGGCTTATCAAGGAGGGCATTTTAGACTTTGCTCTTTCTTGTAGGCTTAAGAAATTAAAAGAGGAAAAGAAAAGGAAAGGAAATAGAAAGAAGAAGAGAGGAAGAGAAGAAAGTCGTAGGGAGAGGAGAAGAAGAAGAGAAAAGAGGAAGCTAGTTTCGACGTTGTTCGACAGATTCAAAGCATTCTTCAGGTAAGTTAAACTCTTCTACTCTTGTTTGAGTTGAATCAAACCCTAGATTCGTATGGATTGAGGTAGAATCGTTGGTTTAGGGTTTATGGTGAAACTTTGGTAGATTTGCTTGGGTTGCTGTGTTGTTGATGTTTTTGGTGTTAGAATGAGTTTAGAATGGAAGTATAGAGATTGATTCAAGAATTAGATGTGTTGTAGTTAAGAAAGGGAAGGATTTAAGGTTGAAAATGGCAAAAATTTGGGTCGGGAGTCGTCTCTCCCGTCCGCACTTCATGACGCAGTAAGGCCAAGACGTCATGACGCAGAAGAAAACCGACGCCACGATGTGCCGAGCCGCACATCGCGACGTCGCGAAAGAAAGGGGACGACGCATGACGTGTCGAGTCAAGACGCTGCGGCGTGCGAGCAACTTCGTCATGATGAAGCGAGCCTCGTCGCGACGAGGCCAGTTTTTCCAGCAAAGATGTTTTTAGTAATTGGAGCATATCTTTTGCTACAGAAGTCCTTTTGAGGTGATTTTTGAGGCGTTGTAAACTAGAGACATAGATCTACAAGTTTTGTGAAGTGATGAAGTTATGAATCAGTTTCTATGGATATGAAATTTTGGATGGAAGTTAAGAATGAAAATATTGTTTCAGCATGAATTATTAAATGGGATTTTGGGTTCTTATTTTAGGAGATCAAGTGAGACAAGAGGATCAAGAGGCTCAAGAGGAAACTCATTCCTAAGCAAGAACAAGCAAGGAAATCAGGTGGGTTCATGTTTATAATAGAGTAAATAAGTTACTCATTGTTTTGTTCAAATCAAGAAAGATTTAATGCATTTAAATTGCATCATCCACGAGTGCATTACATACTATTATGAATGATTATAGGTTGTTTTATGATTTGCATTCATGAATTATAAAAAGGATTCCAAAAGGGGTTTTTCTCCTTTCACGAATACAAGTACATGAAATCAAGTTTTACGAATATATGACAAGCAAGTTTACAAGCAAGTTACAAGCAAGTTACAAGCAAGTTTACAAGCAAGTGCCAGTTTGGCAAACAAGTTTACAAGAACATGAATCATGCATATTTATGTGGGTTTGCGGTGTCCCTCACGAATAGTCAAGTGCACATTGACTCACGAAAAGGCTTCTCCCGCCTGCCCGCTAGTGGCACAGGGTTTCTCACAAGGATTCCCTCACGAAACTACGTCTACACATCAACATTTTGATGGCATGTGTAGTACGTCATGAACCAGGGACAACCCAAACCATTATGTTATGTTATGTGTTTATGATTTGTTATTATGTGTCATGCATCACGAATTGTTCAAGAATCAAGCATTTTTCAAGCAATGACTCATACATGTTCAATTACTATGATTTCAGCAAGTACCACGACAATGAGTTATTTTTGATTACTTTTGCTTATTGCTATATTATAAATATGTTCCCACGAGCTTTATAGCTCACCCCCTCTAATCTCCCCCATTCAGGTGACGAGCAAGAGACCGAGTGAGTCACGAGTTACGGCAACACTCCATTTTTTCATGTTTATTTTTAAGCTTTAGTTACATTTCAAGTATTATTGGTTCAAGAGTATTTTGTATTTTTGGCTCTTGAACTCAAAGTTGTAATTTGGTTTGAGATGTTCTTAAAGCTTTATGGAACTCATCTTTTGGCGCATGAATTATGGATTTGTTTGTTTAAATTAAATGAAAACAGGTTTCAAGTTTGTTTTTCAGCAGGCCCATTAACTTTCCGCGGGTCTTTTCCTTAAACGTATAATTAGCATGTTTCACGCCACGCTCTCATGTCTGATGTTGGGCTCCGGCAGTGGGGTCCAACATTGATGGACCTGAAAACTCCTTCAGACAAATGGTACATGATGGGGTCGGTTATACATTTTAGCCAAATGGGGATAATGTTGAAGAAGAACCTAACCCACAAACAAAATAATCTTTTGACTTATTACAATAAGCTGACTGAGAATTGTGGCCAAATTGTGAGACAATGATCCAATTGTCATCAATTGCTCGAATATTGAACATAAAGAGTGAAGGTCATATTTCAGATCGCAGTTTTGATAAAATTCTAGAGTGGTACAATGAATCATTGCCTGCTGATCATACAATGGTTGATAATTTTTACAATATGAAGAAACATATTCGTGGTCTTGGTTTACCTGTGGAAAAGATTGACTGTTGTCGAATGGGATGTATGTTGTATTGGGAAGATGATATGAACTTAGACCAGTGCAAATTTTTGGTCAATCTAGGTTTAAGCCCAGAAAATGTTCTACGAAACAGAAATTAGTTCTATGGAAGTGGATGTAATATTTTTCTCTCACTCCGAGGTTACAGAAACTTTATGCTTCTAAAGTGACTGCATCTCACATGAAATGACATGTTGAACACGAATAGGAAGATGGAGTAATGACTCGTCCATCAGATGCAATGACATGGAAACATTTTAATGACACCCATGTTGATTTTGCAGTTGATAGTCAAAATGTTTGATTGGGATTGTCTACGGATGGATTTCAACTTTTTGGTCAATCTGGTCAGCAATATTCTTCGTGGCCAATTATAATAATTCCTTATAATTTGCCTCGTTGGATGTGTATGAAAAAGGCATAAATATTCTTGACAGTGATTGTTCCAGGGCCAACAAATCCTAAGAAAAAAAAATATGTATTTTTACAGCCATTGATATCTGAATTGCAACAACTTTGGGACTATGGTGTTCAAACTTATGATGTATCTCAGAAACATAATTTTGTGTTAAGAGCAGCTTTGATGTGGACTATTATTGACTTCCCAGCTTTTGTTATGTTATCTGGATGGACCACCACTGGAAAATTGGCTTGTCCTTATTGTGTCAATGATTCTGATGCGTTTTATCTACCAAACGGAGGCAAAATATGTTAGTTTGACAATCATAGGAAATTTCTACCTTCAGATCATCTGTTTAGGCGCAATAAACATAAGTTCAGAAAACATAGGACGGTAAACACTTGTCCTCCTCCTATAAAATCCGGTGAAGAGATTTTGCAAGAGATTGAGGAATTAGGCTTGCTGAAAGTAACATAATTAGAGGTCGATGAAGTAAATTCAATCATTAGTCAGAACTTTAGTTGGCGAAAACGAAACATATTTTAGGATTTGTTATATTGGAAAACGAATTTGATTCATCATAATCTATATGTGATGCACATTGAAAAAAATATTTTTGACAACTTGTTCAATACCATTATGAACATTGAAGGGAGGACAAAAGACAATGCAAAATCTAGAGTTGATTTGCAACTTTTTTGTAAAAGAAATGAGTTACATAAAGATCTTCGCACTGGTAAATATCCGAAAGCATGTTATACTTTGGACAAGACACAAAAGGAGCTTTTATGTGAATGGTTGAAAAGTCTTAAATTTCCTGATGGTTATGTTTCAAACTTGTCTAGGTGTGTGGATCTAAGAAAGTACAAATTATTTAGGATGAAAGGTCATGATTGTCATGTATTTATGCAAAGGCTTATCCCAATTGCATTTCGGGAGTTGCTACCTTCTAAGGTATGGGAAGCTATAACAGAGTTGAGCTTGTTTTTTAAAAAGCTTAACCTCATTTGAAATCAAGTTTGTTAGTACGGAAAAACTAGAACATGAAATTCCCATTATTTTGTGCAAGTTAGAAGGCATTTTTCCTCCAAACTTCTTTGACTGTATAGAGCAACTACCTGTGCATTTAGCACACGAAGCAAAACTCGTCGGTCAAGTTCAATATCGATGGATGTATCCATTTGAGAAGTAAGTCGACAAATATTACTGCAATAACCATTTAGATGCTTTATCAACTACATTTTAATAACTATGTTGTCTAATATAAGTATTTGCATCACTTGAAAAAAAATGTAAAAAAACAAAGCTAGAGTTGAAGGCTCCATATGTAATGCTTATTTAGTGGAGGAAGCTAGTACTTTTTGTGGGTATTATTTTGAGCTGTATGTTAACACAAGAGCAAGAAAAGTTCCTCGTAATGACGATGGGGGAGGAACGAGTCATGTTGATAGAAACTTGTCCATTTTTCATATTCTAGACGAGCATATGGACATGCGACAAGAAGAATGTTAACTGAGGAAGAAATTAAGGCTACACATGGTTACATTTTATTGAACTGTGAAGAGGTTTTGCCTTTCGTTCAGTAAGTTGAACATGAATATTTCTTTATTTAACTTTGTGTGTTGTTCATAACTAAAAAAATTCAATATGTATTTAGATTATACGAGACATTGTTACGGCAGATAATGCCAGGTATGACGCAGGATGATATAAATAGAGAAGTTGGAAAACACTTTCCTCAATGGTTCAAGAGATATGTAAGTTTTCATTTACAAGTAATCTTCATTACAATTCAACGGTATATTTTACTATTCTCATGACACTGTACTCTTTGCTATGATAAATTTATTTTTGTAGGCCTTAGAAAATCCAATCGAGAATAAGATCATTTGTGATCTTGCAAAGGGACCTCTACGAACTGTTAAATCGTATTTGATGTATTTCATTAATGGATACAAATATCACACAGAATCTCATGGACATAATATGTCAACAATGAACAATGGTGTTTCGATACAGGGAGAAATGATGGATTACTATGAAAAAATTATTGAAATATTAGAAGTTGAATACCCTGCTTTGCCAGTGAAGCGATGTGTGATATTTAAATGTGACCGGTATGACCCGACACCAAATGTTGGAATAAAGGTGCATAGAGAATACAATTTAGTTAAAATCAATTATCGAAGAAGATTGAGACAATTTGAACCTTTCGTCTTGGCTGTGCAAGCAAAACAGGTTTGTTATATCCCTTTTTCAAACTTAGGACGAGATAAGACAGATTGGTTAGCGGTTTGCAAAGTTAAACCTAGAGGTGTTTACGAATCACATGGAAGAGGAGATAATAGTCTTCAAAGTGAGGTGTTTTAGGAAGATGTCACTTTTATGAATGCATCTGTTATGTATGACGATAATGAACCTTTGAACGATCCATCAAACGAATATGTCGATATTTCACCTAGAGAGGATGACGAGGGTCTGAGATATGAAGAGAAGCTAGAATTTGATTCTTATTCTTTTGAAGAAGAAGATGATTGTAATTTACCATTAAGTTTTAATAGTGAATGACTTGTGTTTGTAATTGAACATTTTAATTTAAAAATTACATTATTTTCATATCAATATATTATGTAAGGTCTTTCATTTAATTTCTTTTTAAAGGAATGTTGACATGATGATTGGTTCCGGATGGTAAAAATTCTTTCCGTTGGGAGGAATGTGGCAAAATTGTCCCAACCCATGGAATCAAAACTACAGAACATATCGCTGCATCATACACTACCAATCGTTTGCCTTCTATGGCCGATCTGTTACTCAAAGCTGTTTAGTATGATCTGCACGTCGTCTCTTTCCGTGTTATGTACATCTCATAACATTTATTGAAGTTATCATACATATTCTCATTTCATTGTCAATCCTACATGTGTAAACTTCCTTTAAAATCGAAAAGGACATGTATGCTGATAAAGGTGAGAACAATGTCACGACAGCTTATAAAGGAATAGGAAGATCGGGTATTGTCGGCAATTCTTCTATTTCTCAAACCTCGGCTGCACAATCATGTATGCATTAATATACCGTTTTCGTTACTTATATGGTTTTTCAATATCACGGTTTCAAAATTTCTTCACTGATTATGTTTTAGGTAAAACTGTTCCTGTTAGTAGTTCATTCGAAGAATTAGTCTTCTATTCTAAGAGCGGCAAGTCATTCACTATTTCCTCAACCAGTTTAGCTACAGCTTCAAAACTATTGCAAGAAGGTGTTCAACAGCCTACACCAGGTGGACGAAGTTTCACTGTTTCCATTGGTGCGTTTGAACATATGAGAACCCTTCTCGGGAACCCAGACATTAGGGACTCTTTTATCTTTACCGACTACCATGTCACATGGAATCAAACAAATTAATTATATCAATGTGTTTTTGTGCTGCACATCATTATTATACTAAGCTTTCACGTTGATTTATTGTTGTATCTGTAAGACTTTGTTAAACAGTGCATATTTGTATTATTGTTAAGGTTCATTTATTGTTGATAACAATATGTTAACCTTCATATATTGCCTTATTTTCTTCTCTATGTGTTGTGTAAAATATTGATTTCAAAGTATTAATTATACTTATAGAGAATTGGGCAAAATTGAATTTCAGGTAAATAAATGGGACCAAAGAGACAGCGTGAGGTCATGCGACCTAGCTTTAGAGCCATGATCGGGGGAAGTTACTGTAAAGGTGGTTCGTTACAATCTACATCTCCGACTGACTCACCTCCTCCACCTCTCACGTCGGCTGTTGCAAATGAGGCATCACCTACTGCTCCTCATCCTACACCATCCCCTTCTCCAACGCATATATCATCCAACACTAACTTATCGGAAGCAGGAGACGTTCGCTAGCCTGACGCTGAGGGACCTGATGGAAGAAAGTTTGTAAATGTTGTCAATGACAAGTAAGTGAAATCAAAGCATTCACAATTTGCTTATTATGAAGTCTTACTTTTATCAAATTTTACATAGGATAATTAATTTGGTATGTTAGGTTGGTTCCGTCTGGACCAACTTCAAAAAATATGACTTCGTCGTTTAAGCAAAAAATTGAATCAGGGTTATGTATTGAAGAATTTATCTGACACCACAAAACAATTTTACTTTCAGGATTTTGAGGTAAAAATAATAGTTATTTTCTTGTTACATTGATTTATATTTACAATGTTCATAAAAATTTAAACATTATGTTATTTTTTCCCTTTTTATTTCAGAAAGAATTTTACTATGATTCTTGTTTCAAAGTCAGCATGTATAAAGTCTGGGAAAAAAAGCTTGAATATGTTATCACGATTTAATTAATGCGATATGCAAGATTGGTACACTACCGCGTTATATTTCGGAGAAAATTTGGATTCGTTGAACGGAGTATTGGACATCACTTGCGGCAATGTCCATATCAGAGCGTAATTCGACCAACGGACGTAAAGGTCCGGGGGGTACGAGTCTTTCAGTACATACGGGAGAATCAATTACTCACTACGAGCATGCACATAGACTAGTAAGTATCTAAACTTCACACCTATTTTGCATACATTTTGCTTCACTTTATTGAACATAGTGATTATGATATAAATGTCTGGTGTCATATATGGCTGTGTGAAGTTGTTTTCTTTGTTGAACAGGGGACAAATATCATATATATAGAGGAAACTCTGCCGATTTTTTTTTAAATTCTAGTTCACATCTGACAATTTAAGTTATACATATAGGAAAAATCATTGGGCACCAAGCCTACACCTATCCAGCTATTTTTGCACACCTACACGAAAAAACATGATGATGTCACCTTCATCAACACTCGATGTAGAGAGCTGAATGTAAGTAAAATTAATATATTTTTATAATTTCTTAACAATTATACCTTAATTACTAATGTAAAAATTACTTCCTAATATGACCAAATACGACAAAATATTCAGCGATAGTCTCAAGAGAAACAACCTGTAGACGAGAGTCAGACATATCTTGATGTCGTGGATGGTAAGGATCGTCGTGGAAGAATATTCAGCCTAGGTTCATATGCAAACACCTGTTATTCGAGCTTTTCCCTATCCAGTATAGCAACATCTGCTTGACCATAGCAAAATAATGAAGTATCCGAGCTCCGGGCCACAGTGGACACATTTAGGGAGCAGATAGTTAATCAACATATGGAGCATATGGAGGAAATAGTTAAGATGAGAGAAGAGATGAGAGAAGAGATGAAAGAGGAGATGAGAGAGAAGATGAGGGAGGAGATGGAGCAGGTATTAAAGATCAAAGAGTCGATGGAGCAGGTAGCTAAGAAGAGAGAGAAGATGGAGTGACTTGCTAAGATAAGAGCGGAGGTGGAGCAGATGACTAAGAAGAGAGAGCAAACGGCGTAAATAGCTCAGCTTAGGCAGGAGATGGAAAGTTAAAGGGGAGGTTTAATAGTTCAGAGCATCCACGATCACCACGACATTAGCTTATCCTTGTCATTTATTTTCAATTAAAAAACATAAGATTTGTTCATTGTTATGTTTTAATTATTAAATTAAACACTTTATATGTTATATTATTAATTAATTTTCTCATTCATCAAATTATATATACATATTAATATATTATGAACAAATAATATAACATAATGCAAATAAATAAATTATATATACAAAATAATATAACATTGTTATAGCAATAACATAAGAATGGAATTAAAAATATATATAATCAGTTCTTACTGACGGAAATATATTCCGTCGGAAATGTTGAAGAAATTTATCGACGGTAAACATAACTGTCGACAAATTAATTGAGGTTTTTAGGTAATTACCTTCGGATCACCGACGGAAACTCACTTAACTTATTTCGTCGTTAAATTGATTTCGACAATAAGTTACCATCTTTAATACCGTTGGTAAATTACCGACAGAACCAGTCGATAATTTTAACTATGACATCTTTAACGACCGATTTCTCGAACACCAAATTATGTCAGTAATGAAATTTACTGACAGAAATTTTTCATTTTCAGACAGAATTTTTTGTCGGTAAATTAATTATTTCTTGTAGTGATGGCATCAGCTAAACTATAGTGCAGAGAACATGTAAACCTTCTATACATTTCGTCTATGGGAAAGACTATAATTTAGTGGAATACTTTCGCAGATGCGTAGAACTCACTCTCATTGAATTGTGGTCTTAAATCTTCTTGACACATAAAATCCAAGGGAAATGAAACAAGATGACCCCTTACTGATTTCAGTCTCCCCATGGGGTCTATCTCCTTAGCTTCTCCATCTTCATAAGTTATTAACTTATTCGGCACAATTCCTAAATCAATGGTAGTATGACCAAGTTTCTCTTTCCAGGAGTGCATGCTTTGTCGGAGAGCAGATCTGCTTGGTGGGAACAGAAGAGAATGCGTCTTAGAGAGTTTCAAATGAAGAAGAATATAAAATCTTCATGTTTGAACTCTACCTCGAGTGTATAAGATCATTGGGAAGACAAGCGAAAACATCATGATAAATCATTGAATTTTCCTGACAGGTATTTTAGCAAAGAGTTATTAGCTCTCCAGAAAGAAAGAAAACATGTAAAGCCAAATATATATATATATATATATCTTGTTTTCTATTCATTCCAACACATTTTCAACTGACCTAGATATATTCATTTGTCAAGAGCTTAGCAGCAAGCAAGGTTACTGTACAAGTGAAAACTTTGTCACAATATCTTTAAGCAATTGGTTTCGTGTAATGGGTAGTGACAACTTTCCATTAACAATAATATGGTAAGTGAATCTTGTCAATCGGATGCAAAGCATCTTTTTTCTTTCTTCCCCTCAAAATGGTATCTTTTTCAGTAACGCATTGGGATAGTTTATTGATGCAAACTCTTCCGGAAGAAAGATCCTATATTTTGTTAGGAAAGGGATGGTACTTGAAGGCATGAATAAGTTGAAAACATCAAGCCAGTGGAAAATAACAAGAATACTTTCCAACATCTCACCTTAGCAGTTGCCAACCATAAATCTGTATAAGTTGTCTCCACAACAGGGTCTTTGATTCGATCAACCTGGGTTTAATTATTGTCAGTCAATGATTGGAAATTTGTATACAATCAATAAGGAATAGAAACTTTGATATCTGGTTAGCTATTTGATAAACAAAGCCCTAACATTAGTATCTTTACTTAGACACTATTTCTGTATGAAAGAACAATGAATTTATTCATATCGATCAACTTAGTTTTTACAAACCTCTCCTGCTTTTAGACCAAGATGCTCTGACCACAGTGCTTCTCGCAGGCTAAATGTAAATTTTCCAGCTTTCCAGGGTTCTCCATTCATAGATGAGTCAATAAACTCCTTATCTTCAATAACTACTCCAATCTGAACCAAGAAATATAATTGGTGCAGTGAAACATGATGACTCAAATGAATACTTCATCTTCTAAGAATATTTCAACTCACAATCTGATGCAACATGATAAACCGAAGAAGGTAAGCACTCGGATAATAAAATGTAATAGTAGTACCTCCGAATCTCTGGAACCAAGCAAACTCCTATCGTTGATATTAGATGATCCAATTATGGCAACACGATCATCTACAATCATAACCTTGCTATGCACATAAACCTGAAAGTTAAATCCCATATTTCAACCACTTTCAACAAAATAAAAATAAGTGCAATTGCTCAATCAAGAATAAAGTAGATAACAGCCCTCATGATTCCAAGAATATGTTTTCTTTTTGGAAATTGAAAGAATAACATTAGAATTCCAAAAATATGTTGCTCAACTATCAAAGAGAAATAGCTTGGTTATTAGTGGAATTATACCAGTTAACATACTCCGATCTTGGAAGAAAATAAAGTTCAAGTCTGGATGAAAAAATGATAGAGGTCGGGGACTATATCTAGAGTTCAGAGCTAGGTTTCTTTGGGGCCATTATTTGTTCTTACCTCTGCTTTAAGTTGGGGGCGTAGGTTGAGGACTAGGCAGACCTCAAGTATTGGATGCTGATGCGAGGGGAGCTGAGAGGTTCATAAACGAGTTCACTGTTATGGATTACACTTTACTTTAAATCTTTTCTTTGAGGTTATATGTTTTTTCTACCATGTTAAAGCTTTTCTTTGGAGCATGGGTTGAGGACTTGTGAAAACATTAACATCTGGAGGATCATGCAAGAAGAGCTGAGAGATTCATAATCACTATGAGAAGACTATGGGGAATCTGGTGCAGATTAATTATGAAACAAATAATTATATGATCTCAGTCGTAGAACCCTTTCTGTGTGAAAATAGGCAGAAACCATAAATGAACTGATTGGGTACCTGACTTGTTGCTACAGGACCACCCTCAAAAAGCCTACCGTGTGTCCTCAGGCCATAAAAGGAAATGTAGTCTTGTGTTTTGGGGCCAAACAATGCGTTGAGATTATACAGTATCGAAGTCTTTTCTCTAGAAATGGTCCGATACTGCCAATGCATAATGGCTCTTACAGTTGCTGCCCCACCATCATCAACACCTCCCTGGGATAACAAAATTTAGAGAAGCTACGTAAATTTTGTTTAGATGTGGAATTTTAGAATCAAAACCAAGAGATAAACCTGGAAGCCTGGTAACAGTGGTATAACAACTACAGCTCGAAAGCATTTCTGTTCCTTACGGGCAAGCAAGATGCGCCTGTACAATGCTTCCACGACACGGTTCTGTATAACCTCATCTTCATGAAGACCTGATATAAAAAACTGATTCTGAAACAAGCAGCCAATTAAGTGGAAGTATTAGCTAGAATATTATCCTTCTATTATGGAACAGATATAAATTAATCTTTTAGATTAGACAGACACGTTGGCATTTCATGGGATCATGACTAACCAATTCAACATTTACATAGGTTGCCATTTGATACATATCAACAAGAGAAATAGAAAAGATGAAGAATTTCTCTTCATGGAGTTACCTCTATATATACAAAATGTTCTGCTTTCTCAATGAGAGAACAGTAAGCGTTATGAATGCTTTCCTCTGGTTGATTCACACCAGCAGACCATTGACTGACACTTCTGATAACCTACGGATCACATTTCACAAAGTCGACGTTAAGAGATAAATGGTTAGTTGGTCAGCATTCATCTTACCCTGATCATTCTATGATTGGTATGATATGCTAGGCCAGTTGCATCGATTATGCTACCAAATTGTAAAGGAAAGACGCTATTATGTAGAGAAGTAGGATCGTAATTAAACTAAATAAAACAGATGCAATCCTAAGGAATAGGAAAAATTTTCTGACCTGACAATGACATGAAACACGTGGCCCAACTTGCCCATACTCCTCTGCAAAACCAGCATGGTCATCTTTCTCTGACGCTTCTGACCAGTCATCTGACTGCATATTACTTGGAATATCCACAGAATGAAGTTCATCATTAGAATCTTTTGCTGGTGTACTCGGAACCAGTATATGAAGCTTCGGACTGACAAACGAAAATCTTCCAGGGAACCCTGTTGGCTGATTAAGAAGATTATTGTCCGTTAACTTGTTATATACACTATAAGCAACAAGTGTGTCAGCTTCATGAGGCAAAAGGAGTGGTATATCTTGCATTGGGGACAGTGAAGAGAAAGAATCTTGTCTGCTAATGCCTTGCTTGTTTTCTTCATCTTTCTCAATGTCTATTTCTCTACTTCTTCCCAGATAATGAGGGAGCACCATATGATGGTGAGGCATGAGCAATGGAATTGTTTTCTCACCGGGGGCTTTGCTTAGCTGAAAAAAGCACTCAGTCACATCAGAATCAAATGGGTTGAAAGGTGTGAGAAGAGAAGAGACAGGTTGAAGATCAACCTTCGCATGGTTCCAGCGTTGAGCAAAATGCCTTGCAATATCACTACAAGGAGGACCCCAGAGAGCACAATGGACATCATGCCATGGCATTCTCGGATATTTTCTACGATCCAATTCGTCTTCCATTGCATCTTCCCACGAATTTGGTTCAGATTCTCTAGCCATGACAAAAATGTTAACGTTTTATACCAGAAATGCACATAAGATCTTCACACTTTTTAAGAAGTCATTGGCAATGGAATGCATAAATCTCCAATTATCTGATAAATGAAGAAAATACCTCGGGTTATAGTAATCTTTCCCTGGCCATACGTTGGCAGGGCAATCTCCAATCATGTGTTCAATCGTATCAAAACGACCAAAGCATAAGTCTAATCCTCCGATAAAGCAAATCTGATGATCAACTATCACAACCTTTTCATGATGTGACCTGCAAATAAAGGATGGGCTACATCAACAAAAAACAATGAACAGTGCATAAGAGAAAACTGATGTCCAACTTAATACATACCATAAGTATATTCCTGTCGAAAAATGGTTCGGATAACGCAACACCCTTATATTCTCATGTATGTTACGGAGTATTTTTTTGCTGTACATACTGTTAATTTTCAAAGCAACGGAAACCTCTTTGTAAAGAAGAATATATATCTGCAAAGTCATGGAATGAGAACTTATAGCTGGTAAATCAGAACCCAAGTAGGAGTCAAAGAATGCTTTCAAAACAGATTGCTCAAAGATTGGTGCATATTATCAAGAGATCTGCACATCATAACAAGTTGACAAATAAGAGTGACGAAAGTTATAAACCATATGCACCTGGACACCTTGTTTAGCTTTAGCTTCTAGCAAATTATCAAGCCGGGAGATGGAATGATCTCGGAAAGGGCGTCTTAGGTAAAGCTCAGGGCAAAGCCACCAACCAGTAATAAATATCTGAAGTGTAGGCATTAAAAGGGGTGAGTATTACAAGAATAACCATGCTCTCACTGAAATGGCTTGCTCTAAGGTAGAAATGAACCTCTGATTTTGCATCCTCTATTGCAGAAGCAATTGCATCAAAAGCTGCTAGTCCATCTACGAACCACTGAGCTTGACTCCCATCTTCTGTTAAACCCCTTTGAGGGGCGAAGGAGCCAAACTGGTGAGGATGACACCAACCCTCAGGAGGCCTTAACGCAGCATCATTTATGGAAGCAACCCATTCTTTCACTTTACCACTACTTGGGGTTCTTACTTCTATGTTCCGACATCCAGATAAAACCTGTTGCCAGTTTACATGTTGGTAACTCTCAATCAGGCAGTGGAGCCAATAATAATATTCAATACGTCATTCATATAATAAGGTACCTGACCTCAAAAGAATAATGCAAGAAGCTGCGCTCTTTCAACTGGTTTGCTAAACATATTTTGGGCGCTTTACTGCCATTTGATGTTGGTAAGACATCAAAGAATATAACATCCAAGGGTTTGGTCTCAAAAGGGTCTTCGAGCAACGCCAAGAACCCAGGTTTAAGAACAGCCCACACCTGCTTGACGATTGAAAATAATGTGAAAGTTTGATTTACAATTACTCATTAATTCATAAGAAGTACAAATGCACATACTTGGGTGCTGCCAAAAAATACTAATCAGAATTTGACCAGAAGGTCAACTAGAGACATGTCCAACGAAGCATTAGGAACTTATTTGATAGCATAAATGCATATAAAATGAGTACCCATTAGATATAATTGTATTGAATTCAGAAATCAAACATGTAACTACCTTTTCCCAATTGTTAATGCAGCAACCAAACCACTGGCATGGAAAACAACCTACGCTATCATCTTGCCTGGAGACTTTCGATAGATGCTTCACCATTATGTAGCCCTCCTTCATCTTTGGACCATATTCTCTTGAGAAAGACAACTTAGAGACCTCCAAGAATTTGCACACCTGCATTCCAATATCAGATAGTTATCATAAGGATAAAAACATAAGCAGTAAGGAATATTTTGTACAAAACTCTCTATGAGTAATTTCTAGATCCTGTTTGTATTAGGAGTTTTTCTCTGTATCAACTTTTATTCTCTACGAGATTATGTCATTACATATGAGCTTGTATGTGGAGATTAAGATCTCCTAATATACAGTTGCGAGGTGAGCTTTCTTAGAGGATTAAAACTAATTTTAAAGTAGATAATTGACAGTTTGTTCTGATCACATACAACTCAAAAGAAAGAACAAACAAGACGATTTGCAGCATCTCATAAACAATTGAATCCTAGATATGAATTGTCATTTATATAAGAAACTCGCCACACCTGTTCAAAAACATCTGAGATTACTCAACACAAAATAGGAACTACCAATTATTAACGTAATTGATTTTTCTCTGCTCACCTCTCGAGAATTTACAATATCCAGATTTCCTAGGAAATGATTCAAGTAATTCTGCATTGCCACCTTTGACCTCTCTGAAATAGCCTGTTGGCCTCCTAGTGATGGTCGAAGAATCGGTAGAGCAGCCTTGGTAGGAATACATCTGGAAAGCAGAACTGTTCCTTAGAGCTAAAATTAGAGTAATAAATTGCTTTTGAATTTTGTACAAGGAACCTAATAGGGTTTAGTTTTGAATCATATGCCTTCACCTGTTCCTAACACTATCTTCTTGATTTACAGGAAGAGCACCATCATCAGGTTCATCACCATCTTGCACCACTGGCAAATGATCGACTATTCCTAGACTATGAAGCCATTCTCTAACCTTTCAATGACAAGTAATACAGAAATCAGAAAGTAAAAAACCAGTAAACCAATCATGTTTATAACTTGAAAGATTACCAGCAACATGAATTAAGTGAAGCTGGGGAAACAAAGAGGCACATATACTTTATAATAGGAAATGTATCTTGCATTCTGGAATACCTGCTCTTGTTTCTCATGCAATTCCTCTATAATTGCTCTTCTTTTCAAAGCAAAGTGTAAATACAGAACTTGGGAAGCTTTCTTATTTAAGAGCCACTTGAACTGTTAAATTGAAAAAAAAAAGTCATTATTCACAAAGGATTAGAAACTTTTAAAGGGAAACAGAGAGCTTTAAATAGATATATAACAGCTGATGTCTGAGACAGGGAATTCGTCATCTCCCTTGAAAAAGTATGATCGTTGTACACAAATACTTGGAACAAGTATGATCGTTGTACACCCTCGGAAAATGTAACAGAACGATCACCTTAATTTTCAAGAAGAAAAAAACTGACAGAACAAATTCAAGTGCATTGATTGTTCACCTGAACTTTTCTTGTTCTTGTCATGTTCTGTTTCTATCTTCCTTTCAACATATGTTTATTAATCACTCTCTATACAGAAATAGGACGATGTACGGTAATTTTTACCTGTTTGTATTGCAACTCAATGGTGTAAGAGAGAAGAATGGGGCTAATATCTCCGGTATCTGGTCTTGAAACCGAAACAACGTAGGCTTGTGGCAACTCATCGAAAATCCAATCAGGTTCTGGGAAGTGCCTGAAGGAGTAGGATTGGTGGAGAAACAAAGAGTCTGAATGCGTGGTGGCCTCGATGAGTGGCTCCGCTGCTGTTGACATCCCAAAACAGTCCCAAAAATCCCAATATACTCAACGGAAAGCCGTGTTGGCATGTCCTTTTACGTCCACTAGAAGGTGGTGGTGGCGGTGGTTGTGTCAATAAACAAAAACAAGTAGCGAGAGGAGGGAAGACAAGTTATTTCATTAGTGACGATTGGTTTGTTTAGTTATCGTGCTTACCGGTTTTTTGATGTTAGAGTAACGGTAAAGAGAAGGAAGGTAGCGTTTTAAGACACGGTAATTAAAAGGTTCAAATCTTCAATCTAATTTTATGATATTTTATTTTATTTTATAAATTTTAATTATTTATTTATGTATATCTGATATGAGATTTATAAGATAGAATAAGACACCATAAAATTAATCAGATCATCTTATCCTGTAACTAAGATAGCAATTAGCATGGGATTTGACTGTAACATGTCGCATCTGAACGGTTTTATTACTTGACATGGAAAAATAGGTGATTTCAGAGGATGATCCTTTTGTTTAACAGAATATTTCCAATTTCCCCATGTTTGTGTTCTTGAAAGAGATCAGAATATCCAACTCTTCAGAATATCCGGTCTTTTGTGCTTTTACAAATAAGAATATGCTGAAGGAGGCGACGGCCTCCCTGACACTTTGGTTAATTTAACACTCAATATTAAAAGCACCTTATCTTAAAAGGTGAAATCAGCTATCACAGTTGTCTTTACATTTGAGTCCGATCAGATTGTAAGGAGGTAAATTATGGTTTATCTCGATCAGCTGCTTAGTAAAGCAGCCCATACGCTTCTGTTGTCGAGAAAACTTTGTCCCAATTTACTCTGTTAGATTATCAACCGAGCTATCTGTGCGGGTAATATTAAAAGCACCTGACTTTTAACGTTGCAAGTTGATGATTCCTTATTCCACCAAATTACTCCAAACTTCCAACCAAATATCCTATTGAGTATAAGATTTTTGTCGTGCACGGCTACACCTACGCCATCTGGCTATTCAGAAATATGCTCCTTTCAGTCATTTTCCGGCATATGCATACCTCGCAAGTCTTCTTCAATCTTGCTTTATTTACGCCTATCTATTTATTGTTTCTTGCATTTCACAGGGTTTAGTTTGATGACAAAACACAAAGTGCAAGTAATATATATATATATATATATTAAATTTTGTTTAAATTTTGGGCTGAGACTTGAAGCTTAAAATCATAAAATGAAACAAAATCATTTTTAATTTTAAAAATAAAAATATATTTAATCACACTTGATTAGGCTTGATCAAGCTTTGGTTTTACATATGCTCAATCAGTTTTTTTATTCCCCTAGATTGTCTTCGATACAAGTCTTTTCTACCATAACATCGCGTTGAGAAATCCCATCGCAAATAAAATAATACACAATGTCAATGTGCTTTCTATTCAATCATTGCAAGATTTCAACTTCCCTAAAGGGCAATTCTAAGAGAATGGAGGTCGATTTTAGGAGATTTTGAAGATTTGTTGGAGGAGGTTTGACTTTTCCTCATTTAGTAAGGAGATAATAGGGAGATTTAAAATTATGAATCCTTCACTTTCTATTCATCTTTCTTTTTTTTTTTTTTTTCATTTTATTTTCTATCATGTGTAACTAAATTTTTTTAATGTCTAGGTAAGATGAACCCTATATTTATGCCTTAATATTTTGATACTTTTATTGATTGATCTATTGTGATTTAATTACGTGTTTAATATATGTTCTAATAGATCCACAATATTATATCATAATTTGATTTCATAACATAGAGATTAAGAAATCCTTATATGAATAAATCTATCGTAATTGGAAAGAGTTGATTTCAATCTTAGAGATAGAATGATATAAATCCTCCGGATTAGAGTCACATCTAATAAAAAATTCACAATTTAATAAAACAATTTTATAAACTTTAACTTTGAGTAATTCAGTTGATAATCTTGAGATTATTTGTTATTAGACTTGAAAGATATTAGCATATCATAGGAATTTTCACGATCCAATAGTCAATAAAACAATTGCATGATAAAAGATCAATTAGTTAATAGTTTTAGGAAGATTTGAAACCTAGGCATTAATTCTCAATATAAGTAATTTCCTAAGTGATTTCTTATTTTCTATTCAATATTGGTACCTATTTTATTTTATTTGTTTAGGTTTTATTTTCTTTAATTAAAATCAAAACCAAACTCATATACTAGATAATAGTATAATAGTAACTACTAGTATTCATCATTTTGTAGGATCAACCCGTACTTATAGAAACTAGCTATAACTACACTATACACTTGTGGTTAATATGCAATTAAGACATATAAGAAAAGACAATCAAGTTTTAGATGCCATTGTCAGGGACATTAATATTAGGATAACGTTATTTTTGTTAATCTAGTCATTACTATAGTGTCTGTTATTTTGTTTTATTCTTGTTTTTATTTTATGTTATTTTATTTGTTTAATTTGTTTAGTTTTAGAATTAGATTCCTGGTTAGTATATTACTCAGAGAATATCTGAGGGCTTAATAGAAACGGATCTTGAAATAAAGAGGACAATGCAGAGGAATCTTCATAGGAACAATCTACAAGAGTTTAAACCAGACCGTCAGATAAAAGGCTTGGAAGGTCATGTGGATATGGAAGAATCTTACAACATTATAGATCAAACACGTACGATGTTCGACAACGCTAGGCCAAACCTATCTGGTGTGGAGTCCAGCATAATGAGACTAACTATTTAAGTGAATAATTTTGATTTCAAGTCGAGCATCATCCAGATAGTGCAACAGTCAATCTAATTCGATGGACTTCGAGATATAGACCCCAATTTTCATATCTCTAACTTTTTAAAATCTCCAATATTTTTAAAATCAATGGAGCAAATGATGACGTCCATTCTCCCTAAGAGGAAAGGCTAAGTAGTGGCTAAATTCTATGCCACATTCGTCACTTACTACAAGGGATCAAATGGTGGAGAATTTTTTACTAAAGTATTTTCTCCTTTCAACAATTGTGAAGCTGAGGAATGAAATCTTGTCATAATCCCAAGTTGAAGGTGAATCACTATATAACATATAGGACTGATTTAAGGAGTTGCTTAGACAATGCCCTCATCATGGGCTACCACTTTAGATGTAAATCTAAACTCTCCATAATGGAATAAGTCAAAGTACGAGTTAGTCGATAAATGCAACAACTGAAGGGATGTCGAATAATAAAACAACTGAAGTGACCTAAGAGCTGATAAAAGACATGGCCATGAATAGCTATCATTGGTGCTTAACTAGAGGAAGAATTACTAGGCCAATAGGAGTTTATGAGGTGGATACAGTGACATAGTTGGTGAGTCAAGTGGAGGCCTTAAGAAAGAAGAAAGATAGACTGACTATGACTCCACAAGGAATGGTAATGCAATGTGTAGTGTGCGAGCTTGATGAATAAGGGCAAGAATGTCAATAACTTCAGCCCAAACATGTGGATTATTTGGGGAACACTTTAAGACCCCCCAAATTAATCCTTATAGTAATACTTACAATCTTGGTTGAAGGAATCACCTTAATTTTTTTAAAAGTAATCAAAGACAACAATGAAATAACCCTCCACCTGGATTCCAATCACAACCATCACAGTTAAAGAAACCTAGTATGGATAAGTTAATTATGGAATTTATTCAAGAATACAGGAAAAAACATTGTCAAATAGTCGCATCTATAGGAAACTTGGAGATCAGAATTAACCAATTAATAAAGGCAGTGGTGGAAAGACTGAAGGGGAGTTTACTGAACACAACAGAGATAATTCCCATAAAAAGAATAATGACAATCACCAAGACCATTGAGAAGAAGCTCTAAGAAGAAGAGAAGGAAGTGATTAATTAAAGTCACCTGAATGAAAGTTGATTTTATATAAAGAGAGTCAAGGAGTATTAACCTCCACTTCCATAACCTATTGGAGCAAAGAGGAAATCATTAGAGGCAGAGTTAGATAAGGTTCCCAAATCTTTTAGAACAGTTGAAGAAGGAATTGTCTCTTGTTGAACCTCTTTTATAGAAACCAAACAGTATATAATGATTGAAAGAGACAACATTAAACAAGGAGGACTTAAAGAAGTTGGATATTGAAGCGTAAATGAGGAGATCTCTAACAAAAACAACAACATAGTAGAAAAACAAACTGACCCAGGGAATCTCTATATTCTTTGTACTGTTGGTGGTTAAAGGTGGATAAGGCTTTAGCAGACTTAGATGCTAGCATAAATATGATGCCTGGCATTTGTGAAAATGAGAATGGGAGAACTTAAATTGATAAGGATATATGTTCAAATGGTTGCTAGATCATTAAAAACATCCTAGGGGCAAAATAAAAGATATACATATTAAGGTTGATAAGTTCACATTCCCAGTTGACTTTGTCATTTTGGACATAGAAGAAGATTAAAAAATATCCTTTTTCCTTAGACGACAATTCCTAGCAACTGCTAAGTCACTTATACATGTTACAAAGGCAAGTTAACTTTAAGAGTAATGATGGAGAGGTTACATTTAGAATCTCTAATGTCAAAATTAATTCTCTTAAATTTTTAGATGCTATCAAGGTTAAAGAGTCATGTCAAATTGTTTTACAGGCTTTACATATAAGGATCCACTAGAACTTTTACACATTCAAGGGAATAAACCAAAGGAGATGAGTGGTGAAAAGCATTAGAAGGTAGCCCACTTAAAGGTTATAAAACCTACAGTAAGGCTACAAAACAATTCATATAAGCCATTGTGAGCGAAAAAGGTACATCAAGTTAACGATAGTAAATAAGCGATACATGGGAGGCAATCCATGAGTTAGTTTTAGTTTTATTTCCATTTAGATATTACCTCATTTTTGCTTTCATATTATTTGTTAGGACCCGCTTCGGGAACCGGATCCCAACCGAAACAGAGACGAAGACGAAGGGAATACGGAATCAAAAGAAGCAAATCGGAGTGAATGTATCGAAAGCAAATCGAATAAACATAGCGAAACGCAAAGCGAATGCAAATCGGAATCGAATAACAAATCGGAATAATCAATAGAATCAAATCATAAGGCGGAGACAAACAAAATAATCAATCAAACCGAAACAAATTCCAACATCCGTTGGAACAAATACACTCATCGCGTTGGAAACCTAAACTAACCGATCCAAAATTTGGTACAATTTTTTTTCTTTTTCTTATATTCGTTTTTACTCAAACTCATGCAAGTCATATAATTTCCCTTTTCTTGGAAATTATCCTTAATCAAGTTCTCGAATCACACAAACTGCTTATACATACAATCAAATCCCAAAAATTCATCTTTATACCAATTTTTATCAAAATTTTGGCAGCATAACGGCTGCCTTATGACTAACCCAAACCTGCAAAGTGTTCAAAACAACACTTCTATAATTTCCAATCAATCACACAAACATCAGAATCCACCGGACCCTCCGTCCGGGATCTCAGCATAAACAAACGCACTCTTATATCTAGAGCATTTCAATAAGTAGCGATCTTTAATCAAAGTCATCCATACATATCCAAATCATAATCATAAACAAAACCCATAACTCATTTCTATACACAATTTCATAACTTTCATACATTCTGAAATGACTGATTGTCATATATAAAACCGACACACAAATCCCAAATATATAAAACACAAAACAAACGAAATCGAACATAAGACTTATCATACTTCCATCCGAATCTCCTGTCGAATACCGGAGATGAGGATGAAGAAAGGTGAGCTGAAATAGCTCGTGGATAATATGTTTATAGATTGAAAAATAAGCGAGAACATGTTTGCAAAACCTTTGTCATTTATTTCAGAAATTTCATGTTAGATGATTCCACAATGATTTATTTCTCAAATTTTCACCTTTTTCAGATTGAATGAACATAAATCGATATTTCTTACACTTTTTGAAATATGCAATGCAACACACTTATAAATGAACAAAACACACAAAACACATAAAATGGTGCAGTTAGGTCCAAAAGAACGTATCGCACATTCTCAAGCATAGCGGTCTGTCTGTTGTGAACAGAATATACTACACTTTTTCGCATAGCGGTCTAGTGTAGTCGTGAAGGGAATCCAAAATCGGAGCTCCATGCCACTAGTGGGCAGCTAGGAGAAGGCTATGAAAAATAGACAAGTGCGCACTCGTCCCACATATGGGACCTGACCAAACCCACATAACACATTCGAAAAATCGAACATTAGGATTGGCCAAAGGCACTTTTCGAAAATCTTACCTTTCAAATTTCCCATATCACAATCACATATCACATTAAAGCATGTAAAATTCACTCGTCACATCATAACCAAAATTCAAATAATTAATTCGTCAATCAATTCACATATAAATCAAAATCATCACAATGTATGCAAATATTTCCTTCAATCATAAAATCAAACTTATTCAATGTCACATTTTTAAAATCATTCATAGAATTCGAACTGCATTTTCGTAAAATTTATTTCGAAAACTAATTTTTCAAAAATTTTCATAAACAATAATTTATCAAAAATTTTGCTTCTTAAATTTTCAAATATTCATGCTTAGCTTAAAATTCAATAAATAAACATACTACCCACCTCGAAATGATGCTAGGAACTCGTCCCGATCATCAATTTGACCAAAGTGTCCTTTGTTCTTCTACTTTAAAATTACCTAAACATATCCATCCAAAATTCAATATCATCAATAACATGTTTACTCAAATTGAGCTTAGAAAACATCAATTCCCCATATCTTCTAGCTATTTAAACCATAAACCTCCAAAATCCCCAAATCACAAAATTGACCTAAACCAATTTATCCAAATTTAACATCATAAAACACAAATTCTTCAAAATTGGTATCATATTTCACCAATCCATAATATTTTTCATGATTCTAAGCCAATAATTGCCAAAAACTCCAAATTATGAAATTTGGGCATAATCCCTAATTAATCAATCATCCAAAATTAAACTTCTTCTTAGCATAATCACTTAAATTAATCATAGGAAACTCAATCCCATAGCATCCTTAACCTATTTAAACCAAAAACTTATCAAAAGATTCAAAATCACAAAATATCTCTCTTACCTTTTTCCTCTCCATTTTTGAATTTATTGACTCCATAGCAAGCTTTCATGCTCTTCCGTTTCTTTCCTCTTTAAAAAGCATCAAACTCCCTTTGGAAACCATCAAAACCAACCTAGCTTTCTTTTTCTCCTTCATCTTCTTCTCTTTCAACTTCACTGAATGCTTCTCTTCTCTTCTCTCTTATTCTTTCTTCTTATTTCTTCTTTTCTCATCTAGAATTTTCGTGATTCCCATCCTTATACGGCAACTCATCTCATTGTTAGGTGCCATGTCATTAAAAATTGATTAAAGACCAAAATACCCCTTTCATATATGCCTAATTTCTAAATTTGCCCCTATACTTTACTTTATGTCATGCTCACTTGCGGACATGTTTCGCACTATCAATTTGAAGGAATTTGTCAAAACTTCCTTCTAGAGAAATGTTCCTCTATGTCTTAATTTCATAATGCCATAAGAATCATCCAATTCGGAGCACTATATCAAAAGTTATGCTAAATTTTTTTTAGATATGTTCATATTCTAACACATTTTTCATGTATGATTATTTCCATCCAGAAATTAACATTCTTAATCACAAAATTGAAACTCGATGTCTTCATAACAATTGTAGCCCTATTTCTCTAGTTTAATTCAAATTAAGAATCGCCTTATTTAGATTACCAGAGCAAAAGTTATGCGCAATATACTTTTAGATGTTCTTAATCCAAAACTGCATACCAATCCAAACTTCAATTCAGAAATTTTAAGTCTTAGGGGCAAAATTGAACTTTCGTTTCTTCATATGATTTATAGCACCATGTCTAAATTTTATTTTGCCTCAAGAATCACTTCAATCGGTGCATCACAGATCGAGAATTTCTCCAAATACCGAACCATGTTCAGAAAATAGTCCAACTCACTTTGATTAAATTAATAACCCTTAATTTAATCTCATAAATTCACAAATTTTCCATAAAATGAAATTCATTGTCTTAGGAATCCAACTCTTTAAAAATCGAATCAATCGGATGTCGTACGAGACAGTTATAAATAAAAGATTGAACAAGGATCGGATTAGGGGAGGAGAATGGCAAAAGCAAAAGGATTTTTCATATACATATCTAACCGAAATTGCCAAAAATCATAACTCCTAACCCCGATATCAAAAAATTGCAAACTTTATGGCGTTAGAAAGATTGAAAGACAAGGTACAACTTTCATTAAGGCCATTTACTCCAATTCAGCTTTAATCTTCATGACGAGTGGCTTCGAAGCATAGAACACACAAATCTATACTTAATAGCATTTTCAAAAACAAAGCAAAAGAACCTTATCTTCGGAAAATCATATCTTTCACTCCCGATATCGAAAAATTGCATACTTTATGACGACAGAAAGCTTTTAACAAACACTACAAGTTTTCAAAAGACCATTTTATCAAATTTTGCCTCAAACAAAAAGTCAACTCTCATCCTCAAAAAGTCAAACTTTTTTTAATTCTACAAATTTTCACACTTTTTTTTTCTCGATATCGAAAATTTTCATTATTTATAGCGACAGAAAGCTTTCAACAAAAGCTACAATTTTCATGAAGAGCATTTTCTCAAATTCTAACCAAATCAAAAAGTCCTCTCTACTCCAAAAAGTCAAACTATCTAAATTCTCCAAAATTTAACACTTTCACTAAATCCTCTTTTCTTTTCTTTTCTTTTCTTTTCTTTTTTTTCAATTCCATTCAAAACAATTTATTCAATTCCAATTCCATATAACTCAAAACACCATTTTAGGCTATTATGAATCATAACCATCACTAACAAAGGTTTACACACATTTTTCCTATCGTAATCTCATAAAACCATTCACATTCTCACAAGACTAATTCACCACTAATTTCTCTTTTCGTGTCAAATTTTTTTACTCACAAATCTAAAACAAGTTCGGGGTCCAACATTATTATAGGTTTTAATTAACTAAATTTTGTTTAAAGTGTTTTAGGATAGAAAAATTTATCTTTGGGAGAAATTGGGTATAATTGTGAATTTAAGGGAATGTATGCTATATGTCATATTGCTCAATTGTAAAATTTTCACGATTGAGCATTAAGTTTAAAGTTGCACATGTTTAAAGTCACTAGTAGTTTGCTTTGCAATCAATAAGTTTTGGCACCGTTGTTGAGGATTGTTTGTTTATCATCTTGTTTGGTTTAAGTTACTTTGATATACAAGTTTTTGATTGTTGGGCCCGAGCCCCGTACGTCCGAATCCCCGAGGGAGGGCCCCTCGGGTCGCCCCGGCGTCGGGCGCTCCATAAATCGTCGGACCCGATCCCAACATCCATACAAAGACATATTCGATTCGTATAACAAAATATATATATTCGATTCACACATACGTAAACATATACTCATACATACCATCGCATGCATTCTCAACATGCATTTCCATATCTCAAATTCATAAAACATATGTCATTCTCATTCGAAGAAATGCAACAGTATTCTCAAATGCAGCGTAATACAAAGTAAAATGAAATCTCAAAATACAAAAGATGCTCCATGATAAAATGCTCGGAGGGCCAATCCAAATTACTAACTTAAGGCAAAGCTCCTAATTAGCTGGAAGTTTTCGATGCCTCGCCAAGTCAACTATCGTCTCGATCTGCACCTGAGGAGGGGAGAGTAATGGGGTGAGCATAAACTCGATGGCATATACGTTTATAGCCATTGGCAACGAGCCACACAATCAAGCAATATATATATATATATATAATATACATATCACTAGCAAATCATAATTCATCAATTCAATTCACATTCAATCAGTATATGTCAAGCAATTTCTATTTCTTATCACATCAATCATTATGCAACAAATCTATCAAATCCATCATATCTTATGCTCATCAAATCAATCGTGTATGCACAAACAACTGGCTCGAGAGTTCCGTAATCCATCCGGATAACCCAAGGGTAAATCCATAAATCCATCCGAGTCCGATTTCTCAAGGAGCTCGTTGCCACAAGCGGGCAGCCGGGAGAAGGCTTTCAATATGTCAACGTGCACGTGACTCCATCCGTAACTCTCTTGCCCAAAAAAAGCACATAATCCATTCGATTCATGCTCAAAGCATATCATAATTTCCATTCTTTCCATTCTTTCCATTGCCATAAAGGCCCATTAATCCATGCATAATTATGATCAAAGCATATTCAGCATCTCTCATGCAATTCAATACAAATAATGTCATATAACACAAGCAAGCACACATCATGCAATTGCCCATACACACAATAACGATAAACATATTACCCACCTAGTATCGCCGAGTATCGACTCCTTGTTGTCCTTCCTCTCGCGATTGGGTCAAATCACTTGGTTCCCTATAATAAACCAAGTTTCCACACAATTAATATCTATAGCAATTATTTAATAAAGCTCGAAAAGAAAAAAGTAAAGCGTTAAAAGTCTCCATCTGATTCCCATCGAAATTCCTGAACTTTTCGAAACAATTCCCAATTTCCTTCTTCATACAACTTGTAGTCCTTAATTTCTAGATCACAACGAATCCAAGATCACCTCATTCGGATATCTACATCAAAAGATATCCCTAACAATATAAACATCTCAATTTGAAACAAGGGCCTCGCCAGAACGAAGGGACGCTTCGTCATGACGAAGGACCCCGCCCAACCAAGCGTCGCGACGTCGCGACGTCTCCTTCGACGTCGCGACGTCTACAGCATTTCACACGCCATGACGAATAATCGTAAAATTATTTACACGTCGCGACGTGGCTCCTTCTTCGTTACAGCATGGCGTGTTCATACGCACGTCGCGACGTCTGGGTCGAGGAACTCGACTCTGAACCCAGATTTCTGCAGATTTCAACTGCTAATTCCTCCATTTACCACACTCAACACTTCTAAACAATATAACAGGTCTTAAAAGGCATTTCTAAGTCATTCTCAACTCCCAAACACATCAATCTAACGATTTAGCCATATTTTCGCCCAAAACCCTAAAACATCGTCGATTCTCACATAATCCACAATCTCAAAGTTTAAACCCAATCAAAACAAGTTAAGAAGGAAGTAAACTTACCGATTGAATCTCTAAATCTGTCGAAACCTTCCGAAATCGCGACTCTCTTCTCTTCCTCTTCACCTCTCTATCGACGACGCTTCTTTCTCTTCTTTTCTTTTTTCTTCTTCTTCATTTCTCCTTCCCTTGTTCTTCTTTTATACTTGCTTTTATTTTAACCTAGAGCAAGATCACCTTAATAAGCCTAATTCCTTTTTCTTCTTAAGTAACTGTCTAAAATGCCCTCACATAATTAATCCGCTAATACCTTATTTAATCTCAATTAACCTTCATTATCCATAATTCTCTCAATTAATCCGAATTAAGGCACAAATCACATAATAATATCATAAAAATATTCGGGGCCTAACATTGATACTTTTCCTTGTGTATTTGTAGGTGTATGAACACAATGAACACGAGAGTTGAGAATAATGAAGCGTCAAGAAAATATACAAAGAAATATAGCAAAAGAAGGAGAACTAGGAGGAGTTAAGAGGACATTGATGGACTTTATGAGGCCAGGTTTCAAGCCTTAAGGAGTTACAAGGCTACCAATTCAAGCTAATAATTTCGAGATCAAGCTAACACTCTTTAACATACTTCATAGTAATGTGCAATTTTATGGGTTATCCAACAAAGATCCCAACACCCATCTTGCAAATTTTTTGGAGATCTGTGACACCTTCAGATTTAATAGGATGTCTGACGATGTTGTGAGATTGCGGTTGTTTTCTTTCACTTTGAGAGATCCGACAAAGGTATGGTATAACTCACTTAGTTCAGGGCAAATCATTACTTGGAAGCAGCTAGCCTAAGCATTCCTTGTTAAATACTTCCCCTTGACCAAGACAACAAGAATCATAAAGGAAATCATAAATTTTCAACAAAGTGATGGGAAGTCTTTATATGAAGTTTGAGAGAGGTTTAACAAATTACAAAGAAGCTACCCCTACCACAACCTTCCGAGGGAGTTCCTTTTGTAAACATTCTATAATGGTGCAAATCAAAGCACAAGAGGAACCATTAATGTAGTTGCTGGAGGATCTTTGATGAGAAAAACTATATCATGATCTTTTGGAAGAGTTGTCAAGTAATAGTTGTATGTGGTCAAGTGAGAGGAGTAGCCAAGGGAAAAAGGAGCAAAAAGGTACGATCCCAATTGACTGCATTATAGCTTTATAGGCGTAGATCACAGCCCTTAACAATCAGTTTAGCAACATATAAGGAGAGTCTTAATCTACAACCAAAGTTATATAATCACAGTATGAGTTATATGGGCAAGACAACCATTGCACAACAGAATGCTTCTTGTTGGGAGCTAATAGCAAAGAATAGGTAAATTACTTAGGCTAACCACTGCGAGGTAACAATTTGTACTCTAATACTTATAATCTGGGGTGGGAAAACCACCCAAATTTCTCTTTGAGTACTAACAATACAGGTGGCCAAGCAAGACTACAAGGACTTCCTGGATTTTAGTAAAATCTATTTGGGTCTTTGGAGACCAAAATGGACAAGTTAAGAGATGTCTTGGGGTCTAAATTGGAAATCAATAAGAGAACCAAAAGAGGATGTTTTCAAGTCAGGAGGAAAGTTAAAAGAGGATGGAGGCTAAGATTGATCAGATTGTGAAGAACCTTGCCTCATCCATCCACACTTAGAGGTACAAATAGGTCAACTTGCTAATGCTTTATCTTCTAAAAGTGCAGGTAGCCTACCAAGCAATACTGAGACCAAACCAAGGGAAAAACTCAAGGCTATTACATTTTGAAGTGGCAAGCAGATGGAGGAATCAAGTGTCCAAAAGGATAGCCAAGAAAAGGGGAAAGGCAAGGAGATACAAAATGATAAAGAAGAAGAGAGGCCTTATGTACCACCACCACCCTAGAAACCTAAACTTCCATGGTTAGACAACAACAGGTGAACACTCAGTTTTTCAAGTTTTTGGAGAAATTAAAGAAGCTTTAGATTAACTTATCATCGGTGGAAGCCTTATAGTACATGCCCAAGTATGCGAAGTTTCTTAAGGACATACTGACAAATAAACACACTAGGGAGGACAATCAGACGATAACCTTGACGGAGAATTGTAGTTCGATTATCTCAAGCACGATGCCTTCAAAACTACAAGATCTAGGAAGTTTTACTATTCCTTGTGTTGTTGGTGACTTTAAATTTTCTAAATACTTATGTGATTTAGGTGTAGGTATTAACTTGATTTCTTTGTCTATTTTCAAGAAATTAGGACTAGGAGAGGTCAAGCCAACATCCATGCTAATTCAACTAGAGGATCAATCCATCAAGAGGCCATTTGGAGTTATAGAAGATGTGTTGGTAAAAGTGGATACATTTATCATTCCTGTTGATTTTTTTATGTTGGATTTTAAAGCTGATAGAAACTATCTATTGATTTTGAGTAGGCCCTTTATGAATACTGGTAAGGCATTAGTTGATGTACATGAAGGAAAACTTGTTTTGAGAATAGGAGATGAGCAGGTTGAATTTAATATATCTAAATCTTTAAAGAAACCGGTGGATGGTACTATGTGTATGAAAATTGATGTTGTGGATGAGTATGTGAAGGAGGTTGAAAAGGAAAACTCTTTTTGAGAATAAGAGATGAGCAGGTTGAATTTAACATGTCTAAATCTTTGAAGAAACCGGTGGATGGTATTATGTGTATGAAAATTGATGTTGTGGATGAGTGTGTGAAGGAGGTTGAAGAAAAAGTTAATGAAGTTATTAAAGTGCACAAGGATGAGAGTGTGAAAGAAGAGGAATTATATGAGGAAGTTGAGCTAGAGAAGTTGAGAGAACATATACACCCACACCACCTTCCATTATTAAGCCTCCCACTTTAGAGTTTAAACCTTTACCTTTCCACTTGAGATACAATTTTTAGGTAAGAACCATACCCTACCCATCATTATCTCCAATCAATTAGATTATGAGAAAGAAGAGAAAGTGGTGGAGATCGTTAGGAAGAGGACGAGAGCCTTGGGTTAGCAAATTTATGATATTAGGAGAATTGGCCCCAATGTGGTGATGCATAGGATTAACCTAGAAGAAGGATGTAAGAGGTTAAAGTGGGAGGTAGTGAAGTTTTTTGGGTGAGTCCAGTACAGTGTGTGCCTAAGAAGGGAGGCATGATAGTGATGGAAAATGAAAAAGGAGAAAAGATTTCTACTAGGACCATCACAAGTTGGAAAATGTGTATTGATTATTGGAAGCTCAATTTGGACACCAAGAAAGATCAACAAATAATTGAGAGGGTGGCTAACCATGCATTTTACTATTTTCTTGATGGATATTTAGGGTACAATCAAGGGTTTATATACCAACAAGATCAGGAGAAGACTACTTTCACTTATCCTTATAGGATTTTTGCTTCGGAGGATGCCTTTTAGTTTATAAAATGCACCTACCACATTCCAAAGGTTCATGATGGCCAAGTTTATGGGCATGAATGAGAACTTCATGGAGGTATTTATAGATGACTTCTCTGTCTTTGGAGATTCTTTTAATCATTATTTGTTTAATTTAGCCAGAGTGCTTCAAAGATGTGAGAAGTCTCATCTAGTCTTGAACTGGGAGGGGTGTCATTTTGTGGTCCAAGAGGGAATTATATTGGGCCATAAGATCTCATGCAAAGGGTTTAAAGTGGATCGAGCTATGACCAAAGAAATTGAAAAGCTACCACCTCTTACCAACATCAAAAGCATTCGAGCCTTTCTTGGTCATGTAGGGTTCCACAGACGGTTCATCAATGATTTCTCTGTTATCACTAGACCTTTGACTCACTTATTAGTTAAAAATATGCCTTTTATGTTTGATGATACTTGTTTGGATGTAAGGCACTTACAACATTACCTATTCTGACGCCATCAGAATGGTTTTTTTCCTTTCGAGATTATGTGTGATGAAAACGATCATGTCATTAGTTGTGTACTTAGCCAACAGAAGGAAAAAAGGCTACACATCATTTACTACACAAGTAAGACCTTGACGGGAGCATAACTAAATTACATAACTACGAAAAAAGAGTTAGTTGTTGTGGTATTTATATGTGAGAAATTTCATTATTATCTTTTAGGCTCATATGTTCTTGTTTTTATAGACCATATGGTGTAGCATTATCTCTTTGCCAAAAAGGATGTTAAGGCTAGGATCATTTAGTGGGTGCTTCTAGTCCAAGAATTCAACATTGAGATTACAGATAAGAAGGGAACAAAAAATGTTGTAACGGACCACCTTTCGAGACTTGAAGGAGGGCATTAAGAAGAAGAAGAGGAAATCAAGGAGTGTTTTCCTAATGAGGCTTTAATGATGGTAGAAAATCTTTTTTGTCCTTGGTTTGTAGATATTGCAAATTGCCTCTCAGGCCATATTCTTCCTTCCGATCTATCTTATCAACAAAGGAAGTGTTTTGTATTTCAATGTTCTCGCTATATTTGGTATGAACATGTACTTTATAAAATATGTGCTGACAATGTGATTCACAGATGTGTCGTTGAAGATGAAATGCCTAAAATTTTGATGCAATGTCATAGCTCACTTTATACAAAGCATTATGGAGCTAACAAGAATGTAGCTCGGATCTTGGAATGTAACACCCCACTCCCGTAAGACCCGGAACCGACTTCGATGGTAATGTCCGAGTCCATACCCTACGAGGGTGGCGCGATACATCACTAAGTCAAATCACAGTATAAATTTTTTTTCCTTTAACACATACATACACTTACGCTACATGTACGTTGCGGAAAACATAACTTACAAAACATGACCGGTAAATAAAGTGGTGACCACGAGGGTCCTCATAATCAAATATCCTAATATATATACCAAAATCCTTACACTAATGTAGGCGCAACTGATCCCGTCCTCTTTTACACTCTGCGATCACCATACACCCGTTGCCTAACGGGGTATACTTCTGAGTCCTGAAAAATAGTTGCAAATTTTGGGTGAGTTTTTGTAAACTCAATGAGTGACCATCATCGATGGTCCGCTCACGAATGAAATTTATAACATAAATTCACATTTCTGTCTATTTAATCTCTTTTTTTCAATTCACATGAGTCTAACTTTATCACATAATACACTTATCAAAATTACCCATTTACACATCTACAGAAATCCACATTCATACATCCCATTTTTGATACATATATATATATATATATATCACTCGCTTATCATTTATTATCCTCTGGCTGTGACCGAATGCCTACACTGTCCCATTGAAGGGCTCAATAATATCTGACCCTTATCCAATGCTGGATACAGGGCTCACTATTCGTTGACACTAAGACTCTGAATCATTCATGAGCTCGAAGCTCATTTTCGCACGTTGAGCTAAAGGCTCTGATCGGTGGCAGCTCAGGTCAACAGCTGTTGGAACCCCTCCCCAGTGAGTCGCGTGCCCGACATCCTACGTGACATCTGGACGCGCATCTCACGAGGGATGGATTCCTCACCACTGAGGAAACCTCAAATCGGACTTAATGTTAATGTCATCCAAACAAATCTTGGTAATTTTACCCTAATTTTCCTCCAATAAAAATTAATCTACTTAGGGCCCACAATTAAATATGATTCCTAAGCTAAAATGAAATTCCATATCTCTAGGTTACATAAAATCAGAAATCGCCTCAATCGGATCTCTATAGATCACAAAATCGCCCAAAAACGGATTTATATCCAATTCCGCCACATAAGTGACTCGCTTTAATCTTATCCGTAATTTCTGACTAAAATCCGACACTCTCATTTTACTAAAAAGGGGTATAAATTTTTTTAGAAATCTAATTCTTCGAAAATCATAAAAATCGGAGGTCAAACGGAGGAAAGACAAAGAAAATAAGAAAATGGCTTTATTTATCATTTTTGAAAAATCAGAAATTAAATAAAAAAAATATTAATAGTGTCGCACTCAGCAGAGTGCGAGGCCGAGGAGTTCCTCACACTCTACTGCTGAGTGCGAGGAACATCTCTTAATATTTTTTTATATAGAAAATCTTAAATAACCTTTTAACTTTGAATAGGTCTAACTTTTCATCCCAAAACCAAAATTTCATAAATTTAGTGTCAATAGAAAGATAAAAGTAAGCTCTACAACTTCCTAGAAGGATTTAAAAACTAATCTAGCCATTAAGAGGGTCATAATTTGCTTCAAAGTTGCTGCTATAAAAAAATTCAATTTCCTACACAATGCTAAGAATTTGAGAATTCATATCTTTTAGCACACAAGTCTAAAAATAACACATTTTACCTCATTGGAAAGATAAGAAGATAACCTACAAGTTTCATGAAGGAAGTAAAAATCAATTCAATCATTTAAAGGTATAAAAACACTCTCAAAGTTTCAGCCTAAGTGAAAATCAATGGAACAGTAAATTTACCTAAATGAACAGTAACTGTCAACTTCCAAACCTCATTACTTTTTATTCCTAACTCCAATATTTGCAAATCATACCTCATTTTAAATATATAAGGATAATCTACATTTTTCATGAAGAAAGAAAAAATCATAACTGTCTCTAAGAGGGTGAAAAAGCCCTCAAAAGGCTCTGCAAAATTTTATGACTAACAATAGTAGCTGAAACATTTCAGCTCTCATAACTTTTTCAACCTAAGTCCAATTGTGACAACCTTTATGTCATTGGAAAGATCTAAACATATTCTACATTCTTCAAGAAGATATCTCACTTAAAATCTCACTCTAAAACACTCTAA
Organism: Erythroxylum novogranatense; assembly: GCA_029891385.1. Classification (NCBI taxonomy): domain Eukaryota; kingdom Viridiplantae; phylum Streptophyta; class Magnoliopsida; order Malpighiales; family Erythroxylaceae; genus Erythroxylum; species Erythroxylum novogranatense. Next base: position 16,194,714 of record CM057233.1, read on the forward strand.
ACCCCAAAACAAGTTGCTGTCCAATTTAGGAAAAATTGGATAGCATTTCCCCTAAAAATGCTCTAACCAAAGTCTTCAATCCAACACAACAACCTGCATAAAAACTCATTCTTCCAATTTCCATAACACAACTCAAACCCAATATACTTCAAATCAAGGGCAGTAACACACTCCTAGGATTCTATTTGTTTCCAAAACATAACATAATCCAACTTCACTCTTTCTTTTATCAAGTTTAACTACACAATTGTACATTCTTTGAAAACGTTTACAATGTATATTTAACCTTCGAAACCGTTATATTTACATGAAAACAAGTCAATACAAAGCTTCAAAGGGCATTTAGCCCGATTACATCCCAAAATAACAAAAGAAAAAGTACAAAGAACAAGCTATCGCTTTGATTTCTCAAAACATGACTTCAAAATCAAAATGCATCGGAGTTGCCTCAATCCCAATGCGGTGACTCAGTTTCTCACTCGACACCTGTGGAGGAGAAATGAGGGGTGAGCTCGACGGCTCCGTGGGTAATAACTTAATAAACAAGAATATAAGCAAAAACTGTTATTCATTCTTTCATGTTCAAAGCAATATCACATTAATAAGAGCAATTTCACTTTGCAAATCTTTTCACAGAATTTAGCACTTCGAACAATTTATAAACTTAACATATCACAAAAGTAACCTAGCAAATCAGAAATTCACAAACACAGTGGTTCGGGTGGATCCGAAACGGAACATACTACACATTTCCGCGAAGCGGTTATGTGTAGCCGTGACTGATGGAAATCCTTGAAAGGAATTCCAATGCCCACTTCTGCAGCGGGGAGAAGCCTATGGTTAGACAGTGCACTGACTCGAGCGGATCACCTAAACCCAAAGAAAGCACATAATTGAAATTATGAGTCAGAATCGGCTATTACAAATTCACTTACGCATAATTAGGCCAAACTGGCAAATCTTTTCTGAAATCACACATTCAAGTCTTTTTCACATAACGAAACATAATACAAATGATTTCTAACACAATTTACAAGCAAAGAACATCTCATACAAATGAAAAACATAACCAAGAGTAATTTTTACAAAACTTTAAATTCATTGGAAAGCATTATTTTACATTTATTCTAAAACTTAAGTAGGCCTATTATCTCAAGTATTAAGAAATCACCCACCTTAAATTCCTTTAGCTTGTAGGATGGTCAATTTGCCTTGCTTCTTCCTCCACTAGCCTCACTTCACCCTCATTAAGCATAATTATCCCATAAGAACATAGGATATCAAAATCGGAAAATTTTAAGGAAAAGAAAACTTGAATTAACACCTACCTAACTTAACTCATACCTAAACTAAGTTATTTAAGCCAAAACCTACCCAAAATACCCAAGAATTTCGAAATTCTCTTACCTTAGAAGATGACCCACGAAATTCTCTTTTTGTTTCTATTGGAAGATTAAACCTTCCTCTCTACTTTCTTCTTGAATAAAACTCTTAAAATCCCTTCTCTCTAAAGCATAAGCACCTAAGCTCTTACTTCTCTTCCTCTTCTTCTTCTTCTTCTTCTTCTTCTTCTTCTTCTTTCCCCTTAGTCGAAAGTCACCATTCTTTTTTTCCTTTCTCTTGCAAGTTTCGATTGCTTCTAAATAACCTAAGGAAACTTTGTTTCTTAAACTTAAAAAACCTAAGCCCCTTTATCAAAACTACGTAGTTTTCATTTAAGTCACTTATTTTCCTCCTTTCCTTGCCATTTTCGTTTCCTTCCCTTCTCCATACGACTACCTCACTTGTTTCCCATATAAATCAATTCTTTTACTCATTTAATGACATTTGAAATGGGCTAAAAGACCATCTTATAAACCCTAATCCTTAAGAACATTCATGATCTTCCTAAAAAGCCCTTATACCATCTTAATCTTTTAAAAAATCTAGTAACTTATTAAAACTCTAATTTAACTAAATCCTTTCAATTTTTAATCATTAACTGAGCACCAAAATCCCAAATTATTCTAACTAAAAGGAATTTATCAATTTAAACCTCAAAATAAAGAAAACAAGCTTAATGCGAATCGGGGCCCAACATTTCTCCCTCCCTTAAAAGAATTTCTTCCTCAAAATTCGTACCTGACATACTGAAGAGATGGGGATACTTCTCCTTCATAGCTTCCAATGGCTCCCACGTGGACTCTTCCACCGAATGATTTCTCCATAAGACCTTTACCAACTGCATAGTCTTGTTCCTGAGAACCTTTTCTTTAGTATCCAAGATCTGCACTAGAAGCTCTTCATAACTCAAATCATCACTCAACTGAACTTCATCAGCTTGAATGACATGGGAGGGATCTGATCGATATCTCCTTAGCATAGAGACTTGAAAAACATCATGAATATGGGATAATTCAGGAGGCAATGCTAACCTGTAAGCCAACGGACCAATTCTCTCCAGAATCTCATAAGGTCCCACATACCTCGGACTCAGCTTACCCTTTCTCCCAAATCTCAAAATCCCTTTCCAATGAGAAGTCTTGAGAAACACCTTCTCGCCGACCTCATACTCCATCTGTTTCCTGTGAGCATCTTCATAACTCTTCATCCTGTCCTGAGCTGCCTTCAGCCTCTGCTTGATCAAATTGACCTTATCAACGGTCATCTGAATCAACTCTGGACCCAAGAGTTTCCTGTCTCCCTCTGCATCCCAACACACTGGAGTCCTACATCTCCTCCCATACAGAGCCTCATAAGGAGCCATCTGAATGCTCGAATGATACGAATTATTATATGCAAATTCGATCAAGGGCTCATCCCATGCTCCTCTAAAATCCATCACACAAGCCCTGAGCATTCCCTCAAGAGTCCGAATGGTCCTCTCAGACTGACCATCGGTCTGAGGATGGAACAGTACTGAAACTCAACTTAGTGCCCATAGCCTCCTACAAACTGCCCCAAAATCTCGAAGTAAAACGAGGATCCCTATCAGACACTATCGAATCCAGGATCCCATGCAATCTCACAACCTCGTGAACATACTTCTTGGCTAACAAGTGTAGAGGATCTGTCTGTCTGATTGCCAGGAAATGGGCTGATTTCGTCAATCTATCCACAATCACCCATATGACATCATGCCTCCTACTGGTCCTGGGCAACCCCATCAGAAAATCCATAGTGACTCTCTGCCATTTCCACTCAGGAATGGATAATGGCCTCAACTGGCCTGAAGGTGCCTGATGTTCAGCCTTGATTTGCTGACACACCAGACACTTACTCACATACTCGGCCACATCCTTCTTCATACCTCTCCACCAGAAATGTTCTCTAAGATCCCTGTACATCCTGGTGCTGCCTGGGTGCATAACATAAGGTGCATTGTGCGCCTCATCCAGAATCTCATCTTTTACCTCCTTGACATCAGGAATACAAAACCTATTCCTAACTGTTAAGAGTCCATCATCACTCATCACCATACCGGACTCCTTACCCCTCTGCACCTCTTCCCGCAGCTTACTCAATTCGGGATCCTGAACCTGCAATTCTCTCACCTTCTCTCTAAGAATCGGTCTTACCCTGAAAGTAGCAATCATGCAATCTGATTCCTCCTGCTTCAAACTGATCCTGAGCTTAGCCATCTCTTCCAATAGCGGCAGATAGACTGTCTGCACATATACTATGGAAGACTTCCTGCTCAAAGCATCTGCAACAACATTGGCCTTACCTGGATGATACTCAATCAACAGGTCATAGTCTTTGAGTAGTTCAATCCATCTTCTCTGTCTCAAATTCAGCTCCTTCTGACTTAATAGATATTTGAGACTCTTGTGATCTGTAAAGATCCTAGTTTGCACTCCATACAGGTAATGCCTCCAGATCTTCAAGGCAAAGATCACAGCTGCTAACTCCAGATCATAGGTCGGATAGTTCACCTCATAAGGCTTAAGCTGCCGTGAGGCATATGCTATCACCTTATCTTCCTGCATCAACACATATCCCTACCCCTTTCTGGAAGCATCACTATACACAGTATAACTCCCCTCTCCTGTGGGTAAAGTCAGAACTGGAGCACTAGTCAATCTATGCTTTAGTTCCTCAAAACTCTGCTGGCACTCATCACTCCAGACAAACTTATGGTTCTTTCTCAATAGCTTAGTCAAAGGAGCAGCAATCATGGAGAAACCCTCCATAAATCTCCTGTAATAGCCTGCTAAACCCAGAAAGCTCCTCACTTCTGTCACTGTAGTGGGAGCATGCCAATTCACCACTGCCTCAATCTTCTTTGGATCCACATGCACCCCCTTTTCAGAAACAATGCGACCAAGGAAGACTACTTCACGAAGCCAAAATTCACATTTAGAGAATTTGGCATACAGCTCTCTTTCCCTCAATCTCTGCAATACAATTCTCAAGTGATCCTCATGTTCTCCCTCACTCCTGGAATATATCAGAATGTCATCGATGAACACAATAACAAAATGATCCAAAAACTCCTTAAAACCACATTCATCGGATCCATAAAAGCGGCGGAGCATTGGTCAATCCAAAAGGCATAACCAGAAATTCATAATGGCCATACCGTGTCCTGAAGGCTGTCTTTCTTACATCAGACTCCTTAATCCTGAGTTGATGGTAGCCAGACCGGAGATCAATCTTAGAGAAGACCGTTCCCCCTGCAGCTGATCAAACAAATCATCTATTCGAGGCAGAGGATACTTGTTCTTCACTGTCACCTTATTTATCCTCCTGTAGTCAATGCACATCCTCCAGGTTCCATCTTTCTTCTTAACAAACAAGACTGGCGCTCCCCAAGGTGAAGTACTTGACCTAATGAACCCTTTCTCTAAAAGATCCTCCAATTGCTCCTTAAGCTCTTTCAGCTCAGCTGGAGCCATCCTGTAAGGTGGAATAGAGATAGGAGATGTCCCGGGAGCCAAATCAATAGCAAACTCGATCTCCCTCTCCAGTGGCAAACCGGGCAACTCATCAGGAAACACATCAGGAAATTCCCTCACAATGAGAATATCCTCCACCTTACTCTCCTTCACACTGGTATCCATAACACACGCCAAGAAGGCTTCACAACCTCTTCCCATCAATCTATCAGCTAACAAAGCTGAAACGAGCCTTGACGGTGTCAACTTTCTATCTCCTCTGAAAACTACTTTCTGACCCTCTCCCAGATCAAATTCCACTTCCTTTCGACCATAATCCAGCTTCTCCTTATACTTCTCCATCACATCCATTCCGATGATCACATCTAACCCCTTCAGATCTAGAGGTAGCAGATCCACTACCAAACTAGATCCATCGATCACAAGCTCACAATCTCGAAAGATTCGACTCACAATAACATTCCTCCCTAATGGAGTACTAACAAGCAGGAAATCATCTAATAGAATTGATTGCATACCAGAAAATATCATACTTGCAGAGACATAGGAATGCGTGGAACCAGAATCAAAGAGAACATATACATAAGAATGAAAAAACTGAGTTATATCAGTAACAACCTCCGGTGCGGCTGCAGCCTCCTCTCGAGTCATAGCAAACACCCGAGCCTGTGCTTGCCCTCTCGGTCTCCCTGGAGGATTGGGCCTCCGCACTGATCCAGAACTACCTACCCCAGCAGCTGGTCTGGTCCCCACTGTCTCTGCTCTCCTCTGAGCCTGAGGCTGAGATCCTTCCCCTCTGATCATCTGAGGACAGTCTTTAATTCTGTGACCCTTCTCTCCACACTTAAAGCAAGCACCCGATAACCTGTGACACTCTCCCCGATGCGGGTGCCCACAGTGCTCACACAGAGGAGTGCAGTTCTCGCTTCTCTCTCGTTCAATTAGTTCCTCCCATCGAGGAAGCCTATCTTGACCGGTCTGATTCTTTGAGGGCACTCTCGCCACCACGACTCGAGTTGGGCACTCTTGCCACCCCTATCAACTGAATGTACACTGCCCCCTCTCCTGAATGACTGCTCTCTACTTTTTCTTTTCCTGCTCACTTCCTGTCTAATATTCTCCAGCTTCTCAGTCTGGAGTGCAGCATTTACCAGCTGCTGATAATCACAGAAATTATGAAGTACTACCTTCTCTTTGATGCCCAGGTGAAGGCCTCCCTCAAACTTTCTACACTTATTTTCCTCACTGGCCACAATATGAGTTCATAACGAGATAACTGGGTAAATCGCAACTCATACTCGCTAACAGACATCTCCCTCTGAGTCAAATTGAGAAACTCCCTGGCCTTGTCCTGCATGTAGACCCGGGAAAGATACTTCTTTCTAAATAATTCTCCAAAATCCCTCCATGAAAGCATTGGTGGTATAGCCAGACTCTGTGGGACTAACTCCCACTAGTGGAGAGCATGACCCTGTAATAAACTGACAGCATATTCCAGCTTCTCCTCATCTGAACATTTCATCTGAACCAGGACTCTCTCTATCCTCTTCAACCAAGATTCTGCTTCTTCAGGATTGATGGTACTGTTGGACCAATGGTGGTTAACAAATTAAATCCCTTTGTGTTTTGATAATAATAAAATATCTAGAATTAGTTAAGAAATTATTTCAGGTATTATTCAATAAAAGAATTGTGCAAATCAATATGAGCAAGTGTCTAATCATTGAAGAATCAAGATGGGAGTTTCCTTATAAGTATAAATGACATAAAACATGAGGATTATAGAGGATTTGGTCGGATGTTACCGTTGAAGGCAACACAAGTCGACTTACAGATCATAAGTCGACTTACACATGGAGATATGTCAACACAAGTCGACTAATCATACATAAGTCGACTTATCGAGGACGACAAGTCGACTTACATAGCACAAGTCGACTTATTGGAGAGTGGAGATGAAACTTTACGTAAATGGTTGAAACAAGTCGACTTATTCAATCGACAAGTCGACTTATGGATGCAGTAAATCAGCTCCAACGGTCCAATTAGCCAAAAATGCAAAAGAGATTATCAAGGAACGGCTATACCAATCATGCAACGGCTAGAATGAGCTCCAACAACTATTTTTCTTCTTATATAAAGGTTGGATGATGGATGAAGAGATTACCAAGGTTCTACAAGCCATAATACTCTTTAATTGCTCAAAATTGCTCTTTATTGCTCTCATTTTGTTACACTATTGTATTGAGCACTTGTTCTTCAATCTTTGTCATATTTCTTTTACAATTTGAGTGACGAGTGGAAGGTCACGTGTGAGGTAGGATTTGTCTTGGGAAGACAAATCGATTGTTGAGGTAACAGGCGAATTCAAGTGACATTGTAAAAGTTCACACTCAACTACAAAGTGTGCAATAAAGTGGTTTGCAAAATCCTAAGTAGGAGCTTAGGTAGAGGACGTAGGTCTTAGCACCGAACCTCTATAAAAACAGTGTTTGATCTTCTTCCCTACACTTTTCATTTAAGTTTATTTAAATTGTTTTTTGTGTGTATTAACTTCTAATTTTATTGTAGAAATTTTCAAAAAGCTTAAAGATCTATTCAACCCCCCTTCTAGATCACTTACAATTGGTATCAGAGCAGAAGTATCCAGGGATGGCACACAACAACCTAGCGGAAGAAGTTAACACAAACAATTGTCCTCCTTTATTTAATGGTACTAATTATTCTTCTTGAAAAAATCCTATGAAGTATCACATCATTAGCGAGGGAGTAGAATATTGGAAGATCATTATCGTCGGTCCACAACCACCGTTGAAAGAAAATGGTGAGTTAAAAATAGAGCTGGAATATGACGACAATGATTGGAGGCAAGCCTACATCAACGTAAAAGCGATGAAGCTAATCTATTGTGCTCTCACAGTCGAGGAAAGAAACCGAGTTAATTCTTGTACCAGCGCTAAAGAAATGTGGGAAAGGCTTCGCATCACCCATGAAGGAACCAACCAAGTCTGGGAAACAAAGATCAATATGCTTCTCCATGACTATGAAATGTTTGTCATGAAGGAAGGTGAGTCTATTTCCACTATGCTTGATCGTTTTGCAGAAATCATTAATGGATTAAGCAACCTTAGAATGTAGGAAAATCCCGGGAGGTACATCACATGTACCGGCAGCGGAAAACAAAAATTTTTGTTCCCAGGACTTTCCGAATCCGGGATCCGGTATCGGTATGAAGACATCAACCTAAATAGCCAAAGAGACTATCTCTAAAGGTGATCCACGCAGAGATCGAGAAAATCTAACCGAGTCAAACCCTTTGACCCGGAATAGCTAGAACAGATTAAAGCCTGCTAGAGCCTACCTACGTCTGGAGAGCTTGAGAGAAAGCGTTGGAGGAAGATAGGAAACTTGGAGAAGATGGAGAGATGATCGTGAGCTTTCTTTGAAAGCTACTTGAAAACCCTTTTCTAAGCCTTCTCCCAAAAGCCACGAGGATCAACCACACCAAAAGACCAAAAGAAACTCTTTCCCTTTTATCCTAAACCATCACCTACGATCATCCTCTTCCAAGTTAGCTATTTTGTCCTTTTGTCATTAAATGAACTTAATGACTAGGCACCAAAATGGAACCTTCTCTTCCCACCAAGCGTGTACATGGCTAAAATATATATATAATTAATTAATTAATTACTTAATTAATCAATTAATATATAATTGCTAAGGTCGATCCAAGCAGAATTGGTCCTACCTGGCCTATAGGGCCCCGATCAAAGCGACTCAGGAAACCTTTCTTAGCAATATTGATGTCGCGATCTCATCGAGACATATCCCAATCCCATTGGGATCCATTTAATCTAATGCTCTCCATAATTGGAACTCTGTCCAATTACTATTTTGATTCTTTGAATCACTCTTATCGTGTGACCCTTTAGGCTCCGGTTATGTTGGCCACTTAGATTAACAATTAATCTGAGCAAGTCATGAGCGGTATCTAGCAACACATCATGACCCCAATTGACCGGAAAGTAATCGGTTTGATGTATTCATCACGAACGGATCACGAACCCTTCCATGACAATTACCGTGCAATTCGTCCTTTCATCATCCTATACCCCACTTGGTTATGAGTATGGTCAAAGTGTCAACTCTCACTAGGTGAGTCTAGCCCAGTGATATCGGTTCTTGTTACGGGACTCATTACTTTATATGTCAATGAAGACACTCTTCATGACATACATCTTGCTTGACCTTAGTAATGATCCCGACAAGAGGCCATGGGTATCTCTTACGCTAATCCGAAGTGGTGAATCCTTTATTGGCTACTCAATTATCTTGAATACCTCAAGTTGTACCCAATCACCACCTATGAGTTACCTCGGAAGGCAACAAGGAATGGAGTCAAAGCAGGATCGATATCAAGATATCCTTGAGTACCTCAAGTCTAAGGATACTTGCACCATTGCTATGATGAGATTATCAACGACACTTAGATAAGATATCCATGTGATGATCTCATGGCGGGTCATCCAATGAACTTACTACCGCTAGTAAGCATCCACATGTCAATTCTAAATATCTCATATTTACGGTTTATGAGATCCACTACTTGATCCAATCGAGGAATATGACATGTGCTAGTCTATCGAATTAATGATGTCGGTCTCATTAATCCTATGACTAGGAGAATTCGATCTTGACATAATTGCACATGATAGGAATCTCGGAGTATGAACACATCATAATTTCCTTCATGCTATGTCATATATCATGGACTTCATTAATTCGATTAAAGATCCAATCAATTCATAAACAATGTTTATGAATATCAAATTAATGAATAATGCCTTTTCTTTATTTATTCATAAAGTGCGCACGACTTTGAATAAAAAGCAGCTAAAGGGATTGCCTTTAGGGCGCAAATAAACAAGATCGCCTTGAACAAGTCGACTTATCGAATGAACAAGTCGACTTATCGATATCGAACATGTGTAAGTCGACTTACACATGGTACAATCGACTTATCACTTACAAATCTCCCACTTGACCTAAAGTCAATCGCCTTAGTATCTAATACCATAAGCGAGTCCATGAGAATCACAATTCTCCTGTGACAATGGCTTTGTCAACGGAATAGCAACACTTTGCTCTGTGGGAATTCTCTCTATCAGGATATCATCTTGACTAATGATCTCCTGAATCAAATGGAATCGGCGGAGTACGAGTTCGGATCGTCGATAAGACCTTGGTTCCTTTGCTGCAAGACTAGCCCCATTGTATCACAATACAATCCTATGGGCCCATCACGACTAGGGACGGATCAAGTTCGATAATGAACTTCTTGATCCAAACCGCTTCCTTTGCGCATCTCATGCGGCAATGTACTCTGCCTCGGTTGATGAATCAGCAGTCCTCTCTTGTTTGGAACTTTTCCAACTGACCGCCATGTTATTCAGTGTGAATGTATATAACCTGATTGTGATTCAGAATCATCCTTATCAGATTAAATACTAGCATCTAAATGCACGCTCACTTGAAGATTTCCATCTCCATAGATCAAGAAAACATCCTTAGTGCTTCGCAAGTACTTGAGGATATTCTTGACAGCCACTCAGTGACCCTCACCAGGATCCGATTGGTATCTGCTCGTAACACTTAGAGCATACGATACATCGGGCCTCGTACATAGCATTGTTCCATGCTGAACCTCTTTAGCATCTCATCTATGTACGATGATTGTGAAAGACCAAGCAACCTTTTGATTTATCTCTATAAATCTATATCCCTAGGATATAAGTTGCTTCACAAAGGTCTTTCATCGCAATTTGATTGGACAACCAAATTTTAACTGATTGCAGCATAGAGACATCGTTTCCTAGTTACAGTATGTCATCTACATACAACACAAGGAATACGATTGCAGTCCCATTAACCTTCTTATACACACAATGATCATCCGGATTTTGTGAGAAATCAAACTCTTTGAGTTCCTCATTAAAACGGATATTCGAACTCCTGGATGCTTGCTTCAATCCAAACATGGATTTATGAAGCTTGCATACCTTTTCGCCATCGATGGAAGTGAAGCCCTCAGGTTGTGTCATACACATCCTCGGGTAGATTTCCTCTCAGGAAAGCTGTCTTCACATCCATTTGCCATATCTCATAATCATAATGAGTGGCAATGGCTAGGAGTATCCTAATGGATTTAAGCATTGATGCGAGTGAAGGTCTCGTCATAGTCAACTCTTTATGCGTGGCGAAATCCTTTAACGAAGCATTGCTTTATAGGTAATCAAATTACCATCCATGTTGGTTTTCTTCGAAAACTCCTTTGCATACTGTGGGTTTTATCCTTCAGTGTAACAACCAAAGTCCATACTTGGTTTTCATACATGGAATCCATTTGATTTCATGGCATAAAGCCATGTTCGGACTCTGAACCTTCGAACTGTTCATAGGTAGTAGGCGCATCATCTCATATGAGCAATCGTCATTCTGTTCACTTACAAGAAATTCATATCTCTCGGGAGCGGTCGTATCCTACTTAACCTCTGAAATTAGGTGTGTAGTAGAAGGTTGAACTGTTACCTCATCTATATGAGTTCTGATTTGATTGAGCGATTGATATATGTTTGTTCGAGCATCTTGAACTTCTCCAAGTTCAACTTTGCTCCCACTGTCCTCTTGTAAAAGAAACTCTTTCTTTAAGAAAACAGCATGCTTGGAAACAAACAACTTTTGTTCCTCAGCAAGGTAGAATTGATATTCCACGAACAAACACTTATCAGATTTTGCATCAAGCTAATCTGACTATGTCCGCTTCACATAAGCAGGACAACCCCAAACTTTCAGCTGAGAAAGATAGGGCTTTCAGTTAATCCATATCTCCATATGGAGTAACCACAACTATCTTTAATGGAACTCTGTTTAACAAGTAAACAGCTGTCTTGAGCGCATATTCCCAAAACTGTGCAAAACCTATCATCAATCGCACCAAGTCTAACAAGGTTCGATTTCTCCTTTCAGCCACACCATTGTGCTGCGGCGTGTAAGGTGGAGTATACTGAGATAAAATCCCATTATCTCTGAGATAATCAAAAACTATTGGTCTAAGCATTTTCCACCACGATCAGATCGTAATGTATTCATACTTTTACCAAGTTAGTTTTCTACTTCATTTCTGAATTATTTGAACTATTCAAATGCTTCAGATTTGTATCTCATCAGATACAGATACCTATATCGTGAATAATCACCGATAAAAGGTAATGAAGTAACGACAACCACTTCTGGCATGGATGGACATCGGACCGCATACATCCGAATGTATTAGGTCTAATATTCCATTCACTCGTTTACCCTTCCCTTAAAGGATAACTTAGTCATCTTGCCTAATAAACAAGATTCGCATGTGTCATATGATTCATAATCAAATGACCCTAAACATCCACTCTTATGGAACTTAGCGATGCGTGTCTCATTTATATGGACAAGCTGACAATGCCATAAGTAAGTTGATTTTAAATTATCTCGATTATGTCTTTTCGCGTCATTGACATTCATAACTGGATATGACATATCTAATATGTCAATTCTATTGTATAATGTACCAGTACCATAGAGCATTCCATTCGAACTAATAGAACAACCATTGCTACTAACAGTCCAATGGAAATCAGCTCTATTTAAACATAAAACATACAATATGTTCTTTGTTTAAAACAGGTACAAAATGTCAATCATCAATTTGAATATAAGCCCACTAGGAGAAACAAGACATAAGTGTCTCACGGCTAATGTAGCAACTCTTGCTGCATTACCTACACGAAGGTCTAGTTCTCCTTGAATGAGCTTTCTCTCGTCCACGAGGCCCTGCATATCATATCATATGTATGAGCCACATCCGTATCAAATACCGATATGTTTTGATCAGAATAGTATTAACCTCGATGACAAACATATTTGAAGAAGAAGAGGCATCGATGCCTTCTTACGCTTGAGAACTCGAATAGACTTTCTGGTTTCACCTCTGGTGGCTAGACTTGCCATAATGAAAGCAAAATCCTTTTGGGGCAGAATTATTGGTTTTCCTTGATGGCACTTTCCTTTGGTTTCTTGGCCTTTTCTTCTTTGAACTAGAAGAAGAAGCATCCACCACTACTAACTTGCTTGCTATCCTTCTTGATAGCACCTTTCAATTTGTCTTGGCAGATTGATCACTCGAGAATTCTTTGTGGATATTTGGTTTATCCTATAGTTTATCACTGTTGTAAATAACCATCGAGACAATCCAACTAGAATTAAGTCTCTACTTAACTCATAATCCATTACAAATCCTAAGACGACCAATCTCTCAATATAGCCATTCATCTTGGGGCATCTTGCATGAGATATCCCAGGAGCCATCTTTGTGGTGAAGAGAAGCTTTGAGGTCTCGAACCTTTCAGACCGAGCTTACTCATCAAACAGCTCCCTAAGAGGAAATACTATAGAGTGAGCATCCATGGACTCGTGCTGCTCCTGCAGCTCTGGTGACATCAAGACAAGCATAATGCAAGTATCCATATTACTGTCCTTTAGATGATTACGATATGCTTTCTGATCCTCATCAGAAGCATCGACAGCAGGTGCAACTGGAAGTGGAACATCTAGGGCGTATCCAGTTCCTCGGATCTAAGAACAATTCTCGATTCCTCACCAATCGAAAATTCGGTCCGAATAGAGGCGAAAATTCACCTTTGAAAGACTTCTTCAATCAACCGTAGCGATAGAGAGAAGGAATGATAGAATAGAAATGCTGCGTGATCATAAGGACTTGCATGACATGCATATGGCTCCCACTAGTTTCCTAGAATCCATAACCCTCTTTCTGAATCCGGAGAAACAAAGTGACATAATGTCTAGTGGGTCGATATCCGACATTGCTAAGAGTGACCTTGGGTTTACCCAACAAGCCCAACTTAGGTCAATCGGTAGGTATCGGTCATACCAATTGTATCATCGATAACCGACATTAAGAATGACCTTGGGTTTACCCAACAAGCCACCTTATGTCTCGGGAGGTATCAGATATACCAATTACATCTTAGACACAACTATCGATCGGTCTTTATCAACTTGTTGATGTATGCACTTACATTGGGTATCAACTCTTTGATGCGCATACATCTGATGTATGCTACCCAATTTCGCCTCTGTCCACGTTGACCTTGAGTTTACTCAACAAACCAACGCTTCCAGTGAAAACCAACCCATTAATCCGAAAATCTTATTTTCATGGTTCGAACATATCCGTATAGAGTGAGCTTGGGTTTACCCAACAACCCAACCCTATAAGAACTCTGGTTCTTACCATATTAATGGAAGGCGTTAGTTTTCATATACCGAGGAGGGATTTCGGGTCTCATCTACTTCTTCTCCAAGCCGTAGGATTATAGTCACCATGACTATATGATATGATTTAGGGCATTTCATCAATCACATTGAGTCTATACCTAAAATCATCCATCATCCCACTATGCATGCCACAGTGGACTTTCATCAAATGCAAGTGGACTTATGCTTCTTCCACACACAAGTGGACTTGTATGACACAAGTGGACTTATGTCATCTGCCCATGAACAAGTGGACTTACAAGGTACTACAAGTGGAAGCTTATCTGAGATCTTGAACAAGTGGACTTATTACATCCACAAGTCGACTTATCCAAAATCTTGAACAAGTGGACTTATACCATATACAAGTCGACTTATTCAGGAATTTTGCTAAAATCTCTAATCGGCTAATTCCTCAATCAGTACAATTCCAATTCTCAACACCATCATACCTAGGGTAATATCGTGAATTGATGCCTCAATGAACACTTCATTGATTCATGAATGCCTTAAATAGTCAAACTATATGAAAAGCTTGAAATGAGTCAAAACTCATTAATTTCAAATAATTTAGGAACACCTAATTATCATCCTAAGCATCTCTAGCTAGCACATACATTATCAAATTTACTTCAGCACATGCCATAAAAAATATGACGGTCAAAACAAACAAGATAATGCAAGATACTACCGAGACGCTAATGTGATCAATTCGGCATTCAAAAATTCTTAGAAAAGCAACTTCAAGCAATTCAGTTTGGAAATCATATTACATCAATATAACACATTTTTAATCACATTAAAAATGGTTCAAGGCATTGGAACTGAAAAAGCACACTTAATCAAGCCAAGCAAAACAGTCCCAACAATTTTCACAAAACTGTCCAGTTCTGTACATTGCTCGAAATGATCAATGAAACAATTTCAATAAATTCTGATAAAAATTACATAGGTTACTACATGTTCATAAAATGCTACATGAATTTTTTCAGGATTTTAGGCCATCAAAAACTCAGTCAACCTAAATAACAAAACCGATTCAAAATCTGTGTTCATCAGCACAGCAATTCCCAACAGCATAGAATAAATTCGTGAATAAATATCCAATCACCTTCAAATCAAATTTACATGCTCACAGACATTCAAAATCATCTTAGAGACATGTAGGTGAATAAAAATCCGAAAAACCATTTTTTTAGAATTTATTCTCGATATTATACTCATGCCTGTTCCAGAATCGTTTCACAAAACAGCATCTGTAACCTTAGGGAATTAATTAGCAAAACTATATCAAATCAAATCGATAAATTCTCAAATTTCATAGACATATTCTCTAACATGTTATGAACAATTATGGGCAGAAAATTTTCGAAAAGCATATCACAATATAAATTCGAAATCTGAACAGATAGCATGCATCAACAGAAAATTCCATTAGGGTTTCTGATCTCTCTTAGGTTTTAGCTTCATACGGGATACCAGATGCTCTGATACCACTGTAGGAAAATCCCGGGAGGTACATCACATGTACCGGCAGAGGAAAACAAAAATTTTTGTTCCCAGGACTTTCCCGAATCCCAGGATCCAGGTATCGGTATGAAGACATCAACCTAAATAGCCAAAAGAGACTATCTCTAAAGGTGATCCACGCAGAGATCAGAAAATCTAACCGAGTCAAACCCCTTTGACCCGGGAATAGCTAGAACAGATTAAAGCCTGCTAGAGCCTACCTCTGTCCTGGAGAGCTTGAGAGAAACGTTGGAGGAAGATAGGAAACTTGGAGAAGATGGAGAGATGATCGTGAGCTTTCTTTGAAAGCTACTTGAAAAACCCTTTTTCTAAGCCTTCTCCCAAAAGCCACGAGGATCAACCACACCAAAAGACCAAAAGAAACTCTTTCCCTTTTATCCTAAACCATCACCTACGATCATCCTCTTCCAAGTTAGCTATTTTGTCCTTTTGTCATTAAATGAACTTAATGACTAGGCACCAAAATGGAACCTTCTCTTCCCACCAACGTGTACATGGCTAAAATATATATATAATTAATTAATTAATTAATTACTTAATTAATCAATTAATATATAATTGCTAAGGTCGATCTAGCTGGGTTGGTCCTACTAGGCCTCTAGGGCCCCGATCTTTGAAACGACTCGAAACCTTTCTTAGCAATATTGATGTCGCGATCTCATGGGACATATCCCAATCCATTGGGATCCATTTAATCTAATGCTCTCCATAATTGGAACTCTGTCCAATTACTATTTCTGATTCTTTGAATCACTCTTATGCGTGTGACCCTTTAGGCTCCGGTTATGTTGGCCACTTAGATTAACAATTAATCTGAGCAAGTCATGGCGGTATCTAGCAACACATCATGACCCTAATTGACCGGAAAGTAATCGGTTTGATGTATTCATCACGAACGGATCACGAACCCTTCCATGACAATTACCGTGCAATTAGTCCTTTCACCATCCTATACCCCACTTGGTTATGAGTATGGTCAAAGTGTCAACTCTCACTAGACCGAGTCTAGCCCAGTGATATCGGTTCTTGCTCGGGACTCATTACTTTATATGTCAATGAAGACACTCTTCATGACATACATCTTGCTTGACCTTAGTAATGATCCCGACAAGAGGCCATGGGTATCTCTTACGCTAATCCGAAGTGGTGAATCCTTTATTGGCTACTCAATTATCTTGAATACCTCAAGTGTGCCCAATCACCACCACATGAGTTACCTCACGGAAGGCAACAAGGAATGGAGTCAAAGCGGGATCGGTATCAAGATATCCTTGAGTACCTCAAGTCTAAGGATACTTGCACCATTGCTATGATGAGATTATCAACGACACTTAGATAAGATATCCATGTGATGATCTCATGGTAGGTCATCAATGAACTTACTACCGCTAGTAAGCATCCACATATCAATTCTAAATATCTCATATTTACGGTTTACGAGATCCTTTGCTTGATCAATCAAGGAATATGACATGTGCTAGTCTATCCGGATTAATGATGTCGGTCTCATTAATCCTATGACTAGGAGAATTACGATCTTGACATAATTGCACATGATAGGAATCTCAGGAGTATGAACACATCATAATTTCCTTCATGCTATGTCATATATCATGGACTTCATTAATTCGATTAAAGATCCAATCAATTCATAAACAATGTTTATGAATATCAAATTAATGAATAATGCCTTTTCTTTATTTATTCATAAAGTCTGCACACGACTTTGAATAAAAGCGCGCTAAAGGGATTGCCTTTGGGCACAAATAAACGAGACCGACCTTGAACAAGTCGACTTATCGAATGAACAAGTCGATTTATCGGTACCGAACATGTGTAAGTCGACTTACACATGGTACAAGTCGACTTATCACTTACATGGAAAGCATATGATGGATAGCGAGAAGGTAAAGAAAATTCTTTGATCACTACCAAAAGAGTGGGATTCACAAGTCACTGCCATTATGGAATCTAAGGATCTAAATCATTTGGAATTCAACGCCTTGGTGGGATCACTCATCAACTATGAGATCATCCTCAAATCAAGAGGAGGTAGAGGTAAGTCAAAAAAGTCAATTGCTTTTAAAGCTAACACTTCTTTTGTTGATGAAAGTGATGAAGAAATAGATGAAGAAGAGGATGATGAAGAAATGGCAATGTACGCTAAAAATTTAAGGAAGTTTAAGGGACTTTTCAAAAATCGGAGGAAAGAATTAAATGGAGGAAGACATGGAGAAAGAAAGAGGTTTGCCGCGGAAAGAAAATCAAAAGGACATGATGAAAAGAAAAGCAATGAGGAGTGTTGGAAATGTGGAAAGAAGGGACACCATGCAAGAGAATGCAAGAGTACATCTACCACATCAAACTCCCAGAAAAGTGACAAATACGACAAAGGGTAAAAGAAAACTAGCCTATTAGCTACTTGGAGTGACGATGAGGAAGCATACCTAAGCAATGATGAAAACAACTTGGCACTAATGGCAAATAGCTCATCTAGTGATGATGAAAATAGGGTAATTTTCAATGAATAAGATCTAAGAGATTCTTTTGATGCTTTGCAAGCTGATTTTGAAGAAGCTATTGAGATTAACAAAAAATTAAGAAAGAAAATAAGAGAATTGGTTGATGAAAATAATGCCTTACATGAGACTATTGATGATTTAGATAGTCCAAAGGAAGATCATTCTGCATGTCTTGTTGAAAAAGAAAATCTTATTTGTGAACTTGATAGACTTAGAAAAGAATTTTCGTATATGGTTGGAAAATTTGCGAATGGAAACGAACAGTTTGAAAAATTGTTATCATTGCAAAGATATTCTATTTCTAAACATGGATTAGGATATGACTCTTTTGATAGAGATTGTTCGTTAATTTCTAAATTTACTAAGGATGGAAAAATCGTTCAATGTGCTAGATGCTTGAAAGATGGTCATATAGAAATTGTATACAAAAGTACTAGAAGCTGTGTTAAGGTTAAGAAAATTTGGGTGATTAAAGGCACAACACCACCTAATGTAGTTTATATGGCTAACCAAAATGGACCCAAAATGGCTTGGGTACCTATAAGAAGAAAGAACGTTGATATTGTAGGTACAAGTAAGGGATGAAAGGCCGTCAAGCACTTGGTACATCGATAGCGGATGCTCAAGACACATGAGTGGAGACAAGAACCTTTTTGCGAAAATTAAACCAAAGAATCAAGGTTATGTCACTTTTGGAGACAACAACAAAGGTAAGGTCATTGGTATTGGTAAAGTGGGTAAGGAACCTTTGCCAACCATTGACAATGTTTTGCTTGTTGATGGCTTAAAACACAACTTGTTAAGTGTTTCTCAACTATGTGATATGAATTTTAATGTAAGTTTTGAATCATCACATTGCATGGTTAAGAAGGATGGTCATGTTGCTTTCATTGGTTTAAGACATGGAAATACATACATTGTAGATTTACATGATGATAGCTCTTTTAATGAAAAATGTTTGGTGACATTATAAGAAAATGCATTTTTATGGCATAGAAAATTAGGACATGCTCCTTTGCCTCTAATTTCTAAGCTTTCGAAAAATGACATAGTGAGAGGATTGCCTAAGATCAAATTTGTTAAAGATCACTTGTGTGAATCTTGTTTAAAGGGCAAACATGTTAGAGAATCTTTCAAACCTAAGAAAGAAATTTGCACATCTAGAATTCTTGAACTTGTGCACATGGATTTGATTGGACCATCTAGACATGCTAGTCTTAGTGGAAAATTATATGTATTTGTGATTGTGGATGATTTTTCTGGATTTACTTGGGTGAGATTTCTTGCGAATAAAAGTGATGCCTTTAATGAATTTACCAAGTGGTGTAGATTGGTTCAAAATGAGAAAAATTTGTCAATCGTTGCAATTAGAACTAATCATGGAGGTGAATTTGAATGTGAACCTTTCGAAAGTCTTTGCGACAAATACAGAATGGAGCACAATTTTTCAACACCAAGGACTCCGCAACAAAATGGTGTAATAGAAAGGAAGAATCGCTCACTTGAAGAAATGAGCAGAACTATGTTAAATGAGTACAACCTTCCTAAATCATTTTGGGCGGAAGCGGTCAATACCGCATGCTACGTCATCAATAGGGTGCACTTACGAAGAGACAAAAATAAGACACCATACGAGCTTTGGAAAGGTAAGAAACCCAATATTTCTTATTTTCATCCTTTTGGTTGCAAAGTTTTTATTCATAATAATGGAAAGAACAATTTAGGGAAAATTGATTCAAAATCTGATGTTGGTGTGTTTATTGGTTATTCTCAAACTAGTAAGGCTTTTAGAGTTTATAATAATAGGACTAAATGTGTTGAAGAAAGTATTCATGTTAAATTTGATGATATGATTTCACCCCCAAGAAAGGTTTGTTTTGATGATGATGCAGGAAGTTCAGGTAATAAAGTTGAAGAAATTGAATCCAAGATTGAGGAATTGAATTTAGATGAAGAAAATCATGTACCCGACACTAAATCATGGGCAAAAGCAAAGAACCATCCTATAGAGCAAGTTATTGGTGACTTAAATGATGGTTTGAGAACCAGGAGAAATGTCTATGAGAATATGAAAAATTCAGCCTTCATCTCATTAGTAGAACCCAAGAATATAGAAGAAGGTCTTAAAGATGAAAACTAGTTATTAGCCATGCAAGAAGACCTTACTCAATTCAAGCGGAATGATGTATGGGTTTGGTAGCTCCACTAAAGAACAAGACTATTATTGGAGTCAAGTGGGTAAATCGGATTAAATATGACGAGAATGGTGAAGCGATTAAAAATAAATCAAGGTTAGTGGCTCAAGGATTTTATCAAGAAGAAGGCCTTGATTACAATGAGACATATGCTCCTGTGGCTCGTTTGGAGGCAATTAGGCTACTATGTGCTTTTGCGTCTCATAAAAGGATCAAATTAAATCAAATGGACGTCAAGAGCGCATTTCTCAATGGATATATTCAAGAGGAAGTCTATGTCAAACAACCACCGAGATTTGAAGATCATGAGCATCCAGATTATGTCTACAAACTCAAGAAGGCACTTTATGGATTAAAGCAAGCACCTAGAGCTTGGTATGAGAGGTTAAGTACTTTTCTAACTCAACATGGATATGTTTGTGGTAAGATTGATAATACTTTGTTTATTAAACATGTTGATCATGATATGCTTATTTGTCAAATTTATGTTGATGACATTGTGTTTGGTGCCACTAATGAATTTTTGTGCAAAGAATTTAGTGATTTAATGCAAGGTGAATTTGAAATGAGCATGATGGGGGAACTCAAGTTCTTTATTGGATTGCAAATCAAGCAACACAAAAATGGCATTTTCATCCATCAATCGAAGTATACCAAGGAACTTCTTAAGAAGTTTAAAATGGAAGGATGCAAAGTGGCAGCAACACCAATGGCAACAAATTTGGTCTTGGAGAAACATGAACATGAAGAAGATGTTGATCAAAAACTCTATAGAGGTATGATCGGCTCTCTCTTATATATAACTGCTTCTAGACCTGATATTATGTTTGCCACGTGTCTTTGTGCTAGATTTCAATCTTGCCCTAAGATTTCTCATTTGAGTGCTTGCAAAAGAATTTTTAGATATTTGAGTAGGCGTTAATCATGGTTTATGGTATCCTATTTGTGAATCCTTTGATTTGTATGCTTATAGTGATGCTGATCATGGTGGTTGTAGAATTGATAGAAAAAGCACTAGTGGCTTGTGTCATTTCTTAGGATCATCTTTGATATCTTGGGCTAGTAAAAAGCAAGTTAGTGTAGCCATTTCCACTGCTGAATCTGAATATGTAGCAACTGGGAGTGCATGTGCCCAAGTTCTTTGGATTAAACATCAATTGCTTGATTATGGTATTGTGGTTAAAAATATTCCTATTTATTGTGATAATACCAGTGCAATTTGTTTAAGTAAAAATTCAATTTTGCATAGTAGAAAAAAGCATATAGAAATTAGACATCATTTCATCCGTGATCATTGTTTAAAAGGTGACATTTGCTTGAAGCATGTATCATCTAGTGACCAATTAGCTGACATTTTCACTAAACCTCTTAAGGAAGATGTGTTTGTGAATATTAAATTGAGACTAGGCATGTGTGATTTAAATTCCTTTGGTTGAATTTACTTTTGGTTACATTCATATATCAAATGGTCAAATTTTGAGGCAAAAGTGCAATCATCACAATATATTGGAAAAAGTGACTTATTTGGAGTATTGATGCTATGTTTGGTTATAAACTTCATTAATCTTCATTTGAGTCTATTTTTCACTATTGATTTTTGATTATGAAAAAAAGGGGGAGTAAAATTGGAAATTGATATTTGATTAAGGGGGAGACAAGTTATTTCATTGATTTGCAATTATGTTGATTTCTATTTTAATCTTTGATTTATTAATTAAGGGGGAGACAAACTAACCATCAAGACAAGGGAAACCTTGATTAAGTTTTATGTCTTTCAAATTTCTTTTCAATTTCTACATATTTTGTCATTATCAAAAAGAGGGAGATTGTTGGACCAATGGTGGTTAACAAATTAAATCCCTTTGTGTTTTGATAATAATAAAATATCTAGAATTAGTTAAGAAATTATTTCAGGTATTATTCAATAAAAGAATTGTGCAAATCAAGATGAGCAAGTGTCTAATCATTGAAGAATCAAGATGGGAGTTTCCTTATAAGTATAAATGGCATAAAACATGAGGATTATAGAGGATTTGGTCGGATGTTACCGTTGAAGGCAACACAAGTCGACTTACAGATCATAAGTCGACTTACATATGGAGATATGTCAACACAAGTCGACTAATCATACATAAGTCGACTTATCGAGGACGACAAGTCGACTTACATAGCACAAGTCGACTTATTGGAGAGTGGAGATGAAACTTTACGTAAATGGTTGAAACAAGTCAACTTATTCAATCGACAAGTCGACTTATGGATGCAGTAAATCAGCTCCAACGGTCCAATTAGCCAAAAATAGAAAAGAGATTATCAAGGAATGACTATACCAATCATGCAACGGATAGAATGAGCTCCAATAGCTATTTTTCTTCTTATATAAAGGTTGGATGATGGATGAAGAGATTACCAAGGTTCTACAAGCCATAATACTCTTCAATTGCTCTTTATTGCTCTTTATTGCTCTCATTTTGTTACACTATTATATTGAGCACTTGTTCTTCAATCTTTGTCATATTTCTTTTACAATTTGAGTGACGAGTGGAAGGTCACGTGTGAGGTAGGATTTGTGCCGGAAGACAAATCGATTGTTGAGGTAGCTTGAGCCGGAATTCAAGTGACATTGTAAAAAGTTCACACTCAACTACAAAGTGTGCAATAAAGTGGTTTGCAAAATCCTAAGTAGGAGCTTAGGTAGAGGACGTAGGTCTTAGCACCGAACCTCTATAAAAATAGTGTTTGATCTTCTTCCCTATACTTTTCATTTAAGTTTATTTAAATTGTTTTTTCTGTGTATTAACTTTTGATTTTATTGTAGAAATTTTCAAAAAGCTTAAAGATCTATTCAACCCCCCTTCTAGATCACTTACAGGTACCATGAAAGTCCACCGCTCCAAACTTCTGCAGTTTATCAAACTGTCCGCCCCTAACATCAGAAACTAACATGGAAGCTCGAGACCCTTGAACCATGGCAAAAGTGAAAGCCTGGGCAAAGGCCTGGATGACTTACGGGTCCATCGCAGGCATGGTAGGAGGAGGAGGAGGAGGCTCCTCAGGTTGCACACTAGGTGCCTCAGGGCCAGGAGCAAAATGTGTCCCTACAGCTTGTGGGACATGAGACCCATCTGTGCTCCCCTGGCGAGAGCTTGAACGAGATCGAGTCCCTCGGGTTCTACCCCGACGTGGCATATTACTCCTTCATAATAAAACCAGTGAAAAACTTTAGTTCATGCAAAAACAATTTTTCAAAGTATCTTCAACGCTTTAATTCATGCAAACTCATGCAAAATCAACATTTAAAATCATTTAAAACAATTCAAAATAATACAATTTATGCACACAAAGCATATAAGTCACTTTCAAAAGGTCCACAAAAACCCTAAATTTCTCTTTCTATTCGAACCTAAACCGAAAGCTCTGATACCATAAGTGTTGGAACCTCTCCCCGGTGAGTCGCGTGCCCGACGTCCTATGTGACATCTAGACGCACATCTCACGAGGGAGGGATTCCTCACCACTGAAGAAACCTCAAATCGGACTTAATGTTAATGTCATCCAAACAAATCTTGGTAATTTTACCCTAATTTTCCTCCAATAAAAATTAATCTACTTAGGGCCCACAATTAAATCCGATTCCTAAGCTAAAGTGAAATTCCATATCTCTAGGTTACATAAAATCAGAAATCGCCTCAATCGGATCTCTATAGATCACAAAATCGCCCAAAAACAGATTTATATCTAATTCCGCCACATAAGTGACTCGCTTTAATCTTATCCGTAATTTTTGACTAAAACCCGACACTCTCATTTTACTAAAAAGGGGTATAAATTTTTTTTAGAAATCTAATGCTTCGAAAATTGTAAAAATCGGAGGTCAAACGGAGGAAAGACAAAGAAAATAAGAAAAATGGCTTTATTTATCATTTTTGAAAAATCAGAAATTAAATAAAAAAAATATTAACAGTGTCGCACTCTGCTAGCAGAGTGCGACACTCTCGTACTCAGCAGAGTGCTAGCCTCGCACTCTGCCTGAGTGCGAGGAGTTTCTCGCACTCTACTGCTGAGTGCAAGGAACATCTCTTAATTTTTTTGTTTTAGAAAATCTGAAATAACTTTTTAACTTTGAATAGGTCTAACTTTTCATCCCGAAATCGAAATTTCGTAAATTTAGTGTCAATAGAAAGATAAAAGGAAGCTCTACAACTTCCTAGAAGGATTTAAAAACTAATCTTGTTGGATCCCGATACCGGAGTCCAACTCTTGAACCGTAAAATATGAAACTTGATCATCTTGCCTTGTAAGGTTTATTTCATTTAACCCTAATTTCAAATTTGATTTCTCTTGTAAATCATAGCCTTATGACTCTTGCTACAGATGTCGGATTGATGTCATCTTTATACCAATCATTATGTACACATCCTGATCTACAACTCATATTAGAGGCCTAAAAATGAAATTCGCACTCTAACTGGGTCGCGCCCGCGAGGAAGAAACGAACAGAAAATTGAGGCTCCTCTGATTTTCTATGGTCGCGCCTGCGATTTACTTCTGTCGCGCCCGCGAGGAAGAGATGAACAGAAAGTTGAGGCTCCTCTGATTTTCTATGGTCGCGCCCGCGAGGTATGGAGCTCGCGCTCGCGAGGAAGAAATGACCAGAATGATGGGATTTTTCCCCAAAGCCTCTTAAACCCTCACCCATGCTTTCTAACTTATTCCTAACACCAAATACACTTGTAATCTTGCAAGTTTCACTTACTCCACTACTAAATACTTCATAACAACTCCAAACATCCAACTTATTTTATCATTCTATCAATTCTTGATTGATTTGTCCATCAAACCCTAGATTCCTACGCAACCATCAAAGCTATCCTCATAAACAAGACTTATGCATCCTGCTAACTTTCAACCATCGTAACTCTCAACTTCCAACTTCTATTGTCTAACCAATTTAACACATCTACAAGATTTTATATAATCAACCTCACACAAGCCTCATTCTCACCTTCATTACACATGCATGACCATCAATCCCAACCTCATAACATTTACCTACCTATATGATATTCATGCCATCTCATGCATCATCTCAAAAGATCAAAGGTCATACAGTCAAGCATTATACATTAGGGTTTAAAATTCACTTTTGAATCATAACTCATTCATTCCATCTCCATCAAATCATGTCATATTTCATACAATGCTTTAGTGGGCATTTTAAGTCCAATTACATGAAACTTCAAAGTACAATATCATTCTCAAAATGCAACGAAAGCATTGTTTTACAAAAATCATTTCAATCACAAAACCAAAAGAAAACTCTTGGAGTAAATGCCTTTAAGCTTGCTCCTCGGGATCCTGCTCATTTCCTGGAGAATTGAGGGGGTGAGCTTTCGCTCCGCGGGTAACACATTTATATTTATATAACAAGCATGTCTATTTAGTTATTCACATTAAACAATCTTTCAATGAAATCATAATACATGCATCATGCAATTTTCATCAATACATAAACATAATTTCTCACAATTCGAACATTCATAATTCTTGCAATTTCATGTAATCACTTATGAAACACATCAAATGGCTCGGTAAGTCCATATTCATGGCAACCATATAGTCTCATTTCATGAGCTTATATGGGCAAATCTTGAGAGTCCAAATAATGGATCATCCTATGCCACAATCGGGCGGTAGGGCAAAGCCTTTTCATGGTCGGCGTGCACGTGGCGGTTCTTGGGACTATACCTTACCCACATAACATAACAATCATGCATAACAATAAAATTGGATTTGTTATTGTCCAATTCACATTTTCTTGAAAATCTTATCTTTCATGCATATTTCATATTGTACATTTCATGCATAAGTCATATTGTGCATTCATACTCATTTAAGCTACTTCATTCAATACTAACTCAACCATCATCAAATCATCAACATGTATTATTTTCATTTACACATAACTCATGATTAATGTCATCTAACCACAACAAACACAAGCATTTATAGCAATCATTTATACTCACTTACAAGTAAGAAACATTCATTAGTGTCATTTATCAACTTGCATTAATTTCTCATAAATATAAAGATAAATATGGAACCGACCTTTAAGACTTGCTAAATCCTTGGTTTCCTTGCTACAACTCTTGTTCCTCTTCTCTTCCTTCTCTCTCTTCATTAAAAACCAAAAACCCATGTAAATCTCACTTCAATTGAGAAACCATGTTACACTTTTCATGAAATCAACTTGGAAATCACTATACCCATTCCATTCTTAGTCTTTCTAACCAAAAACCCAACTAAAATCCCACATTTAAACAAAAGGCTTACCTTAAATCTTCAACCACACCAAGAGTTTCTTGGTTCAAGATGAAGCTCTAGCCTTCCTCTTCACTTTTAACTCTTGGACTTTCTTCTAACTCCCTCTTGATCTCTTGGAAATCACCACCCTAACAAGCTTCTTTCTTTTTTTCTTCTTCTTCCTCCACTTCCACGAACTCCTTCTCTTCTCCCTCTAATTTTCGTAAATCCTCCTCTCCTCTTCTACTAACTTACTTCTTTCATTCTCTTTTATACTACTTACTTAATAACTTAAGCCCATAGGCCTAAAGCTGACTCTCTTCCTTCCTTCCTTCTTATTTCCTCTTTAAACTTCTCAAGCCCACTTATCTTTCAAGCCCACTTATTCTCTTTTCTTTCCTACCTCATTAAGGCCCAACTAACACATTTAACCTCATTAACTCATTTAAGTCAACTAATACATTTACTAACATTAATTCTTAACACCTAACTCATTTAATGTCATATGTTAATTCATGCTAACTTTATTAAATACTATATTAATTTACCCCACTAATCTAACCATGCTTGATTTATCATAAAAAGAAAAAAATTCTGGGGTTAACAAATCTAGCCATTAAGAGGGTCATAATTTGCTTCAAAGTTGCTGCTATAAAAAAAATTCAATTTCCTACACAATGCTAAGAATTTGAGAATTCATATCTTTTAGCACACAAGTCTAAAAATAACACATTTTTCCTCATTGGAAAGATAAGAAAATAACCTACAAGTTTCATGAAGGAAGTAAAAATCAATTCAATCATTTAAAGGTATAAAAACACTCTCAAAGTTTCAGCCTAAGTGAAAATCAATGGAGCAGTAAATTTACCTAAATGAGCGATGCATCAACTTCCAAACCTCATAACTTTTATTCCTAACTCCAATATTTGCAAATCATACCTCATTTTAAATATATAAGGATAATCTACATTTTTCATGAAGAAAGAAAAAATCAAAACTGTCTCTAAGAGGGTGAAAAAGCCCTCCAAAGGTTCTGCAAAATTTTATGACTAACAATAGTAGCTGAAACATTTCAGCTCTCATAACTTTTTCAGCCTAAGTCCAATTGTGACAAACTTTATGTCATTGGAAAGATCTAAACATATTCTACATTCTTCAAGAAGATATCTCACTTAAAATCTCACTCTAAAACACTCTAAACCCCAAAACAAGTTGCTGTCCAATTTAGAAAAAATTGGACAGCATTTCTCCTAAAAATGCTCTAACCAAAGTCTTCAATCCAACACAACAACCTGCATAAAAACTCATTCTTCCAATTTCCATAACACAACTCAAACCCAATATACTTCAAATCAAGGGCAGTAACACACTCCTAGTGTAGCGCCCCCTCACCATAGGGTATCCACCGGAACGCCCGTAGGTCATTCCGATACATATCCTACGACAAGAGACCACTACCGACAACAACCACTACACTCCTCATGGCATCACAATCATAAGACAGTAATAAGAAACTGGCTACTTTTAAAACCAAATTAGATTCCATTTCATTCATTCAAAACTTAGTAATTCTGGCTATCGGTACTTTTTAATTTACATGTTTCACACATCATGACGCTAAGTAACATCAGATCTTGCATAATAAACAGATCTAACTATCAGTCTCCAAAAGGAAGCCCAGCTGACCGACTTTTGAGCCATTGCTTCTCTCGCCAATCCACGATATACTACTCTACACAATCCCGAGGAGCTATCATCTATGCTTATGCACGAAAAATAATTGCAATTTTGGATGAGTTTGCGAACTCGATGAGAAACCATCATCGATGGTTCTCCCAATTCATGCATCATATAAGCATGAAACCAGTATACACGCATAATTATACAAAACACAACATGAATACAGTCACAGTATAATTACAGTCACGATGCGATAAATATACACCCGATTAAAAATATTGTCGATATAGAATCCGAAGATGCAATGCACATGTGACTTTTTCCGATTCATTTCGAGATTGTGACCGGCGCATAACGGTGATCAAGATAGACGCGCGTCGGGAGAATTATCTCCCGTCGAGCTCGAGGCTCGGTTGATATATCGAGCTCTAGGCTCGGTTGATCTGATGGCGCCTCGGTTCACAATTTTCCTTTTAACGATGTGATGTATTTGTGCATGAATGCACATGTTTCACAACGATAAACATGGTATTTCACGGTCCAATATTCAATTCAATTAAGCAGTTACCTCATGTAAATTCACATCGGTAATACCACATAATTCCGTAGGGCAATCAATCACGCTTATAATTCATGTAATCCCGTAGGCAATCAGGTCACAACAATAATTCATGTATTCCCCGTAAGGCAATCAATTCACAGTTAACACATAGATTGGAATAACCAACTAGGTTACTCACCTAATAACTTCCACGCTAACGCCGGGAAGTCTCTGCCAAATCTGTGGAACGATGGTCCACTGGAGCCTCTATAACAAATTAAATGAATAACTATTACCATTGGTGTAAATGATTAAACAATGCACATGAAATCAGTAAAATGTATATAATGCATGTTCATGGCAATCCCGGCCCTAATCTAACATTTCCCCATAATAAAATTCTATGAAAAATTAGAAATCCATAGGCGCTGACGGTGCGCAATTCGGACCTCTATAGGTCCCCAATTAAATAAAACAGTGTTTCAATGTTCCGTTAATAGGGGCTACGTCAAATTCCCGTCTAAAAATTCCCGTTTTCTCATAAAATGAAATTAAATATTCAACGAATCCGATGCCTCTGGAATTAGGTCAATCGGACGTCGGACGGGAAAGTAATTGACAAAAGAAGTCAAAACCCTTTTATATGCCAATTAATAATTAATAAAATCCCCTTTCCCCTTTGTCCTAACACACCAACCCACTTCCAACATTCATAACTTTTTCTACACATTTCTAAAAAATGCAAACTATACCTTGTTGGAAAGCTTATGAAAAGCTCTACAATTCTCAAGAAGACCATAAAAATCAATTCCAACCCTAAGGATGTCAACAATCCCATCAAACCTTCTGCCTACTCAATTCTCAACTAACACAGGGCAGTACATTAACAATTTCACAACCCACATATTCTTCAGTAATAAATTACCACAAAAATATGGTCAATAAGTTCACATTGCCCTCAACAACTTTCATGAACAATCCAAAATCCAATTCTATTGCTAAACAAGTCAATTAATTCATCTAATGTTACTGTCCTGAAAACCTTCAATTTGGGCAGTAACTTTACAACAACATAACTTCCAGTATACAAGTCAATAAAATCAGAACTTTATATCCCTGTAAAGATAACATCTTAAACTTAATTTTTCATGAAGCACTCATCATCCAATTCGATTTCTATCAATTTCAAAACTGTTATGGAAGTTACTGTTATGATCAGCCATTTATAACCTAATGCAGGATCAATATTTGCAAAATCATAACTCTCAACTCTGACCTCTAAAAATTACACACCATATATCAATTTCAAGGTAATCTCTTCCTATACAACTTTTCAGAAGCTCAATCACACCAATTCAGTCCACATAAAATGCTAAAATTGCCTCCAATCAGTAAACTCACAAAATCACACTTAAGCTAGGTTTCATCCAAAATGCTCAAAACCAGTCATTAGTAATCAATTCATATCTACCAATACACAATTCCAAAAATAGCAAGATCAGTAGCAATGGAAAGATAATCATATATGCTACAACTTCCATTAAGACCATTCTCCCTAATTCCATCTCAATTAATTCATAAAAATCAACAAAGTTCATATGTTGTGGTTTCGGTTACTGTTCACAGACAATGGAACAGCAACTTTCCATTCAAAAATTCACCCTTCTATCATTGAAATTCAACAACACCTATTTCACACTAAATTAAAGCCAACATCCCAAAGTTTCAGTGGCCACTAACCTTACCTCATTTGCATTTCTACACAATAAGTTATGAATAAAACAGTAACATCAATTATAATTCCAACTTTCCAGATTTAGGGTTAACCTTAGTTCAACCACTTCCAATATCTTTTCACATCACTAAACATCAAAATAAATACAAATTAAATATTAATACTATCATACATATACTAAGGCTCACACTGAAAATTTACAGCATTAAATCCATATGCAAACCTCATTTAAAAACTCAACCCTTAAATGAAAACTTACTATTACAATTCTCCTTCAAAGCTTTAACTTCCAACCTTTTCCTTCTAACTTCTATATCAAGCTACCACCTTTTCCTTCTCAAGAATATACCATACCCATCATCTAACTTTGATGAGATCAAAGAACTTAGCTTAAAGTTATGGAGAAAAGTGGAGAAAGAAGAGCCAAATTTTGATGTTTTGATGGAGGAGAAGTTAGTGTGATTTCGGATGAACAAGAATAAAGCCTAAACAATTCATTTCCTTTCCTTAAAACAAGCAAAACCGAGAGAGAGTGGAGAGGAAGCATTAAATGTAACTTTTAAATGGCAAATTATGATTGGTTCTACTTTAAAGAAAAGTCAAATTATCAATTATTTAATCCATCTAAAATGTTACTCCATTTAACTCTAATGACCTACTTTCAGTCCCAAAATAATATACCCCATATTCTTGTGCCCTTTGGGTAGTAATTTTGCTACTGAGAATTGACCGATTCGCCAATTGGCGATTTTACGATCGAGAATTGTTTCCGGAAAAATCCAGAAAAATTCCTAAAAATCCCTAAAAATGTAAAACAATTTATGGTGCAGTCCAAATAATTTTTCAAACTCAATTACTCCATTAACTTCACACAGAAGTTCAATTTAAAACCTAAGCCGAAAAATGTCATGAATGCATGTATACTATGTGCATGTGCAACCAATCGATAATTATAGAGACTATATCTTTGTATGTGCATGCGAGATATAATTTAATATCCCGAACCCGTCCCAATTACCAAAATACCCTTTCTATAGGAGAGGGATGTTACAATTCTCCCTCTAACAAAAATTTCGTCCTCGAAATTCATACGATTGATCGAAAAGATGAGGATATTGTCTCCTCATATGCTCCTCGGTCTCCGGTAGCCTCCTCGGTCGAATGGTTCCGCAGAGAACCTTCACCGATGGAATACTCTTATTCCTCAATTGTTTCACCGAGACCCGATAATCAGATCGGCTCCTCCACATAACTCAAATTCTTGGAGACCTCAATCTCTTGAGCGGTATCACATGTGTCGGATCCGACCGATATCTGCGAGCATACTCACATGAAAGGCGTCATATGGCGAGACATCTCACTCGGTAAAGCTAGCCTGTAGGCCAAAGGTCCGATCCTCTCAGTGATCTCATATGGACCAATGTACCTAGGGCTTAACTTACCCTTTCTCCCAAATCTCAGTACACCACGCCACGGTGACACCCGTAAGAATACTCTGTCGCCCACATTATACTCAATGTCCCTCCTATGCTGATCAACATAGCTCTTCTGTCTATCTTGAGCCGTCTTAATGCGACTCCGTATCAGTTGCACTTTATCAACAGTATCCTGAATCAGCTCAGGACCCTCAATCATCCTCACACCCTCTTCATCCCAATACAAAGGCGATCTACACGGTCGCCCATACAGTGCCTCATATGGAGCCATCCCGATGCTACTATGATAGTGATTGTTATATGCAAACTCTATCAAGGCCAAGTACTGATCTCATGCTCCTCTGAACTCCAATACACATGCCCGAAGCATATCCTCAACAGTCTTAATCGTCCTCTCACTCTGCCCATCATGCGAGGATGAAGCAGCATCTTGAAGTTCAACCTAGTACCCATAGCAGACTGCAAACTCTGCCAGAACCTCGAAGTGAATCTGGGATCCCTGTCAGACACTATCGACACTGGAACCCCGTGCAGTCTTACTATCTCCGCCACATACTTCTGGGCCAACTGATCCATAGTATTATTCTCCCTCACTGCCAAGAAATGGGCCGATTTAGTCAACAGGGTCCACTATGACCCGAGATAGCATCATGCTGCCTCGGCGTCCTAGGCAAACCCATAATGAAGTCCATGGTGATCCGTTCCCATTTCCACTCCGGAATGGGCAACGAATGAAGCTTCCCCACTGGCGCTTGGTGCTCAGCCTTAACTTGCTGGCACGTCAAACATCTGGACACATACTCGACTACACCTTCTTCATACCAGGCCACCAGAAATGTTGCTTAAGGGTGTTATACATCTTGGTAGTACCAGGATGCATAGCATATGTGGCCATGTGAGCCTCCTCCAGTATCTCTCGCCTCAGATCATCCACATCAGGCACACAAAGCCTCTGCCCTATCCATAGAGTCTCATCTCTCACATCAAACTCAGATCTCGAATCAGTCTTCGCTTTCTCAATCAGTCTCACCATAACAGGATCCTTATCCTGAACCCTCCTGATCCTGTCCAGTAGCATCGGTCTCAGTCTCAGTGTAGCCAATAATACTCCATCCTGCTCCAGATTCATCTGCACATTCAAAGCTCTCAACTGAATCAAA
The DNA here is from genome assembly GCA_029891385.1 of Erythroxylum novogranatense. Lineage (NCBI taxonomy): Eukaryota > Viridiplantae > Streptophyta > Magnoliopsida > Malpighiales > Erythroxylaceae > Erythroxylum > Erythroxylum novogranatense. The sequence goes on from CM057233.1 coordinate 16,228,071, forward strand.
TTAGGCAACCTCATTGCACGAATGGTATGCATCAGTATGTGACTTTCTACTCGAGCATACGCCACCACATTAGCTTTTCGGGGTGATACTCAATAGTACAGGCGTAATCCTTCAACAACTCAAGCCACCTCCTCTGCCTCAAATTCAACTCTCTCTGACTCAGTAGGTATCTCAAACTCTTGTGGTCAGTAAAGATCTGAAAGGTCTCACCATACAGGTAATGCCTCCAAATCTTCAATGCAAATACTACTGCAGCTAACTCCAAATCATGAACAGGATAGTTTACCTCATGAGTCCTCAACTGTCTCGAGGCATAGGCAATGACTCTACCATGCTGCATCAGAACACATCCCAATCCCTGATGTGATGCATCACTGTACACCTCAAATCCTCCAGTCCCAGATGGAATAGCCAACAGGTGCGATGAGTCAACCGATGTTTCAGCTCCTCAAAACTCTTCTGACACTCCTCGGTCTATCTAAATGGCACATTCTTCCTCAGAAGTTTTGTCAGAGGGGCTGAGATCAATGAAAACCCCTCGACAAACCGCCGGTAATAACCAGCAAATCGAGAAAACTCGAATCTCGGCACATTCCTAGGAGCTTCCCCTTGACCTTGCTTCAACCTTACTCGGATCTCACGAATACCTCACCGGTCACTATATGCCCCAAAAGATCACTGATCCACCAAAATTCACATTTGCTGAATTTGGCGAACAAGCTATCTCTCCTCATAAATGCGTAACACAATCCTCAAATGTTCACTATGCTCCTGTCTATCCCTCGAATACACTAGGATGTCATCAATGAAAACTATAACAAACTGATCCAGGTAGGGCTGAAATACCTTATTCATCAAGGCCATAAAAGCTGCCGGGGCATTTGTCAACCCAAACGGCATCACTAGAAACTCGAAATGCCCATACCTGCTCCTAAAAGCACTCTTAGGCACATCGGCCTCTGCAATCTTCAACTGATAGTAACCAGATCGCAGATCTAACTTGGTAAACACCTGAGCTCCCTGCAACTGATCAAATAAGTCATCGATCCTAGGCAGTGGGTACTTGTTCTTTACTGTCACCCGATTCAGCTGCCTATAATCGATGCACAGCCTCAAAGTCCCATCCTTTTTCTTCACAAACAAAACTGGAGCTCCCCATGGTGAAACACTAGGTCTAATGAACCCCTTCTCCAGCAACTCCTGCAACTGAACCTTCAACTCCCTCAGTTCCACAGGTGCCATCCTATATGGAGGTATAGATATAGGAGCGGTACCTGGAACGAGGTCAATAGTAAACTCTGTCTCCCGATCCGGCGGCAAACCCGATAACTCATCAGGAAACACATCTGGAAATTCCCTAACCACGGGAATATCCTGAAGCCTCTGCTCAACTCTGGTGTCAATCACATGAGCCAGATAGGCCTCACAACCTCCCTGCATCAACCTCAGGGCACTAAGGAAAGAGATCATCCGGGCTGGCACTGCCTGACTAACTCCTCTGAACACTGCTCTAGACTGCCCAGGAGACTCCAACACAACCTCCTTGGTATAGCAGTCCATGATAGCCCTATGAGCAGTAAGCCAATCCATCCCCAGAATGACATCGATCTCTCTCAGAGGCAACACTATAAGGTCTGCCCTCAATACTGCTTGATCAATCTGAATCGAGCATCCCCTGCAGACCTCTCCCAATGCAGTAGTAGTACCTAGAGGTGTACTCACCTCTAGCCCATCTTATAACATCTCCTATCCCCATGCAATCTACATGCCATATGAGGTCTGATAAAGAATCGTGGATCCGGGATCCAAAGCAATGCAAATGCCTCAATATCGGAAAGAAGAAGCATACCGGCTACAACATCGGGGAATCCCAGGCCTCCTGCGCGTCATGGCATACACTCGGCACAGGGGCTGTGGTGGTGCCCGACCCTCGTTCTCACAAAGGACCCTCGGCTACCACGGCCTCTACCTCGGCCCCTCTGTCCGGATCCACCCACTCTACTCTGCTGTACAGTCATACTACTCCCGACTCGTCCACTACCAGCAGGTTGAACTCTCAATGTATCAGGGCAATCCCTGACCTGATGCTCAGTCGAGCCGCACCTCAAACAAGCCCCAGTAAGCCACCAACACTCCCCACTGTGTCTTTTATCACAATGGGCACTGGAGAAATCTGCCCAGAGCCTCTGCCACTACCACTACCAGTCGATCCAAACCTCCCTCTCTGCCCAAATCCAGACTGTCTCGAACCTCCCGGAGACCTGAAAGTCCTGCCCTGGCGCTTACTAAAGCTCCTGCCAGAGCTGCCCTGACTATCACTGGGCCGCTTACCCCGGGACCCAATCTCAGCCTGTCTCTGTCTCATCAGCTGCTCCACTCTAACGGCAGACCCTCAACTCAATAGAATGTACCCATGTCCGACCAAGCCAACCTGGTACGGATCTCAGTGTTGAGGCCATTCTCGAACCTCCGGCACTTATCAGCCTCAGTCGGGACCATCACAGTAGCATAATCTATCAGCTCATTAAATTTTACCTCATAATCAGCCACCGACATCCTACCCTGCTTTAGTTCCAGAAACTCCTGCATCTTCATATCAAGATAGACCTTGGGCATATAATTATCCACGAATGCCCTCGAAACTTCAGCCAAATGTCGTGAAGCAAGGCACGGTGGTACCTTGCACAGCACAGATCTTCCACCACTTATATGCTGGGCCCTGCAACAGTGATACTGCATAATCGAACCTCTCATCAGGTTCGCAGTCCATCTGGTCGAAGACTCTCTCTATCCTCTCCAACCATCCCTCAGCCTCGGTGAGTGCATACTACCATAGAAATCTCTGACCCTTGCCTTTGAAAGAAGTCATACCTCCTCTCCGCCTCACGGGAACTCGGGAGGCAACTCCTCGATCTGAGGCATAGAAGACTCCTACTTGCTCCCACGGATCCACTGGTCATTTGGTGCTCAACTGATCACCTAATGCGAAGACCTAAAACAAAACAAAAATTCGATCGGTTCAATAGTTCCATCCGATTCATACCTACATTGTTACTATTCCCAAAGATGCCAAACCATGCTCGATACCACCAAATGTAGCGCCCCCTCACCATAGGGTATCCACCGGGGCGCATGTAGGTCATTCCGATACATATCCTCGACAAGAGACCACTACCGACAACAACCACTACACTCCTCATGGCATCACAATCATAAAGGCGGTAAGAAAGCGGCTACTTTTAAAACCAAATTAGATTCCATTTCATTCATTCAAAACTTAGTAATTCTGGCCCGTCGGTACTTTTTAATTTACATGTTTCACACATTTGTCGCTAAGTAACATCTTGTCTTGTACAATAAGCAGATCTAACTATCGGTCTCAAAGGAAGCCCGGTGACCGACCTTTGAGCCATTGCTTCTCTCGCCAATCCACGATATACGGCTCTACGGATCTGAGGAGCTATCATCTATGCTTATGCACGAAAAATAATTGCAATTTTGGATGAGTTTGCGAACTCAATGAGAAACCATCATCGATGGTTCTCCCAATTCATGCATCATATAAGCATGAAACAAGTATACACGCAGATAATTATACAAAACACAACATGAATACGATCCGAGAATAATTACGATCCGATGCGGTAAATATACACCCGATTAAAAATATTGTCGATATAGAATCCGATTATGCAATGCACATGTGACTCTTTTCCAGTTCATTTCGATATTGTGACCGGCGCATATGATGATCGGTATAGGCGCGTCAGGGAGAATTATCTCCGTCGAGCTCGAGGCTCGGTTCGATATATCGAGCTCTAGGCTCGGTTCGATCTGATGGCGCCTCGGTTCACAATTTTCCTTTTAACGAGGTGATGTATTTGTGCATGAATGCACATGTTTCTAACGATAAACATGGTATTTCACGGTCAATATTCAATTCAATTAAGCGATTTACCTCATGTAAATTCACGATCGGTAATACCACATAATTCCGTAGAACAATCAATCACAGTTATAATTCATGTAATCCCTGTAGGGCAATCAGGTCACAACAATAATTCATGTATTCCCCGTAGGGCAATCAATTCACAGTTAACACATAGATTGGAATAACCAACTAGGTTACTCACCTAATAACTTCCACGCTAACGCCGGGAAGTCTCTGCCAAATCTGTGGAACGATGGTCCACTGGAGCCTCTATAACAAATTAAATGAATAACTATTTAAAGTAGAACCAATCATAATTTGCCATTTAAAAGTTACATTTAATGCTTCCTCTCCACTCTCTCTCGGTTTTGCTTGTTTTAAGGAAAGGAAATGAATTGTTTAGGCTTTATTCTTGTTCATCCGAAATCACACTAACTTCTCCTCCATCAAAACATCAAAAATTTGGCTCTTCTTTTCTCCACTTTTCTCCATAACTTTAAGCTAAGTTCTTTGATCTCATCAAAGTTAGATGATGGGTATGGTATATTCTTGAGAAGGAAAAGGTGGTAGCTTGATATAGAAGTTAGAAGGAAAAGGTTGGAAGTTAAAGCTTTGAAGGAGAATTGTAATAGGTAAGTTTTCATTTAAGGGTTGAGTTTTTAAATGAGGTTTGCATATGGATTTAATGCTGTAAATTTTTCAGTGTGAGCCTTAGTATATGTATGATAGTATTAATATTTAATTTGTATTTATTTTGATGTTTAGTGATGTGAAAAAGATATTGGAAGTGGTTGAACTAAGGTTAACCCTAAATCTGGAAAGTTGGAATTATAATTGATGTTACTGTTTTATTCATAACTTATTGTGTAGAAATGCAAATGAGGTAAGGTTAGTGGACACTGAAACTTTGGGATGTTGGCTTTAATTTAGTGTGAAATAGGTGTTGTTGAATTTCAATGATAGAAGGGTGAATTTTTGAATGGAAAGTTGCTGTTCCATTGCCTGTGAACAGTAACCGAAACCACAACATATGAACTTTGTTGATTTTTATGAATTAATTGAGATGGAATTAGGGAGAATGGTCTTCATGGAAGTTGTAGCATATATGATTATCTTTCCATTGCTACTGATCTTGCTATTTTTGGAATTGTGTATTGGTAGATATGAATTGATTACTAATGACTGGTTTTGAGCATTTTGGATGAAACCTAGCTTAAGTGTGATTTTGTGAGTTTACTGATTGGAGGCAATTTTAGCATTTTATGTGGACTGAATTGGTGTGATTGAGCTTCTGAAAAGTTGTAGAGGAAGAGATTACCTTGAAATTGATATATGGTGTGTAATTTTTAGAGGTCAGAGTTGAGAGTTATGATTTTGCAAATATTGATCCTGCATTAGGTTATAAATGGCTGATCATAACAGTAACTTCCATAACAGTTTTGAAATTGATAGAAATCGAATTGGATGATGAGTGCTTCATGAAAAATTAAGTTTAAGATGTTATCTTTACAGGGATATAAAGTTCTGATTTTATTGACTTGTATACTGGAAGTTATGCTTGTTGTAAAGTTACTGCCCAAATTGAAGGTTTTCAGGGACAGTAACATTAGATGAATTAATTGACTTGTTTAGCAATAGAATTGGATTTTGGATTGTTCATGAAAGTTGTTGAGGGCAATGTGAACTTATTGACCATATTTTTGTGGTAATTTATTACTGAAGAATATGTGAGTTGTGAAATTGTTAATGTACTGCCCTGTGTTAGTTGAGAATTGAGTAGGCAGAAGGTTTGATGGGATTGTTGACATCCTTAGGGTTGGAATTGATTTTTATGGTCTTCTTGAGAATTGTAGAGCTTTTCATAAGCTTTCCAACAAGGTATAGTTTGCATTTTTTAGAAATGTGTAGAAAAAGTTATGAATGTTGGAAGTGGGTTGGTGTGTTAGGACAAAGGGAAAGGGATTTTATTAATTATTAATTGGCATATAAAGGGTTTGACTTCTTTTGTCAATTACTTTCCGTCCGACGTCCGATTGACCTAATTCGAGGCATCGGATTCGTTGAATATTTAATTTCATTTTATGAGAAAGCGGAATTTTAGGCGGAAATTTGGCGTAGCCCTATTAATGTGAACATTGAAACACTGTTTTATTTAATTGGGGACCTATAGAGTCCAATTGCGCACCGTCGGCCTTTATGGATTTCTAATTTTTCATAGAATTTTATTATGGGGAAATGTTAGATTAGGGCCGGGATTGCCATGAACATGCATTATATACATTTTACTGATTTCATGTGCATCCATTTAACTCTAATGACCCTACTTTCGGTCCAAAATAATATACCCCATATTCTTGTGCCTTTGGTAGTAATTTTTGCTACTGAGAATTGACCGATTCGCTAATTGGCGATTTTACGATCGAGAATTGTTTAGGAAAAATCCAGAAAAATTCCTAAAATCCCTAAAATGTAAAACAATTTATGGTGCAGTCAAATAATTTTTCAAACTCAATTACTCCATTAACTTCACTGAAGTTCAATTTAAAACTAAATAAAAATGTCATGAATGCATGTATACTATGTGCATGTGCAACCAATCAGTAATTATAGAGACTATATGCTGTATGTGCATGCCGAGATATAATTTAATATCCCGAACCCGTCCCAATTACCAAAATACCCTTTCCTATAGGAGAGGGGATGTTACACCTAGGATTCTATTTGTTTCCAAAACATAACATAATCCAACTTCACTCTTTCTTTTATCAAGTTTAACTACACAATTGTACATTCTTTGAAAATGTTTACAATGTATATTTAACCTTCGAAACCGTTATATTTACATGAAAACAAGTCAATACAAAGCTTCAAAGGGAATTTAGCCCGGTTACATCCTAAAATAACAAAAGTAAAAGTACAAAGAACAAGCTATCGCTTTGATTTCTCAAAACATGACTTCAAAATCAAAATGCATCGGAGTTGCCTCAATCCGATCACGGTGACTCGATTTCTCGCTCGACACTGTGGAGGAGAAATGAGGGTGAGCTCGACGGCTCGTGGGTAATAACTTAATAAACAAGAATATAAGCAAAAACTGTTATTCATTCTTTCATGTTCAAAGCAATATCACATTAATAAGAGCAATTTCACTTTGCAAATCTTTTCACAGAATTTAGCACTTCGAACAATTTATAAACTTAACATATCACAAAAGTAACCTAGCAAATCAGAAATTCACAAACACAGTGGTTCGGGTGGATCCGAAACGGAACATACTACACATTTCTGCGAAGCGGTTATGTGTAGCCGTGACTGATGGAAATCCTTGAAAGGAATTCCTGTGCCACTTGCGGGAAGACGGGAGAAGCCTATGGTTAAATAGGTGCACCTGACTCGAACGGGATCACCCTAAACCCAAAGAAAGAACATAATTCACATAATTCGAAATTATGAGTTGTAAGTGGCTATTACAAATTCACTTACGCATAATTAGGCCAAACTGGAAAATCTTTTCTGAAATCACACATTCAAGTCTTTTTCACATAACGAAACATAATACAAATGATTTCTAACACAATTTACAAGCAAAGAACATCTCATACAAATGAAAAACATAACCAAGAGTAATTTTTACAAAACTTTAAAGTCATTGGAAAGCATTATTTTACATTTATTCTAAAACTTAAGTAGGCCTATTATCTCAAGTATTAAGAAATCACCTACGTTAAATTCCTTTAGCTTGTAGGATGGTCAATTTGCCTTGCTTCTTCCTCCACTAGCCTCACTTCACCTTCCTTAAGCATAATTATCCCATAAGAACATAGGATATCAAAATCGGAAAATTTTAAGGAAAAGAAAACTTGAATTAACACCTACCTAACTTAACCCATACCTAAACTAAGCTATTTAAGCCAAAACCTACCCAAAATACCCAAGAATTTCGAAATTCTCTTACCTTAGAAGATGACCCACGAAATTCTCTTTTTGTTTCTATTGGAAGATTAAACATTCCTCTCCACTTTCTTCTTGAATAAAACTCTTAAAATCCCTTCTCTCTAAAGCATAAGCACCTAAGCTCTTACTTCTCTTCCCTTTCTTCTTCTTCTTCTTCTTTCCCCTTAGCCGAACGTCACCATTCTTTTTCTCCTTTCTCTTGCAAGTTTCGATTGCTTCTAAATAACCTAAGGAAACTTTGTTTCTTAAACTTTAAAAACCTAAGCCCCTTTATCAAAACTACGCAGTTTTCGTTTAAGTCACTTATTTTCCTCCTTTCCTTGCCATTTTCGTTTCCTTCCCTTCTCCATACGACTACCTCACTTGTTTCCCATATAAATCAATTCTTTTACTCATTTAATGACATTTGAAATGGGCTAAAAGCTCATCTTATAAACCCTAATCCTTAAGAACATTCATGATCTTCCTAAAAAGCCCTTATACCATCTTAATCTTTTAAAAAATCTAGTAACTTATTAAAACTCTAATTTAACTAAATCCTTTCAATTTTTAATCATTAACTGAGCACTAAAATCCCAAATTATTCTAACTAAAATGAATTTATCAATTTAAACCTCAAAATAAAGAAAACAAGCTTAATGCGAATCGGGGCCCAACAACAACTCCAATATTTCATACAACGCTAAACATATCAGATTTAGTCATACAATCTATAATTAAATGTACCCCATGACTGTTGTCACACCAGTATATGGCATTTTTCCTATCATTTAATCAAACATATCAAAAGGGATGTAGTATGTAACACGTTTTCAATTTATTTCAGTGTTGTGACCAAGCGCTTGAATTGTCCCTATAAGGGCACATTAATCAATGAGCTAGAGGCTCAAAAATTGTCCTACAAAGGGCTCATTAATCGTTGAGAACTTTCCCATAAAGGGCTCATAAATCATCGAGCCAAAGGCTCAGAAACTGTCCCATTAAGGGCTCATTAATCATCGAGCCAGAGGCTCAGAAACTGTCCCATTAAGGGCTCATTAATCATCGAGCTGGAGGCTCGAAAACTGTCCCATTAAGGGCTCATTAATCGTTGAGCCAGAGGCCCTACATCACTATGGGGCTCCGGGCCCAAATATCATGTTGAGTTAAAAGCTCTGATCAGTGGTTGCTTCGGTCACAACTATCTTTAACTGATTTTTCGTTCATGTATGAACAACACGTGTCACAATTCAATCACTTTATTTACATATTCCTATATCACAATCATTTCCAGTTTATCACAAATTGTCACATCAAGAACACAATCACACTTTCACATACCCATAACAATTCTATATACTATCACTATAATACTCCGGACCTTCTGTCCGGAGTTCACAATCAATATTGTCTCATCCTTATACTTCATAGAATTAAAATCACTGAATTATCGCATTTAATAATTTTTTAGAACCGTCTAGGTCACTCACCTGGCTTCCACGCTAACGCCTGGAAGTTTCGGCAACGACGGTGGGCTGACCTTCTAAATGTGCCTCTATTACAATTTAAAAACTCTATTTTACAAATTGCCCAATCAGAAATAAAACACATGCAGCGATTTACAAAAAAACAATAAACGTATCATGCACTTTAGTGACATTCCCGGCACTATCCCAAACTCTCCCCGTCAAAGCCTTCCCTAAACATCAGAACTCAATTGATACTAAAATCATTCAATTCGTTTTCAGAAATCTAAAAGTTATTCTCCAACGTATAACCATATTTTACACTCAACTTCCACCCCAAATTTCAAACCTTTAAAGACTGATTTAACACTTCCTCTTCTTCATAAAACATAGAGACCTTTGTCTCTAATTCGTAACAGATCAGAAAATATCTCCTTTGACAATCTGCACAAAAAGTTATGGTTTAAAAACCAAAGCATGCTTATTCAAGAAAAGGGGTCCTCGCTGCGAGGGCATAAATGCGCGCCGCGGCGTGCTCCCTTATTTGTGTCGCGGCGTGGGCCCTTACGCACACCACAACGTACAGGCCTGCGTGCGCCGTGGCGTGCCCAAATTCGTGCGCCGCGACGTGTGCACAAGCACGTCGCGACGTTCGAGCCCGTCTCCTCCCCCGAATCTTGATTTTCAACCATTTCAATCCAATTCTTTCGATTTATTCAACACATAAGTCATCTAAACATTACAACATCACTCAACTCCAATTTCCCACTCATTTCCAAACCAATCACACTCACAAACATCAAAGATTAACCATAATCGTAAACCCTATAAACCCAACATCTCAATAACCCATTCTTAGTTATAATCACTCAAAACATGAATCAACCAACTAGTCAAGAGGAAAGAAACTTAAACTTACTTGAATTTGGCTTCAAAAACCTTCAAACTCTTCATGATTTCATCAAAACTCAAGCCTCTCTCTTCTCTTCTTCTCTCCCACAACATCACTCCCAATCTTTTCTTTCACAAACCCTAATTTCCCCTTTTTATACCCTCTTTAATAATGAAAAACCCATTTTGCCCCTTCCTTTAACCTTAAACTTTATAATCTTAAGTATCTTGCCCAAAATGCCCTCATAGCAATTCTTACAATGTTAGCCCCAAAAAATTTTTATTTAATTAAGCATGATTAGACTAATTAAGTAATTGAGTTAACATTATTTGAGATGATAGTAATTAAATATGGTAGCATTAAATAGCATATGACATTAAATGAGTAAGTAGCATTAATTGATTAAGTTAGATAACATTAAGTAATAAGTTAGGTTAAGATTAAATGCAATGGGCTTGTATGGGCCTAAGCAAGTTGTAGTAGGAAAGAAAAGAGAAATAAAATGGGCTTAAAACATACATGGGCTTAAGTAGTTAAGGAAGAAATAAGAAGGAAGGAAGAAAGGAAAGAAGAGGAATGAGTTGGGCTTAAGTTAATGGGCTTAAGTGACTTGAATAAGGAGTATAAAAGGGAGGAATTAAGTGAGTTGTAGGAAGAGAAGAGGGAAATCACGAAAATTAGAGAGGGAGAAGAGGATTTTCGGCAATGAGGAGAGAAGGAGGAGAAAAAGAAGAAGCTTTGGTTAGGGCTTGATTTTCCAAGAGTTTTAGGGGGTTTTTGAAGAAGGTTCAAGAGGAAAAAGTGTGGAGGAAGGTTCAAGCTACACTTTGAACCAAGAAATCACTTGGTTAGCTAAAGATTCAAGGTAAGCTTCTTGATTAAGGTCAAGCTTTTGTTGGTTTTATGGTTTAGATAGCTTAGAAAGAAGATGGGTTTAGTGATTTCTAAGTCAATTGCATGAAAGTAGTTATGTGGATTTTTCAATTGAAGCTATGTTGAAGTGGGTTTTGTTTCTCTTGAAATAGAGCAAGAGACAGGAGAAGAGCAAGAGGAGGAGCTCCATTTAGCAAGGATTTAGCAAGTTATAAGGTGGGTTTCACTTTTATCTTTATGTTAGTAAGTATTAAATGCTACTTTAACTAATGAATTTAATGATTTGTAAGTATTTGAGATGAGCATTGATTGTGCCTTAATCATGTACGTAAGATGGTGTATGATTGCCATTAAGTGAGCATTTTAACAGTGTATGACATTGCTTGTTATTGCTTGAAATTGCCATGAATTGAATGAGCATGAATGAGGTCATGAAATGAGAGCTAAGCATGAAATATATCATTTTCAAGAATCAGCTTTATGGATGCATGAAAATCCATTTTCAGAAAATCAGTCAGTGGACAAGACAAGTCCGCTTTTTATGCATGAAATTGATGTTATGTGGGTTAGTTAAGTCCACCAGCAAAGTCACGTGCCGTTGACCGATATAGCCTTCCCCTTGCCCGATTGTGGCATAGGATATTCCTTTTAAACTCCTCAGCATATGACTACACTTGTGTAGCTCATCGATAACCGTGGACTTTTGAACCATCAGCTATGTGTTTATGTGTTAGCATATGTTTGCAAGAATGAAATTACATGGATCATGAACATTGTGTTTTGAGATTGATAAATTACATGAAATGCATGATTATAAGATTGCTATACAAAAGTGCTAAAAGTATGATTAATGAAACAATGTTGTTTCTTAGCCTAAATATAAGCGTGTTACCCATGTTTAAAGCTCACCCCACCTTCCGCCCCATCTCGGTGAAGATCGGGATCTCGAAGAATGAGCTCAAGGCGTACTCCAAGATCTTAGTGTTTTGTTTTGTATTTCAAGATAACTTTTGTAAATCAATACTTTAGATGCATTTTGGGCAAATGATGTTTTTGCAAGTTTATGTTTTAGATTTGATGTAGTGGCTTACAATTCCCTCTAAAGCTTTGTAATAACTCATATTTTTCATATGAAAGCAAGAATATTCAGTTCTAATGTATTTTGAGCAATTCATGTATGTTTTGAAACAATTGCATCATTGTATAGCTTGGACATGATTAGAATGTTAGGAGTGTGGTTGTTGCCTTGAATTGAGTTGGAGTTACTCTTGGGATTAAGTTATGTTATATGAGGTTGCATGTTGAGTTTTATGCGGTGGAAGCATTAGAATTGCAAATTGGTTAGTTGCATTTTCAGGAAGTCTGTCAAATTTTCCTAAAATTTGACAGAACTTCGCTTCAGTTTTAGACCCTCTTAGGGCTTGATTTAGAATGGGAAGTCTTCGCGAAGATTGTATTAGAAGTTCTGAACTTTCTAAGGGTGTATGATTTGCTTCATTTGGACTTAGGGTTAAAAAGTTATGAGGTGAAGAACACATTCAGTTACTGTTCATGTACTGATACATTGGTCTTTAATGAGCAGTGTCCTTTGAGTGGCTTTTTTCCTTGATTAATGATGAAGTTAGCCTTAGCATCCTTCATGAGATTTTTAGTCTATCTTGTTATCTTTCCATGAAGGTATATTATTCACCAATTGGAGCTAGGAATAAGAAGTTATGAGTTTTGAAAGATGCTAGTCTCAAGTGGTTTTTAAGGATAAGAGGTAGGAAGTTTTGAGAAATGGCGTGTCCGTTAAACGGACACGAATGTCCGTTAAACGGACAACCTCAGGTGCCAAAACACCCCTTAACCTACCCATGTCCGTTAGACGGACATGCATGTCCGTTAGACGGACAATTTCGAAGCTTTTGGTACTCATTCACCCGAACGTGTCCTTTAAACGGACATGGCTGTCCGTTTAACGGACAGCTACGGGAAACAGTGCATTTTGAACATTGTTAGAGGTTGAATTTGGTTTTGAGGTCTGCATTAGAGTTGTAGATATAGCTGTCTACTTTCAAATGGTGAAAGAACGAACACAATCGAACCTCTAAATAAAAAGTTATGGCAATCGCGCCAAAAGAGTTTCACTTGGATTTTTGAAGTGAGCATGGTCTATTGTTTTGGGCATAAATCCCTCATCCGACCTCCAAATGGGGTGACGCTTGAACCATTAGTTTTCTAAGACATCTATCTTCCTTGGTAAAAAAATTGGTATCATTTGGAGTTAAATTGAGGAAGCTCTCATTAAAGGAAGTGAAAGGTCGGTTAAGAGAGCATGTTTTCGGTATGAACTCTTTTAGGTTTTTGGAGCATATCTTGAGTTATATAACTCCGATTAAGGTGATTCTTGCCTCTATGCGAACGTGAGGATTTAAGCTATGTTTGATATGAACAAGTCAATTTGTGATTACGATGTTTAGGTAGTGTGCGCTCATCACTTTTATAGAACAACAGCGAATAGCACTGCAATGTCCTAAGCGCAAGGTTTCAGGACTACGGAAGTTGGGCTCTTGAAACGGGGTCCGACATTATTGTGGTATCAATGCAAGTGAAGAAGTGTTAAGTTATATGCAGTTGGGTCTAGGATCCAACATCTGTGGTATCAAAGCAGCTCTAGGTTTATGATTTCCTAGGAACCCTAGTGGGTAGCCTCAAGGGTAGAGTCAACATGCATCATGTTACATGAACCCTATGCATTGTTTTAAATACAGTACATGCATCATTGGTTTTGAATTGTTTTACATGATTTGAACTGGTTTCACAAAGCATGAGCTAAAGATTTGAAATGGTTTTCATTTAAAGGAGTAATATGCCGCCTCGAAGAAGAACTCGAGGAGCTCAATCTCGATCAGGCTCTCAGTGGGGAAGTACGGATGAATCCCACATTCTCCAAGATGCAGGGACCATCCCTGTTACAGATTCTGAGGCACCAAGTGTGCAACATGAGGTGCCTCTCCAGCCTGCTCCTATGCCAAATCCAGTAGACCCACAATTCTTCGGGGCCTTCGAGCTTTAGCATATCTTATGGGCGAGGAAGGCGAGCTCAGTGCCAACTCCAGCAGATCGGAGTGGGCAGTATGACAAGCTCCGGAAGTATGGGGTTGTCGAGTTCAGCGGGACTACAAATCCCGAAGAGGCAGAAGCATGGTTGAAGAGGACCGAGAGGGTCCTGAAACAGATGAAGTGCTCAGATGAAGAGAAGCTAGATTATCTGATTAATCTGCTATAGGGGATGCCTTTGCATTGGTGGAGTCGATGCCTCATGATCGAGGCGATACCTCCAGAGGCGACATGGAGGAATTTCTAGAAGCCTTCAGGAGGAAGTACTTCTCGATGGTCTATGTCTAAGAGAAGGCCAGGAATTTGAACCTACCCAAAGGATCGGCGGTGAGTGAGTATGGTGAAGTTCACTCGACTTTCAAGTATCGACCAACATTGTGGCCAATGAAGTGGACAAGTGCCACAAGTTTGAAGGGGATTGCACTTAGGGATCGAGAGAAGGTGGTGATCCATAGTTTCCAGGATTACCAACAGTTAGTGGATGCAGCGCTCTAGGCTGAGAAGTTGGAGAATATTAAGGTTGAAGTGAACAGGAAAAGAAAGAACAGATAACAGTCCTTCAGGAAGGGAGTGGGTGCTCCAAAGACTGAGAGGAGCACCGGGACCCATCATACTCAGTGGCATGGGCGGTAGAGGTCTGCCAAGAGTCGGCGATCGAGGCAATTTCGAGCAGGTCTCTAGTGTGGGAGGCCGGAAAGTCATGGAAGGGCAAGTATCCCAGTGTGATCAATGCGGAAGTTTCATCCGGAAGGTGTCTCGAGGGTTTGATGGTTGCTTCGGTGTGGAGAGAAGGGCATATGATGAGAGATTGTCCCAGAGGTGAGGCAGGAGGGTTCCCAAGTTCAAGCTCGAGGCGAGACGGAGATAGTGGAAACCGGCCGATCGCGAAGTAAGCGATTCTGGAAGCGGTCGGGAGGCTAATCACAGTAGGGAGGCGAAACACGAGATCGAGCACCGGCTAGAGTATTTGCCATGAGCAGAGAGGAAGCTGCATTTGTTCTGAAGTTGTGGTGGTATGGCTCGGTTGTTCAATTCTGCAGTTTATGTTTTGATTGATCTGGGTTCACACATTCATTTGTTTCCTCAGTATGAATATGCATGCAGTTAGTCCCGAGATTATGGATAACTTTATGGTTGTTAGTACTCCTTTGGGGAGTAAAGTAGTGATCAGTTTGGTTTATAAGGATTGTGAGCTCAGCATCAGTGGTACTAGATTGGTAGTAGATTTGCTACCTCTAGACCTTAAAGGGCTAGATGTCATACTAGGAATGGATGCCATGGAGAAGTATAAGGCAAAACTAAACTATAGTCTCAAGGAAGTAGAATTTGATCTAGGAGATGGTCGGAAAGTAATCTTCAAGGGGATGACGCGCAAGACCGAGGATCATTTTAGCTTTGCTAAGCAGCGGGATGATGGGCGGGCGAGGCCTTTGGCACACGTGATGGATCAGAGGTAAATGTTGGAAGATTGCAGGATTATCGAGGTTGTGAGGAGTTTCTGATGTATTTCGGAAGAATTACGGGGTTCTTGCGGTGAGGGAAATTGAGTTCGAAATTGACTTGATTCCCGGAACCGCGCCAATCTCCATGCCACCCTACAGAATGGCTCCAGTTGAGTTGAGAGAACTCAAGGAGCAATTGCAGAAATTGTTGGAGAAGCAGTTCATCAGGTCGAGTTCTTCACCTTGGGAGCTCGGTCTGTTTGTTAGGAAGAACGATGGAACGTGGAGGATGTGTATAGACTACAGGAAGCTTAACAAGATGACGATTCAGAACAAGTATCCGTTGCCACGGATAGATGATTTATTTGATCAGCTGCAGGGAGCAAGGGTCTTTTCGAAGATTGACCTAAGATCAGGTTATCATCAACTCCGAATTAGGGAGTCTGATGTAAACAAGACGACTTCGGGACCGTTCACGGGCACTATGAATTGTGGTCATGCCCTTCGGATTAACCAATGCTCCATTTGCCTTCATGGATCGATGAATAGGGTGTTTAATGAATTCTTAGATCGGTTTGTCATTGTGTTCATTGATGACATTACGGTTTATTCAAGGATGAAGGAGAGCATGAGCAATGACTCGAGGATAGTATTGCGAGATTGAGAGAGCAAGAACTTTATGCCAAATTCAGCAAGTGTGAATTTTGGCTGCGTAAATAGTTTTCCTTGGACATGTGATTTCCGATAAAGGGATCCATGTTGATCAGGAAAGTAGAAGCGATGAGTGAATTGGCAAGAGCCCAAGGCGATGAAGGAGGTAAGGAGTTTTCTAGGCTGGCGAGGTTATTATAGGAGATTAGTGGAAGGATTCTCGATGATAGCGCCTTATGACTAAGTTGTTAAGAAAGAATCAGCATTCATATGGGTGAGGAGCGTCGGAAGAGCTTTGAGGAGCTCAAAACAGTTGACAAGTGCTCGGTATTGGTTTTGCCCAATGGAAACCGGGGTATCTGATTGTCTGATGATGCTTGAGAAAGGGTTTAGGATGTGTCTTGATGCGGGATGACGGGGTAATAGCCTATGCTTCACGGCGATTGAAGCGGTATGAGTTAAATTATCCGACTCATGACTTGGAGTTAGCGGTAATTTTGCCCTAAAGATTTGGAACACTACCTATATGGGGTTTAGACTAGGATCTTCACGGACCACAAAGTCTTAAGTACATTATGAGTCGAAAGAGTTGAATTTAAAGCGAGAGCGATGGTTGGAGTTGCTCGAGGACTATGACCGATGATAGAGTATCATCTAGGCAAAGCGAATGTAGTGGCGGATGCTTTGGCGAAGTCATCCATATCTTCGTGCAATCGGTTTACTTGCCTTTATTGGAGCAGATGGATAAGTTGAAGATCGACTTAAAGCAGGATGAAACAGATGGTGTTTTTGCTCGATTCGAGGTGAGACCTATCCTTGGGAGAAGGTCAAAGAGTTGCAGGAGCAGGATACAAAATTAAATGGTGAGAGATGAAATTCAACATGGTAGCGATCGAGAAGTGCAAGTAAGGGATGATGGGCTAATGGTAGTGGAAGCAGGTTATGTATTTGAATGATAAAGCGATTAAGGATGAGATCATGGATGAGGCGCTGTCGCGCTTATTCCATGCACCAGTGTAACACCGGGATGTATAGAGACTTAAAGGAGCATTTACGGTGGAAAGGTATGAAGAGGATGTGGTGAATATGTGAGCGGATGTACAGTGTGTCGACAAGTCAAGGTGAACACGGGCACCTTCAGCATGCTAAGGCCATTGTCCATTCCTGAATGGAAGTGGCAAAGGATCACGATGGATTTTCTGATGGGCTTGCCTAGGACCAGCAAGAAGCATGATGCCATATGGGTCATTGTCGATCGGTTAACCAAGTCAGCCCATTTTCTGGCAATTAAGCAAACAGATTCGTTGCAGGTGTTAGCAAGGAAATACATTGGTGAGGTAGTGAGGTTGCATGGAGTTCCAGATTCCATAGTATCCGATAGGGATCCTCGATTTACGTCAATCCTTTGGAGGAATCATGCAGTTGAAGAGGCGTGGGAGCCTCGGGATGCAATCAGAGAAGCGATACACACCTCTTGATGAATCGGTAAGAATTTCGAGGACGAAATTTCTTAAGGGGGGAAGAAATGTTAGCCCCAAAAAAATTTTATTTAATTAAGCATGATTAGACTAATTAAGTAATTGAGTTAACATTATTTGAGATGATAGTAATTAAATATGGTAGCATTAAATAGCATATGACATTAAATGAGTAAGTGGCATTAATTGATTAAATTAGATAACATTAAGTAATAAGTTAGGTTAAGATTAAATGCAATGGGCTTGTATGGGCCTAAGCAAGTTGCAGTAGGAAAGAAAAGAGAAATAAAATGGGCTTAAAACATACATGGGCTTAAGTAGTTAAGGAAGAAATAAGAAGGAAGGAAGAAAGGAAAGAAGAGGAATGAGTTGGGCTTAAGTTAATGGGCTTAAATGACTTGAATAAGGAGTATAAAAGGGAGGAATTAAGTGAGTTGTAGGAAGGGAGGAATTAAGTGAGTTGTAGGAAGAGAAGAGGGAAATCACGAAAATTAGAGAGGGAGAAGAGGATTTTCGGCAATGAGGAGAGAAGGAGGAGAAAAAGAAGAAGCTTTGGTTAGGGCTTGATTTTCCAAGAGTTTTAGGGGGTTTTTGAAGAAGGTTCAAGAGGAAAAAGTGTGGAGGAAGGTTCAAGCTACACTTTGAACCAAGAAATCACTTGGTTAGCTAAAGATTCAAGGTAAGCTTCTTGATTAAGGTTAAGCTTTTGTTGGATTTATGGTTTAGATAGCTTAGAAAGAAGATGGGTTTAGTGATTTCTAAGTCAATTGCATGAAAGTAGTTATGTGAATTTTCAATTGAAGCTATGTTGAAGTGGGTTTTGTTTCTCTTGAAATAGAGCAAGAGAGAGGAGAAGAGCAAGAGGAGGAGCTCCATTTAGCAAGGATTTAGCAAGTTATAAGGTGGGTTTCACTTTTATCTTTATGTTAGTAAGTATTAAATGCTACTTTAACTAATGAATTTAATGATTTGTAAGTATTTGAGATGAGCATTGATTGTGCCTTAATCATGTACGTAAGATGGTGTATGATTGCCATTAAGTGAGCATTTTAACAGTGTATGACATTGCTTGTTATTGCTTGAAATTGCCATGAATTGAATGAGCATGAATGAGGTCATGAAATGAGAGCTAAGCATGAAATATATCATTTTCAAGAATCAACTTTATGGATGCATGAAAATCCATTTTGAAAATCGTCGATGGACAAGACAAGTCCAGTTTTTATGCATGAAATTCAGTGTTATGTGGGTTAGTTAAGTCCACCAGCAAAGTCACATGCACGTTGACCAGTATAGCCTTCGCCCGGCTACCCGATTGTGGCATAGGATGTTCCTTTTTGGACTCCTCAGCATATGACTACACTTGTGTAGCTCATCAGTAACCCGTGGACTTTTCGAACCATCAGCTATGTGTTTATGTGTTAGCATATGTTTGCAAGAATGAGAATTACATGGATCATGAACATTGTGTTTTGAGATTGATAAATTACATGAAATGCATGATTGTAAGATTGCTATACAAAAGTGCTAAAAGTATGATTAATGAAACAATGTAGCTTATTAGCCTAAATATAAACGTGTTACCCTGAGCTTAAAGCTCACCCCACCTTCCGCCCATCTCGGTGAAGATCGGGATCTCGAAGAATGAGCTCAAGGCATACTCCAAGATCTTAGTGTTTTGTTTTTGTATTTCAAGATAACTTTTGTAAATCAATGCTTTAGATGCATTTTGGGCAAATGATGTTTTTGCAAGTTTATGTTTTAGATTTTATGTAGTGGCTTAAAATGCCCTCTAAAGCTGTTGGGCCCCGATCCGCTTTAAGCGTTTATGATTTATTTTGAGGTTAATTAGAATAATTTGAGATTTAGTGTTTAATTTATAGAAATCAATTAGAGGATTTAGTTAAAATTAGATTTTAATAAGTTGTTAGAATTAAAATGGAATAATATGGTGTAGGACCAATTAGAAAATTTGATTAGATTTTAAGGCTTAAAAATTAGGAGATGGGCTTTTAGCCCTTTTAAATGTTCTTAAATAAAGAAGGAAAGAATTAAAATGAAAAAAAAAAAGAAGGAAAGCAAGTGAGAATTAGTATGATTGTGAGAAGGAATGAAAATAGCTTGTATATGGTGTTTTAAGTGAAACTACAAGCGTTTTAGTATAGGTTTTAAGTGAGAAAGAGTTGTTCTTTAGGCTTTTAACTAGAGACTTCGAAACTTCAAGGAATAAGAGAGTTTGAAATTTATAGAGAAAGAGAGAGGGAGTTTTCGGTTGAAGAAGAAGAAGAAGAAGAAGAAGAAGAAGAAGAAGAAGAGAAGAAGGAGTTTTGGTTTAGGTTGCTTTAGAAAGGAAGGTTGAAGAGTTTTATGTGAGAAGAAAGAGTGAAAGGAGGAGTTTAAACTTCCTTGGAAACAAAAGAGAAAGCGTGGGTTTCCATAAGGTAAGGGATTTTGAATTTTCTTTGATTTATTTAGGTAGGTTTTAGTTTAAAGAGCTTAGAACGGTTATGGGTAAAGTTAGATAGGTTAAATTCCATGCTTTCGTATCCTTAAAATTATCCCATTTTGATATCCTATGTTCTTATGGGATAATCATGTTTAATGAAGGTGAATTGAGGCAATTGGAGGAAGAGCCAAGGCCATTTGACCATCCTACAAGCTAACGGAAGTTAAGGTGGGTAATTCCTTAATAATTGAGTTAATAGGTATATTACCGTTTTTATAATAAATGCGAATTAAGGTGTTAAAATGACTTGGAAATTTTGTAAGAACTCCTCTTGATGATGTTTGATCTTATATGTGATATTCTTGCTTATGAATTTATGTTGAAATGTTGGTTCAATGATTTGTTAAGTGGAAACGATAAGAAACTGTGATTTCGGAAAAAGATCGTCGTTTTGGCAATTTATGTGAAAATGACTTTGTAAATGCCAGTTGAGGCAATTGTTTTTGAATTATGTGAATTATATGTTTTCTTTGGGTTTGTGGTGGTCCAGTCTGAGTCAGGTGCACCTGTCTATTATAGGTTTCTCCCGCCTGCCCGCTAGTGGCCGTGGAGTCCCTCTTAAGGGCTCCTATTTGTCACGACTACACATGACCGCTTCGCGGAATTGTGTCGTTCGTTCTGTTTCGGATCCACCAGAACCACTTTGTTTGTGAATTTGTGATTGTCTAGATTAACTTTGTGATATGTTGAGTTTGTAAATTGTTCGAAATAGTAAATTCGGTGAAAAGAGTTGTAAAGTGAAATTGCTTTTATGAATGTGATATTGTTTGAATATGAAAAAAAAAGATAATTGTTTTTGCTTATTTCTCGTTTATTAAGTTATTACCCACGGAGCCGTCGAGCTCACCCCCCATTTCCCCTCCACAGGTATTGAGCGAGAAACCGAGTCGCCGCATCGGGATTGAGGCAACTCCGATGAAATTTTGCTTTTGAAGTTGTGTTTTGAGAAAACAGACTTTAGGTCGCATTTTGGACCTTTATGTAATTTTTGCTACTTTCGATGTAATCGGGTCAAAATGCCCTCTAAAGTTTGTATTATTTCTACTTTCCTTGTAAATGAAACAAAAGTGTGGTTTTAGTGTATCTTTGGTATATGTTGGATGTTTGATAATGACAAAAAGAAAAGAATGGGATTGTAAGATTTTATGGATTGGAAATGAGTAGATGCTTAGGAGTGGAAATGCTTGATGAATTGAGAAATATGTAGAAGCCTAGGAGTGTGTTGCTGCCTTTAGATATTGAGTTTTTATGCAGGTACATGTGTTGGAATGAACCTAATTGAAGATTTTGGGTTAGATGTAAAATAGGGGAGGTGCTGTCCAATTTTTGTAAAAATTGGGCAGCAACTTCACCTAGGATTTAGAGTACTTTAGAACCTGAATTAACTTGGGTGGTCTTCTTGAAGAATGTAGAAGATGATTAGATCTTTTCAATCTCTTTTGCTTGTAACTTTTTCGTTTGGCCTCGGATTCACTTGGTGTTCGAAGCATTGAGTTTCTAAAACAAATTCACGTTTTTTTTATAAAATGAGAGTGTCGAGTTTTAGTCGGATTTTACGGACATTACGAAAGAGAATCAAATTTGTGACGGGTATAAGTCCGTTTTTGGATGATTTTGTGACCTATAGAGATCCGATTGGAGTGAGGTTCATTTCTATTTGCCCTAGAGATATGAAATTTCTTTTTAGATTAGGAATCGGATTTCGTCATGGGCCTAAGCAAATAAATTTTCTTGAGGATAATTACGGAAAATTTATCAAGTTTTGCTCGGATGACATTAAATTAAGTTCAATTCGAGGTTTCCTTCGTGGTGAAGAATTCCTCTCTCATGAGATGCACGCCCATATGTCACGAAGGACGTCGGACACGCAACTCACCAGGGAGGGGTTCCAACAAAAGCTTTGTAATAACTCATATTTTTCATATGAAAGCAAGAATATTCAGTTCTAATGTATTTTGAGCAATTCATGTATGTTTTGAAACAATTGCATCATTGTATAGCTTGGACATGATTAGAATGTTAGGAGTGTGGTTGTTGCCTTGAATTGAGTTGGAGTTATTCTTGGGATTAAGTTATGTTATATGAGGTTGCATGTTGAGTTTTATGCAGGTGGAAGCATTAGAATTGCAAATTGGTTAGTTGCATTTTTCAAGGGAAGTGCTGTCAAATTTTCCTAAAATTTGACAGAACTTCGCTTTAGTTTTAGACCCTCTTAGGGCTTGATTTAGAACGGGAAGTCTTCGCGAAGATTGTAGTAGAAGTTCTGAACTTTCTAAGGGTGTATGATTTGCTTCATTTGGACTTAGGGTTAAAAAGTTATGAGGTGAAGAACACATTCAGTTACTGTTCATGTACTGATACATTGGTCTTTAATGAGCAGTGTCCTTTGAGTGGCTTTTTTCCTTGATTAATGATGAAGTTAGCTTTAGCATCCTTCATGAGATTTGTAGTCTATCTTGTTATCTTTCCATGAAGGTATATTATGCACCAATTGGAGCTAGGAATAAGAAGTTATGAGTTTTGAAAGATGCTAGTCTCAAGTGGTTTTTAAGGATAAGAGGTAGGAAGTTTTGAGAAATGGCGTGTCCGTTAAACGGACACGAATGTCCGTTAAACGGACAGCCTCGGGTGCCAAAACACCCCTTAACCTACCCATGTCCGTTAGACGGACATGCATGTCCGTTTAACGGACAATTTCGAAGCTTTTGGTACTCATTCACCCGAACGTGTCCGTTAAACAGACATGGTTGTCCGTTTAACGGAAAGCTACGGGAAAAAGTGAATTTTGGACATTGTTAGAGGCCGAATTTGGTTTTGAGGTCTTCATGATAGTTGTAGATCTAGATGTCTAATTTCAAATGGTGAAATAACGAACACAATATGACCTTTAAATAAAAAGTTATGGCAATCGCGCCAAAAGAGTTTCACTTGGATTTTTGAAGTGAGCATGGTATAAATCCCTCATACGACCTCCAAATGAGGTAAGGCTTGAACCATTAGTTTTCTAAGACATGTATATTTCTTTATACAGAAATTGGTATCATTTGGAGTTAAATTGAGTAAGTTCTCATTAAAGGAAGTGAAAGGTCGGTTAAGAGAGCATGTTTCCGGTATGAACTCTTTTAGGTTTTTGGAGCATATCTTGAGTTATATAACTCCGATTAAGGTGATTCTTGCCTCTATGTGAACGTGAGGCTTTAAGTTATGTTTGATATAAACAAGTCAATTTGTGATTACGATGTTTAGGTAGTGTGCGCTCATCACTTTTATAGAACAACGTGAATAACCTGCTGATGTCCTAAGCGCAAGGTTTCAGGACTACAGAAGTTGGGCTCTTGAAACGGGGTCCGACATTATTGTGATATCAATGCAAGTGAAGAAGTGTTAAGTTATATGCAGTTGGGTCCCGGATCCGACAATTATGGTATCAGAGCAAGTGTGACAGTGGTAAGTCTATGCAGTAGGGAGAAGGGATCCAACATATAACTTTACTATTTCAATTCAGAAATTTCGACCCTTAGGACTGAATTGAGATTCAATCATTTCAGAATCACTCGCTTTCATGCCTATCAATTTCCAATTCAATCAATTCATTTGTTTGACTTTCATAAATCTTTTCAAATTTTCATAGCTCATGCTAACAAAAATTCCTAAATCATGTCTTTAATGAAGTGTCAATTGGACAATCATTTTCAATACTAAAAATCTCAGCGGTACCCACTATGCAATTTTATGTCGAATACGCATAAATTGCTCCAATTCAATTTTTCAAACACACAAATTCACATTTTTCACAAAGACACAAAAATCGGGAATTGTCACAAGTGCATGTACAATCTTGTGCATTTGCAATAATTACTCTTCATATCTGTGTAGAGGCCATTCAATGAATGAATACCGAATTATATGAACAAAATCGCAACCTGATCCAAATTTACTATTTTGTCTTTCCCATCGGTGATGGGATGTTACATGAAATGTGGGTTCTATTAGTCAACCATGTTCAAGGATGTTCGAGATTTTATGCTGAAGTGTGATAGGTGTCAAAGAGTGGGCAACATATTGAAAAGGGATGAGATGCTACTTTTAAACATCATGGAGGTGGAGATATTCGATGTGTGGGGCATAGATTTAATGGGACCATTCCTATCCTCCTTAGGTAACACTTACATATTAGTTGGAGTTGATTATGTTTCTAAGTGGGTTAAGGCCATAACAACTCCAATTAATGATGGCAAGATGGTTTAAAAGTTCATCAAGAAGCTCTTTACTAGATTTGAGGTACCTAGAGTGATCATAAATGATACAAGGAGCCATTTTTGCAACAAACCCTTTGAGACTCTTTTGAGAAGATACAATGTTCATCATAGAATGGTTACCCCTTACCACCCCCAAACCAATGGCCAAGTGCAGGTGGTGAACAGAGAGTTGAAGAAGATTTTGGAGAAGGTAATGCACTTAAAGAAAGGATTGGGCTTTGAAGTTAGATGACACCTTATGGGCTTACATGACAGCTTTTAAAACACCCATAGGTATCATACCATATTGACTTGTGTATGGCAAGGCTTACAATTTACCATTGCATTTAGAGCATCGGGCTTATTGGGCTATTAGGAAGTTGAATATGGATTGGAAGCTAGCAAGTAGGAAGAGATTGTTACAACTTGATGAATTGGAAAAGTTGAGGTTTGATGCTTATGAAAGTGTTAAATTGTACAAGGAAATGACAAATAAGTGGCATGATGTTCACATCAAGAAGAAGGAGCTCAAGAGTGGGGAATTGGTGCTTTTGTCCAATTCACAACTTCGATTATTTCCTCGAAAGCTAAAGTCAAGATAGAGTGGACCCTTCAAGGTTATTTAAGTGTTTCCCTATGGAGCTTTCGAGTTGGAAAAAGATAAGGGTGAAGCATTTAAGGTCAATGGACATAGATGCAAGCCATACTATGGAGGGACATACTCATAAGAAGGGGAAGTTATCTCTTTCCTTTCTTCCACTCCTTTATGAATGCATGTGTAATGGTCAAGCTAATGACCTTAACTTAACATGTTTACTGCTCTTTTGCTTGTCTTTGTTTACTTGTTTGTTTGATTTGTTTGGTTATGATTATGTTTGGTTTGAATTTGCTATGATTTCTTGGTTTTTACTTGGATATTGTTTGAGTTTTAACTTATTTTCTCCTCAATTTCTTGTTGGTTAGTTGATTTTGATATGGTTACAGGTTGCTTAAATGTCAGGAATGCATGTTAAGCTTGGAAGAAGGCTAAGAAGTAGAAAAAGTTGGAGTACCCACGATCGTGGGAATGGGTTTGTTTCCCATGAACGTGGGAAGGATCTCTAAAAACTTTCTGAGGTCTTAACCTACGATCATGAGAATCACAGGGATTCGATTGTAAGAATCACAGGGATTCCCATGATCGTGGGATCCTTCGATAAAAGATTTTAAAAACTCCCTCTTTCTTCTTCTTTCTTCATCTTCTCACTTTCTCTCACTCTGAAGCCAACTTCCACTAACCCTAACCTCAAAAAAATCCTTCATCTTTTCCCCAAATCTTGGTATTTTCTCCACTTTTTCCATCATTATTCACTTCTTTAACACTTATTTCACATTACCCATTCAAGAATACAAGGATTTGGTGAGTTTTTCTCTCTTTTTCTCTAAAAATCGTGCTCACCTCTCTCTTGACTATTCTTGCAGATTTTTCTCATTCAATGGCTCTAAAGAAGCTTATAGTCTAGAAACCAATCAACCAAATGTGCCTTCAAGTCTCCAGAGAAGGTAAACTTGATATGGCTACTTTTTTTAGAAGAAGAAGGTATGAGATTCTGGGACTTTGAAGATAGAATGTTATTACCTCCTAGGTACTTTGATTTTGAGAGGCATAACATTGAACAATTAGCTGCTAATATTGGTTAGGGTTGTCTAATTCATTGTGATGTACCGATATACCCCATGATGATTGTAGAGTTTTTCACCACTGTGTGCTACAATCCTAAAATGGACACATTTTGGTATATGATAGGTGGCCATGAACATAAGTTTGATTACATTGTCATTCGTGCACTGATTGACTTGTCTAACTCTAAAGTTTTAGATGACCATGATGAATTTTATATGGATGATTATTGGAAAAGCCTTACGGGTGAAAACACTTTTGATTCTAAGAATGCACATAACACTTTGATTCATAACACTAAGCACATGCTTCTTCACAAATGTATGTTCTTAATTGTTTTTTCCAACAAAGGAAAAGACTACCTAAAGGCCAATTTCAAGTTAAAATAGCAAATGGATCCTACGTTTTAGCATAATCACTGGGAGTAGTTATCTTAGACTTTTCTAATGGTTATAAGTTATATTTGGAGGATGTATATTACATCCTAATGATTGTAAGGAACATAATTTCTATTTTTTGTCTAATAAAATCAAATTATTCCTTATATTTTGAAAATGTTGTTTCAATATATGAGAATTGTAGGAAAATCCCGGTGTGAGCATCACATGCCCACGGTGCGGAAAAACAAAAATTTTTATTCCGGGACCTTCCCAAAAGCCAGGATCCAAGTGTATATATAACAAACTCAAACCGAACGACCAAAGGAGACCGTCTCTAACGGTATCCACGCAGAGATCGGAGAACCTAACCGAGACAAACCTTTTGACCCGGGAATAGCTAGAACAAATTAAAGACTGCTAGATCTTACCTTTGTTCCATGGAGAGCTTGGATCAAAGATGGAGAAGAGATGAAGAGGAAGACTTGAAGAAGCTTGAAGATGAAGGAGAATATGATGATCGATGGAGAGAGAACAAGTTTCTCACAAAGGTTTCCAAAACCTCTTTCCTTTTTTGAAAGCCACGATCCTCACTTGTCAATTAACAAAGAAACTCTTTCTTTTTATTCAAAACCAACGATCATACTTCATCTTCCATCATCCTTTTAGTCTTTTGTCTTTTAGTCATTAATGAAAGTGATGACTAAGCATGGAATGGAATCTTCCATTCCCTTTCCACGTTTTCAACATATATATATATATATTAATTATTTAATTAATTAATCATATATATATGTATATATATTACTGAAGTGGTCCGATCCACACTGGGTCGGTCTCTGGGTCCCAAAGTATGGGAAAAACCCCCGGAAACCTTTTTCAGCAATATCGATGTCGCGATCTCATCGGGACATATCTCGATCTCATCGGGATCCATTTAATCCTTTTGCTCTCCATATATTGGAACTCTATCCAAAACTATTTTACGAGTTCTCCGAGACACTCTTATGCGTGTGACCCATTAGGTTCCGGTTATGTTGGTACTTAGATTAACACTTAATCTAAGCAAGTCATGAGCGGTATCTAGCAACACATCATGACCCCCAATTGACCAGAAAGTAATTGGTTTGACGAATGAACATATATTCATCAGGAACCATATCACGAACCTTTCCATAGACAATTACCGTGCAATTCGTCCTTTCACCATCCTATACCCCACTTGGTTATGAGTATGGGCAATGTGTCAACTCTCACTAGGTGACTACGTCAAATCTAGTCAGTGATTTCATTCTTGTCACTGGGACTCATTACTTTATATGTCTTTGAAGACACTCTTCACGACATACATACTCGACGAGAGATTTCTAAGTAATACGACAAGAGGCCATGGGTATCATCTTCGCTATCACGAGTGGTGAATCCTCTATTGGCTACTCAATTACCTTGAATACCTCAAACTGCACCCAATCACCACCCTATGAGCGACCTCTGTAAGGCAACAAGGAATGGAATCAAAGCAGAATCGGTTATCCAAGATATCCTTGAGTACCTCGAGTCTAGGATACTTGCACCATTGCTATGATGAGATTATCAACGACATTAGAATAGTACATCCATGTGATGATCTCATAGCAGGTCAACCAATGTACTTACTACCTCTAGTAAGCATCCACATCTCAACCTAAATATCTCATATGTATAGTTTACGAGATCCCTTTGCTGATCAAATCGAAGCTTGAGATGTCTAGTCTTTCCGGATTACCGATGTCGGTCTCGGTAATCCTATGACTAGGATAATTTGAATCTTGACATAATTGCACATGATAGGAATCTCAGTAGTATGATCACATCATAATTTCCTTCATGCTATGTCATATATCATGGACTTCATTAATTTGCTTATTGATCAATATCAGTTCATAAATAATGAACAGCAACGTAATGAAAAATGCCTTTCTTTATTTATTCATAAAAACTGTACACAAATTTGTACAAAATGTGCTAAAGGCGATTGCCTTCAGGGCACTACTCTAACAATCTCCCACTTGACCTAAAGCCAATCGCCTTGATATCTAATACCATAGGCGAGTACATGAGAATCAAAACTCTTCTGTGACAATGGCTTTGTCAACGGATCAACAATATTCTGCTCTGTGGGAATTCTCTCTATCTGCACATCACCTCGACCAATGATGTCCCTGATCAGGTGATATCTGCGGAGTACGTGTTTGGATCGTTGATGAGACCTTGGTTCCTTCGCCTGCGCAATAGCCCCATTGTTGTCACAATACAACTGTATGGGTCCATCACTGCTAGGAACCACACCAAGTTGATAATGAACTTCTTGATCAACTGCTTCCTTTCTTTGCGTCGAAGCGGCAATGTACTCTGCCTCGGTCATTGAATCGTGATCGTCTCTTGTTTGGAACTCTTCAAGTGGCGCCCGCCGTTCGATGTGAATATGTAACCTGATTGGGATTTGGAATCATCCTTATCAGATTGAAAAGCGGCATCTGTATGCCGCTCACTTTGAGATCTCCATCCCGTATATCGAAAACATCCTTAGTCCTTGCAAGTACTTGAGGATATTTTGTGACCACCCAGTGACCCTCACGAGGATCCGATTGGTATCTGTTCGTAACACTTAGAGCATATGATACATCGGATCTAAATACATAACATTGCGTACATGATAGATCAACCGCAGATGCATACGGGATCATATTCATGCGCATCCTCTCATCTTGTGTCTTAGGACACATAGATTTCGAGTGTTATCCCATGAGTCACGAGGAAGGTACCCTCTCTTGGATTGCTCCATGCTAAACCTCTTTAGCATCTTGTCTATGTCGTTGATTGTGAAAGACCAAGCAACCTTTTGATCTATCTCTATAGATTCTTATCCCGAGGATATAAGTTGCTTCACTAAGGTCTTTCATGGCAAATTGTTTGGACAACCAAATCTTGGTGATTGCGACATAGAGACATCGTTTCCTAGTAATAATATGTCATCCACATATAGCACAAGGAATACGATTGCGATCTATTGACCTTCTTATACACAGTATTCATCCGGTTTTGTGAGAAACCAAACTCTTTGATTACCTCATCAAAGCGGATATTCCAACTCTGGATGCTTGCTTGATCCATAGATGGATTTACGAAGCTTGCATAACTTTTCGCCATCATAGGAGGTGAAGCCCTCGGGTTGTGTCATATACATCCTCATTAGATTTCCATTTAGGAAAGCGTCTTCACATCCATTGCCATATCTCATAATCATAATGAGTGGCAATGGCTGGGAGTATCTAATGGATTTAAGCATTGCTCTTTGAAATTTGAAGGTTTCGTCGTAGTCAACTCCTTGTCTTTGACGAAAGCCTTTAGCCACAACCTTCTTTATAGGTAATTACATTACCATCCATATCGATTTTCTTTTTAAAACCCATTTGCACCCTATGGGTTTGATTCCTTGGTGCATCAACCAAAGTCCATACTTGGTTTTCATACATGGAATCCATTTACGACTTCATGGATTGAAGCCATTTATCGGACTCGAACTCTTGAACCTCTTCATAGGTGGTAGGCTCATCATCTTCTATGAGCAATCGTCATTCTGTTCATTCACGAAATTAATATCTCTAGGGCAGGCGTATCTATGTGACCTACAATTTCATGTGTTGTAGAAGGTTGAATGTTACTTCATACTGTATGAGTTCTGATTTGAGTTGACGATTGATCTGCGTCTGTTCGCGCATCTTGAACTTCTTCAAGTTTAATTTTGCTCCCATTGTCTTCTTGTAAAAGAAACTCTTTCTCTAAAAAGACAGCATGCTTTGAAACAAACACCTTTTGTTCCTCAGCAACATAGAACTGATATCCCATTGTTTCTTTAGGATATCCTACGAACAAACATTTGTCAGATTTTGCATCAAGTTTATCTGACTGAGTTTGCTTTACATAAGCAGGACAGCCCCAAACTTTCAAATGAGTAAGATAGGGTCTTTTGTTAGTCCACATCTCATATGGAGTAACATCAACTGTCTTTGATGGAACTCTGTTTAGCAAGTAAACATCAGTCTCGATTGCATACCCCCAAAAGGATTTTGGTAACTTTGCAAAGCCCATCATTGATCGTACCATGTCTAACAAGGTTCGATTTCTCCTTCTGCCACACCATTATCTTTGCGGTGTGTAAGGAGGAATCCATTGAGATAAAATCCCATTATCTACGAGATAATCCAAAAATCTTGGTCTAAGTATTCCCTACGATCATATCGTAATGTCTTGATACTTTTCCCAAGTTGGTTTTCTACTTCATTTCTGAATTGTTTGAACTTTTCAAATGCTTCAGATTTGTATCTCATCAGATACAAGTACCCATATCGAGAATAATCATCGATAAAGGTAATGAAGTAAAGATAACCACTTCTAGCATGGATGGACATCGGACCACATACATCTGAATGTATTAGGTCTAATACTTGATCGCTTCGTTCATCCTTTCCTTAAAGGGTAACTTAGTCATCTTGCCTAATAAACAAGATTCGCATGTGTCATATGATTCATAATCAAATGACCTAAACTACCACTCTTATGGAGCTTAGCTATCGTCTCTCATTTATATGGCCAAGCGACAATGCCATAAGTAAGTTGATTTTAAATTATCTCGTTTATGTCTTTTCGTGTCATTGACATTCATTATTGGATGTGACATATCTAATATGTAAATTCCATTGCATAATGTACCAGTACCATAAAGCATTCCATTCAAACTAATAAAACAACCATTGTTACTAAAAGTCAAATGGAAACCAGCTCTATTTAAACAAGAAACAGATAATATGTTCTTTGTTAATACAGGTACAAAATAACATTCATCCAATTTAATTACAAGCCCGATGGGGAGTGACAAAAGTAAGTGCCTACGGCTAATGCATGACAACTCTTGCTCCATTTCCCACACGCAGTCTAGTTCTCCTTAATGAGTATCTCTCGTCACGAGGCCCTGCATATCATTGCATATGTGTGAGCCACAACCGGTATCTAATACCCATATGTTATGATCGAAAGCAGATATTCACTTCAATGAAAACATACAGAAGAAGTCGAGGCATCGATGCCTTCTTACGCTTGATTCCTCGAGATAGACTTTACAATTCCGCTTCGGTGACGGTCTTGCCTGATGGAAGCAAGTTCCTTTAGTGCGATCTCTTTGGTTTTCTTCTTATGCGCACTTCCTTT
Source organism: Erythroxylum novogranatense (assembly GCA_029891385.1). Taxonomy (NCBI): domain Eukaryota; kingdom Viridiplantae; phylum Streptophyta; class Magnoliopsida; order Malpighiales; family Erythroxylaceae; genus Erythroxylum; species Erythroxylum novogranatense. The sequence continues at coordinate 16,259,867 of CM057233.1, forward strand.
CGGTTTCTTAGACCTTTTCTTCTTTAGATTCTTTTCTTTGAACCAGAAGAAGAGGATGCCACCATATTCACTAGCCTATGATAAACTTTCTGATCCTCATCAAAAGCATCAACAGCAAGTGAATCAGGAAGTGGAACATGTAGGACATAGCCCAGTTCCTCAGATCTGAGAACAATTCTCAGATTTCTTAGCCAATCAAGAAAATTTGGTCCAGTTAATTTGTTGGATTCCATAAGCGAGCGCAAGTTCACACTTGAAGTCATCGTCAATAACCTATAGGGAAAGAGAGAATGAATGTTAGAATAGAATAGATGCATAATCATAAGGACTTGCATGATATGCATATGGCTCCCACTAGTTTCATAGAATCCATAACCCTCAGTACGAATCCAAGAAACATAATGACAAAATGTCCTAGTGGGTCGATATCCGACATTCCTAAAAATGACCTTGGGTTTGCCCAACAAGCCACCTTAGTTCAATCGGTAGGTATCGGTCATACCAATTGCATCATAGATAGATATCCGACATTCCTAAAATGACCTTGGGTTTGCCCAACAAGCCACCTTAGTTCAATCGGAAGGTATCAATCATACCATTTCCATCTTAGGTGCAACTATCGACTAGTGATATCAACTTTTGATGTATGCACACACATTGGGTTATCAACTCTTGATGCGTGTACATCTGATGTACACTACCCAATTTCGCCTCTTTCCACGTTGACCTTGAGTTTACTCAACAAATCAACGCTTCTAGTGAAAACCGACCCATTAATCCAAAAATCTTATTTTCATGGTTCGAACATATTCGTATAGAGTGAGCTTGGGTTTACCCAACAACCCAACTCTATAAGAACTCTGGTTCTCCCCATATTAATGGAAGGCGTTAGCTTTCATATGATTTGAGGGTTTTCAGGTCTCATCTTCTTCTTCTCCAAGCGGTAGGATTATAGTCACTATGACTATATGGAATGATTTAGGGCATATGATCAATCACATTGAGTTTATACCTAAAATCATCCATCATCCCTCCTTTGCATGTTATAAGTCGACTTGTGTATGTATAAGTGGAACTTATGCCTCTAATAAGTCGACTTATGCATGTGTAAGTGTCGACTTATGCAGCTATACTATAACAAGTCGACTTGTACCATTGTGCAAGTCAACTTACGCGTCTACTGATGCAACAAACAAGTCGAGTTATGAGCGTATAAGTGGAACTTGTGCAGTTGGAATTGCTATCTTAATTGGCTAATTTCTCAATTAAGTATAGTTCAAATTCCCAATACCAAGTCTAATACACTTTACCTTGATGTACCAATGAAACACTTTCATTGTTGCTTACCATATATAGTCAAACTATATATGAAGAATTTGAAATCGGTGAATATCTTGTTATTCACTTGGATTTCTAAATAATTGAGAATATCAAATTATCAACCTAAGTATCTCTAGGTAGTCTACACTTTATCAAGAATACTTGACTTTGGTCACAAAATTTGTGACGGCCAAAACAATCAAGATAAGGGAATATACTAACGAGACGCTAATGAGACACATTTGACATCCGAAAATTATTTAGAAACCTAATTTCAAAAAATTCATTTAGGCAAGCATACAAAATCAATGTAACACATTTTTAATCACATTAAAAATGATCCAAGGCATTGGAACTGAAATCTACACAATTTCTTATTTCAAACAAAACAGCTCCAGCAACTTTCTCAAAACTGCCAAGCTCTGTGTTTTGCTTGAAAAAATCATTGAAACAATTTCAATAAATTCTGAGAAAATTACAGAGGTTACAAAACGTTCACAACATACTCCATGAAGTTTTTCAGGATTTATTTCCATCAAAAACTCATTCAACCTCAGCAACTAAGCCAATGTAGAATCTGTGTTCCTCAACACAGTTATTCCCAGCAGCACACAATAAATTCTCAAATAAATAGTAAATCACCTCGAAAACATTTTTCCTTTCTCATAGACATTAATAAACATCTTAGAGACATTTAGGTGAAAGAAAATCCGAAAAAAAAATTTCTACAATTTATTCTCGAATTTATAAGCATGCCTGTTCAATGAATGTGTACAAAGACAGCAACCAGAACATTAGGGAATAAATTAGCAAAACCATATCAAATCAAATTGATAAATTCCGAGCTTCCACATACATATACAACAACATCTTGTGAACATATCTGGGCAAGAAAATTTCGAAAACATGATCTCTATACTGAATTCGAAATTCACTCAATTAACATGCATCATCGTCACAAGCAATAAGGAACTCCGACCTAGTCATGGTTTCTTCGTTATATACGACACAAGTGGCTCTGATACCACTGTAGGAAAATCCCGGTGTGAGCATCACATGCCCAAGGTGCGGAAAAACAAAAATTTTTATTCCGGGACCTTCCCAAAAGCCAGGATCCAAGTGTATATATAACAAACTCAAACCGAACAACCAAAGGAGACCGTCTCTAACTGTATCCACGCAGAGATCGGAGAACCTAATCGGGACAAACCTTTTGACCCGGGAATAGCTAGAACAAATTAAAGACTGCTAGATCTTACCTTTGTTCTATGGAGAGCTTGGATCAAAGATGGAGAAGAGATGAAGAGGAAGACTTGAAGAAGCTTGAAGATGAAGGAGAATATGATGATCGATGGAGAGAGAACAAGTTTCTCACAAAGGTTTCCAAAGCCTCTTTCCTTTTTTTTGAAAGCCACGATCCTCACTTGTCAATTAACAAAGAAACTCTTTCTTTTTATTCAAAACCAACGATCATACTTCATCTTCCATCATCCTTTTAGTCTTTTGTCTTTTAGTCATTAATGAAAGTGATGACTAAGCATGGAATGGAATCTTCCATTCCCTTTCCACGTTTTCAACATATATATATATATATATTAATTATTTAATTAATTAATCATATATATATATGTATATATATTACTGAAGTGATCCAGTCACACTGGGGTCGGTCCTACCGGGTCCCGGTATGGGAAAAACCCCCGGAAACCTTTTTCAGCAATATCGATGTCGCGATCTCATCGGGACATATCTCGATCTCATCGGGATCCATTTAATCCTTTTGCTCTCCATATATTGGAGCTGTGTCCAAAACTATTTTACGAGTTCTCATAGACACTCTTATCGTGTGACCCATTAGGTTCCGGTTATGTTGGCCACTTAGATTAACACTTAATCTAAGCAAGTCATGAGCGGTATCTAGCAACACATCATGACCCCAATTGACCGGAAAGTAATTGGTTTGACGAATGAACATATATTCATCGGGAACCATATCACGAACCTTTCCATAGACAATTCCGTGCAATTCGTCCTTTCACCATCCTATACCCCACTTGGTTATGAGTATGGGCAATGTGTCAACTCTCACTAGGTCGACTACGTCCAATCTAGTCCAGTGATTTCAGTTCTTGTCACTGGGACTCATTACTTTATATGTCACTGAAGACACTCTTCACGACATACATACTCGCCGAGAGATTTCTAAGTAATGACCCGACAAGAGGCCATGGGTATCATCTTCGCTATCACGAAGTGGTGAATCCTCTATTGGCTACTCAATTACCTTGAATACCTCAAACTGCACTCCAATCACCACCCTATGGCGACCTCAGAAGGCAACAAGGAATGGAGTCAAAGCACGAATCGGTATTCAAGATATCCTTGAGTACCTCAAGTCTAAGGATACTTGCACCATTGCTATGATGAGATTATCACCGACATTAGAATAGTACATCCATGTGATGATCTCATAGCGAGTCAACCAATGTACTTACTACCTCTAGTAAGCATCCACATCTCAACCCTAAATATCTCATATGTACGGTTTCGAGATCCACCGCTTGATCAAATCAAGGAGCTTGAGATGTGCTAGTCTTTCCGGATTACCGATGTCCGGTCTCGATAATCCTATGACTAGGGATAATTTGAATCTTGACATAATTGCACATGATAGGAATCTCATGAGTATGATCACATCATAATTTCCTTCATGCTATGTCATATATCATGGACTTCATTAATTTGCTTATTGATCAATATCAGTTCATAAATAATGAACAACAACGTAATGAAAAATGCCTTTCTTTATTTATTCATAAAAACTGTACACAAATTTGTACAAAATGCGCTAAAGGCGATTGCCTTCAGGGCACTACTCTAACAAGAATAAGGATTTTATTTGTAATGCGATAATTAAACAGGGATTGTTCTTTATAGAACCTTTGACAGGCTCATTAAACACCACATAATTAATAAAACCAAAATAATCCAATGACTATCATTAATTTCAAAATATCTGTGACACTTATGAATGGATAATATCAATCAGAAAAGACTTGACAGGTTAGTGAAGAATGAGATCCTTGTGGGCTTGGATAATGATCCATTACCTACCTGTGAATCTGGTATTAAAGGAAAAATGACCAAGGCCTCATTTCCTTCTAAAGGAAACATATTTGAATCCACATTGGACCTGGTACACACTGATATGTGTGGGCCCATGAACGTACAAGCTAGAGGAGTCTATGAATACTTTGTGACCTTTATAAATGATTACTCTAGACATGGCTATTTATATTTGATGCATAACAAGAGTGAATCCTTTGAAAAGTTAAAAAATAATTCAAAGCTGAAGTTAAGAAGTAGCTATGCAAGCCATTTAAACAACTTAGATCGGATTGAGGTGGTGACTACTTATCTGGAGAGTTCCAATAATTTCTAATTGATAATGGAATTGTTTCCAACTTGTCAGCTCCTGTAGCAGACAGGAGCAATAGGACTATATTGGAAATGGTAAGATCAATGATGTCTTATGTTAGCTTTCCACAATTCGTTATGGAGATATGCTATATAAACGACAACTTATTTTCTTAACTTTGCTCCATCCAAATCGGTGCCTAAATGACCTAGGGAGTTATGAACTGGCCGACTGCCTTCATTGCGGCACTTAAAGACTTGGTGCTACCTAACCCATGTTCTAAGGCTTGAATCTACAAAGATGGAACCAAGGTTAGAAGTATGTTTATTTGTAGGACATCCTACAGGTACATAAGGGTACTATTTTACAGTCCTCAGGATAAGAAGGTATTTATGTCAAAAAATGAGACCTTATTAGAGGAATAATTTATGAGAAATCACAAAGGAAGAAGTAAAGTAGTATTAAAGGAGTTGGCTATTTCATCTAAATCAAGAGTTGATTTGGATATAGCAGAACAAGATGTCGAAATGGATTCAAGAATTAAATCAAAAGAGTAGCATGAACATCAAGCAGTGTTTAGATGTAATGGGAGGGTTGTGAGGCACCAAACAGATATCTAGGTCTAGGATAAGGCATAATTGCCATCTTGGACCAAGAAAAAATGTATCCTATTACTTATACACAGTCTATTAATGATGTTGATGCAAAAAAATGGCTCAAGGCGATGGAATCAGAAATAAATTCCATATACATCAATGAAGTCTGGATCCTTATAGATCTACCACTAGATGTAAACATCATATGGTGTAAATGGATCTACAAACGGAAAATAGGATTAAATGGAATGGTATATACTTTTAAAGCTAGATTGGTAGCTAAAGGCTATACTCAAAAAGAGGGTATAGACTATAAGGATACTTTTTCTCCGGTTTCCATGCTTAAGTCCATCATAATTGTTTTAGTCATTGCAACCTATTTCAATTATGAAATATGAAAAATGGATGTCAAGACCGCATTTCTTAATGGAGATCTTGAGGAGACCATTTATATGGCCCAACCAAAAGGATTCGTTAAGCCAGGTAATGAGAATCTGTATGCAAATTGCAGAGGTCCATTTATAGACTTAAACAAACATCTAGGTCTTGGAACATTAGGTTTGATAAGTATATCAAAACCTATGGGTTCATACAAAAACTAGATGAACCTTGTGTCTATAAAACAATACAAGAAGGCAAGGTTATTTTCCTAATTCTGTATGTTGATGAAATTCTACTCATTGGGAATGATGTAGCAATGTTATCTACAGTCAAAGGATGATTGAATGAATAGTTCTTAATGAAGGACTTGGGAGAGGCTAACTATATTTTAGGGATTAAACTTATAAAGGATCGTAAGAACAAACATATAGCCTTGTCTCAATTAACCTACATTGAGAATATGCTCAGTAAGTTTGCCATGTATGATTCTAAGAGGGGTTTCACACCTACTATACATGGAATCAAACTTTCAAAGGAACAAGCACCTAAGACCCAATAAGAGGTCGAATGCATGCATAACATTCCATATGCTTTGATAGTTGGAAGTTTAATGTATACTATGTTTTGCACTAGATCGGATATTTATTATGCTGTGGGACTGGTAAGTAGATTCCAGTCCAATCCAGGGATGGAGCATTGGACTGCAGTTAAGTCCATAATGAAATATCTTCATAGGACAAAAAACTTAATGCTTGTTTACTATAGAAGTAATCATATTCTAACAGGATATATAGATTCTGATTTTCAATCAGATGTTGATTCAAGGAAATCAACTTCTAGTTCTATATTTGTTTTAGGAGGTGAAGCCACAGCCTGGAGCAGTGTCAAGAAATCTTATATTGTTGATTTGACTATAGAGGCCGAGTATGTTGTTGCTTGTGAAGTAGAAAAAGAAGCAGTCTGGCTCTACAAGTTTCTAAATAATTTGGAGGTAGTTCCTGAGGTAAAAAAGGCCATTACACTTTATTATGATAATAGTGAGGCAGTGGCTAATTTTAGAGAACCATGAAATCATAAAGTTGCCAAACATATTCAAATATCACCTCATAAGGGAGATATTACAACGTGGTGAGGTGAATATGGTAAAGATTCCCACAGAGTAAAACCTTGTTGATCCATTTACAAAGACATTATCTCAAAAATGCTTTGAGGATCACCTAGAGGGATATGTCAAACTTGCTTTAGGAAAAGTGGGAGTTTGTTGGAGTTATGTGCGGATGGCTATAATATGGTTTTTGCAATTGGACATCTTATTTGAAACATGTATTCTCATAATATTTAGTTATTGAAGAGTTCATCTAATTGTTTTTAGTGGAATGACATTTGGTTAATAAGATGGAATTAATTCTAATAAGATTAAATTAATTCTAGGCTTATTGGAGCTTGAATTATATAAGCTCAATTAGATTCCCTACTTGGCTTCTAGGAATGGTTATCAAGCAAAGTAAGAAAAATAAATACAGGTTACCGAAAATAAGAAAGAAGAAAGGACCGATTTAGATTTGGAATAATAATACCGGAATAATTTAATTAAGAGTTAATTGAATTGGTTTTTAAGCCTATGATTAAATGTAAGGCTTACTATAATTAAGTGTTAATTAGAATCCCAAAGTGAGCATTTAATATTAGGCTATATTTTGGTTTGATTTAATTAATTAGATTAATTAAATTAAAACAAATTTTTTAAAGACAAACAAGGAGTGCAAAAACTGAAACTACATGATGTAGTTTTCGGTTTTATGTAGCTAAATTTATGGCTGCACATTTAGCATTGAATTATTAAATATAAGGTGAGTTTTTATCATGCTTTATCATCATTAAATGGTTTAATGGTGTCTTCATTATATGGTATTGTGATCTTATAATTAAATTGTTTAATGGTTGTCATTTAATGTTAGCATGTAGAAAAAACTTGTAAACCTTTTAGCATTCTTTTGATTAAAGAAGAAAGTAATGCATTTGATGTTCACTCTCCCTTCTTTCCTTTTGTTAACCAAAAATGAGTGTCTTGTTTTTGGTTTTTTGTCCTTTCATCTAGCCATATTAAACAAATGAGAACGTCATTTATTTCTCTCTCTCTTTCATTTTGATTAAAAGAAAGAGGTGGTGCATTGGCTTTTTTGTTCTTCCACTCCTTTCTTTCATGAGATAACCGAAATTAGGAATGAGAGTGTTTCATTTTGGTTCTTTCAACTAGTTAATCATAAAAGAAAAAACCTCCACAATATTTCTTCTCCTTTCTCACCAAAGGATCTTATTAACTAAGTTATTCAAGGAGAACAAGTGGTAGATTAGATTGGTTAAGGATACAATAGCAAGGAGAGGATATAATAGAAAGGAGTCAAAGCTGTAGCAAAGGAGTCGGTAAAATTTCCTTCATGTTCTTATGCTATTTATTTTTATCTCCTTTAATGTTCTAAGATGCAATTTTCATGTTTCGTGGTTATAATTTGGTAGATTCCTTTTCCTACCCGATTTCCTTTTCTACATTATTTCAAATTCTTTCTTAGGTGCATTATTCTCAACATCTTGGTTTAAAGCAATTTGTTTATTCTTTAATATTCTCTTCTCTATCCAATTTCTTTAGAATATTCTGACTATCTGCTAATTCAATAGCATCTAATTTTACATCTTCTCCTATCTCTTCTAAAGCTTTAACTTGTGCTTCCTCTTTTGAACTGATATTATTATTTTGCTCATTATCCTCTACTATAACAAATTCCTTTGATTCATCATAAAAGTATATTTTAAATCTCTTACTAGCAAGAATCCATTTTTTCCTAGGTCTTTCAAAATTTAGTTTCCAAGCATAAGAAACTCTTAAGTTGTCTATGGTTTTAATTTACTCATTCAATCTTGTAATTGGCACAAAATCAGACAAGTAAGATAATGAGCTAACTAGATTATAGAATCTGGAAAAATTGATTCTTAAAACCTCAGTAGTAGCTTGATCCATACAAATTATCTTTCTAGTTTAACTTACAAGATAGATTAACCCATTTATTGTCTAATATTCCAAAGGTACTTGATGAATGTTGATCAATAAAAGTATATTGTCTTGCTTAATTTCATCAATTTTAATTTTATGCTTTCAGAATTATAGTAGTATGGGTTTACCATGGACATCTAATAGACCATTTTGAAGTACCTTGTTGGCAACATCCTTGCTGACAAATTTGAAAAAGAAAGCGTCATCACTAGTAAGTATATCGACCATTCCAAACTGCTTCCAGTTGTTGAATGCCCATTGTTTCATAACAAAAAAGACTACTCTCTTATTAGCGACGAAATTTGTTAGTGTAAAGCACCATTTTTGAGATCCAACCATAAGAACTTTGATGGGGTTGACACCATATGTTGATTTTTAACTCAATTTAGAGGGAGTAGCTCAAGTTAGCTTTTGGAGTGTCATCATTGGTCACCTTAACCCAAGTCTTCTTGAAATTGAATGTTTTGCTATTGTTGAGAGCAAGTTAAGGAGTAGTTTAAAAAAATGTTTGAGAAGAACCACCAAATAAGAAACAAGAATGTATTTAACTAAGAATAAGATAGCTACTAAAGACGAATAGAAGTTATATAGGAAAGGTGTTTAGAGAAAAAATAAAGAGTAGAACCAAACAAGAACTAGTGTGTATAAATATAGTTCAAATGAACAATATAATCAAAAAAAGTTAGCAAACTGAAGGAGTTACAAAAAGCAAGCATTAAAAAGAAAACACAGTAAGCAGTTAGGAGAAGAAAAATGATAGGAGTATATTGCATTTTATTTTCTAATATGTGTTTAATGGTTATGTTGATTATTTAGTGTATGTTTAGCTTAAGAATTGTGTTAGTTCATAAATATTTTTGTTTTAACTGTTCTTTGGGCAAGAACATGTTTTTGAGATTTAATTTTATATATATGAGGTGTCGTGATGAATTTGTTGATGCTTTAGGGCATTTAAAAGAGTTTCGAAGGAGAATTAAACCAAAACTATAACACACCATTACTGTAGAACATATTCCTAAACATCCTGAGGACATCTGAGAACATACCCTATGAGAATGACATGTTAGAGCAATCGTAATCACTTATTATGGCACGATAGAAACATAAGCATTTTGAAAGGATAAACTTTTCCCATTTCATTAACAAAACATAACTTACATTGTGGCATTGCATTTCATAATTCATATATTTACATTAAAAAAACATATGTGAGTTCATTGTTCTATACAAAAGGTTCACATGAAATGAGAAAAGTAAACAAACACAATCTATCTAGACTCCTCAGATATAAGCTGACCAAACCTTTGAGCCATTCTTGTTTCCAAAATTGACAGAATTAAACTTCTATCAGTTTTCCTTAGAAGCTAGGTCCCTCAATACCTGAAAATCAATGTTGCAATTTTGATGAGTTTGCGAACTCAGTGAGTGCATCATTGATCTGCTCATTAAAGTCAGAAGGCAAATGTCATAAGCATATAACTAAATTTACATCTTAGAGGTACAGTTAGGTCAACTAGGTAATATTTTGTCTTCTAGGAATGCAGGAAGCTTACTGAGCAACATCGAGGCCAATCCAAAGGAACAACTTAAGGTGACCATACTTAGGAGTGGCAAGAAATTGGGGGAGCCAAGTGTGCAAAAAGATAGCCAACAAAAGGAAAGGGTAGAAGACAAAGAAGAAGAGAAACCATATGTACCACCACCACCCTACAAGCCTAAGATTCCATATCCGCAGAAGGTGAGACAACATCATGTCGATACTCAATTCTCCAAATTTTTGGAGAAGTTAAAGAAACTTCAAATTAATTTGTCTTTGGTGGAGGCATTGGAGTGTAAGCCCAAATGTGCAAAATTTCTTAAAGACATATTGGCCCACAAACGCACTTGGGAAGACAATCAGTCGGTGACCTTGACAGAGAACTGTAGTTTGATCACCACAAACACAACATCTTTAAAGCTATAAGATTTAGGGAGTTTTACTATTCTATATGTTGTTGGTGATTTTGAATTTTCTAAATGCTTATGTGATTTATGCACAAGTATTAACTTGATGCCTTTTTCTATTTTCAGGAAATTAGGGCTAGGAGACGTCAAGCCAACATCTATGCTTTTTAGCTTGCAAATCAATCCATCAAGAGGCCAGTTAGGATAGTAGAAGACGTCCTAGTAAAAGTGGATAGATTTATAATTCCTGTTAATTGTGTTATGTTAGATTTTGAAGAAGATAGGAATTGTCCATTAATTTTTGGTAGGCCCTTTATGAATACTGGTAGGGCATTAGTTGATGTGCATGAAGGAAAATTAGTTTTGAGAATTAGTGATGAGCAAGTTAAATTTAATATGACTAAATCTTTGAAGAAATTGGTGGATGGAAGTGCTTGTATGAAGATTGATGTGTGGATGATTATGTGAAGAAGGTTGAAAAGGAAATTGAAAAGGAAGTTGAGAGAGTTGCTGAAGTGCATAGGGATGAGAGTGTGAGTGAAGAGGAATTGTGTGAGGAGTGTAAGCAAGAAAAGTTAGAGAGACAGGATGCACCCACACCAACTTCCATTGTAAAGCCTCCCACTGTAGAACTAAAACCCTTATCTTCTCAACTAAGATACACATTTTTAGGCAAGGACCACACCTTACCCATCATCATTGCCAACCAATTCGTTGTTGAGCAAGAAGAGAAAGTGGTAGAGATCATTAAAAAGAGGATGAGAGCCATGGGTGGCAAAATTATGATATTAGGGGGGATTAGCCCTAATGTGGTGATGCATAGGATTAAGCTTGAAGAATGATGCAAAATAGTGAGGAAGAGGCAAAGGAGGTTAAATCCAAACATGCAAGAGGTTGTAAAGAAGGAAGTGATGGAGTTTTTAGTTGCAGGTATTATATACCCAATTTCAGACAGTGAGTGGGTGAGTCTAATGCAATGTGTGCCTAAGAAGGGAGGCATGACAGTGATGGAAAATGAAAAAGGTGAACAGATTTTCACTAGGACCATCACAGGTTAGAGAGTGTACATTGACTATAAGAAGCTTAATTTGGCCACCAAGAAAGACCATTTTCCATTACCTTTTGTGGACCAAATGATTGAGAGGGTGGCTGGCCATTTTTTTTATTACTTTCTTGATGGATATTCAGGATATAATCAAGTGTTCATATACCTATTTTTGGTCTATGCAATGCACCAGCCACATTCCAAAGTGTTTGATGGCCATCTTTGTAGATATGAATGAGGACTTCATGGAGGTATATGGATGACTTCTCTATTTTTGGACACTTTTTTTAATCATTGTTTGTTTAATTTGAATAAAGTATTATAAAGATGCGAGGAGTCTCATTTAGTCTTAGATTAGGAGAAATGTCATTTCACAATCTAAGAGGGAATAGTTTTGGGTCATAAGATCTCATGTAGGGTGATTGAGGTGGATCGAGTTAAAACAGAAGTGATTTAAAAGCTTCCACCTCATACCAACATTAAGGGCATCCGAGCATTTCTTTGTTATGCAGGATTCTACAGATAGTTCATTAAGGACTTTTCTCTTATTGCTAGACCATTAACTAACTTGTTAGTTAAATATGTGCCTTTTATGTTTGATGATGATTGTTTAAATGCTTTTAATAGGCTAAAGACAAAACTTACAATATCACCTATTTTGACATCATCTGATTGGTCACTTCCCTTCGAGATCATGTGTGATGCAAGTGACCTTGCTATTGGTTGTGTAATTAGACAGTGGAAGGAGAAGAAGTTACATGCAATTTACTACACCAACATGACCTTGACAGGAGCACAACTAAAGTACACCACCACTGAGAAGGAGTTGCTTATAGTGGTATTTGCATGTGAAAAAATCCGTTCTTAACTTTTGGGCTCACAATTTATTGTTTTTATAGATCATGCAGCATTGTGTTATCTCTTTGCAAAGAAGGATACCAAGGCTAGGCTCATCTGATGGGTGCTTTTGCTTCAAGAATTCAATATTGAGATTAAAGATAAGAAAGGAGCATAAAATGTTGTGGCAGACCACCTATTAAGGTTTAAAGGGGAACAAAATAAAGAAGAAGAGGAAATTAAAGAGCATTTTCCTGATGAGGCTTTAATGGTGGTAGAAAATCCTTTTATTCCTTGGTTTGTCAATATTGCCAATTATCTCTTAGGTGGTATTCTTCCCCCTGATCTCTCGCATCAACAAAGAAAACGACTCTTATTTCAGTGTTCTCACTATATTTGGGATGAACCTATTTTATATTAAAAATTTTCTAATAGTTTGATTCACAGGTGTGTGTTTGAAGATGAAATGCATGAACTTTTGACTCAATGTCATAGTTCAATTTATGTCAGAAACTATAGAGCAAACAAGATGGCTGCTCTTATTTTAAAGTTTGGGTTCTACTAGCGAAAATTTTTTAAGGATGTTGGATGTATTATGTTGTGATAGGTGCCAAAGAGTGAGCAATATTTCGGAGAGAGATGAGATGCCACTTTTAAACATCGTGGAGGTGGAGATATTTGATGTGTGGGGCTTAGATTTCATAGGACCATTCCCATCTTCCCTAGGTAACTTTTATATATTGGTTGGAGTTGATTATGTGTCTAGGTGGGTCGAAGCAATAGCTACTTCAACAAATGATGGCAAGGTGGTGCAATGATTCATTAAGAAGATCTTCACCAGATTTGGGGTGCCTAGAGCTATCGTAAGTGATAAAGGGAACCACTTCTGCAACAAATCCTTTGAGGTTCTTTTAAGAAGATATTGTAACATCTTGTTACCCATATTGAGGTTAGAATAGTAAATATGAGAGATTATTAAGAAATTAGAAAATGTGTTATATAGATATGTTTTTGAGGTAGAATAGTAAATATGAGAGATTATTGTAACATCTTGTTTTCTTCTTCTCCTTCATGGTTTCTCTTCATCGTGTGATGCTTGGGAGTTAGGGCTAATTGTTATTTTTGAAGATTTGGAGCTAATTTAAGTAAGTAGCTTGTTAATCTTCACAGGTAATGTCAAATGAAGCATTTATGATGATAGTTAGAGGTTGAATGACATAAAATGGTGTTTTGTGTATGATGAACGTGAGTGATGAAAATTTTAAGTAAATGTCTTGTTTTTGGATATGTATGATGAGTAATAATTCATATATTGTTATAGATATGTTTTTGAGGTAGAATGATCATCATAATGGTGTAAGGATGAGTGCAAAGAATTGTTGATCAGTGGTATATTCACATGTTCTGTTTTAGAGCTAATGATCAAATATAGATCATGATTTATTTGTGAATGATATTGATTTGAATTGGAGTTAATAATGAATAGTAAATGAAGTAGAAAAAGTAATCTTTGTACAAGTTGTGTTAGGTGTAAAATTTGGAAAATTGGAAGATGAGTGCTGGAAAATGTAGCAGTAACATGTTTACTGATTATGCTTCTTTGTTTTTTCCATAACTTGTTCTATAGTTATCCGAATAATATGATTTTTTTATTTGGATTAAATTAGAGACATAAAGCTACATTTTTCATGACGTCATCAAATTTAAACTCTATCCATAAGAGTCTAAAAATTAGACATAAAATTGAGAACTGGGTGCAGCAAAATGGTGGATGAATGTATATGTTTGTGTTCTATTTTGAGAATATGAGAATATGTTCTATTTTGAGTGTTTATGATAAAGTATGGAATATGAATTGTGTATGGATAATGTTGAGCTAAAATTAAGGTATATTTGAAGAAGTTATCAACTTGAAATGATATAATTTTGGCAATGTAGTGTGTTGGAGTATGTTATATGGAGTGTTTTTACTAAATATGCATTTATATTTGGACCATACCTTGATCTGTGAATATTCAAATTGGAAGGATTTTGATCTAGATGAAACTAGAGACATACCAATACAATGTTTAAAAAGAAATTGAATTTGAATTCTATCATTAAGGGTCTTCAAATTTAGCTTGAAGTTCAATTTTGGCTTAGGCTACAACACTACCTGTGATATAAATCATACCCTGTTGTAATCGAATCAAATGTATTAATGTATACTGAATCAAAAAAAGTTGTCTTCACAAAATTTGTAACTTATTCTCTTAGCTTTGAATTGGTATAAATTTTGTAATTTTTGTATGTTGTAATTGAGAGATATGAGTTGTACATCTTTGAGTGCATGATCATGCACTAGCCAAAATTTCAAACATGTTCAGAATGAAGTATTTGGAGTATAAATTTCAAAATACTGGACCACATTGAATGATCTTAGTGTCATTAGAAACTTAAGAGATAGGAGAACAACTTTATAGAAGAAAGCACTGCCAAATTACTTCATTTTTATTGTCAGATTGTTTATGTACTGTAGACTCGAAAGTATGTTTCAGGAAAATTTGAATTGACGAAATGAGTTATAAATTTCGATTTTAAAGGTTTTATTGAGTTATAAACCATAAGTATAAACGATACTTATGTGAGTTTGGAAATGTGATTGTTTACATGAAGAACAATACCTGGGATTGCCATGAACATGCATTGTGCATATTTCAGATACATATATGTGCATTAACAAACACTTATAATTGAGTAAAAGTGTGATATGTGTGTATTGCTTGATATAGAGAAGAAATTGTAATGTCAACATCCAGACGTTGCTGGAACTTTGAGGCAATAACTTCGGGAGCAATCTGTGAATAACCTAGATGGTTTCACTCAATTAATTGTTTATTTTAGAATGTGTTTTGAATGATGATATGAATGTGATTTGATTATGTTAATGCCGGACAATGAAGGTTCAAAAATTGATGCATGAATGTGATATTGAAGTGCTACTTGTATGTGAATGTGAAGAACCAAATGCTTATTGACATGATTGATTGATTATGAGAGATGCATTTCATACATGAATGCATGATCAGATAATGAGAGTTATGACCTGAGTAGCCACCGAAAATGGGCTTAAAGCTTCAAATGTGATTAAGAGCCAAAGGCTCACTATGAAAAATGAGCCCTGTATATCCAACGGATAAGGGACAGTATAAATGAGCCTAGTATTCATAACAGATATGGGACAGTTTAGGCACTCGATCACAACAACGTAATAATTGGAAAGAGTCACGTCAACATTTCATATACATTTTAATAAGAATGTTTGATTGTTTGAAATGAAAATTTGTCTTATCCTTAAATGATAATGTGATATGTGATAATTTATGCAAAGTGCAAAGATTTGAATTATATGTTATAAGTGTGATGTGTTACATGAATTTAGTAAACCATCGATGATGGTTACCTTATTGAGTTCGCAAAACTCATCAAAATTGCAACATTGATTTTTCAGGATCGAGAGACGACTTTAGCTACTAAGAGACGTAACAAAAAATATAGTCTTGTACTTTAGGAAAAAAGAATAAATGGCTCAAAGATCGATTAACTGAGTTTGGAATATTAGATAGTTCTTTTTGTGTATTTCCTCTTTCATGTAGTGTATTTTGTATTAGGATATGATGATGTTCACATTCAGATGATATTGGAAACTGTCAATGTAAATATTTGGTTTTATGAAATGAAAGGAGAAATTTGGGTTTTAAAATATGGTGTTTTTCATTATGATGTCTTAAAAGAAAATAAAAAATGATGATGCCATGTTAAGTGAATGTTGTGATTGAACGTAGCACACCATTATCATAGGTTATATACTGGAATGTCCTCAGGGTGTTCCGATTCATACTTTATGGTAGTAGGGGTGCCACAGATATAATGTTCATCATAAAGTGGAACCCTTTACCTTCCACAAATGAGTGGACAAGTGGAGGTGGTAAATGGAGGGATGAAGAAGATTCTAGAGAAGGTAATGAGCACTTCAAGGAAAGATTGTGCTTTAAAGCTGGATGGTATGTTACGAGCTTACAAGACAACTTTCAAAACTCGCATAGGCATAACACCATATTGACTTGTGTATGTCAAGGCTTGCCATTTATCATTGGAGTTGAAGCATAGAGCCTATTAGGCAATTTGAAAATTAAACATGGATTAGAAGCTAGCAGGAGATAAAAGATTATTACTGAATTGGAAGAATTAAGATATGATGCATATGAAAATGTCAAGTTGTACCAAGAGAGGGCTAAGAAGTGGCATGATGGCCACATTAAGAAGAAGGAATTCAAAAGTGGGGATTTACTGCTTTTATTCAATTCATGACTTCATTTATTTCCAGAAAGCTCAAGTCGAGATGGAGTGGCCCATTTAAGGCTAGTTAAGTGATTCCCTATGGAGCGTTGGAGTTATAAAATGAAAAGGGTGAAACTTTTAAAGTTAATGGGCATAGACGCAAGCTTTACTTTGGAGGGCCATTCTCACAAGAAAGGGAAGTACTTTCTTGCCTTTCACTCACTCTTTTAAGACTTCATACAGAATGGTCAAGCTAATGACCTTAACTTAGCATGTCTGTCTTTCATTTGTTTATCTTTGTGTTAGTGTGGTGTTGCTTTGATTTAATATTATCTAGTTTGGTTTAACTGGTTTCGCACTTCATTCTATTTTTGTTTAGGTCCCTAATGATATGTTTTAAGGTTACTTGAGGATTTATTGTGCATTATAGCCTATTGGAGGACCAAAGGTTGAGAGGATAAACGTGTCACTTCCATTGGCACCACCGCCATAAGCCCATCTTACCCTTACTCTGTTTTATTATTCTTTTTGTGTTTTGTTTTTCAGGTGTTGTTTGTTGGTTTTAGATGTTCTCTTTTGCACATTGAGGACAATGTTTTGGCCAAGTGTGGGGAGGTAGTCTTTGCATCTGTGTTTGCATTTTTCCTATCATTTAGGATGTATGTTAGGTTGTTAGTATTAGGTGTGTCATTTCCCTTACATTTGAATCTTTGTGATAAATGTGTTGCCATAAGATTGAATTATTTGAGTATGATTAATTGTGTGTATGATATGATAGGTTGATCTCTTTTCTTGAGAATTAATGTAGCTATTTAGTTGAATATGCATAATTAGGTTATGGATATATTGTCTTATTTATTGTTGTGGTTTTTGAACTAAATGGATGTAATAGAATGGCCAAACCTTGCATCATTTTAGTGTTAAATGAAGATTTGAGAGATGAAGTTTAATATGGATTGAGAAATTATGGAAACTTAGGTTAAGAACTAGAAATATATTAACTTGAGTGGTAATTAGTAGTTGGGATTTCATAAGTAATTCGGATAATAAATTGTTAAATACGAAAGTTAGACTAGTTCATTATTCGAATCGATTTAGGACCTAACTATTAATTTTAGTAAGACAAAAATCCAATCTTTTTCCCTTAATCATGTATAGGATAATAAATTAGTGAAATTAATTCTCAAGAGTTTTTCTAATAAATTAGTGAAATTAATTCTCAAGAGTTTTTCTACTTCGATTAATCTATTTGTCTTTTCTCCCAATTAATTCCGCCTACTTTACAATTTAATTTTGTAATTTTCCTTAGAAGCTTTCACTCAACAATCGGGATAGAATGTCTAGGACTGCGTTGTCTTTATTTTTATTTTTAATTTAATCTTAATTTAAATTGACCAATTTCACCGCTATGGGAGACGACCCTGAGTTATCAACAACAACTATCTTGTATACTTACGAGTAGGATAGCCTAGGTCTTTTTAAAACTTTTTGAGCATAATAGTGTTCAGAGATAAAATCAAAGAGTAAACATTATGAGACAAATATGGCACTGGAGATCATTCAAAATAGGTGATTTGGAGAAATTAAAGTGAAAAACACAAAGAAATCATCGAAAGATCCATTAAAACATAAAATCAAACCTCTAGTTTACAAGAATATTTGATAGAAGACAATCAAGAAGATTTAGAATTATAAACCTGTTCTTTTCAATTTTTTTCCTTTTCTTTATGTGTGATTTTATGTTACTATCATGTGTATTTAAACTCTTTTAATGTCTAGGTTAAACGAACCCAAGTTTTGTGAAATAACATGTTTTGATTCTTTTATTAATGCAATTGTTTGGATTCATATATTATGATTCAATTACGTGTATATTATGTGTTCTAATAGATCTGGAATATTAGTTCATAATTTGATTTCATAACATAGAGATTAAGAAATCCTGCATGTGAACAGATCTGCTGTAATTGGAAGGAGGTGATTGCAACCCTAGAGATAGGATAACTCAAATACTCCATAATAGGGTTAAACCTAATAGCAAGATTCACAACTCGATAAAACAATCCTATAAACTCTAACCTGAGTAATTCAGTTAATAACCTTAGGATTAGTTGTTATTAGACTCAAGAGTGAGCTATTAGTATACCATAAGAATCTCCATAGTCCAATAAATCAATAAAACAATTGTTTAATAAATGATCAATTTATTAAAGGTATTTAAAAGGGATTCGAACCTTATACCCTAATTCTCTCTTTGGTAATTTCCTAAGTGATTTTTAATTCTCTGTTCAATCTTACTGCATGTTTTATTTTATTTGCTTAAGTTTTAATTTCTTTAATTAAAAAACATAAGATAGAGGTTTTTGGCACCATTATCGAGGACTTTCATATTAGGAACATCTTAATGTTGTGATTCTAGTTATTATCTTTTTTATTTTATTTTTATTGTATTTTATTGTATCTTATTATATTTATGGCTTATGCATTTAACTATCTTTTGAACTTCTCTACACTGACAATGTGTGGTGGTAAGGAATTGAGATTTATTGTCATAGCCATAACTAACAATGAAAGGATGGAGCAGACAATACTTTCATGGGAGCCATAACATGTCTTCACAATTTATAACATCCCCATATTAGAGAGAGAGGTTTCCTCATATGTTTTCAAAGGCTCAACTAATATCTAAACCTTGTTACGACATTAGTGGGAGAAATTTTTACAATTATGAATGTCGAGCACCGAACTATGTATAGGAGCAACTGAGCATGTATAACCAACCTTAAGGTGCACCATACGAGAATGTTTATAATTTAAAGTGGAGCAACTCTTATGCCTATGAATGGAATGATCACTCTCCGACTAAAAATTTAAAGTACCAAGCACCTCAAGTTCTTGAACCAACTATTGAAAATATGATGAATGATTTTGTTCAAGAATTAATCATGAGGCATCAGGAACTAAAGCTCGAATAAAAAATTTGGTGAATCAGCTGGCAAAAACATTATCTGACAAGATTCGAGGGAGTTTGTCTAGTTCTACTAAAACAAACATTATAAAATGTGGAATAAAAATCATCCTTAGTAGTGACAAAGAGTTACTAGTAGAAGAAGAAGAGTAAAAGGAAAAGGAAGGAAGTTGTTGGGACCCGATCCGGGAACCGGATCCCAACCGAAACAAAAGCGAAGACGAAACGAATACGAAATCGGAAGAAGCAAATCGGAGTGATTGAATCAAAAGCAAATCGAATAAACATAGTGAAACGCAAAGCGAATGCAAATCGGAATCGAATAACAAATCGAAATAATTAATAGAATCGAATCATAAGGCATCAATCCGAATCGAAGGACGGAAGCATAAACGATCCGAACGGACCAAATCAATTTTCCGACATCCGTAACTTATAAATTAGATAGGCTTACGTTGAATACCTTAAGACTAAACCAACCGAAACCGGTAATAAGTTTTTTTCTTCTTTTCCTTATTCAAACTCATACTCATAATCACTCATTCAAAACATAACCAATCCATACATTTCTATTCGTTTTCACTTCATTCATTTTAATCATTTCTTATACATCTAAAACATCTTAATACAACTAAATCTCTTCTTATCTTAGCCCGGTTTTACCAAAAATCGGGCAAAGCATAACGGCTGTATTTGGACAGTCCAAAAATTTAAAACACAAGAAACACACTTCTAATATTACAACTCAACAATACCAAGCAACATCGGACCTCCGTCCGGCATCCAAACACCAAAGAAACACAAACCTAAATCTAATACTTCCAAAATTCTCAATTCAATACCAAACTCATAATTCAATCAAATTCTCAAATCAATCATACATATATATTCCCAAATCATTCTCATTTCTCAATTCAATATACATGTATGTAATTCATTACACAACCGTAATTCACTTTCCATTCTATATACAAATCCATAAATCAATTTCATCATAGCATACAAGCCATACACAATCGAACAAACGGTCTTGACCATCTTTCATCCAATCTCCGCTCAATTACGGAGATGGGGATGAAAGGGGGTGAGCTTATAGCTCGTGGGTAACAGGTTTATAACGAAGCATAAGCAAAACCGTTGAAAAGTTCATTTGTTTTACAAAATCACAATCAGTTCATAAAACGTTTTGCTCCCAAATTCTCAGTCAAATCTGAAATTCTGAGTTCAAATCCATAGTTGAAAAGTGTCATTGCATAGTGAAAAGTATTATCACATCAACACAACATGCCCAATCAATCATCAATATCAAATGCTCAAATTATGCACATACTTGACAAGTCATAGATGCAATGCACAAACAAATGGCTCGAGGGTTCCATGGAAACAAAAGGAAGAAACCGAAGTTTACATCTCGAGCGAAATGAGTCCATTCGGATCTCATAGGCCACAAGGGCAGCCGGAGAAGGCTCTTGTCGGCGTGCACGTGATTTAACGAAATGGTTCCACTCGCCCAAACAAAAGCACATAATCATACTCTTTCGTGCTCTTTTCTTTCATTTTCGAATATGCAAAATGCCATGAATTTCACAAGGCATGACATAAATGTCTCAATTATATGACATAAATATTTCAATGCATTCTCATCTTTATTTTTTTGCAAATCATTCACAGGTAACAAAACAATATTTACGAAATAGTTGAAATCATTCTTGATTTGGGAGAACACTTTAGTGGCTCATTACTAAATTATAAACATGAAACCCACCTGAAATTTCCTTGCTTATAAACTTGTTTAGGTATGCCTCTCCTCTTGTTCCCCTTGCTCCTCTTTCCTCACTTGGTTTCCTAAAACAACCAAGTTCCATTTATTCAATATTTATAGTAAATATTCAAAGCTTGGAATCCAAAATAAAGCATTATAAATCTATCTTTGACCTTCTCCTAAAATTCCGAAACCTTCAAGGCTAATTCCAAACTTCCCAACTTCATAGCACTTGCAATCTTTGATCTCTAGTTCATAACGAATCTGAAATCACCTCAATCGGATATCTATACCAAAAGATATGCCCAAAATACTACAACTCTCACTTCAGTTAAGCGGACGTTAAATCATGGCGAAGGCCTTCGACGTCATGACGAACAATCGCCACACGTCATGCGGCGAACAAGTCATTGTTCGATTCGACGACAAGCAAGCCACCCGTCATGGCGAATAAATATCTGCGTCGCGACGACTCCTGCGTTCCACACGTCGCGACGAATAATCGTAAAATTATTTACACGTCGCGACGTGGCTCCCTTCCTCACACGTCGGCGCCATTCATACATGCGTCGCGACGTCAGTCTGAGTTCGACTCAAACCGCAGAACCCAACTTCGATTCTTTCCTTAACCAAATCCAACACATCTCAACAATAGATCAAGACCTATAATGCATTTCTAACCCATTCTAAGCTTCAAATCCATCACAAACACATCAACCCAAGGATTTCTAAACATTTTCCCCAAAAACCCTAAACCATCGATTCTACTTAATCCACACGATCCTAAGGTTTAATCCAATCATAAACAAGATAGAAAGGACTTAAACTTACCGATTGAAGCCTTAAAATCGTCGAAACCACTGAAATCACAAACTCTTTCTTCTTCTCTTCTTCCCCCTCTCGACGGCGCTTCCTCCTTCTTTCTCATTTTCTATTTCTTTCTTTTCTTTTATTTCTTCTTCTTCTAATTTATATTCTTAAAGGGTAAGCAATGTCCATTTGCCCTCCATCATAAGCTTTAAAACTCTTAAACTTAAGTACCATGCCCAAATTACCCTTATATATTCTTATAACCTTAATACCTCAATATCATAAATTCAAAAATCTTGGGAATCAAGTAAATTTTGATTCCTTCAAATAATTACAGGTCCATGCCTCTAACTTATTTAGAAACAATAATCAACTTAATTGGATCTCTCTTGATCAAGATATCATCAACCATCTTGAACCATACTAGGAAAATATCTAACTCACTACAACTTAAAAATCTCTTAACAATCATAATTCCCGTCATAATGTAGGTCGTTGCCTTAGGAATCCAACGCTCAAAAATCATATTAATCGGATGTCGGTCGGAAAAATTTAGAAGCACAAGAATGAAAGAGGGCTGGTCGCCCTAACAGTAACGAAATTTCTGAAATTTCTATCTTTATATGCCAAGGTCCAAAAATGGCATACTTTATAGCAATGAAAGGATCAGAATACAATCAAAACGTTCACGAAGAACTCAAAGGCAATAGAAACCTCTAATTAGGTCAATTGTCGATCAAAGCTTCTGCCTAGGGATGTCTCATCCTATACCTCATCCAAACTTATAACATTTCATATCTCCCAAATTTCATAACCAAAGATATCATCTTATACATCATTGACAAGCTAGGATCATCTTCTATATCTTTCATATAGATCATTGAACTTAATTCAAAACATATCTATCTATAAATTGCCTCAAAATCACATTACACATCTAAATGTACACTTATGAACAATTTCACCAATACTTAAGCGGTCTTAAGCACATTTACAATTACAGAGTCAAATAACCTTAACTTTGATGATCATAACTTTCACTCCCGATATCGAAAAATGTCATACTCTATGGCTACAGAAAACTCTTAACATAATCTACAAGTTTTATGTAGATCATTTTATCAAATTTTGCCTAAATCAAAAGTCAACCATCAAAGGCCAAAAGTCAAACTTTTCACAATTCTTCATTTCTCACTCTTTCACTATTTATTTCAGTATTCCTCAACTCCATTTCAATCAACTCATCCACTTTCACTTTCTCTAATAAATTGCATAATACTACACCAAATTTACTCAACCTCATATCAAATTCATTAAACTCAAAACACTCATTTCAAATACTATCCTCAAAATATCATCTTAATCTGTTCAAACTGACATTGTTCACATCAAACCTTAAACTTAATCATTCAAATTCATAACTTTTCTCTTCCTTTACACATGACTAAGTCACCTCAGTTTCTCATTTAATGTCAATTTACAAATTCACAAATCTAAGAAAGTTCGGGGTCCAACATTTCTCCTCCTCTTAAAAGAATTTCGTCCTCGAAATTCCTACAAGAATAATCATCAAGTAACTTATTTTCTCAAATACATATTTCTCAATTTATTCACAATCTTTCACTTCCTGAATATAATACCACCAATACCATGTCAACATCACTATATCCACAAATCAATGTTTCTTAACATATTTGACTCAAATCAATGGTCCAATTCTTAAGGAACCTTAATATGGACCAATCATCATTCAAAATCAACCTTTTTAACTTCTATACATATATCTCTATCACTCATCTCATTGTTCAAATATTCGCTATTACATCTCATATATATGTATTCAAGTCAATCACCTAATTCATCATGACCTTCTAATCTTAATTTTCCATACATACAATCTTAAAATCAACCATCCTCTTAACACTTAAATCAAACAGTCATTTTAATTCCTCGAATAATTCATGAAAACTCATTCACATCAATATCACATCCTCACTAATTCAATCATATAACTCATCACCTTCCTCAAACAATCATTTAGATTCGTCAAATAATTCTGACCAGAGACAAACACATCATGCACACATTCTCACAAGATTAATCTTATCCTCACAAACTCTTATCCATTTCTTACTCATACTCATATGCCCAAGTAAGATCATATTACTGGGCTCTGATACCACAAATGTTGGGACCCGATCCGGGAACCGGATCCCAACCGAAACAAAAGCGAAGACGAAACGAATACGAAATCGGAAGAAGCAAATCGGAGTGATTGAATCAAAAGCAAATCGAATAAACATAGTGAAACGCAAAGCGAATGCAAATCGGAATCGAATAACAAATCGAAATAATTAATAGAATCGAATCATAAGGCATCAATCCGAATCGAAGGGACGGAAGCATAAACGATCCGAACGGACCAAATCAATTTTCCCGACATCCGTAACTTATAAATTAGATAGACGCACGTTGAATACCTTAAGACTAAACCAACCAGAAACCGGTAATAATTTTTCTTTCTTCTTTTTCCTTATTCAAACTCATACTCATAATCACTCATTCAAAACATAACCAATCCATACATTTCTATTCGTTTTCACTTCATTCATTTTAATCATTTCTTATACATCTAAAACATCTTAATACAACTAAATCTCTTCTTATCTTAGCGGTTTTACCAAAAATCAAAAGATAACTGTTGTATTTGGACGGTCCAAAATTTAAAACACAAGAAACACACTTCTAATATTACAACTCAACAATACCAAGCAACATCGGACCTCCCGTCCGCATCCAAACACCAGCAGTAAACACAAACCTAAATCTAATACTTCCAAAATTCTCAATTCAATACCAAACTCATAATTCAATCAAATTCTCAAATCAATCATACATATATATTCCCAAATCATTCCCATTTCTCAATTCAATATACATGTATGTAATTCATTACACAACCGTAATTCACTTTCCATTCTATATACAAATCCATAAATCAATTTCATCATAGCATACAAGCCATACACAATCGAACAAGCGGTCTTGACCATCTTTCATCCAATCTCCGCTCAATTACGGAGATGGGGATGAAAGGGGGTGAGCTTATAGCTCGTGGGTAACAGGTTTATAACGAAGCATAAGCAAAACCGTTGAAAAAGTTCATTTGTTTTACAAAATCACAATCAGTTCATAAACGTTTTGCTCCCAAATTCTCGGTCAAATCTGAAATTCGAGTTCAAATCCATAGTTGAAAAGTGTCATTGCATAGTGAAAAGTATTATCACATCAACACAACATGCCCAATCAATCATCAATATCAAATGCTCAAATTATGCACATACTTGACAAGTCATAGATGCAATGCACAAACAAATGGCTCGAGGGTTCCATGGAAACAAAAGGAAGAAACCAAGTTTACATCCGAACGAAATGAGTCCATTCGGATCTCATAGGCCAAGCGGGCAGCCGGAGAAGGCTCTTGTCGGCGTGCGTGATTGAACGAAATGGTTCCACTCTCGCCCAAACAAAAGCACATAATCATACTCTTTCGTGCTCTTTTCTTTCATTTTCGAATATGCAAAATGCCATGAATTTCACAAGGCATGACATAAATGTCTCAATTATATGACATAAATATTTCAATGCATTCTCATCTTTATTTTTTTGCAAATCATTCACAGGTAACAAAACAATATTTACTGAAATAGTTGAAATCATTCTTGATTTGGGAGAACACTTTAGTGGCTCATTACTAAATTATAAACATGAAACCCACCTGAAATTTCCTTGCTTATAAACTTGTTTAGGTATGCCTCTCCTCTTGTTCCCCTTGCTCCTCTTTCCTCACTTGGTTTCCTAAAACAACCAAGTTCCATTTATTCAATATTTATAGTAAATATTCAAAGCTTGGAATCCAAAATAAAGCATTATAAATCTATCTTGACCTTCTCCTAAAATTCAAACCTTGAGGCTAATTCCAAACTTCCCAACTTCATAGCACTTGCAATCTTTGATCTCTAGTTCATAACGAATCTGAAATCACCTCAATCGGATATCTATACCAAAGATATGCCCAAAATACTACAACTCTCACTTCATAAACGGACGTTCGTCATGGCGAAGGCCTTCATGACGTCATGACGAACAATCGCCACACGTCATGGCGAACAAGCTGCATTGTTCGTTATGACGAGCAAGTCGCCACACGTCATGGCGAATAAATATCACACGTCGCGACGACTCCTGCGTTCCACACGTCGCGACGAATAATCGTAAAATTATTTATGTAGATCATTTTATCAAATTTTTGCCTAAATCAAAAGTCAACCATCAAAGGCCAAAAAGTCAAACTTTTCACAATTCTTCAATTTCTCACTCTTTCACTATTTATTTCGTATTCCTCAACTCCATTTCAATCAACTCATCCACTTTCACTTTCTCTAATAAATTGCATAATACTACACCAAATTTACTCAACCTCATATCAAATTCATTAAACTCAAAACACTCATTTCAAATACTATCCTCAAAATATCATCTTAATCTGTTCAAACTGACATTGTTCACATCAAACCTTAAACATAATCATTCAAATTCATAACTTTTCTCTTCCTTTACACATGACTAACTCACCTCAGTTTCTCATTTAATGTCAATTTACAAATTCACAAATCTAAGAAAGTTCGGGGTCCAACAGAAGTATTACAGATAAATTAATGGAAATCCTTGCCGAAATGAAAGCTAACCGCAGTGAAATCAAGAATGAAGAAAAGACAAGATTTGGCTTCATCAATCGACTGACATTCCAAGAAGAGCTTATGAAAGAAGTCTCCATCCAAGAGGAGGAAGTAGATAAGTGGCAAGAGATAATTGAAAAAGATAAGTCAAAAACTTCTGTCTAAGAAGAAGAAGGAGAAGAATGGATAGAGGTGGTTGATGAAGAACTAACTGAGGAAATAAGTAAGGAAACTATTGAAGAGGCATTAGAAGTGACCTCACTTCCTCGAAGACAAATTGTTCAAGTCAACCAATGCTTCAAAGAGTTTTGTTATTCCCTCCTTATTAATAGTTTGTCATTGAAAAAGGCATTATTGTAGTTATTTGGCTTTACTAATTTAATACATTATGTGTAACATCTCACCCTCGACGGGAAGGGTAAAATAGTAATTTGGTCAGGGGTGAGAGTGATTAGGACTGATTTGGCATTTTTACGCATACTGGTATTTGTGAACAGTGAATTTTTGCACATGAAAAATAACTGTACATGCATTCATGACATTCCCGGTATTGTGCCTAAATGGGATTTTATTTTGGAAAATGTGGTTTATGGGCTTGAAAATTTAATTGGAGTGGATTGTTATGTGTTTTATATTTTCAGGGAATTTTAGGAATTTTTCTGGACTTTTCTGGAGAAAATTCCAGGACCGAAAAAATCTCCAAGTGGCGAACCGGTTGATTTTCGGTAGTGAAAATTGATGTCCAATGGCACTACAATATTGGGTATATTATTTTGGATTTAGAATTAGGGCCATTAGAATTAAATGGGTGAAATTTTATTAGGGTTTCTTGACAAATCCTATTACATGTTTTTGTTTTATCCTTCTTTTGTCTTTTCTTCTAAATGGACAAGTGTCCTATGACTCACCATAAATTGATTTTACGTTGGTGTTTCTCCAACCTTCCACGACACTTGCTATTTCCAAAGGCCAAATGAGGTTGTCTTCATGCTCCCTTCCTCTTCATTCACATAGCTTCCTCCTTCTTTGCTACTTTGAAAATTTTGTTCCTCTTTCCTACTTCCCTCTACTTTGCTTTCCCCTCTTTTAGTTCACCTAAAGAGCTTGACATAAACCTCACCCCTTTTTGAGAAGGTGATGATCGTGTATGGTGTTGAGAAATAGAGGATTGGTGGATTAGTTGAAGAAGTGAAGAGTTGAAAGCTTGCTTAGGTAAGATGGTGTTTTTGGCTTGTTTTGTTGTTACATGTATGAATTGTGATCATTGTGCACCTAATTGCATGGGAATTGTATTGGTGTCTATGGTAGGTCATATGTTTAATAAATTGATAGTTGAGTAATGGTTTGATTAGGTAGAATATAGTGAATGAAAGGGAAGATGTTTTATATGGCTTTGGTTGATTTTTAATGATGTTGGATGCTTGGAAATGAAAAGAAGAAAATTTTGTGTATAGGCTGCCATTATATGGCTACTTGGTTAAGTGAAGATTTTGATGAAATTTTGGCAAATTACTTGACTAATTGGGATGTTTATTGGTTTGGAAAAAAGTATGGAAATGATAGGATTGGGTTTAGGTGTGAGATCTGGAAAATGCAAATTGATCATGGTTTAATGTTTTTGCCATAACTAATTGTGTGGTTAAGCAAATGAGGTGAGGTTTGTGCTAAATTAAACTTTACATGTTTGGATTCAATTTCTTGTGAAATAAGTTTTGTCTAATTGTAACTTGCATAGGTTGAATTTCTGCCTTGAAAGTGAACTATACTGGCTATGTGAACAGTGACCAAATTAGATGACCTGAAATTTTGACGAGTTTTCTAGATTGATTTAGGAGGAATTGATGAAAATGGTCTGAATGAAAGTTGAAGCCTATCTTGTTAGCTTTCTATTTCCACTGATTTTGAAATTTTTCGATATGTACGTTGGGAGTTATGAATTGTTAACTATTGACTGGTTATGTGCATTTTGGTCAAACCTAGCCATAAGTGTAGGTTGTGTGAGTATTGTGATTGGAAGCAAATTTAGAGATTTTTTTGATTTGAATTGTCTTAAGTGATCTTCTGGAAAGTTGTAGAGGAAGAAAATAGTTTGAAAATGAGATATAGAATGTTAATTTTGGATGTCAGAATTGGGAGTTATGAATTTTCAAAGACTGGACCTAAGTTAGGTCATTGACTAGTGATCAGGGCAGCCACTTGCATGACAGTTTTGAGTTTTTTAGAAGTGGAATTGACTATTAAGCCCTTCATGAGAAGTGTATTATTCTGTTTGATCTTTTCATAGGTATAAAGTATGCAATTTTCTGACATTTGTGCAAGAAGTTATGCTTTTATAAAATTGTTGTTTAGTTCAGGTGGTTTCAGTGGGTAGAATCATTCATTGAATTGTTTGACCTACTTAGCAATTGGATTTGATTTCATGTTGTTCATGAAAGTTGTAGGTCACATTCTGATATTTCATTTGGTATAAATCTTGTAATTTTTAGCAAAGGGAATGAGAAGTTATGGATTTTATAAAATTTTGCACTGTTTTGACAAAATTTAGCACTGTTTTGAGAGGCATTGTGAAGGCAGTAACTTTGAGTGTATTTTTGACACCTTCAGAGGTGAAATTAGTTTTTATATCCTTCATGAAACTTGTAGAGCTCTCTTTTCTCTATAAAATAGATAACAAGTTTGTCCAATTTGGAGTTCGGAGCAAGGAGTTATGACTTGCGAAAGTTAGGATATCGGCAAAAAAGAAAGAATAAAGCTTCAAGTCGACTACAACCTGCACTAGTCGACTAGGACATGCATTTTTCCAGCACTAGTCGACTACAACCTCTAACTAGTCGACTAGGATGTGTATTTTCCTGAAACTGACCTCTCTCCACTCTTTTGCTTATAGTTTTTTCGTCCGACGTCCGATTGACCTGATTCTCGAGGCATCGGATTCGTGAAACATTGAATTTCATTTTATCAGAAATTGGGAATTTTTGGACGGAAAATTGACGTGGGTCCGGGTAATGGTTCTTTTGTCACTGTTTTATTTATTGTTGGACCTATAGAGACCCGAATTGAGTAATTTCGGTGCCGTTAGATTTCTAATTTTTAGATGAAATGTTTGTGATGGAAATTTTGGATTTAAGACCGGGAATATCATGAACATGCATTATACATATTTTAAATCGCTACATGTGCATTCGTAAATATTTCTAATTTGGACAATTGGTAATGTTTATATACTATAATTGTTATAGAGACACTTTTGGAGCGTCGATCCACCGACGTTACTGAGACTTCCAGGTATTAGCTCGGAAGTACAGGTGAGTGACTGAGATGGCTTTCTCTCAATTTCTGTATGTTCACTGTGGAGATAATGGCGGGTTGGTATTTGTGATTGTTTCTGACTGGATTCCGGACAGATGGTCCGATGTAATGGGAGATTTGACATAGAAGTGTTCATGATGTGAAAATTGTGAATTGCTTGTGGCTAATTGCGATCAATTGTTTTGCCTCTGATGTGACATAGTGACTGTTGATAATTCATTGACTGCTAATTGGGCATATGTATTGCATACAAAATTGATTGAATATTTGTATATGGGAAAGAGGCAAGAATGCCTTGTATACTGCGATTTACTGTAATCCATTCAGGTGATATTTCTGAATATGTTTTGTGAAATAGTTTGTAATATTACTGAATGTAAACTGGATAAATTACATTGATATATGAGAGTGTTAAATGTATACACGGATGCATTTCATACACAAATGCATGAACGGATAATAATAGTTGTGACCAGAGTTGCCACTGATACTGAAAAAGAGCCTCGAGCTCAAAGGGAGATAGTGCATACCCAGAGGGCTCTCCTACTCCCTAGACGCGTCTACTGTCCACTGTTTACTGTTTAAGCGCTAGGTCACAACACTGAAATAAAATGGGAAAGTGTCACATATGCATTGCATACATATTTGATTGAACATTTTGAATGGGTGAAAGGCAAAAATGCCTTATATATATCAAGTGAGTGTGCTAATGTAAAATAAAGCGTGCTTTGCTTATGCAAAATGTGGTATTTCGAATGTGCGATTATGCGCTTAGATATAATCATGCGGTACTTTTGAACATGGGTTATGTCACTTGGTACTTCTGAATGCGGAATATGAAACGACTGTGTTATATTTGAGTGGTACATATATGCCTTTGGTTATGTATGACTAATTGGATGCTGTGTATAATCTGTCCTTATTGCTTATGGTCAAGGAAAATTGTGAAATGTAATCAAGTTTGTAACAGTGTGAGTATACGTTATATGACATGGCATGTTGCATGAATTGGGCGAACCATCGATGATGGTTCCTCACTGAGTTCGCAAAACTCACCCAAAATTTACAAATATTTTTCAGGACTCAGAAGAATACCCCGTTAGGTTCACGGGAGTATGTCTACTGCATTCAAATGAAGAATAGAGGTCGGGATCAGTCCACGTCTGCATTAGTGTCATCCTTCTGTTATTCATAAAATTGTATTTCGCAAGCTCTGTAAATTAATACTTTGTATTTATAGCGGACCCAATTTGGTTATGGATTGGTATACATTAAATGACTATTTTAAATTATTGTTAAATTATCATTGAATGTTGGTAATGATTGGGAATGACTGGAATGGTATACAAATTAACGCGGGCTCGATTGTCTACTGTTTTTGCGTGTATGAATGTTTATAAAAAAAAATTTGATACTGAGTTTACTGAGTGATGTAGCACACTACCCTCGCGGGGCACAGATTCGAATATCACCATCGATGTCGAATTCGGGTTACGCGGGAGTGGGGTGTTACATTATGTCCTTACAATCATCTTGCAACATGTGACTTGTTTACAAGTTATGAAACTGCTTTATAGAGAAAAGGGTGGAAGCAAGCCACTGATTATAGACCCTGAATGAGGGTCAACGTGTAGGTTACATCGAGTTAACGACGTTAAAGAAGCATTGCATGGGAGGCAACCCATGAAATAGGATATATTTTATTTTATGTTATTTAATTTTCATGTTTCACAATCATTTTCATTTTTTGTTATTTAGATTTTTAACTTTTTATCCCTTTTTTCTTCATAATTTGCAAGGATTTAGTCTACTATTGGATGGATTAGATATTTAAAAAAAATCGTTATATTCAGGAAAGTACCAACTTAACCCTTTCACTAACTTATAAATTCTTATATTGTATACATCGGGACAATGTACAACTTTAATCGTAAAAAGGGGTTATTGATTTTAATAATTTCTTTAAGCTTATTATAATTTTATTATTAAATTTTATTAACTAATATTCATTGAAATCATCCATCAATACTCTATTTAATTATTGAATATTGATTTGAATTAGTATGCAAAAGGAAGATAGTTAGAATGAAATTACTTTTGTAAGTCATATCCTTAGTATTTGAAATAATCAAATTGAATGAAATCATATATTATTTACCCATATATATACCTATCTTTTTTGTGAGCTTTTGAGCCTAAAGTGAAAATTTCAAAATTTGTATGCTCTTTTAGTCTTTCATGTGTATTATCATATGTAGTAGAATGATTCTTGAACTTACTTTTATTTTATATATTGAGGTCATATTTGTTAAATTGCAATCATTGAAGTGATAGGCATTTAGATTCAACAATTTGCGTTAGCCTATTCCTTGAAAATTACCTTACCCATAATTTTTCTTTTAGGAATAATCAATTTGAGTCTTAACCTTTTCCATTGTTTTTACTCACATATTAACCTTTACCCTATTTTTCTTTGAAGAACTTTTTATTGTTTTGAATCTTGAAGGTTATTTACATTATTTACTTGTTTGAAACTTGAAATTTTTTAAAGGTCTTTTATTTCATTAAGTGTGGTAGATATTGAATGCTTGAAATTGGTTTTATTGATAAAGGAATGAGCATAAAAAAAATTGAATAAGTATATGGTACCAATAGAGTTTTACTAAAAGGACCTGTGTGTTTTGTAAACAAATCTTGTAATTTTCATTTACTAAATTTCCTTCAATTTAACCTTTTGTATTATCCCAATTATACCATACCTAACCCCTATTACAACCATATAAAGACCTATTGATTTTGGTTTCTAGTTTATATATAAATGGTGGAGATGTGATAATATTGCAAGCTTATGCCAATAGTTTTACTATGCATTGATTGAGAGTTTTGATAACTTTCACCCTAAAAACTTTAGCACATTGACTAAAATCTTAATAAGGGTGTAAACATTTATGCTTTTGGTTTCAATGTTATTATTGATGTGGTTATTGTTAATATGGACTTAGGAAGTTAATTTTAGGATAACTTCACTATAATTTTAAGTTAATTTGATTCAATATGATATAATGATTTATAGCATGAATGGACAGTTTGAGATTGACAAGGGATTGATGTTATAAGATTTATAATTTTGATTATGGTTTGCTTGAGAACAAGCAAAAGCTTAAGTGTGGGCATGTTTGATAGATGCATATTTGATCATATTTATACAGCATATTTGATGTATATTTTCTTGATATTATATATTTTGTCATATAGTTGGTACTTAATTTGCTTCAAGTGTGTTTATAGGTTATAATTGTCTTCATGGACTTAAAGGAGAAGAATTTAGACAAAAACAGGACCTAAAACGAAGATTTAACGAAAAGAAGCGACACACGGCCGTGCATCTGTCTGTGTACTTCTCTCAGACTGCACAGAATAGTGAATTCTTAGTATCTTAGGTTATACAAAATCTAGTATACAACTGTGTATCAAACTATACATCACCTAGAATCTTAAAATTTACTATAAAAGGATGTGTTCGAAAGCAAAACTGAAGATTGGGCATTAGGAGGAGATTGCATTGCCAAAGATCATTTAGAAGGGGTTATTTTGAGTTAAAGAAGTGAAAATCATGAAGAAAGCATGAAAAGATCCATCATAATACCAAATCAAACCTAACCTATACCTTGTAAGAATATTTGTTAAAAGACAATCAGGGAGATTTAGAATTACGAACCCGTTGTTTTCAATTTTTTTTCATTCTATTTATGTTTGATTTCTTGTTCTATCTCGTGTAACTAAAGTCTTTAGTGTATAGGGTAGATAAATTATAGTTTTGCGCAATAATATGTTTTTGATTTTTTTTACTAATGCAATTTTTTAGATTGATATATTGTGATTTAACTACATGTTTATTATATGTTCTAATATATCTAGAATATTAGTGCATAATATGATTTCATAATATAGAGATTGAGAAATCCTATTTGTGAATAGATCTTACGTAATTGGAAAGAATTGATTGCCCCTAGAGATAGGATAATATATAACTTTTAGATTAAGGTCAAACCTAGTAGTGGGATTCACAACTCAATAAAGCAATTCTATAAAATTTAACCTGAGTAATTTGATTGATAACCTTAGTATTCATTGTTATAAGACTCAAGAGTGAGTTGTTAGCATACTATAGGAATCTTCCCATTCTAATAAATCAATAAAACCATTGCATAATAAAATATCAATCTATTAAGGGTATTTAGGGGTTTCGAAACCTAGATACTAATTATCAATTTGGCAATTTCCTAAGTGATTTTTTAATTTTCTATTCAATTTTACTACCTTTTTAATGTTATGTCTTGTTCCATGTATGCTTCTTTAAATTTAGGGCCATTAAAAGAAACTAATGTTACCATACAATTGGTTGATCATTCTAATGCTTACCTAGATGGGCTAATTGAGGATGTGCTTATGTAGGTAAATGACTTAATATTTCCAGCTAACTTTTCATTGATTGACATAGATTATGGAACTTCCTATAAAATTGTTCCTATTTTACTAAGAGGTCGTTTCTCAACATGACCCAAACTAAGATAGATGTACTTAAAGGTACCCTCACGATGGAGTTCGATGGGAAAATTACTCATTTTAATATTTTGATGTCGAAAATCACTCTCATGATGAACACTCTATTTCTGTAATTAATGTGATTAACCTTTCAATACAGGAGAATTGTAAGCCGAATCATATAATTAAACAAGAAGTGGTTTCAACAATAGAGAAGCCCATAGTTTTTAATGTCTCACTAACAAGCTCTATCATTGGTCAAAAAGTGCATCTTTATTGGCAAAACATAAATTGTTTCCGCTTAAATGTCGTCCTTATTGAGTTGATCCTTTTGTGATAACTAATGTTCTTCCTTATGGTTCATTTGAGATCAAAAGTTTAAAAACAAGGAAGACATTGCATGTCAGTGGTCATTGATCTAAACCTTACCTTGATGAAGATCAAGTGGAAAATGCCAATTTTGTGATTCCTGGAGATCAAATTTTCGTCACTTGATGAGAGCAACATGGAGTCAAGCCAATGATAATAAACAAAGGCATTACTTAGGAGGTACCCAAGGTAAGCTGATTTTTGTTTATTTACATTTTCACATTTGTTATTTTAGTTAAATGCTTCATTTCTTGCATTTGAGGTTACATTAAGGACAATGTCAGTTTTAAGTGGGGATCTTAGTTTTTATGCATGTTTTTTAGCTTAACTGTTGCTTATATGACTTCTTACGTGGTTTCCAAAATCAAACAAACAAAATCAAAAATTTTCTCGTTTTCTATTGTTTTTAACACTATATAGTTATAATTACAAACAAAATAAAAACTTTTCTTGTTTTCTATTTCTTTTAAGATGATAGAGTCATAATTAGATTATGAATTGACTAGAAAAATCTATGGCAACTTTATCATGTACTTTTGCTCTTATTATTGATCAATGTGCATTATCGTTAAAAGAGTATTAACTAGTAGTAGACAAAAGCTATTGAGATTTTGAGTCTTATTAGATTGACAAATCCATATCAGTTTTATTGTCTTTTGCTTATATGTGTGACCTTTATGACATTTACATCTTGACTTTGTTTTCATTTTCTATTCAAGGCCACATATTTATCACAAGCATTAATATGAAAATGATTAAGTATTCTTTGTTTTTACAAGCTACATTAGCCAAATAGCCTACCCATTAATATGAATTTTTCTTTGTCCTACCTAAGTCATAAAGCTAGTGGAGCATTTATTCCTTTTTAATGATTGTTGATGTACAAAAGTCTAAGTATAGGGCTATATATATGTGTGTGGGTTAGTTATATTTCTTAGAATGTCATGTTATAAATTCCTTCCTTACTATTGCTTCTTTCAAATTTTATATGAAAAAAAGAAAAAAAAAAGAAACAAAGCAAAAGAGAAAAAGAGAAAAGGAAAAAATGAGAACAACAAAAATATGTTTAAATAAAATTATCAAGGAAGAAATGAAATTGGTTTGCAAAATTATTTATGATTAATGTCTCCTAATAATTTTGTATGGAATGGGTGACTTGAGTATAATGTGAATGAGAGAGATGTCCCTATGGTTACAAAGTCTTGTTTATTATTAACTTCTGTGAATGATATTTGCTTCATTGTTTTATAGTGTGATAGCTTGAGTTTGAGCTATGAAACATAGTTTTTGTATTCATCGTAACCAATGGTACCTAGTTTTGAGTGAATGTTAATTTTTGCACTTAATGTTACATTGAATGTTACTTTTGTTTCACTAGCTTTGATGGTTTTTACACTACACTACCTAAATACATCCCACCTTACCCTAACCCACTTTATAATCCTAAAAGGTCCTTTCATTCATAATTTTGCATGTGACCTTTAATAGTGGAGAAATGAAACGTCTGATCAAGGATTTCTTAAAATTTTCGCCAATGAACACAAAGCTTGACCCCAAAAATATAGTTCAAAAATCCAATGGACTTGGACAAATAAAGACACAAAAATTGTACAAAGATTTTGATTCATGATTTTGCATGTGACCTTTAATAGTGGAGAAATGAAACGTCTAATCAAGGATTTTCTAAAAATTTCGCCAACGAATGGAAAGCTTTACCCCAAAAATATAGTACAAAAATCCAGTGGACTTGGACAAATAAAGACACAAAATTTGAACAAACATTAAAAAAAATATTTGTAAAGATTTACTAGCATTATATAATTATAATGCTAAAGATAAATTAATTGTACAAATTGATGCAAGTATAGATACATGGGCAGGCTGCCTTTTGGCATAACCACCCATTTGAAAAAAGAATCTTTGATGTAAATATATTAATGGGACTTTTAATCCCACTAAAAATAGATACCATATTCATAAGAAGGAGACAATTGAGAGGCTGGGCACAAAAGGAGACAGCAACTCCTTCATTTGGTCCTCTTTAGTTTCCAGGTGTAAGAGGTATGGAAAGGTTGGAACAAAAATGTGTGTAACAATAAAGTGGAGAGGAGTATAACTGAAGTTGCCATTCCTCTTGGAGAGGAACAAGACAGCAGTTGAATCTCTATAGACGCCATTTGTTGTTAATTACTCTTAGGTTTTTAAAATGGAATGAGGAGATAGCAGTCTATTGGCATCATTCATCACCATCTACTCATTGATTTTCAAAGTGGGAAAAGAGGAACAACGAAGATAACAGTGGACAGCGGCTATTCTTCATCATTTTCTCTTTGTTTTTCAACAAGAATGGATGCTACGGGAGTTCATTCTTAAAGATTGATGGAGAAGATGGAAGGCTAACTTCTCAACACCGGTTTGAAGATGAAATTGATGCCTAGGATGCATGATTAAGCTTATTTTATCCTTGTTTAATATTAGATCTCTCTCTCATAATTGTTTACGTTATCCTTTGTTATCGTTATATTGTTTATATTGTGAACCCATTGTTAGAATTATTAATATAATTTGTAATTGTTGTATTTGGATTCATATATGGAAACTAATAATTTTTAATCATTAGGGATAATATAGTCTAGGTTAAATGACCCGAGCTTGTATGGTTGTTGCTTAAATTCGTCTATTTTCCATTTTGTAATATACCTGTCCAACTTAATCTAAAGATCTTATCCTAGGTTATTTGATAGTTAAGTTTTGTCTCTTAATTAAACACAACCCATGATAAAATCGAGATTACCAAAGCTTATTGTTAATCTACGACCAATAGTTCTAAGAGAGGTGTGAAAACATTATAACAATGAAAGATTTTTAATTATGTGTAGGTTGAGATTGATTCGAGAATCGAGTTCACACATATTCATCACTTTTATCATTCTTAATTGTTTGTTATAATGTGTTTTCGCTAGTTTAATTTCACTTCATTTTCTCAATTACATAAAACCCAAAATCCTCCTCCCCCCCTCCCTTCTTTTATTTACTTTGCATCAATTATTTTCATTACGAGAATTAACCAATCATTCTTTGTAGATACGATCCTGACTAACAACATCTACAAGTTTTTAATGTGCAAAGTTAGGTAAATTTTGCAGTGCACTTGATACGAATTATCATAGATATATGGTATGAGATATTTAAATGATTGGCTTAGTGAAAATGGGATATTATTGGTCTATACCCTACAACCAATCGGCTAGTTGTAGTTTAATGATAAAACAATTTTAAGGAATTCCTTATCTTATACATATTCAAATGTATGTAATAAATTTCATGAGATAAATATACATTGCCACTAAAATTATAATGAGAACATAATTATGATATTCATATTATATTTTATGTATTATCCCTAAATTTTCTAGTCATTATTCTATTGAGATTAGGCATTAATAGAGTGTAAAAGATTAGCAGACATTATATTTTTCTTTATAAAAGAAGTAGTAGATCTCGTAGATTAAAATACGAAGATACTTAAACAAACGTGTGAATGCATGTTAAAGAACAAGTTCACTAAACTAAACTCATATGAGCAATCCATTTTGACATTTATTATATGTCTACAAAAATTCTCATTGTGATGATTATATAAGTGATCATTTGATTTGAAATCTCTAAATTGTCTTGTTTAAGGATTATTATATTTTGATACTACTTAAGACTTATTCTAATTAAGAGTTGCTCAGTCAGTAGTTATTGGATATAACATGAATTATATGGAGGTAGTTGAGTGATCGATGTAGAATTTATCACCTTAAAGTAAATAGGGAAAATATTTTGTTGTTTTTGTTTGACATTTATTCAAAAAAATCCATGGCCAATATCGAATGAAAATTTGTAAAATAATTTATAAATGTTATTAGTTGGATCAATTACTTATGATGAAGAATTGACATGATTGGATTCAAATAAAGTAGATATTATATCCATATTTTATATCTAATCAAAATATTATATGATGAAATGATTAAATTATATGAAAAATTATGCACAAAAAATTTAGTCAACTCCACTTTGTTATTCTTAAATATTTGAGTATTCATGATATGTTGCTAGATTTCAATCTTAATTTATGGATATAAGAATTAAAAATTAAAAGATTTTAATTTTTAATTCTCTAATTAAACAATTTATATTCCTAAATTAAGATTGGAGATTTTATTTTGTCTAATCCTAAAGATGATTTAGAGTTATAATTTGTATCAATTGACAATATATTTGAGAATATAATGAATCACACACAAAGAATACATTGAAGAGAAAAAGTTGTTTTAATCAAGTTAGACTTAATTGTAAAATTTGAGAAACTTTATAATTAAATATAAGATATATAATAAATGAGAATCAATATGAGATATTAAATTTTATTTGGTCATACTTAGTAGTTAATAATCATTAATTGTAATTCTAATTAAATTTTAATTTTAATTAAAATTTTGATTTTAGTTAAATTACTAACATATCTAAAATCTATTATTAGTAGGTTTAGGTTCTAAGAGAGCTAACACTTATTACCTATCTTTTCTATAATTTTGCAGAGCTATGTCAACATATTTTATAGATATCATTAGAGGTTAGATATTTGAGTCTACGATGAATGAGACGAGTCATTTTCAAAAATAACTTGAAGAAAGTTACAGGAAAATGATCGAAAATTCAAACTAAGATACAAATTATGATTTTATACTTTATTATGTTTTATATGTTAATTATATTATAGAATTTAAGTGGTTTTGACCTTTAAAAATTATACAAAAATATTTTATAATTATTTGGGGGCAAGCAAGATCATAACCCATCCCAATTTCCTAATAAAAATTAAGAGCCAAGTGGCACTCAATTACTCTTATGAATCAAAGAACAATTGCTAATGAACAATTGCTAATGAACCAAGTGGGGCTGGGCGCTGCCATTTGGATTCATGAGATTGACTGATTTTGATTCGAAGATTCCTGCAAAACAATAAAGGTACGTCAAGAGTTGATTTCCGGTAGGCCCCTCCGACACTCAAGTCAGTCTTTTGAGAGAGTTTTGGTGGCTGGTAAGTAATGAAAATAGGGTTCTTGAAAATCGTACATTTTCAATGATGAGGTAATGAATTTATATGGCTAATATCTGTAGGAATTAGGTCAATCTTAGAGTTGGGCCGATCGGCCCATGCGCTGTTTTGAGTCTAAGTTTAGGCCTAACACGACCGACCCAACTAAAATTTAAGTAATTTTGATCTTTAAAAATTATACAAAAATATTTTATAATTATTTGGGGGCAAGCAAGATCATAACCCATCCCAATTTTCTAATAAAAATTAAGAGCCAAGTGGCACTCAATTACTCTCATGGATCAAAGAACAATGGCTAATGAACCAAACCTGAAATAGCTTCATCTGGAAAACTCTTACAACCCTGATTTATCAAGAAAAGGATTAATCGATTCTCAAAAAAAAAGAAAAAGGAAAAGGATTAATCGAGTATTCCCTGCTCTAGTCAGCCACTAATGGTGATGTGGGCAATCCGATCTGATGCCTTTAAATTGGTCTCGTGAGCAAGGCACCTGACAAAACCTCATCTGTACCTTTTGTCTATTTGTGTGTTTGTTTATGACACGGAAGTTGGAAATCTCTGTACATTCGTGGTTCATTTGTTTTCACACGCAAAAATATCTATAATTGTATTGGTCACTGTAATTAAAAAAGAATATTCAAAACAGTAGTACACACTATGGGTCAATTATGGAAGTGATGAGCTTAAGACAAAGTAGTTCTGTGCACATTGTGTGCTAATTCATGGTCCTTGGGCTTTTGCGCGGAACTCTGTTTTAACGCGTCACTTGGTTTGGAATATGGATAGGAAAGCAACTCGTTAAAGCTGCCCTCAAAGCAGCTGTATTATTGGGTACACCAAA
Source organism: Erythroxylum novogranatense (assembly GCA_029891385.1). NCBI lineage: Eukaryota > Viridiplantae > Streptophyta > Magnoliopsida > Malpighiales > Erythroxylaceae > Erythroxylum > Erythroxylum novogranatense. Next base: position 16,301,231 of record CM057233.1, read on the forward strand.
TTTGACTTCTACACGAGTTTTAACATCGACATCCGATCCCACAAAGCTATCTTCCTGGTTTAAGCGAAAGGAGAAATAGACGAGACACAAGTCAATGTATGCTTGATCTTCCTTTTGTCACAAGATGAGAAGAGGTACAAAGTTCTCTTGCATTTATTAAATTCGACCTACTTTCTTATCTTTTACTGCATAACAACACAAAATAATTTAGTTATGTTATGAACAGCGTTGACAATACAAATATATAGATTAAATTATATGTTTTATTCTAATCATAGTTGACGATGATTGTTATGTATTGGGTTATTGCCAGTAATTAGAAGGCTTAGAAGCAGGGACGGAGGTAGGTGAGGCCTAATGGTGCACTAGGCCCTCCACCCTCAAGATTATTAAATAATTATATATATATATATATTAAGACGAGGTTATTTAAAGATTTGTGGTGTATTGGGCTCCTTAAAATTTTAAAAATTAAATATTTGAATTTCCTATCTTAAATTCTTGACTCCGTCACTGTTTAGAAGGCAGACAATAACAAACCCGTTGGAAACACCCCAAACTCATCAAGGATTGGATAATGAATATTAATCATTATTTTAAAAATCGAATCAAACATCAAACCTATCAGATGAAATGTTTAAGATTTATAGGTTCAACCAATATTAAACTACTATAAAATTGGTATATAATAAATATATAAATTTTGAACTAATCAATTTTCGATTCAATTCAGTTTATTTTAATAAATAATAACTTTTATTGTTAAAATGAATTTATTTATTAATTGATCAGTTGATTTTAATGTGTTTTCTGTTTTAATACTAAAATCCTAAACATAACATAAAAGATTAATTTTTAAAGAAGTAAATAATTTTATTATAATTTAATATTCATGCTTTAGTATTCCTAAAGCTCTTAGCTTTATATATATAATCTAAAATGTGTACATAAGTATTAATTTTGAACAGTAACCTTTTAGCTATATATATATATATATATAATTGGTCCCCACAATTTATTTAGTTATTTTTCTGAACCATTCTTTTTAACCAAATTAGTAGTTAATGGTAGAATTTTCTAGTAAAATCAGTGGTAAAATCCATAGATTTATGGGTACAGATATGCTCCCAATTAAGAAACGTAAGAGGAGTCTACAAAAGAATAAAGAAAGACGAAGCTTCCATGTCATTTGTCACGGCCAAAGTTTTGAATGGGCATCAAAGAAGAATGCCGGTTGTGACCGTTATAATGATGTCGAACATAGGTAACTTACTATTAACTAACCATTCATATTATACTAATCAATGCTTTGTTGGCAATTCGAATGTCATTCATGCTTGTGTGTTAGGTCTAGACTAATCTGAAAAGGGCAAGACTTTTAGCTTCGCCGACTCTTTTTTTTCTTTGAAAATTATTACTTTTTTATTATGTTAATTAAGGTGAATAGGATACTTCTAAGAGATACAAACACATATATATCTATTAGCCGATAAATACTTAAGGTGTGCTTATTTGATGGGTACGAGGATAAAGGAATATGTATGGAATAAAAAATAAAACTTGGTAGGAGGTAATGATTATTTTACTTCTACTTTTATTTCTTACTTTAGGACGTTGCTTCATTCCTCTCCATTATGAGAGGAATGAGAGTCATTCCTAGCTTTACTTAATGCTTAATTTTTTGGTTTAATAAGGTTTGGTATTCTTTAACTAATATTATAATTAATTAATTAATTAATTATAATATAATTAATTAAAATAATTCATTCATTAATTAAAATATTATAATTAATTAATTAATTAATTAAAAATAATTCATTCATTAATTAAAATATTGTAATTAATTATGCTATTTTAATTAATTAACATATTATAATTAATTAATTATAATATACATTTTGTGCAACAATAGTTCTTATTTGATAGAATAATTAATTACATTATTATAATTAATTAATTAATTACATTATAATTAATTAAAATATAATTAATTCATTAATTAAAATATTGTAATTAATTAATTACAATATTTTAATTAATTATATTGTAATTAACTATTTTAATTAATTATAATTAATTAATTAATTATAATATAATTAATTTTATTTCTCAATATTTTTACAAACTCACCATCGTCAATAATAATGATAATCATTCTTTTCTCTTAACTAACTATTATAATTATAATAATAATATTTATTTTTATTTTTTACTATATTCATTATCGTTCCTATTACTATTTTTCTATACGAACCAACGGCTCCTAATTCAAAGCTAGGCAAACCTTGCTATGTCAACGGGATGACAATTCGATAGAAACACCGCACGTGCCTCTTTAAATAGAGATCAACGAAGATCATTGTTGCGTATGCAATTTAGTATTCTAATCTTTCCTTTTGTCTTTTAGTTAGTTAGATTGTTTATTAAATTGATAACCATTTTTAATTCAAAATCATTCCATTGACAACAACTTGTTTATTATTTTATTTAATACGAGTTGGCGTAGACTGAATTGGACGAAGTTTCAGTGGAACAATACCATCAACTTGCATGTGATCAGATTGGGAAGTCGCCGTCAATATCGACTTACTAGCTTATATATTGAGAGGCAAAAGCACAATGACCGGAACATTAGGCAAATCCTAAACAGGGAGATTGAATCTGAGCTCATCTTTGGTTTTTGATTTTGAAGTCTTCAAAAGGTTTTGAGAATGGAGGGTCAGATTGGGTTTAACAGCTTGCCTGAAGGCTGTATTTCGTCAATTATTTCGTTCACATCTCCTATTGATGCTTGCAAATCTTCGTTGGTTTCTTCTTCGTTTCAATCAGCTACAGAGTCCGACATAGTCTGGGAAAGATTCTTGCCTTCTGATTACCAGAACATCGCTTCAAGATCCACTACTCCCTTGAAGTTTTCTTCAAGAAAAGAACTTTTTCTTCGACTCTGCAGCCCAGTTCTCATAGATGGTGGTAGAAAGGTAAGATTTTGTACTCCTAAAATAAGTAGAAATTTGAATAATATAGCTTAATTACTTCGATCCTAATCTGTTAATAATCGCAGAGTTTCAAGCTAGAGAGATCATCTGGGAAGAAATCCTATGTACTGTCGGCAAGAGAACTTTCCATAACATGGAGCGACGAACCAATGTATTGGAGCTGGACTTCTTCACCTGAATCAAGGTTAGATCAACTTTTCTATCATTTACTGGGTTAAATTTCTTCTTCATTTTCTATTGGTAACCTAGCATCATGTGGGATTGCTGTCTAATGGGAAAAACCCAAAGCTTGGCTACCCAAATTCTCAAGAGAAAGACAGGGAACGTTGATATCTAATAGAAATTCCTGTTTCTTGCAGGTTCTCTGAAGTTGCTGTACTTACAACAATATCTTGGTTGGAAATTCAAGGCAAGATTAGGACTGGAATGCTGTCACCTAACACAAGATATGGAGCATACCTTATACTAAAAATTGCTGCTCGAGCATATGGTCTGGATTTATTGCCATCAGAGATATCAGTTGAAGTAGGGAATCAAGTAACTAATGGCACAGCTTGTCTACGACGAGGTCAAGATGAGAAGAAGCAGCAAATGGAGCGTCTGCTTTATGGCAACCGCATGCAAATGTTGAAGTCAAGAGTGATAGAGGGAGATGAGCGGGTTCCAGTTGAGAGGAAAGATGGGTGGCTGGAGATTGAGCTTGGAGAGTTCTTCAATGGAGAAAGTGACGAGGAAGTGAAGATGAGGTTTATGGAAGTAAAGGGTCATCATTTGAAAGGAGGGCTTGTGATTGAAGGCATTGAAGTGAGGCCTAAAGACTCAAAACATTGAATTCATTTTGATCGGATTGTCCCTAAGCTGGATAGAAAAGAGTGTATACCAAAAACAAAAACTATGCTTTTCTTCATGTATTGATTATTTTGCTAAATTACTCAAACAATACATGTACATAAATTTCACCTTGTTTGAATGCACATTGGGTTTACAAGAGTTTATGACAATAACTAAAAATTAAGATTTAAGACTTGTATCAAATTGGGTTCGTATGGAGTCAAATAAACTCTTTCTAACTTCTAAAATATCAAATATGCCCATTTTGCCACGTGTAGCCATGGCAGCGATGACTTTAGATGTGCTCATGTTTACATCTCATGTCGTCATGTGAAAACTCAATGTCGTCATTTAAAGGATAGATAATAAAGACTCGGCCCTGCGTGTTTCAGTTCAGAGCCCTATTTCCCTTTTCTTCGTTTCTTCACTACAAATTCCTTACTCGTTGTAGCATTGACATCTCCAAAGGATGACTGTTCTGGTCTCAATGCTTGGACAGCGTATGGCAGAAATTTCAACGGTCAGAATATGAGGAAATGCTTTTCAGAGCAGCGTCCCCGTAATGGTCTAGAATTGGTCTTTACCATTCTTATCTTGACTTACTCTACTTCTTGCACACGTAAACTAAAGAATTTATGAATGCAGTTTACACTGAAATCATTCAAGGTCTTGATCATTAATAATCTCAACATCCATTATATATATATATATATATATATTACTTTCTGACAGAAAGATAGTCTGGTATTAAGTTGATGTTTGTGCGAGCTGTATGTACATTATGATCGAATGCGTATATTATAATATTGCCTTTAGTAATTGGATAACAAATAGATGACACTTATGGATGGATGTTTCATAAATGTAGATTCTTGAAGATTGCCTCTCTCCATAATGCAGCTTTTTTAGTAGATGAGATTTCTTAGAATCATGCGGTGACAGCAGATTAAGTTTGCTTATGGATGCACAGGCGGTGGATCGAATATGAATCATGCATGGGGTTCATATTTGGTCAACTGCCTGTGGATCTACAAGTAGCCTTAAGCTGCTGCCACAAGATAAGAGAATCCTAACATGAAATCAAAAACTCAAGATTTCAAATCCATGTTTTCCTTTTTCAGGTTTCACGACTCTTCTGTGTACATGTGTTTTTTGTTTTTAATTCTATCTAGAGAATGCAAGTTAGATTCAAAGTGGAAGGGAGCTCTCAATTCCTCAACGTTGGCTTTGGAAGTCCATCCCTGAGTTAAGGTTTCTGTTCATTGAGATTGAAATTTTCATGGAAATGTAAATTGATTATAGGATAGGTCACATTGAACCAACTGATATGAAAATAGTATCCATAAAAAGAACAATAAAAAAGCCTTGCTTTCTTTCACAGGTTGGTGGAAGCTGTTCCTGTAGGACAAGTTGGTTGCTACAAATCAACAGGAAGTTCGACACTAAGATGCTACCTCCAAAAACATTACTTGGAGCCTATCTCATTGTTCAATTTGTTGATCCTGCCCAAGTGCATTATCGTACAATTCTACCATCGGAGGTCTCCGCTTCAATGACAAGCTAAGTTTACTTAAGTTGTCACGATAAGTAATGAAATATTCAAATTGAATATAGTGGTTCACTATGCAATTGAGTCACTGGTCAGCACTTGGAAGGTTGGCTTACTGATGAGGATGTTGAGCTTAGGCCCAAATATTAATAACGGGATCCTAAAATTTATCAAAAAGCAACAATTCAATTATATTATCATCCTCTCTAATTTTCTCCAAATAAAAACCAATTAAGACTTGGGTGTATTATTGATAGATGCATGATGAACTATATTTAATATATTTTTACTTGATATTTTATACTTTTATTGTATATTTGATACTTAATTTGCTCCAAATATGTTTATAGAGTATAATTGCCTTCATGGACTTAAAAGAGAAGAATTCAAATGAAAGCATGACATAAAACGAAGATTCGAAGCACATAAGAGATGCATGGGCGTGCAACAACCTGTGCACTTCTCTCAGGCCAATGAGATTCATGAATTCTGGGTATTTTGAGTTATGCACGGTTTGATGCATGACCTTTTTGAGTTATGCACGGTTTGATGCACGGCTATGCATCTGCCCATGCATCACCCAGAACCCTATAATTTTGAAAGGAAGTATTTAGAGGCAATTGAGAGGAGCAGAGATAGAGAGATGTCTAAAGACTTTAAGAGGCAACTCAAGGGGTGATTTTGATCCAGAGAAGTGGAAAATACAAAAAACTATCAAAAGATCCAAGAGAATACAAGTTCAAACTGTACTTTCAAGAATATTCAATAGGAGATAATCATGGAGATTCAAAATTATGAACCCATTATTTTCTATTTTTTTTCTTTTTGTTATTGTTTGATTTTATTTCTAATCTTATGTAACTAAATTCCTTTTGTATCTAGGTTAAATGAACCCTATGTTGATACTTTAATATTTTTATTCTTTTATTAATGCAATTAGTTTGATTGATGTATTATGATCCGATTACATGTTTTATTTATCTTATAATAGATCTAGAATATTATATCTTAATATGGTTTTATAACATAGAGATTGAGCAAACTTTGTTTGAATAGATCTACCGTAGTTGAAAGGAGTTGATTGCAACTTTAAAGATAGGATGACATAAATCGTCTAGTAGTAAAGGGATTCACAAATTAGTAAAGCAATTCTATAAACTTTAACCTGAGCAATTCGGTTGAAAACCTTTGAATTATTTATTATTAGACTCAAGGTCAGCTATTAGTATATCATAGGAACCTCTATGGTCCAATAAATTAATAAGATAATTACATAATAAAAACAATTTGTTAAGAGTTTTAGGGGGATTTGAAACCTAGATCCTAATTTTCTGATATCGATAGTTAATAAGGGCTTCCTTAATTATTTGATTCAATCTTGTTGCCCATTTATTTTACTTGTTTTTAGTTTTATTTTCTTTTAAATTAAAAATTAAAACCATTTATGTAGACTAGATAATAAGATAACAATAATTACTAATACTCATAGTCCTTGAGATTGAAATTTTATGTAAATTGACTATAGGATAGTCACATTGATCCAACTAATATGAAAATAATATCCAGGAATTTCATTTATATATTAGACTAATATGATAATTAAGATGAAATAACTCTTAAATTTTTGGTAAATTCCTTGAAAAGAATAACAAAAAAGCTTTGCCTTCTTTCATAGATTGGTGGAAGCTGTTCCTTTAGGACAAGTTGGTTGCTACAAATTGACACGAAGTTCGACGCTAAGATGCTACCTACAAAAATATTGATTGGAGCCTATCTCATTATTCAATTTGTTGATCCTGTCCAAGTGCATGATCATACGATTCTACCATCGGAGGTCTCCACTTCAATGACAAGCTAAAGCTTACTTAAGTTGTCACGATAAGTAAAGCTTTTGTTTATTGTTTGAAATATTCAAATTGAATATAGTGGTTCACTATGCAATTGAGTCACTGGTTAGCACTTAGAAGGTTGGCTTATTGATGAGTATAACACTCCACTCCCGAGTGACCCGGACCCGATATTATGGGTGATATCCGAGTCCGTACCCCGCGAGGGTGGAGTACTACATCAGTCGGTAAAACTCGGTATACAATTTTTTTTTAACATACATTGGCCCGGTAAAAACAACGATAAAAACAGTAAGTAATTTAAGCCCATGAGCACAATAAACTATTTTCAGTTATTACAAACAATCAACACTCATTACAGTCAGGCAACAATAATGCAATTGTCAATGTGTAAAAACAATAACACCACAATGGGCTTAGTCTAATTACAAAGCTTTGTTATACAATGATTGCGGAACACAATTTAGTAAGACACTGATGCAGACACGAACTGATCCCGACCTCCATCCTTCACTTGCCTACAGTAGACATACTCCCGCGTCGAACGGGGTACTCTTCAAATCCTGAAAAATAGATTGCAATTTTGGATGAGTTTGCGAACTCAATGAGAAACCATCATCGATGGTTCTCCCAATTCATGCATCACAATAACAAATTACAGTAATAAGACAGTCTTAGTACTACTAATACAGTCAATATTCATAGTTCATATTACACAATCAATATTTAGTTGCAGAATAATAAGACAGTCACAGTCAGTATAAGCAATCACAGCACAGTAGTCATCCATTTACAATACAGTCACCGAAGTCAAATAGTCACAATAATTATCCATTTCAGATATTCAGTCCAGTAATGATGCAATGCATATGTGACTCTTTTTTCAGTTTTATTACGAGATTGTGACCGAAGCGCATAAACAAGATTCGGTGTAGACGGCGTGCTGGGAGAATTATCTCCTTCGAGCTCGAGGCTCGTTTCAAAGATATCGAGCTCTAGGCTCGGTTCGAGATCGATGGCGTTTGGTTCACAATTTTCCTTTTAGCGATTTAATGCATTTGTGCATGAATGCACATGCCCAATAAGTCAATATAATATATCACAGTCCATGGGTCACCCAAATGTACGGTCAATTAAACGATTGTCTAATGCCCAATTTCACAGTCAATAAAAGCCATATATAATTCACGTAATCCCCGTAGGGCAATCAAGTCACAGTAAACACGTAGATCGGGATAACCAACTAGGTTACTCACATCTTACTTCTGAGCTATTGTCGGAAAGTCTTTGTCACGTTGGTCGATCGACGCTCCAATTGTGCCTAAGCATCAGAGAAGGTAACTATCACTAACGATTCAATCCGAATGAATTACTGATGCACATGTAGGTAAAAATATGCATGTTCATGAATTCCCGACCCTAATCCCATTTTGTTTCCATCAGAAAAATCTATCTAAAAATTAAAAACCTATTGGCGCTGACGGTGCGCAAATCGGACCTCTATAGGTCCCCAATTAAACAAAGCAGTGATTACACAGACTTTTATCCGGACCCACGTCAATTTTCCGTCCAAAAATCTCCAATCCCTCAGAAAATGAAATTCAATATTCTACGAATCCGATGCCTCAAGAATCAGGTCAATCGGATGTCGGACGGAAAAGTTATTCACGAAAGAAACCAAAATTCAACAATTAATATATATATTGCCCTTATTTTCTACTCTTTTTTTCTTTCCTTTAACCGAAGTTCAATAAATCATAACTTATTCTACACAATTCAGGAAAATACAAACCATATCTCATTGGAAAGGTAATGAAACCCTCTACAAGTTTCCTTTAGTCCAGAAAAATCAATTTCACCTCTAAGGGTGTCAAACATCCAATGTAAGCTACTGCCCACACATTCACTTCCTAAAACAGAATAGTCATTGGAAATTCACTATCTTTCATTCTATACAGTCAAAACTTATACAATAAATATGCTCATCAAGATCACAATGTTATCTACAACTTTCATGAAACAACCCAAATTTCAATTCCCTTGCTAACTAGGTCAAATAATTCACTCAAGGTTGTTGTCCCTAAAATCACTCAATTTGAGTAGTAACTTTCTATCAATCATATCTCCCTGTATACACGTCCAAAAAATCACCACTTTATATCCCTGAAAAGATAAAATCTCAAACTTCAATTCTTCATGAAATAACTAGACTCCAATTCAGCCTCTAATAGTGTCAAATCTATTATGCAAGCTTCTGACCTAATCAGCAATTAACATCACAATGTAGGTTCAAATGGTGAAAATCCATAACTCCCACATCTGATTTCCCGAAATTATATGCCATACACCATTTTCGAGATGAATGTGTCATCTAAAACTCTTCAGTAGATTTCCAATACCAATTCAATGCACAAAAATTACTAAAATTCCTCCTAATCTGAATGTACACCAAATTTGACATTCCAGCTAGGTTTCATTCAATGCATAAAAACAGCCAACAATCATCAGTCCATAACTCCTAATAGACATATCGAAAAATTTCACAATTAGTGGCATTGGAAAGCTAACTTAATAGGCTTCAACTTTCATTTAGTCCATTTGTCCTAATTCCTTCTCAATTAATTTATAAAAAATTAGCAAAACTATAAGGTATGATTTCGGGTACTGTTCATTCCAGTCAATAGCAGTAACTTTCCAAGACAAATTGCACCCTCATAAAGCTAAAATTGGACAGTGCCTATTTCACACAAATATGTAGCTAACATCCCAAAGTTTAAGTGGCCATAAACGTCACCTCATTTGTATTCCTATACAATGAGTTATGATCAAAACAGTACAATCAATTAAAACCCTAAATTTCCAGATTTGGTCCAATCTTAGTTTCTATCATTTCCAATGCCTTTAACACATCATTAAACATCCAAAGGAACACAAATCAGTTCTTATACCATTCATACATGTACTAGGGCTAATACACAAAAATTGGCAGCACTCAATTCTTCATTTCCAAGTAAAATCAATGATCAATATGCCATCAAAATCAAGTTAAAACCATGCATCAATCATCCTACTTTCAATTCATAACCAACCCTAGCCTTATACCCATTAATTCAAGCCAGAATTGACATCAATTTAATGCATCCATCATCATAATAAATACACTAGCCCTCCCATTAAAGGCTCCTAACTACCATGGCATTCAATTCCTAATAGGAACATCATTAAAACATCATATAAAGCTTAATTCATTTACTTACCTAATTAGCTTCCAACCTTCACTTCTTTTCAACTCTTTGCTTAACTATGCCTTCTAACTATTTCTTCTAACCTCCAACAAGAACTCATCATGATGGTAAGACAATAAGCATGAAGTAGTTTGGAGGAAGGTGAAGAAAGAAGCAAAAGAAAAATCAATGATAATGGAGAAGGAGAAAATCGATGGAGGAGAGGAAAAATGTGAAGCTAGATTCGGATGAGTAAAGAAAACACCCTCCAACTTGTTCTTTTTTATTCAAGTACAAGGCAAAATCGATAGGATCAAATGGGAGCATTAAATGAAGGTCTAAGTTGGCTAAATGTGATTGGTTTATGGTTTTAAAGAAAAGTCAAAATAATAATTCTTTAATCCATATCAAAAACTAACCCAATCAACTCAAATGATCCTAATTTCAATTCCAAAATAATATACCCAATATTACAGTGCCATTGGGTAGAGATTTTCGCTACCGAAAATCGACCGGTTCGCTAATTGGCGATTTTTCCGGTCCGGGAATTTTTTCCGGAAAAATCTAGAAAATTCCTAAAAATCCCTTAAAATAGAAAACAATTTATGGCGCACTCAGAATAATTTTTCAAACCCATTAACAATGTTAATCCCAATAAAATTGTCTTAGGCACGCAAACCGAGAATGTCATGTATGCATGCACAGTAATTTCATGTGCACAAATGTGACTTTGGACCAATCCTATTATGCATGAACAGTCCTATGCACTCCAAATCTATTCCATCCTATGTCAAATTTACTATTTTACCCTTCCAATTGAGGGTGGGATGTTACAATTCTCCCCTCCTAATAAAAATTTCGTCCTCGAAATTCTCACTCAGCAGTTCAGTATGACCGTAATCATATGTTCCTATATGTCCCATACACTTTTCCACTAAATAATTCATTTTCCGAAAGGTCACAGTAACCATATTCAGTCAGTTGTTCAGTTAGTAATTTGGCTAACTCATTATCACTTAGTACAGTAAACGGACTCAACAAGGCTATCAGTTGGCGATTTCATTTTCTTAGCTATCTCACTTGCCATTTTCAGAGTAGTCATTACCTTTAGTTCCAATGCTATGACTCCGTTCATTATTTCCGAACCTGTTCACTAATCATCACGTTTATCCATCCAATACCTTTTTCTCACTATACCGTCTAATATCTTTTTCTCCCAATAACATACAGACTAAGTCGTATTCCATGGAGCACATCTTTTCAAGGTGATACGTACAATAACCTCCTTTATCTCGTCAGGGACAATTCACATTCCTTTGGTACCAATACAATGACATTTAGCTCCATTTCACTATAACCAGTGATACTTTACCTAATGCAGTCATGCTTTATATCCCATTGACTCTCTGTTCAAATTCAATTCTCCTTAGACAATTCATTATTCTATAGTGTTCACGCCCTCTATTCGGATTTGCATTTTTCTCTGTTTCATTTGTCCGATCCTGATCCACTTTAACTAACCCATGCAATTTTCCTGAGTCACTTTCCTTTATTTCACTCATCACAAGTATTTCGACTCAATGTTGGTCTTTGCCTCCCGTTAGGCACTGTGCAGTGTAGCAGTGTATCCCTATAGTAAATCAGAACTCTATAACACGGTCATAATCCTATGAAACCTAAACCACTTACGCATTGTGCCTGTTGATCATTCAAACCTCTAAGTACTTGAATCACTCATCACTTCATTCTATACTCATAGTCATCAATTTCACTTTTTGCATATACTTACCAGAATGTCTAGCTTCGACTGTTCACTTTCTTGTTCTATCACTTTTTATCGGGTACACAACTTATTCTTTGAAGCATTCAATATTGTTGTTGTTGTTTTTTTTTTTCATTTTCACTACGTATCCATCTTATGACTCATAAGATTAGACTTATCACTTTAACTCCTGCACTTTTAACCTTTCTTATCACTAGATCTACAATTTCAATTTTCCAGAAACACTTCACAATCACCCACAATCTACTTGTCATTCTTTGAAACTCCCAATATCTGTAATTGATCTGTTCATTGCAGCATGATCTGTTCACTAGTTGAGTTTAGTAGGCAGAATTGTCCGTTCATGTCAGCATTGTCGGTATTTATGCCTGTCTCTTTCCTCGAATTAACACTATGTATCCCTATAGGAATCTAAAGTCTCCAAGACTTTAAACAATTGCGATGATAACACCAATACCATTTGTCAAAGTCAATTCAATTTATCTTTGCTCAACACTTTCAAACACATTCCGCTCATCATCATAATCACTATCATTTGCTTACCTCACATACTTCCCAATTAGGGTCTTGATGACTTTTCCAAACATCACTAAACAACATTCTACCTTCTCATTAAGTCCACAATTAATGAATTTACAATCCTTTATGAAGATAACACTACATCACGTCATTGTCGGTTTTCCTTTAGGACTTCTTATCTCTATTCATTTCTCTTCCCAATTGATTTTCGTCATCCACATTGATATATATATACTAGTACCTAATCATCGTACTTGGACTTCCATCAATTTCCACGTCATTTGAGTATTTCACTTCACATTGCAATAGGATCATCTCAAATTAAAATTCCACTCATGTTATTGGATACTTTACATTTCCGTACACACAATACAGATAACTTCAGTAATATGAGATATGGCTCAATTTCACTTTTAATTTTGTCCATACTTCTTTCCGTTTGACCATTAGTCTTGTTACCATCTTTATACTATTCACGAAAGTCTCATCAACCAATTATTATCCCTAATTGCTTTTCAATCATTCTTCACTATACGTACTATCTCAATCAGAACAATTTTATGCCATAATTTAAAAGATCAGAACATTCCTTACACTAAGGTTCCTTGTGACAGTCACATAAACACTTTCTTTCACACTTATTCAGTAATCTATACCTCAGCATTTTATCCGGAAACCAAATAGTAACCTATATAATTCAGACTTCCATAAGACTCCTTTTCGTTTATGCTAATTCTCAAATAAATAACTGATGCCATAATCATCTCTCATTTTCTCTCATAAAGGTACATTCAATCCTCCTATGTCTTACTTTAACCTAATATAAACTTTACACTTATAGCCACTCATAGAAGCACGTATTTAATCATTCACTGATCATCTCCTCCACGATTTCCATGTATCTTTCACATACATTTCATTAATCATGATCAACTTTACTATCCAATAGGTACTCCCAACGGTAAATCGACTAAAATGTGACAACTCTTTTCATATCACTATCATTGTTTCATTTTTTTCTTTTCATTTCCCTAGTTTCATTCCCATAGCATTCATGTGTCAACTTGATCTTTTAAGGTCATGTCCACTTGGCTTATACAATGTCATCTTCTTATTGCTTCGTATTTCTTTAATATCCTCAAACAATCTATAATAGGGCATTCACAGTCTCCAAAACACGACAAAATCGTTGATACAACTCCATTGTATCTCTATCTATTTACCCATCTAGTTACCATTTCTGTGTCTATATACATCTTTTCAACCAAATCTAGAATTTCCCGATACACATTCAGTAGAAAATTGTCAGTCTGTCTTTTTTCCTTACCATCCTTTGATACTAGTTTCCAAACTCTAAGCACAATATTCGCATAACCATTTCAGTCTCACGCTTAGGCGCTCATAATCATAACCGTTTCCCCAATTCATTTCAGTTTATCTATACACTTTTCTCTCACCATGTCTACTTTTTCTTACTCTACTAGGTACTAGGCATCTTGCTTTTTCAGTTCTTTCAGTTCTCGATAGACCGTGACAGTACACTATTGATCTTCCTACAATCTCACTATCATCATCTATCTATGATATCTACTAATATCAAATACCAATACAGTGAATCAATATCTACCTAATCGGACCGTCTACACTTTACTCGGTTCCAATGTTTCCCATTTCCTCACATATACAGTCAGAACTCTAATTACTTAGTCATCCCGGACTTTTAATCTCACTTAAGACTACTATAACCAGTATGCTTCTCCTATCTCCAGTGGACCTTTCCAAGTTCTAGACATAATCATTTTTCTGTCACCATAATATTTCCATTTTAATTCGGGAATTCATTAATATCACTTCTTTCCTTAATCTGTCTAGGCCAACACAGTCATTCTAACCACAGTACAATATCAATCTCCTTATCCATTTTTCCTTTTTCCTTTCATAATTGCTTATACACTTCCAGGGGTTCACCCTCTAACACAGTCTCACTTTTTCTCTCACTTAATCACTTGACACGTACGCACACGTAGGATTTCTACCCGTGCGACTCAAACTAGGGATCAGTTGCCACGGTCTGCAATGATATGACTCAAATGCATACACCTTATGTTTCAGACTGTGCCCCAATATATTACGTACTACTGGGCTCTGATACCACCTAAATGTAACACCCCACTCCCGAGTGACCCGGACCCGATATTATGGGTGATATCCGAGTCCGTGTCCCGCGAGGGTGGAGTACTACATCAGTCGATAAAACTCAGTATACAATTTTTTTTAACATACATTGGCCCGGTAAAAACAATAAGTAATTTAAGCCTATGAGCACAATAAACTATTTCCAGTTATTACAAACAATCAACACTCATTACAGTCAGGCAACAATAATGCAATTGTCAATGTGTAAAAACAATAACACCACAATGGACTTAGCCTAAATACAAAGTTTTATTATACAATGATTGCGGAACACAATTTAGTAAGACACTAATGCAGACACGAACTGATCCCGACCTCTATCCTTCACTTGCCTACAGTAGACATACTCTCGCGTCGAACGGGGTACTCTTCAAATCCTGAAAAATAGATTGCAATTTTGGATGAGTTTGAGAACTCAATGAGAAACCATCATCGATGGTTCTCCCAATTCATGCATCACAATAACAAATTACAGTAATAAGACAGTCTTAGTACTACTAATACAGTCAATAGTCATAGTTCATATTACACAGTCAATATTTAGTTGCAGAATAATAAGACAGTCACAGTCAGTATAAGCAGTCACAGCACAGTAGTCATCCATTTACAATACAATCACTAAAGTCAAACAGTCACAATAATTATCCATTTCAGATATTCAGTCCAGTAATGATGCAATGCATATGTGACTCTTTTTTTTCAGTTTTATTACAGTATTGTGACCGGCGCATAAACAAGTATTCAGTGTAGATGCGTCTGGGGAGAATTATCTCCCTTCGAGCTCGAGGCTCGTTTCAGTATATCGAGCTCTAGGCTCGGTTCAATATCAGTGGCGTCTCGGTTCACAATTTTCCTTTTAGCAGTTTAATGCATTTGTGCATGAATGCACATGCCCAATAGAAGTCAATATAATATATCACAGTCCATGGGTCAGTCCAAATGTACAGTCCAATTAAACAATTGTCTAATGTCCAATTTCACAGTTAATAAAAGCCATATATAATTCACGTAATCCCCGTAAGGCAATCAAGTCACAGTAAACACGTAGATCGGGATAACCAACTAGGTTACTCACATCTTACTTCTGAGCTATTGTCGGAAAGTCTTTGTCACGTCGGTTGATCGACGCTCCAGTTGTGCCTAAGCATCAGAGAAGGTAACTATCACTAACGATTCAATCCGAATGAATTACTGATGCACATGTAGGTAAAAATATGCATGTTCATGAATTCCCGGCCCTAATCTCATTTTTTCCATCAGAAAAATCTATCTAAAAATTAAAAACCTATTGGCGCTAACGGTGCGCAAATCGGACCTCTATAGGTCCCCAATTAAACAAAGCAGTGATTACACATACTTTTACCCGGATCCACGTCAATTTTTCGTCCAAAAATCTCCAATCCCTCAGAAAATGAAATTCAATATTCTACGAATCCGATGCCTCAAGAATCAGGTCAATCGGATGTCGGACGGAAAAGTTATTCACGAAAGAAACCAAAATTCAACAATTAATATATATATTGCCCTTATTTTCTACTCTTTTTTCCTTTCCTTTAACCGAAGTTCAATAAATCATAACTTATTCTACACAATTCAGGAAAATGCAAACCATATCTCATTGGAAAGGTAATGAAACCCTCTACAAGTTTCCTTTAGTCCAGAAAAATCAATTTCACCCCTAAGGGTGTCAAACATCCAATGTAAGCTATTGCCCACACCTTCACTTCCTAAAACAGAACATTCATTGGAAATTCACTATCTTTTATTCTATGCAGTCAAAAATTATACAATAAATATGCTCATCAAGATCACAATGTTATCTACAACTTTCATGAAACAACCCAAATTTCAATTCCCTTGCTAACTAGGTCAAATAATTCACTCAAGGTTGCTGTCCCTGAAATCACTCAATTTGAGTAGTAACTTTCTATCAATCATATCTCCCTGTATACAAGTCAAACAAATCACCACTTTATATCACTGAAAAGATGAAATCTCAAACTTCAATTCTTCATGAAATAACCAGACTCCAATTCAGCCTCTAACAGTGTCAAATCTGTTATGCAAGTTTCTGACCTAATCAGCAATTAACATCACAATGTAGGTTCAAATGGTGAAAATCCATAACTCCCACATCTGATTTCCGAAATTATATGCCATACACCATTTTCGAGATGAATGTGTCATCTAAAACTCTTCAGTAGATTTCCAACACCAATTCAATGCAAAAAAATTACTAAAATTCCTCCTAATCTGAATGTACACCAAATTTGACATTCCAGCTAGGTTTCATTCAATGCATAAAAACAGCCAACAATCATCAGTCCATAACTCCTAATAGACATATCGAAAAATTTCAAAATCAGTGGCATTGGAAAGCTAAATTAATAGGCTTCAACTTTCATTTAGTCCATTTGTCCTAATTCCTTCTCAATTAATTTATAAAAAATTAGCAAAACTATAAGGTATGATTTCGGGTACTATTCATTCCAGTCAATAGCAGTAACTTTCCAAGACAAATTTCACCATCATAAAGCTAAAATTGGACAGTGTCTATTTCACACAAATATGTTGCTAACATCCCAAAGTTTAAGTGGCCACAAACCTAACCTCATTTGTATTCCTATACAATGAGTTATGATCAAAACAGTACAATCGATTAAAACCCTAAATTTCCAGATTTGGTCCAATCTTAGTTTCTATCATTTCCAATGCCTTTAACACATCATTAAACATCCAAAGGAACACAAATCAGTTCTTATACCATTCATACATGTACTAGGGCTAATACACAAAAATTGGCAGCACTCAATTCTTCATTTCCAAGTAAAATCAATGATCAATATGCCATCAAAATCAAGTTAAAACCATGCATCAATCATCCTACTTTCAATTCATAACCAACCCTAACCTTATACCCATTAATTCAAGCCAGAATTGACATCAATTTAATGCATCCATCATCATAATAAATACACTAGCCCTCCCATTAAAAGCTCCTAACTACCATGGCATTCAATTCCTAATAGGAACATCATTAAAACATCATATAAAGCTTAATTCATTTACTTACCTAATTAGCTTCCAACCTTCACTTCTTTTCAACTCTTTGCTTAACTATGCCTTCTAACCATTTCTTCTAACCTCCAACAAGAACTCATCATGATGGTAAGACAATAAGCATGAAGTAGTTTGGAGGAAGGTGAAGAAAGAAGCAAAAGAAAAATCAATGATAATGGAGAAGGAGAAAATCGATGGAGGAGAGGAAAAATGTGAAGCTAGATTCGGATGAGTAAAGAAAACACCCTCCAACTTGTTCTTTTTTATTCAATTACAAGGCAAAACCGATAGGATCAAATGGGAGCATTAAATGAAGGTCTAAGTTGGCTAAATGTGATTGGTTTATGGTTTTAAAGAAAAGTCAAAATAATAATTCTTTAATCCAGATCAAAAACTAACCCAATCAACTCAAATGACCCTATTTTCAATTCCAAAATAATATACCCAATATTACAGTGCCATTGGGTAGAAATTTTTGCTACCGATCGGTTCGCCAATTGGCGATTTTTCCAGTTCGAGAATTTTCTCCGGAAAAATCCAGAAAAAGTCCTAAAAATTCCTTAAAATAGAAAACAATTTATGGCGCACTCAGAATAATTTTTCAAACCCATTAATCACGTTAATCCCAATAAAATTGTCTTAGGCACGCAAACCGGGAATGTCATGTATGCATGCACAGTAATTTCATGTGCACAAATGTGACTGTGGACCAATCCTATTATGCATGAACAGTCCTATGCACTCCAAATATATTCCATCCTATGTCAAATTTATTATTTTACCCTTTCAATTGAGGGTGGGATGTTACAATGAGGATGTTGAGCTTAGGCCCAAATATTAACAAGGGGATCCTAAAATTTGTCAAATAGCAACAATTCAATTATATTATCATCCTCTTTAATTATCTCCAAATAAAAACTGATTAAGACTTGGGTGTATTATGATAGATGCATAATGAACTATGTTTATAATACATATTTAATATATTTATGCTTGATATTTTATACTTTTATTGTATATTTGATACTAAATTTACTCCAAGTGTGTTTACAGAGTATAATTGCCTTCATGGACTTAAAGGAGAAGAATTCAAATGAAAAAATGGCATAAAACGAAGATTCAAAGCACAAAGAGATGCATGGGCGTGCAACAACCTGTGCATACCTCTTAGGCCAATGAGATTCATGAATTCTGGGTATTTTAAGTTATGCACGTTTCGATGCACAACCTTTTTTAGTGATGCATTATTTAATGCACGGTCGTGCATCAGCCTATGCATCACCCAGAGCCACCCTAAAATTTTAAAAGGAAGTATTTAGAGGCAATTGAGAGGAGCAGGCACAGAGAGATGTCCAAAGACTTTGAGAGGCGACTCAAGGGGCAATTTTGATCTAGAGAAGTGGAAAATACAAAAAACCCATCGAAAGATCCAAGAGAATACAAGATCAAACTGTACTTTCAAGAATATTCAATAAGAGACAATCAGGGAGATTCAAAATTATGAACATGTTATTTTCTATTCGTTTTTCTTTATGTTATTGTTTGATTTTATTTCTAAATATATGTAACTAAATTCCTTTAGCATCTAGGTTAAATGAACGTTATGCTGATACTTTAATATTTTTATTCTTTTATTAATGCAATTGGTTTGATTGATGTATTATGATCTGATTACAAGTTTTATTTATCTTCTAATAGATCTAAAATATTAGATCTTAATATGATTTTATAACATAGAGATTGAGCAAACTTTATTTGAATAGATCTACCGTAATTGGAAGGAGTTGATTGCAACCTTAATGATAAGATGACATAAATCTTCTATTAGTAGAGAGATTCAAAAATTGGTAAAGCAATCTTATAAACTTTAACCTGAGCAATTCGGTTGAAAACCTTTGAATTATTTGTTATTAGACTCAAGGTCATCTATTAGCATATCATAGGAATCTCTATGGTCTAATAAATTAATAAAATAGTTACATAATAAAAATAAATTTGTTAAGAGTTTTAGGGTGATTTGAAACCTATATACTAATTTTTGATATCAATAGTTAATAAATGCTTCCTTAATTATTTGATTCAATTTTGTTGTCCATTTATTTTACTTGTTTTAGTTTTATTTTCTTTTAAATTAAAAATCAAAACCATTTATGTAGATTAGATAATAGGATAACGATAATTACTAGTACTCATAGTCCTTGTGAGAATGGTCCGTACTTATCGGTACTAGTTACAACTACTTCGTGCACTTGTGGTTAATTCCACATTAACTAATTTAGAAAAAATTCAATTAAGTTTTTAGCACCATTGTTGGGGATTTTGATATTAGGAGCACCTGAATGCTATTACTCTAGTCATTTTTATCTGTATTATATCTTATTGTATTTTTGTCTTATTCTTTTAATTATCTTTTAAACTTCTCTACTTTGATTTTGATTTATGAATTATTTTTATGACATTAAGATTTAAAGTCATATCTATAACTCACAATGAATGGATGGAGCGGGTAGTACTTTTATGGAAGCCAAAATATATCTTCGCAATCTATAACATCACCATATAGGAGAAAGAAGTGTTCTTATATGGTTTCGTAGTCTCAACCGATATCTATACTATGCCACAACATTTTTGGGAGTACTTACTATAATTATGGATGTCGAACACCAAATTATTTGTGGGAGTGACTAAATGTGTACAATTAACCCAAAGGTGCTCTATACGGAAATATCTACAATTCAAAATGGAGTAACTCTTACGCCTTTGTATGGAACAATTTTGCTCCAGTTGAATATTTAAAGCACCAAGAACCTCCAGTTAACAAGCTAACTCTGGAAGATATGATGGCTGATTTCATTCAAGAATCAATCAAGAGACATTAGGAAACAGAGGCTCGTATACAAAATTTGGTGAATTCGATCGACTAGTTGATGGAGATAATATTTGGTGAGATGCAAGGGAGTTTACTCAATTCTATTGAAATAGGTCTTGAAGAATATTAAATGACAATCCCCCCAAGGAATGGAAATGAGCTTCCAGAAGAAGTTAAGGTAGAAGAAGTCTCTGTCTAAGAAGAGGAAATAGAGGAGTGGCAAGAGATAATTGAAGAAGATAAGCTATAAACCTTTGTCTAGGAAGGAGAAGCAGAGTGGACAGAGGTGGTTGAGGAAGAATTGGGGGATGAACTTGATTGGCTAATTTCGTTGAGTTAGACAATATTGTAATAATCGTAAGTGCATAACGTAGTTGTGGCCAGTACAACAAGTGTGGGTCAATCCTACAAAGATAGTAATTACTAGTAATCACCTTTTTCCTATTATCTAGCCTACAAATTGATTTTAGATTTTGATAAAGAAAATAAAAACTAAAGTAAGTAAAATAAAATAGCCAACGATATTGAACAAAGAATTAAGAATTCACTTAGAAAATTACTGATATTAATAATTAGTATCTAGGTTTCAAATCTCCCTTAAAACCTTGACAGACTGACTTTTTATTACTCAATTTTTTTATTGATTTATTGAACCATAGAGATTCTTGTAGTATGCTAATAGCTAACTTTGAGTCTACTAACAACTAATCTAAAGGTTTTCAATCGAACTACTTAGGTTAAATTTTGTAGGATTGCTGTACCGATTTGTGAATTCCTCTATTTAATTTGACCCTAATTTTGAATATTTATGTCATTATATCTCTAAGGTTGCAATCAATTCCTTTTAATTACAGTAGACCTAATCGTTATTAGGATTTCTCAATCTCTATTTATGAAATCAAATTATGATATAATATTCTTAGATATATTAGAACATAAATAAAAACATGTTATTAGATCACAATGTAACAATCAAACCAATTGCGTTAAAAGAATAAAATAATATCAAATTATTAACTTAGGGTTCATCTAACCTGAATACTAAGAAGATGTTTATTTACACATTATTGGAAACAAAATCAAACATACGCTGAAGGAAAAAAAAATTAAAATAATGGATTCATATTTCTAATTCTCCTTTATTGTCTTCTATCGAATACTCCTGTGATGTAAAGGTTTGATCTTGTATTTTGATGGATCTTTTGATGAATTCCTCATGTTTTCTGCTTCTTTGGATAAAAATCGCCCCTTGAGAATGATCTCCGCATTTGGAATCACTTCCCTTTGTCTGCTCTCTTTCATCTTTCCTAAAAAATGTCTTTTTATAGCAAAATTTAGGGTTCAAGGAGATGCACGGGCTGATGCATGACCCTACATTAGACTGTACATAACAAAAATGCTCAAAAATCTTAAAAATACACAGCTTAAGAGAAGTACACAAGTAAATGCACGGTTGTGCATCCCTTTTATATGTCGAATCCTCGTTTTACGTTAAGTTTTCATTTGAATTCTTCTTTTTTAAGTCTATAAAGGCAATCATACTATGTATTCACACTTGGAGCAAGTTAAGTATCAAATATGTGATAAAATATAAAATATCAAGCAAAATACATCAAATATGGTGTAAAAATATAGTCAAACATGCATCTATCAAATAACTTAAGGTGGCTGGGTTGGATTGGCTAGATGGTAGTTGGCTAAAACTTCCCTTCTTTTTTCTTCTTCTCTCTCTCTTCCTTATGTTCTTTCTCAAGATGGCAAAATGGATGCTATCTTTTAGGGTTTCTTTCTTTTTCTTTTATATTTTTTTTCATTTAGGGTAAAAACTAGGTTTTACTCAAGCCCAAAAATCTGAAATAACCTTTGAAAAGTTGAGTTTTGAGCTAGTCTCCGCATCTGTTATCTAGCCTAGTCACTATCATGGCCCTTGAAAATGATGTTCTGTCATGATTGTGACCTACTTTCCATGATTGTGACTTGTGAAATTAGCTTTTGTCATGATCGTGGCCTTCAGTCGTGATCGTGGCCATGTCTAGGCTGCTTCTGTCATGATCATGATTGGAATATCACGATCGTGACCCTGAGTCTTCCTCAAAGCTTTTTTCAATTCTTCTCTTTTCTTGAATTTCTTATTTCCATATACTTAAGCACACATCAAACACCTCTTGAAACATAAAATTAAGATCCAAATCATGCTTAAAAACTATACAAACACTTAGAATATAAACAAACACTACTAATGACATAATTCTAAGACTATATATATGATAATCATCTAAGAAATACTCAAAAGCACAATTAAACATCTATCAAAATATAGTATAATTTATACCTATCAAAATCCCCACACATAAACTTTTTCTTATCCTCAAGCAAAAAAAAAACACAACACAAACTTAAACTCAAACTCAAACAAGCCAAACAATAACACATACATTCATGCAACATGCACTAATGATACAATGGCATCTAACTTGATGAAACCAATTTAAACTCAACATCAATCATTCAAGTTGTTTTAACATATTAACCTATGCAATTATGGCTAAGCAATTTGGATTAAATATACACACTAATCAAGCTATTAGCATCATATTAATTAACCTAAAGCACTTATATACATACATTGATAATTAGTAATCAACGAAAATTGCCATTATTACTAAGTATCCCTTTATGAAAATTTTTGTTATTTTTAAAGATTAGTAGGATTTATTCCTTAAAAAACTACCACTTGTTTTCATTTTCTTTAACATTAACCTAATCTTTTGATGCGAAGGCAAATACTTGTCATGAATGTCCCTCGGTTACTCAACTAGGCTACGTTTTATTAATTAACTTGGTTGGAATGTTATTCTAGCCTTTGGATGCGAAGACAAACATTTTGTTGTGAATGCCCCTAGTTATTCAGCTACTTCACATTCTTAACTAGATACTAGCTCTATTCATAACCCAATATTTATTTCAAAAGAGCCAGCAAAATAATTATTCATTTAATAGACATACTTTTTTTTTTCATTTCACATAGCCTACTTCATTTCTTTTAGTCAATCATCCTCATGAAACACTACTAATGATACTAACATGTTCAATTGACTTATAATTATACATGATTGTAACAAATTTCCTAAGATGAATAAACTGACATCATATCCTAATTAATATGCATATTTAACCAAAGATACTTAAAATGCACAAGCCAATATGCCTTTACAAATTCAATAACTACGTTCAAAGCTAAACTACTTCCATTAAGTTATTGTCATTGACATCTTTAGACAATTCATACATATGAAACATATGTTCACACCATGTCAGCCTAATCAGAAACTAACAATATGGTATGCAAAATTCACACTCATGACATGTCAACGTGAAATCCTCCTCACATTTAGACAACATATTGTCCTCAATGTGAGAAAAACAAAACAACAAAAAAATAAAAATAACAAGAAAAAACAAAAGAAAAGTTTAAGAGCACAAAACCAAGAGATTGAGGTGGTGACAGTGTTGGTGATGAAATATGGAGATACTTTCAGCCATGAAATTCCTACAATTCTTTCCCTATATAAAATAAAAATAACAAAATACCAATAAAATAAATTGTTAATTACCAAAAAAAGCTCAAACTTTTGTCAAAATTTCAATTATAGCCTGAACTTTAAAAAGTAGTACTAAAATGTCCAAATTTTTATTTTTTTTCAATTCTAGCCCACACTTTAAAAAGTAGCAATAAAATGTTCAAACTTTTAATTTTTTCATTAAGTTTGCTAACATGACTTGTCACGTATTTCAGAAACCTTAACTATTAGTACATGCTAGTGGAAATTAATACAACAAATAAAGATTAATGAAATGAAGTCGTTTAAGCACAATAACCTAAATCAGATTACGTAGCCCAGATGACCATACACTTTTATTTTAGTTTTTTCGTTTCTTTTAGTTTGTTCTCTTGATGCCCTCACCCTTTGATTTTCATATTACGCATGTTTGACGTTCTCACAGTAAGGGCATCAAGAGAATGAACTAAAAATGAAGAGCTTATTAGTGTAGTATAATTATAATGGGAGAGTAGTTTAGGACGTCAAAAGAACAAACAGAAAACAAAGGACTGAGGGCATCTGGAGAACCACAAATAATGTCGAGCTAGAATTGAAGAAAATTGAAAGTTTGAGCATTTTATTGTCACTTTTTGAAGTTGAGGCCAAAATTGAAAAAATTGAAAGTTTTGGCATTTTATTGTTACTTTTTAAAATGCTATAATTGAAAACTTAACAAAAATTTGAGCTTTTTTTGGTAATTAACCCTAAAATAAAATAAAAACAAGTAAAACTTGTCCCAATTCTTGGTTGCCTCCCAAGTAGCGCTTAGTTAACATCATTAGCTTAACGTGATATTCCTTCTATACTCAACCTGGGTCAATTATGAGTAGCTTGCTTCTACCTGTGTCACTCAATTTCAGTTTAGGACATATTTTGAACCGAGGTTCAGCTGGATGTTTCTCTTTGTAAGAATTACATGTAAATGTAACCCCATATATAGCTGTGGTCAAACGAAAATATATTTTGCAGCTCATATACCAATATTTTTGAAAATTGTGTTGAAAGAAAATATGAGCTTTAATCCATGTTATTTGGAAAGATACAAATAGATGTTCGTTAGGAATATTCAAATTAGAGAGATAATAGGTGAGAAAGAAAGTTCATTGTAGAATATAAAATGTGTGTACCTTGTGGATGAACTTTAGGAAATGATCTTGGAAATTTTTTGATTTGAACCAAAAGATACATCAGGATCATATTTGAGGCAAGCCTACTGGGTAACAAGGTCTTTTAGCTACTTGTTATTTTGTTGGGCCCTAAAAAAATGGTAATTATAAGCGTAAACATAAAAACATCTAAAACTGTGAGCATAATTTTTTTTTGGAAAGTAAATATGAGAAATGTGGAAGTACCAATTTTGAAAATCTACAACTTCTTGTATTGGCAGATCAATGAGAATTTCATAATTAAACCATGTGGATAATGCAACACCTGAAATTCTTAAATCATAAGCTTAAAAAGAAAATACAAAGATAAATATAAAAAATAATAGTATGATGAAAATGAAAATAGAATTGCCATTATAAAAATAAACTTTTAGCCTACAACACACAAGCATTGGATAAGTATGCAAGGCCTATACAATTTGTTGGACTTCATTTGTAACAAAAGCACCCCACATTGATAGTATAATGGCTTGCTGTCTAATATGAAAAAAAATGTCAAAAGAATCAAATGTTATCATAATTCATTAGTTATCGAGAATAATAGGGAATAAAACATATTGTTTGTTGGCAAGAACAATTTTTTGGGTAGTCAAAACTTTGTTGTCTTTTTTCATATGTCTCACATCCAAAACTTGAATAACGATAGCCAAAATATCTATCATATGATAAGGATAAGTATAATCAAATATAATGGATGAAAAAAAGTTGCTGAGAGAAACATATAGAAGATCTAACCGATTGATTTTTCCTTGTTATTAATAAACTATAGGGATCTATAAAAGATGTATAATTGAATTTGCTTGGTTGGATGTTGTCAACATCAGTTACAAGCTCGACGACAGTGCAACTTGTAATAATCCATTAAATTTTTACGTCTTCAACTTGGAGCTGAGGTGGACTTGGCTTGATAATGACATTAGAAATGATATTTTTTATAAGGCTCTAAAATAGGGCTCATTTTTTGGATATCATTGTTAAATATGATAGCTTCGATACGTGATCCTTATTGAAAAAATTTGAATACAAAAAAAAGCTAAATTATTCAAGTGACAGAGAAAAGTAACAAATTCAAATTTTGACATATTGAAATACTAAAATTTTAAACTAAAATGGTAACAACATTTCATAGAAAAAGGGCATAGAAATATAAAAAAATCTTAAATATTTTATGACTTTAGTAGTATTGTAAAGAGATTTATAGAAATTTTGATTTAATAGCCAAGTGAACTATTATTTTCTACAGTTAGTGCAAAAAGGAAAATGTTCATTGAAGAAATTATAATTGTTATACCTCTTAATCGAAAAAGATAAACTTTTGCCTCCTGGATGGCTTGTTAGGTGATGTAGCAATTTGTTGTTTTTCTTAGATAGTTACTTTTCATGACCACCCTTCAACACCTAGTAAAATATCCTTAATTAATAAACGCCTTTTCATCCTACCAAAAAAATGGTTAAGAAAACATTAACATAAAAAAATATTTTGTAAATAAAATAATATTAAATACATTTGAATAGAACTATCAATATACCTTTTGTCTATTTTATACAATATAATTTAGCCACCTGGAAGATTTCATGGAATCTAATATTCCTTGTTTTGTAATCAAATTTTGAAGATTCAAAAGTGCCTGGAATACATAGAACTTTAATTGATTTAGGAGTTCTAGCTCTTAACAGAGCAACATACAATTGTCCATGTCAAAATATGGGTTGACGAAAATAAATTCCTACATAATCAAGCGTCTGACAATGGGACTTATTTATGGTCATGACGAAACATAGATGAATAAAGAACTATGTTCTTACAAAAGGTATTCCATTCTTTTCATTTTCAGAAGATTGTAGGGGAATCTTAGGTATGAAAACAAATTTTCCTTTATGAGGTCCAAAAACAATCTCTTCAAAAATTATGTGCTCTTTTAACTTTCTACATATTAATCTTGTGCCATTGCACAAACCCTCTATTGGATTCAAATTTCTTTGAAGCATGATTGGACAGCCTTCTTTCAGCAATAATCTATAAGGAGGTAAACCTTTAGGATTCAGAGAATTGAGAAAATCCTTATAATATTTTTTATGTCTTCAGTTAACTGTTATGTTAAAACTTACAGATGAATGTAGACAATTTATTGATCATCATGTGATTAATTTCATCAACACATGTATTTGTTAGATAGAGTACGCATCTATTTATCATCTGGTATGGATAAGATGAATATATGCTTAAGTCTAGGAAGACGTTTTGAACTAACCTGGTGAAGTCAACAATACATTTGAAAGATGTCAAAAAAATTTAAACAAAAAAATAAAATGGATAGTAAACAGTAAGATATAAAAGAATAACCTGTTAAGAGATTCATCCATGTTATGATAAGGAATAACTAGCCATTCGGGTAAGGAAATCTGATCTTGCTCATCAACAGGCTTTATACCTTCTCCTAGCTTCAATAAGAAATCGCAAAAGGCTAGATTTGATATAGGTCTCATATTTATGGTCAAAGATAATTTGCACATGTGTGGCTAGAGATGTGAATTTATAATACTTGAATCAATTTAACTGTTCTTTTGTAACCTGTGTTATAACAAGTAAGGTTTGACAAAAATCATTGTCAAAAACAACAATCTTTCCTCCAAAAGGCTTGTTGGACTCCATGATATCTTGCAGTAAATCATTAAAAGCTTAAATGGATTCTTGCTTTGCCATTAAAGCCTCATCCCATAAGATGAGACTGGATTGAAAAATCAGTTTTGCAATACTTCTCTACTTAACTGACAAACTTCCTTCTTCGAAAAATCAAGTAGGATCTTAAATCTTGAGTGCACTATCCTACCACCAAGAAGGACCAACGTTGCAGCACCTGAAGTCGCAGCAACAAATGTAACATGACCTTATGATCATAAAATGATAAATGTGAATTGCATCATATTTTAGGGCTTAGTTTGATGTGTATTTAATTGTTAATTCAATTGTTTAATACGTGTTTAGGTTAGAATTGTATTAGTTTGTTAATTATTTTTGTTTTAAGTGTTTTAAGGGTTAGTACAAGTCTTTGAGGTTAATTATTATGTTTTTAGTTACCTTGATGCGTTTGCTAATTTTCAGGGTCAACATCAAAGAATGAAGAATTTTCGGAGACACTCGGGCCAAAATTATAACAGCCCAAATCATCAGCTCACAAATATTGTCTACTTTGGGCCTTGGCCCAGTAAAGCTCTCACGATTTTGAAAACTTCACATACAACTGTCTTTCGCGAAGTATTTGTAGCACAATCTGAAGATGTCTCGTATACTCCTCTTCATCCTTATAATAAATCAGAAGATCATCAATGAAGACTATGATAAAGTGATTTAAATAAGGAGGAAGAGAGATATAGACATCTTCATATTATATTATGAAGACAGCTTATCTTGAATTTCAAAATCGTGAGAGCTTTACTGGGCCAAGCTCTCACGATTTTGAAAACTTCGCATACAACTGTCTTTCGCGAAGTATTTGTAGCACAATCTGAAGATGTCTAATATACTCCTTTTCATCCTTATAATAAATCAGAAGATCATCAATGAAGACTATGATAAAGTGATTTAAATAAGGAGGAAATACCTTGTTCATGAAATCCATAAATACTACAAGTGCATTTGTCAATCTGAATGGTATTACCAAAAATTCATAGTGTCTATACCTAGTTTGGAAGGCAATCTTGTGCACATCATTATCTTCAATCTTCAATTGATGGTACCCAAACCTCATATCTATCTGTGAGAATACTATAGTTTCTCTTAACTGATCAAATAAATCATCAACCCTAGAAAGTGGATATTTATTTTTGATGGTAACCCTATTTAAATGTCGATAATCAACACATAAGCGGAGGGTCCTATCCTTTTTTTTGACAAACAATACTGGTGCTCCCTATGGTGAATGACTTGGTTTAATAAAACACTTATCCAACAACTCTTGTAATTGAATATTCAACTATTTCAATTTTATTGGTGTCATGCGATACAGTGGTATAGATATTGGTATAGTCCCCAGGACCAAGTCAATAGTGAAATAAAATTCCCGATCAAGTGACAATGTAGGTCCTTCGTCTATGCTCACTTCTCACTTCTCACTTAGCCTCTCACTCTCAGCTCTTACTCTTGCGCTCTCATCTCACCGCTGCCGCTGTCTTTGCTTCTCCCCTGCTTGACCTCGGTCTTTGTCTCTCGATCTCCTCCTAGTCTCATCCTCCTCAGCTCCTCCCGCTACACCGCACTGCTACATTGCACCACGCCACCGCTACACCGCACTAAAGACGCCATAGTTACACACCCTCCATGCCACCGCATTGGTACACCACATCGAAAGTCACAACTCTGCCTGATCTACTCAGAAAGCCACCGGAGATGCCTCGACCTATGACCTAACCCGAAGACCCGAAGAGGCAACCCAAAAACCCGAAGACTTGAAGCAACTCGAAGCAAAGCAAGTGATTTGGTTTTTCTGATTTCGATTTTTCATGCTTTATTGCAATTTTTATTACGTTGGATTGGAATGCTAGAATGGGTGATGGTTTAGGGTATTGGTTGGATGATAGATCGATGTTGGTTTTGTGATGAATGTTTCAATATCTGAACTGGTTGGGTGGGTGTATCAGTATGAGTGTATATGAAATTCTCAATTGGTTGGAATTGAAATGTTGTGTTTTGCCATTTGTCACTTTTGTCATTTGTATTGGTTGTGGATTGTTTACGATATTGAATTTGCATGTATGTGAATTGGTTTTATTTTGGAATAGAATTGCTCACAGTATTGGATTTGTGAAATGGTAATTTATTTTTAATATTTAGGTATTGAATATAAATAAATAATTAGTTGAGTATAAAATTATGTAATTAAAATTAATAATAATTCGTTGTAGTTAATGATAGTATTTGCCTATTTGGGTATTAGTTTTAGGTAAATAATTAATTGAATATAAAATATGTTGAACTTTAATTATTTGGTAATATATATGTGTAGGGTATCATAAATATTTATAATTGATAATGTGTGAAAGTACAAAGTACAGATGTAATTTGTAAGGACTATTTCGTAAATTTTAAAATTTTAAGAATTATTTTTAAATTTAAAAAATTACTCAAAATGATATCCGGTATTAATAAATATCAATATGATACTATAATAAAACATAATCTGGCCTCAAAAATGGTATCATCGTATTAGAATTCAATCCGATACCGAATCCGACGGGTCTAAGCACGTTGGGTTAAATTAGGTTATCGAAATAGAGGATGCGTTTATAGTATTATATAAGGTGAATAAAATAAAGGCATTCAGAGGTAGAGAGACAGAGCAAGGCTGGGTTACTTGGAAGTTTCCTGTTCCCGCCAACTTCTCAGGCATTCAGAGGTAGAGAGACAGAGTAAGGCTGGGTTACTTGGAAGTTTCCTGTTCCCGCCAACTTCTCAGAGAAAGAGAAAGAAGGAGATGGAATTTAGCGTCAGCGGCAACGCCCTGAAGACTTTGGCCAGGTGTATCACGTGCCTAGCACGCGTTGGCAGTGAACTTGACATTCAAGCCTCTCCTTCTCTGGTATTTTCCCTTTCTCCAAACACCGCACCCCACAAGTTATTTACTTCATTGCTGATTTTGACGTGCATCAACTGCTTCTATTGTGTTAATGTTAGTGGTATCTGAACCTATGGTTCTAGGTTTTGAATGGTAAGTAAAAGTATTCGTTCACTTTGGTTCAGCTTAGTTTGAATGGAGTGGTCAATCAAGTTTTATGTTATTTATGTTGATGGGTTTATTTACAGCTCGCTTTTCACACCATAAATTCATCACGATCTGCCTATCAATCTATTAATTTCAAGCCCAGCTTCTTCGATATCTACACTATATCTGGTAATCAAGTAAAGTGCAGCCTTCTTTTGAAGGTTTGATTGTTATCCTTTCTTCAACTTTCATTGGGATGGGATTTGGAATTGTCAAATTTTACTATCCTTACTGAAACGGGTGTGGAATTCAGGCATTATGTTCTGTTCTTAGGACGCCAATTGCAAACATTGATCATCTCACTGTACAGTTGCCTGCTCCCGATGCATCAAAAGTGCAGTGGACTTTGGAATGCTTCAGTGGTAAAGTTTCTGTTTAGTTAATTAATAAAGGTCAACACCCAGGGATGAGATGTCGGCCTTTTATCTGGTTTGTAGTGGTAGGTGTTCAGTGGTTGATGGTCATACATCTTGTGAATTTATGTGGAAATATTTTTAGCTAGTTAAAAAAATTCACCAAGCACCAAGGTATTGGGACTTTTGGTTCAAATTATATATTCTAGTCTTGTCATTTCTACCTTGCACTTGCCTCTATCAGTCTGCTTGATCTTGTTAAGGTGCATCTCTTCAATTCCTTTTAGGCTTTAAACCAATTCATAATGCTACAGGTTCAAGAAAAACCTATTGGATTACTTGCAATGTTGAGCCCGACATTCAACACTTATCCCTTGATAGGAGAACATTCCCCACCAGCTTAGTAGTAAGGCCTCGGGACTTCAATAGATTACTGGGTAATTTTCAATCATCACTCCAGGAGATTACTATAATTGCAACAGAAACTACTTTACCTTCTGATACTGCAAGTGAAGTAGGAGGAAAAGCTGTTGAACTTAGAAGTTATATAGACCCTACCAAAGGTGAGTAGTTCATTTGTTTTGAATTGGTGACTTATCACATATTGGATATTAATTTTTTTATCTTCTAACTGCAGACAATGATTCTTTGTTTTGAATTGATAACTTGTCACAAATTGGATATTAATGTTGTAATCTTCTAAGCGCAGATATGGATTCTTTGTTTTGAGTTGCTGACTTGTCACAAATTAGATATTAATGTTATAATCTTATAACTACAGATAATGATTCTTCATTGCATACCCAACTCTGGATAGATCCCACAGAAGAATTTGTTCATTATACTCACATTGGAGATCCTGTAGATGTAACATTTGGTATGAAGGAATTGAAGGTGCAATTTCCAAGCCCTTCAATATTACCTGCTACTTTTAATTACATTTGTTGAATAAAGTGTTAATTCTCCTGAGTAATAACCAATGGCACCTTGTAAGCAAAAACTCTTACAACCTAATCATTGTTGTTATCAAGGTAGTCCTGATATATTGTTTCTGGGTACAGTATGTAGATCAATGACGAATTTGGTTCATCTATTTATCTGTGTATCTTGAATTGCAGGCATTCCTGTCTTTCTGTGAAGGTTGTGAAGTTGACATTCATTTGTACTTTGAGAAAGCTGGAAAGTAAGAAGCTTTTAAGTTCAGACTCTCAGTGGGTTACATTCATGTCTTTGCAGTACACTAGGTGTTAATTTGGTACATTAAGACCATTGCAAAGAGAAAGAAATGATGCTTGACAGTTGCACAGTATGTGATTTGGGACTTTCTGGAAGTCTAATATAACATACTTATGAGAGATAAAAATAGTAAATACCACTGACTTGTTACCTTGCTTTCTGTCAATCAGAGCTAGAATTGTGCGTTTATAATCAGCAACCATTAAAGTATTTAGCTATAGACATACACTTCCTTAGATCTGCATTTCATCTGAAACAAGCATTTGTGGGTTGGTCTAATGACACTGTTTTGGACCTTTATTATGAAGAAGAAATTAAAAAAAAAAAAAAAAAACAATTCAATTCCTAATGTGGACCATATGGTATCACATTGCAAGTCCAAATAAGTCCACAATTCTTATCCCAGCAAATAACATCTCACCATCCATCACTGAACATAGTATCTCACTTGAAACAAAAATTTCCATCACTTACTTTCTTGATTGTTATCAAATTTGAAATGGAACTTGTAGGATTCTAGTTTTGTGAAGCAGTTAAGAGTTTGGTCCTTAGTTGATTACATTCCTTTAAACGAGACTAATATAGGCGTCACCAGTGGTTATCATTAATGCAGAGGGGTTGACTATCATTATCATCAGTGTTCTTAGTGTTTGCTTTAAATTTTAGCAGGAAATTGTACTCTATAACGATATGAACTTACCTATGTTGTTGACTAAATTATTTATAAGATGGCTCTTATCTTGGAAAACAACATGCAATGAAAACAGGCCTATTTTAATGGCACCACAATTTGGTCTAGATGATGGATCAACATCAAACTTTGATGCTACACTTGTATTGGCGACTATGCTTATATCCCAACTTCACGAAGGAAATATCTCAGATCCTCTCCAACAAACCAGAACAATGCATGGTCAGGCTATGCATGGAATCGGGTCTCAAGGACAAGAAGAGAGGTGCAGAGTAAATGCCTCCGAGCATCCATCTGCTCATACAAAAATTTGGTCAGATCTTTCAGGTAGAATCTGTATTGATTCATTTTCCATATGATACTTCTGTGCATCAAACACTTATTTAATTCAAATTTGTGCAGGGTGTGGTGCGAGAAGTGGTGGTGGCACTGAAGAAAGACAGGCTCAAGGTGAAAGAACTTTGGATGTTAGGGAGGAGAGGGAAATTCATAGGATTAAGACAATGCAACTATCAAAAGATTCAACTACAAGGGAAAATGTCCTTGCACATCCTAACTCGTATCTTAGACATTACGTTTTGGTTTCGTAGATTTCTATTCAAGTTTTGTCAGCCTCCTTGGACTACTTAAGTATTTTCTCATACATCTTCCCTCTTATTGCAAAAATGTTTATCATGCATCGAGGACATCAAAGTACTGCTGTTAGATCCAAGAATCATTTTTTTTTTTAACAAGTCCAACTGGATTATACTGAATTCCTACTTACCTTTCGTTACACTTGGAATTGATTATATATGGCCTCATTTCACCATATAATTGAATACACTGTTATTACTTGAACTACATGATTTCTGTTCTATGTTACACTTTCTTGACTGCAAAAATTAGCTGCCACCAAATGGAGAAAGATCATGGCGGGCATGTCCAAGGTTAGCACTCATTGATTGATTTTTGGAAATAAACATTTGAGAATATTTTGCCTTTTGTTGTAAGCTCATCTCTTTGTAACTTTCTGGTCTCAGATAGGTCACAAACTAATGTCCATGTTTTTTCGCAACGTCACCCTAGTAACTGGGTAGATGCAGTTGAGGATGACGATGGTGATGATGGAACCAATGAAAATGACATATGTGTTCAGTCAACACCTCCATACTATGAAGAAGAGTAGTCATGAGGAACTGCTGTATCTCTAAAGGTTGCTTGTTTCCTTTCTTCTGCTAATAGTGCCTTCTCATTTTCTAAGTGAGTGTCTTCAAGTTTTCTTTATTTTTCTTTGAGGCTAGTCAACTGATAGATATATGACTTTTGATTGGTGTCATATGCCTTCAAACGAGTGCCAAGTTACTAATGGAAAATGGACCGTGTGCATCCATTACGTGTGAAATGGAATACAGGTTCATAACAATGTAAGGAAAGACTAGAAAAAAGTATTATTATACTTGACAGTATTTCAGTGTCATTTGACACAAAACACCTTTGCCAATGCTAGCAGTTGCTTTTGGTTGACTGAAGGTTGTAACACCCTTGTCATGCAGTCTAGAAAAGTTCAAATATTAAATTCCAGGATTAAATTTTCTGGAAAACATTTGTTAAGGAGCATAAAATAGCCTTAAGACTCCTGTATTTTTACTTGAGCAAGAAAGTTTGACTAATCCAACTTTTTTTTACCTCAAAACACAACTAGTTAGATTCTGAACATTGATTCTTTTGAGCTATTTGTAATGGCTTCATTATTTGTGGACTGCTACACTGTAAGAGGATTGTTTATTATTTAACAAAAAAAAAAGAGGATTGTTTATCAAAGAAAAGTCTTTCTTATGCTGACATTTTGTGGCCAATTTGCTTTCATGGATAATATGATTTACTCACATGTTGCGTAATGCACTTGGAACATTACTTTGTGATGTGTCAGATGGATACTTTGCATGTCCTGCATAGAAAATTTTGGGTTACTTAATGAGCGAATTTGATTGGCATTTACCTAAAACTGCTTCTGGAATTGCTAGAGATTGTTACAGGATCCTACTTGAAATTTAGAAATTTGGTTTCAATGAATGCGGTCTTAGCTATTTACAGCTAGAAGTTTCGTTGAAATTGCATAAAGTTTTGAATGACATGTTTTGAATAGGGGCATGCTGACCTCCCAAAGATAAGTTATACAATCGATAGATGGTTCAAGACCTCACATGTTATATATTATCTACCTTCAACTATCAATTAGCTATGGGGGCCCTGTTGTTTGTGAAGTATATGAACATTACTAATGCAGACAGATGTTTGCTTTGAAAAAGTGTTTCAATTAGCATTTTCTTGTTACTGAAGGTGAAACTGCCACTTCTTGCCTTTATTACATGGGGAATGAAATTGAGCACTAGTTGGAGAAAGGGATTGTGAACTGATATCCTCGTTGCTAGCTAGC
This sequence comes from Erythroxylum novogranatense, assembly GCA_029891385.1. Taxonomy (NCBI): domain Eukaryota; kingdom Viridiplantae; phylum Streptophyta; class Magnoliopsida; order Malpighiales; family Erythroxylaceae; genus Erythroxylum; species Erythroxylum novogranatense. The sequence goes on from CM057233.1 coordinate 16,337,331, forward strand.
TTTGTACTTATTACCCTTTGCAGTTCTTTAACGTAGTAGGTCAAGTATTCGCTTTTCTGTGTGTTTGTATGTGAAATCTTGAGATAGCTTTTGCGAGAAACTTGTAAGCAATATGTGTAGTGTTGTTAGTGGTGGCAATATTCAATTCCGTTATAACCGAAATTTTGTTGAGACAGGGATTTCAACATTTTGGGCGATTTGGAGGAGCTGGAATATTTAAGGTCTTTTGATTCTGACGTCTTCAAAATCTACAAAATGGGTCCATCAGTTCATGGTGTCCTAACATAATCGCCAAGGATCATTTTTTTTGTTTACTCCCTTCGTGTTAGCACGATCCCTGAACATTGCTTACATGACAGGATGACAGGATGTCATAGGAGCTAACTAACCTGTAGTACTTCGGATGAGAGAGATTTTATAGTCTGCAAGACATTTTCGTGTTTCTTGAAGTTGTCCTTGAAACTTGTAAAATAAATATTTGGATAGAGTTGTTTGGTTATGGGAGGAGATATCGACCTTTTGACTTTGATGATCTGCGCAGAAAAGTTGATTAGCCAAGTTAGATTGAGTTGGCATGGACATCACTTCAGCTTGAGGTTGAGGCTTAAAAAGTTGACTAAGAGAAGAGTTCTGAATTATTGGGTTTCTGACCTGGTATTGACGAAGGTATCTTCTAAGATGAATATGTTAATGTCTATTGATTTTGTTTTACTATAGAATATATATATATATATATATATCAAATTAAAAGATTGAGGACGAGACAGCTAGCTCTAGGTGGGCTTAGGTGGGGTTTGTTTTTGGGACGCGCAAGCACCGTCTTGATGATCTGTAAGGGTCCCACGCACGCTCGCACATCGACGCTATTTTGGGTTAACGCCGTCCTTAAATTTATTCACGTGATGCGAATTTTGGGGACGGAGTCGCAGGCACAGCAATTGGCATGCACGCGCCTATATTCTTATTTCTTCTAGCCGTTGTACTTGTACCCATTTTTAAAATCTGACAGAGCTCTAAAATCGACCCAAAGTAAAATAGGATCGAGAAAAGGAAGTTGAGAAAGAAATGTGCAGTTCAAGACTTGTTAGGTTGAAGGAGAGCGGGTGTTTTGAAAAAATGGGAAATCTCAGAGAGGAAAGTTAGAATGAGGATGGATTTAGGAGGAGTTACTTATTTTGATTCCACACACATAGGGTGCTACTTGATCCTTCTAGAGGATTTTTCGGGAATCTGTTTTTTCTGCTTAGTCATGTAATTTGAACTGCTCATGTCTCTTTATTAAAAAAAAAAAGTTAGAATGAGGATGGGAGTAAATTTTAAAAATTAGAAATCGAAAAAGGTGTTGGGGTGCAGAGATGGGATCCTGAAATGGACATTTGTAATTGTAACTTGGAAGAATAGGTCTATCCAATTAAAGAAACAAAAATAGAGGCTCCGTAAGTAAACCCTACATGACATGCCGTCTTTCTTTCTGTTTAGTTTTTTAATTTCTTCTCTTCCCTCTCTCCCCGTTAGAAAGTCACATGTGAATCTTACCTCTGGACTTCCCATTATACCCCATCTAGTCCCTTTTATTTGCTAATTTAGGCTTACTTTCCACTTTATTTCTGAAAAAATCTACAACCAAATTAACATGAGAAAAAGAAAACTTATAATTCTAATTTGGTTATATTGAAAGATAGAATAGAAAGGATCAGCAATACTGTACACCACTAAAATCCTTGCCTACCCTTCACCTTTTAAAGTTTTGTTCACCATTATCAACTCAATTGTAGCCCACTGGAAGGTTGGCAACATCAATCAATAAAATGTTCCCTTTTTTTACAATACTCTTATTATAAAAGCTAGTCATTGACCTGGAATTTGTTTAGTTAATAATGTCCTTTTGGTGGTCGTTGGCCTCTTAGTTCTTCGTGGCTGTTCATAAAAGTTCCAATGGCTTGGTGGCATTTTGGTAAATAAAGATCCACATCAGAGTCATTTATTCACCTCTCGTTCATTATAAGTCTCCGTCTCATTCTCAGCCTAGAGTCTTGCCTTTCTAAGTCCAAGAGGAGAATAGGGGACATCTAAGCTCACCGCCAGTACCGTCTCACCCCCAAATAAAAGGAAGAGAAAACCATCAATCAAGAGAAAGACTGGATCTTTTGAATCAAAAACCAGAAGAAGAAGGATCACACTGTGTTTGAAAGAAAGCAGTGACCAACAATGGCCAAGTTGTTCAGTTCTTGTTTCCTGATTTCTGCTACCCTGTTCATCTTCATCTTGACTTCTTCCACTGTCCAAGCGGGCGGGGACCTCCAACACCATCTGGGTTGGATGCCCACCAGATCACCCTGCAAAGGGTCAATAGCAGACTGTCTGGGCTTCGATGGGGATGAAGAGTTTGGGCTTGACTCTGAGTTTAGCCGCCGTATTTTAGCTACCACCAAGTACATCAGCTATGGTGCGCTTCAAAGGAACACTGTGCCTTGCTCTAGACGTGGTGCTTCCTACTACAACTGTCGACCTGGTGCCCAGGCTAATCCCTATAGACGTGGTTGCAGTGCCATTACAAGGTGCAGGAGTTAATTTTATCTCCAAATCTATCATCTAATTCTTTCACATTTCATCTTTATTTTTGTTTTCCCTTAATTTCACTCCTGAGATGGGTTTGATTTGTTACACTTGCAAGTGAAAGCAAAGAGCAGAGGGAGTTATGAACACTGATGGGTGTTTGTTCTTATTCATGGATATAAACTTTGTTGTAATGATATTGGAATGTCTTATGTACAAGTTAATTGCTTTTATTCTTTTCACTCACGCCGTCCTCTCTAATTTCTGACCCTTTATGTTTCCTTTGTTTCTTCCCATATCTGTGTAAATTACAGATTGATCAAGATGATTAAGAAAGAAAGGTTTACACTTTAAGTTTATTGGTTTTGATTACATCTGGGATCTGTGGGAAAGTAGTGAATCCGTTGCCTTGTAGGCTTGTAATACTCATAATCTTGTCTCCACTAGATTTGACTGACCCTTTGTAGGGACTAGGAATTTATCCTTAGCGGACTCCGGGATCCTGAAGAGCTTCTTTGCTGTTTGTTCTGTAAAGGATTAATCTTTTCTTCCATCCTCTCTCAAGATTCTAGGTTTTGATCCTAGGACAAAAGAAGAACAGATTCTAGGAATTGATTATTTCCTACAGAAGATCATATCTGACACTAATATCATCATATAAGAAGTTGTCCAACATTTCCACTGAATAATTCTATCTATTTGTGAAGAGAGATTGCTGTGTACTGTGTCCTAAGGAAATGTTCTCTCTCTAAATTTGACAAGCCAGTGTAAGCTTCTGTTCTCTCTCTCTGTATGAGGTAAAAGTGAGCATCTATGACATGAAAGCTGACAGGAAGATAGAAAGGATCTGCATTTTATTCCCCGACTGAACCATTAAACATAGGATCAAAACGATTTAATTAACGGTTCATAATTAAAACCGTGGCTGCTAAGTCAGAAATGTAATAATGGTGTTGTTTTTAACGCAGTCGTGTTAAACAGTAGCTGTAACTGTAACATCATCAATGTAATCGGAACTGTTATGTCCTTCCTCTTTCCACAGCCAACTGTTGTTAATTTCTTAGCCTCCAAGTCCTTCTAATCGGAAGGTGCATGATTGAATTATTGAAGGTATTCATTGTTATCTATGATTGCTGTGGGCTGCATGTTAGGTTTCCTACAGATCATCTAACGCTTTTAGCAGAAATCAATTCACTTGGTCTGGTCCCCTCTCTAAATGTTGTTTTGAATTCTCCTTTTCTTTCCTTGAAAGGGCTTTTGTCTTCTTCTTTTTTTTATTTTTTTGGTTATTCACAGGATGTCTTAGAAGAGTAAAAGACACCTTTAAGTTATCTACACTTAGACTAATCCCCACTCGAGCCAAATAGGTCTCTTACAAAATGTAAAACTCTGACCTCAAATTTTAAACGACTGTATACATGAGGACGGTTCAAACTTGTGACCTTCTGATCTTCTTACTTACTTGCACCGTGAGGTTGAAAGGTCCCTTGTTTTTGTTGTATGCTAAACAAATTTAAACATTACTTAAATTGATTCGAATATGTCCATTATATTTATCCATTCTTCGTCCATTCTTATTGGACTTCCGTGGACTCAAGCCATTCATCCCTTCGCATTTAAGGAGGAACAGGAGCACAGACTTATTGGGTACAGAAGAATAGGCCCCTCGTGCAATGGGTTGCCTCAAATCAAGCGGAACTCTTTGATTTTAACAAACGGAACAGAATTGGCACACACTAAACGAAAAAGACGATCTCTTTTCCCCTTAATGGCCCACTTCACCGAATCAGATTTACCTTTTCATCATCAGGTCTGACAAATCAAATTGGCTGTAATTACGAATCATCAGTAAATCAATCCAGCATGGATGACTGTTTTTAAAAAATTGTGTAGCAAGCATCGTCCATAAAATAAACTCATTCCACACTTGGTCAGTTCTTGGTAGAGACGAAATGGGAATCCAATTTAAGAATACAGGCTGATTATGCAGCCTGGAGAGGGTATGAGGGATGCCTAACTGACCTTTGGTTGGATGGAATCCCAAACATTAACAAAACCAACTTGGGATATCTTTTCGAGCGACTAAATCATAACACCAAATACAAAACTATATTATGTTTGATGATGTAATATATTTCCTAAATATCATGTCTTAGGTAAATGTTTATTTAATAATCACATTATCAAAATTAGCATTTTAAACTAAATTATTAAGTGATATCACAAGAACTTATGGAATACAGTTTGCAAAAATTAAAGAACTAAAATCTAGTTTAAAACGTATTTAATTGAGATTTTGATTTTAATTTTTCCCTATGAGAACCATAAAAGTGATTCCTATCTTAAAACATTCTATGATATAATACAATTTTACTATTAAATAAATAAATATTATTTAATTATTTAATACTAAAATAAAATTATGATTGACATAATTTGGTTATTTAATTTATTTTATCACAATTTTAATTAATTTTAATTTCAAATTAAAATATTTTGCTAAAAGAAAAACATTTAAAATTTTGATAATCATTAAAATATATATTTTAAAGTCAAAAATATATATGAAATTTCAGGAATAATTATTATTAAAACTAAATATTTAATTTTAGATAATAATACTTACTTTAAAGATTAAAATATATTTTGAAAATTAATATTATTTTATAAATAAAATTATATTAATTTGTCAATTATTTATTTTCAATAAAATATAATGAATCAATTAAAATATTTTGAATAAATGCTATAAAGAAATTAAAAATTAAGTCCTATTAGTTTTAAATTAATTTTTATTTTATTATTGTTAGTAATATAGCAATTAAATAATTTAAAATTTAAAATAAAATAAAATCACAAAAATTAAAATGGAATCAAAGGATCTCTAAAATATATAAATTATAAAAATTCCTTATAAATATCATGCCATTATATTTTTCCATGATAATCTAGAAAACTAAAAATTTGAGAGTTTAATTAATTAATTATTTATTTATTTATGAGTTTAATTTTTCAATTTTGAGTTTTGAATAATTATAAATAAGGATATTTAATTTGTTTTTATTAAATAAAGATGATTTCTGATCCAATTATTAAATGAAAAAGACCTTATTTTCATAATTATTGAATAGAGCCAAAAAATATTTAACGATATTTTTTTTCTTCTTTACTATTGAAAATTCTCTTTTTCTCTTTTTTTCTCCTCCTTTTTGTCTCTTTATTTTATGTACAATTTTTGAAAATAATATTTTTCTCCTTCCATCTCTTTGTCTCTCTTTTTTGCATAACTTTCAAAAATTGCCCCTTTTCTTTCTTGGCTTTTTCTCACTCTCTTTTTTATGTTTCTCTCTCCCTTCTCTCTCATACACACACTCACTCATATGCCTTATTAAATGCCTAATAATAATGCAACTAGTTTAGTTATGTGAGATAACTATGTCTTTGTGAGCATGTGTCGCAAAAGAGTGAGACATCTGATATAGAACATAAATTTTCATAATGAGGTAATTAGTTTAGTTAATGGAGGTAATTATATATTCAAAATAAGACAATCACTCCCATTAAATTAAGACAACTTTCTTAATGAAATGAGGAAACTCACATAAATGCAACTATTTTAGAAAGGAGAAGTAGTTGTTCTTTTAGAGTAAGGTGACTGCCTCATTAAAGTAACATAATTAACCTATAGAAAAAAATATTTCTACGAGATGCAATTGGACTAACTAGGTGAAACACTTGTGTCTTCAAGGTGAGATAACTCATCTAAAATATAGATGTTAGAGAAGTTCTCTAAAGGCAATCGCCTTTAACACTTATTGTACAAATCTTTATGATTAATAAAAAGGCATTTTCATTAATTTGATCTTCATGTTCTTTATGAATTGATAGTGATCTTAGATCAAATTAATGAAGTTCTCGATACATTACATAGCATGAAGGAAATTATGATGAGATCATGATAATAAGATTCCTATCATGTATAATTATGTTAGTATCTAAATTATCCCTAGTCATATGATTAATGAGACAAGACATTATTAATCCGGACAGACTAGCATATGTTATACTCTTTAATTGGATCAAGGAGTGGATTGATAAGTGTAAATTACATCGTATTTTAGGGTATAGTTTGATATGTGTTTAGCTGTTAATTTGATCAGATAGTATATATTTAGGTTAGAATTGTGTTGGTTTGTTAATTATTTATGTTTTAAGTGTTTATAGGTTATTACAAGCTTTTAAGCTTAAATATTATGTTTTTAAGGTACCTTGATATGTTTGCTAGTATTTCATCGGGTAGACGTGCAGATGCTGACAAAGTTCACGTTGTGAGGGATTTTTTGGACCTTTTATACTCCTGAAAAACCTTAGGGTTACCCAAAACATAAAAGACTATTTAAAGAGTAACAAGAGAGGAGAAAATTCGCTTTACATTCAACCTGGAAACCTTAAATGGAGAGAAAAGAAGAGAGAGAGAGAAGAAGAAGAAGTGGATCCCAATGCCACTGCTCCCCAGATCAGGTGGTATCCTGGTGCCATTACCTTCCTACTTTTTTCAACCTAAGTTCCATTTTCTCTGCATTTCCTTTTTCATTTAAATGTATAAAGTTGAGATGTATTGTATGGAAATAGGTTTCGGGTTGTTGATAATGTTTTTAACTCTCTTTCGGGATTTTACTTTGAGTTAATGTTGATTTTTTTGTGTTTATTGGTTTAGGCGTTGTGATTGATTAATATAATTGCATGTTTCAGTAACAAATTGAGAGGATGAGCCGAATAAAAATGATTAGATTAGATTAATGAGAGTTAGGTGATCTAATTGACCACTTAATAAATCTAGTCAGTAATTTCATAGAGAGAGATCTCATGCTAGGCCCAGTTGTTTATTAGAAAGCTTTAGAACTAATTAGAATTTTGGGTAATTTATGAATTGAGAGATTGTAAGTTTCATAATTCGATTAGGGTTTAGAATTTAGGATTTAATGGTTATAACTTGAGAGAGAGAGTAATCAACCCTAGGACCGTCTAGAACCAACACCCTGTAAACACATAAATGGCTAAATTAGCATTAATGATAGGTAAAATCCCCTCTCTCATAACTTTATTAACTCTCTTGATGAATTTCCATTATGACCTGTGTGACTGCTCAATTTAATTATGTTTGTTGAAATTTCCGCTTTACAATTTTTTAATCAATTTCTTGTATTTACTTTATATGTTCACTTGTGCATTTTTTATTTCTTTTTATTATTTTCTATGAGCCTTAGATGACTTAGGATTAGGCTAGTACCCTCCTCATAGGATCGACACCTTTTATACTATAGTCACGACCCGTGCACTTGCGGTATTTGAAGGATTATAAATTTTAAAGCTCAAATGACATGATCAAGTTTTTGACGCTATTGTCTGGGAGACGTAGATTAGTTTAATTCTTGTAGTATAACATTTTTTTCACCTTCTTTTATGAAAAAAATAAGTTGGGCATAAAGTAGACGACATATCAACTTGCATATCACCAGACAATAATGGTGAATCTCAATAGATGAATGCTAAAAAGAGATTAAAAAAAAAGATGGTTGAGGAAATACATTATGAAGAGCAACGAACCCTTATGGATGTCGTGAGGCCATAGCTCAATGCCCATCGTCAACGGATTACATAACCACTAGTGCAAGCGAATACGTTTGAGATTAAACCATCACTGCTAAACATGTTGTGAACCAACGTGTAATTCTACGGGTAAGCTAATGAGGATCTCAATGCTTATTTAGCTAATTTCTCAAAGTGTAATTCTATGGGTTAGCCAATGAGGATCCCAATGCTCATTTAACTAATTTCTTAGAAATTTGCGACACCTTGTGACATATTGGGATGTCGGAGGACATTGTTAGGATGAGGCTCTTTGCTTTTACACTTAAGGATCGAGCTAAGGCCTGGTTGAATTCTCTCCACCCATCCAACATCACAACTTGGGAGCAGTTGGTGTGAGTTTTTCTAGATAAGTATTTCCCTTTAAACAAGACAACAATATTAATATAGGAAATTATCAATTTCCAACAAAATGACGGGGAGTCTTTATATGAAGTATGGGAGCGGTATAAGGAGTTGCAAAGGAGTTGTCCTCATCATAACTTACCTATTGAATTCCTATTACAAACTTTCTACACTAGAGTTAATCCACCCATAGGGAGCACCGTAGCTGTAGTTGCTGGAGGATGCTTCATGAGGAAAATAGTTGAACTAGCACACAATTTGTTGGAAGACATGATATACTTTAATTGTTTTTGGACATCAGAATGAAGTAGAGAGCAGTCAACTTTTTGAGACCCAGGAGGAATGATTGTTGTTACAAATTTAATGACAACATTGTATGTTGAGATCCACAACCTAACCAAGCAATTGAATAACTTGAAAGCCACCTCTTCCTCTCCAGTCACAGAAATGCAACACGAATATGAGTCATGTGGACAAGAGAGCTATATTGCAGATGATTGCTTCTCAGGGCAAAACAACAAAGTGGAGCAATTCAACTTTAATGAAGCACAAGTTGGTCAGGGAGATAACAATCTTTATTCTATCACATACTAGTTGGGGTGGCATAACCACCCAAATTTTCATTGGTCTAACAATACTGAGATTCAGTTTAAAAAGCAAGGGTCATATGGATATCAACAGGATAAATACAATGGCTATGGTTCCAAACTGAACAAGATCATAGACAAGCTCATAAGTATGGATGAGGCCCAGAAAAGGTTAGAAGAGCAAATCGACTATGTGACAAGGACTCATACATCTTCTATTCTTAGTCTAGAGGTTCAAGTGGAACAACTTGACAACATGTTATCTATAAAACGTGTGGGAAGTCTTTCGAGCAACATGGAAGTATATCCAAGAGAGTAAGTTAAGGCTATCACACTTAAGAGTGAGAAAGAGTTAGGAGAACTAACAGATAGACAGTTGAAACTCACTTTGTAGAAGACCAAGAAATGCAGAAAAAGGATGAAGAAAAGAATGAGGACCCTTCTTATGTTCCTCCTTTGCCTTACCTATGGAGAATACCATTCATAAGAGTTGATGATGTTGAATCTTCAAAGGTGCATGAGAATGAAGAACATATAACAACGGACATCAAGTTTAAAGAAGCTATAAAAGTCTTCATTCATGAAACAAAAGGAGAAGAAGAAGAAAAGAGAGTGACTAAGGAAGAACAAAAGCAGCTCACCCTTTTACCAAACAAACTGCTAGACTTAATAAAAGATTCAGGGAGTTTCTTTATTCCCTATTTTATTGACAGTTTGTTAATGAAAAGGACATTATTGAAATTAATTGTTTTTCTCAACTTTATAAATATTGTCCTTATGATCATTTTGCAATTTGTAGCTTACTTAGAGGCTACAAAATTGATGTTAAATGAGAAGGGTGGAAACAAGCCACTCATAATTGATCCTAGTTGAGCTTCCAAAGATGCAAGGTCAAGCCAATGACCCTAAATTAGCACGTTTAGTAGTTAGATTTAAATTGTTGTGTAGTTAGGTTTGTTTTAAATTCTAAAATAAGCTTGTAATGATGTGGAATGGTTGGATTGCTAACTCTCTTATTCTCTTTAAATCAATTACAAGAAAGGGAACCCAGCTCGGTGTCAAGCACATTGGGTCTCTATCTTCAACACCATCCTCACCTCTATCACCATGAGTTCGTGTTCTAACCCATTTACTTCATGCCGTTGTTTTTGCTTTTCATATATTATATTTGAATTCCCCTTTTTGTGTGTTTGTTTGTCTCCTTCTCACATTGAGGACAATGTGTTGTTCAAGTATGGAGAGGGTTATGTGTTTTGTTTGAATCTGAATTTTTCATATTGTTATGTTATTATGTGTAGGTCACAGATTATGAATTATGTGAATGTATCGATGGCTTAGATGAAATAAAATCGATTTAATTTTGAATATAATCTATTAGGTTGTGAAGAGTCATTAACTCACGAAATTAGTGATCTGGGTTTTTTTGGCTAAAATATGCTAGTTAATTAGGATTTAGTGTTAGTTTATCACCCTATAAATTGTCACATTCCTTCATAATTTTAGTTTTTTTGACTAAGTAGCTTTGTCAGTATTTTTTCATAAAAACGAGTAGCTAAAGCAACAAGGTAGGTATTAATTAATTAACAAATGTGCTTGTAAATTTTAAATAAATAACTATTCCTCTAGCTTTCGGGTTATGGATATAGCTAGTAGCTAGTAGCCAGTTGAGAACGTGATGTAGCCGAGTAAACAAATGTATGCCTTCGTATCAAAAGGCTATAATGATGTTCCAACTAAGAAACTTAATAAAAACATAACTTAGTCGAGTAACCAGATTAACATTCATCACCAGTGTTTTCCTCCGTGTAAAAAGACTAGATCCAAGTCCATAAAAAAGAAAAAAAATGTGTTCTAATAAAACCTACTGAAATTTGTAAGTAGTTTAACTTTTCATGAAAACGTACCTATGATTAGTTACAAAGTTTGATTAACCGAATAATTATTAATATGTGTGTACAATTTAAAAGGGAGAATAAACTTGACATTTAAGTTTTGATTAATTTGTATATTTAGCCAGAGTTCCTAGACACAAATTTTGCATGGTAATAATTTGGAAAAACTTAAATGATTATGCTTAAAGTTAAATTTGTGTCGCGAAGTTGAAGCCATTGTCTCATTATTTCATTGTAAGCTTTATAGTTTTGTGTTGTTTGTTGTTTTGTTTTCTTAAGGACAAGCAAACATCTAAGTGTGTGGATGTTGAAAAGTGTAAATTGGATTGTGTTTTAGGGCATAGTTTGATACATGTTCAGCCATCAATTCCATCATTTATTATGTGTTTAGGTTAGAATTGTGTTAGTTTGTTAATTATTTGTGCTTTAAGTGTTTTAATGGGTTAGTACAAGCTTTTAAGCTTAAATATTATATTTTTGAGATACCTTGATGTGTTTGCTAGTATTTCAAAGTCAATGTCGAAGATAGCCTACGATCATGGCATATCACCATGATTATGACAGAAGACTCAAATGTTGGTCATCATTGTGGCCTGTGTCGGGTAGACTCACAAATGCTTATAAACTTCACGTTTCGAGAGATTTTTTGGACTTTTCAGACCTAAAAAAAACCCTAAGGTTACCCAAAACATAAAAATCTATTTAAAGAATAATAAAAGAGGAGAAAAGGAGCTTTACATTCATCTACGCTTGGAAACCCTAAAGGGAGAGAAAAAAGAGAAAGAAAGAGAAGAAGAAGAGGAAGAAGTGGATCCCACCACCGTTGCTTCTTGGATCAAGTGGCACCCTACATCGCTTCCTTCCCCATTTATCCAACCTAAGTTCCATTTTCTCTTCATTTCCTTTTTCATTTAAATGTATAAAGTTACGATGGATTGTATGGAAATGGATTTCGAATTGTAGATAATGTTATGAACTCTCCTTCGGGATTTTACTTCGAGTTAATGTTGATTTAATTATTTTTTGTATTTATTGATTTGGGTGTTGTGATTGATTAATGCAATTGCATGTTTTGGTAACAAACTGAGAGGGTGAGCTAGATAAAAATGATTAGATCGGATTAAAGAGAGTTAGGCGATCTAATTGATCACTTAATCAATCTAGTTGGTAATTTCTTAGAGAGGGATCCCATGCTAGACCCAGTTGTTTATTAGAGAGCTTTAGAACTAATTAGAATTATGGGTAATTTGTGAATTGAGACATTATAAGTTCCATAATTTGATTAGGGTTTACAATTTAAAGTTTAAGTGTTATAACTTGAGAGACAGTAATCAACCTTATGACCATCTAAAATCGACACCTTGTAGAGAGGGTTATGATTAAAAGAAGACAACTTGCTCATAAAGGAACATTAGGAAGAAAAGGATGTAAACATTGCAAATAAGGTTAGGTTAGCTTGATGGTTGAGGAGACATTGAGCTGAATTAACAAGTGAATTACTGACCTATTGACATATGTTAGAATAACATTAATGATGATTGATTAGGGATGAATTTGGATGTGGTGGTGTATGAATATGAGATACATGTTTGAGTAGTAAATACATTGTATATTTGTATATATAAAGGCTCGGGAACTGTAGATCAGGGAGCTTGTATCGAGGATTGTTGAAGTGAAGGGAGTGTACACTTTCTTTTTAGGTGAGTTAGGGAAACCATATATCTCAAATGGGATTAGGACATCCCAAGACATGCATGATGACTTGTATGTAAATTTTTAACCTAGGCAATGCACAGTAGAATTAAATCTCAAATAGAAGCTAGTATACTTTTGTATTTAATAAATGACATTATTTTGAATAACTCTTTACATTTGGAGTAAAACTGATGTTTTTATTACATATTTTGAAAAATGATATTATTTTCAAGAATCCTACACTTGAAGTGCAAAGGCCAATGTTTTATTATCCGAAACTACATTTTTAAACAACTTTGTACTTTGAGTGTAAAAGATGATTTTTATTGCATGAAATAATGTTTTGAAATTTTCATATGCATAATCGAGTCTGTATGATGTATGAATGTATTCTGCTTTGGCTTAAAGCCATAGCCAGGTTCTATTTTATCGATTGGACTGATAAATAAAGATATGGTGCCTGACTTGATTTTTGTACTTAATATTTGTATATGATTTTTTTGTGATTGGTAAGGTAACGATTGACCAATTGTGTGCTAGGCACAACAGATTAAGCGACCCCTGTACCCTTGACACTGGTACATAAAAATTGAGTCCTCGTATCGACACCTTTCTACGAGACTTGTGAGTGATTCCATACCTAAGGTCTGGACACTGACGAGGTCATCGCCTCGGGTCATAATGTTCTTATCGATTGTATTCTAGACTCACCATGGATGAAAGTTGAGCCAACATCGGGAATCGATGGGTGTGTACACTAGTTAGACCGATTAGTGGTGACACACATGATTGTTTTAGATTATTCTAATATTTATTTTCTGACGAGATTTGATTTATACATGTGATGTTTGTCTACTTTTGTGTACTAGAACTGGAACCTACGTTCACCGGATGAGTGATTAATAGGCCAGGCCTATGTGGTTCCTAACTAGTATATGTTGAGTCATAGACTAGGCCTATGTATTTCTATGTCATATATGTTCAATTTATAGGTTATTTACACTGTCTTGGTGTCTATCGAGTTCCTGCTCACTAAGTACGTAATGTACTCACCTCCTTCGCTTTGTAATCATGCAGGTTAATTTGGTGAGCTTGAGGCTCTGAGTGTATCGTGCAGTCTTTTGATATTTTCAGGACATTATCGCATGTGGGTAGTCTTTCTTTTATATGTTTGTTGTATAGTGGCTCATGAACTATTTGTATTAAGTTGGATATGTTGATGTGCTATATGATTTTGTAAATTAACATTTGACTATCTTGTGGTTTGTAAATGACCATATGTATAAACCTTTTGTACTATTGTTGAGATTGCTTTTGAGGGGACTCAATAGTCTAGAAGTTGTGGTAGAGTTTTAAATGTGGATATAGAAGTATGTTTAAAACTGATTTATAGGTATTTTAATTGAGTTTTGAGATTTTCAAAATAAAGTCGTTGTATTGTCGAAATGTTTTCAAAGGACATTCAGTTAGCATTGCATAGTTAGGTTAAGGGTATTGTGAGTATCCTTAGCTTGGTTATGCGACAGTTGTCATGTGCCCGATGTGGTTCCGGGTGGTGACATACGTGGATTTTCATAAAAGAAAAAAATAAAATCATTTCAGAACCTAAATTTGTTTCTAATCCTTGGTATATTCACACTTTCTTTGCCCCTCAAAAACTTACCCAATTCTTGTTTGATCTGGTGTCTTACAGCACAAGTGAATGATATTTGTAGTATATATTATAAGCCCGTATTGGATTATGTCAACGCAATACTCTTCGTTTGGTGCCTGAGGAGTCGGAGACACTCTGGTTCAAATTACTAGACTCGAAAGCGTAACTCAAATATGCTTTTATTAATTCCATATTCCCTAATGCTAATGAAATACTTGATAGAGCTATTTGTGGCTTCTAACTATGTAACTATTACATCGGTAAGTTCGTGCAAGGATTGATCATCGTTCGCATTTTCTACATTACTATCATGGAAGTGATTATTTTGTAATCAAGCATTAAATGTTCATCAACTTTTTCTCTTTCTTTAAAGATTTTAAATTTACCCAATGGAAATGTTTGATCATTCTTTTTGTTTATAAAATATTAAATTAAAATGTAAGATTATTTTCACAAGGTTAAAAATTGCTTAAAGATGAGGAGATTTCTATGTTTTTTTCATTCATAAAGTTGTGAACCAAGATTGTTTATCTAGATTTTACCCTTTTTCTTGTAAACAAGACTGTTTATTTAGATTTTACCCTTTTTCTATCTTTCTTTCTTCTCTTTTTCTGACTACATCAAGATATATTCATTATGTGGCAAACATGGTCAGCCATATGTTTAGCTCAAAACTCGGAGGGCATAATCTATTGCTTGTCAAATCAAACTTATGAAATAAGTCCCAGCTAAAACACAATGCACATGCTCTCTAGAGAAGTTCTTAGTGTAGTAATTTCTTCTTTCTCGATGTCTATACACTTTTCTTTTACTAAATTAATTTATCAGCTACAGTATTCAAATGATATTAGCTCAGCTAGTGATATTTTCTCTTAACATACTGCTGCGAGTGATCTTACTAATACACAAATCTCGATTCTTCTCCACTTTTATATTCAGAAACATTCCCAATTTTTTTTCAGCCAATTGGATTGAGTTGTCCATTTTTAGAGAATTATTCTTGAATTTTCATAAGTGTTTATTTTTACAAAAAGTTACAATGTTTGCTTTGCAACTAAGTTTCATAATACATCATCCCTTCAAGTTATTCTTGGACTTTCTATAGCTTTATCTAACATTTCTCTATAATATCCAAAATTAATGCTTTTATGGCTTCCCATTAATTGTTTATCCATTTAAATTTTTGGCAAATTATTGGCTTTGTCACAGATACTGTGAGCCTCTGATGGAATCTTATGATGATGAAGGGGCATATGAAGTGAATAATGTTTTGGGAATGCTAATAGAAAACTAGAGTACTAGGAATGATGATGATGTGTGTGCGTTAATAGTATTAAACATATGGTTTAGTTATTGGCTTTGCTCTCTATATACATTGTTCAACGACTTCTTTTTTTGTTCTCTATATACATATGGTTTTTAGTTGCGGTCATATAACTCATCTCTGATGCAAACTTTTAGAAAATGAGTCACCTAGCAGAGGCTTGTTATCTGGATGTCTCGTTTGTATGCCAAAGAAGAATGCACAGAGGGACAAAAATAGGTCTACTCTTCTAGATGATGGTTCAATTGATCAAGTTTCAACAAGACCTCCACAAGCACAAAGACCTTATATGTTACAACCACATGAAGATTTGATAGATAATTCCTATAGGCTTCATCACATATCACAGGTTTATAATTGTTGTTCAACTTTTTGTCCTTACTAGGCTAGACTTAAAAGATTAATGAACATGAACTTCTATGCTGCAGTTTAAGATGTTGTCTAATCTTCAGAAGGATCCACGATTCATTCAAATGGAAAACATGCCTCAGTTAAAGCTTGCACTGCTTGGTAATTACTAAGAAAGGGTCAATTAATCGAAATTACACCTACAAAATAGTTACATAAACTTCAGCTAACCAGGAATTGTGGTCATTTGCCAGTAATTCTTCCATATAGACATCATATAAGAATGTTAGGTAACGAGATTGAATATATGAAAGAGCATACCACAGCTATCTTCTTCAGGTTCGCAAAAATCTTTGATTTTTGCGTAACTTTAGCTTGATATTGATTCATCTTATGCTTGAAAATCCAATTGTTTATTGCACCATGTAGATTCAAATTATGCTTAATAAACATGAACAAAGTTATTTGGATATTCTCCCTTAAATGATTGCACTTTTCTTGACCAAAAGAAAATGAACATTAAACCAAAACAAAGCAATTACAAGAGCTTCGAATTCCCGTGTAAACATTACAGGATAAACAATCCCTAGTGACAATGATTAAGAACAAACAAAACCTATGAATACAATTTAACAATCGACAAACTGAAAAGCTTTAAAAGAAAAAGACAAAGATCGTCATCTTACTTTTGTGTATAAATAATTGAATTTTAACTTACTAATTTATGTGATAGAATGTGAGTCATAACAACTACATGATCTTAGTCATCATTCTTGCTCCTTTAGCTCCTATGTTTTTTGATTAGAGGGCAGGTTTTTGACTGTGAATAAGTGTCACTACAATTGAAAAAGGCTACAAAGCTCATAAACTTGACTAAAAATGGACAAAATATAAGCCATCATAGACATTCGTCGTCCTTAACGGGGAAAACCTTTCTCTAAACCCTGAAAAGTTGAAGTTGAGATATGAAATGTCAATGTCGATTTGACCAAATATGCTGTAGTTGTTTAAAATTCTTGAATGTAAGAAGAACTATAGTATTAACCCATGAATGAGCAAGATGCCGTTAAAATTTACCCAAAAAAACTCGAAAGATGGATCGTTTAAGCCATAAGTATACATATGAACTATATTATAGAACCTCATCAATAGTTATGCTACTTATGCCAATGTTTTCCTCATATCTTTTTAGGTGAGAATTAAGTAGCAAAATTAACTACAACAAAATGTGTGATTCAATCAAGCTATATGATGACATCAGAAGAATGTGATCACACGTTCAATAAAGGAAAGTACTTTTTATTTTTCTATCTTGCAAAAATCACGTTATGTTTCCTCATTTTCTATTTTTTTGTGAGAAGAGAGAGACAAAAAGGAAAAACAAAATTTATTGGATACAATTAGGAAATACTCTTCGTTTGATACCTGAGGAGTGATCGGTATGAAAGGGAAGGAGGTAAGATGTCGAATCGAATAAGATTTGGGCAAGTTTGAGAAAGAGAGTGGGTGAATATACCAAAAATTAGAAATAGATTTAGGGTTCTGAAATGATTTTATTTTTTTTCCATTTAAAAATCCACGTAACTCACGTGTATTTTTAACGTGACATCTAAAGACCAACTGGTCTGTCCATAACAATGCATGTATAACATCTATTAATTTTTGTCTAAAATAATCTAATAGTGATAAGACTCAGAGAACGTTTAGTAACTTAAAAATTTTGGTTTGCCCCAATACTAGTCTTTACCCATGGTATTTTGCTTAGAAACTTATTCCATTAAATGTGAAGTCAAATTCCACTCTCTTGACTTTTCAATAAACAGCTCACCATGGTTTAAGTGTCAGGGTCATGGCACATTTTGTCCCTCATGTAGTGTTTGGTTGCCGTACTTATGAGTGAGGACGGATGACAAGAATGAAAAAGTTTTGTGTCTCGTAGTGCTTGCTTGCTATCTTCACCCATTTTTGTTTCATCTTCAGAGTATAAGGATAGAAATTTTTTGTTCTTTCCAAGACTGTGGTATAAGAATTATTTTCCTAAGGATAAAAACAAAACACATAAGAAAATATCAGAAATACCCCTCCCCCACGTAAGTAATTTTTATTCTTAATTATATTATTAAACTCATCATCATCATCATCATCATCATCATCATTAATTTTGAACTTATTATTATTATTATTATTATTATTATTATTATTATCATCATCATCATCATTAATTATTGTTATTATTATTATTAATTATTGTTATAAGTTTTCTACTTATTATTATTCTTTTATTATTAATATTATTATTCTTATTAATTTTATTATACTGAAATTAATTATCTTATTATTATTAATATAAATTTTGTACCTATTATTATTATTATTTATTAATTTTATCATAAAAATTAATTATCTTATTATTATTATTATTAATTATTGTTTTTTATTAATTATTATTATAAATTTTGTAATTATTATTATTATTAATTATTAATTATTAATTATTGCTATTATTGTGATTATTAATTATTGTTATAAATTTTTACTTATTATTATTATTATACAAAATTAATTTTCTTATCATTATTTTATTATCATCATTATTCATTATTAATTTTCTTATTATTATTGTGATTATTAAATTCCTTATTATTATTAATTTTCTTCCTTTTCTTCTTCTATCATTATTTATTTATTTATTTTATTATTTTTATTATACAAAATTAATTTCTTATTGTTATTGTTATTATTATTAGTTGTTAATTTTTTACTAATACAAATCATTCGTTTTAAAATAATCAATTAATTACATATTTCCAATTATATTATAACGCAGAAAGCATTTTTATTATCGATCTTGCTTTTACGTTTCTCTCTATCGTAATCAAACATATTTCTATCCTAAAGACGGAAATAAATTTTCCTATTCTGTCCATCACAATTAAACATCTCACTGTCTTCAATTTTTATTATGTTCTATCTCCAAATTTTCGTATCTTTCCGTCTCAATATATTAAAGATAATATCCTAATGCTACATTATTTTGTCGTGCGTCGAGAGCATTTAACTGCTAATGAATTTTCAAAGGCGAATCGCGGTCTTTTCATCAAACCTCAATTTAAATATAAAATAATATGATCTTCTGAAACAAAAATACGAACAAATGTGAACTGAAAATTTTATGCCTAAAGTCGCGGGTTTATTGATTCTAATGCCATTTATAATTTGATCTTCGTACATTCTGTTGAGTGTTGACAGTAACGTCAGAACTTAGCCCCTAAGAAATATATATAAAATCTTAACGCTGAAGATTCAAAGACTAGGAGTTGACGACGCGTTGCTTAACCAATAATAGGTCAGAAGAGGCCCGATTTCCCACCATTTTCTTCTCCTATAAAATTTCTACTCCATATCTTTCCTTTTTCATCAGAATTCAGAAACACAAAGTCCTTCCCCTTTCAATTCCATCATTATACAACTCTTCTCCATTCTCAATTTGGTTTCACATATTTCGATCAAAGAAATGGCCGAAGAAGGGAAATTCAACTCATCGCATGAACAGATGGTGGCCATCTTTCTCTCTTCTTTTATGTGTATGTGTTTGATTTGATTTCTTGACTTGTTTGTTGATATTTTTTCTGGGTTTGTCTTGTTTTGTTCGGAAGACGAAGGAAGATGAACCGGGGCTCAAGTATCTGGAGTTTGTGCAAGTTGCTGCTATTCATGCAGTGCTGACCTTCACCAATCTTTACCTTTACGCCAAGGACAAGTCCGGTCCTTTGAAGCCTGGTGTTGAGACCGTTGAGGGCACTGTCAAAAATGTTGTCGGACCTGTCTACGACAAATTCCATGATGTCCCTATTGAACTCCTCAAGTTTGTGGATCGAAAGGTGAGTCCTTTTTACTTTGCAAATATCGCCCTTGTGGATTAGGTGCTGTTATGACTTCTCTGGCTATTGGATTTTAGGTTTGTCATGCAAAACTTGATTGGGTATGATGATTTACGTTTGTTACTACGGGTGGGATAAAATACACGTGATTTTTTTCCAAGAAAAACCTGTAAATTGACACTTGAGATGATCATACATTGGCAACTGGTGGAACTATGGTTTTGGGTTTTGCATGTCTTTCCGTGAAATTAATCTCAAGTTAGGATGAGTTTGCAGCAACATTTGCTTGACAATCGCCGCTGTGGCATCTGTTGTTGAGTCTATATTTGAATTCGACATTACATTGATGTTTATACTTGTTGCATGATTGGTGGTAGGAGGCTATCGGTTGAATTAACATTTTGTAGTTCTGCTCATTCAGTTCTTCAGATCTATGTACTTGTGGTGCTTTACGCTTAGTTTGATAGTTTTGCTGTGACTTGTTTTCCTTTTTTGGGAAGCAAAAGATGATGTCTGGTAAGCCAAAGCTAACCTTGTTGAATCTTGACTGTTAAAGAAGAATTCATCATTTGCTAGATGTTATTGATACGCTCAAGTCTGACACTTTGAGCTCAAAGCTTGTAACTAAATTCTGGAATTTTGTGGTTGTGTCCGATTTAGATGTTAGAGTGATTTGTGACTAGAACCATCTATTGATTGGTTGCAGGTGGATGAATCCGTCATTGAACTGGACCGTCGCGTGCCACCAGTTGTCAAGCAGGTATCCTCCCAAGCCTTATTGGCAGCACAGAAGGCCCCAGTGGTTGCTCGATCAGTGACTTCTGAAGTTCAGCGCACTGGTGTGAAGGAAACTGCTGCTGAATTTGCAAAAACTGTATACTCGAAGTATGAGCCTATGGCCAAAGACCTTTATAGCAAGTATGAACCAAAAGCAGAACAATGTGCAGTTTCAGCTTGGCGCAAACTCAATCAGCTTCCTCTCTTTCCTCAAGTTGCACAGGTTGTTGTGCCAGCTGCAGCTTATTGTTCTGAGAAGTACAACCAAACAGTGAGTCTCACCACTGAAAAAGGATACAGGGTATCCTTGTATTTACCCTTGGTTCCGACAGAGAGGATTGCCAAGGTTTTTGGCAGCCAAGTTCCTGGAACAGAACCATTAGTCTCCACTTGAGGGATGTTGTGGAGCTTGTAGGGAGAGCATGGATAATTTTGGTGTTCTTATGTCTATGACATCTTTTTCAGGTGTCCATGCGAATAAACTACATGTTTGCTTGAAACAATCTATGAAATATCTAAACTTAGGAGTTCATTGGTTTTGGACATGTTGACGTCTACTGCTCCACCATTTCTTTGTTGCTTATATATGTGCGCTGCGTGGCAGGTTCTTGACACTATTGATTGAAGTTAAAACCACAGGCTCCAGTTGTAGTAAAAGCAAGGGCAATTACTAAGTGAGGGAGGTAAAAACCATTCAAGATAAACGTTTGATTAAGCAAGGGCTTTGTATTTACAAGGATTTTAATCTCTTTCAAGAACCTAGCATATTTGCAAAGAGTGGAATTCCCTTCATCATCTTGGATCATTGCCTGGGAAAACATTTTCAATGGAATAGTTATATAAATGATTGCCGCAATACTCATATCATGGTACCATTTGTTGTATACTTCGCTCGTCTTCTCGTCCCCTTTGATCCAATCCGTTGGGAATTGGAATCGTTAGTTTTTGATTTCGTCTTTCGAATTTCCCACAACCATTTTTGAGCTATCCGAAATGCAAAAAGATATTTATTGGCCATTGTGGGAGCATAACCAATAGCAGACTAACCACTAAATCATTTGTATCGCGCCCGATGGAAACGCAAAAGAGCCAACACTACTTGTTTCTTCGGTGATAGTGTTAATTTACTCATTCATTATCTTTATGTATTAATTACATTTGATTCTCAGAATTTTAATATTAAAGGTAAAATTTCGGGAATGATTACTATGTAATTTAAATTATGATAAGATCATAATTATAAAATTTAATTTATATTTACGTATTATTCTTAAATATTCCTAACTATAATTTTATCAAGACAGGATATCAATGAAGTAGTAAGACTAGCATATATTATATTTCTTTCTTATGAAGAAAATAATTGATCTCATAAATTAAAGTATGAAGATACTTAAAATAATTTGTGGGTACTTATACGTAAAAAGTTATTAAACTGACCCAACTATGAGGATCTCAAATAGAATATTATCTATGTATATTTTATTTTATCTTAATTAGAATTATAATTTATAATTATTGTCAATATATCGTAAACCTAATGTGTCATACATTAAAGAATAATCATAAGGAAAAATCAATTTTAATTAAATTGGACTTAATTATAAATTTTGAGAAATTTTAGGAATCAAATATGAGATATTTGATTTTATTAAAATTAAATTAATTATATTTAGAATATGACTTTAATTATAATTAGGAATTTAATTTTAATAAAATTTTAAAATCTTAATGCTTTTTCAGTCAATAGAAACAAGCATTAGGGAGTTATCACTCTTGCTTAATTCCTCTTAAGAGTTGAGAAGCTACTCTATGGATACCTTTAAAGACTGGACATGTAAACAACTTGTGTTGACAAATCGAAAAGCTTTAAAAGGATTCTAACAGGAAAAAATTATGGAACAATTTCTTATTTTATGATTCATGTTTTATTATTTAAGTTATTCAATTATAGGGATTCGATTGAAATTTGCTAAAATTTTTATTTTTCTTTTGCATTCGTGATTCGATTACGATTGGTTTCCAATAATATTATCAGAGTTTTCCTTAATTATTTAACTTGAATTATCTTCTTTATTGATCTGCTTACGATTCTAACTTTCCAAAATCCTGTATTCAAAAGCCAAAAGGAAATCCTCATATCCTAAATCAACCCAAGATACAAGAAATATGAAACAAATAAGTTGATTTTATTGCTGCAATAGAATGGAATTACAAAGAAACAAGAACATGGAAAATAGTATCTTATTTTCTCCCTCATTTAAACAAAACAAAGACAAATTTATTTATAGACAACACGCAGTATTGTTTTGTGATTTGTTCATAACAAAATCCCAGAAATGTAGCTTGCCGTTGGTGCCACTTGACTTGTTCACTTGATATAAAGCCGTTGCGACGGTGGAGAACCTGTAATTTTGTGGTTGTGATCTTCACAAAAGAAAATTTTATTCAAGACTTTGTGCCTTTAATTACAATAAGAGCCCAGTAACTACCAAAGCCCAATTATTCAAGACTTTGTGCCGTTAATGACAATAAGAGCCCATTAACTATCAAAGCCTAACTTCCACTAAAACCCAACAGATCATCCCTGATCATTAATATCCTTTTCTGAAAGGGACCAACTCCTGTTGGTGCTCTAAAATTGCAGACGAGGAAATTGGATTTGTGTAGTGTCCATAGCAAACCATTTGGCTGATCTTGGATGGTGACCCTTCAAATTGATCCGGTATACATCACGAGTTCCTTTTTTGGTGTTGGTTGTTTTTCTCTCTAAAAGAGTGTCTTCTGGAAGAACAAACTCTTTGTTGATACAAAGATCCTCGATGGCGGGTAAGTTGCTAGTAGATTCTTCATCAAGCATGGATGGTTCAAACTGTTTTAATTTATCCACATTCATAATAGAATATATCTGCATGTAAGCTGGCAACTTAAGTTGACAAGCATTATTGCCTATTTTTTGTAAAATTTGAAAAGGACCATACTGATTGGGTTTTAGCTTCTTGCCTTCACCTTTCAATCTCTCCTTAACCACCTCGAATTTTCCTTCAACCTGATGCTGATCATGTCATGCCTTGTATTTTTTTTATGACTTCAATAGTTCTTTTTCCAGTTCTTGATGTACATGTCAAATATGCTCGATGAATCATTGAGCTTTTGTTGCTTCATCTTCAATTTTGGCATCTTACGCAATCACATGATCAAAGAATTCCATATCAAATGGAGTTTATGGCAAGAACCCAAGGCAAATCTCTGATGGAGCCTTATTTGTTGACCTATACATTGTATGGTTAATGGAAAATTGCAAAAATGGTAGACTCTCATCCTATATCTTTAGATGCTGAGATTGAAGCCATAGAGAAGATGAACCAGCATCCGATTAACTACTTCCATTTGTCCGTCAGTTTGTAGATGGAAAGAGGTGCTCCATTTCAGTTTGGTTAATTCCCATAAAGTACATCGGAACTTACTTTAAAATCTGCTATACAATTAGAAACAAATGAGTTAGGTAACCCAAAAAATTTCCACACATTTTCAAAAAATAAATTTGCTACCTTTACTCCTGTAATATTATTTTTACAAAGGATGAGCACAACCATCTTTGAAAATCTATCAACAATAATATATAAGTAATCATTTGCCTCATCGATTGTTGGGAAGACCACCTAGGAAATCCATTGAGATGCTTTCCCAAGGTCGAGTAGGAATTAGAAGAGGTGTATATAGACATCAATTTCTATTGGCAGGTTTGGATACACTACATAATCCACAATCTTATACAAAACACGCAACATATTCTCGCATTCTTGGCCAATAAACATATCATTGTAAATTCAATAGGTTCTTTGTTTCACTAAAATGTCCAGCTACTCATGAAGTGTGTACTTCCCTTATCCACCTTATTCACTCGCCATCCTTTGGTATGCACAAACGTCCATCGTTATATAATAACCCATTTTGTTCACTAAATCCTACAAGAGAGTTAGCACTTACTTCCTTGATCTCTGTTTTAGAAGTTAAGATCTTCTTTTTACCATTATACATACAACTCATAAGTTAATGGCTCCACCTCCATGAGTAAAGTCAAGTAAATAACTATTATAGGAGGTCCAAACAACATATCTTCCAGCTTATTGTTAACACCTTTCTTGTATTGGATGATCAAATTGAATTTTTGCAAATAATCCATCCATTTCATATGTCGACTTTGCTAAACAGAACTCCACCTGTAAATACTGCAATGGACGATGATCAATATGTACTATGGTTTCCTTACCCAAGATATAAACCCGCCAATGCTTCACTACTTTATATAAAGCTAGTAGCTCTTTGTCATAGGTAGGATATTACTTTTTAGCCCATTGGAAAAGTTCATAGTTGTTGGGCACCGTTTCCAGAGCCCAACCCACTTTCGAAACATGGAACCCTACGAGTGGCTATTACCCGAATGGTTCATTCATTGAACCCTTATTGGACAATGATCAATGCATATTTGTTACTATATATATATGTATCTTTTTTTTTTCATAACATTCCAAAACTTGCTCACCACTTACTCAATGGTGTGATCATACATCACAGTCACTATGCTGGATCTCAATTCCCCTGTCGTGAATCGAATTTGGAAACCTTTAATTCAAAATTCCCATTTGACTTCTTCATATAAATCATAGTCCTAAGTCTCTTGTTTAATTTGGGGTAAGAACTGCTTCAATCGAAGTTCTATAACTCAAGATATCATCAAAATACTAAAGGTGTTCATTCCCCAATTATATTCTCTCACCCAACCTCTTTCTTGCTCTAATGCAACTTTTTCAATTTAACTCCAACGGCATAATTTTTCATGGAGAGATAAATATGTGTCTTAGAAATCTAATGGTTCAAGAATCACCTCATTTGGAGCTCTATAGCTCAATATATGCGTAAAAATCCAAAGTCGGTTCATAGCCTTGTAAGACTCTCCAACCCGACCACTCACTTCCAAAAGATCGAACTTCTAGGATTTGAAACCAATGATCATGAAATTTTAGGGGAAGGTAGTAAAATATTATTGAAAACTAACGCCACAAGAATCGCCTCAATTGGAGGTCGGACGAAGGAGTTACGACCAAAAGAACCCGATATGGTCATATCCTGAAAAGCACAGGCTGTGTGAAATTTATACTATCAGTCACACAGTCTGTGTGACCTTCGGATAGGCTGAGATGGGTTTACACAGTCTGTGTGAAAATTCACACAGGCTGTGTAACCCACGGATAACAACGTCTCCTGCACCAGGATTTACACAGTCTGTGTGAAATTTCACACAGGCTGTGTAACTTTCTGCCAACAACAACATTTCACCCTCAAAACCCTCTTCAAAGGTTTCCAAACCTTCTCCTAACATTCCCTTACCTCAAACACTTTTCCAACACCACCAAAACCACTCCAAACTCATTCAACAATATCAAACAACATTGGAATTCAATTCCAATTCATTCATCACATAT
The DNA here is from genome assembly GCA_029891385.1 of Erythroxylum novogranatense. NCBI lineage: Eukaryota > Viridiplantae > Streptophyta > Magnoliopsida > Malpighiales > Erythroxylaceae > Erythroxylum > Erythroxylum novogranatense. The sequence goes on from CM057233.1 coordinate 16,363,525, forward strand.
ATTCAACCCAATATCAACATGTTCTTCTAACATTAACAACCATTGGCAATCTCAACCAAAGATAACCACATACATCATATTCCAACTTTAAATAAACATAATCATACAACATAAACTTCTCAAGTCTTAACTCATCGTCCATACCTAATTCACATTCCAATTCCCTAACCATTCATAGACCAATCTACATACATCAACTCCCAAACTTCAACCAACTAACTCATAAAACACACAAATTCTTATCATTCATTATAGGCATCAAGTCCATACTTCTCATACAACATTATTTCTTCTAATGCTCACAACACACCTTTCAATATCCAACATGCTATTCTAGCACAAACAACAAATGGCAATCATACAAACAATTATACTATACACAATATCCATTTTCACAATCATATGTTTCAACCTTTAAAAGACATATTCAAATACATAGGGACATCCCAAATTTTGCACTCTCATAAATAAATAAACAAAATAAACATTTGAACAATCTTCTTTACAAATTGAAGTACACATCACAACTTAAACCATTACAAATGAATACTCAAAATTTATCATTCTTAAGAAGCTATACAAAGGGGTTCATCTAGCTTAATACAAACTAACTATCTCGATGCGTCCAAATGTCTTGCAAGTATTACCGCCTTCGCAGACCGCACCGAGGGGAAAATATGGGTTGAGCTTGACAACGTTGGCTAAACCATTTATAGCCATTGGCTTTAGAGCCACACGAACAACCAATACATATGCATACACGCATGAATATAAACATACATACATCAATGGTAATTCATCAATTACAAAGCAAGTGACATTTCATAATTCAATTTATCATCACATATTTAATGCAATTCATTTCAACATAAACTTAGTTCATCCAAATGCAATGCACACTTCAATGGCTTGAGGGTTCCATGAACAAAACGACGAAACTGAAGTTTGCGTCGTGAACGAAACGAGTCCACTTCGGATCTCGTGGGCCACAAGCGGGCAGCCGAGAGAAGGCTTTGGTCGTCAACGTGCACGTGACTCGAAACGGTTCCACTCTCGCCCACACAAAGCACATAACTTAATTCAATGCTTAATTTAATCATTCATAGACAAAATGCCATGATTCACATGACATAGGCATAATTCAATTGTTCATACTCTCATTTCCTTCTTATACAAAATGCCATGATTTAGCCCAATGGCATAACAAACATATCGAAATGTCAAGCATTACACAATGCATGACATGACATAATCACAATTTCATGATTCAATCATCCATTCATATACAAAATGCCATAATTCAATTTAATGGCATGATAATCATATCCAAACGTCAAGCATTTGAAATTGCATAACATGGCATATTCACAATTTCATTTGTTTCATCAATTAGACAAACATCATATCAACATAACAACCATTCTAAGTCAATCATTTAACACATAGCACACATATACACATTTTTTCCCATTTGCACCAAAAACCATAAAGGGTTTACCCACTTTATAGTCGAAAATCCACAAATCACTTGTCTCTTTCCTCTTGCTCTTGGATTGGCCCTTGATTGCCTAAACAAAACCAACAATTCATCAATTCCTCTTAAATTTTTGAAATTTCCTTTTTAAAACCCTAAAAACCCTTATCAACTTCACTCTAACCTCTTCATAGCTCATCTAGGTTGGAAAACTCCAACCTAGCTAAAAAACCCCAAAAACCTTATAAATTTTACTATTCATCATCTTCTTCACTAAGCTTTCTCTCTCTAGAATCTTCCATAACCAAACCCTAACCCATTCTTAAAGAAAACATGGAGAAGAAGAAGAATATACCTTAGGAAGCTTGAATCTTCTCCCTTTTCTCCTTGGATCTTCGATTTCTTCTTCTCCCCTTTCTTTTCTCCCACGACTTTCCTCCTTCTTCTCTCCTCTTTTCGTTTTCTTTCTTCTCCCTCTCATAACTCACGACACTCTCCTCTCTTCTTCTTCTATTTCTAAATTTTAAACCATTTATTTCATTGTTCTTCCAAAAATACCCTTCATTAACTATGCCTTTCCCATTTTGCCCTCCTTTGTTCTTTAACCTCACAACTTACACTTCTAACTTCCTAACTAATTATCTTAGATCAATTGAAGGAATTTGCCAATACTTCCTTCTAGACAAATGTTCCTCAATGTCTTACGTTTCCAAAGACACCAAAAAGGCTCAAATCGGGTCAGAAACGAAAGAGTTATGGTTGAATTACTGTCGGACCTGCACAAAATTCGAGACTGAACATTAACCCAACTTTGACTCAAAAATTAACAACCTTAGGGACTAAATTAAAACTCGATCCCTTCATATGATTTGTAGCCCCATATCTTAATTTTAATTTTTCTGAAGAATCGACTAAATCAGAGTTGTAAAGCTCCCGAATTTCTCAAAATACTGAACTATGTTCAGAAAATTATCCAACTCATGACCTTTAACCAATCCTATGACTTTTGATTCAATCAATCTCTTTCCATTTCTTCTCAATTCCATAACTTCTTCTTTTCTTTATACATAGCTAAATGCCAAACATTTCTTATTTAATAGTCTTAGCTTACAGAATAGTTCGGGGTCCAACAATAGTGGTACCACTTGATGTTTTTCTTGCATAAGAACAGCTCCCATTGCATAACTGGAGGCATTTGCTTCTAACTCAAAAGGTTTCTGTAGGTTAGGAAGTGCCAAAGTGGATGCTTTGCTGATTTTCCTTTTAAGTGAAAGGAAAGCTTCTTCTTGATCTTTCTTCCATTGGAATGGCTGGTTTTCTTTTGTTAGCATATAAAGATGTGCCGCTAATATAGAAAAAAAATTTATGAACTTCCATAGGTATTGGCATGATCCTACAAAACTTCATACCTCTGTCGCCATTCTTGGTCTAGGCCACTCCATGAACACTTTAATTTTGCTAGGATCAATTTGAAAGCTACTACCACCTATAAGAAATCCAAGATACACCAAGGATTTTTTTCCAAGCTCATATTTTTTTAGGTTGAGTCTTAGCTGGTGTTGGCGTAACAACTTAAACATTTGTCGTACATGTTGAATATGCTCTTCCTTTGAACAACTGAAAATCAACCAAAAGGCATCACCAACCATTCAAATAAACCTTGTCTTGTTTTGAATGTTGTTTTCTAAGTATCCTCCTCTCGAATTCGAACTTAATGGTAGCCTGATTTTAAGTCTAACTTGGTGAAAATTTTTGCTGGTTTTAGTTGATCCAACAAGTCGTCTATGCGAGGTAGAGGATATCGGTTCTTAATTGTGATTTTGTTGAGTGCCCGGTAATCGATGCACATGTGCTACCCACCATCTTTTTTAGGAACTAGGACAACAAGTGATCCATATGGTGAACTACTAGATTTCAACAGTCCATTCTCCAATAACTCATGAACTTGTTTCTTGATCTCTTCATTTTCTAACACTGAATTTCAGTACATGCTGATATTTGGTAGTGTTACATCCTAGAGAAAATGGATCTCATGCTCTATTTCCCTTTTTGGTGGCATTCCACTAACATCTTGGAATAAATCATTGTATTCCTCCATCAAGTGATGTAATTCATTATCTCTTTCCCAGTAAGATAAAGTCTTTGTTGTCAAGCTCATGTGGCCGAATCATCACCATCAAAATTTTTTGACTTGCATTTAAAAATCTCTTTGGTTGTCTAGCTATCACTAACTCCACTTCTTTTTTAGGAGTATCCTTGGTAATGATGTACGTCCTTCCATTCTTCTGTAGCTCATATTTTTGCTCTCACCGATAATATATTTCATCATGATCCTATAGGTATGAATTACCTAATATCACTTAGCATATGTCCAGAGGCACTACTTCACATACCACCTTGTCAATAAACTGCTTAGTGATAGCAAAATGCAATCAGCATTGTCTGTTTATCTTCATTTCAGCATCCTTATGAATCTAACCTAAATTGTAAGGGTGAGGATGAGGCATTGTTTCCAAATTTAGTTTTGGATTCGCCCCTCTGAGATCAAGTTCTTTTGGCTTCTAGGATCAATAATTGCATATATCACTTCATGCTTGACCTGGATACGCTTAGAGAGTGATTCTTCTTTGATGTCAGGCAAGAAGGATGGTTGTGAACTTGTCTCCTTCAACCTGGCCATTATAGATAAACTTGTATCAACTTCATTTACTGGTTGGAGTTCCATAATTCCTGAAGTAGTTTCTAAAGTTGCGATGTGCTTTCCTTTTTCTTCTTTTTTCCGTTTTTTTTAGTAAATAATTTTGGATTTGGCTTATAATAACTTTGCTTTTCGTACCTTGAAATTTTACAATGCTCACAGTACTTGTCAGTCTTAGTTAAATTAGAAGTTGAGTTACCTTTCCTTGACTGTTTGGAGTTTAAACTTTTCTGTTTGACACTTCCTTGTTCTGTTTTTTTTTCATCATGAGCCTGATTTTTTCGCTCCATTTCCATTTTTGTAATGCTTGCACTTGCCAAGTCATGTACTTAAAAAAGAGAGAAAGAAGAAATGAAAATTTGCAGACTCTCTGTGGAGTCTCATCGAGTCGCACGATCGTGACAAAGAGAAGAAATGAGGATTTGCATGATCGTGTAGAAGCACGATCATGAAAATGAGAAGCTTTTCAAAAAATTGCAATCATGCATGAGCATGATCATGACTTTGCACACCCGACTGGAATTGCACGATCGTGACAATGAAGGCTTAATGAAAAGTGATAATTTCGAACATCCTTCATTCTTTTGGCTATAACTTCTTCTCCTGACCTCCAAATGACAAATTTAAACTAAAGAACTCATGACATATTGTTCTTTCTCTCCACAAAAATTTATGGCCATCTGAATTCATTCAGAGAAGATTGATTGATGAGTTTTGGGTGAAAAATGATAAAATGTGCTAGAATACTGTTAAATGGAGTGTTCTCATTGAACAAATATCGGTATTTTGGCTATACCTTGATCTATAGATGTACAAATGAGATGATTTTTTATTTAGATTAAACTAGAGAGATATTTCTACAAATTTGTTGAAGATATCAAATTTTATGTCTGTCTCTAAGAATTCCAAACTCTAGCTTGAATTGAGTACAGAGTACTATTACATTTTAAAGACAATCCGAAGTTTTTTTAGTATAACTTTCAGAACACTGAATCAAATTATATGACATTGGTGTCATTAGAAACTTAAGACATAGAAGAACAATTTTATAGAAGAAAGTATTGCCCAGATACTCCATTTTCCTTGTCTTAATTAATTTCATTTCAATAACTTTATACACACTCTTTGTGGGATCGACCTAGACTCACCACTGCTTTAATAATAGTATAGTTTATTTTGATTAGGGTTATGATGCATTCTCATGAAGCCTCAGTATGGTTCTTATTTCTTCCAGTATTATCAGATCTCATCATTGAAACTGTTTCTCTAAAGTTTGCAACAACTTTTGAAAGTGCGGGCAACTCTTCTAAGGACAATTTAGAGGATTCTCCTTTTTCATATGTAGAGTTCATAGCCTTTGAAAAGGCCCTCCATTGAGGTAGGAACCTTAGCAATGAAGCTGCTATATGGATGCACCAAAAGGGAAACAAACCATACGCGGGAAAACGGTTACTAAAAAAGGATATGTTCAAGGGTGTTCTGGTAAAAAGCTAGAGATTTAGAAGTAAATTACTTGAAATATGCAATTGTTAATAGAAAATGAGATTTAGTTATTGACATTAATATTCTAATAACTCATAAATTGAGGAAGAAACATGTTTTATGATAATTAAATAATTAACAATTAAAATTATCCAATAAAGTAAAATGAACTTATCAAACTTATATATTTTATGACAAAATTTTATTTGTTTATAATTGATTATCATCTCATTTAAATCATAATTTTAATGATATAATTGTGAAAATAATTTTGATTTTAGTTTTAGAAATATAAATTAAATATAGATTTAATTTATAATTCATATGATTTCACTTTTTCCATTAAGTTAAAGTTATACTTATAAAGATAAAAACTAACTCTTTATCTTTTAGAAAGAGTTAATGTAAGAAAATACTCAATCAATTGTTGGACTAATTTTTTAAAGTTAATTACTTGGATGTGTTTAATAATTTGAAACAAAAAAAAAGCTTTGTTGGTTGGTATGGGTTAGTGAGAGGCGATGTGACCTCTTCCTAACCCTAACCATCAACCCATAAGCCTATCTCTAACCTACTTGTTTATTTTCCTAACTAAGCTCATTGCCTACGTAAGCTTTTTCCTACGTTTCCCCCTTTTGGTAGTTTTTAATTGTTAGAGGAAATATCATCAACTGGAAAATCAATTAAGACAGAGGTATTACTTCATCCTTAAGCCAATTCAATACTCCACTCCACAATGAATCTATCAAGGTTAGGAAATCACCTGAAGATAACTTGGTTGGCCAAGGAAGCAGTGGCTCACATTCGATAAATATACTTGTATAGAATAAAGTGGTAGGGTATCTACTCTCAAACGCCTCCTATTTTTTTAAGTTTAATATTTAATACGAATTAATTATAGAGCTATGGCACAATCAAACCCTAACGAACAAAATGTTGAATTGAATCGTACCAGTCTCTACTGGGGGAGTACTGCCTGATCATTTCTACCAACTTTTTGCCCCAATTTATATTCTTTTTATAATTACAATTTCGAATTCAAAAGAAAATTAACATTCTTTTTATATATATATATTTTATATATTCAAATTCAATATTTTTATATATTAAAATTCAATATTATGTATGATTCCAAAAAAATGGAAATCCATTTTTAAAAAAAGTACGCCAAGATTCTTCTTCTTCCTATATAATTCTCATGTATATGAATACGAATTAATATTCTTTTTTCTCCGTAACCAAGCCTTTTACTTACGATCAATATTTTCTCGGTTCCTTCTTGAGCGGATAGATTTCTATGGAAAGATAGAACAGTTTATAGAAGTCTTTGCTAATGATTTTCCGGCTAACCTATGTTTGGTCAAAGATCCTTAGATTTGAACTGGTGACACGAGGATTTTCAGTCCTCTGCTCTACCAGCTGAGCTATCCCAACCATTTCCAATGTATCATCTTACTTATTTGAATAATTTACATTTTAATAATTTACTAAAGTTCTTGGGTCTATGTCAATTAAAAAAATCAGAAAGTATTCTAAAATCCTATCGTATAATGAAGTAAAGTACTACATGAGTAGATATATAGGAATCCAAATCTGCCGAATCAATCATGTTAGGCTCTTCTACATCCTAGGTCTAAAATTGCTCTTTTCGTCTGGTATGTTATAGAAACAACAGGGATACAGACAGTAGAGAATATCTATTTTCTATAACATGGATTAGAGAATGTGTTGATAAGTGAAGATGACCTCTCATCTTTAAATTTATTTTAGAGGAGAAAGCAAAGAAAATAACATAATTGGTATTTTAGTAAATTTAAAGGAGGCCATCGATTCTACAAAAATGAAGGTGTACACTTATTAGAGGAGGCCATCGATCCTACAAAAATGAAGGTGTATGCTTATTAGGGGAGGCCATCGATTCTATAAAAATGAAGGTGTATACTTATTAGAGGAGGTCATCGATTCTACAAAAATGAAGGTGTATACTTACATTGAATAAAGCAATAAGACAATTCTAGTTTGGTTGAGTTCCCCTAGAGTATTAGTCCTCAAAAGGCCTGAGCTACATTATTAGCCCCTAGGGAGACTATTAAGATTAGATGATAACACTACTAACATTGAAAGAATAGGTTATGCTTAAATATGCACAGATATACACTTGAAAAAGGAGCTTCCCAATTTAGTTAAAATAAAAAGGCTTGATGAAGAAGGCAATATGATAGAGGATTCCATTCCCATAATCTATCAGAAGAGGTCAATGAAAAAGGAACATTTGAAGATATGAACCTAAAGGTAAAGAGATCTTGAAGATGTCAACTCAATAATAATAGAATCCTTAGTGAAGGAAAATTAGGGTGACACTATTCTAACTTGTAGCATACAATTAATATCATATCTAGAATCACATATGCAATCTGATTTAGGGAAAACACTACATATAATCCTAGAAGTAGATAAAATCATATATGATGAATCTTAGAATGAGGAAATTTTAGTAGAAAGGATCAACCAAAAGGTAAAAGGCATTTACCCACCCTCTAAGATTCAGATCATATTGAATAATGTGGGATCTAAAGCTAGAATTAAAGAAGGAGTTCCCAAGTTAAAATTACCTCATAATGCTCAGTTCTTCAAGAGTATAGATGTAGTAAACACTAACTTAAAATATTCTAGTCCCTTGAAAGAGCTGCCTACGAAAGATGGTAAGGATGTTCTATTACCATCATAAGTAAACTAGTAATAAATATCCAAGTACCAACAAAAACATACCTAGGAGAAAAGCTAGGAAGATGAGAGCTAGTATATCTTTTGCTTAACAAATATACTATCATGGAATGTTAAAGGCTTAAAAAACTTAATAAATGGTAGATTTTTAAGGATCTCTTGTCTCTTAGGAAGCTATATTTTAGTGGTTTGGTTAAAATCAAAACAAAGAATTCTCATTTTAGGAAACAAATTTGTTTTTTAAATAGAAATTGGACCACCTTTACTAATCATGGAGCTCCTATAATGGGCGAATCGTAATCTCCATTGATTCTTAAGTTTTGTAACTACAGCATTGGAGCTTCTCAGGCTAATTCATTAACTATAAGGTTTTAACTTATTCCTAATTATCTTTAAATATCATTATTGTCTATGAAACTAACCTTAAGTTCTAGAGAAGACAACTATGGTTTGATCTAGCTTTATTAGGGTGAGTTCCATAATTACTTGGCTATTAGTAGCTGATTTTAATTGCACTCTGTCCTCCCTTGAGAAAAATGGTCTCAAGGAAAAGATTAGACATAGAAATGATAATTTCTTTAACCTTGTTAAGGATCTTAAAATAACTGACTGGAGATATATTGACAACTTCTTTAGTTAGAACAATCAACAAAGTGGGAGCTAGTTCTTACAAAGAAACTAGAAATATGCTTACTTAACTCAACTTGGATGACTTCTTTTCCTTTAAGATTTACTAACTTTTGCAACCATCTCACATCTGATTATATTCCCATTGTAATCCAATTCAAGGAAGCACAACATAGAAGGACAACCCTTTTTATATTCTTAAACTCTTTATCAAAACATCTTGAATTTAAAAAAGCTATTCTTAAAGGGTTGAGTGTAGAAGTTGTTGGATATCAATCCTACATTTGTGTGAAAAAGAGCAATGCTATTAAAGCAAAACTAATCCAAATTCATAGGAAGAGATTTAATCCCATGCTATAAGAAAAAATGTAGCCTTCAAAGATCTTAACAAGAGTCATGCTTAGTTGGCAATAAACCTCATTGATCCAACACTCAGACATCTTAAACTACATCTCTAAAGCATTATATGGATACTTTAAAAAGTTATTGCTCTAAACTAAAACATAAATAAATAATTTTTTGGCTAAGATATGGAGACAAGAATACAAAATTTTGTTACAATGCCTCTGAAGAGAAGGAATATGAATAGAATTGTATTCCTATAAAACTCTAAAGAAATAACTACTAATGATTAAGGGGACTAAGGAAGTGGCTTATAAGAACTTCATGAAGTTGTTGGGAATAAAGTGGATGTAAATCCTATTATTGATAAATTTAGAGACTACTTAGCTAATACTTTCTGACATATGTTTAATTGATTGTATAATTATTCCATAATACTTAGCGATTAATGATATGAAATTGCTTAAGATACTCAATTTGACTCATATTTGGTTTTAAAAGCAAAGAAGTTAAAGTGAGTCGAAATCACTATATTTGGGTTGTTTTATGAAGAATCACACTCACTTGTCTTCATGGAGCAAGAAGAAGATTAGAGTAAGAATAATACAAGAAGAAGACAAGATAATGAAGAAATTTCTGAAGGGTTTTCACAGCCATGCTGGAATTATTATCACTTACGGCTGTGCAAAAGACTACATATGTTGGACCTCAAACTTTTCTTAAAAGATTAGAACTATTAAATGAGAAATTTTGGTGATTAATCATGGATTATACTTTCTTTATTGATGATATTGATTTGAAATAAAGTTGAGAATGAGGAGTAAATGAAGTAGAAAAGGTGATCTTGGTATGAATTGTGTTAAGTAAAGATTTTGTAACAAAAGGGGTAGTTGATCTAAAAAATGTTCACTAAGTATGCTTCTATCTGTTAGCCATCACTTTTTCTCTAGTTATCCAAATGCAAAGATTCTTTTTTTGGATTAAACTAGAGACGTATGGATACATTCCTTATGAAGATATTGAATTTAAATTCTGCCTTTAAGAATCTCAAAATTTGTCATGAAGTAGAGAACTGGGTGCAGTACATTGATGGATGAATAGAAAATTCCTGTTCAAACTTCAGGGAAAAATCTGGACTAATCTAGGTGGAATTAGGCAAAGTTGTCTTCTAGAAAATTGTATATCTTTCTTTTATCTTTCCAACGGAATATAGCATGAGAATTTTGGACATTGGAGTTGAAAGTTATGGTCTTTATAAGTGGAGATGTTCAGGAATATAGATAGTATCATCTGTGATGACGTCATATCGTCTATGATGACATCATATCGTCTGTAAAATGTATCATCTGTGATGACTTCATATCATCTATGATGACGTCATATCATCTATGTTTGACCTTTTGCTTCTTTTATATTTGACCTTCTATACACTATCATCTGGTCCATTGTTGACCCCTCAAATGATAGAACTTGTCTTCAAGGTCTTCATAAAAGTTATAGATATTGAAGTCCTCTTTCAAACCATCTAAAGAACACCTCAATATAACATCTGTAGGAAAAGGTATAGCAATTATCCCAATTCATCTGCTTTTTCCCATTTGTCTGCTTTTTCATTGGTTTCATCTATACCTATCGTCTGCTACATTTTTGACCCTTCAGACGATAGAATCTATCTTCTAGTCTTCATGAAAGTTGTAGATGTTGAAGTCCTCTTTTAAACCATCTAAAGAACGCCTTAACCTAATATCTTTAGGGAAAGTTATAGTAATTTTCCCTATTCGTCTGCTTTTCCCTATTCGTCTGCTTTTTCATTAGTTTCGTCTGCACCTTTCATCTGCTCCATTTTTTTACCCTTTATAAGATAGAATCTGCCTCAAGGTCTTTATAAAATTTGTATATATTGAAGTCCTGTTTCGAACCATATAAAGCATACCTTAATCCAATGTCTGTATGGAAAGTTATAGCAATTTTCCCAATTCGTCTACTTTTTCATTTAGTTTCGTCTGATCTTATCGTCTGGTCCACTTTTAACCCTTTAAATGATAGAATTTATTTTTAAGTCCTTCACAAACATTTTATATCTCAGAGGCCTCTTTGAAACAATCTTAAGATGATCTTAATCCAACATCTCTAGTGAAAGTTATGCAAATTGTCCCGAGATAGGTTCAATATGGTTGAGGACAAAACCTTGTTTGATTCTTTTGGTCATAACTTTGTTCTCAACCTCCAAATGTTGTGATTCTTGAACCAATAGTTTCTTAACACATTTTTATCTCCCTCCATATAATTTTATAGCATTTTATAGGAATTCGAAAAAGATAGATTAAATCAAATGAAGGGTATCGGTTGAAAGGGTATGAATTGGATGTTTACTGGATATACTTTGGTATTTTGAATATACCTAGATCTATAGGATTCCAAATGATTTGATTCTTGTTTCACAATAAGCTAGAGACATGGAGCTACAAATGATATGAAGAAATTGAAATCTAATTCAGTCTCTAACACTTTCAATTTCTGAGAGGAATTTAAGTATAGTGTACTATTTCAATTTAAGAACAATCTGAAAATGTTTGAGCCAATACTTTTAGAGTTCTGAACAAATGGGTTGATTTTGGTTTCATTAGAAACTTAAGACAATGTGGGAATTTTTTTTATAGAAGAAAGTGTTATGTTAGAATGTTTAAGGGTACTTTTGGCAAGACACGTAAGCATAAAAACATAAGGCATAAATGGAAGGGCAAATGGGACATTTCTTGATCATTAAGGGCATAATTGGAAGAAGAAGTGTTGTCTTGCATTTTAAGACGAGAGAAGAATGAAAATTGAAGAGAAGAAGAGAGAGTGTCATGAAGAAGAGAGAGAAATATGAAGAGAAGAAGAGAGGGAGAGAAAGAAGATAAAACAAGCTAAGGTTTCAATTATGTTAGCCTTTAAGAGAGATTTTGAGGTTATTTAATAAGGGAAACAAGTAAAGGAAGAGAAGAGCTTCCCTTTGAGCTAAGGATCCCTTCATTTGGTGAAGAATGAAGGTAAGATCATTTTGAAAATTTTGAATTTTTAGAAGGATTTTGGTTCATGGAGTTGAGAAAATGCTTGGGTTTAAGTATTCTAGAACCAACTTTAGTGTTTGTGCTTGAGGGATTTTCAATTGAAAACCCTATTGAATGGAATTTTTGTTATTGTATAAAGGGATCAAGAGAGGCAAGAGGAACAAGAGGAGAGGCATTTTTGAGCAAGTATATGAACAAGGAAATCAAGGTGGGTTATATGTTTATAATAGAGTAAATAAGCCACTAAATGTTTTCTTTGAATCAAGAAAGTTGAATGATTTCAATTGCATCATAAGTGTTGCATTTATTGCTTCTTGAATGAATTGTGAAATTGTTATATGTTTGCTACATTAATTGTGTTGATGGTTGATGAAAAGACTCTGAAAAGGATTTCTCTTTGAAAAGATACATGTTTATGAAATCATGTTTTAGAAAATGGTTTTCAAAATATATCAAGTATATGAAAAGCAAGATTTCAAAAAAAGTGTCATTTTGGGTAACCAGTTTACAAGTTATGAAATATGTGTTATGTAGGTTTGTAGTAGTTGTTGGACCCCGATTTTTGAGTGAAAATAAGAAATATTCTAAAGTGTATGAGTTGATTGAAATTAAGTTGAAAATCAAGAACTAAAGAGAAAAAGAGTGAAAATATGAAAAATTATGAAAAGTTTGACTTTTTGGCCATTAATAGTTGACTTTTGATTTAGGCATAATTTGAGAAAATGATCTACAAGAAACTTGTAGATTATGTTAAGAGCTTTCTGTAGCCATAAAGTTTGCAATTTTTCGATATCGGGAGTGGAAGTTATGATCAGTCAAAGTTTATGTGTGATAGGGTTGACTTTTGACTTATATTATGGCTGAAGCTTTAACTAGAAAGTTTACCTAGTTAGAGGATAATTTAGTTTTGAAGTTCTTCATGAAAATTGAAGGATTTGATTTAATCTTTATTTTGACATAAAGTATACAATTTTTCGATCAAGGAATAATAAGTTATGATTTTTACAAGTTTATGTTATGGTTTTAGCATGAATATTAGAGGACAGAATCTTTGACTGGAAAATGGACTCCCTTAGGAGTAAAATTGATTTTTATGTCCTTCATAAAAGTTGCAGGTGACTTTCTGATCTTCGCATTGATATAAAATATGAAGTTTTTAGACTTTGGAGTTGAAAGATAGGATTTTTCAAAGGTGAGTTATGACTTAGGGCATAATTTAAATGGAGAGAATCTTTGATTAGAAATTTGATCATATTAGAGACAAAATTGGTTTTTGAGATCTGCATGGAAGTTGTATAGCTTCCTTCAAGCTTACAATTCAATCAATTCAATAATGCAACAAACATAGCAATTATCAAAACATTCATATATAATGATGCAAATTTGTTCAAAACACATTCGGAAATCATAAGTCCACTATTAACCAACATTTTTCAAACATTTATAAAAACGATAAATGATCATGCTTGGGCGTTTACGTCTAACTGATTTGTATAAGAGTGTTCAAGCATAAGATTGAATTTGTGAGATTGTGATAAAGATAAAGTGCATACCAAAGTGATTGATAGATGAAGATGATAAGAATGTTGAGTGATTTTAGGAATTTGTTCATAAAATTGAGATTTTAAAGTTCATGAGGAATTAGGGTGATTTGATTTTGTATATCCATTTGTGAGTGAAAGATGAGCATGGAGATGGATTTTTAGGAATTATGTGAAGACCTAATTAGGTGATTGATGAGGGTGAAGAACTTTGATGAATTTTAGGCTTATGATGATGAAAATTGAGATTCGAATTGAATGATAGAATTTGGATGAAATTGAATTGATTATACTTTTGTGAGATGAAAGAATGACTGTATTCCAGTTAAAGCTTCAGCCATAATATAAGTCAAAAGTCAACCCTATCACACATAAACTTTGACTGATCATAACTTCCACTCCCGATATCAAAAAATTGCAAACTTTATGGATACAGAAAGCTCTTAACATAATCTACAAGTTTCATGTAAATCATTTTCTCAAATTATGCCTAAATCAAAAGTCAACTATTAATGGCCAAAAAGTCAAACTTTCAATGATTTTTCATATTTTCACTTTTTCTCTTTAGTTCTTGATTTTTAACTTAATTTCAATCAACTCATCCACTTTTGAACATTTCTTATTTTTACTCAAAAATCGGGGTCCAACATTTCTCCCCCTCTTAAAAGAATTTTGTCCTAGAAATTCATACTTGATTAGACACCAAGTAACTTTTTCTCTTACTTTTTGACACTAGTCACACACTTTCTAACTGACGTCTCGTCATACTTATTTTTCACTGATTCAATATCATAGCAAAACACTGTGTAGGTATAAAATTAAGTTTCAAAATGTGCTTCGGGCAATTTGATTTGTATGTGGGAATTATGTGGAAATATGAAAAATTTCAAGAAAATCAAGATTTTGAAAAGGGCCTTCGGGCAATTCGAGTTTCCGTTTTCGCTTATGTGTTATGTGGGTTTGGTCAGGTTCTTGTGAGTCAGTGCACTGTCTCTATTCGTTTATAGCCTTCTCCCGGCTGCCCGCTAATGGCACGGAGCTTCGATTTCGGACTCCCTTCATGGCTACACTGGATCGCTATGCGGGAAAGTGTTGTATGTTCTGTTTACGATCGCATGGGACCGCTATCTTGAGAATGCGAAGACGCTCGCTTTTGACCGAACTGCACCATTTTGATATGTTACGTGTTTTTGATTTGTTTCTGTGTGCTGCATTCATGTTTAAAATTGAGAAATGAAAAAGTGAAATTTATTATAAAAAGTTTGAAAAATATTGAAAGATTTGAGGAAAATGTTTGAAAAGTTGTAAAGTTTGAAAAGTTGTAAAGTTTGAAAAAATAAGCCTTTTGGCAAAAAATTTATGAAAAAAATGATTTCTGCTTATTTTTCAATTTATAAATGTGTTATCCACTGAGCTGTGTAGCTCACCCCCCCCTTTCATCCCCATCTCCAGGTTTCTTGTAGGAGATCGGATGAAAGAAAGTAAAGACCTTTGTTCATTTTTGTTCAGAGTGTATCTTATGTATTTGGACTGGGAATGCCATGAAAGTGTGTTGTGTAAGTCATTATGAGAATGTTTTATGAGTTCTGGACATGTGTATTTAAGAAAGTTATGGAAGAGATTTGAGTATAACGTATTCGATTTCTAGAATTGTGTCATTTATGAATAGTTAATTAGATTGAAATTGTCATTTATGAATGATGGGGATTGTATATTGATTATAAATATGATGATTGTGATTTGGATATAGATAATGAGATTGTTGTGTTGACTAATTGAGAATTATGGAAGTATTAGGTATAGACGTGTGTTTTGCTGGTGTTTGGATTCCGGATGGGAGAGTCCGATGATTTTGAGCTGTGTTTGGGATTATAGAAGTGTTTTTGAACACCTTGCAGGTTTTTAGTTAGGTCAAAGGCATCCATTATGCTGCCGAATTTTTGTTAGAAAATAAATTGAAAAAGAAGAAAAATAAGATTTAGATGCTTAAAAGATGGAATTAGCTCTTTATATGATTGTTAGAAAGTTCGTTATGATATGAGAGATTGATTGAGAAAAATTTCCAAGAAAAAGGAAATCAGATTTGATTAATGAGTAAAGAAAAGAAAAGAAATAAAAAAATGTATACCAGATTTGGATAGTCTAGGTTTCCAACGCGATCATTTTTCTTTGGTTATTGTTCTCGGATGTCGGATATGTTCTGCTTTTATTTGTCTCCGCCATATGGTTAGATTAATCTGATTTGTATTTTGCTTCCGTATTTTGGTATTCGTACTTTGTTTCGCATTCGATACTTCCGTTATTCCATTTCGATTCAAGTATTCGATCTGCTTTCACTTCCTTCGCTTTATAATTCGATATTCTCCGCTTCGCTCCGCGTTGCTTCAGTACTTTTGTTTTGTGTTTCATTTTCACTTTTCGTCTCCGCTCTCCACTTTTTCGGTTGGGATCCGGTTTCTGGATCGGGTTTGATTTAATCTTTATTTTGACATAAAGTATGCAATTTTTCGATCAAGGATTAATAAGTTATGATTTTTACAAGTTTATGTTATGGTTTTAGCATGAATATTAGAGGACATAATCTTTGACCGGAAAATGGACTCCCTTAGGAGTAAAAATGATTTTTATGTCTTTCATAAAAGTTATAGGTGACTTTCCGATCTTCTCATTGATATAAAATATGAAATTTTTAGACTTTGGAGTTGAAAGATAGGATTTTTCAAAGGTGAGTTATGACTTAGGGCATAATTTAAATGGAGAGAATCTTTGATTAGAAATTTGATCATATTAGAGACAAAATTGGCTTTTGAGATCTGCATGGAAGTTGTAGAGCTTCCTTCAAGCTTTCCATAGAGACCAAGTTTGTGAAAATTGGAATTAGCGATTTATATGATTGTTACAAAGTTCGTTATGATACGAGAGACTGATTGAGGAAAATTTCCAAGAAAAAGGAAATCAGATTTGATTAATGAGTAAAGAAAAGAAAAGAAATAAAAAAATTTATACCGGATTTGGATAGTCTAGGTTTCCAATGCGATCATTTTTCTTTGGTTATTGTTCTCGGATGTCGGATATGTTCTGCTTTGATTTGTCTCCTCCATATGGTTTGATTAATCCGATTTGTATTTTGCTTCCGTATTTTGGTATTCGTACTTTATTTCGCATTCGATACTTTCGTTATTTCATTTCGATTCAAGTATTTGATCCGCTTTCGCTTCCTTCGCTTTATAATTCGATATTCTCCGCTTCGCTCCGCGTTGCTTCAGTACTTTTGTTTTGTGTTTCGTTTTCACTTTTCGTCTCCGCTCTCCACTTTTTAGGTTGGGATCCGGTTTTCGGATCGGGTCCCCACAGTAGTCCCTCAAGAATGTCACGTGCACGTTGACCAAGTTAAAGGTTTCTCCCGCCTGCCCGTTAGTGGCACGGAGCTCCTTCATGAACTCCCTCAAGTTTACAACTACACAGGACTATTATGTGAAAATGTGTAGTGTGTCATGTTTATGGATCTACCCAAACCATTCTGATGTGCTTATGTGCTTATGGTATGTTAACAAGTTTGATGCATTCATGTTTTGCAACTTGTGGATTTTGGTTAAGAAACGTGTTTTATAAACTCAATGACAATTTTCTATGACAAGAAAAATGGTTTCAAAGGTTTTGCTTATTTTTCTATTATAAACTGTTACGCATGAGCTATCAAGCTCACCCCTTTTCTGTCCTATCTTTAGGTGATGGCTAAGAGATCAAGTCATCAAGAGCCTAAGAAAATTCTTCAAATTTTCTATTTTTGTATTTTGTAATAAGCCAATGGTTTGGCTTTTGATATGTAAATAAAGTTTTTTTTCAAACTATTTTACTTTAGTAATGAAATGATAGATTGAAGTAGTTTCGGTTATGTATAATCATAATTGACTTCTTTGTTAAGATGGTTAAGTTTGTTTTGATGTTGAACATTGTGAGCACACCACCTTTATGGGATGATGTCTAATAAGGGTTCATGGGAATAACCCTATAGGATAATACGCTTAGTATCATGATTTCGCAAGAGTTGGGTTCCAGAATCGATGCCCAACATGTAGGAAAATCCCGGTGTGTGCATCACACGCACACGGTGTGGAAAATAAAATTTTTTTATTCCGGGACCTTCCCAAAAGCCAGGATCCATGTGTCTATATATCAAAGTCAAACCATAACGACCAAAGGAGACCGTCTCTAACGGTATCTACGCAGAGATCGGAGAACCTAACTGGGACAAACCCTTTGACTCGGGAATAGCTAGAACAAAGTAAAGACTGCTAGATCTTACCTTTGTTCTTGGAGAGCTAGGTGAAGACGATGATTAACTAGCTTGGAGAGGAAAGAAGCTTGAAAAATCGATGAAGAGAGGATGAAAGCTTTAGGTTTTGAAACCCTTTCTTAAAACCCACGACCATCCTCTTCACAATTTCATTTCTTTGTCTTTTTTGTCATTTAAAGTCATTAAATGCAACTTTATGACAAAGCAAAAGAAGAAGCTTCTTATGGCCATCCACGTTAGGCATTATATATATATATATATATATATATATATAATGAAGTGAAACATGTCCTCTCCTACTCCTTGCCACGTTAATCACACACACACACATATATATATATATATTAATTACTTACTTAATTAATAAGATATATATATATAAATGCTGAAGTGGTCCAGTCTCACTGGGAATTGGTCCTACCGCCTCACCGGTCCCGGTATGGAAAAATCACCGGAAACCTTTTTCAGCAATATCGATGTCGCGATCTCATCGAGACATATCTCGATCTCATCGGGATCCATTTAATCCCATTGCTCTCCATATATTGGATCTCTATCCAAAACTATTTTACGAATTCTCCGAATCACTCTTATGCGTGTGACCCATTAGGTTCTCGGTTATGTTGGCCACTTAGATTAACACTTAATCTGAGCAAGTCATGAGCGGTATCTAGCAACACATCATGACCTCCAATTGACCGGAAAGTAATTGGTTTGACGAATGAACCTATATTCATCATGAACCATATCACGAACCTTTCCATAGATAATTACTGTGTAATTCGTCCTTTCACCATGCTATACCCCACTTGGTTATGAGTATGAGCAAAGTGTCAACTCTTACTAGACTGACCACATCAAATCTAGTCCAAGTGATATCAGTTCTTGTCCTGTGATTCATTACTTTATATGTCACTGAAGACACTCTTCATGACATATGAACTCCGGCCAGAGATTTCCAAGTAATGACCCTGACAAGAGGCCATGGGTATCATCTTTTGCTATCACAGAAGTGGTGAATTCTCTATTGGCTACTCAATTACCTTCGAATACCTCAAGCTGTACCCAATCACCACCCTATGAGTGACCTATGTAAGGCAACAAGGAATGGAGTCAAAGCACAGAATCAGTATCCAAGATATCCTTGAGTACCTCAAGTCCAAGGATATTTGCACCATTGCTATGATGAGATTATCACTGACATTAGAATATGATATCCATGTGATGATCTCATAGCAAGTCATCCAATGTACTTACTACCTCTAGTAAGCATTCACATCTCAACCCTAAATATCTCATATTTACAGTTTTTGAGATCCACTGCTTGATCAACTCAAGGAGCTTGAGATGTGCTAGTCTCCCGGATTACCGATGTCCAGCCAGAATCCTACGACTAGGATAATTTAGATACTGACATAATTGCACATGATAGGAATCTCAGTAGTCTGATCACATCATAATTTCCTTCATGCTACATCATGTACCATAGACTTCATTAATTTGCTTATAGATCAATATCAGTTCATAAATAATGAACATCAAATTAATGAAATATGTCTTTCTTTATTTATTCATAAAGTATGTACACAACTTTATACAAAACGCGCTAAAGGCGATTGCCTTTAGGGCACTACTCTAACAAAATCTCCCACTTGACCTAAAGCCAATCGCCTTGATATCTAATACCATAGGCGAGTACATGAGAATCAAATCTCTTCTGTGACAATGGCTTTGTCAATGGATCAGCAATATTTTGCTCGGTGGGAATTCTCTCTATCTAGACATCACCTCGTCCAATGATCTCCCTAATCAAATGATATCTGTGGAGTACGTGTTTGGATCGTTGATGAGACCTTGGTTCCTTCGCCTGCGCAATAGCCCCATTGTTGTCATAATACAACTGTATGGGCTCATCACAGCTAGGAACAACACCAAGTTCAGTAATGAACTTCTTGATCCAAACTGCTTCCTTTGCTGCGTCTGAAGCGGCAATGTACTCTGCCTCGGTTGTTGAATCGGCAGTTGTCTCTTATTTGGAACTCTTCCAACTGACTGCCCCGCTGTTCAGTGTGAATATGTAACCTGATTGGGATTTGGAATCATCCTTATCAGATTGAAAACTAGCATCTATATATTCGCTCACTTTAAGATCTCCATCTCTATATATCAAGAAAATATCCTTAGTCCTTCGCAAGTACTTGAGGATATTCTTGATAGCCACCCAGTGACCCTCACCAGGATCCGATTGGTATCTGCCCTTAACACTTAGAGCATATGATACATCGGGTCTCGTACATAGCATTACGTACATGATAGATCCTACTGCATATGCATATGGGATCATATTCATGCGCATCCTCTCATCTTGTGTCTTAGGACACATAGATTTCGAGAGTGTTATCCCATGAGTGATGGGAAGGTACCCTCTCTTGGATTGTTCCATGCTAAACCTCTTTAGCATCTTGTCTATGTACGTTGATTGTGAAAGACCAAGCAACCTTTTTGATCTATCTCTATAAATCTTTATCCCAAGGATATAAGTTGCTTCACCAAGGTCTTTCATGGCAAATTGTTTGGACAACCAAATCTTCATAGATTGTAGCATAGAGACATCGTTTCCTAGTAATGATATGTCATCTACATATAGCACAAGGAATACGATTGCAGTCCCACAAACCTTCTTATACACACAGTGTTCATCCAGATTTTGTGAGAAACCAAACTCTTTGATTATCTCATCAAAACGGATATTCCAACTCCTGGATGCTTGTTTCAATCCATAGATGGATTTTTGAAGCTTGCATACCTTTTCGCCATCATAGGAGATGAAGCCCTCAGGTTGTGTCATATACACATCCTCAGCTAGATTTCCATTTAGCAAAACTGTCTTCACATCCATTTGGTATATCTCATAATCATAATGATTGACAATGGCTAGGAGTATTCTAATGGATTTAAGCATTGCTACTGGGCTGAAGGTCTTGTCGTAGTCAACTCCTTGTCTTTGACGAAAGCCTTTAGCCACAAGCCTTGCTTTATAGGTAATCACATTACCATCCATGTCGGTTTTCTTTTTTAAAACCCATTTACACCCTATGGGTTTTATTCCTTCGGGTGCCTCAACCAAAGTCCATACTTGGTTTTCATACATGGAATCCATTTCAGCCTGCATGGCATGAAGCCATTTCTCAGACTCTGAACTCTTCAGAACCTCTTCATAGGTGGTAGGCTCATCATCTTCTATGAGCAATACGTCATTCTGTTCACTCACAAGAAATCCATATCTCTCGGGAACAGAGCGTATCCTACGTGACCTATGAACTTCGTGTGTTGTAGAAGGTTGAACCGTTACTTCATCTGTATGAGTCACAGTTTCAGGTTCAGGTAGTTGATCTGCGTCTGTTCGAGCATCTTGAACTTCTTCAAGTTCAATTTTGCTCCCACTGTCTTCTTGTAAAAGAAACTCTTTCTCTAAAAAGACAGCATGCTTTGAAACAAACACCTTTTGTTCCTCAGTAAGGTAGAATTGATATCCCATTGTTTCTTTAGGATATCCTACAAACAAACACTTGTCAGAATTTGCATCAAGTTTATCTGACTGTATCCGCTTCACATAAGCAGGACAACCCCAAACTTTCAAATGAGTAAGATAGGGTCTTTTGTTAGTCCACATCTCATATGGAGTAACATCAACTGTCTTTGATGAAACTTTATTAGCAAGTAAACAGCTGTCTCGATTGCATACCCCCAAAAGGATTTTGGTAAATTTGCAAAGCTCATCATCGATCGTACCATGTCTAACAAGGTTCGATTTCTCCTTTCTGCCACACCATTATGCTGTGGTGTGTAAGGTGGAGTCCATTGAGATAAAATCCCATTATCTCTGAGATAATCTAAAAATTGTTGGTCTAAGTATTCCCCACCACGATCGGATCGTAATGTTTTGATACTTTTCCCAAGTTGGTTTTCTACTTCATTTCTGAATTGTTTGAACTTTTCAAATGCTTCATATTTGTATCTCATCAGATACAGGTACCCATATCGAGAATAATCATCGATAAAGGTAATGAAGTAAAGACAACCACTTCTAGCATGGATGGACATCGGACCACATACATCTGAATGTATTAGGTCTAATACTCGATCGCTCGCTCACCCTTTTCCTTAAAGGGTAACTTAGTCATCTTGCCTAATAAACAAGATTCACATGTGTCATATGATTCATAATCAAATGACCCTAAACTTCCACTCTTATGGAGCTTAGCTATGCGTCTCTCATTTATATGGTCAAGGCGACAATGCCATAAGTAAGTTGATTTTAAATTATCTCGTTTATGTCTTTTCGTGTCATTGACATTCATAATTGGATGTGACATATCTAATATGTAAATTCCATTGCATAATGTACCAGTACCATAAAGCATTCCATTCAAACTAATAGAACAACCATTGTTACTAAAAGTCAAATGGAAACCAAATTTATTTAAACAAGAAATGATAATATGTTCTTTGTTAAAACAGTACAAAATAACATTCATCCAATTTAATTACAAGCCCACCGGGAGTGACAAAAATAAATGCCTACGGCTAATGCAGCAACTCTTACTCCATTTCCTACACGCAGGTCTAGTTCTCCCTTCATGAGCTGTCTACTATCCCTGAGGCCCTGCATATCATTGCATATGTGTGAGGCACAACTGGTATCTAATACCCATATGTTATGATCAGAAACAGTATTAACCTCAATGACAAACATACCTGAAGGAGCTGAGGCATCTGATGCCTTCTTCTGCTTCAATTCTTCCAGATAGACTTTTTTTAGCTTCAGGTGGCGGTTTTGCCACAATGGAAGCAAGTTCCTTTAGTGCGATTTCTTTGGTTTTCTTTTTGGCTGCACTTCCTTTTGGTTTCTTAGACTTTTTCTTCTTTAGATTCTTTTTCTTTGAACCAGAAGAAGAAGAGGCCACCATAAGCACTTGCTTGCTATCCTTCTTGATAGCTTGCTCTGCTGTCTTGAGCAGATTGATCAACTCAGGGATTGTCGTGTTAAGTCAAAATGACTTTACATAAAAAATGATTTTGATGTATAACAAACAAAGAGAGATGAAGCAGACGCAAATGCAAATGCAAATGCAAAGCAGACGCAGACGCAAATACAAAGCAGACGCGCAAATGCAAAGCAGACGCAGATGCAAAAGCAAAGCAGACGCAAATATGAAGCAGATGCAGACGAAGTAAAGAAATGACGCAAGAGTCGATTCGAGTTAATTCTGAAATTCAACTGATTAACCGTTTTTAAAGATTAAAGATTCAAGATTCAAGAAACAAGAAGCGATTAGAGACGAAGGCTATAAATTCAAGTCAAGTCGAAAGCGAAAAGTCACGATTTTAGAAAAATTACACAAAGTAAAAAGCGATTAAGTGCAAACTAGTGAGTGCTATCTTATCAGAATAAAGTATTCAAATATTTTTCTGAAAAGAAAAGGTGTATGAGATAACTGCAGAGGCTAAGTGTGAAAGAATCTTGGTTGTAGAGACTCAAGAGGCTCGTGAAAGAATACTTGTAACGATTGAAGAGATAGTGAAATCTCAGAAGAAACTCTGAGGACTGGACGTAGCCTACGGTTTGGGGTGAACCAGGATAAATCCGCGTGTCTACCACTCTTACTCTCTATCTCGTTTTTAGTTTCAAATTTTATCATTACTTACTATTCATATTCATAGTATTGAGAAGTTTGATCAATCGGAATAAATAAAAATTATGTAAAGATTTTTATTCCTAACAAGTAATTCTGAAAAGACTTATAAAGAGGGGAATACACAATTCAACCCCCCTTCTCGTGCATTCTATTATTGTTTTCTAAGTGCTGTATTAAATTGTGATTCACTTCAATTGGTATCAGAGCAAGGTATCCAAGAATCACTTTGGCGAAGTGTGGATTAAAGATAATGGCGGAGTCACATGTATACATCGCTGAAGGAGCCTCAGTCACTAGACCTCTAGCATTCAACGGAGAAGACTATCACTACTGGAAAGATAGGATGCGGTTATTTATCGAATCTACTCATGTTGACCTTTGGGACGTTATAAAGAACGGACCTTACACACCTGTAGATGAAGAAGGCAATTCTATTCCACGGAACAGATGGACGGCTGATCAAAAAGCAAGAATACAGTTAAATTCAAAGGCAAAAATTTTCTTGACATGTGCCCTAAGCAGGAGCGAGTATGACAAAGTGCACGGTTGTGACACAATAAAAGAGATGTGGGACACATTGTCTATTGCTCACGAAGGCACAAGCCAAGTTAAAGAATCCAAGATAAGTATTCTTGTGCATCAATATGAACTTTTCAGGATGGAAGATGAAGAATCTATTGATCAAATGTTTGGAAGATTTCAAACAATTGTCAATAGATTGAAAGCTCTTGGAAGGACATACAACAATCAAGATCATGTTCGAAAGATTCTAAGAAGTCTTCCAAGAGATGGAGACCTAAAGTTCTTGCAGGTAAGAAGCCAAAGACTCGAGCGTGTTAAAGTTGGATGAGTTCTTTGGGATCCTTAAAGATTCATGAAGTAGAACTCAACGCTAAAGACAAGCCCAAGCGAGATAAGTCAATAAGCATCAAGGCCGGACAAAAGAATCATAAGACTCGAGAAGGAGGAAGTCATCAAAAGCGTTAAAATTGAAGAATCAAAGGATGACAACTCCACCAATCCGAATCGACTCAGTGATGAAGATGACGAATTATCTTTCATTTCCGAAAGATAAGACGATGTGGAAGAAAAAGCCCAGAGGGAACCGACATTCGTAAAGAATGGGAAAGATGAAGCTAAACCGGAGAAGTCTTCTATCATTTGCTACGAGTGCAACCAGCCCGACACTACAAGTCCGAATGTCCTACTCTAAAAAAGAAACCAAAGAAGAGTAGAAGGCAAGAAAAGCATGATGGCAACATGGGAGGACCTAGATTCATCTGAATCGACATCTGAGCTCCGAAGTCATCGTAACATGCAAACATTTGCCTAATGGCCGAGGAAGATAGTGATGAGGAGGTAAAATCAGATTATGATAATTTGCATGATGCCTATTCGTAATTATTAGAAGATTCTCATGCTATTCGAAACAAGACAAGTGTTAAAGAAGAAGTATGTAGAAAATATTAGACATACCGAGGTAATAGAGAGAAAATGTTTGTTTAAAGAAACAATTAGAAGATAAAAAGAAAATTGTAGATGATCGGAAGAGATTAATCAACTTAAACTAAGGATTAGGAATTTATCACCGATTTAGCTACTTTCACGAAAGTACAAAGAAAATGAATGAGATGCTTGAAAATGTAGACATCCGAGTGATAAGATGGATTAGGGTTTACAGAAACAAGATTCATCTCAGTAAAAAATCATCATTCAAAAAGAAGATATAGGATGATTCATTTTAATCAACATTCTAATAATATGCATCATAGATCACATCATATGCATACTACTAACCATAAAGGACCCAAGAAAATTTGGGTACCAAGAAATAAAATAGTTTCTCCCGCAGATATCCTTCCTTGGAAGATACGGCAAGCACCATTGGTATTTAGACAAAGGATGCTCGCGACACATGATTTGAGAAGAAGGTCTATGTTCCTAGACCTTCAAGATAAGAAGGAGGATCAAGAACTTTCGGAGACAACCAGCAGGCAAAATTATTGGAATCGGAAAATAGGTAAAGATTCCTTTGCATGCATAAATAATGTACTGCTTGTTGATGGTCTAAAGCATAACTTGATTAGCGTCAGTCAATTGTGTGATTCTGGTTTCACAGTTACATTCAATCAAAATCTTTGCGAAGTCAGAAACAAAGATGGGTCTATACTTTTCTCTGCCAAGAGAAGAAACAACCTTTACAAAATCAATTTAGAAGATTTTCAAAAACAAAATATTTCATGTTTTCTATCTTCCAAGAAGAAAGACTAATCTGCATAAAAGGTAGGTCATGTCTCTTTGAAACATATTTCAAAATTGGTAAAACATGATTTGGTAAGAGGTTTGCCAAAATAAGTTTTGACAAAGAACTTTTCTGTGAAAATTGTTTGAAAGGAAAACAAGTTAAAACCTCTTTCTCTTCTAAAAGTTTTGTAACCTCATCAAGACCTTTAGAACTGTTACATATGGATTTATTTGGTCCTACAAGGACATTAAGTCTTGGCAGAAAGAAATATGGACTCGTCATTGTTGATGACTTTACTCGATTTTGTTGGATATTGTTTTTATCACACAAAGATGAGTCTTTTAAGTGCTTTAAAATCTTATCTAGAAAGTTACAGAATGAAAAAGGAATGTCCATAGATAGTATCAGGAGTGACCATGGTGGAGAATTTAAAAATGAGAAGTTTAGAGTATACTGTGAGGAGAATGGAATTTCCCACAACTTCTCAGCCCCTAGAACTCCACAACAAAATGGAGTTGGTGAAAGAAAGAATAGGACGATTCAAGAGATGGCAAGGACAATGCTATGTGAGACGAATCTTCCT
Organism: Erythroxylum novogranatense; assembly: GCA_029891385.1. Taxonomy (NCBI): domain Eukaryota; kingdom Viridiplantae; phylum Streptophyta; class Magnoliopsida; order Malpighiales; family Erythroxylaceae; genus Erythroxylum; species Erythroxylum novogranatense. Next base: position 16,390,290 of record CM057233.1, read on the forward strand.
AAGTATTTCAAGGAAGTCGTGAATACAAAGATGCTATATTCATAATAGGATCATGTTGCACCTATGTCAAGAAGACTCCTTACGAAGTTATGGAATGGAAGAAGACCAAGCATATCTTACTTTCATCCATTTGGGTGCAAATGTTCCATTTCGAATCTGAAAGAGTCTGTTGGATAAATTGATTCAAGACCTATCCAGAATCTTCCTAGGCTACTCATTATCGCCTAAAGCATTTCGAGTTTACAACTTGACTTCAAAGATTGTCAAGAGACGATCCATGTCAAGTTTGATGATAATTCTCAACCCCATAAGGAAGATGACGTGGAGAATGAAGGTCCTTCAAAGAACTTAGATGATACCTCGAAACTCCTCGTCGGACACTCATGAGAACAAGATTGAAGATATTCCGAAACTATAGAACTAAGACGAAATTGAGATATAAAAGTTCTCATCCGGAAGAACTAGTTATCGGTGACACCTCGAAGGAGTTAGGACAAGGTCCGTAATCAAGAGAAGCTAATGTAGCCTTTATCTCTCAAGTAGAGCCTAAGAAGGTCGAGAAGCTCTTCAAGACGAAGCTTGGGTGTTAGCCATGCAAGAGGAGCTGAATCAATTTACTAGAAATAACGTCCGTCCTTAGTCCCAAAACCTTTAAGAAATCCATTATTGGAACTAGATGGGTTTTCAAGAATAAGTTAGACTAATCAGTAGGGTGAGTCGTAATAAGGCTAGATTAGTAGCACAAGGCTATAATCAGCAAGAAGGAATAGACTACAATGAAACATATGCTCTAGTTGCGAGACTTGAAGCTATAAGGATTTTGTTAGCATATGCGATCTGTCATGATATAAAGTTGTTTAGTATGGATGTTAAGAGTGCATTTCTGAATGGTTTTATAGATGAAGAGGTGTATGTGAAACAACCACCTGGCTTTGAAGATGTTAAAAAACCAGACTATGTCTATAGACTTCACAAAGCCTTATACGGTCTGAAGCAAGCTCCTAGAGCTTGGTATGATCGTCTGAGTACCTTCCTAATAGAGAATGGTTTCAGTAGAGGTCAAGTTGATAAGACGCTCTTTAGAAAGAGTTTTCAGAATGATTTTATCTTAGCACAGATCTACGTTGATGATATCATTTTTGGTGCTACTTCAAAAGAGTTGTGTTTAAAGTTTGAGAGCTTAATGAAGAAAGAATTTGAAATGAGTATGATGGGTGAGTTAAAGTTCTTTCTTGGGTTGCAAGTTAAGCAGATCGAAGAGAAGATCTTCATTCATCAACAAAAGTATGTGAAAGAGTTGTTGAATAAGTTTGATATGAATAATGTGAAGCCTATGGCAACTCCGATGCATCCTTCAAACCTTTTGTCGAAAGACGAACTTGGTAAGAAGGTGGATCAAACCCTATATAGAGGGATGATCGGCTCTTTCATCGTATCTTACAACAAGTAGACTCGATATTCATTGTGTATGTATGCTTGTGCAAGATTTCGCCGATCCTAGAGAGTCTCATTTTATTCTTTGTTAAAAGAATTTTGAGATATCTCGCAGTACTACCGATCTTTGCTTAATGTTTAAGAAAGGTAAAGATTTCAGTTAATTGATATTGCGATGCGGACTATGCCGAGATAGAATCGAAAGAAAAGCACAAATGGAGGATGTCATTTTCTGAGGAAATCTAGTCTCTGGTCAAGCAAGAGACAAAGCTCAATTGCTCTATCAACCGTGAAGGAATATATATCCGCCGAAGTTCTTTGCTTTCATGACCGTGGATCAAGTATCACTGAAGACTATTCAGTTAAAGAGGAGGAGATTTCAATTTATCGAGACAACACCAAGAATAAATCTATCAAAGAATCCAATTGACATTCCAGAGTGAAGCATATAGAAGTCGGACATCATTTCGAGAGATTATGTTTAGAGGAAAGTGGTGCTTCTACAGTTTGTTGAAACAGAACTTCAGTGGGCAGACATCTTCACTAAACCACTAAGTGAAGAACGGTTTCAGAAGATAAGACGCAATCTTAACATGGTGATGTTAAATGAGCAGTCAGGCTAAAGTAACGTGGAAACTAACGGCGTTAGTTACATTGAGTTACAGTTGGTAACTTCTCTCACAAGAAAGATTTTGAGGAAAGATCGATAATCTCGAGGTTCTTAATGATTCTAGAACCCACCGGACCATAACCCTATATGTAGATCAAGATGAAATTATAGCAATCTTTTCATCATCTCCGACGATTCATTTACCTTTACCAATTCTCTCAAAACATTTCGCTCAAAAAGTTCTCCAGAAGATATTTTCACTCTATACAATGGAAGCAGCCATGGTTTATGGAAGACTTGTGGACTTTGAGTCACTAAGAAGAGACGGCATGGATGTAGAACCAGAAATCATAAGAGCTGGTTGGAAGAACTTCCTTCAGATACAAGAACCAGTCTATACGAATGAGGTATATGAGTTCTGGAAGAACGCTCGTCTGATAGATAACACTATTGTATCCTCTCGTAGAAAGAATATCATTCTTGTCACAAAGGATTTGATATGAAGGTGACCGATTGCCCATCGGTTGGAGAAATTGTCTACCAAGGTCGGATGGATGACCTCAGTCGGAATGGAAGAAGAAGATATCAAGAGGCAACTATATGGCACAAATAATTCAAGGGAGAGGAAGACATCAAACTTGATTCCGAAGGCTAGGGTGCTTCATGCAATTTTGTTTAATTGCATTCTACCCAGAGTCGGTTTAAGACATTTAGTGACCACTCGATGAACAATGTCCGTTTCTACCCATCAATCGAGGCCCCATAGATTTACCCTTCTTAATCTTTCACTATATGGTTAAGGGGTTAAAGGAAACTACCAGTTATCCTTATGGTATGATTTTGACGAGGATTTTAAGGAATCCAAGATTAAATGCACCACAGTATCAGATAAACTGTTCTGTGAAGAGCAAGATCGATGCACACACGACAAATGGAATGGGTCCGAACACGAGAGACAAAGACCAAGTGACTCTTCAAGGAAGTCAAGAATCGAGGGGCGCGATATTGAAGAAGACTCTGTCTCAAGTTCTCGCCTCTAGTAAGTATCAAATCACCCTTCTTGAACTAAGGAGAGTGCTAGGTAGACCTCTCATGAAAATGGCGAGTCCTCTTTTCAAAGAAAGCCAATCTCGGAGGACAAAACAAAGTCGCCAAAAGACAAGGAGAAAGTCTTTTGAACGAAGTTGTGAAGAAAGCAAAGAGATCACTAAGAATTAGGACTCGAGGCAACAGGAAGAAAAGATTGCCGAGAAGAGTAGTCGAGAAGAAACTTCTAAATCTTGTGCACCCAGAGCCATAAGATCCTTAATCTCTATTCGGAAGAAGATACGGCCGAAAATCCAAAGAGACCGAGAGGAAGAGAAAAGCAACATCCGAGAAAAGAAAATCTCCAACGAAGAAACCAAGAAACTAATCAAGCAGAAAAGACTAAGAAGGTTAGTCGAAAGAAGATCATTTCAATCGCCGAGGACGTTAGTCAACATAAAGAAACTATTAATACTGCTCAAGTAGAAACAAAAGTCGAAAGGCTTTACGCTCAGATACCCCTATTGTTCAACAAGAAGAAGAACCACTAAAGAAAGCACGGCTCAGAAACACTGTTGCTCAACAGAGGAGCCAGAGATGAAAGCCCAGCTCAAATGACTCCTAATGAAGCACATCGAAGCAACAGCGAGATCGATTAGGAGGATGATAAACCGTGTCTAATGGTATACAACTACCACAAGTTTTGAGGAAGCGAAGTTGAAGATCAAAATGGTGGAAGTAGTTACGTACGTAAGACCGCTATTGCAATCGGTGTTCAACCAAAGTGAAGAAGATAGTAGGCGTGGTACAACCTATGGTGATTAATCATAACACATGGGAGTTACTCAAAGAAGGCGAAAAGATCTTCTATGATACTTTGGGATTTGTTGCTACTATGCCATATCCTACAAAACGTCCCCGCCATCCGTGTACTATTTTTCCAATCACTAAAATACTGTAGATAATGGTTGCACCGGATATACAACCAAGATTCTCAAAAGATTTTACCGGGGAATCAAAATTATATCCTCAAGATGATGCTAGTGATGATCGTCCGCAGATCAAATTGCGAAGAGGTGCGAAAAATTGATGAAGCATGCGCCGCACGTAAGTCGATAAAGCGAGCTGCGGCCATAATAGTGAGGAAGGCGCCCAAGTGGGGAAGAATAAAACAGAACATTTACTTAGTTCCTCGTTCAGAGCTTCTTCAGATTAGCCTTTTGTCTAGTACATCGTCTATTGAAGCACAAGCCCTACCACCGCAAGGACGACGATTCTTGATCTTCGCTGCTCCTTTTGATTTAGATTTTCACGAAGTCTGAAACGCTCATTCGTCCACCTACCTTTGAGATCAATGAAGACTACATCCCATCCTCGATGCTTACACTACTTCAATTCCTTTCGCTCCTCCATCAGCAGAAGTTGATCAAGCCTCTTCGTCGGTTGATCCATAAGATGAAGTTAGCAGATTACGAGGTGAACTCAACGACATGAAGGAGACGGTGAATGATCTGAGAAAGATGATAGCAGAACTGCTGAAGATCCAGAATCGTTAATCATTCTTTATTATAACAAATAGGGAGAGCGGGAAAAGAAGATAATCAACGTAAAAGGAGAGGATGTTCGCATAAAGGTGTGACCACAATGATTTAAGAAAGGAAGAAGATAAGTTTTTTTCTACTTTGCAAAATCAGAATTTACTTTGTTATGTTTTCTTTTCTTGTATGTAATTTGTTATATTCAAAAGGGGAGATTGTTAAGTCAAAATGACTTTACATAAAATGATTTTGATGTATAACAAACAAAGAGAGATCATATACAAGAAAAACAAAGGCATTTAAGACGCAAATGCAAAACAGACGCAGTACACAAATGCAAAGCAAACGCAGACAAATACAAAGCAGACGCAGACGCGAAATGCAAAGCGTACCTGAGCACGCAAATGCAAAGCGCATACGACTTAAATACAAAGAGACGCAGACACAAATGCAAAGCGACATAGACGCAAATACAAAGGAATACGAGACGCAAATGCAAAGCGATACTGACGCATAAATACAAAGCAGACGCAGCATAAATGCAAAGCGCATAAAGACGCAAATACAAAGCGACGCAGACGAATACAAAGCAGACGCAGACGCAAATACAAAGCGAGACGCAGACGAAATGCAAAGCGACGCTTGATTTAAATGCAAAGAAGACGCAGACGTAAAAGCAAAGCAGACGCATAAATACGAAGCGATGCAGACGAAGTAAAAGAAGCAGACGCAAGAGTCGATTCGCATAAAGAAGGCGTGACCACACAATGTATTTAAGAAAGGAAGAAGATAAGTTTTTTTCTACTTTGCAAAATCTGTAAATTTACTTTGTTTTGTTTTCTTTTCTTGTATGTAATTTGTTATATTCAAAAGGGGAGATTGTTAAGTCAAATGACTTTACATAAAAATGATTTTGATGTATAACAAACAAAGAGAGATCATATACAAGAAAAACAAAAGCATTTAAGATGCAAATGCAAAAGCAGACGCAGACGCAAATGCAAAGCAAACGACACGCATAAATACAAAGCGACGTAGACGCAGACGCAAATGCAAAGCGAACATACGAGCGCAAATACAAAGCGAACCTGAGACGCAAATACAAAGCAGACGCAGACGCAAATGCAAAGCGATACGACGCAAATACAAAGAACATAGCGCAAATGCAAAGCGAACCGAGCTTAAATACAAAGCGAGACGCAGACGCAAATGCAAGCGAACCTGAGCGCAAATGCAAAGCGAGACGCAGACGAATGCAAAAGCGACGCAGACGCAAATACAAAAGCAGACGCAGACGCAGATAAATGCAAAGCGATACGACATAAATGCAAAGCGAATACGACGCAAATACAAAGCAGACGCAGACGCAAATGCAAAGCGATACGACGCAAATACAAAGCGAACCTGACGCAAATGCAAAGCGAACCGAGACGCAAATACAAAGTGACGCAGACGCAAATGCAAAGCGAATACGACGCAAATACAAAGCAGACGCAGACGCAAATACAAAGCGAGACGCAGACGCAAATACAAAGCGAGACGCAGACGCAAATGCAAAGCAGACGCAGACGCAGACGCAAATGCAAAGAAGAAGCGAGCGAAAAGCAAAGCGACGAAATATGAAGCGGATCTGATTTAAGTAAAGAAGCAGATGCAAGAGTCGATTCGAGTTAGTTCTGTAACTCAACTGATTAACTGTTCTTTAAAGATTAAAGATTAAAGATTCAAGAAACAAGAAGCGATTAGAGGCGAAGGCTATAAATTCAAGTCAAGTCGAAAGCGAAAAGTCATTGATTTTAGAAAATTACACAAAGTGAAAAACGATTGAGTGCAAACTAGTAGTGCTATCTTCTATTGTAATAAAGTATTCAAATATTTTTCGAAAAGAAAAGGTGTATAGATAACCCGCAGAGGCTAAGTGTGAAAGAATCTTTGGTTGTAGAGACACGAAGAGGCTTGTGAAAGAATACTTGTAAAGATTGAAGAGATAGTGAAATCTCGGAAGAAACTCGAGGATCGGACGTAGCCACGGTTTGGGGTGAACCAGATAAATCCGTGTGTCTACCACTCTTACTCTCTATCTCGTTTTTAGTTTCAAATTTTATCATTACTTACTGTTTATATTCATAGTATTGAGAAGTTTGATCAATCGGAATAAATAAAAATTCTGTAAAGATTTTTATTCCTAACAAGTAATTCTGAAAAGACTTATAAAGAGGGGAATACACAATTCAACCCCCCTTCTCGTGCATTCTATTATTGTTTTCTAATTGCTGTATTAACTTGTGATTCACTTCATGTCGTGGATATTTGGTTCATCCGATAGTTTAACACAAACTGTGAATAACTATCAGACAATCCAACTAGAATTAAGTCAACACTTAATTCATAATCCATAACAAAACCTAAAACAGCCAACCTCTCAATATACCCATTCATCTTGCAGCATATTGCTGCGCAGATGAACCCGAGTCATCTTAGTAGTGAAGAGTAGCCTCGAGGTCTCGAACCTTTCAGACCGAGCTTGCTCATCGAAAAGCTCTCTAAGATGAAACACTATGGTATGAGCATCCATAGAGTCATGCTGCTTTTGCAGCTCTGGTGACATAGAGGCGAGCATAATGCAGGTAGCCATGTCACTGTCTTTGAGATGCTTACGATACACTTTCTGATCCTCATCAGAAGCATCAACAGCAGGTGGATCAGGAAGTGGAACATCTAGGACATAGCCCAGTTCCTCAGATCTGAGAACAATTCTCAGATTTCTCAGCCAATCGAGAAAATTAGGTCCAGTTAATTTATTAGAGTCCATAAGTGAGCGCAAATTCACACTAGAGGACATCTTCAATAACCTAAAGGGAAAGAGAGAAAGAATGTTAGAATAGAATTGCATGCATGATCATAAGGACTTGCATGACATGCATATGGC